>JAQOWZ010000003.1:49677810-50939590 GCA_035578165.1 Stenolophus ochropezus | reverse complement strand
TATAATTTTGATCGTACTTTTAACAAGTAAGCATTTATATAAAATGTACTCATTGAAACCATTACAATCATATTTAATTCCTCGTCAGAACAAGAAAAAAGTGATTCTATCAGTGTTTTATAGAACTGTTTAGAACTTAAGTAATTCTTATTTTGTAAGTAAGGTAAGTAAATCATATCTGTCACTGAAATTCATATGTTTGGAACTATAACAACAAAAAGTAATGCCGAAAAAAATGTATTATAAATATGAGGAGCATATAGCAACTTTCTCGTTAAAGATGACTTTTTTGATTTTTGTTTCAAAAAAGAGTTTTTGTAAATTTCAATATGAATATGAATTCGAGATTTTCTTATTTTTGTTAGAATTACCTGTGATATTTATTGTCTTTATACATTTCATGAAATGTTCCAAATAAAATACTGCATGTAAAAATAGAAATAAGAAAATGATATCAGTAAAACGAGCCTGATGACATTAGTTTTTTTTTGCATATTTTTATTGTAAAGTGCATATTTATAATTTTTTTGCATATATCATGCATATTTTGATGATTTTTTAATGCATATTGCATGCATATTTCGATACTTTTTTAGTGCATATAATCCGCTCTTTATATATGACAGTTGTAGCTTCGTCAATCTTTCTCCATTTAAAAATACCGCTGTGTCCGAATGGTGCAGTTGTTGAGTGGTACAGTCTTATAGAGGCTATATGCTGCCAAAAAAAATGCAAGTAAAATTTGTCACGAAACAAGAAAGAAAATGTAGATGACCACAACCAGCAATTGATGAAAAGTTATGAACGATTGAGAATACTGAAGAATAAGCGGAGGTTTATAATCTGTACGGGCTATGGCGTTGTTTTGAAAAGATTTTTAAATTACTGTGGTATAGGGGCTCAGTTGTTATTGGGGTACGGCATATTGGACAACGAGTGGATGGAGAATTATCATCTTCATTATGTTGTACCCGAAATTGAACCACACACTCTATGCATAAACAGAGATGATTACAGTTTAACAACATAAACTGTCTGGCATTTATCAGGCAACAAACACGTGGTGGTAAATTGTTATAGATGTTTATCTCTCTTGGTGGTGTATCCTCTCCTGCAGGTGGTGATTGTATCGGAGCCTGTGGTGCTGACAATGGAACTTGAGCATGTCGTGTTATGGTGGTGGTATAAGAGCCTGTTGTGGTGGTGGTGTTGGTGTACGAGCCTGTGGTGGTGGTATAAGAGCCTGTGGTGGTGGTGGTGATGGTGTACGCGCCTGTGGTGCTGCTAGACAGAACAGGTAATGGTATTGCTACGGGTGGAAGTAGTGCTGGTTGTACTGGAGCGATCGGAGCTGCTACTGGTGGCGTTCTTGGGTTATCTAGTCGAGTATATCGATGTCAATTATTATTTATGAATTCAATATGAGTATGATCTATATTATTGAATATATCATAAAAAATTCATAATACAAAAAAATATGCTATTAATAAATGCAGTATGTTTAAAAAGTTTTGCAATTTCAATTATTTCGAAAAGTATTCGTAAAATAAAAGAATTATATAAGTACAGTAGAGGTATAGATATATGAACTTCACTTTCGAATAAGCGGATTGGCTCTTATAAAGTTTTATGGGACTTACGGCAAAGGTTCACTTAGGTAGGTACTTTCCTCTGTCGTATTCTGTTAAGGGCAGTACCAGAAATTTTCTTTCAATATGTTTCCTAATTATGTACTTTTAATTCTGGATTAAAATATTCAAATAATAATGCATTTTCAATGCACGTCTTCTAATATCAATTTGAAAATTAAGAAGAGATTAGAGTACATTTTAAATATAAACAGTTATTGAAATAAATATAAGAAATATTTGGTTGCTAAAATAAATAATTTTATTTATATTTCGACTTATAAGGCCATTATCAGGAAATACTAATGAATTACTTTAAAGAAAATTTTTAGTATTTATACATAGAAGAACAAAGGCAGAATCTAAGTATTAACTAACTTTACAATGCTAGAAAAAACCAAAAGGGATTAAAGCGGAGTGATCAACAGAGATTTGACTAAGTCAAATTATTCATTCTTAAGATTTTTCTTTTCAACTCCATTATTAGTTATTAAAAATTTTCTTTACAGATACACGGTCAGTTTTGGACAAGTCATAAAAAAGATATTTCTGTGCTTGCAGTTTTTAGTAGTGTGTGCATAAAATTGTAAATACG
This sequence comes from Stenolophus ochropezus, assembly GCA_035578165.1. Lineage (NCBI taxonomy): Eukaryota > Metazoa > Arthropoda > Insecta > Coleoptera > Carabidae > Stenolophus > Stenolophus ochropezus. Next base: position 50,937,367 of record JAQOWZ010000003.1, on the reverse strand, counting down.
AATATGTGGAGATCCTGGGAATATAATTTTGTAGATGTAAGTCATGCAAGAAATAGTTCAACATCTAGCAGAAGATCAGCCGTCGATGTCGAAAAAACGGAGTCGCAAATATAAAGAGTTGGGATAATTTATAACTCCTGACCACAAAGCATCCCACCCCTCAATAAAAGGTTGTAAAATCCGCATAAATCGGTTTCATATATATCTACTTCTACTATACGAAAGTAATTTTGAAAAATTTTCCTTTTAATTATATATTATTTAGAGTTATACCGTTATGAGCCTCTAAGCAGCACTATTGTTCGAGATTTAAGCATGATTTATAGCAATGCAGAGTGAAATATTTGCAAGGTTTATTTTATTTTATACCAATGCAATAGATAATTTTGTGAAAAATATATTAATTGATAATGAAAAAATACGTAAAAATCACTTCCTGCGGCAAACACATCCATTTAAGTTTTACGCAGTCTTCTTCAAATGGTAAAACATTGTTTTTGTATTTTTGAAATACTTATCATATAATTAAGTATAGTTCTTGTAAGAGATATTTGAAAATACAAACTTTATAACCCTTTTATGAAGGGTTGGTTATTTTAAACCGAAGGTATCATTTGTAGAAAAAGAATATTAAACTAGTTCATACAAAAGTTACTTATTGTGACGAAGTGCTCGTCACAAGAACACTTACCTGCCTCCCTCAGTGCTCCAAGCAGTCACGAGCACCTGACTCAACGAGGTCCGAACCGCATATCGGGTTTTTCTCCATGCAACATTGAATTATAATCCTAAAAATTTCACAGAGAGAAAATATTTCTTCCACAAATTTCACCAAAAGAACATCTCTTCCACATGTAACAACGAGAGAACATCTCAAAAAATTTCACCGAAATAACTTCTCTTCTACAAATTTCGCCAAAAGAACATATATTCCATAAATTTCGCTGAAAGAACATCTCTTCTACAAATTTCCCCGAGGGAACATATCTTTTACAAATTTCACCAAAAATGCATAGCTTCTAGAAATTTCGTCGAGAGACAACATTTCTTCTACAAATTTCGATGAAAGAACATGCCTTCCACGGATAGCACCGAGAGAACATCTTAAAAATTTCACCGAAAAACATCTCTTTCACAAATTTCACCAAGAGAACATCTCCTCTACACTAATTGTATTTGTTAAATTTAAAGTATTTATTTCAATAATTTTGTAATACCTATGAACGCAGTAAATACAATGATAATAAATTTATATCTTTTATTTCAAATTAAAATATCTAGTAGTAATAAATAACAAATGAATATTGACAGCTACAATTGAATTTTATGTGACATGTACGAAATTTAACGATCAAGTAGGCTTAGACCACGAAGTATAATATAGTAAGGAGTGGAAACGAAGCCGCGCGAAGCGGCCCGAAAGCATTTGCCAACGATGAAAGAGAGAGTTCTACAACTGAAGAACATAATATGTACTGTAAAAAAGAAACAAAAAACAAGAATATATTTTATTTAAATATTATAATATCACAAAATTTTACATATGAAGAACATAATACATAATATGTATTGTAAAAAAGAAATAAAAAACAAGAATATATTATAATTAAATACTACAATATTACAAAATTCTACAACTGAAGAACATAATATGTTTTATAGAAAAGAAACAAAAAACAAGAATATATTATAATTAAATATTATAATATCACAAAGTTCTACAACTGAAGAACGTAATACATAATATGTATTATAAAAATGAAACAAAAAACAAGAATATATTATAATTAAATATTATAATATCACAAAGTTCTAAAACTGAAAAACAATACGTATTATAAAAATGTAACAAAAAACAGGAACATATTAAAATTAAATAATATATCACAAATTTCTGTAACTGAAAGAAAACTAAAGTGAAACGTGATGAAATTACGAACTGTGTAGTTTCGATTTTTTTCGGTCAATATTTGTATTTGACAATTTGTCTTTTTGTTGCTGGTGGAAATATTGCCTTAATCGCATATGAATAAATTCGTGAATCACTTGTGCTAAAATTTCAGAACTGTGCTGAGTGCAAGTAAATTCAAAATTGTAATTTTCTAAAACTGAGCACAGTGTTTCTTCATATACCTGTGGCGAATCAATGTTAGCCAATCCGGAAAAATCCAAGGAACAGCGTCTTCTTTTAAGTAGAAACTTTTTAATGGAATCTTAAAGAAATGATAAATAAGTAATTTACAAATCATAGTAAAATATACGACTTACTGTATTTACACCACAAGACCATTCTTTCACAATATCTTCATCTACAAAATGTTTTTCACACACATAATCTTTGGCACTTAAAACTCTGTCACTTCGCGGTATAACCTGTCTCCATTTCATTACTAAATTTGGGTCCTTAGAGATAGAAAAAAGAGAAATTTTCTCTTTATTTGAGGTATACCCACTTTTGCAATTAGGTACAAAGCATTTTCTTCCCATTTTATTCCGCTACTTTTTGTAAAATTTATTTTAATTCGCAACCGGCACTTCACAACGCGCTTACTTACATAGAAACAAGCATGAATGACTGGCCTACATCTGTTTTGTCTCTCTAGAGGTCCTTGTCGCACGCGGCAAATAATATGGTGCCATTTTTCTATACAGCTGGGATACGGCGTTGCATAGACGTGGCTTAGACTAACTACCCCGTAAACCTCAGATGGCACGCTTCTCGTGTTAATGTTTTGTGGTTGCTACTGGTAAAATTGTAGGTATTGCAAACTTTAAATGTAAATGAATTTATAATTTATGGTAAATTTTGCCAATGCATTGTACAATAAATTGTATTAGTATCAAACAAAACTTGGTCAAAACCCAACAATTTTTTAAAATTATTTTTTAGATATAGAACCATTTCTTGTACTATTTATTATACCATATACAGGGTGAGTCTGTGAAGACGACCCCCCCCCCCCCCCTTTAACTTTTTTATTATAAGTAATAGAAAAAAAATGGCTCATATAAAAGTTTTATTATTTTACATATACTATTTGATGGCAGACGTAGATATTTTTTATAAAGTCAGGTTTACAAGATACAACTATCAACTTCAATTTTTCAAATGGCAACCTATAATTATTTTAATAAAATAGAAACCGCCATTTTTTTTCTCTTTTCAACGATGTATTAATTTTTATTAATGTATGTGAAAAATTTCGAGAAAAATGAGATAATTTAGAAATATTAGAAATAATCTTCCCAGACTCACCCTGTATAAGCTAGTTTAAAACAGGCTTTACATACTCAAGTAATACAGACTGACGGTCGACCAGAAATCGACGTTATTAGTATCGTAATTGTAAATGTCAATTTGACCAGATTGTATATGACGTTAAAACCACGAAGTTATGACGACTCTTTTTAGTAACATCCAAGTCGCTTTTTGACGTCATATTTAAACGCCAATATAATGTGAATGTGACATCCTATAATTGGTCGACTGTCGACCAAAAATCAACGTAGATAAATATAGTAATGTTTAAGTCATTAAATACCGGTGATCAATAACGATGCTCTGACTGATATATTGACGTTTTAAATTAGTGTACAAAATAACAGAAATATTAATAACCTTTAAGAAAAAATTTTAATTTAATATAATTATTATAGTTTTATTTGAAAAGATAAGAAAGAAATTATAAAAGAAATTAATAAATTTGGATTGTTAAACCAAAACCTATAATAAGTACATGAAGAGAGGAATAAGCGACTAATGTTGGTGATGGAATAAATAAATAAACAGGACTGCAGTCGGAAATAATTTATTTGGCTAGTCTAGGTCAACGTTTCGCTGCCTATTGCAGCTTCTTCAGGGTAATAAGTACACCCAAAACGTCGTACAGCATAAATAATGTGCGTTAAATTTATGTCAGGTTTACATTACGTACAATGTTTATTTAAATTTGTTTTCAGACATCTAAAAAATCGTCGAATTAACGTCAAAAATAAATTTTTAATAATTATAAAATTAAGCTAACATAATTTGTGAAAGCTTGTCGCTGATATTAAGAGGAACAAATTATTATTTTTGTGGACATCACCAAGAGTTTTATTTTTATATTTTTGTACATGTAATATTTAAATTAATTTAATTTAAAATGTACATTGTTACAATATCTACTTATAAAATGAGAGTATAGATATACATAATGTTAAATTTGATCTCACGTTCTTAAGCGCCAAGTATGGGTCCGTCTACGTACTCATTAATAATTGAAATTAACAATTATAGTACTGCATGTCTGTATATCATGTATTTTTCATATAGCATCCTAATTGTTGTTGTTGTTGTTGTAATCGGGGGGCCTCAAAGAAGCCGCATGCACTTAGGCCTGAAGGCCCATTGTACTACCCGAGTGTACACAGAGTCCTAACAGAGTCCCGCTGCTTCAATGAAGCTAGCTAGCCTACTGCCAGGGATGCCCTGGATGTCGCAAGGCTCTAGGAATAGAGCCTCTAGGTGTCTGTATCTGGTGCCCGCCAGAGCCACACATTCACAGAGCACATGTTCCGTTGTTTCTGCAACTAAGCTACATCTTCTGCACGACTCGTCGTCTACTACTCCGATCGTTTTCAGATGATTTCTGAGGAGATGTCCTGTAAACAAACCCACGCAAATACTAAGTTTTCTTCTATTAAGGCTAAGAAGATACTTAGCTTTCTCAGGAGATGGTCCTGGAATAAAGAGCTTTGACTGTCTCAAGCCCTGACGAGTTGACCAGTACATTTGGTGTTCACGTGTCACCCAATCCCTGATCGCTCGCTTTGCTGTGCTTCTGGGGAGTCCGAATGCTGGTTCTGGTCCAATGAGTGCCCTGTCTGAGCCCTCACGAGCCAGAGAGTCAGCTTCTTCATTCCCCTCAATGCCTTGGTGACCTGGTACCCACATAAGCTTAACGAAGTTATCCTTAGCGAGCTCGTCCAGTGTTTTTCTACACTCAAAGACTAACTTTGAGTCTACTCTAACGTTGTCGAGAGCCTTGAGAGCCGCTTGACTGTCCGAGCAGATATATATGTGCCTACCACGGTAAGCCCTTTTCATATTTTCTTGGCAACAAATCAGAATTGCAAAGATCTCCGCCTGAAAAACAGAAGAATTTAGACCTAGTGAGAAGGACATCCTTGCTCTAGGTGATTCTCCGTAGACACCTGCACCAGCTCCTCTTTCGGTTAGAGACCCGTCGGTAAACCATACTAGTCCCTGTGGTTGAAATAGAGCTTGGGCGTTATTTCCCCAAGATTCTCTAGAAAAAGGTAATATGGAGTAAAGTTTGTCAAAGATGTACACTGGGGGCATGTAATCACTCTCAGATTTGAGAATGAGAGAAGATTCTGTCAAAGTGGACAGAATCTTGCTATGTCCCTCTGTGTTGTTTCTGGTGATCCACTGGTTAGTGTGTTTTAATCTCAATGCAGCAGCCATAGCTTCTCTTTGCACACTGAGATGAAGTGGTGGAAGATTTAGCAAGGCCTCCATTGCTGCCGTTGGTGTTGTTCTCATTGCCCCGGTAATACCTAGACAAGCTATTCTTTGGATGTGATTCAGTGAAGCCCTAACTGTAGAAACGGACGTTCTGGGCCACCAAACCACAGCCGAGTAAGTAACTACAGGTCTAACCAAAGCACAGTACAGCCAAAATGCTATATATGGTTTTATTCCCCATGTCTTACCTAAGGTTCGTCTGCACGACCACCAAATTGCGCATGACTTCCTCACAACTGCTTCTACATGCTCTTTCCATGTCAGTTTAGAGTTTAGGGTAACACCTAGATACTTCACTGACTGTGAGAGTTGTAGCGGTTGACCGAAGAGGATGAGGTTTGGAATACCAGTATTCCTCTTGTTTGTGAACAGAACTAGCTCAGTCTTCGTGGGATTGACTGATAACCCATTCTGTCGGCACCAGTTCTCTACAACATTTAGAGCCCGCTGGGTGAGCTCATATATAGTGTTTGAAAACTTACCAACAACTAGAATAGCTAAGTCATCAGCGTATCCTTGTGTATAAAATCCTAGCTCATTAAGAGCTGTTATAAGACTGTCAATTACTAAGCACCATAGCAGAGGAGATAATACTCCTCCTTGTGGGCAGCCTCTATTGACGTCAATGTCGACTCTGATGTCTCTCAGGGTGGTTGTTGCTTTGCGTCGTGTGAGCATGGAGCGTATCCATTCCACTAGTGTGGGTGCAATACCTCTAGCCGCAGCTGCTGCGCAAATGGATTCAGAAGAGGTGTTATCAAAAGCACCCTCGATGTCCAGAAACGTGCCCAGAGCCAGTTCTCTATCCGTGAGCACCGTCTCCACTCTTTTTACCAAGTGGTGAAGGGCCGTTTCGGTAGATTTACCGGTCTGGTATGCGTGCTGGTTGCTGTGAAAGGGTACTCGCTGTAGGACCCCGTCACGTAAGTGCCTGTCAATCAGTCTTTCCAGGGTCTTCAATAGAAACGAGGTTAGGCTGATTGGACGAAAAGATTTCGCTTGGTCGTACTTGGTACGCCCTGGTTTTGGTATAAAAACGACTTTGACGTCCCTCCAAGACATAGCAATATATCTGTGGGCCAGACAAAATCTAAATATCTTACATAACGGTCCAGCAATTGATGCTAGCCCATTCTGCAGTAGAGCTGGAAAAATATTATCTTTTCCTGGTGATTTATAAGGGGCGAAAGTATTAATAGCCCAACGTACCTTATTATAGCTTACCACTTCAGATGCGATCCTCCAGTCCTCTCGCGAAGCTCTGTGTCTCACCTCTGTATTTGTGGTAGAAGTATCGCTGACGGTTGAACCGGGGAAATGCGTTTCAAGTAAAACTTTCAACGTTTCTTTATCAGACGTAGTGTAGTCGCCGTTTGGAAGCTGCACATAGTCTAGTTTTCCTCTGGGGTCCTTTGAAAGAGACTTTTGAAGCCTCGCCGCCCGTGGCATGGATTCCATGTTCGAGCAGAAAGATCTCCATGAGTCCCTCTTGGAGTCCCTGATGAGCTTCTTGTATCTGCGTTGAGCCTGTCTGAAACCTTCCCAATCTGCAGGTAAGTTAGATCTTGTCGCCTTATTGAAAAGACGACGTATTTCCCTACGGAGTTGCGCAAGTTGGTTGTTCCACCATGGTACTCCGCTTGTCAATTTCCTCGTTTTAAGGGGGCAGTTGTCTTCATAAGAAGTTAAAATGGCCCTTTGGAAGTGCTCTAGAGCCATTTCAAGGTCTTCTATGGTTTTCAGGCTAACTGGGACTCCACGCATTCTCCCCGACAGATCCTCTCTAAAAGAGTCCCAATCAGTGAGTAGCGGGTTCCTGTAAGTCGATGGTTCTGGCTCGGCTGCCTGCAATCTGAAACAGATATGTCTGTGATCAGATAGAGACGGCTCTGTTGACACATGCCAGTCTACTATATCACGTGATATTCTCGGAGAGCATAAGGTGATATCCAAAGTTTCACTCCTTGTACGAGTGACGAAGGTGTGACGACTGCCGCGATTTAGAATTTCTAAATCCGTTGTTGATAGGTACTCGAGAAGGGCCTGTCCTCTAGGGTTTATGTCCGTACTCCCCCACGTTGTGTGGTGCGAGTTAGCGTCACATCCCACAAGAAGACCTAGCCTCTTGACTCGACAGTACTCTATCAGTGCAACCAGTTCCTCTGAAGGTGGCGGTGTTGGTGAGTCATATGGGAGGTAAGCGGAGCACACGACGACCTCTCGTTTTATAGCTCCCTCCATATATTGAATCAGGACGGCCACCAGGTCCCTGAAACAGAAATTGGGCACCAAGGTCGCATTAATATGTTTTGCAACAAAAACGCATGTCCTTGGTCGTTCTTCATCGGTGCAGTAAAAAGCTGTACCAATTTTGTTATCTATACCTTTGATTTGACCCTTGTACGCCCAAGGTTCTTGAATCAGTAGTATGTGTGTCTGCAACTTTGACAGCTGTCTGCTAATTACCGCAGAGGCAGCAGCGCAGTGTTGCAAGTTGATCTGAGTGAAGTACAGTCCTTTATCACCCATTGCTGGTTGACGGCTGTTCTCCCCTCGCCTTCTCGGGCTTTCCGAGCAGTTTTACAACCGCCCTGGTCATCCCAAAGAAGGGCCGTAGATCGACGGCCTCTAGAGCCTTGCAGGAAGCAGCATCCACTCCCAGAATAAGAAGCTGCCCCTTTGGAGCCTCCTCCTTCCGATCGTAAACCCGCCACCTCTCAACTACGAGTCCGCCGTTCTGTTTACCTAAACGGGCCAGAGCAGCTTTCGGTTCCTCAACAGGGCCCGGCAACCACACTGACACACGAATAGGTTTCTGAAGGGCCGCTCTCTCCACCAGGTGAAGTACAGCACCCTCCCACGGTGCGAGTTTCGGGAGTAAGTCTCGCAACCACTCCTTAGACTCGGGGTCTACGCAGGTCACCTTCAAAGCGCCCTCCGCGAGGTACGATTCATGGAACCGTGGGACAAAGCCCCCAGCGGGGAGCATGTCCAGGGCACCGATGACCGCGTGCTGGATAGCTGCGCTCTGCTCCTCAGAGAGGTAGTGATCAGGGTAAGTCCCTTGAACCACCGCCACCTTCAAGTCGCAGTTGACAGCTTGCGCGTAGTTACGAGGTTTTAGGTCTGGGACCTTAGGCCTCTTCACTACCTTCTTGGCGCTTGGTGGTGTTTCCCCTATGGTTGATGGCCGTTTCCGACCACCTCCCTTTGGAGCCCTTCCACCATCGGTTTGGCCTTGACCATGAGCAGCGTTGGGTCCCTGTTCCAGAGACTCCATTGCTGCGGCCTTAGCCTTCCGCTGACGCCGTTTCTCTGCGCCCGACCTGTTCCTCCTTTCGGAAGCCCTAGCCGGTTGCAGGGTTTTTCTCTCACCCGCGGGAATCGGGTTCGAGGGGTTAGGGGTGGGTGTAGGATTAGGGTTAGGGGAAGGATTAGACGACACAGACACGGAGTTTGAATTCAGAGGTAAGGAAGCCATAGTGTTCCCACGAGTAGCTAGGGAAAGGGTGGTCCGCCTCCGCAGGGCCCCGCAGTACGGAGGTAAGGCTAAATACGTTGGGAGGTCGCCCGGTATCCACAACGGCATCGTTCGCGACACAATGACCACTGTGCCATTCAGCCCTCGGCACGATAGCTCACACCTTGGCTTTGGGTAGTTTATCGACCTACGCGTCTAGATCCGCCGTGTTTAGTTTAAACAGGGGCACCTCGTGAAGGGTGGTAGCATAGGCTACCGCACGGACGGTCTTGGCATCCCCCAACGGTTCAGCCCTGGAGTCTTCCCGCTAAAGCGTTAAGATTCCTTACCCCCTAGCATCCTAATTAGTATGCAGACCTATCCTGGATATTACGCTGAACAAATATCCTTCAGTACAAAAAAGAAAATTGGTTTAAGTTTCAAATATTTGTCTATTAGTCTTATTACTGTTAGCACAACAAATACTGGGTATAAAAGCAGTTGTAAGAAAAATCACGAGCGCCGACTTTACCAAATTTTCTTGGGGGCAAAATTTCTTATAACATCAAAACATAAAAAAATATATATACTGGAGCAAAAACTTTAGAACGCTGTAATTCTTGAGCCACTAAAACCAGAGCACAATACAGAGCTTCATTGCTCCAGAATGTGGACTGGTTTCAGCAGACCTAGAATTGGAGTAAACACTTCAGTATGATCTAATTCTTGACCCACTGAAATCAGAGCAGCCAAATATTTTCCAGAATGTATTCTGTTTCAAGAGGCTAAAAATTAGAGCACACGCTGAACCTTTAGGCTATCAGATGCCCTGGAAAGCGGTATAATCAGACAACCAGGCAGGGCAGAGGCCCGAAGGTATTATTCCCGTCATACGGATTCCTATTGGCTGATATTCAATCTGAAATTGTGGCTGTACAAGCAGGAATTTTTAAATGAAAATTGATGAAAATAGGTAATTTGATGCGAGGAATTCACTGGTAGTGTTAAGGGTGTAACTTACACCCATTTTAGGGTAGTAGTCAGTTATTAAAAATAAAAGAAGGTACAATAATTTCTTAAAATAATAATTCAGGATTTTATTACTGATATAAATAAATGCTGCCCTAAGGGAAATGTCTCCTTGGGGGCATTGCTCCTAGGAAAATTTTCCGTGGGGGCGTAAAAAATAATGTGTTATGTACCGTATCACGATCCACTAATGCAAAATATCATTGGCACTCTAGTATAATGGCATAATTCAACCTTTATGCTCGAACGACAATGTAGCATTTTGCACCCTTGGTCAATAAAACACTAACACGCAATAATTGTGTCAAAACACGTTTGATTTAGTTAAAAGAAATCGTTACCATAGGTCGCACAGCACCATTTAAATAAATTAACACGTAAAATCATATTTTCGTAATTTCCTAATTATTCTCTATTTATTTTAGATGAAAAAGTTTCGAATAAAAGTTGTAGAGCATAAAATTCTGATTTTGAATCAACGAGCAAAATTAATTTTATGTTATTTCTGCAAGCTGAGACAACGGACGTATTTTGTTAGCAATTTGTTTGTTCTAAAATTTTTTATCTAAAGTTATTTTTAAAATCTTCAAGATTTTATTTAAAATATTCTTACTCCGGATTTTTTATTTCACTGATTTTGGTGAGTAAAGTGATATTTTTTTATTTTATTCGAACCTTTTGTTTTAAAGAAATATTTAGATAACCACGTGTTGTTAAAGCTTGCAAGGAAACCTCCTCAACTTTTTTTCTTCTTTGATTGATCTTATATTCAAAATTTCTCGTGTATCTTTCACAGGAAATATTCATTTTTTATTAGTTTGCTGAATATTTTTTTGAATACGATTTAGGTTATTTTTTATACTGTGGGATTTAGACAGAGCTCACGCTGATTTACTGTCGTAAGTAGAATTTGTATCGTTCCATTTTTATTTTTCTCTTTGTTTTTGGATGCCATTAGTTACCTTTTTATCGTTAATTATATTTTTGGCAGCCAAAAAGTAAGTAATAAATTTTACAAGTCCCGCAGTCAAAACGTTAGTTTTTGAAAACCTTTCAAGTCTGTTATATTCTTTCTTTCTCTTATTTTCTGGTCTTTTACAGCCTGGCCAGCTGATAGTTTTTTATAAAAGTATTTGTAGTATTTTTTTGTGCACAAATTTTTTGTAAATAATAATTTTTGCATTTATTTATTGTTAAATAAATTATTTGTTCATTTTTTATTATAAAGAGTTTTTGTATTTTTGCCACGGCAAGTTATTTTTTTGGGTCAATTATCTGCTAAAATTTTTTTATGTTTTATATTCCCTCCTGGTCCTGGATGGTCGAGGTTTGTTGGTAGTGGAGTGTGGAGTTCCAATCCAAGCTGAATAGTACTGCGACACGTGTACACGTACACTGTACCAACTTACACACAGTACTCAGGCATCACGCACAAAAACAGCAGTCTGCATTTACCCACGAACAACTCACGCAACCGCCAGACACGCTTAGTCCGGTGACACCACGCATTATCTTGCTATCCTGCTTTACGCTACTACACTGCTTGTGTCCGACATCCTGCGGTGCCGCTTAATACTACACGAACAGTACACATTCCGTCGACAAGCCGAACCTCGGTACCAAGACGTCCAGGGACTCACTCCAACGACCTAGCCATTCCAGACCCATCGATATTTTGTTACCCCACAAAAGGTATTTTCTTATTTTTTTGTAATAGGCAATAATTGTCCCCGTTAACTTCCCTATTGTATTTTTACTAGCCGTAAATAAAATTAGTTTTATTTTCAATTTGTTATTTTCGGTGTTGTTGAGTCCACCATTTTCCTTTCGGCACAACTGGCGCCCTTCCCTATTATTGTTATTACAAATATCTTAGTGACCCACGACCTAGCGATACCACGACCAATTCTGAGCTGTCGAGGTAAGTGTGTGACGCGTGATTTCTCTTCGAGAAATCACGGTAATTTTTTGAACATTATTTTTAAATTTCTGGCACACGTCACAATATATATATATATATATATATATATATATATATATATATATATATATATAATAAACATATTTTATATACTACATCTCCTATAATTAATCCAATGGTTTCCCTATTATTTACATTTTATTGCTGCTATCTGTTATCAGTGAAGGGGACACTCAATTCTCCACACATATTTTAGTGCTGCCATCTATTATCAGTGGTGACTCCCAATGGAGAGTAGCCTAATTTGGACCGTAGCCTAATTTGGACCGCTGTGGTATCCAAAGATTGATAAAATCTGTGCGATTTTAGATAGGCTAATTGTTATACGTAGAAATAGACCAGGTTAATGCAATCGCGTTTGTGAAAAAATGTCTCATTGTTACATTAAGAGAAGGGTTATTTGTTTGACTACAAAGTAAGTTTGTTATTTTGATGCAAGAGTGAAAGCCATTAGTTCGTCCAAACGTAAGTAATTACAGGTCTTATTATATCATCACAAAACTTACTTATCTATCTATAATTTCCTGTTATAATATTACGAATTTATGTTACTTTGACATTTTTGTGTAATTTTAAGTATAAAATATTCAAGTTGCCCAAGTTGGACCGAAAACAGTTGCCCAAATTGGACCGACAAAAATTGTGATTACGGCACAGAATAGTACATAGAGAAGCGACACGTCGACATGTCGGTACCTTTCATGTTACCCTATTCAGTTCTATGACCTTGGAGCATTGTGTAGACCTTTAAATTTGTTGACTTCTCCTATCTCTCCCTAAGATGTGACGAAACTATCCAATTTTAAACAATGAGCCCTTTAAATTTGTTACCTTTCCCCATCTCTCTGACAAAATGCGAAACATAAAAAAGAAAATGGTGATTCATGGTTTTGTATATTGTGTGAAGAAACCAAGGAAGAAAATATGATACAATATATGAAACGTCGCACTTGGATTCATTCTCAGTGTGCTGGAGTTAGTGCTGTAGTTAAAAGGTTCTATTGTTGTAATTTTCGTTAAGAAACCTAATGGTCCAATTTAAGAAGCTAGCGGTCCAAATAAGGAAACCGGTTTCCTATATTGGACCGATGACAAGATTTTTTTGAATTTATTTTTTACTATTATAAATGGTATTTAAAATGTAATAAATGGTTTTATTTTGAAGATATACTTAGTGAGTTTCTTTTCTACTACTTAATTTTTGTTGACACTTCTTCCGTGCTTTTATATAGTGAATATTATAAAATTGGTCCAAATTAGGCTACTTTCCCCTATGTATCTATAATCAAATATAAAAGGGTCGATCCACGGTTGATCTCTGAGATCTAGACGAGACCAAAGCGCGTTTGACACTGAATTATTTAATATTGAAATATTATTGAATGATTATTTATTAAATAGACACAAGTTGTGGCGGCATGCGTACGGAACGCATTGAGTCCACCATTTTCCTTTCGGCACAACTGGCGCCCTTCCCTATTATTGTTATTACAAATATCTTAGTGACCCACGACCTAGCGATACCACGACCAATTCTGAGCTGTCGAGGTAAGTGTGTGACGCGTGATTTCTCTTCGAGAAATCACGGTAATTTTTCGAACATTATTTTTAAATTTCTGGCACACGTCACACAAATAATTTTGGCGCCCAACGTGGGGCCCGTGGTTAATATTTTGTTGGTAATTTTTTTAAATTTAATATTATTTTTCGTGGTTTTGCTTGGTCTTTTCTAAATCTCTCTTTACTCTTTTATTTCTATCTTACTCTTTGCTTTTCTCTCTACATATTGTTATTTGGCAGTAATATTATTTTTTTTCAAAAATGTCACTTACCGTGGAACACATCCAATATCTACGAGGAGAGGAAATCAGTTACGAGCTCAAAATTCGAAATTGTCTCTATCCCGGATCAAATGAGGAAAATTTAAACATATTATGTGGATTAATTGAGATGGAAAGTATTGGGCAAACTACAGTTAATGCTGATTATTTTCCTGATCCCATCAATGACTCTCGGACATGTCTGGAAACACTTAAAGAGATGTCAGGTATGATTCAAAATTTTAATAGTAGAAATCGTTCTCATATATAGCAATTTCAAGTTGAAATAAATTCTCGTTTAGTTGCCTTGTATCTTCGTATTTCTCGTTTGCCTCAACATTTAAGTGGCGAGCTTTTGAGATTGCTCTCTATGATCAAATCTGCCCTTTCTTCCATGTCCCGTGTAGTTGATACTAACCAGGTAGTAAATTTAATTGATTTTGATGAAATACCTTCCACTAATTCTTTTCCAACTACTCTATCTATTCCTATTGCCATGCTAAGTTCGTTCGAAGATAGTTGCCAGAGCTTTTTGCAAAAATTGAATGCTATTAGATTTAGTAACGTAAATATTACCCCTACGGTATCTAATGTACATTCTGAAATTCCACCGATACCGCTATCACCTCATCTACCAAGCAGTACTGTTTTACCTCGTTCCGCGACTTGCGATCATAAAAATTTAGTTGCCAAATGGAATATTACATTTGATGGAAATAACGGCCTTAATAGTTTTCTCGAAAATATCGACAGCACGGCTTATTCTCGTGGCGTCTCTCACGAACAATTATTTCGTCAAGCTGGTGATCTCTTTACCGGCCATGCTCTCGTTTGGTATCGCATGATACGCAACTCTATATCTTCTTGGTCGGAACTTGTTTCTAAACTTCGTTCTACCTTTTTATCTGCTAATTATGATCTAGCTCTTATGGATGAGATTCGGAATCGAACTCAAGCTTCTTGTGAGAAGGTAGAGATTTTTATTGCCATCATGGAAAACTTATTCTGTCGTTTAACTAAAACTCCTGACGAACAAACCAGGGTTAGTTACATTATTCGTAATTTACAACCGCATTTTCAGAGATTTTGTTCACTTCAAAATATTAACTCTCTTTCAGAATTGATTACTATTTGCAAGAGACTTGAAGACACTGAACTTAATGTCTCGCAGTTTAAAAATCCACCAACTCGTTCCTCACATACTTTAGAACCCGATCTTTCATTTCAAAGTAGTTCTAAATCATCCTGTAAATTGGATAGAAATTTTTCTCGTTCAGCCGTTGCAGCTGTAGGTCAAGGGCGTGTTCTTAGTTGCTGGAACTGTAATAGTACGGAACATCTTTATCCAAAATGTCCGAAGTCTCGTAATCTCTTTTGCTTTTCTTGTGGTAAAAGAAACGTTACCAAACTTAAATGCCCTAACTGTTCAAAAAACGTGTGCGGCGTCTCGGTCTTGCCAGCTGTCGAGGAAAACGCCACTTCAACGCTGGTAAAGTCGTTAGAAAAACCGACAGAGACGAGTGGTCTCAATGGTTAAACCAAGTCTCTAACTTTTTCACGAATAATGTCATTTCACCTATTTTTAATAAATCAAGTGATGATAACCGACCTTTCGTTAATATCTTCATTCACGGAGTACCTATGACAGCCTTAGTTGATTCGGGTGCTAATATTTCTATTGTAGGTGGTCGAGGCTATTTAATGCTAAAACATCTATTTTCTCTAAAACCTAGTGTTGTTCCTACCGTTTGAACTGCTGATGGTAAATCTCATCCAACCCTAGACAACGTTTTTAAAATTTAAAATTAACAATAATTATTACAGCCATTTGAGATCGTACCATCTCTTCCAATATTTGATGATCCAAGTAAACCATCTGATGAAGAATCGTCGTCAGTTACACTTAGTGTGGATAGCGAAGGAAATTTAAGTTTTCTGTCTCCAGAAAATGAGTCAATTCCGACGATTATTACACCGAGTAATGCACTTCCAGAAAAGAGTTCGCCTGCTTTGTATAAGAAGTATAAATCTTTTCATGGAATTGATCAGTATAAAAAATCTTGTTTTCAAACCTATCATTTCGATCTATTGGAATTTTTAAATAAAAATACAACTGGTTATATATTCTCAATACTTATGCCAATGATAAAATCTTAAATAAGAAATGTAGAAATGCACTTGTTGCATTAATAATAGACGAAATGTTAGCAAAACAAAATTAGTAAGTTTTGTAATGATCTGATATTAAATACATATCATTCATATTTAAAATATTTTAGTGCGTTGGCTAATGAAGATTTTGACATTCTGTCAGATAAAATTGTCAATATTTTTCCAAACGAAAACAAAAGTACTTACTTTATCAAATCTACTACAATAACAGATAATACAGGCCAACTAAAAGTACTAAACGCGAAGGGAAAATTAACAGATAAGTATAGAAATATGAAACACAAATATAAAATTGTATTGAACAAACTACCGGATGAAAAGATATCAGATAAATTACGGACAACAGGTAAATGTAACCGTAATTTGTTAATATATATATATATATATATATATATATATATATATATATATATATATATATATATATATATATTTAATTACTATTCTGTAGTAGATGTTAAAGTGTGCTTTGTTCAATTGTTTTTATTGCTGCTAACATAATTTCAATAAATCAAAAATTCTATTACTGTGCGATCATATTTAGCTAATATAGAAGATGTATGGTAATCGGCGTACTTTACACAGAGCCATCCGTAAAATACCACTTCGATAACCTGTGCGTTGTACAATGTGGTTATTTACATTAATGGTAGTAGAAAAAGTATTATAATTTGTATTTAATATAAACAAACTTCCATAACAACCCACACTACTCAGATTTTATAATTGTTCTTACATAATTATTTCATTTTTTATTTTTTTTTCTCTTTAAAATCTGCTATAGAAAAAATAATAATTTTATACATGACGATAGAATTAAATTATCGACTGGCGAAAAATATTTCACTCGTGATTTCATCGCTTGTGAATTAATAGTTTCCGCTCGTCAATAAAACATTATTTTATCGCCCTGTTTAAAAAATAACTCTTATTTTTTAAATTTAGACGGTATGCTTAAAAGTAAAATATGGTTGGAGAATAATTCAGAGCCGTGGGAGGAGATCTTAGAACATTGGAAAATAACAGCGAATATGAGACGACATAGTGTAACAAAAACTGTGGAAGAATTATTCTTAGAATGGCCTATTTTAAAAAAATCATTTGGATATGTACTGGTAATAAAATTTATATAAATAATGGACAGCCACATGATAAAGACATGTTTGAGAACTTGCTGATACCTGTTGAGTAAACTTGATCCATATTTTATCTCAATGAAGTTAAATATATGTCACTAATTTGTTTAGTTTTTTTTTTATTTGTTAATAAGTTTTATTTAAAAGTTAAAAAGAAATACTGTTTAAAGAGAAACAATAATACTGTAGTATAACTTTTATTCCAAAATTAAACATTTACACTTGACAGATTGACATATATCATTGCCGACTCAATTCCTCTTTTTTCTCACTTTTGTTCCCGTCTCCATGAAGTCGCGGCAGCTGTGGCGAGTTGTATGGGTCGCTACACTAGCCTCCCTCCTTGAAAATTGTTTCTTTCATAAATCGGGAAAGTGTACTTTTCGTCTCGACCGCGTCTGGATGTGTGTAGGCTCTGCATTTGTTAATGACTTGGGTTCGGTGACAAAGTATGCTGGCTTGAGACGGTCTATGGAAACGTGTAAAATTTTTCCATGTACCTCTAGCTTGAACGTTTTTATTCCTCGGTCAATTATCCTATAGGGACCGATATATGGAGGTTGCAAAGGTCCCCTCGATGAATCCGTTCGGAGAAATGCATGAGAACAATCAGAAAGGTCTTTAAATACAAAAACTTTTTGTTTATTATGTCGCGATGCAGGAACCGGTCTCATGCGATTAATATGTGACTGTAACCTTGATGAGAAACTTGTGCAATCTGTTGTAGTCAAAGCATTTGGAATGAAAAATTCCCCAGGAAGACGAAGTGGTTCACCATAAACTAATTCTGCTGCAGAAGCATGAATGTCTTCTTTCCATGCGGCACGTATCCCTAATAAAACAAGAGGAAGTACTTCCGTCCATTGCGAGTCTGCGTGACACATTATGGCTGTTTTCAACTGACGGTGCATGCGCTCGACGAGTCCATTAGCTGCGGGGTGATAAGCTGTGGTTGAATGGTGAGAGGCCCCCAAAATTAAACTTAGCCGTTTGAAAAGATCGGATTCAAATTGTCGCCCTCGGTCAGTTGTAATTTTTTGAGGGCAGCCGAAACGGGAAATCCAACCAGATAATAAAGCTTTGGCTATAGTTTCTGCTGTAATGTCCTGTATTGGTATAGCCTCAGGCCACCTCGTAAATCTATCTATAGCTGTAAGACAATATCTATAGCCACATGAAATAGGCATAGGTCCGATAATGTCAATATGGATGTGACTGAAACGAGTAGATGGTAACTGGAAATTCCCGTAGGGTGCGGATACATGGCGAGTAATTTTGGAACGCTGGCATGACAAACATGACTGAGTCCATTTACAGCAATCTTTTCGTATTCCGGGCCATACGAAACGTTGAGAGACTAATTTCACTGTTGCTTTTGTTCCTGGGTGACTAAGGTTGTGACAAGATTCGAAAACTTGTCTACGGAAGGTAACGGTAATGAAAGGACGAGGTGTAGAAGTAGAGATATCACAATAAACTGGAATAGTCGTACCTGGTATTAATATCTTAGCGAGTTTAAGAGAGGTATCATGCTTTAGGTAGTTTTGTAGTTCTTTATCTGTCTCTTGATCAATCGAGAGAGACTTGTAGTTTATTGGCGAGGTAATGAGGTCAGTCCTTGAAAGCGTATCAGCTACTACATTCTCTGATCCTGTTACGTGGCGTATGTCTGTGGTAAATTGACTCACGAAATCTAGATATCTAAACTGACGCGGAGAGCAATTGTCTTGACGAGTCTTAAAGGCAGAGATCAAGGGTTTGTGATCTGTAAAAATACAAAATGTTTTTGCCTCAACCATGTGACGGAAATATCTTATAGCTTCATAGATGGCGAGAAGTTCTCTATCATACGGACTGTATTTCTTTTGCTGGGCACTTAGTTTTCTGGAGAAGAATCCCAACGGTTGCCATGAAATATTATTTTTCTGTTGCAGTACAGCTCCGATAGAACTGTTTGATGCATCAGTAAATATTGCTAGTTCTGCGGCTGGGTCGGGATGTACCAACAGAGTTGCTGTTGATAGAGCAGATTTGCAGGAATTAAATGCCTCGTTTAGTAACTGTGTCCAGATTACTGGGTGTGATCCTTTAACTTTAGAACCTGACAGATAATTGTGTAGGGGTGCTTGATGAATTGCTGCATTAGGTATAAAACGACGATAAAAATTTATCATACCCAAAAATCGCCTGAGTTCCTTCACTGTCTTGGGAGTTTCGAATTCCAGGATTGCGGCAACCTTATCAGTTAGCGGTTGAGTTCCTGTAGCAGAGACTAAGTACCCAAGAAATTTGACTTCAGTTGCTCCTAGTACACACTTGGCTGTATTAATTAAAATTCCATATTGTTGCAGACGATCAAATAATATACGTAGATGTTCTTTATGCTCTAATTCAGAAGTTGAGGCAACCAGAATATCGTCGATGTAACCGTAACAAAAATTTAATCCCCGAAGAACTTCATCTACGAACCGTTGGAAGGTTTGAGCAGCGTTGCGTAGACCGAAGGTCATATAAGGGAATTCAAACAACCCAAACGGTGTAGTGATGGCCGTTTTGGGTATGTCATCAGGGTGTACGGGAATTTGGTTATATGCCTTGACAAGATCTATAGTCGAAAAAATTGAACATCCGTGCAATTGGTGGGCGAAATCCTCGATATGTCTTACAGGATACGCATCAGGTATAGTGCGTGAGTTTAGGCTGCGGTAATCTCCACATGGTCTCCAACCATCATTTTTTTTAGGAACCAGATGTAATGCTGAAGACCAGGGACTGTCAGATCTTCGTGCTGTTCCGCATTCCAGCATGGCATCAAATTCTTTTTTCGCTATCTGTAGACGATCGGGAGCTAGTCGACGTGGGCGACAACAGATCGGAGGACCTGGGGTGGTTTTTATATGATGCACAGTATTATGTTTAGGTGCTGGTCGGCCTGGTGGTCCAGTTGGTCGAGTTATGTCTGGATATTGCATTAGTAGTTCATGATACGGTGAAGTCCCAGCAACCGCTTTTATATGACCAATCTTTGTATATGCAACTGTAGCCGCGGTAGTAAGCGATGTTATTCCGTCGATCAACCTTCGGTGGCGGACGTCGACGAGCAGGTTGTAAAAAGACAACAAATCAACACCTATAATAGGCTTTGTTACTTCAGCAACGACAAAACGCCAATGAAAATCTCTCCGGAGTCCTAAGTTTAGGTGAAGGTCTATCCATCCATAGGTAGATATAATTGTACCATTGGCTGCAAAGAGTTCATAGCTGGTTTTAGTTCTACGTTCTCGAATTGCAGAACGTGGATAAACGCATAAATCAGAGCCGGTATCGACAAGAAACTGCTGTTTTGTAGACTTATCAACTACAAATAAGCGGCCCGGAATATTGGAGCAGTCACTGGCCGCTGCTATTGACTGCTGAGATCGTTTCCCGGTTTGTAGGAACACGGTTTCGTACACCGTGTAGCTCGATCTCCGAAGCGACGATGGTACCAACATATGTCAGGTTGTCTATTCTGTAAACTGAATTTATTGAACTGACCGCGTTGGCGAGATGGTGAACGTGAGCGGGATCCATAGTTTGCTGTCAACGCTGCTACTTGCTTTGTTAGATCGTCGATACGTGCAGTCAACAAATTAGTTTCAATCGCTTGTGAAGTGGTGGCAACCGCTACGTGGTGATGTGGCCGAACGACATCGTTCACTTTGTCTGCTAGCTCCGCAATCTTATCCAAGTCTACGTCGGTTTGTGTCGCTACTATAGTCTGCAGATGTGCTGGAAGTCGACTGGCCCAAATGGTTTTCATTAAGTCACTTGGTACCTTATTTCCACCCAAAGTTTGAAGATGACGTAAAAATTTACTAGGTTTGCGGTCTCCCATCTCCTCGTACATGAGCAGCTGCCTCGTGCGTTGCTCTTGCGATATAGACAATCTTTGAATTAGCTCACTCTTTAATTTTTCATATTTACCGGTCGTAGGTGGATTAATTATTACATCTTTTACTTCAGCTGCACACTTTTGGTCTAGTTGTGCAATAACGTGGTAAAACTTGGTAGAATCAGCTGTAATATTCGCCAGTATAAATTGAGCCTCCACTTGCGCAAACCAAACTGCGGGTTCATCTTGCCAAAAAGGTGGAATTCGAACAGTGACTCGGCATAGCGAAGCAACATCATTTGCTCCTTGAATGGTATTATTGTCACCGCCGGTAACTTCCACTTTATCATTTGACATTTTCGCGTCTAGGGGTCACCAATATGTAGTATAACTTTTATTCCAAAATTAAACATTTACACTTGACAGATTGACATATATCATTGCCGACTCAATTCCTCTTTTTTCTCACTTTTGTTCCCGTCTCCATGAAGTCGCGGCAGCTGTGGCGAGTTGTATGGGTCGCTACAATACGATGTATTTATAGTTATTATTAAAGATATAATTTTTATTAAATTCGAACAAAAATTCAAATAAAAATTAATGAGTGTTCTCAAGGAATGCTTCTTGAAGTGGAAGTGGCTATACTTTGTTTTTAATGTCTGTAAATTATATTGATACATATTATAATTTTAGATTAACCATGATTTTAATTTAATGTATGATTGTGATATGGCTTTATTTAGAAAATTTGATATATTTTTTACAAAATTAATGAAATTAAAAAAGGAGTCAGAGCTCGACTAATATGGTCAAGAATTACTTAACTGTTTGAACACAGAGATGTCAGAAGGTAAAGAATACTAATGTGGTTATTCCAATTATATCTATTAAGTCTAATATTATCTCAGATTCTAAGTACGCTATAAAAATTACATTATTATCATGTTTTTTACCACCAATTCGACGTTTACGCACAAAAAATAATAATTGGAAACCGTCTATTAATGAAAGTCAGCAAAGCTTAATAAGTCATGTGAAGGTAAATATTATAAATTATACTGTTTTATTGAAAGTAATACAAAAAATTATAAATAAATTTCAAATTTCTTTGATTCCGACCATAATACTACTAAGAGTAATATATATATATATATTTATATATATATATATATATATATATATATATATATATATATTTTAGTTACCTGCGGATATTGAAAAGTTTATAGCTGAAAGAAGAATTAAATATAAGAAATTCAGCGTACCTATTCAACCATATCTGATTGTAGTTGGACCAGAATTGACACAAGTTCATGACATATATTTACAAGTTTGTAATACTCTGTACAAATTAGAATCCACTTTAAAAGGTTTTGATACATTATTTAAAATTTTCCACACATTAAATGCATCATACCCCATAGAGAGTGAGCACATTTTTCTATTGATACAGAAAGCTATATATAATATAGAAACTCGCTTTGATATGCATATTCCTCAGGTTGAGACTGCTTTGGCGGACATAGGGGAGATTACTTTGAACTAAGTTCAGTATCATTATTGAACTATTAAACTTTACATTCTGAGTTGTACTTATGTTTTTTGTTTAAAACAATGGACTTTTATAAATGTCCATGTTGTGACTTGCAATTTATAGATAGAGAAATATTTTTTTTACATATTCAGTTTAAACATTCATCCCTGTCAGTTAAATCATATTTATGCAAGTAACAAAACTGTTCCAGATCATTTCAAAATTTTTATGCTTTTAAAAAACACATTTCATCTAAACATTGTTTAAAATCTTGTAGCAACACGGAAAATACAATAACAGCTAAAAATTTTGACCACGAAAACGGAGTTCCATCGCAGATATTCAATGAAGAAACCCAGTATAGTACCAATTCAAATTGTTCGCCAGAACCAGAATCATGGAATCCTGAATTATTTTCCGAGAATTTAACAGAGTCTTCTTTAAAATTAATTTCAAAATTGTATAGTAAATATATTTTACCCCGAAATATCGTACAAGAGATTTTAGAAGACATTACTGAATTAATACAAGGTTCAGTGAATATTATTAAAGATAAAATAAAATCTAATCATAATAATAATGAAATAGATTGTCAGGAATACTGTACTTTTCTAGATATGTTTTCCGACCCATTTCGCCAATTAAAAACTGAATATCAAAGATTTTGTTACTTAGAAAAAACATCTTCTTTTATTAAACCAGAAAGTATTGTTGTAGGGGAAATGAGAGATGATAAAAAACGTGATTCTTGTGTGGTACTAGATTTTAAACAGTGTTGCGCACAATACATTCCAATCTCAAAAACATTACAATCATTTTTAGAAATACCCAATGTTTACGAAGAAATCTGTAATTATACTAATTCATTAAACAATATTCATGTTTGGCAAAATTTAACCCAGGCAGATTTATGGCAAAATATTGAGAGTAAATATAATAATAATACTGTAATGCCGTTGATTTTATATTTTGATGACTGCGAAATTAATAACCCTTTGGGGACACATAGTGGTGTACATAAACTTGGAGCACTCTATTTTTCATTAGCATGTTTACCTCCTACATTTTCATCAGCTTTAGAAAATATTTTTTTAGTGCAACTGCATTACACTATGGACCGATCTAACTTTGGAAATAATAATGTGTTCCGAAATGTTATTAATGATTTAATAAAATTAGAAACAGACGGAATTAAAATAAAAACATCAACTTGTGAAAAACAATTTTTTTTGTAATGGTTTTACTTGTGGGAGACAATTTAGGTTTACATTCATTACTCGGATATTCTGAAAGTTTTAATTCTAATTATTTCTGTAGATTTTGTAGAGCTTCTAAAAGTGTAACGTTAAAACAGATTTATGAAGATTAATTATATATTAGAAATTGCACTAATTATGACCATGACTTAGAAACTTTTGAAACAGGAGTTAAAGAAAAATGTATATGGAATGATATTCCCAGTTTTCATGTAACTATAAATCTATCTGTTGACGTGATGCATGACTTGTTAGAAGGGATATGTAGGTACGATATTGGTTCCATAATCTACAACTTCATTTACGTAGAACGATTTTTTACCTTGGATAATTTAAATAATAGAATAAAATATTTTAATTATCGCAATATAAGCAACCGTATTCCACCTATTTTAAGTACCCATGTAAATAAGAAACATATTACATTTTCTGCCTACTTGATTGCAATTTTAAACACCTGATAAAATTTGTTTTAAACAATATTTCTCTGGAACTAATGATCGGATTTGAAAACTAAAAAAACTGTTGAAAAGAGAATTGAAAGGCCTTTCGAACTGTGTCATGTTTGACACCCTTTTCCATTTAAAATTTTTGATGTGCAGTCAACCCCCATTTTGGGGTTGAAGTTATGCCATTGGTACTAATCCATTCAGGTGTTCCCCTTTATACTAAAATTGACGTGTTCGAGCATTTTTTGCAAAATTGATGTTAAGTGGCCAAAAATTGTGCTGATAATTTTCGTATATATACAGGATATATATCTTACATTTTAAGCTTAAACGGAGCTCTATTTGTTTATTGAATTAATCTAGTAGTACCTTTCGCTTATCCTTCACGTATTGGTATTTTTGAGGTTGTATACCATTCCATGATCAAACAACCATTATTGTACTACGTTAAGGTTGTTTCAGACGTAGCAACCTATATAAATATGAGTAACATGTACTGCTGTGTTCCGGGGTGTAACTCATGGGCAAAAAAGAATAAAGACATTTCATTTCATGAATTTCCTAAATCTGGTAAAAGTAAGGTAACCATAATTAATAAATTTGGGTTGGAAGAAAAGATAGATAAACAATTAGCATGGGTTTTAAAATTACGAATTGGAAAGAAAGTACAAACTAAATACATGTACCTGTGTTTCGTCATTTTGATGATGCCTATTTTGCTAGGATAGGTAAGTGAAGTGAATTATGATGAGCATTTCATTTAGTTGAAAGATAGTAACAATAATATCATTATACCTTTTAGATATTCAAAATCATAAAAAGATTTTGAAACGTAATGCAGTACCTTCGAAGATCCTGCCGTCTAGCGTAGTTCCCGTTCCTTCATCGTCATCTTTAAAATATGAACAAATTCTTGAAAGGAGTGAAAGACAGTAAATGACAGAATCTAGGTTTTTGCCAGAAGATAATGTTCTTTTAGCTAGAACTAGCAATGAAAATCAAGAATGTTCTTGTGAAACGGAAGGAGTTGAACATTCTTTAGAGTATATGGAAACAGTCGCTATTTTACTTGATATGTTAAATTCACAGCCGAACTATTCTGGGCCAAGCGATGTAAATTAAATTGTTAAAAAATTAACTGTGTCAAATTTAATTACAACAGAAAAAGCTTTAAATAGTTTTACTGGAATTCATAGTTTTGCAATGCTGTTGACAATAATTGAATAGTTATGTATAAATTTTCCAGATAAAAAAATTCATTAACTTTCTGTTAAAGACAGGTTAATTTTAACATTTGTACAACTAAAAACCAACTTAACGTACGCTATTTTATGTGTTTTATTAGGAATTTCTCGACAGGCATGTGAAAATTACGTTCAGTACATGATTCCTATAGCTATAATAGCATCAATTTTAAAACCAACTAAAAGTTTTCTTTCGCTCGAAGAAATAAAAAATAATATGCCAACCTGTGTTGAAAATTTTTAGAATGTTCACATAATATTAGATTATCAAATTTATGGTCGGTGTTTCACCCGCTGGCACAATCACTTTTGTTAAAGGTGGATTTATAACAAACATAGTAAACACAACATAACATAGCATAGCACAGCACAGCTCATATTTGAATTTGAACATATGGACTTTCGTATACGCATTTATAACTGACATAGAAAACACAGCATAGCATAACACAGCATAGCATAGCATAGGGAATTGACGAAAGTTTAATTTTTGCTATGTTTTTCCTATGTTCGTGCATGTTCGGCAAACTTCGGAATAGTTCGAGTAGATGAAAGAGATGTGAATAGTTTGTTTTCTTGTCTTTTGGGGTTATGTGTGGAGAGTGAAACTTTTTGCATTATTATAAAATATAATATATATATATATATATCGTCATGGATGATATCAAGCTAATTATGTTGATTGAAAAACATCCCATTTTATATTCTTTAAAGAGAGCGGATCATCGCAATAAAATAAAGCAAAAAAATACTTGGGAGAGTATTGCTCTGTCTATGGAGGAAGGAGGTATGTTAATAATTATTTTTATTATAATGCAATATGTAATGAATTTTGTTTCTCTTTTTAACTATAGTCGAAGATATCAAAAATCGTTGGACTTATATCCGTCAGCGATTTTCACGGGAAAAATTGAAACTGAGTTCAGGAGCAGAGGCAGAGGATGAATGGGAGTTAATGAAATATCTCCAGTTCCTGCTCCCAGTTGTCAAGGGCAGAAAGTAAGCGCACATTGTATTTTATTAAAAATTTTCTTTAATATATTTCTATCTTCGGTACACAATATATTAAATATAATATGTTACAGAACGTACACTAATATCAATCGGGTTCAAGAAGAGGAGACGAGCTCCCGATCGGAAAGTCCCAGTCTGAATCTGACGTTACTATCACAAGAGGAAATCCCAGAATCGAATGAGGTCGTCGAAGAGACAGCTTCGGTGGTGATGTCAGAGGATTTTTCATTATTATCCCCCGAGGTTTTCTCCGAAGAAGCTATCTTGCACGAGACAACACTGTCTTGCTCCAATGTTTCGGGTTCGTCAACGAAAGCTGCACCTAATATAACACCTTCTTCAAGTAGAAAACGGCAGAAAGTTACAAGAAAAGAAGAAACTCCTCCAGTTGAAAAAGATATTTTAAAAACATTATCAAAAGCAATGTCTGGATTAACCGACAAAATAGAAGCTGGAGAGCAGACAAATCCAGCACATCCAGATGACATATTTGGAAATTTTGTAGCGTCACAGCTCAAATTGGTAGCGGATGAGGAAAAAAAAAGGAAAATGATGTTAGAAATAACCACAATTTTATTAAATAGATAAGTTTTTTAAAATATATATTTTATTTTTATATACAAAGTGTTATTTTTTTTAACATATGATTTTTAGCAAAAATGCGTTGTTGTTTTGTTTATATATATTGGAAAAGAATAAAATAATTTTCAATTAAGAACTGAAGTTTTACTCAAGACCACAAAGCTGATAAAGATTATTTATTATATATATATATATATATATATATATATATATATATATATATATATATATATACAGGGTGGTTGTGTTTGCAGCGTCCAGACGATATTTCCTAAATTAAAAATATTAGAGAAAAATTTTTCAAATAGAACTTATTCAGTATTACGTGTTTCACAAAATATTACTAGAAAAAATTTTTTTTTGCTTAAGGTATTTTCGTAATTTTTTTTTTGTTTTTGTAATAGGAACATAAACATTATTTTACAGTTTCAAGAAGGAAATATTTTTTTGAATACAACGATATAATACACTTATCGTCTTACGTAACAAAAATATTGAGAAATGCAAATGAAAAATTATTGTATTATTTAAATTTGATATAGAAATAAGAATGCTATGACAGTAAAAAATTGAAAATAAAAAAGATACATAAATAATTAGTGATGGGATAATTCGAATTAAAAATAACCTGTCATCCGATTATTGAAATAACCTGTATAATTCGATTATAAAATTCGGTAATTCGAATTAAAAATAATCGGCTAGTGCAGGGATAATTAAAATATTTCCAGACAACATAATTTTTTTAGAACGTTATTTTAAATTAATTTTAGTTAAAATAAAATAATGGCAAGACTGACATAATCCTTCCCTGACTTGACCGTGCAAGTTATCTCTTGTTCATTCATTTTCGATTATACCCGAGTGCAGCCGAATCAAAACTCGTGATATTATTTAGCTCGGCTGCTCGGTTGCTCGGCTGCGCCTGACCGAATGAAAAATCATTCGAATTATCATCCGATTATTAATCGGCAACGATTACCTTGAGCTCGAGCGGTTTCGGGAAGACCGAGTGAAAAATAATTCGAATTATCATCCGATTATTAACTCGGCAACGATTAACTTGAGCTCGAGCGGTTTCGGGAAGACCGAGTGAAAAATAATTCGAATTATCATCCGATTATTGAAATAATCGAATCGGTAGAATTCGATTATTCAAATAATCCGATTATGCCCATCACTATAAATAATAGAGTTGTGTAGTAATCAAAATTTTTAACAATATTTATAAATATGTACTTTCTTTCATTTTTTTGTCATAGCATTATTTCTCCCAAATTTTAATTGAAATATAATAATTTTTCAATTGCATATTCTCAATATTTCTGTTATGTAAGACTACAAGTATATTATATCGTTGTATTCAGAAAATAATTTCCTTTTTGAAACTGTAATATAATGTATAATTATGTTCCTATTTGAAAAACAAAAAAAAAATTACAGAAACACCTTAGTAGAAATATTTTTTTTTAAATGTTATTATGTGAAACAAATAATACTAAATAAGTTTTATGTGAAAAACTTTTCTCTAATATTTTTAATTTAGGAAATATCATCTGGACACTAGAAACACAACCATCGTGTATATATGCATACATTATTACCTTTCAAAACTCTTGGTATCATCATCAGGTACAAAATAATTAAAAATTATTATTTATACCTGATGATGAAGAATTTTACAAACAAAACTTTTAAATAAAATCATGACACCGTTGGTTAAATGATTTTATTTATAAATAGTTTTTTGAGTGAAATAATTATCAAGTAACAAGATGAAATAATATAAATATATTTCAAAACTAAAAAATTCTTACGTAATTACTGTTGATGAATGGTTTTAAATCATTGTTTGATTGTGTATCAGTCAAAGTGACTATTTTGTTTTCCTTATGTTTTATTATCATCATTTAATAAGAAATAAAATAATACTATTTATAAAAAAATAAAAACCTTTTTTATTTATAAAATCAAAAACTAATTAAAACCTTCCGTTATGACTTTATGTTGCCAAGGTAACGAACCTTCAACAAACATAAAGTAGTCGCATAATGTATCCCGCATAGTCATATTTTGGCGCGATGCTCTGTTAGACGATAACCGTCCAACCGATGGTAATGGAATTATATCATTACGCCAATTGCTATTATTCTGGTCGGGTCCTTCACCCACAAAACCCTGTGGACAGTATGAGTTATCATCCAGTATTAGTTGTTCCGACCGTAGGAAATTATGAAGACATATGATTGCTTTTATAAACACGTCAATATTTTTAACATCGGCAATAATCGTTGTTCTTAATAATCTCCAGCGATTGGTCATTATACCAAAGGCGTTCTCGATACACTTACGAGCTCTGGACAGTCGGTAATTAAAAATCAGTTGTTTGTCGGTCAATTTTTTCCCCGGATATGGCCTCATTATGTAGCTCTTTAGAGGAAAAGCTTCATCGGCAACGATCACATACGGCAGCATTATGTTTGTTCCAGGAATATTTGCTGGTGGAGGAATATTTAACAGATCTTGGCTCAGCATTTGGCCAAACGCAGATTCTCTAAAAATTCCTCCGTCGCTATTAAACCCATATGCTCCAATATCCACCATACGAAATATATAGTTTGCATCACATGATGCAAGAAGCACGATGCTGAAATACTTCTTATAATTGAAATATTGCGAGCCACTTTTCGCTGGAGCTTGTATCGCAATATGCTTCCCATCCAATGCTCCAATACAATGGGGAAAATTCCAATTAGAATTAAAACTTTCCGCAATTTCCAACCACTCCGCAGCTGTATTGGGAGATTTCAAGTAACTAGTATGAAGAAACTGATATATTGCTTCGCAAGTCTCTTTAATAATTTTATGGACAGTTGTTAGCCCCATTTGATATTTCCATGCTATTGTTTGCATGGAACAACCCTGAGAAAGATAACTGAAAAATATAAAAGTGAGAAATAAAATAAATTTTCTTTAAAAGTTAAATTAAATTACTGCAAAGTCAAGGATAATCTTTCTTCAGCAGAAATACCATCTTTGGCTTTTTGTCTTCTAATCATAGGGGTTACACCGCATAAAACAAAATCAAATTGCTTCACAGACATCCTTGTATATTTGAAAAACTGCACAGGATCATCATTTTTCATACGTAAAAAATACATATTGAAGAAACCGAACTTTCTTCTTCTGCGATTTATAATGCGAGTTTTGCAAAGTCTTTTTCTCCTCGACTTCTTTTCAACATTTTCCTTCAGTAAAAAATACACGGCCGTAGCACATAAAGTTAGAGCACAATGGATTATTAATTTTCTATCCATTATTAAATAATATCACAAAAACACAAACTAATAACGTAAGACACGAAACAAGAATAAAGTTAAAGTTCTTGACAGGTACTTTTTCCTACAGTTCTTCTATATGTGTTTTTCCTATGTCTTATGTCAAGTTATAAAACCCCTAAATAAAATTCTGTGTTTTGCTATGCTATGCTATGCTATGCTATGTTATGCTGTGTTTTCTATGTTTGTTATAAATCCACCTTTCACGCATACGGTGGTCGTGTTTCTGATAAGACCATATTTGAAGAAAGTGATTTAATTTATAAATTAAGTAAGTCAAAAGACGCCATAATGGTCGACAAAGATTTCCTTATCGACAATATTTGTATGTGTAATGGCATCAAGTTAATAAGACCTCCATTTTGTAAAAATCAGAAACAATTAAGTGTCGTTGATACAAAATTTAACGCTAAAATAGCTGCTGCAAATTTTTTTTTTGTCACGTCAAAAAAAAGGAATTAACAACCAGGTGGCTCACCTTTGATGGCGTGCGGTTCTGTAGAGTGGTTCACGTGCTAATGCCGTATAAAATCCGAGCTTAACTCACAGGACCTATATCCCCAACAGTCTCGATCTATCAAATATCCGGAACAGGTCCGTGGAATTGAAGTCAATAAAAATCCAAATTCTTCAATCACCTTGCGATAGATCTGACTACGGCAAAAGATTCAGAACAATTCTCTAACGGTCTGAAACCGACGCGTTTCGTATCAACACGCTTGTTACTTAGCCTTCACAGGCAAGTTGAAGAACAGAATTCCCGGATTACCTCCATGGGAAATGGGTTGCTAACATTATCGTCACCGAATTATTTTAAACCGTAACAACCTATTACTAATAGGTACATGCATTTACCCTAACTACAAATGGCGGCCGTTATGTGACTTGCTTCACTGATGCGCACGGGTAAAGCCTGTTTTACATTGGGCAACGGTTGCAAATGCAACTGCAACTTGCAATTGATAGCGACAATAACTTGCTAATGCAATTTTTCTTGCTTTACATTAAGCAACATGCAACTTAAACATTTTTATAGTGTCACCAATAGTATTACCAACATTACTTATTAATAACTATTATTTTAACATTACGGTCATTACGGGTGAACAAAAGATAAGTATTTTCAGCGTTGTAAGGTAATTTTTAATGTTTTAAATACTTCTATAATCAAGTCTACAAATTAATATTATGATTTAAGAATTTAAATGGATAGAAGAAAGGTTTTGGTAACTACAATGATTGCTTTCGATGGTATGCTTTTACTACGTAGAGTAAAACGAAAACCACGAAGATGGTGGGTAAAACCATGGATAAGCGTTCTCAAAAAGGTAATTTACAATTGATCGATGAAGAGTTAAAGGTAGCAGATGAAGACAGTTATAAAAACTTCTTAAGAATAAACAATTATTGTTTTGAAACTCTTTTAAAAAAAATTGATCCTTATATAACTAAACAAAACACTCAGCTTTGAGAATGTATAAGTACGAGACATAAATTAATTATAACATTACGATTTTTTGCCACTGGCGAATCATACCGTAGTTTAATGTATCAGTTCAGAGTATCAGAATCTGCTATTTCTCTATTCATGCCTGATATATATATCTAACATTAAAACCAAGTTTTTTACAAGTTCCTACAACTGCAGCAGAATGGCTAAATATATCGAGAGACTTTGAAAAAAGATGAAATTTGCTCAATGTAATTGCTGCTGTTTTATTTTTAAAGTTGCTGATATGTATTTCTACAAAGACCTAGATTGTAAGATGAAGCAAATTCCTACTTGAACAGAATAAAACAATACGTCACAAATAACAAAATTTAATACAAAGGAAAATTGAATACAATACAAAAACTGGTATACTATCGTTTAAGTTATGAAAATGAAGCAAAATCTAAACGATAATATTTTTAAATTATTGCGAGCTCTCAATAAATAATAAGTTACAAAATGTTATAAGACTTAACTACAGAAGACTCGT
Organism: Stenolophus ochropezus; assembly: GCA_035578165.1. Classification (NCBI taxonomy): domain Eukaryota; kingdom Metazoa; phylum Arthropoda; class Insecta; order Coleoptera; family Carabidae; genus Stenolophus; species Stenolophus ochropezus. Next base: position 50,904,966 of record JAQOWZ010000003.1, on the reverse strand, counting down.
ACTGAACAGCTAGGCGCTTGACGAAGATCTCTGAACAGCTAGGCGCTTGATGAAGATCTCTGGCACTCGTACTGGCGAGACACGAGAAGATCTCTCTTGTTCAGGATCGAATATCAATATAGAAGCACTCAACACAGCACAGCACAATACATATAAACACTGTTACACTTGATTTATAAAGAAGAATACTTGAGTTTTGAGTAATAATAATTACGTTTATAACGAAATAAACACTGCCTACAAAACTGTTTTGTAGAGCAGCTGCGAACGAACACAAATATTATTTTTATTAACTGTCATAACAACATTTCATTTTTTTCCCAAGTGAACTAATTTATTTTAAAAAATAGAACAAAATGACTAAAACTGAACATACCGGCCACCAAAATGTTTCCTTTTAAATATTTTGATTCGGTAGCGGTGAAACTTTTACTACTGGTCGAGTAATAATTCCTGCGGATGTTTTTATTCGCAGAACACGAACTATATTATCCTTTCCAGGAATTGTTTCAAGTATTCGGCCCAGTTTCCATTGAAGTAAATTTTCTGGTTGATCGTGAACCAGAACCAGCATATTTGGTTTCAAAGATTCGCCAGGTTTAGACCATTTTTGTCGTTGTTGTAGTGTACGAAGGTAGATTTGGTGCCAACGTTTCCAAAATTGTTGGTGTAATTGTTGAACTAGTTCCCAATGAGTTAAATGGTTAGTTGGAATCTCAATGTAGTCATAAGATGGCAGTCCTACCAATGGTTCCATAGTCAAGAAATGACCAGGAGTTAATGGTTGAAGATCTGATGGATCATTGGATCTAGGATGAAGAGGACGTGAATTCAGTATGGCTTCAACTTCAGTTAGAACTGTTAAAAATTCTTCGTATGTTAGAATTCTCTGACCTAATACATTGCGTAAAAGACGTTTTGCAGATTTAATAGCTGCTTCCCACAAGCCACCAAAATGTGGCGCTGATGGAGGATTAAAATGCCATTGAATTTGTTGTGGCACTAAATGTTCTTGTAATTTCGTGCGAAAGGATTTGTCCTTTAATAAATTTTGAACTTCAGTCAAATGACGAGCTGTGCCAACGAAATTTGTTCCGCAGTCGCTATGAATGTCTGTAACACGACCACGGCGAGCTATAAAACGACTTAAAGCCGCTAGAAAAGTTTCAGTTGATAAACTGGAGACTAACTCCAAATGCACTGATTTTGTAGAGAAACAGATGAAAAGACATATATATGCTTTCATGATTTTTTGTCCACGACGTCTGCTGAAAGTGACATTAAATGGACCGCCAAAATCAACACCACTTTTTGCAAAAGGTTTGGCAGCAGTCACTCTGTCTACTGGCAGGTCACCCATGTAAGGTGCATCGCTTGTAGGACTTAACTTAAAACAAGAAACACACTTCGTTACTACAGTGCGAATTATTCGTCTTGCATTTATTATCCAAAATTTTCGACCGATTATAGATTCTAAAGTCTGTACACCAACATGTTTCCATTTCTTGTGGTAATATTCTATTAAGAGATGTGTAAATTTATGATGAGGTGGTAAAAGAATGGGATGTTTGTGGTCATAATCTAATTTGGATTTAGATAACCGACCACCAACGCGTAGTAAGCCGTCATCATCAATAAAAGGGTTCAGTTTAACCAACTGTCCTTTGTGATATGTACCCTTTCCAACGGAACGTAATTCTTCCGTAAACTCAACAGATTGTACCCATTTTAATAAACGAATATGAGCTTCGAGAAGTTCTTCGATAGAAATTTCTTTATTTCTTCGTTCACGATGACGCCAACGTAAACAATAAACAATTGCATGCCAGAGACGTATATAGCTAGAACTTTTTGATGTTAAATCGTATTCCTTTTGAGATGTCAATAGAAATGTGTTAGCCTCTTCTGACGCTACTACAGATATGGTATCTTGATTGGTATCAGATTCCATACAAGTCGGCCACTCTTCTGTTGGAGAAGACAACCATGGTGGTCCATATAACCAATTAGGATGGTTGGTTAACTCTATAGGAGTTAATCCTCTTGAACATGGATCGGCGGGATTGTCCTGTGTCGAAACATAGTTCCATTGTATTCCTGGTAGAATCTCCTGGATTTGTGCAACCCTGTTACCTACGAAGGTCTTTAAACGACAGGGTTCTTTAGTAAGCCAAGATAAAACTATTTCTGAGTCTGTAAAGACGTATGTATTTTGAAATGTATCTGGTATAGATTTCTTGATAAACCTCATCAAGTTAGCTAATACATGAGCTGCGCATAGCTCTAATCTAGGGATGGTCTGACGTTTTAAAGGTGCCACTCTCGTTTTAGCACAAAGTAAATGAACCGAATTGTGACTAATGTTTTTGACATAAACAACGGCACAATATCCCTTTTCTGAGGCATCTGAGAATCCTATGAGGACAGGATTTGAGTCTATTATAACTCGTCTCGGAAACGTTATAGAGACTACTTGATGTAATTCATTTAAGAATTGAGTCCATTGTGCAATCAAACATGACGGAGGAGTTTCATCCCAATCAAGTTTGAGAACCCAAAATTTCTGTACCATTATTTTTAACATCATCGTTATAGGAGCAAGTAATCCAAGTGGATCATAAATTTTTGCAAGACATGAAAGTACATTACGTTTCGTACAAATATTATCAAAATTGTTGACATTATAGGAAAGTTGATCAATAGACGGAACCCATTTTACTCCTAATAATTTGATATGTTGACTATCATCTAAATGTACGTCCAAATTAGAGATAAGTTCTGAAGGAAGTTCGTGTAATAAATCCATCGAACTACTTGACCACTTCCTAAGACAGAATCCACCAGCTTTAAATATTCCAATCAATTGTGTACATAATTCTTTTGCTGATTCCAAATTATTGGCTCCTGTTACAACATCATCAACATATGTTTGTTCTAAAAGAACTTTAGCAGCAAGAGGAAAGTTATACTGTTCATCTTCGGCTAATTGTTCGATGGTACGAATTGCGAGAAAGGGAGCGCAATTCAATCCGAATGGAAGGGAAGAGAATTGATAAATTTGTGGTTGTTCAGATAATGATTCATTCCATAAGATACGTAGATATGATCGATGTTCTGGATTAACTTTAATTTGTAAAAACATTTTCGCCACGTCGGCAATGATTAAGATGGGATGTAGTCTTATGGTTAAGTGAATACGCATAATATTTCTTTGAAGTACGGGACCCGGAAACAAATTATCATTAAGTGATTGGCCATTTGCAGTAATTTTGGAGGCGTTGATCACCACTCGTACTGCGGTTGTGGTACTACTTAGTTTTACAACAGGATGGTGGGGCATATAGTAAAAATGCGATGAGTATTGATCATTTGGTTGATCAATAGGTTCTATGTAATCATTTGCAATTAATTCACTTATAAATTGAATATATTCCTTTTTTAAGAATGTGTCTTTGTTCAAACGATTTATAAGAGAATGATAACACTTAAGTGCTATATTAAATGAAGGTCCAATATCGGGGGGAAATTTTTTGAAAGGTAAAGAAATTTCATAGCGACCGCTGTCGTATCGTTTGATTGTTTCTTTATAGTTAGTTTCCACCAACTGATCTTCAATTGTTCTAACTGGTGGTGTTGAACTAATGTTCTCGATAGTCCAAAACTTAGTAAGGAGATCATTTAAGTTTTCGTCAGATATTAAATGTAAGGTTTGGGGTAAAGAAACTTGAGATAAAGTTTGGACTTCGCCCATTAAAACCCAGCCAAAGATTGTGTTGAAAGCAGTAGGTGTTCCTCTTGGTCCTCGTTTGCAACCAGGAAGGAAAGTTCGGCTAACCACCTCTGCACCTAGCAACATGTCAATGTTTTGTGGATTTTGAAATCCAGGATCCGCCAATGTTAGATTTTCTAAATGAGGATAAACTTGTTTATCAAGACGTGTGACTAAGTTCGTTATAGTTTTGACCACAACTGTACGAACATATAATGTACTGGAATTTATATTTCTAGTCATGAAAGCTGGTTGAATGGAACATTGAGTTATTCCTATTCCAACATTTATTGGAGTTCCACCAAGTGATTGTATTTTCGTTTTCGAAGGTTCAATAGACAAGCCCATATTGCGAGCACATCGCTCTGAAAGGTAGCTCAACTGGGAGCCGGAATCAAATAACACTCTAACTTCTTGATATGTTCCAGACTTGTCTTTTAATTTTACAATTGCTGTGGCTAGCAAAACAGTAGAGTTCTTATTTAATGAAGTGTTAGTTACGGGAAGTTGTGAATCAGAAGAAGACTGTTCTACTTCTCGGTTAGTTGTTGCTGGAGCAAATTGCGTTTTATCAAAACGATCATTGAAATGTAACATAGAATGATGTTGACCATTACAATACTTGCATCTATTTTTTGAAGAACAACATTTTGTTCTATGCTCAGGAGAAAGACAATTAATACAATAATTGTTCCGTTTTGCTACATCAAATCTATGCTTAGGTGATAATTTTATAAACCTATCGCATACGAACAGTCGATGTGATTGTTTACAAAGGATACATGAAGTTTCTTTTGTCAGCAAACTAATTGGACGTTCCTTAAGTTTTGGAATTGATTTTAATGTTGGCTTTTCAGTGATTGATGATTCTAAACAAATAATTTGCTGAGCAAGAAAATCAAGTAAATCTTCATGACTTGGTGTACTATTCGTTTTTAAAGTACTTTCCCAACGCCGTCGAGTATTTACATCCAACTTATCAGCTATCATACTTTCTAAAAAATAACCCAAAGCATGTGGATCATTCAACTTTACATCCAAATTATTTAGGGCTGCGAGAGTCTGTCGTGTGGAATGTACAATCATCTTTAAAGAATCTGCAGACGTTGTTTTAATAACTGGCAATGAAATCAATTCTCTAAAATGAAGAGTTCTTAAAGTACGTGGTCGAAAATATTCTGCATGTAACATATTCCATGCGGACTCAAAATTATTTGTGGTTACAGGTATATTTTTTATTAGATCCGCAGGTTCTCCTTGTAAACAACCTTTCAAATATCTAAATTTTTGAATTCCAGACAAATCAGTTCTTTCGACAACTAATGAGTGAAAGAGATCATGGAAACTCATGTAAGATAGTTTGTCACCCGTGAATGTAGGCAATTGTAAAGGTGGAAGTTTATTATCGTTATGTTCATGAGTATCAGAAAGAGCAGGATTCGATTTATTATTATCCGCTAAGATAACTGGGTTTGGGAACCATTCAGCGTATTTAATTCGGATATTTACAATATTGTCATGGACTTCATCATAAATATCACCCAGTGAATTTAATAATTCTGTTTGTTCATTACTCCTTTCTTGGAGATTATGAAGAGCAATCTCTAATTCTTCGTAGCAACTATCGAAGCTGCATGAAAGTTTATCCAATTCTGGAAAGGATAATTGAAGTTTGCTCCGATTGACAGCGGAATCGTTCTCCGCATATGTTTTATAAAGTGAAATGCGACGACGTACGCGTTGAAATCTGCTGGTAGCAGCAAACGCCATTGTAAATATTTGTGTACCGTTCGTAAATAATTGTGATTATAAAGAAACCGGCCACTGTGTGGCACTGATATACAATGTTACCACTCAAGTATTCAAATTCGGACTAGTACTGAATAATTCTGTATCAACGCAAAATTCACAATCATCAAACAATAAGGATCCGGCTCGAAGGACCAAATGTTTTATTTTTAAAGTTGCTGATATGTATTTCTACAAAGACCTAGATTGTAAGATGAAGCAAATTCCTACTTGAACAGAATAAAACAATACGTCACAAATAACAAAATTTAATACAAAGGAAAATTGAATACAATACAAAAACTGGTATACTATCGTTTAAGTTATGAAAATGAAGCAAAATCTAAACGATAATATTTTTAAATTATTGCGAGCTCTCAATAAATAATAAGTTACAAAATGTTATAAGACTTAACTACAGAAGACTCGTACTGAACAGCTAGGCGCTTGACGAAGATCTCTGAACAGCTAGGCGCTTGATGAAGATCTCTGGCACTCGTACTGGCGAGACACGAGAAGATCTCTCTTGTTCAGGATCGAATATCAATATAGAAGCACTCAACACAGCACAGCACAATACATATAAACACTGTTACACTTGATTTATAAAGAAGAATACTTGAGTTTTGAGTAATAATAATTACGTTTATAACGAAATAAACACTGCCTACAAAACTGTTTTGTAGAGCAGCTGCGAACGAACACAAATATTATTTTTATTAACTGTCATAACAACATTTCATTTTTTTCCCAAGTGAACTAATTTATTTTAAAAAATAGAACAAAATGACTAAAACTGAACAGCTGCTATAGATGGTAAACATATAGTGTTCCGAGCACCAAAAAGCGCAGGTTCCACATTTTACAATTACAAAGACAGTAACAGTATTGTACTGTAAGCTTTTGTAGACAGAAATTACAATTTTCTGTATGTTGATTTCGGCACAAATGGAAGAATATCTGATGGTGGATTATTTTCAAAAAGTGATTTAAATAGAGCCATACAAAACAACGAATTAAATATACCAGAAGAAAAACCGCTACCTGGCCGAAATAAACTTATTCCGCATGTTATAGTTGCAGACGCTGCGTTTCCATTAACACGGAATATTCTGAAACCATATCCATTTCGTGACATGTCCCATCAGCAACGTATTTTTAACTACAGATTAAGTCGCGCCAGAAATGTTGTTGAGAATACATTTGGAATATAAGTTAACAGATTCAGATTATTCTTGACTACAATTCAATTATCTCCTGATAAAGAAGAAATCATCACATTAACTTGTTGTGCTCGACATAATTTTTTAAGACAAAACAGTCCAAATTATATTCCCAACAACGAAATGAACATAGATGATCAGTACGAATTCAAATATGGTCTAAGCCAACAGTGGGGCAACAAAAATAAAAATGAAGCTCTTGAAATTCGGCAAGAATTCATGGAATACGGAAATGGACCAGGAAGTGTATCATGGCAAGAAAATATGTATTTTTATATAATTATTTATTGTATAATTACGTAATTATAAAAATAAACATCATTCTTTAAAATAAAACACAACATAAAATTCGAACCAACGAATTATGAACATATACATATTGCAGTAGTTTCTGTCTCCATTCTATTTTATAGGAACATTAATGATTTCCCACCAGTCTTTCTTCTTCCTCTTGAATTTCATTTAGAATTTCATGAACTTTAATTTTAACCTTCCTTTTTAAAGATTTGTTCTTAATAGTGCGCATTTCGGAGCATATAAATTGACTGAACTTATTAATATCATCTTCCTGTACATGCTCTTGTTTCATTAATTTTTCAGCGTTTGTAAAATTTTTTTGGATTAAGTCAGCATCGTTTTTATTTCACTTTCTATTTTTTCACTTGTTATTGGTCTGCTGACAGGGCTATCCACCAAATAATTTTTAGCTATGTCCTCCTCATTTTTCTTTAACCTCTCTCCAGCTGATGTCGATGCTGTATCAATGACACAGTTCATCAGCTCTAATGAAGGTAAATCTTCTGCAGGTCCATCGTAAATTACTTCTTCGCTATCTTCGTAATTATTCTGATTCCCAACATAATATTAAATGTTTCACTTGTTCATCAGTCCATTGAACAGGTATGTTTATTAAAGAGAACAATTTACTTGTTTAAATGGACATCAAAAGTTGACTCACTCATCAAAATAAATACATAACCTATCAATAGCAGATAAACAAAAGTTGGTAGTACTGTAAGTTACTAAGTTGCGCGTGCAATTGTTGCACGAATTAGGACATGCGCTATTTTCGTGCAATAGGTTGCAGCTATATGTTGCACGTGCAATTTTCATATTACACTATGCAATATTGCCGCTATCAATTGCAAGTTGCAGTTGCACGCGCAATTGTTGCCCGATGTAAAACCGGCATAACGTATATAAGTTAGCAATCCAGCGTATCTATATAACATCCTTGAAAGTACGTGCTTGTTGTGTGAACAATAAAAACGATAATTAATTTCTATAAAGATTTATTTTATGCTGTGAGTATATAAATATTCAGCCCGATTCTGTAACTGTGTTACTACGATTTTGTTACTAAAAAACAGTGGCGGCTCGTCCAGGGTGGCAGAGTGGGCAGTGCCCCCTCAAATTAAAATAAAATATTTTTCTATTTCACATGAATATATTTTTATTATTAATTATTATAACAATATAAATTCCATCTTATACTACTTAGAATTTAACAATGTACTATGTTAGTGGTCTGTTTAAATAGAAATTAGCGCGGCGCAGCTGTGCAACACAATATTATATGCATCAAATTCGACCAGCGGGGGCACGCATCCGCCAGACGAAACTATGTTGGTATACTACTATACGACACGTTCCAAACATAAATGAGAACAAGATGACTATACAAGTGAGACAGCGCTATGTACGTGTGTGATTTCGTGCAGTATACAGCGGTTGTCAGCCCCCTCGCCATCTCGAACGGTGTTGTACTTATAGCAACCAACGCTTAAAATAGTTCAAATAAATTCTGTAATATAAATGACAAATAAAGAGATGCACAAATTTAATTTGTTTATAATAATATAATAATTTAAAGTAAATATTCGGTAAAATTGATATAACAAAAAATAATGCATATTGTGATTAAAAAAAATATTTAAGAATAAAAATAAATATGTATATGTAAAATATCATCGAAGAGTTTTTAAATATTATTAATATTTTAATTTTGAAACAAATGATTTGCTTATTTTTAAAGTTTGTAAATTTATTCAGATCGAACAGTCGCAAAATTGTATTGCTGTAAGCGTGTAAGATTTGATTAAACATTTACAAAAATCTCCAGATTTTCTTGATAAAATAATTGATTATTTTGCTGAAACTAAAGACAGAAGAATTGATATAATATATAAACAACTGTAATTAATAATTAGTGTATTCTGCTTTTGGCTCATTAGAATGTTTTAGTTTATGGGATAAGAATTTATTTTTATTCATACTTAATCGAATAGAAATGAGATTTGTTTTCTTTTTATTTATCTTATATTTCAAATTTATTTTAGTTCCTATATCATTTTTAATTTGATATGTTTTTTTTACTTTCTTCATTACCCCTATCCATTTTTTTTACTATCATTTTCCTTTCCGTTAGGTTGTGCTGAACATTGATACATATTTATATTTAATAATATATAGTGTTCCTTTTACTCCGCTTCGGAGCATAGGACTTCTACGAAGAGTTTCCAGTCGTTACGGTTGTTGGCTAAAAGTTTCACTTCTCTCCACAATTTTCTTAGTGCTTGAGCTTCTTTTATGACGCAGCGTCTCCATGTAAATCGAGGACACCCAATTTTACGTTTTCCTTGAGGATTCCACTCCAGCGCTTTCTTTGCAATATTATTGCTGTCTCGTCTCAACGTATGACCGATCCATCCCCATTTACGTTTTTTGATCTCCATATCAATACTCTTTTGCTGTGAAATATTTAGTAGCTCTTCATTTCTTATTCTGTCGGACCATCTAATATTGCAGATTCTTCTCAGGCATCTATTTACGAAAACTTGCAATTTCCTGCAAATTTCTTTTGGAACTTTCCAAGTCTCGCATCCATAGAGCAAAACAGATTTTACATTCGTATTGAATATACGAAGTTTCAACGTTCTGCTAATTTGAGTTGAAGACCAAATTTTATGTAAAATGCCAAATGCTTTTCGCGCTTTACTAATTTTTAATGCTACATCTTCATCTGCACCTCCAGTTTGGGATATAACAGAACCCAGATAGCAAAAGTGCGTAACTTATTCTATTTCTTGATTATATATTGTAAGGTTTTGATGTATAGGAGTGCCTATTCGCATTTCTTTGGTCTTATTTACATTAATTTTAAGACCTACCAGGGCAGCTTCTTGTTGTAGTCTGTGTAGCTGATTTTGCATATCTTCATGAGTATGCGCGAGAAGACAGATGTCATCTGCATAGTCAAGGTGGGAGAGTTTTCTTTGGTTACATAGATCCCATGTGATACCGCTATGTTCCGTGATTTAGATTCCTCATAACTGTGTCTAGGACCATATTAAAAAGTAATGGGGATAAAATGCAACCCTGTTTCACGCCTGTGTTTATGGGGATGTCGCTACTTAGGTGTCCTTTATGAAGAACTTTGGAGGAAGCAGCGCAGTAACTGAGTTTTATAATGTTGATAATTTTTTGTAGTATACCCATTTTCTTGATAATATCCCATAGAGATTTATGGTCTAAACTATCAAAGGCCCGTTCGAAATCTACGAAAGCCATATAAAGAGTACTGTTCCATTTCACTGACTGCTCGATTATTAAACGTATAGTGTTAATTTGATCAATGCATGATCTTCCGGGTCGAAATCCTGCTTGTTCATGTCGTAGTTGTGGTTCAATCGAGGTGGATATTCTATCGTAGATAATTTGTGCTAGTATTTTGGAGGCACAACTCAAAAGTGTTACACCTCTCCAGTTATTACAATCCTTCAGGCTACCTTTCTTAGGTAATTTTACTATGATGCCCACGTTCCAGTCAGAGGGAATATTCTCCTTATTCCAAATTTCTTCTAATAAAGGGTGTAAGAAATCAGTTGTTTTTTGAGTATTCGCTTTAAAGAGTTCGGGCTGGATGCTGTCAATTCCACTTGCTTTGTTGCTTTTAAGTTTTCTTATAGCGTTTACAATTTCCGCTTTAGTTGGGGTGTTAGTGTCTAAATCTAGAGTTTGTGAGTGTATTTGATTGTCTAATTCTACATCTGATTCCTCATCGTTTTTTGCTATTTCCCTTTGAACTCCTATTAGATCTCTAAAGTGTTCCTCCCATCTTTCTAGTTGTTGTTCTGTAGTAGTAAGGAGCTTTCCAGTTTTGTTGAAAACAGGTTGTTCTCGAATTGCATTTTTGTTGGCCAGTTGTTTTGTTATGCGATATAATTCTCTGATATTAAATGTGTCCGCTGAAGTTTGGGCTTGGTCTGCTAATTTCTCTAGATAAGTTCTCCGATCTTTTCTTGCGCTTCTTTTCACTTCGGTGTTCATAGCTTGATGTTCTTTTGCTAGCTGAGCTTTTTGAGCTCTAGTGACGGCGCAGTTAAGTTTCTCTTTGATCTTCTTCCGTTTTTCTACTTTTTCCCATGTTGAGTCAGAGATCCACTCATTCTTTCTCTGAACTTTAGTTTGTAAAATATCATCCGCAGCTGCAATGTATGCATTTTTGAAGTTTGTCCATTTTTCGTTTAGTGTCTGGGCTACGTGTTATTGTTTTTATTCATTGCGTTTTCAATATGATCAAAGAATTTTTCTTTAATATGGGGTACCTGCAGTTTTTCCACATTATATTTCTTTCGATTATCCTTCTCCATTTTATGTTTCGAAGTTGCAATTTTTAATCTTAAGGAGCCTACAACAAGATAATGATCGCTAATAATAATATTAAAATTATTAGTGACGAAATTGGAGTTCTAAACATCGTTTCATGACCACGTTTTTCTCGACAAAATCTTTGACACTAACAAAATAATTTGCCCCCTTGCTCAAAAATATCACGAGCCGCCACTGCTAAAAAAGTTACTGAACACAAGGTCAATAACAAAGAGTAACATTGTATAAATTGATATTCTGTTGTTGTTATGTTATTACGTTTATAGTAACTTGTTACTGAAATTTGTTACTATGATAACAACAATGAAAATCTGGTTATTACGAGTAGAATAACATACAAAACGGTTTATTTGCGTTGAAAAATGGCAGGTGCTTGGTTTAATTTTTATTTTTTTTTTGTGTTATGGGGAATAACGAAAATAGGTACGGGAAATTGGTGAAGTTAATACTCGTATATAAAAAATATGTTTTTCAGAAATACAGATTATTGAGAGATCATGGTAATCCTTTTACTTTGCAGGATGAATATTTTCTGAAATTATTTAGGCTTCCAAAAATATTAGTGAAACAACTATTGCAATAAATAAACCCTTTTGTAGAAGTATCACATAGAATAACAGCTAGGTACACCAATTCATATAAAAAGCAATTTTGTAGCATTAATCAAATTATTCGAAATATTAATTTTTATTTTAGCTTTTGGTAACTTTATTTATCAAGTTACAGTAGGTGAAGATTTCAACCTCTCTGTAAGTCAACCTGTTGTAAGCCGAATAATACACGAAATAACTACAATTTTTGCAAATATTTTATTACCATGATATGTAAAGTTTCCTATAACAGAAAATGATATAAATCGTGTCAAGCATCGGTAAATATTAGTTTTTCTAGCTTCCTGGTAAGTTTTTTTAAAGTTTTAAATTTTTCACATATTACATCGATTAAATTAAATATTGATAGACTTCGTTAATTTGTTTTAGATTTGAGGTTCACTTTGAAATTCCAAATATAATAGGGGCAATAGATTGCTCTCATGTAGCAATAATTGCCCATATTGATACAGTAGAAAATCCAACAGTTACTTATTATAGTCGTAAAGGTTATTATAGCATAAATGTACAAGCGGTAAGAATAATTTTTTTCAGTATAATTTTTAAGTAGCTAACTTCTATAGAAGTTATTTAGGCCTTTAGGTTCCTGATGTAGGTTTTATTACATTAGTCGAGATCATAAAATACAGGACGTTTCGGGCAACGTTAGCCCATCATCAGCTATAATATATTTTTTTTTACAAAATTTACAATATTACAATTAAAATTTTTATTAACAACTCACCAGATGAAAGAGGTTAAGCAGAATTACATTATTTAAACAAAATTTTTGAATTGAATGCATTCCAAAACACATGTGAAGTTTGTAAATTCTATTTGATAAAGGCGAAGTCGTTGTAACGATTAGAAGGTACATTTTATAAACTTTTAAGAGACTATTATTCGTAGATATTTGTACCCCCGATAGTAAACACACGTGTCGACAGCATGATGTCTGGTGGAACTCTGTTTAAAAAATATAGTGATGGGAGGAAGAACAATTGATGTTGCATGCGCAGAAAGAGAAATAACTTTTAATTATTTTTTGAAAATAATAGTAAATGAAGGGAACGGAGGATAAAAATCTTCTAAGAAAGTTTATCTGTTTATTATATTAGATAAATGTTTATAGCAATAAACAATTTTTGTCTGCCGTTCCTATGACTTATAAAACGATTATAAATTTATAATTTCTTTATTTAAAATTTACCAAATAAAATGCAGTATTATTATTGACTTCTACAAGTTCAACAATTATTAATACATTTTGTTTTATTCAAGATATATGATTCTGAATTAAATATATTAGCAATAAACGCAAGGTATCCGGGATCGACATACGATTCGGCTATTTGGACCATGTCCACTATACATCGACATTTGCGAAGAAAATTTGAACAAGGTTCTCGAAATTTTTGGTTGTTGGGGGATAGTGGATATCCACTACAACCGTGGCTTATAACACCAATAACAGATGCTGCTGATAATACAACCGAAGCTAGATTTACTTCCAGACATTGTGCAGCACGTAACCCAATAGAAAGATGTTTCGGTGTACTTAAACAAAAATTTCAGTGCCTTCTAAAGCACCGCACACTTCATTACAGCCATGCAAAATCTGCAAAAATTATTTACACATGTGTAATTTTACATAACTTATGTCGCCAATGTCATTTAAACATACAAGATGAGGATATTGATAGTAGTGATGATCAAATTAATAATTTTGGTATATTTAACGAAAATGGGAATGAAGAACCGGAACCACAAGTGCAAGATGATGAAATGGATTATTATGCGGAAGGTCTTCGAATCTTCGATTAGTCAACATTCTTGAAGAGAATAGATATTTTTTTTGTCTTTACAATGTACAATATATGTATTTTTAAGTTTCGTTACATGTATACAATAAATGAAAATAAATTAAAAATTCCCAAGTATATTTCGATATACTAATGTTCTTCTTTTAATTTATTATTGTTCTTTATATTTTATTTTTTCTTTTTCAACTACAGATACTGCCAGTAGTGCTGTCGCATATAATGTAATTGCCGCAGCGAGTTTTGCGATGCTCTCTGCAATAAGAGAAGCTGCTTTCGCAAAAATTTCAGAACTGTCTGAGTAAACTTTTGCTGCGTTTTTCAAAGAAGAAGGTTTCTTAGTAGATTCTAAAAATATATACAAAAAATAAGTAATTTTTATAGAAAATGTTAAAAATACAAACTTTTATGTGTAGGACGAGAAATTTTGAATTTCGGTCTTGATGTTTTAGTGTTTTGAGGAGTATTCAGCTCTGGCAACTTTTCAACCCCCTTTTTCAATTTCAAATTCTACGAATTGGGTATCATTGATATTAATGTTGTCCACTAATAAATCTCTGCAAATAATTTTGTAATTTTAACAGTCCCTTTAGTTATCAAGAATATGTAATTTTAATCAATTTTATATATAGATATTAATAGTACTAACAATAATTAAACAAATACCTTCCAATTGAGTAACGGTTACAGGTTCATCGGGATTCAATTCCTCCACCACTTCGTTACACCCTTCCACCGTATTCTATCTTACTAGTGACATCAATCTGTCTTCATATTCCGATAATGGTGGAATTATGGAAGCACCACCGCCGGTTCCTGTTTGCTCCAATTTTAATTTGCGTGCCTTTGCCTTTGTTTTAGTTTTCCATATTTGCAAAAACTATAAATGAATTTGATTACTTTATACAGAAAATAAACAAATTATATATCAAATTAAACTTACTCTCTTCCATTCGTCCGATGACTTTACCGCTCCTTTATTTACACATAATTTTTTTGTTACTTCTTTCCATAAATTATTTATTTCAGACGGATTTAATGGATGGGTTTTTGCATCCATTATAACTTTATTTTCGCTAATGAAGTTTAGCAGTATATCTAACTGCTCATTTGTTGTTTTGGTATTTCTCGGAGTTTTTTTATTTGTAGACAGTATCAGTATATTTTTTTTACCAGTGAATCCTATATACTAAAAGGCATGTGTCCGTGATGTTCATTTATTTTCATCATGACGATCGCCAAATTTTGTCACAAGCCTAACTGCCTGAACCATTAAAGAGATTGTTGTAATTTTTTTTTTAAGTTGCAGGGAATAATGTGTAGTTGTGCCTTTTGGGGGTCTCATATTTTTACTGTGAGTGGTTCTTGTGTAAAAAAATAAAAACTGTGCAAAATTAATAACTTGAAACAATGGATCCTAGTAGCCATGTCTAAATTTAAGAAGAGTCACGCTGTTATCTGTCACTTTTGACAATCTGTCTATGAACTTTAAACGATTGTAACTTCATATAGAACATTGATATTAAAGAAGTAAATACAGTATCATATATAATAGTCTTGAGCAAAGGTGTTACAACTAATTTAAGTTTAAAACATAACGTATTTAATTATTATAAATTTTGACGTTTCCAATGTCAAAAGTCAATGTTGCCAAATGTGTGATGAAGTAACTAAATTAAAACCAAATATTCCTAAAGTAACTTCTCTGAAGACAGTGACAGTTTTATTAGGATTGACAATATTAATTTATAAATTTAATAATTAACTACTATTTTTTAATACAAACAGTGTTGCCAAATTATGAAGTAGGTAACAAAATGAAAATCAAATATTTCTAAATAAAATAAATTGAACACTTTGCTGTGATATCAAAAGAAAGAAAACCATAAGGGCCGGTTTTAAAATAACAAAAAAATGTGTCATGTCGATCTGCATTTGTTTTGCGCAAAAAGTCGTTAGAAGTATATTGTCCTTGGGTTTTAATGAAACGACGTAATGTGGACTGGTGTGCACGAATGACAAAAATATTCTACGTCGATTAGAATTTGTTTTTTACAAAATGTTGTCAGAAATATTTTGTGTTTGGAAAAAGTTGTGAGAAGTATGTGGTGTTTAGTATCAAATGAAAAGGCTCGATAAGGGCTTTTGCTTTTTGCAAAACTTTCTCAAATGTACGTCGAGTTTGGTCTCAAATGAAAGGTCTCATTGAGAGCTAGCGAGGAGAATTGACAAAACTGTTCCATTCCGATCGGCTTTTGTTTTGTGCAAAACGTTCTCAAAGGTATGTCGAGTTTGGTCTCAAATGAAACGTCGCGTTGAGGGCTAGCGTGCAGAATTGACAAAAATGATCCATTTAGATCGGCTTTTGTTTTCTGCAAAAATTTCTCATAAGTATGTCGAGTTTGGTATCAAACAAAACGTCTAGCTGAGGGCTAGCCCGCAGAATTGGCAAAAATGCGCCATGTCAATCGCCTTTTGTTTTTTTGCAAAAAGTTGTCAGAAGTGTGTGGTGTTTGGTCTCAAATAAAAGGTTTCATTGAGGGCTAGCTTACAGAATTGACAAAAATATTCCATGCCGATCGGCTTTTGTTTTTCGCAAATAGTTGTCAGAAGTATGTGGTATTTGGTCTCAAATGATAGGTTTCATTGAGGGCTAGCGTGCAGAATTGACAAAAATATTCCATGCCGATCGGCTTTTGTTTTTCGCAAATAGTTGTCAGAAGTATGTGGTGTTTGGTATCAAAATAAAGGACTTGATAAAGGTTTCGTGGAATATTAACAAAATTGCTTATTGTTGACCGGTTTTTGTTTTTTGTGAAAAGTTTTCAAAAATATGTCGAGTTTGGTCTCAAATGAAAGATTTCATTGAGGGCTAGCTTGCAGAATTGACAAAAATATTCCATGCCGATCGGCTTTTGTTTTTCGCAAATAGTTGTCAGAACTATGTGGTATTTGGTCACAAATGAAAGGTTTCATTGAGGGCTAGCGTGCAGAATTGACAAAAATTTTCCATGCCGATCGGCTTTTGTTTTTCGCAAATAGTTGTCAGAAGTATGTGGTGTTTGGTATCAAAATAAAGGACTTGATAAGGGTTTCGTGAAAAATTAACAAAATTGCTTATTGTTGACCGGCTTTTGTTTTTTGTGAAAAGTTTTCAGAAATATGTCGAGTTTGGTCTCAAATGAAAGGTCTCGTTGAGGGCTAGCATGCAGAATAGATAAAAGTGTTCCATTTCGATCTGCTTTTCTTTTTACAAAAAGTTGTCAGAAGTTTATAGTGTTTGGTATCAAATGAAAGTTCTCGGTGGTGTGGGCTAGCCTGTAGAAATTGCAAATATGTTCCATGTCGATTGACTTTTGTTTTATGCAAAAAAAAATGTCAGAAGTATGTTGTTTTTGGTATCAAATGAAAGGTCTCGGTGATGGCTGGCGTCCATAATTGAGAAAAATGTTTCAGGTCGACCGGCTATTGTTTTTTCAAAAAGTTATTACATGTATATCATGTTTGGAATCTAATGAAAGGTATTGGTGAGGGCTGACATGCAGATATGAAAAAAACCGTTTTATGTCGATTGGCATTTATTTTTTTTGTACTGACAGCGGAGCTCTAGGGAATGCTCGGCGTAGCCGAGAATTCGCTAGTCCTATATACTAAAAGGCATGTGTCGGTGATGTTTATTTATTTTCATCACGACGATCGCCAAATTTTGTGGACAGCCTAACTGCCTGAACCATTAAAGAGATTGTTGTAATTTTTTTTTTAAGTTGCAGGGAATAATGTGTAGTTGTGCCTTTTGGGGGTCTCATATTTTTACTGTAAGTGGTTCTTGTGTAAAAAAATAAAAACTGTGCAAAATTAATAACTTAAAACAATGGATCCTAGTAGCCATGTCTAAATTTAAAAAGAGTCACGAGGTCATCTGTCACTTTTGACAATCTGTCTATGAACTTTAAACGATTATAACTTTTTATAGAACATTGATATTAAAGAAGTAAATACAGTATCATGTATTATATTCTTGAGCAAAGGTGTTACAATTAATTTAAGTTTAAAACATAACGTATTTAATTAATATAAATTTTGACGTTTCCAATGTCAAAAGTCAATGTTGCCAAATGTGTGATGAAGTAACTAAATTAAAACCGAATATTTCTAAACTAACTTCACTGAAGACGGTGGCAGTTGTATTAGGATTGACAATATTAATTAATAAATTTAAGAATTAACTACTACTTTTTAACACAAACAGTGTTGCCAAATTATGAAGTAGGTAACTAAATAAAAATAAAATATTCGTAAATAAAATAAATTGAACACTTTGCTGTGTTTGATATCAAAAGAAAAAAAAACATAAGTGCCGATTTTGAAATGACAAAAAAAAATATGTCACGTCGATCTGCATTTGTTTTGCGCAAAAAGTTGTTACAAGTAGGTCGTCCTTGGATTTTAATGAAACGACACAATGTGGATTGGTGTGCACGAATAACAAAAATATTCGACGTTGATTAGAATTTGTTTTTTGCAAAATGTTATCAGAAATATGTTGTGTTTTGTATCGAATGAAAAGTCTCGGTGAGGGCTGGTGTACAAAAAAGAAAATTTTCCATGTTGATCGGCTTTTGTTTTATGCAAAAATTTAATAGACGTATGTCGTGTTTGGTATCTAATGAAAGGTCTCGGCGAGGGCTCGCGTAGAGATTTGACAAAAATGACCTATGTCGATCGGCTTTTGTTTTTTGCAAAAAGTTGTATAAAGTATATCATGTTTGGTCTCAAATAAAAGGTCTTGTTGAAGGCTCGCGTGCAAAACTGACAAAAACGGTCTATGTTGATCGGCTTTTGTTTTATGTAAAAAGTTAATAGAAGTATGTCGTGTTTGGTATCTAATGAAAGGTCTCATTGAGTGCTGATGTTGAGAATTAACAAAAATGTTTCATGTCGATCGGCTTTTCTTTTTTGCAGAAAGTTGTCAGAAGTATATCGTGTTTAGTATAAAATGAAAGGTCTTGATGAGAGCTGACATGTAAAATTGACAGAAATGGTTCATGTTGACCCGTTTTTGTTTTTTGGAAAAAGATGTTAGAAATATGTCGTGTTTGGTATCAAATTAAATGTCTTGATGAGGGCTGATGTGCAGAAGTGACAAAAAATTGACAAGTTGTTCTGCATTTGTTTTTTTACAATTACTTGCCGGAAGTACACCGTATTTGATATTAAATGAAAGCATTCGACAAGACCTGCCTTGCAGAAATAAAATTCGCTTTCAAATGTTAATATTTCACTGACGCCGGAGGCCTAGGGAACGCTCAGCGTAGCTGAGCATTCGATAGTCCTATATACTAAAAAGGCATGTGTCGTGATGTTTATTTATTTTCATCATGACGATCGCCAAAATTTGTCACAAGCCTAACTGCCTGAACCATGAAAGGGATTGTTGTAATTTTTTTTTTAGATTCCAGGGAATAATGTGTAGTTGTGCCTTTTGGGGGTCTCATATTTTTACTGTAAGTGGTTCTTGTGTAAAAAAAATAAAAACTGTGCAAAATTAATAACTTGAAACAATGGATCCTAGTAGCCATGTCTAAATATAAAAAGAGTCACGAGGTCATCTGTCACTTTTGACAATCTGTCTATGAACTTTAAATGATTATAACTTTTTATAGAACATTGATATTAAACAAGTAAATACAGTATCTAGTATATTAGTCTTGAGCAAAGGTGTTACAACTAATTTAAGTTTAAAACATATCGTATTTAATTAATATTAATTTTGACGTTTCCAATGTCAAAAGTCAATGTTGCCAAATGTGTGATGAAGTAACTAAATTAAAACTAAATATTCCTAAATTAACTTCTCTGAAGACGGTGACAGTTTTATTAGGATTGACAATATTAATTTATAAATTTAAAAATTAACTACTATTTTTTAATACAAACAGTGTTGCCAAATTATGAAGTAGGTAACAAAATAAAAATCAAATATTTCTAAATAAAATAAATTGAACACTTTGCTGTGTTTGATATCAAAAGAAAAAAAAACATAAGTGCCGATTTTGAAATGACAAAAAAAAAAATATGTCACGTCGATCTGCATTTGTTTTGCGCAAAAAGTTGTTACAAGTAGGTCGTCCTTGGATTTTAATGAAACGACACAATGTGGATTGGTGTGCACGAATAACAAAAATATTCTACGTCGATTAGAACTTGTTTTTTACAAAATGTTGTCAGAAATATGTTGTGTTTGGAAAAAGTTGTAAGAAGTATGTGGTGTTTAGTATCAAATGAAAAGGTTCGATAAGGGCTGGCGTGTAGAATTAACAAAAATGATCTTTTAAAGAAAGGACCTAAATTTGCACCTAAAGTTAAATTTAATTATGTTAAAGAAACCCTTGCAGTTGAATGTGAAATAGCCTTAAGGAAAATAAATGATGTAATCCCTAAAAACAAAATTTGTAATATCATTAAAAATCATAATACTGTCCAATGTAATTCTGACTCAAAAACTATTTATTATTTTAACAAAAAAGTAAAAGATAACAATCTAGTTGTAACAAAAAGCGACAAAAGTAACTCTGTAGTTATTATCCCCAGAGATGAATATATAAATAAAGTAGAAGATTTTTTCAAAAAAGAAAACATAATAGAAATAAATTCAGATCCAACATCTAAATTCCAAAATCTATTGAAAGATAGTTTAAAACATTGTAAAAGTTTATTCTCGGACCAAGAAAGGAACGCCCTTATTATTATGAATCCGTCGGCACCGTCATTATATGGATTAATAAAAACCCACAAAGAAAATGCACCCATAAGGCCCGTAGTTTCCTACATAAATAGCCCCGGTAGACAATTAGCTATTAAACTTAATGTTATTTTCAAAACTTTAACCAAATTCCAGGATAATCACTCTGTCAAAAATTCCGTCGATTTAGTTAATAAGATTAAGGACATAGAAATACCGCACACCTGTAAATTAGTATCTTTCGACGTCACTAATATGTTTGCGAATATTCCACCTCAAGAATGTTTAAATATTGTAGAAGATATATTGTATCAAAATAATATCAATATTGTAATTATCCAGGATATCTTATCATTATTTAAATTAATTATTAATTATAACTATTTCAAATTTAATTCAAAAATATACAAACAAAATAATGGCTTAGCTATGGGTTCCCCACTTAGTCCACTTCTAGCTGATATATTTATGAGTAATATTGTCAACATAATCCTAAATTCAGACCTCGGTAAAAAACATATCCTATTCTGGTACCGGTACGTAGATGACATTATTGCATGTTTTAAAGGAACAGATAGACAAATAAATAAATTTAATGATTTCATCAATAACATCCACCCTAACATAAAATTCACTAATGAAATAGAAACAAATAACTCTATACATTTTTTAGATCTAAGTATTAGTAAAGTGAATAATAAATTAGTTTTTGATATATTTAGGAAACCCACGACTACAAATTCTACTATTTCTTTTAAATCACAACATTGTTTTAAACAAAAACTTTCTGCCTACAATTCTATGATTCACAGAGCATTTTCAATTCCTTTAAATAAAGATAAGTTTAATAAAGAAATTGCAACTATATTTCATATTGCAAAAAACAATGATATTCCCAGTCACATCATTAATAATCTTATTAATAAAAAAGAAAAACAGTTAATTTTAAAATCCATTTTTCCTTTATCTAAACTTAATTCTACAAAACAATTTGTTTCTCTAACGTACTTTGGAAAAATCAGTGAATCTATAGAAAAAGTATTTAAAAAATTAAATCTATCTGTTGCTTTCAAACCATACAAAAAACTATCTAATTGTATATTTAATAACAAAGATTCCAAAGATATTTTAGAAAAATCTGGTGTTTACCAACTAAATTGTAAAAATTGTAAAGGTGTTTATATTGGTCAGACTGGTCGAAACTTTAAAACAAGACTTAAAGAACATCTAAGATCTTTTAAATTTGAAAAAACTGACTCTACATTTGCTTGTCATCTTCTAGAAAATAAACATTCGCCAGATAATAAAATAATACCTATTCATTTTTCCAATAAAGGCTTAAAACTTAACTTACTAGAATCATTAGAAATATTTAAATATAAAGAAAACAAAAATAACTATTTATTAAACGACCAGACTGATCTAATATACTCCCCTCTCTTCAACAGTTGTCTATAACGGTATTGTTACTTAGTTTGGTATTAAATACGCATGTAATGATTATTGTACACATTGTCTGATGATGACCGTAATGGTTGAAACTAGTAACAAAATTTGTAAATAAAAAGTGATATTAACAAAGTTACTGTTTTTTATTTAAAATACTTAACATGTATCACAAAGTAAAGGCTGAAATAATTAATAATTTTAAAAATGATCAATGTTGATCGGCCTTTGCTTTTTGCAAACCTTTCTCAAATGTACGTCGAGTTTGGTCTCAAATTAAAGGTCTCATTGAGAGCTAGAGAAGAGAATTGACAAAACTGTTCCATTTCGATCGGCTTTTGTTTTGTGCAAAAAGTTCTCAAAGGTATGTCGAGTTTGATCTCAAATGAGGGCTAGCGTGCAGAACTGACAAAAATGTGCTATGTCGATCGGTTTTTGTTTTTTGGAAAATGTTGTCAGAAGTGTATGGTGTTTGGTGTCGAATGAAAGGTTTCGATAAGGGCTGGTTTGCAGAATTAACAAAAATGGTTAATGTTGATCAGCTTTTGTTTTTTGCAAAAAGTTTTTAGAAGTATGTCGAGTTTGGTCTCAAATGAAAGGTCTCGTTGATGGCTAGCGTACAGAATTGACAAAAATGTTCCATTTAGATCAGCTTTTGTTTTCTGCAAAAATTTCTTATAAGTATGTCGAGTTTGGTATCAAACAAAACGTCTAGCTGAGGGCTAGCCTGCAGAATTGACAAAAATGCGCCATGTCAATCGCCTTTTGTTTTTTTGCAAAAAAGTTGTCAGAAGTGTGTGGTGTTTGGTCTCAAATAAAAGGTTTCATTGAGGGCTAGCTTGCAGAATTGACAAAAATATTCCTTGCCGATCGGCTTTTGTTTTTCGCAAATAGTTGGCAGAAGTATGTGGTATTCGATCTCAAATGAAAGGTTTCATTGAGGGCTAGCGTGCAGAATTGACAAAAATATTCCATGCCGATCGGCTTTTCTTTTTCGCAAATAGTTGTCAGAAGTATGTGGTGTTTGGTATCAAAATAAAAGACTTGGTAAGGGTTTCGTGAAAAATTAACAAAATTGCTTATTGTTGACCGGCTTTGGTTTTTTGTGAAAAGTTTTCAGAAATATGTCGAGTTTGGTCTCAAATGAAAGGTCTCGTTGAGGGCTAGCATGCAGAATAGACAAAAGTGTTCCATGTCGATCTGCTTTTCTTTTTATAAAAAGTTGTCAGAAGTTTATAGTGTTTGGTATCAAATGAAAGTTCTCGGTGTGGGCTAGCCTGTAGAAATTGCAAATATGTTCTATGTCGATTGACTTTTGTTTTATGCAAAAAAAATGTCAGAAGTATGTTGTGTTTGGTATCAAATGAAAGGTCTCGGTGAGGGCTGGCGTGCATAATTGAGAAAAATGTTTCATGTCGACCGGCTTTTGTTTTTTTTCAAAAAGTTATTACATGCACATCGTGTTTGGAATCTAATGAAAGGTATTGGTGAGGGCTGACATGCAGATATGAAAAAACCGTTTTATGTCGATTGGCATTTATTTTTTTTGTACTGACAGCGGAGCTCTAGGGAATGCTCGGCGTAGCCGAGAATTCGCTAGTCCTATATACTAAAAGGCATGTGTCCGTGATGTTCATTTATTTTCATCACGACGATCGCCAAATTTTGTGGACAGCCTAACTACCTTAACCATGAAAGGGATTGTTGTAAATTTTTTTTTAGATTGCAGGGAATAATGTGTAGTTGTGCCTTTTGGGGGTCTCATATTTTTACTGTGAGTGGTTCTTTTGTAAAAAAATAAAAACTATGCAAAACTAATAACTTGAAACAATGGATCCTAGTAGCCATGTCTAAATTTAAAAAGAGTCACGAGGTCATCTGTCACTTTTGACAATCTGTCTATGAACTTTAAACGATTATAACTTTTTATAGAACATTGATATTAAAGAAGTAAATACAGTATCATGTATAATAGTCTTGAGCAAAGGTGTTACAACTAATTTAAATTTAAAATATAACGTATTTAATTAATATTAATTTTGACGTTTCCAATGTCAAAAGTCAATGTTGCCAAATGTGTGATGAAGTAACTAAATTAAAACCGAATATTCCTAAACTATCTTCACTGAAGACGGTGGCAGTTGTATTAGGGTTGACAATATTAATTTATAAATTAAAAAATTAACTACTATTTTTTAATACAAACAGCGTTGCCAAATTATGAAGTAACTAAATAAAAATCAAATGTACCTAATTAAATGGAACACTTTGCTGTGTTTGATATCAAAAGAAAGAAAAACATAATGGCCGGTTTTGAAATGAAAAACAAAATGTGTTTTGTTGATCTGCATTTGTTTTTCGGAAAAAGTTGTTAGAAGTAGGTTGTCTTTGGGTTTTGAGGAAACGATACAATGTGGACGGGTGTGCACGAATGACAAAAATGTTATACGTAAATAAGAATTGTTTTTTGCAAAATGTTGTCAGAAAAATGTCGTGTTTGGAAAAAGTTGTGAGAAGTATGTGGTGTTTAGTATCAAATGAAAGGGCTCGATAAGGGCTGGCGTGTAGAATTAACAAAAAAAATTAATGTTGATCGGCTTTTGTTTTTTGCAAAACTTTCTCAAGGTACGTCGAATTTGATTTCAAATGAAAGGTCACGTTGAGGGCTAGCGAGCAGAATTGACAAAAATGTTCCATTCCGATCGGCTTTTGTTTTCTGCAAAAAGTTCTCAAAAGTATGTCGAGTATGGTCTCAAATGAAAGGTCTCGTTGAGGGCTAGCTTGCAGAGTTGACAAAAATGTGCCCATGTCAATCGGCTTTTGTTTTTTGCAAAAAGTTGTCAGAAATATGTCGTGTTTGGTATCGAATAAAAGGTCTTGGCGAGGGCTCGCGTAGAGAATTGACAAAAATGGTCTATGTCGATCTGCTTTTGTTTTATGCAAAAAGTTCTCAAAAGCATGTCGAGTTTGGTCTCAAATGAAAGGTCTCGTTGAGGGCTAGCGTGCAGAATTGACAGAAATGTTTCATTTCGATCGGCTTTTGTTTTCTGCAAAAAGTGCTTAAAAGTATGTTAAGTTTGGTCTCAAATGAAACGTCTTGTTGAGGGATAGCGTGCAGAATTGACAAAAATGTTCCATGTCGATCGGCTTTTGTTTTTTGCAAAAAGTTGTCAGAAATATGTCGTGTTTGGTATCGAATAAAAGGTCTTGGCGAGGGCTCGCGTAGAGAATTGACAAAAATGATCTATGTCGATCTGTTTTTGTTTTATGCAAAAAATTCTCAAAAGTATGTCGAGTTTGGTCTCAAATGAAAGGTCTCGTTGAGGGCTAGCGTGCAGAATTGACAGAAATGTTCCATTTCGATCGGCTTTTGTTTTCTGCAAAAAGTTCTTAAAAGTATGCCGAGTTTGGTCTCAAATGAAACGTCTTGTTAAGGGCTAGCGTGCAGAATTGACAAAAATGTGCTATGTCGATCGGTTTTTGTTTTTTGCAAAAAGTTGTCAGAAGTGTATGGTGTTTGGTATCAAATGAAAGGTTTCAATGAGGGCTGGTGTGCAGAATTAACAAAAATTGTCAATGTCGATCGGCTATTGTTTTTTGCAAAAGGTTGTCAGAAATATAGAGTGTTTGGTATCAAATAAAAAGTCTCGGTGTGGGCTAGCGTGCAGATATGATAAAAATGTTTCATGTTGGTCGACTTTTGTTTTATGTAGAAAGTTGTCAGAAATATGTCGTGTTTGGTATCAAATGAAAGGTCTCGGCTAGGGTTGGGGTACATAAATGACAAAAATGTTTCATGTCGACCGGCTTTTGTTTTTTGCAAAAAATTATTGGAAGTTTATCGTGTTTGCAATCTTATGAAAGGTCTTGGTGAGGCCTGACGTGCAAATATGAAATAATTGTTTCATGTCGATCGGCATTTGTTTTTTGCACTGACAGCGGAGCTCTAGGGAATGCTCGGCGTAGCCGAGAATTCGCTAGTAATAACCTAACTTCTTAACGTCTAAACTTCCAACGTGTAACCGCTTCGCGCATACGCATAGCCGATATGTACCTCACTTCACTATATATTTTGTAACAGTTACTGAGCGGTAACAATAGTAGTAACTTCGCTGGTAACTAGCTTAACAGAATAGACATATAACTCAAAGTTACTACCAGTGTTGCTATAAATGTTATTTAATTGTAATGTTTTACTATGTAGTGACAAATTAGTAACATGGATACAGAATTGGGCTGATTTTATGTAAATATTGTAATACATTGTAATAAATATTACAGTTTATCATGAAAATTTTGAAGAAATGTTTAGTTCCCATTTGCACGATCGATTCAGAAAAGAATCCGAAAAAGATGTTTATAATGGTTCCAGGCAATGTAGATACTAGGAAGAAATGGTTTGATGCCATATTTGAAAAAGATGTTCGCATAATAAAAACGAAAAATTTGTTCATCTGTGAAGACCATTATAATGTAAGTTATATTAAAGTTATAGTTTTACCATCATTATAATATTACTGTACTTGTTCCTAGATGCAAGAAGATGCAAAAAATTTCGAACGTTTTAAAACTATAGGAAAATTACTTCAAATGAAGAAAGATGCAGTGCCTACCAGAAATTTAAAGGTTATTACAGAAATGCCACCTTCACAACTTTCGTCATCTGCAAAGAAGAGAAAGCAGCAAAATATTCTGGCGTATGAAAGCAGAAAGAAATTAATTTTTGACTTAGAAACGCCAATAACTTCAACTGAAAATCCGTCTAAAAACGTAGAAATTCCAGTGATAGAGCCTTCTCCTTCTGGTTCATTTATAGTACATTCAGATACAGAAACGAAGAAAGGAAAATCTGTAACAGTATTGACATAAAGAAGAATAACCAAAACAGTTCAGTCTGAGAGGCCTGAGGATTTGTCGTCATCAAGCAGTGCATCAATTATGCCATTCTCTAATTCATCATCATCGTCAGATACAATTAGAAATCAAATAATGAAAGATCACATGAAGAAATTGAATTTTAAATCCACCATGTACAACATCGAACATAATAATCGTTTTTTTTTTGGGATTACCACAAGAAGAGTATTTTTTAATTAAATTGATTCAAGATAAATGCCGTTTAAATTATCACCATATCATGATAACTCTAAAAAAATGATAGGGAAAATATTTCTTTCTTCCTTACCAATTATTGCTGGTGAATATAAAAATTTAGTTTTTTTCCCAGAGGATATGCTTACTGTTATGTGTATCCCAAATCAATTCCTTCCAGTTTATAAACATGTTCGGTCAATAATAGATTGTCTAGAAATAGCAGTAGAAACACCATCTAATTCAAAATTACAGGATTTAACTTGGAGTCAATATAAAAAGGCCAACACAATTAAATATTTAATATCCTCTACGCCTCATGGGTTTATTAACTATATTTCGGAAGGATTTGGTGGCCGAACAAGTGACAGAGAGATAACGGAAGTTAGTGGGTACTTGAAATAACATCCCAGAAATTGTACTGTACTTGCAGATCGTGGTTTTAAAAAATGTTGAAATTTTACTCCACCAAAAAAATTGCAAATTAGTGAGGCCATCATCAGTAAAAGCCAATACAAAAATGAATAAAGCAGAAGTTATGGAAAGTAGAAGAATAGCGGCGTAAAGAATTCATACTGAACGAGTTATTCGACGTTTAAGAGAATTTAAAATGTTGGAGCCTTATGCTGTTGTTAATACAAATTTAATACCATGTCTTGATTTTATTATTATCATAGCTTGTGCTATAATTAATACGCAAGGTTCATTAATAAAGTAAATATATATTTTTTTAATTTGTGTATATATTTATATTAGTACAATAATTGTTTAAAAATATATTCATTAAAGAAACTATTACATTTTTGTATAACTTCTAAACAAAAGTCATCGTCTCTTTCTATTTCTATAATTTTCACCTTTTTGTTTACTTCAAATTCTGAATCAGCTACACAAAACAGTCCTTTATTTCTATTACATAAATACATTTGTATTAGTAATTGTGTAAATGGTTTTAGAACTATAGATCCGTCTTTAGTTAAAGAACTACAAACGGTTTTTTGTTTAAATGGGCATTTAACTTGCAATAACAATGCAATGAATGTTAGTGATTGCATCAGGTGAAGCTCCAAAGAATGGAAAAGAAGAATTTATAGTGATTCCACATTTCTTAATAATAATGTTAATTTTTTCTGTAACTACTTGTAACACTTGTTCTTCTAAAATAATTCCTCTTTGCATTGCTTCCGTTGTTTTAATTTTCGTTGCTCCAAAAATTGACTGAACAAGGGTTTCGTCAGTTTTGCAATTGGATGCTTCATGTGCTTTCGAAGCTGTAATTCTTCCATACCGAACATCATACCACTCACTACACTTGTGTTGAGCTCTTGTTAATTCTTCTACATCTTTGCATCTCTTTTCATCAATGTGTTGCATACAGAACAGCCTAAAATCTTCAACATTTGCTGCTATTCCATTTAATTGAGCTTTGTATTTAGCACCAAGACAATGCAGAGAAATTGATTTTATTGGATTGTCATCATACAATTGATGCAATAAACTTTTACTGCTACATTGTTTAGCTTTATTTAAATATTGTTTTTTGAAATCTTCATTCCTAGGTGGTAAATTCTGGCCTGTAGTTTTATAAAAAGTCTTTAAAGGTGCGGCTGTTTCAGCTCCAACTCGGGATAATTTTGATGTTTTCCAGTAGTAGATGTTACCGAAGGCTCCTCAAACATTCTGTGCAGCCAAAAAAGTAGTACGACTCCATGTTTGCAGCCCCCTTTAAATTATTAATTAAAATTCATACATTTAGTACCGAAAACTACATTTTGGAAAGTATTATAAAAGTAAATAAACCAAATATTAAAAATTTAAATATATCTGACTGGTAATTTCTTTAAAATTTATTAGATAAACACTTAAAACAAATCTATTCTATACCTTGAGATGCAATACAGTCGCAACATTTACAGTCTACAATTTCTTCCTCTTGTTCGTCCACTATAGCTTGCACATTATAAGCTCTCACATTGATACGATGTTCAGGTGTTATCTTAGCCCTAACAGTGCAAAATGGTGTTCCCAAATCTCGCTTCACTTGAACTTTACCCACAGCCTCATTTCTATAT
The DNA here is from genome assembly GCA_035578165.1 of Stenolophus ochropezus. Taxonomy (NCBI): domain Eukaryota; kingdom Metazoa; phylum Arthropoda; class Insecta; order Coleoptera; family Carabidae; genus Stenolophus; species Stenolophus ochropezus. The sequence goes on along the minus strand of JAQOWZ010000003.1, from coordinate 50,875,754 downwards.
TCTTCGCGTGCATTTCTAAACTAATGTCAAGTTTCATATTAAGTAATAACAATAATATAAAGTGTTTAAATACCTTAATGTTTTTATATTTTTCGTCTGTGCAGACACATACATTGGATTTTGAGATAAATAACTCAATAGCATTGTGCGGGATAACAGGGATGGATACCCAGGATATCGAGTATGGATGATGGAACAGTTGGTGAGGTTGTAAATCTCACTTTCACACAACCACGCGAAAAACACTTTTTTATTTACACACAGCACAACCAAAACTATACAAATAACAGATATAACAAATGTAAATACTTTACGGAGCAGTACAACAATGGATTGTTGCGGACCTATACAAAACTGTATATACGCCGGAACCGAACAGACTTGTCCTTGCAATATTTTAAAAACCAACAAAATTCACTAGCGACAGCGCCACTAACAATAAACTACAAAAAAAATACAGAGAAGCGTATATGGCGTTGATATTGGCAAATATGTGTTGTACCCTTCACAATATACGGAGCTGACAACAATTAAAATCTTAAACATACTGCCCACCTAGTCAAGAAGCGACTAAACTAAACAATTAACATGGAAGAACAATGGAATTTAAGTAAGCAAGATCGTGTGGACATCAGGCCGACTGGGAATGACCTGGACTGCCCACCGTAGAACGACGCGACGGCGGCGCGGCGAGTCTCTACTTGGCTGAGGGGATGACGTCCGTCTCGATCGGCAGAGGGCTTAGCCGGGAGATAGGTCGGCGAAGCTCTGAAGTGGCAGTCTTGACGGTGACTACCCTGACGAGGCCGTCTGCCCCTGGATGCAGCTCAGTCACTCGGCCCAGTGCCCATCTACCTGGAGGCAGCTGCGGGTGGTGAACCAGCACTAACTGGCCCACACTGAAGTTGGAACTTTCCCCGCGCCAGCGGGGACGTTGTTGCAGCTGGTGCAGGTACTGCGTTGACCACTTCTTCCAGAAGTGCTGTGTGAGTCGTTGAACGAGCCGCCAGCAGGTCGCCAGGTCGCTGGGCTCGTCATGGGAACCTGGTTCTGGAACGGTCAGCAATGATGAACCAACCAGGAAGTGCGCTGGGGTCAGCGCGGACAGGTTCGCAGTGTCCGACAAGGACAGCGTCAGCGGACGGGAATTCAGGCAGGCCTCTACCTGAGCCAGTACTGTAGATAGCTCCTCATACGTGAGGGTCGTCTCACCAATGGTTTTACGGAGGAGACTCTTCACTGATTTGACTCCGGCCTCCCACAGGCCGCCGAAGTGCGGTGCAGACGGTGGAATGAAGCTCCAACGTGTGCCGGAATCGGACAGGGTAGAAGCTACTTCGTGGTAGAACAGCGACGCCTGATGGAACATGGAGCGCAGCTCTGCGCTGGCACCGACGAACGTCGTGCCGTTGTCGGAAAGCAGCTCGCTGCACACTCCTCGGCGTGCAACGAACCGACGGAAGGCCGCCAGGAAGGCCTTGGTCGTCAAGTCGCTCACGACCTCCAGGTGAAGCGCCTTGGTGGAAAGACAGACGAAGAGCGCGATGTAGGCCTTGGTGGAGTGTCGCCCACGACCTGGAGACGGGCGGCACTGGATGGGTCCTGCGTAATCTACTTCTGAACGCAGGAAAGGGCGGCTGGGAGTCACTCTGGCAGCTGACAGGTTTCCCATGAGTTGTTTGCCCATCAGCGGACGACGGCGCCTGCAAGGGATGCAAGTTCGGAGCAGCTTCTTTGTTAGGGCTCGCCCTTGGAGGATCCAGACGTGCTTCTGAAGGAGTGAGTGAGTTAATGCTAAGCCAGCGTGGAGGGCTAATGCGTGCCAATGTAGGACATGTAGCTGGCTTAGCGGAGATGACCTTGGAAGGATAGGCGGGTGTCTTTCGGAATCGGGAAGTCCGGAATTCTCGAGTCTACCGCCCACGCATAGCATGCCGTGAGCGTTGAGAAATGGATTTAGACTCACGAGAGGCGAAGTCCTTGGAATGGGTCTAGCGCTTTTCAGTTGCGCTATTTCAGTGGCAAACTTCTCTCTCTGGACGTTGCAAATCAGACGGACTCTCGCAGCAGTTAGTTCGAATGTGGTTAAGAAGCCGGTGCATGTCTCTTGCTCTCGATCTTCCAGACCTGCAAGTCTGGAAATTTTTCCTCTCTTGTCGCAGCGGCGGGCGAATCGCATGCACTGGGCTGTTACGCGGAGCGTGCGTGACAGGGAGGAATACCGCGCTAACAGAGCGAACTCTTCTTCGACCTGGACCGGCATGGAGCGGGTTTACTGGACAGCTTCTTCACCTGGTGAATCGGGTAGCTCTTGTGTTGCGGTCGGCCAATTCTGAGTCGCGTCAGAAAGCCATGGAGGACCGTTCCACCATAGGCTCGAGGTGGAGAGTATTTGCGGAGTAGCACCGCGGGAGGCGACGTCGGCAGGATTCTCCTCAGGTTCCCAGAACCGGCGGAGATTGTGATCCAGGTCCTCCTCTACATGGCAGTGTAGAGAGGACACGGGAGATGCACCGTCCTCGTCGACGGCTCCGGAGAGGACCCAACCTAGAGCTGTGTTGATGGCTACCACCTTGGAGCCTGGGACTGGATACACTCCTGGACGGAGTAGAGGGCCAAAAACGTCGACTCCAAGCAGTAGACCAACCTTCTGGTCTCGGTGATAGCATGGATCGGCCAGCTCGAGGTGAAGCAGCAGCTGCGGATCTAAGGGACGGACTCTCCGTTGTGGAACGTGAGCCGTCAGACATGGAAGCACGTAGGCGGATACCTGGTGCTCGGCACCAGGTGCTGCTCTGGATCGGAAGACGACTTCTACTTGTGAGGAGGCCGTGGCAAAGAGCGAGGCCCCGACGCCAACGACCTTGACGTGGGAGCGCCGCCTGGCTAGACCAAGACATTGCACAATGTCTTCAGAGACGAAAGACACCTCGGACCCGGTGTCGAGGAGCGCGCGTGTCTGTACGCGCTGTCCGCTGGGCGAACAGATGGTGACCAGCGCTGTGGTCAAGAGAACCATGGCACGGGATGTGCCCTGGTGCGTGGAGTGACTAGAGACCGTGGAGGTATGGAGTGCAGCAGCTCTTTCTGGAGGACTGACCGAACCTGTAACAGAACTGGATGGGAAAGCGTCGTGCAGCAGCGTGTTGTGCGTCTGGCTGCACTTGGAGCACGTCTTCGTGGATCTGCATGCGTTACGCTGGTGGGAACCCAGGCAGTTGAAGCAGAGCCGAAGTCGCTTGACCTCGGACAGGCCCTCTTGTGGAGACTTCCCCCGGAACGATGAGCAGGAGAAGTTGGAGTGCGAGTCTCCGCAGAACACGCAGTTCGTGTTCTTGACGCTTGCAGAGACCTGGTGTGAGCGAAGTGGTGCAGCCTTCGCGTTGGAGGCCGTTATGGAGCGGGCAGGTGGGCTCAGCGGGGCCGACATCTCTAATGCGCGGATACGCATCTCGAAGAAGGCCTCGAGCTGCTTGAGTGTCGGCTGTTCCAACTTGTAGTCGGGGTTCACCAACGTTTGAGTCGCATCTGTGGAAGCGAGATGCAACTCCCATGCTCGGCGGGATGCGGAGTCTAGGCGACGGAGGAGTAAGAACACGATGACGTCGTCCCACTTGTCTACAGGTCGCCCTAGCTGCTCGAGCGATCTTATCTCTTCCCGTGCTCGGTCGATCAGGGCCCGCAGGTCGCGTGCGGACTCTTTCGATACCTGGGGCAGGTCGAACAGTGCCGACAGGTGAGCACTTACCAGAACCCGACTGTTCCGGTACCTGGCGCAGACGGCGTCCCAGGCTCCCTGGAAGTTCGCTGCCGTGGTGGCCATGGTACGCACTAGGAGTGCGGCTTCACCTTTCAGTGCTGCCTTGAGGAGGAGCAGCTTCTGGACGTCGGGAACATCGTCACGGTCTATCACGAGACCCTGAAAGGCGTCGTGGAATTCTCAATACTTATGCCAATGATAAAATCTTAAATAAGAAATGTAGAAATGCACTTGTTGCATTAATAATAGACGAAATGTTAGCAAAACAAAATTAGTAAGTTTTGTAATGATCTGATATTAAATACATATCATTAATATTTAAAATATTTTAGTGCGTTGGCTAATGAAGATTTTGACATTCTGTCAGATAAAATTGTCAATATTTTTCCAAACGAAAACAAAAGTACTTACTTTATCAAATCTACTACAATAACAGATAATACAGACCAACGAAAAGTACTAAATGCGAAGGGAAAATTAACAGATAAGTATAGAAACATGAAACACAAATAAAAAATTGTATTGAACAAACTACCGGATGAAAAGATATCAGATAAATTACGGACAACAGGTAAATGTAACCGTAATTTGTTAATATATATATATATATATATATATATATATATATATATATATATATATAATTACTATTCTGTAGTAGATGTTAAAGTATGCTTTGTTCAATTGTTTTTATTGCTGCTAACATAATTTCAATAAATCAAAAATTCTATTACTGTGCGATCATATTTAGCTAATATAGAAGATGTATGGCAATCGGCGTACTTTACACACAGCCATCCGTAAAATACCACTTCGATAACCTGTGCGTTATACAATGTGGTTATTTACATTAGTGGTAGTAGAAAAAGTATTTTAATTTGTATTTAATATAAACAAACTTCCATAACAACCCACACTACTCAGATTTTATAATTGTTCTTACATAATTATTTCATTTTTTATTTTTTTTTTCTCTTTAAAATCTGCTATAGAAAAAATAATAATTTTATACATGACGATAGAATTAAATTATCGACTGGCGAAAAATATTTCACTCGTGATTTCATCGCTTGTGAATTAATAGTTTCCGCTCGTCGATAAAACATTATTTTATCGCCCTGTTTAAAAAATAACTCTTATTTTTTAAATTTAGACGGTATGCTTAAAAGTAAAATATGGTTGGAGAATAATTCAGAGCCGTGGGAGGAGATCTTAGAACATTGGAAAATAACAGCGAATATGAGATGACATAGTGTAACAAAAACTGTGGAAGAATTATTCTTAGAATGGCCTATTTTAAAAAAATCATTTGGATATGTACTGGTAATAAAATTTACACAAATAATGGACAGCCACATGATAAAGACATGTTTGAGAACTTGCTGATACCTGTTGAGTAAACTTGATCCATATTTTATCTCAATGAAGTTAAATATATGTCACTAATTTGTTTAGTTTTTTTTATTTGTTAATAAGTTTTATTTAAAAATTAAAAAGAAATACTGTTTAAAGAGAAACAATAATACGATGTATTTATAGTTATTATTAAAGATATAATTTTTATTAAATTCGAACAAAAATTCAAATAAAAATTAATGAGTGTTCTCAAGGAATGTTTCTTGAAGTGGAAGTGGCTATACTTTGTTTTTAATGTTTGTAAATTATATAGATACATATTATAATTTTAGATTAACCATGATTTAAATTTAATGTATGATTGTGATATGGCTTTATTTAGAAAATTTGATATATTTTTTACAAAATTAATGAAATTAAAAAAGGAGTCAGAGCTCGACTAATATGGTCAAGAATTACTTAACTGTTTGAACACAGAGATGTCAGAAGGTAAAGAATACTAATGTGGTTATTCCAATTATATCTATTAAGTCTAATATTATCTCAGATTCTAAGTACGCTATAAAAATTACATTATTATCATGTTTTTTACCACCAATTCGACGTTTACGCACAAAAAATAAAAATAATTGGAAACCGTCTATTAATGAAAGTCAGCAAAGCTTAATAAGTCATGTGAAGGTAAATATTATAAATTATACTGTTTTATTGAAAGTAATACAAAAAATTTCAAATTTCTTTGATTCCGACCATAATACTACTAAGAGTAATATATATATATATATATATATATATATATATATATATATATATATATATATATATATACAGGGTGAGTCTGGGAAGACGCCCCCCCCCCTTAACTTTTTTATTATAAGTAATAGAAAAAAATGGCTCATATAAAAGTTTTATTATTTTACACATACTATTTGATGGCAGATGTAGATATTTTTTATAAAGTCAGGTTTACAAGATACGACTATCAACTTTTATTTTTCAAATGACAAGCTATAATTATTTTAATAAAATAGAAACCGCCATTTTTTTCTCTTTTCAACGATGATTTAACTTTTATTAATGTATTTGAAAAATTTCAAGAAAAATGAGATCATTTAGAAATGTCAGAAATAATTTTTAAACAAATATCATAGGTGGCTATGTTTCTCGAAATCGGGTAAACATCCTCCAACTCGGTTGCCAATGTCTAGGAAACCGCTCGCGGTAAATTCTGTTTGCTCTTCTTATGATGCAAGTCGATTCACCAATTATTAGAATCATATCAATTAATTCGTTCTTCGTGAACTTTTCAAAATGAATTTTTTTTCTTTACAAAATAAGTTAAATTAAATAACCAACAAATGTATACATTTTTGACATTAATTTAATTGTTTTACATTGTTACGTTTTGTTTATTTTCATATAGCCACCTATAATATTTATTTAATAATTATTTCAAATATTTTTAAATATCTCATTTTTCTCAAAAATTTTCAAATACATTAATAAAAGTTAATACATTGTTGAAAAGAGAAAAAAATGGCGGTTTCTATTTTATTAAAATAATTATAGCTTGCCATTTGAAAAATAAAAGTTGATAGTCGTATCTTGTAAAATAATAAAACTTTTATAAGAGCCATTTTTTTCTATTACTTATAATAAAAAATTTAAAGGGGGGGGCGTCTTCCCAGACTCACCCTGTATATATATATATATATATATATGTATATTTTTTTAGTTACCTGCGGATATTGAAAAGTTTATAGCTGAAAGAAGAATTAAATATAAGAAATTCAACGTACCTATTCAACCATATCTGATTGTATTGGACCAGAATTGACACAAGTTCATGACATATATTTACAAGTTTGTAATACTCTGTACAAATTAGAATCCACTTTAAAAGGTTTTGATACATTATTTAAAAGTTTCCACACATTAAATGCATCGTACCCCATAGAGAGCACATTTTTCTATTGATACAGAAAGCTATATATAATATAGAAACTCGCTTTGATATGCATATTCCTCAGGTTGAGACTGCTTTGGCGGCCATAGGGGAGATTACTTTGAACTAAGTTCAGTATCATTATTGAACTATTAAACTTTACATTCTGAGTTGTATTTATGTTTTTTGTTTAAAACAATGGATTTTTATAAATGTCCATGTTGTGACTTGCAATTTATAGATAGAGAAATATTTTTTTTACATATTCAGTTTAAACATTCATCCCTGTCAGTTAAATCATATTTATGCAAGTAACAAAACTGTTCCAGATCATTTCAAGATTTTTATGCTTTTAAAAAACACATTTCATCTAAACATTGTTTAAAATCTTGTAGCAACACGGAAAATACAATAACAGTTAAAAATTTTGACCAAGAAAACGGAGTTCCATCGCAGATATTCAATGAAGAAACCCAGTATAGTACCAATTCAAATTGTTCGCCAGAACCAGAATCATGGAATCCTGAATTATTTTCCGAGAATTTAACAGAGTCTTCTCTAAAATTAATTTCAAAATTGTATAGTAAATATATTTTACCCGGAAATATCGTACAAGAGATTTTAGAAGACATTACTGAATTAATACAAGGTTCAGTGAATATTATTAAAGATAAAATAAAATCTAATCATAATAATAATGAAATAGATTGTCAGGAATACTGTACTTTTCTAGATATGTTTTCCGACCCATTTCGCCAATTAAAAACTGAATATCAAAGATTTTGTTACTTAGAAAAAACATCTTCTTTTATTAAACCAGAAAGTATTGTTGTAGGGGAAATGAGAGATGATAAAAAACGTGATTCTCGTGTGGTACTAGATTTTAAACAGTGTTGCGCACAATACATTCCAATCTCAAAAACATTACAATCATTTTTAGAAATACCCAATGTTTACGAAGAAATCTGTAATTATACTAATTCATTAAACAATATTCATGTTTGGCAACATTTAACCCAGGCAGATTTATGGCAAAATATTGAGAGTAAATATAATAATAATACTGTAATGCCGTTGATTTTATATTTTGATGACTGCGAAATTAATAGCCCTTTGGGGACACATAGTGGTGTACATAAACTTGGAGCACTCTATTTTTCATTAGCATGTTTACCTCCTACATTTTCATCAGCTTTAGAAAATATTTTTTTAGTGCAACTGCATTACACTATGGACCGATCTAACTTTGGAAATAATAATGTGTTTCGAAATGTTATTAATGATTTAATAAAATTAGAAACAGACGGAATTAAAATAAAAACATCAACTTGTGAAAAACAATTTTTTTTGTAATGGTTTTACTTGTGGGAGACAATTTAGGTTTACATTCATTACTCGGATATTCTGAAAGTTTTAATTCTAATTATTTCTGTAGATTTTGTAGAGCTTCTAAAAGTGTAACGTTAAAACAGATTTATGAAGATTAATTATATATTACAAATTGCAATAATCATGACCATGACTTAGAAACTTTTGAAACAGGAGTTAAAGAAAAATGTATATGGAATGATATTCCCAGTTTTCATGTTACTATAAATCTATCTATTGACGTGATGCATGACTTGTTAGAAGGGATATGAAGGTACGATATGGGTTCCATAATCTACAACTTCATTTACGTAGAACGATTTTTTACCTTGGATAATTTAAATAACAGAATAAAATATTTTAATTATCGCAATATAAGCAACCGTATTCCACCTATGCTAAGTACCCATGTAAATAAGAAACATATTACATTTTCTGCCTACTTGATTGCAATTTTGAACACCTGATAAAATTTGTTTTAAACATTATTTCTCTGGAACTAATGATCGGATTTGAAAACTAAAAAAACTGTTGAAAAGAGAATTGAAAGGCCTTTCGAACTGTGTCATGTTTGACACCCTTTTCCATTTAAAATTTTTGATGTGCAGTCAACCCCCATTTTGGGGTTGAAGTTATGCCATTGGTACTAATCCATTCAGGTGTTCCCCTTTATACTAAAATTGACGTGTTCGAGCATTTTTTGCAAAATTGATGTTAAGTGGCCAAAAATTGTGCTGATAATTTTCGTATATATACAGGATATATATCTTACATTTTAAGCTTAAACGGAGCTCTATTTGTTTATTGAATTAATCTAGTAGTACCTTTCGCTTATCCTTCACGTATTGGTATTTTTGAGGTTGTATACCATTCCATGATCAAACAACCATTATTGTACTACGTTAAGGTTGTTTCAGACGTAGCAACCTATATAAATATGAGTAACATGTACTGCTGTGTTCCGGGGTGTAACTCGTGGGCAAAAAAGAATAAAGACATTTCATTTCATGAATTTCCTAAATCTGGTAAAAGTAAGGTAACCATAATTAATAAATTTGGGTTGGAAGAAAAGATAGATAAACAATTAGCATGGGTTTTAAAATTACGAATTGGAAAGAAAGTACAAACTAAATACATGTACCTGTGTTTCGTCATTTTGATGATGTCTATTTTGCTAGGGTAGGTAAGTGAAGTGAACTATGATGAGCATTTCATTTAGTTGAAAGATAGTAACAATAATATCATTATACCTTTTAGATATTCAATATCATAAAAAGATGCAGTACGTTCGAAGATCCTGCCGTCTAGCGTAGTTCCCGTTCCTTCATCGTCATCTTTAAAATATGAACAAATTCTTGAAAGGAGTGAAAGACAGTAAATGAGAGAATCTAGGTTTTTGCCAGAAGATAATGTTCTTTTAGCTAGAACTAGCAATGAAAATCAAGAATGTTCTTGTGAAACGGAAGGAGTTGAACATTCTTTAGAGGATATGGAAACAGTCGCTATTTTACTTGATATGTTAAATTCACAGCCGAACTATTCTGGGCCAAGCGATGTAAATTAAATTGTTGAAAAGTTAACTCTGTCAAATTTAATTACAACAGAAAAAGCTTTAAATAGTTTTACTGGAATTCATAGTTTTGCAATGCTGTTGACAATAATTGAATAGTTATGTATAAATTTTCCAGATAAAAAAATTTATCAACTTTCTGTTAAAAACAGGTTAATTTTAACATTTGTACAACTAAAAACCAACTTAACGTACGCTATTTTATGTGTTTTATTAGGAATTTCTCGACAGGCATGTGAAAATTACGTTCAGTACATGATTCCTATAGCTATAATAGCATCAATTTTAAAACCAACTAAAAGTTTTCTTTCGTTCGAAGAAATAAAAAATAATATGCCAACCTGTTTTGAAAAATTTTAGAATGTTCACATAATATTAGATTATCAAATTTATGGTCGGTGTTTCACCCGCTGGCACAATCACTTTTGTAAGTCACGCATACGGTGGTCGTGTTTCTGATAAGACCATATTTGAAGAAAGTGATTTAATTTATAAATTAAGTAAGTCAAAAGACGCCATAATGGTCGACAAAGATTTCCTTATCGACAATATTTGTATGTGTAATGGCATCAAGTTAATAAGACCTCCATTTTGTAAAAATCAGAAACAATTAAATGTCGTTGATACAAAATTTAACGCTAAAATAGCTGCTGCAAATTCTGTCTGGAAAATTGCAATGGAGCTTAGTGCCACAAATAAGCAATATTTTTACAATTGCCTGTGGTATTAGCAATTTATCATCCCCTATATTAAGTGCTGATAAATTTTTAGTTTAATAAAATTTGTTTTATTGTTCTTGTGTACTAGAAAAGATAAAATAGCATATTGTACAAAAAACATGGAATAGTATTCATTTCATACGAATATAACAATTTATAGAATGAGCCGAAGGCAAATTATACGGATATGAAATAGACAATCCAAGCCGGTTGTACACTATACTTTTTCTACGACCACGGTTTTATTTCCTAATTTTTTTATATTTTAATAATAAATATGTCTTTATTTCACTACTTCCTGGCAACTAGTTCCAAAACAAAAATTTAAATACGATTTTTGACAGAACTGTGAGATATCAATTTATATCTTAACGTTGTCTATGTTATGGGATATGAAAATGTTTTAACATTATACTATGTATCCGTAGCAATAACAGACAAAAGATATATAATAAAATATCATTACAATGTTCAACTAAAATTTTATTTACATATTACAACAAACAATAGATGTCATATTTAGAAAATAATTTTGTTTTACCCTTTGTAACATTGTTTCGGTAAATTTATAATCAAATGTAATTTCCAAAACTATAAAAGAATAGTGGAATGAAGCATAAAATAATAAAAAAAAAACATTTAGGCACATTTAAAATTGCCATTTCCAACTGAACTTTGCCGTAATATTAATGTTTTTTCTTTAATTATACATGGTCGTTTTGGATGTTTAGGTATGGCGCAGTATTTATTGCATCTTTTATTGTCGAGGTAGCACCTAAAAATGTAATACCATTTAGGTAATTTTATAGTTTCATTAACATTTTTTTAATATGTAGTACATTAAAATTTCTAATCACCTGAAAATAAACATTTAATTTCTAGCAACGCTGTAGTTAATTACACAATCTGCGGAAAATCCTAAGCCAAATATTGATATTAGAAACAACCATACCTACTTCAACGACTCTTTTATTAAATTTCTTGGCAATATCTTCTCTTGCTTTTCGTTCACATTGCCATGCCATGTTTCGTAAATTTATTTGTAAATCCTTTTGGAAAAAATATTTAAGTGCCTTGTTTCTCCAATCATATTGCGAATATGTGTATATTTTATATACCCTAGACCATGTGATTCTATATTTTCTTTCTTTAAACCATTCAGTTGAATGTTGGTTTAAAAAAATTATTGACTTATTGTCATATTCATGAAAAATGTCATTATATATATTCTTCCAACAGTAATTATTTAAATTAACATTAAACACTGATATTTCCAGCATTAGGATACGAACACGTAGAACGCTTGTTGCAAGCAGTTGTGAGCTGGCGCTTGCAACCGGCAATAAGCGAGAATAAATATATCCATAGTTTCAAATGTGTTCGCACAAAAAGGACGCTTAGCTGAAATTATCGGTACTTGTAACCAGCGCCAACAAGTGCCGACCAGAAAACAAAAATGTTTGTAACATTCTTTTCCAGCGCTTATTACGCTTGCAATCGTCTTAAAGTAAGGAGCTCTGTTTAAAATGTAATATAATATGTATATTAAATATGAGTGCTGTGATTGAATTAGACCAACTGATATCCATGGTGTACGAAAGGAGGCCCATATGGGACAAACAAATAAAAAACCATTCTAATAGAAATTATATAGGAAAATTATAGAAAAATATAAGCACTGAAATAAAAACAGATGGGAAGTACTTCCTACAATTTATCCCGATATTTTTTATTATAAATTTGCGTGATACATATAGAATAATACTAAGAATAATAAACAAATACAGAATTGATATACGTATATTGGTTGATAATTTTATATAAATACAAAATAATATTAAACAAATACTTATGTTAATGTTATAATAGCAAAAAATATGCTTATATTTAATATACTATTACATGTAAGTTAATGGATTGTTAGCAAAGAAAGTGGTTAATAAATCTCTAACACTTTTTGCTTCATTTGTGGGCCTTCCAAGTAATTTTTTTTCTTGTTTGAAACAGTTTCAACCATTGTATCTGTCAAATTATGTTTAATACCTTCCTTTTCAATAATTGTGGTATACAAAATACATACACATTTAATAATGCTCTCCGTCAGATCAATATCGGTTTCAATACTTTTTGAAAATAATCGCCATTTTGCATGCAAATGATCTAGATCATCTCTTGCATATGGTTTAAGAAGACAAGGAAGTAATGGGTATGCTTCATCCCACCATCGCTTTGCTTTCATATCCTCCGACATCGACGGTTACAAATCGGTAATTAGCATCTGCAACACCCTGTAAAACTATTGAGAAGTAATGTTTGTGGTTAAAATACATAGATCCTGTATTATTTGGGCATTTAATGCGCACGTGCTTCCCATCTATTGCTCCGAGACAATTTGGGAAATTTCAAAGCTGGAGGATATCATCAGCAATATCTAGAAAATTATGTTTCGTTGGTACGGGCGCATGTACAGGTTGAAGTTTTTCCCATGTAGCTAAAACGACTTCTCTCACAATATTTCCCACAGTAGATGAACCCACTCGGAAGCTAAAGGCCAGTGCTTTGAATGATGATCCTGTTGCCAAATACCTACAACAACCATATTGTATTTTAAAATAGATAATGTAACTGTTAGAGTTTATATAAATGTCAACGATGCACCCATCACATTATTCTCTTCATAATCCATGCCACCTATTACCAATGTTATATTTATATATAAAACAGTTGATATGTAATAGTATATCTGTCAGTGTGAATAATTCTTTATTCAATATACGTTTATCTGTTCTAAGTGTTTCTAGTTATTTGTGGATACTTCCTGTAATTCCTAACAAGTTATGGGCCCAGGCTACATCCACAAGAAAACCGAGAAACACTGAATTATATTTTCGACCATATTATATTCATTTTGAAAATGAGTGCTCATAATTTTACGCGTATAGATGTTTTACATAAGGAGAACTATGATACGTGGAAGCTGCAAATGCAAGCGTTATTAATAAAAAATGATACATGGTCGTATGTCAACGGTGAGTGTCCACAACCGACTCCTACAGATGGTGATGATGCGCTAAGAACGTGGACCAAAAATGATGCTAAAGCGAAAGCAGATATCATTTTGTGCATGAGCGCTACTGAACTTAAATTAGTAAAGAATTGCGCTACATCGCGCAGTGTTTGGAATAAACTTGAGTATTATTATGCATCGAAGGGTCCTGCTCGTAAAGCCACGTTATTGAAGCAACTAACTCTACATAAAATGAGTGAAAATGATGATATTAGAAATCACATTAATAAATTCTTCGATACAGTAGATAAGTTAAATGAAATGGATGTGAATATTAATTCCGATTTATTAACTATCATGCTCCTCTATAGTTTACCTCCAACATTTGAGAATTTTAGATGCGCCATAGAATCACGCGATGATTTGCCTACACCCGACGTGTTACGCGTTAAAATCATCGAGGAAAGTGACGCCCGCACGAATAAAAACAACAGTAATATAAACGCCTTGTATTCACAGAAAAGATTCGACAAACCAAACTATCGTGAAAATAAACCAACGTATTCAAATTCGGATAATCGCGAAAGAAAAGAATATTTTCGATTCCGTTGTCACAAATGTCAGAAAATTGGTCATAAAGCTGCAGAATGTAGAAGCGGGAAAAAGAAACCTGAAGTGAAGAATACAGAGAATGTTGGTTTCGTCGCTGAAGCTCTTCAAAGCGGTATATCTAAGCAGAACAGAAGTTGGTGTCTAGATAGTAGTGTGACTACACACGTTTGCAAGAAATCGAGCGACTTTATTGAACTTCATCACAGAAGTGGAGCATTAAATCTCGCTAGTAACGAATCTACAGAAATTATCGGTGCTGGTACTGCAACATTTTTAGCTGATGTCAATGGCAATACAAAAAATATTTCATTGGCCGAAACTCTCTATGTACCTGATCTACTAACGAATTTGTTGTCAATCGGTAAGATAACAGATAATAATTTTCAAGTGTTATTCGAGAAGAATACAGCTTCAGTCTACGACAGAGAAGGACATATTAAATTGATAGCTGATAGAATCGGTAATCTCTACTACGCACGAGAGAAGATAGAAGAAAGTATAGCGGCTACTACAGATGACATGTCAAAGTCATTTATGTCATGGCACCGACGTCTAGGACATTTAAACGTCACAGATATGCGAAGATTGATACACAATGATGAAATCCCTCTCATAAGTTTTCCTAAAATATATGATGAATTCGAATGTGACATATGTGTCAAGGGAAAAATGACACGAACACCATTTCCTGTCAAATCTGAACGAATTACCGAAAAACTAGAAATAATTCATTCAGATGTTTGTGGTCCGATGCGAGTCGAATCACTAGGAAAATGTCGCTATTGTATTACATACATAGATGATAAGACAAGATAGTGTGAAGTCAGATTTGTAAAGTCAAGAAGTGAAGTTCCCCAGACTACAAGAAATGTTATAGAAATGTTCGAAACTCAACAAGGAAAAAGAGTGAAATGTTTGCAAACAGACAACGCAACAGAATATGTCTGCAAAGAATTAGAAGACTATCTGAAGAGTAAAGGTATTACAAGACGTCTCACAATTCCAAACAATCCTGAGCAAAACGGAGTAGCTGATCACAGATCCTCCTAAATATTTGTAACTGAAAGCTTTTTTAACTATAGACCAATATTTATCAATAAAAACATTCAAAAAAGATATCTTCCACTTTTCCCAAGAAGCATTTAATCCCATCTTCTTCAGATTGATTTCGTACTAGTCTTTTACCGGACCAATAACAAAAAAACGTAAGACTTGAATTTTTAAGTCATCAGAATTTATTTGAAATCGGTTATATTCACTTTCAAATCTATCTAACCATTCTTTAGGATCATGTTGCCTCTTGTCAAAATGGACCAAAACAAATTCTTTTTCAATGTGACATAATTTTACATTTTGATTTAAATTTAATTTTAACTGGTTCTCTAATTGTTTAATACGTTCTTTTAATTCAAATTGTATAGTGTTGATCGATTCAGTAATCGATATAGGCACATATTCTTCTAATGGGAATTCTTTGAAACAAACATTTCCCATTTCATCGAAATATTCTTTCTGAATATCTTTGTCAATCTTTATAGCAATCGTTCTAAAACCATTTATATTTTTAATAGCAATTGTAGAATTTATTATTAGTTCCTTGCTCATTAAAATAGAATAAAATTTTAATTCTTTATATTTCTCTGGAAATAAATACCAGGTCTTCTTATTTGTGGAAATATATTGAATCACAAAATCCTTTTCAGTTCTCTTCAAAACCTGAACATAGAGCTGAGACATCTTCTTACTTGTTAAGATCTTGTAATTGCGTTCCCCTGAAGTTGAGTTCTCGCAATCGATACTTACCATGGTTAAACAAGAATATAATTAGTAAACTTAAACTTAAACATAAATTTAGATAACTTGGGCTTAAATATCAGTAGAGATCTCCCAGTTACTCCGACGACACCCTGCTGCCCGAAATTGGGAGACGCAAAAAAAGTAAAAAAAACTGTCAATTTAGCTTGTTTTTAGCATAAAAATAGCAAAAAAAGTGCAAAATTTGAGCAAAAAAGATCGATTATTTCCATCTCCCATCCGCAATTGGGGGTAAAACATTTAATTTTGTGAGATTCGGGAGATGCAAATTTAGCTTGTTTTTAGCACTTTCTTTGCTTAAAATACATAAAAACTTACAAATTTTTTATACTAGATTATCTATGAGTGAGTATAAATTATTATATTACAAAATAATAATGATTAAAAACTATAGTGTCAAGAATCAAGAATTCTGTGGGCAACGATGGATTGATCGAATTGGAGCGGTGAAATGGGAATGAAGAATTTATTAAATAAATATATTAACATAATTTTATTGTACTAAATGGAGAACAAAACTAACTATGCAGTTATGTTGAACAGTGCATCATCTCAATTTAAAAAATTATCTGAATTAGAATTAGATACTCTTTATAAAGTTATATCGTTTGAAACTAGCACAGGTAATTACGGCCAACAAGTTATAGCAAATTTGGAAAACTGCAAAGTATCTTTACCACAAAGATTTAATAAATTTATTCCCCAAATTAAAGACATGAATAAAAACCCACCCAGTTTAGTTTATAAAGGTAAAGTAGAAAGAAACAATAAACAAATACATGATATTCACTTTATTTAAAAAAGATATATGGATGACTCATACCGAACAGTTCTTCTGCGACGACGTCACAAAATTAAATTTGTTTAAAAAGATATATGGATGACTCATACCGAACAGTTCTTCTGCGACGACGTCACAAAATTAAATTTGTTTAAAATATTATGACTCATACCGAACAGTTCTTCTGCGACGACGTCACAAAATTAAATTTGTTTAAAAAATTGAATGACTAATTTTTATGACGCAGTATTTCTAAAAAATAAAAATTAACACAGAATTTAAATTTTAAAATATTATATCTACTCACGAAATATTATCTGACGTTGTTTTCCAAAAATGTTTCCATATGCATCCTATGTATCACTTGGTAAATCAACATGACAATGTTCTAAATTATTTCCTAATAGCGATTTTAAATATTTATGTAAGTCCTGACCTGTTAATATATTTAATTTCTTTCTTGTTTTTAATTGAAAAAAATCTTCTATAGTGAATTTAGGTTTTTTTGGTAACTGAATATTATTTAATTCAATTTGTCTTTTTAATTGAAAGTAGTTTTGATCACTAATAACACTATTGTTCAATAATTCTAACATTTTTGTGTGATAATTACACAATTCTTGATGAATGTTTCTTAACTCTTCCGATGTGTACAACATTTATACATGTAATGCCACTTTTATGCTGATGAGAAGAAACTTCTAGAACAATTTATTTGTTTAACAGAATTTATAAAAATTCTATTAGTAATTATTGTTTGTTAAATATAAAGTCTTAACAAGTTGGATTCCGCAAGATGTAGTGGTCGGATTACTTAAATTGCATAACCATTTAATTTTTTCTTTTTTAAATATTTTTCTACAGCAAAATAAGTAATATTATCTAAAAATTCACGTTCTTTATCGTATATTTCAACTTCGCTAATTTTACCAGATTTTAACAATAACAACATATCTCTATAAAATTTATAACACTTTTTAAACTCAATCATTTTTTCTTTAATGTTTATTATTTCATTAAGACCCATTAAAACCGGACTACCAATAGACAAAGCAGCTAAAGGCACAAACGCAAGAGCAGATAAACTACTTCCCGCAAAAATTACCTCACCAATATGAAGTGCAATATTCATATTACTATAAAGTTTATAACTTTTACGGTAAACGTATTTTCTCTTTTCTAAATATTCTTCCATTTATAAATGAGAAAGAAAGGATCAGGTATTGTGAATAATTTAATAAATAATTTGCCATTTGAAGCGCATGTACCGGGTTACAATTATTGTGGACCGGGAACTAAATTAAAGAAACGATTAGCTCGAGGAGATAGAGGTGTAAATCCTTTAGATGAAGCATGCAGGGAACACGATATTGCATATTCTCAGTATAAAGATGTACCCAATAGAAATAAAGCAGATCAAATATTAGAATACAAGGCTTGGGACAGAGTTAACAGTAAAGATTCTTCCCTGGGTGAAAAAACCGCGGCATGGTCAGTTACAAATATTATGAAAGCTAAACGTAAAATGGGTATGGGTTTAAATAATAATTTTTCTAGTAATAAATCAGTTAAAATGTCATATATACAATATGGTGTGAGTTTGTCTGAAAATCAACAAAAGAAAATTGCCAACGCAACAGACACTGTTTCAGTTCGTTTAAAGAATGAAGATTTGAAAGGTTCTGTTAAACTATCACTCACACAAGCTCAAATTAATAAAATTGAAAAAGCAAAAAAAGACGGTAAAGGAGTAACTTTAAAATTATCACAAAGTCAAATTAAAAGAGGTGGCATTATACCTTTATTGCCAATTATAGCAGCATTAGGAGCCGCTGCTGGTGGAGCAGCAGGTATAACTCAAGCAGTACATAAAAAACAATATCAAAATAAAATGCTTGAAGAGGCTAAACGTCACAATAAAGCAATTGAAGGAAAAAAAGGTTCAGGTGTTAAGAAAACTGGTAAAGGAATTTTTTCAATAGGTGATGCTGAATGGAACAAGTCTAAAAAAAAATAAAAATTTCAAATAAAGCATTATCCGATATTGAACTAATAAATTACGCTAAACAGTTAAAAATTAAATATTTTAGAGGTGTATTTATGGATGACACATTACCTAAGAAAATAAATAAAAACGAAACTGGTATTGTAAATCTAGACTCAAACTCAGGACCTGGTACTCATTGGATTGCTTATAAGAAGATAAATAATAATATATATTATTTTGATTCGTTCGGCAACGTTAACCCAGAAAAGAAATTAATAAAATACTTTAATAGTTCAGGTAAAGCAAATATATATTATAATTATGACAGTTACCAGAAATATGATCAAACAATATGTGGTAAATTATGCTTAAGATTTTTAGATAAATAAATGGAGAGCGGAATATTTAAACTGAATAATTCTGCAAACTTAGATTCATCTGTGTTAGAAGCAAAATTTTATCCACCGCTAGATATCAGTGATGGTGAATATGAAATATGTATAAGAAAATTTAAATCAAATTTTAAAATACCCAATGTTTCGAAAAAGTTAAAAAATAACACACTTACAATTATTAAAAACAGTAAATTTGTAACATTTATTATTGAAGATGGTACGTATTCTGTTTATCATATAAAAGATATTTTTGAAGAAAAAATTGGCGATGGTTTCGTTTTAACACCCAATACTAATACCTTTAAATGTGAAATAGAATCACCGTATTCAATTTTTATAGATGATACTTCTATATTAAATTTATTAGGATTTAACAAACAAACAACTGAAGCAAACAAGAAATATATTTCAGATAACGAAATTGATATTTTCAAAATTAAATCTATTAACATTCACTGTCCCCTAGCTATAGGTCAATACGTAAACTCAAAACAAACTGACATTATTAGTGATTTTTATATTACAGTTAATCCAGGTTATGATATTGTATTTATACCTAAAAATTTGGATCGTTACCTGTTAAAAGGTAGAAATTTTATAGATTACATTAAATTAGAATTAAAAGATCAGCATGGTGAATACATTGATTTTAGAGGCGAATATGTAGAAGTACAATTTGAGATTCGAAAAATTAAATAAGCACTATTTTTTACTAAATAAATGAGTACATCACTAGTGTTCACTGGTGCTCCGAAAAGTGAGAAACAAATAATAGAAAAATATGACTATTATAAATATTACCCACAACTGAAAGATTATATAAATGATACAAATAGACGTACAACTATTAATATTAATAGTCAAGATGCTCAGTTTGATACAGCTAACAGTAATATTATTTTGAATGGTCAAATTACTTGTACAGATGTTGACTTAAAAGATGATTACAAAAATATAAAATTTGTGAAAAATGGTTATATGCACATGTTTAGTGATATAGTGTACAAAATTAATAATAAAGTAGTACAAGAAGTAAACAGTCCAGGCTATAATATTTTATTGAAAGGATTATGTGTTGCACTAAATAATGATATTCTTGAAGGTTGGGATGGTTCCAATTTAATTACTGATGATGGCTATTTTTCAATAAGTGTACCAGTTAAACAAATATTTTCACTATTTGAAAAGTATGATAAACCTGTGTTGAGAGTATCACAATCAATAGAGTTTTTAAGAAATACCAGTGACGCAAATTGTTTAATTGTTACCACAGAGGCATCGAGAAATAAAGTAAAAGATAAAGATTTGAAAATTCATTTAACCGATATAATTTGGGACATGCCTCATATGACACTAATCATAGATGAGAAAATCAAAATCAATAAATTAATTGAATCAAATAAATATTTAACAATACCATACTTGGACTGGTCCTATACAAATCACCCAACATTCTTGGCACAATCCAAAAATTATTCTTGGTCCATTAGCACTTTATCTAAAAGACCTCAATATGTTATTTTTGCTTTACAAACCAATAGACAATTTGACTTTACGAAAAATAATTCAGAATTTGATTTTTGTGATGTAGAAAACATAAGATTATTGTTTAGTGAAGTTGAATATTATCCTGCAGAAGATATGGATTTGAATATAAAATTAAACATGTTTAGCAGAATGTATTCAATGTATACCAATATTAAGAAAACGTACTATCCCAATAAAGATGCAGATCAACTGAATAACATTATTAAGAAACAAGATTTTATTAAAAAGTATCCCTTGTTTTGTTTTGATTTAACGTATAAGAGTGGAATTATTAAAGAAGGACCTACAAATCTTACAATTAAATTCACATTTGAAAAACAAGCACCAACAAACACGATGATTCACTGTATTATTGCGAATGACTCATTTGTAGCATATAGTCCTGGTGATAACATGGTAAGGAAAGAATAATTTTTATAAATAAATGGTCTGCAACAATTTTAAAATAAAAAAACTTGGTAACGGGTTGCAAAAATGCGTTATAGAACAAGAAAATATACAGTATTATAAATATTATCCTAATATAATTAGAGCTGGAATAGTAGGTTCATCAAATTGTGGTAAAACAAATATTTTAATTCGAATATTGACTGATAATAAAAACAGTTTAATCTATAGTAATATCTACATTTACTCAAAATCTTTAAATCAACCACTATACAAGTATCTTGAAAATTATGTAAGTGAAATAAATAAACATATTAAGAAACAGTATAAAATTGGTTTCTTCACATATAATAATTCAGATGATGTATTACGAGTTGAAGAAATCCCACCATTATCAGTAATTATATTTGACGACGTTGCTAGCGACAAACAGAAAGTAATAGAGGAATATTTCCATAGAGGTAGACATAAAAGAATAAGTTGCTTTTACCTTTGTCAAACATATAGTCGTATACCTAAACAAATGATACGTGATAATTTAAATTTGCTTATTGTTTTTAAACATAACGACAATACTAATTTGAAACATATCTATGATGATCATGTTGGAACAGATATGTCTTTTGAAACGTTTAGACAGTTATGTACTTTTTGTTGGAAAATGAAGTATGATTTTCTTGTAATAAATTTAGAAAAAGATGTAAGCAACGGTAAATACAGTCGAAACTTCAATGAGGTGCTTTTAGTATAAACATGAAACATGAAACATAGAACATGAAACATGAAACATGAAACATGAAACATGAAACATGAAATATGAAACATGAAACATGAAACATAGAACATGAAACATCAACATGGAACATGAACATGAAACATCAACATGGAACATGAACGTAAAACATCAACATGAAACATGAAACATGAGAAACATAAAACATCAACATGGAACATGAACGGTAATTTTAATGTAATAAATGGATGAGAAAAAAGTAAAGGAGTATAGAGAATCATTCAACAAAGCTAAAGCAGCTTACATTAAACGAACTGAAGGTCATTCTATTAAACACGAAAAATTACTAAAACAATACGAACCTATTACAAACGCTCTAGTACCATTACAAAATGCCATACTAAATCAAACAGAAAGTGGTAAAGAACAAACTAAAATATTGAAACAAATACAAGATAATTTTCAACAGAAAAAACTATACAAAAGACCACATCTGAGTATTGATGAAATTCAACCGGGAACATCAAGAGATAGAACGTTAGGTGATGAAACATTAGGAGATAAGTATCTTACAAAAACAGTCAAATCAAACATAGATGAAACTTTTGGTATTAATAGAAGTAGCGGTAAAATTGGTAGTAAAAACGTGCTAGTAACGTATGATCGTGATAATATTAATATCCACAAGGTTGGTGAAGATGAGAAAATAGTTGAATTTAAAGTTCCATCTACACATGGTATATGGAGTTTATTAACTGAAAAAGAACCTAAAGATTACACACCAGAGGATCTAGAAAATTACAAGAAAATTTTAATACATAGCGGTTGTATACAAAGAGTTGATGATCCGTCTAAACCGAGAGCAAGTAGAAGCAACAAATATAACAAAATTATTAAACCTATTTGGGAGAAATATAAGGATCAATCTCCAAGCAAAAAACAATCTCCACGTAAAAAACAAAGACAACAATTGTATGACGAAGCTAGAGCAAAGTCACCAGAATTTCCTCAAACAGAAGATTTATCCGATATTTCAGATATACCAACTACGCCGACAACACCTGTATCACAGTATCACTCATTGGAAGACCTAACTTCAACACCGAAAACAGGAAAAGGATTTAAAAAATATAACAACAAGGAAAAAGAATATGTTTATTGGAACACTATTAGCGAACTAGAAAAACGTTTAAATTTCCTTAAAGCTGAACAAACCGCTGGTAATGACAATGTTGGAAATGAAATCATGAATATAGAAGAAGAACTAGAAGAAGAAAAAACAAAAAAGAAGCGGGAACATTTTAGTGTAATAAATGGTATTAAACAAGTTTGGTGAGAGTGATGATTACTCTAATAATCAAATATTTTCAAGAGGTGTAAAAGGCGAGTCAGGAATTGGTTTCAAATTAACAAGTGATGGTAATTATGATATTCAAAACAAGAGATTATGCAACACACAAGATCCTGAAGAAGACACAGATGCTTGTACAAAAGGTTTTGTGTCAAGAATTATTGGTGAATATGAGAATAAAATTCAGCAAGTTCATTCAGAAACAAGTAAAATAAATGCTTTAATAACAACAAAATTTAATGAGAATAATTTAAAAATAAAGGAATTTTCAGATAGCACTGAGAGATTTATAAATTTAAAGTATAATACACTTAATAAAAAATTGGAAAACACTAAAAATGATTTAAACAAAGCACAAAATGAATCAATTAATAGAAAAATAACAACACTTTTTTTGCATTTACATAAAGCAGTAAATGATTTATTTCAGGTATTTGCTAATAACACTAATAAAATAGTAAACGTTAACTATAGCGCAATTAATAAAAAATCAGAATTAACCAAGGAAGATTTTCTTGATTTCGTTAAAACATATAACAATGTATTCCAAATATTTGCTGAAAGTGTGATCAACACAACAAATTTAAATCATGATACAATTAATAGACTCTTGGAGTAGTCACAGACCAATTTTTTAATTAATAAATGGCTGAATTAATATATTGTCTTAAATGTAAGTCTCAAACAAATTCAACTAGCGTTACTAAAACAGTAACTAAACATGGTCGACCTATGTTACAGGCAAAGTGTTCCCAATGTGGTTCAAAGAAATCAAAGTTTATAAAAAAAATTTAAGTAATAACGCTAGAGAACAAATTGCAAGCGAGTTACATAAACCACTAAGACGAAATTTTCCAACACGTAAAGTAATAACATATGGTATTGATGATTTGTGGCAAGCTGATTTAGTTGAGATGATTCCATATTCAAGAGTGAATAAAGGTTATAAATATTTATTAGTTGTAATTGATGTGTTTTCTAAATATTTGTGGGCAAAACCTGTTGAGAATAAAACTGGTAACAGTATAACAAACGCATTTAAATCAATTTTAGCGTCAGATGAAGCAGACTTAAGTCTGCGACTAGTGAAACGAGTACCGAAAAATCTTCAAACTGATCAAGGCTTAGAGTTTTACAATAAAGATTTTCAAGCGTTAATGAAAGAAAATAATATTAACCATTATTCAACATATTCAGAAAGAAAAGCAAGTGTATTAGAACGTGTTAATAGAACTTTGAAAGAAAAAATGTGGAAACAATTTACAATTAATGGTAATTACAAGTGGCTTGACATGTTACCTGTGCTAGTAAATACTTACAATCATACAAAACATAGTACGATAAAAATGACACCCACTGAAGCATCAAAGAAAAAGAATGAAGAAAAATTAAAACCTCTGTTTCAAGAAGAAATTCCTAATTATAAACCCAAGTATCAAATTGGCGATAAAGTTAGAGTATCTAAATATAAAACAGTTTTTGAGAAAGGTTATACGCCTAATTGGTCAAATGAGATATTCACTGTGTGTAAAATAATATATTCGAATCCAATAACTTATCATTTGAAAGATTATAAAGAGCAAGAGTTAAAAGGTTGTTTCTATGAACAAGAATTAAATTTTGCTAGAGATGACGTATATTTGGTTGAGAAAGTAATTAAACGTAAAGGTAATAAAGCATATGTAAAATGGTTAGGGTTTGATAATACTCATAATTCTTGGGTTGATGCAAAGAATATTGTGTAGTCGCAGACTGGAGTCTATCGTAGACAAATCAGATCATGAGAATCTTGCTCCGCCGCGCGGCTGAGCAAAACGTCATCACAATCTTATCTACATAAAACTATTAACAAAATTATTTCGTAATAAATGGATTACTGGACATTACGCTGTATAGATGATTACTTGTATAATATGGATCATATTAACTTTGCTAAAGCCATGGATTTAAATATAAACCATAAAAAAGTTGATTGGCAAGAAATATCAAGATCTCAAAAATTATCAGAAGATTTTATTAGGGAGTTTCAAGATAAAGTTGATTGGGAATATATATCATGTGATCAAATATTATCAGAACCTTTTATAAGAGAGTTTCAAGATAAAGTTGATTGGGAATATATATCATGTGATCAAATATTATCAGAAGAATTTATTAGAGAGTTTCAAGATAAAGTTAAATGGTATTACATATCATGTGATCAAATATTATCAGAAGAATTTATTAGAGAGTTTCAAGATAAAGTTAAATGGTATTACATATCATATTATCAAAAATTATCAGAACCTTTTATTAGAGAGTTTCAAGATAAAGTTAACTGGGTGCGAATATCAACATATCAAAAATTATCAGAACCTTTTATAAGAGAGTTTCAAGATAAAGTTGATTGGGTATGTATATCAGGATCTCAAAAATTATCAGAACCTTTTATAAGAGAGTTTCAAGATAAAGTTAACTGGAAAGCAATATCAGGATCTCAAAAATTATCAGAACCTTTTATAAGAGAGTTTCAAGATAAAGTTGATTGGGTATGTATATCAGGATCTCAAAAATTATCAGAACCTTTTATAAGAGAGTTTCAAGATAAAGTTAACTGGAAAGCAATATCAGGATCTCAAAAATTATCAGAACCTTTTATAAGAGAGTTTCAAGATAAAGTTAACTGGCATAATATATCAAGATCTCAAAAATTATCAGAACCTTTTATAAGAGAGTTTCAAGATAAAGTTGATTGGGAAAATTATACCTTACAAAAAACTATATTTTCATAATAGAATTTTTAACTGAATTTAAAGACAAGATACCTAGTGATGAATATAACAGATTTTATAAAAACTATGAATCATTTTAATAGTATAAAATATTAACAAATTTTATTTGTAATAAATGGAATCAGTTGTAGACCTTATAAACAACAACATAATATTCAATAATAATAAAATCAATTATCTAGCAGATAAAGATAACAATCCTTGGTTCAAAGCAAAAGATGTTGCTGAGATATTGGGATATACAAATTCAAGAGATGCAATTATTAAGCATATTGATAGAGAAGACCGTACAATATATGAATTTATAAGGGCGTCGCAAAACGCGACCCCCTTTAATAACCAACCAAATACTGTATATGTTAATGAATCAGGTTTATATTCACTAATACTATCTTCTAAACTTCCAAAAGCAAAAGAATTTAAGCGGTGGGTTACTTCTGAAGTCTTACCATCAATAAGAAAATATGGAGAATACAAGATAGAGTCCAAGTACAAGGCTATAGTAAACAATCTGAAAATTAAAGTAGAATCTTTAGCAGAAAAGGTTGAAGAAATACAGCGTGATGTAGTTTCTAAACCAAACAATACAAACAAACATCATCAGTTTATACTTATTGAAAAAAATCACATGTGGGAATATCCTTATTATGTGCTTAGAGTTCAAAAGCATGCAGCTAATAATCGCATCAAGATGCTAAGAACTGTCTACCCAGACATGGAAGTTATACTTAGACTTGAGTATAATCCAAACAGTATTAATTTATACAACAAAATTAAAGAAACTATTGATATTAGATATTATGGAAATCATTTTGAAACACATCTTTCTCAAAACGAACTATTGTTTGAGATAACAAAAATTATAAACGTATAATTTCTATCTAATAAATGATGAGTCAGTACTTGCAACTTCGATTGATTGATAGTTTTCTAACAGGTCTTTCACATATTTACTTTGTTGAGTTTGTGAATGATTATGGTTTTCCAATGGAAATTGATCATAGTAAAGTTAAGTGGGATGAAATATCAGGTCGTTATGATTTTGATGAGAATCATATTGTAAAATACGAAGAGTATGTGAATTTTACTATATTATCAAAGCGAAAAGATTTGA
Organism: Stenolophus ochropezus; assembly: GCA_035578165.1. Taxonomy (NCBI): domain Eukaryota; kingdom Metazoa; phylum Arthropoda; class Insecta; order Coleoptera; family Carabidae; genus Stenolophus; species Stenolophus ochropezus. The sequence continues at coordinate 50,848,535 of JAQOWZ010000003.1, read as the reverse complement.
GTGAAGATATCTGTATGAGGTATTTACATAAAGTAGATTGGCCTGAAATATCAAGTCATGAAAATTTAAGTGATGACTTTTTAGAAGATATGATTGAGTATATTGACTTTAATGTTGTTGCTAAAAGAAAAAATTTAAGTGAATACTTTATGACTAAATATGCTGAAAAACTTCCATGGCACATAATTTCAACCAGAAAGAATTTAAGTTTAAATTTTATTAGAGTGTTTAAGGATAAACTTGACTTTATTGAAATATCGTATCAACCAAACTTAGATGAAGAGTTTATTAGAGAGTTTCAGGACAAATTAGATTGGACTGTATTATCATATTATTGGAAACGGTATAGTCAACAATTTTTGGAAGACTTTCATAATAAAATTCATTGGGATATTGTTTTCAAATAAAATTAATTTTTCTCTAATAAATGGCGAATAAGGAGAAACTGTCAGAATGTGTGTTTATCTTAAGACGTATAGTTAAACTAATTGAAAAGCTTAATAACGACGATTTAAACGTTTGTAGAAACTTAATAAATCAACTAGATATGACAAATGATAATTCAAATCCATTGAGAACACAGATTGAAGATATTAGTAACACTGTTAAAGATACAAATGTTCGAGTAATAGCAATAGAAAAGTATTTGTATACGAATTTTGAAAGTGAATCAGACGTAGAATCAGTCGCAGTTGCTAATAACGAAGAATCGGTTGAGGAAACAGTTACTGAGACACCAGTAGTTGAGGAATCAGTTACTGAAGAGTCTGTTGAGGAATCAGTTACCGAGACACCAGTAGTTGAGGAATCAGTTACTGAAGAGTCTGTTGAGGAATCAGTTACCGAGACACCAGTAGTTGAGGAATCAGTTACCGAGACACCAGTAGTTGAGGAATCAGTTACTGAGACACCAGTAGTTGAGGAATCAGTTACTGAGACACCTGTAGTTGAGGAATCAGTTACTGAGACACCTGTAGTTGAGGAATCAGTTACTGAAAAAAATACAATAACTCCAGAATTTTTTCTAGGAGCGCTAAGAGGTTTTTAAGTGTTAGATTTAGTGATAATGTTAAAATACATTATATGTTTACTTGGAATTATGCTTATAGAGCAAGTCGTAAAGGTATTTGGCATCTATATGCTGTAGATCGTGAAAGATTTCAACAACGTATTAATAAATGTTCAATTATTATTACTCCAGTGTTAAAAAATAAATTAAATAAATGAAATTTTTAGTATTCCAGATGCTCGGGTTATAGATATTGATGAACAAGTCTATGAAAAATGTAGACAGTGTCTAGAATATTCATTCGATAATTCAGCTCATGTACCACAATGCGTTAACTGTAATTTTCATGTAATTAATAAACAAAATAAGAAATTATTTATTAAGCACGTAGATAAAATGAAATATGTTGAGAAATTAGTTCATAATTATCGAATTGTAATTAAACCTAATTTTTATACATCTCTTAATGCTACTACTAAAGATGAAATAATTCAAAAATACCCATATTTGCTTAGCTTTTTATATGCAAGTGGTTATAGAAATAATGTATCACATAAATATTTCATAAACAAATTCATAGCGTTAGCTGAATTAGACTCAAATCACAAGCCACAGAAAATTAACAATAAAAAGGATAAGTTGTGGAATGAATTTTTGATTAAATATATGTTTTCTTATGAAAAATATTAACAAAATTTTTCTCTTATAAATGACTACTGAAAATAATGTCAATAGTTACATGCAAGATTATCGCAAGAAAAATAAAGACAAAATAAATAAATATATGCGTAAATATTATAATGAAAACACCGAAGTGTGTACTTGTGGTGAAACAGTAAAAAAACAACATTTAAAACTTCATAAAGAAAGTAATAAACACTATGGTAAATTGTACTTAAAAGAAAAGGAGTCCGCACTTAAAGATATGCTTAATTTGGGTTAAAATTTTCTTAATTTTATCTTTATCGTCATCTTCTTTTATAATAGACTGTGATATCACATTTCTTTCTCTTATTAAAAAAGCAGAATCAGGAGTGAGTAATATAATACAAAAATACATTCTATAATTAGCACCTAAAATTTAAAGATTGAAAAAGTATTAACATATTTATTTTGTAATAAATGGAGGTGAATAATATTCAATTGGAAGATCTCCGATTGCCTGAGTTATACAATTTAGCAAAATCATTGGGAATACGGTATATTAAAAAGTATAAGAAAGCAGAATTAATTAATAAGATTAAAGATCAACAAAGTCAAGATGGAGAAATCAATAACATTTTTCCATTCGATGATGAATTATATGAAAAACCGAAGAAAGAAAGAATGCAAAAAATCAAACCAAAGAAAGATGGAGAAATCTATAACATTTTTCCATTCGATGATGAGTTATATGAAAAACCAAAGAAAAAAAGAGTGCAAAAAGTAAAGTGTGATGAGTGTGGAAAATATATTAAGAAAACCCGTATGCAATCGCATAAAGTACTTCATGATCCTGAACTAGACTTTATTTTAGTGGAAAGTGTTTATAAGAATCGATTATTAACCTATCAACATAATAATAAACAAATGGATTTAGACATACCGACATATATGAATTTATTAAAAAAGAAAGCAGTAAATATACTTCAAAACGCTATGAGTATACATAAGAATACTAAAACTAATTTAAATATGGAATGTAAATTTAAAAAATTATTAGATCCTAGTATAACAATGACCAATCCATTCCAGTTGGAGAATGAGATATTAAGAGAAGCGGATGATTTATTTCAATATTGGGATAATCAGAAGGTTTTATTTATAGCAAGATGTGATGAAATGGAAGCAAAAGGTTCAGACTGGGTTCTAGAATCTATAATTTGTATAAGAATTAATATAAATAAATATAAACCGTTAAGTGGAAAGTCATATATTGAATTACCTAAATGGATTAAAAACAAAGAAGCCTGTGTTAATGTTAAAAACAATGACGACAAGTGTTTCATGTATAGCGTAATATCTTGCTTACATTCTGTAAGTTATAAAAACAATCCATACAGAGTGTCTAAATATAATAAAGCGGATTATATAAATGAATTAAATTTTGAAGGAATAAGTTTCCCTGTTAAAATTCAAGACATAGCAAAATTTGAGTCACTTAACAAAATAAATATTACTGTGTTTAGTTTTGAAGGTAAAACATTTTACCCGTTATATCATAATAATAAGGTTTTCTATGATAGGAATATCGACTTGTTATACTTTGGAAATAAAGAAAAGAACCATTATTGTTGGATTAAAAACCTGAGTCGCTTATTAAATAATCAACTGGAAATAAGTAGGAGTAAAAAACATTTCTGTAGAAGATGTTTGAATTATGCCACAAGAACTGAAGAATATTTGAAGAAACACCAAGAACTTTGTTTTAGCAATGAACCATGTATTCCAGTAATGCCTTCAATTAGATATGCTTGTAGTAAGTGTGGAGACTATAGTAATAACCAAAATGAAATAAAAGAGCATATGGAAAAATGCACTGAAACTAATATATTGAAAAAACTTAAAACTAAAGGTTTAGATGAGATTATAACAATTAAACCAGCAATACAATTTAAAAACATTCAAAGAATGCAAAGACATCCCTATGTAATTTATGCGGATTTTGAATCACTTTTAAAACCTGTTATTCAAACATGCATCCCTGATCCTGAAAAACCGTATACAATTAAAAAACAATCTCATACCCCCTGTGGATATGGATTATATGTTAAGAGTATTAATGATTATGATAATCCATTTGAAAGTTATAGAGGAGAAAATGCTGATAAACATTTTATAAATTCAATATCAAACCATGCTAAAACAATATATGAGTTATTAGAATCAAATAGACCTATAACAGATATAGATTTAAAGGAATACGAAAAAGCAAAAAAATGTTATCTTTGTGAAAATGAATTTACAGCTGAAAACCCAAAAGTTAGAGACCATGATCATATAACTGGAAAATATAGAGGGGCAGCATGTAACAACTGTAATTTAAAGTGTAAACAACCCATATTTATTCCAATTGTATTTCATAATTTGTCTGCATACGACTGTCACTTGTTTGTAAAGAATTTGGGTGAAGATAAGAGTAACTTGAATTTAATTCCTAGTAATGAAGAGAAGTATATATCTTTCAGCAAGATTTTGAAAGTGGGACATAAAGAGTATATTCATTTAAGGTTTATTGATTCATTTAGGTTTTTAGCAAGTAGTTTAGATACTTTATCATCTAATTTGGAACCGGAACAAATAAGGGAAGCAGCTAAATATTTTTCAAATAATGATTTAGATATTTTGTTTAGAAAAGATGAAGATAAAAATAAGTTAATTAGAAAAGGAATTTACCCCTATGAATATATGAATTCTTGGGAAAAATTTGAAGAATTAAAATTACCACCAATAGATAAATTTTATTCTTCGCTAACATTAGAAGAAATTTCGCAAGAAGAATATGAACATGCACAGAAAATCTGGGCATATTTTAAAATTAAAAATTTAGGAGAATGGCATGATTTATACTTAAAATTAGATGTTTTGTTATTAGCTGATGTATTTGAGAATTTTAGAGATTTGTGTTTGAATAAAAGTTATGGATTAGATCCTGCTTGGTATTATACAACACCAGGATTTGCGTGGGATTGTATGTTAAAATATACAAAAATTGAATTGGAGTTATTAACTGATTATGAAATGTACATGTTTTTTGAGAAGGGAATTAGAGGGGGAATATCACAATGTAGTAATAGGTATGCAAAAGCAGATGAAAACACACAACTTGCATATATTGATGCAAATAATTTATATGGTCATTCCTTATCCCAAAAATTACCTCAAAAAGACTTTGAGTGGATGACTTTTGAAGAGCTTCAAGATATTAATAAAATATTAGTGTCAGATGATGATACAGGATATGTTTTAGAAGTTGACTTATCATTTCCACAAGATCTCCACGATAAATTTAACGATATTCCTCTAGCTCCAGAGAAAAGAAAACCTCCTGGTGGTAAAGTATCAAAACTACTTTGTCATTTCTATGATAAAACAAACTATATAGTACATTATAAAATATTACAGCTTTATGTAAGTTTAGGAATGAGAATTGATAAAATTCATAGAGGTTTAAAATTCACACAATCAAATTTCATGACACCATACATAAAATTTAATACGGAGCAAAGACAAAAATCAAAAAATGAGTTTGAAAAAGATTACTGGAAACTAGTATCCAATGCAGTGTTTGGAAAGTCTATGCAATCAGTTAGAAACCAGCAAAATATTAAATTATATTCAGATGAGCAAAAATTACAGAAAGCAATAAATAAACCTAATTTTAAACGTAGAACAATATTTAGTGAGAATCTGGTAGCAGTTCATAGATATAAAACCAAAGTACTGTTTAATAAACCTATTTATATTGGACAGGCCGTGTTGGATTTATCGAAATTATTAATGTATGATTTTCATTATAATGTAATTAAAAAAGAATTTAGCAATAAAGTAAAATTATTATATACAGATACAGATAGTTTTATATATGAGTTTAAAAATGCTGATTTCTATAAATTTATGGGGGAAAATTCCAATTACTTTGATACCTCTGATTATCCAAAAGATCACCTCCTATATTCTGACGTAAATAAAAAAGTAATAGGCAAATTTAAAGATGAGTTGAAATCTGTGAAAATGTTGGAATTTATAGGATTACGATCAAAAATGTACAGTTACAGAACGAATGACTCAAACCCAAAAAAAGAATTTAAAAAAAATTAAAAGGAATTAAGAAATCCGTGTTAAAAAAAGAAATTAGTTTTGAAAATTATAAAACATGCTTATTTGATCAAAAAGTATTTTATAATAAACAAACAGTAATTAGAAGTTACAAACATGATATCTTCACTGAAGAAGTAAATAAAAAATCTTTAAGTTGGAAGGATGATAAAAGATACTTACTAGCAAATTCTACAGATACATTGGCTCATGGACATTATTCGTTAGTTGCTAATTAGAGAATGTAACTTATTAAATATTTTTATAAAAATAGTATTATGTGATTTACACTTACATTTTCTGCAAGCCATACCATCTACTTGATCGTCTGGGACAACAAAACATTTCAAATCACAACAATACATTTATTAAATAAAAAATTTGTAAGTTTTTATGTATTTTAAGCAAAGAAAGTGCTAAAAACAAGCTAAATTTGCATCTCCCGAATCTCACAAAATTAAATGTTTTACCCCCAATTGCGGATGGGAGATGGAAATATAACAATTGGAATTGATAAAATCGATCTTTTTTAATCTTAGTAACTGGGAGATCTCTACTAATATCCAAATAACCAATATTATGCTGATCAATATGGTACTCTAAGATTTGAATTAAAAAATCTAATTAAATTTTCTTATACTAATTATGTATCTTTTTTAACTTTTGTTAACTCTAAGAGGAAAATGTCAAGTAACTGTAATTCAATGCTTTTTAATAACTCTATATTAATCACTCCTAATGATATTTCCAACGCAGTCGCTACCTATTTTCATTCAGTTTATTCTCCTTGCCATATTATTTGGAATCCGATTTATGAGGCTCATCAAAATCTGTTAGAATCGGTACAAAAGAGGTTTCTAAGATTTCTCTATTTTAAATTACTCAACATTTACCCAGATAGAACAATAAATTAGAGCGAACTGTTAAAAACCTTTAATATCAGCACTCTTATCTAAACGCAGGAATGCTTACTTAATATTGCACTTGTGTAAACTTATAAATGGCACTGTTAATGATTCCCATTCTCTTTCTTTACTTAATTTTCATACTCCATCCGTTGTCTCCAGATCCTGCCATACTTTTTGTCTTTTTGCCCGTACTAATCTTATCCTTTCCTCTGCTATTTATCGAATGTGTTTGTTATATGAAACTAAATTTTCTACCATTGACATTTTCCAATTAAAGCGTAATCAAGTCAAAGTGAAATTATTGTCATAATCTTGTTCATATCTGTTGGAAGGGTTATAAAAAAAGTCTTTTAAACCTTTTAATATGTATTTTATTTGGTATGATGCCTATACATCAACTGACTAACTACTAGTCTTCACCTGTATATTTATAAGATACAGCATGATATAACTATCACAGTAATTAAGATATTTAGGCCCGGTTTTTCAATTCCTGGTTAACTCATAAACTATTGTTAACTAATAGTTAGAAATTACACTGCGTTTTTCAGTTTTTGCTTAACCAAGATTCATTGGTTAACTAATAGTTATCCTAACCAATACCAAATGTATTAGTTAACTGTTAGTTACTAAATTTATAACCTAAAAAAGTGATGCTGTAATCCTGACATGAACATGGGTGATATAAATGTATATAGTGACGATGAGTATATAAAAATTAGAAAAAATAAAGTAATTAGACCTAGAATAAATAATTTTGAAGTATGGGATGAAAACGATTTTTTCCAAAATCGTTAGCAAAATACATCATTATTCAACTTAAAACAGTGAGCAAAGTAGCAAATTGAATCACAAGTGAGCAAAGTAAATAAATTTCTTCACAAGTGAGCAAAGTAAATAACTTAAGTGAGCAAAATAAATTTTGGTGGGGGTTACAAATTAGTATATATTGTTCTACATGAAAGTAGTTAGCTGTACATTAAATTTAATTAAAATTTATAAACATAATTGTACTGTTGAGATTTTCTTTATTAAATAAAAAAGTACAATGTTTTGTTTTTTTTAGAAAAATTATATTTTAAGATTGTGGAAAAAATTATGTTTAGCACACGTGAGCATGTCTTTTTCTCACTTGTCCAGTTGGCACACTCGCTTCGCTCGTGTGGCCAATTTATGGGCCCGTGAAAAAAAGACATATTTTGCTCACTTGTACTAAAAATAGCTATTTTTCAAAGTTTCCATTTGTCCAAAAGAACTGTTGAAAGATTGATAGAAGAAACAGAAGACGTTTTGCGTTATGCTTTAAACAGGTAATAATCATAATAATTTATTTTCCCATGTCCCAATATACAGGGTGTTTGGCGGAAGGCCGGCACCCAGAATATTTCGTTCATTTTGAAAGATACAAGAAAATGTTAAGGAGCAAAGTTAAACTAGACAAAGGGACTCATAAAATGGCTGTAGTAACAATTTTATGTCACTTCCAGTTTTAGCGGAAATGTGTCCAACTGATTTGCTGTTACTGTTATAAATATGGAGACAAACAGTGCCAAAATATCTGAGAAACAAAGAGCAATGCTTATTGAATTGATTAAAAAAAATCCAAAATTATTAAATGATAAATTTACAGCATCTTTTACATTTAAAGATGCGCAGGCCAAATGGGAGGAAATATCTAACATTCTAAATTGTATTCCAGGAGCTAGGAAAAATTGGAAAAGTTGGAAAAAAGTCCTTAATTTTCATTACTAACAGTGTGATTATTTTTTTCTAAATATCAAAAATCTCAATTACTTTTAATTTCTAATACAAACAACATGAAAGTGAATATGCAATATATTATTATAAATTACTAGTATGTATTTCTTAGACATGGCAAGATATAAGAAGCCGAACCAAAACAAAATATAGTAAAAATATGGTGCACAGAAATGGAACGGGAGGTGGTCCTTATATTGAAGATGTACCTTCCCAATATGAAAAAGACATATTTGAAATTATAAAACCTGTATGTTTGAAAGATTATGAAGAAGTCCAAGAATCCCCTTGCAATATTATTATTTCCGAAAATATTGCTACGAAAACTGCAATAACACAAGAAATTAATAGATGTAAGAAAACAAATACAGATAAATATAGTTCTACAATAATTTTACGATTGTATACATATAATATAGGTGAAAATGTACGGAAACCACCGGAGGATACTATTTTAATAAATAATGATAATAATGAAGTGTCTGCTACAGTAAGTGAAGTAAGAATATCAAATGAAGTTAAGGAAACTCCCTGTTTTCGCAAAATTCCACGGCGCCCCATAACACGGTTGAGGAAAACAGAAATCGCCGTAGAAAATTATCAAAATACATTGAAGAAAAAATAGATATTAAAGAGACTTATTATAAGGAAAAGTTAGAAATTTTAAGAGAAAGAAATCAAATTTTACGGGAAAAAAATTTTTAAGTAATTTAAATTTAATTTTGAAAGGTATAGATAATAAAATAGATAAAATAATAAAAACATAAATTGATTTTGTAAAAAGTAACCTAGACAAATATATATAGTTTAATTTATAAGTTTGTTGTTAATCGCAGAGTGTTGTTTAACTAATTTAAAATTAATATTTTACATTGAATCAAATAAAATTTTGACTAATAATTCTTCTTCGTGCTAGTCTTCCTTTTGTTAGTTCTGGATTCACATGTCCTACATCATTTTCTTCTACAGCATCATTGTTCAATATACCAAAATCCTGCACTTCTTCTTGGTCAACATTTTCTGGAATATCTAAATTATATTCAATGCACATGTTATGCAAAATTACACAAGCGTTTATAATCTTGCATGCAATTTCTGGTTTGTAATGCAAGACTCTATGTTTTTCATTATTTAACTCTTCAATTATCAATAAATTGATTAATTCATCCATTATTAACCAATATTATAATAATTGATAAACGTCACTTTCAAAATGACAAGGGCACAAATGACAAGTATTAGTAGTTAGTAGCCTGTGATGACAACCGATATGCGGTGTGACGAATGCTATTCTTCACTCGCTTTGAACACGAATGAACACGAACGCGATTTGACGAATACGTAACGATGCGAAGAGTCGAGAATACCGTTTTGCGAATTTCGTTCGACATGCGTACGAATGCGAACGACTTTGGCGATTACGAAGTGTCGAGAATACAGCCCCAGGATCGTCTCACGACGCTCATATATTTCGAAATTCAGTTATTATGCACTCATTTGAAAGAGGTAACTTCGCCAACAGTTTACTTGTGGGAGACAGTGGTTATCCTGTAAAAAACTATTTGCTAACCCCGTTAAAACAACCAAGAAATGAAGCAGAAAATTTATATAATGAATCATTAATAAGAACGAGAAATGTTGTTGAGAGGTCGTACGGGGTGTGGAAAAGAAGATTTCCGGGTTTAGCACTAGGTATGAGATTAAAATTTCAAACAACACAGGCTGTAATTGTAGCCACTGCAATTCTTCACAATATTGCCGGCGATGAAAAAGAAAAGTTACCTGCAATAAATGAACAAGAAGAAATTGCCATCTACAATGTGAACAACAATCCTGCTGGAAATAATGTTCCTGTAGGTGATTTAAGGTTAAATAATGTAACAAGAAATAATTTAATAGCAAATTATTTTTCTACATTATAGTGTAATTTTACACTAAGAATTAAAAAATACAACTGTTTATAATGTAATTTCCTTAGAATAAACTTTTCAAATAACAAAAATAAACCATTATTCTATTTTATAACAATTTAAAGTTAGTTATATTTCAATTAAGAAGAAATATTATTTAAACTTTCTTTCTGCAATTTAAGTTTATTTATATATATTTTCATTTTTAGATCATGTTCTTCTTCCAAATATTTTTTTTGTAATTTAATAAATTCTAGTTTTTCTTTTAATAATTTTTTATTCAAATCTATTTCCAATCGATTTATTTTAGAAGACGATACATCTAAAATAAATTAACAAATTACACTGCGAATACCATAAACTAATATTTTATTTTAATATTTACCTGTCACTTTTATTTTTTTATTAGGAGGTTCTTTTAGTATATTACTAGTATATGATGCCCAATTTCCCTTTTCTTGACTTTTTTCTTTGTCTACAATTAAGACATTATTTTTAGATATGGAATTGTTATCCGCAGTTACACAAATGATATTGTCTTGTTGCACCGTATCTTCTACATTAACCACTTTATGGATTTCTGTAATAAATAGTACAATAATAATTTGAAAGTAGGTATTATTTTATCCATTTCACCTGTTATTTCGCCAGTATTTATATTCATGCCACTTCCTTGCATATCACTATCAAAGACACTTTCAAAACCATCTATTTGTGTTCCAAGAAGACTTTTGATAGTTTCGTCTATATTAGTAATTTCTACCACTGTTGCTTGGCCCCCACCGGTTTGTGTTAAATTTTGTTTGTTAACAGAAAACTTGTGCTTGGCTATCTTTTTTATATTATTATATTTTTGCTTCAGAACTTCGCAATCTCTAAATTGATTATTATTGGCATTAAATTTACTTTCTATGCTTTTCCAAGCTTTTTGTTTTTGTTGCCAATTTGTAGTTCCACTTTTTTTACATTCTATTACGTCTTTCTGTTCTTCCACGAAAGCAACAAGAAGACCCTCTTCTTCTTTTGTAAAATTGGTAGCTATTTTTTTATCTCGTGACATTTTTTATATGTATTTTTGTGACACACTATTTTGAAGTTATTATTGTCAAATACAGAACAGGGTTCGTTCAACATACACAAAAGGTATGTTCAGTGCTACCAATATAAGGCACTGCTTAGTTAACTCACAGTAACTTAACAAAATAATAAAAAACATGTCAAAATTAAACTAATAGTTAAACTTATAGTCAAAATAACCTATAGTTACTAAACAAAATGGTTAACAATAATCTGAAATACCGGCCCTAAGTAGCAGTTTATTGCCAACTGGACAAGTGAGAAAAAGACATGCTCACGTGTGCTAAACATAATTTTTTCCACAATCTTAAAATATAATTTTTCTAAAAAAAACAAAACATTGTACTTTTTTATTTAATAAAGAAAATCTCAACAGTACAATTATGTTTATAAATTTTAATTAAATTTAATGTACAGCTAACTACTTTCATGTAGAAAGATATATACTAATCGTACAATTTGTAACCCCCACCAAAATTTATTTTGCTCACTTAAGTTATTTACTTTGCTCACTTGTGAAGAAATTTATTTACTTTGCTCACTTGTGATTCAATTTGCTACTTTGCTCACTGTTTTAAGTATGATGTATTTTGCTAACGATTTAAAAAAAATTACATTTTATTTAGTCCTATTTTACATCGGATCTCAGCAAACTTTGAAGATGGAAGTGTCTTGGTAAAAGCATCAGCCAGTTGTTCACCTGTGGGAATATACTTTATTGTTATTACCTTTTTCTGAACTTGTTCCCTTGAAAAATTGTATTTAATATCGATATGTTTTGATCTTTTATGATCTGATGGATTATTGGCTATACTTATACAACTATTGTTGTGTTAATAAAGGAATCCAGTTCAGAGTGCATTTTTATGGATGTAGGGTATGTAAATAAGCGAACTGATTTTTAAATTTTTTATTTAAATACTGTAGGCGATCGATTTCGGCGTTTATGCCATCCTCAGGCCACAGCTGAAACGTGTTATAAATATATATGTGTTAAAAAATATACATAATAGTCGATTATTGTAAAAAATTTATGAAGAGGTTAAGTGTTAAAATTATCAGAAAAATATATTATTTAGAACATGTGGTTTTTATTTTAAGGTTATGAAAACAATATTAAAAACAAGAAGTATGATCTAATTTATGAAATTAAATAAATAAATAATTTATAAATTCACATATGTATTATAAAATTAAAATTGTACAGACCGTCAAATTGTAGTTGAAGTAAGTAATATTGGAAATTTTGGTTTAGTTTGAAATGTTGTCAATTTGGGGAGATGAGATGTACCTACTGTAAATTGATGGAAGTTTAATAGTGGGGAATTTTTTATATATTGGGGATATAATTAGTTATTTTATATTAAATTATTGTTTATTAAATGGCGGGAGTTTTTTGAAAATATGTTGTTCTGGAAACGTTATATTTTCGTTTAATAGTTGCTGTCCGTTGTGTAAATGTTCTAAGATTTCGTACTTTTCGAGTAGTAGAAGTTTGTGTAAGTTTGTCTCAGAGTGTAGAAGTACAATGTTATTAATTGTTGTATTGTGGTTATTGTTGTGAAGATGTGTTCCTAGAGCAGATGGAGGAGTGTTTTTAAAATGTTCTTGGTATCTGGTTTTTATGTTTCGTCTAGTTAGTCCTATGTACGCGTTGTTGCAGTCATTGCAGTTAATTTTATATATACCACTTTTGTCTAAATTATTTATTGTGGGTGTATTGTTTTTTAGTTTATTGTATATATTGGGTTGTGATTTAGAAGTTAGAATTATATTGTATTTTTCAGTTATATGTTTTATGTTTGAGTGAGTTTCGATGTAAAAAGGAATTGAGATAATAAATAATAAAATATATACACACATAAAACAAACTAAAAAATTCATCTCAATTCCTTTTTACATCGAAACTCACTCAAACATAAAACATATAACTGAAAAATACAATATAATTCTAACTTCTAAATCACAACCCAATATATACAATAAACTAAAAAACAATACACCCACAATAAATAATTTAGACAAAAGTGGTATATATAAAATTAACTGCAATGACTGCAACAACGCGTACATAGGACTAACTAGACGAAACATAAAAACCAGATACCAAGAACATTTTAAAAACACTCCTCCATCTGCTCTAGGAACACATCTTCACAACAATAACCACAATACAACAATTAATGACATTGAACTTCTACACTCTGACACAAACTTACACAAACTTCTACTACTCGAAAAGTACGAAATCTTAGAACATTTACACAACGGACAGCAACTATTAAACGAAAATATAACGTTTCCAGAACAACATATTTTCAAAAAACTCCCGCCATTTAATAAACAATAATTTAATATAAAATAACTAATTATATCCCCAATATATAAAAAATTCCCCACTATTAAACTTCCATCAATTTACAGTAGGTACATCTCATCTCCCCAAATTGACAACATTTCAAACTAAACCAAAATTTCCAATATTACTTACTTCAACTACAATTTGACGGTCTGTACAATTTTAATTTTATAATACATATGTGAATTTATAAATTATTTATTTATTTAATTTCATAAATTAGATCATACTTCTTGTTTTTAATATTGTTTTCATAACCTTAAAATAAAAACCACATGTTCTAAATAATATATTTTTCTGATAATTTTAACACTTAACCTCTTCATAATTTTTTTACAATAATCGACTATTATGTATATTTTTTAACACATATATTTATAACACGTTTCAGCTGTGGCCCGAGGATGGCATAAACGCCGAAATCGATCGCCTATAGTATTTAAATAAAAAAATTTAAAATCAGTGTGCTTATTTACATACCCTACATCCAACTATTGTTGTCTTCATATATTAATATTGGCTTTAAAATATCTATATTAATACTACTTAATAAAGATTTTAACCAAATAGCTTCTCTCACTGATTCAAATAATGCCTTGTATTCGGATTCACTGGTAGAAGCAGCGACAGTACTTTGTTTCTTGGTATTCCAAGAAATCGTACAGTTATCAAAAACGTTAAATATGTAACCCGGTTGTGCTTTTCCTATCTAGTTCATTATTACACCAATCTGAGTCAACATGGCCAGTTATTTGATTTTCAAAGTCACATCTTGTATAAGTCAATTTTAAGTCTAGGGTACCTTTAACATATCGCAATATTCGCTTTAAACATTTCCAGAGTTCTATATAATTTTTACTCTAATACCTACTTAATATAACTATAGCAGAACAAAGGTCAGGGCGAGTGCATAGCATAGCATACATTAAGCATCCTATGAAATTTCTACAAAGAGCTTCATAGTATTTGTCAGAATTTAAATCTGCATAATTTAATTTGATTGGCAATGGTGTGTTTCTTGGTTTACAGTCACTCATGTTATACTTTTCTAATACTGATTTTAAATAAATTGACTGATCTAAAGTAATCTTGTTTTCAGTTCTTTGTACTCTAATACCTAACAATAATTTAATTTCATGCAAGTCTACCATTTTAAAACAGCTTGCTAAATATCTTTTAAAATTTACTAAAGTATTTTTGTCTTTAGTTGCAATTAATAAATCATCAACATATAATATTACGTATATGTTTTTATTAATATCATTTTTGTTTAGAATGTATAAACATGGTTCAACTTTAGAATTTTTAAAACCTTTGTCTTTTAAAGTTTTATCAAAACATTCGTATCAACATCTGGACGATTGTTTTAAATCCATATAACGATTTATGTAATTTACAGACTTGATTATATTTTGCTTCTATGCCTTTTGGTATTTTCATATATATATATATATATATATATATATATATATATATATATATATATATATATATATCTTCTTGTAAAGTACCATTTAAAAAGGCAGTTTTTACATCCATTTGATTTATTAGAAGACTATATTGGTTTGAGAAAGCTATTAAAAACCTGAAAGTTGTAATTCTAGCTACAGGCGCAAAAGTTTCATCATAGTCTGATAAATATTGTTGACTAAAGCCCCTTGCAACTAAGCGTGCTTTATATCTGGTGGGTTTTCCGAATTCATCGTGTTTTATTGTAGACACTCACTTACAATCAATGACATTTTTGCTGATAGGTTTATCAACCAGTGACCAGGTTTTATTTAAATGTAGTGAATTTATTTCGTCTCTTATTGCCTTCTCCCACTGAAGTTTATCATCCCTTTTAAAAATATCGTAATACGATTTAGGAATGTTTGTTGTCAACACATTTATTGACAAAAGATGATTGTAAATATCGTCATCTTTATCTTCATTATAGGAGATAGCTGGACGATTTATTAATCTTTCACTTTTCCTGGTTTTATATACAGACTGGTTATCTATTTTTTTATTTTCAACTGTTTGTTCGGAAGTCAGTAGGTCATTTTCCGCTATTGATTGATGTAATGGAATTTCTAATTTTGATTTTTTACAATTTAATTTATCAACAGATATATTTTCATTTTTAACTGGCCTAGAGTTCTTAAAATTTACTTCATCAAAAATAAGGTCTCTAGCTATAAAAAACTTATCCGTTTCTACATTCCACATTTTATACCCGTTTGGTTCATACCCAACAAGTATGGCTTTAGACGATTTATTATCGAATTTACCTTTTCTTGTTTTATTATGTATATAAGCGGTAGAACCAAAAATTCTTAATATACTTAACTTGTGCCTTTTATTAAGCCATAATTCATATGACGTTTTATTAGGAGCTTTTGTAGGTAATATATTTGTTAAATAAGTTGATGTTAATATTGCTCCTCCCCAAAAGCATTTATCAAGTGCAGCGGCATGAACCATGGTTCGGGCCATTTCCGTTAAAGTTCGGTTCATGCGTTCTGCTACGCCATTTTGTTGTGGTGTATGTGGAACGGTTAAATGGTACATTTTACCCTTTTGTTTACAAAAATCTTTAAAATCATTTGATAAGTATTCAGTACCATTATCACAATATAAATTAACGATTTTTAAATTGAAATGTGTTTCACTTTTGGCTACAAAATATTGAAAAATTGCTAAAATATTAGACTTTAGACTCATTAGATAAGTTACAGTTTAGTGTGTATAACTATCTATAAACGTAACGAAATAATTTTTATTATCCATTGTTGGTGGTGTAATTGGACCACAAATATCCGAATTAATTATAAATAAAGGTCTATCAATATGAGTTTTTGATTTTTTTTTCTAAAAGGAAGTCTTGTTTGTTTACCACATATACACGCTTCACACATCTTGTTACTTGAATTTACGCAATCAATACAATTTATGTCATCAAATAATTTATGACGTTTTAATTCTTCAAATTTATATTTACTTGTGTGACCTAGACGTTCGTGCCAGATTTTATAATTATTTGAGTTACTTAAATTAATATGTGATTTGGATTTAGATATTTTAAATATAACATGCATTAAACCATTTAACAGCTCATCTGATAGTATAACTTGATTATCTTTTAACACTTTTACACCGTCCTTATCAAATATTACAGTCATTCCTGCGCCCTGCATACGACTAACGGATAACAGATTATAGGGAACTTCAGGAGAGTAAAGGACATCTTCTACCACTCCTTTCACTCCTAAGTTAGTTGTAACTTCAAAGTTGCCTTTCCAGTATGCTGTTACAGATATTCCTGATTTTGCCACTCCAATTTGCAAAGGAACTGTTAGATCTAAAAAGCTAGAAAAAATATCGTTGCGATTTACAACGTAATCTGTAGCCCCAGAATCTAAAACAAACTTAATTTCGTTGTGGTTGATTACTGGTTGACTGTCATTGGATCTGAACATAAAAGCAAAACTATTTGCGACATCTTGTTGCACCTGCACATTTTGAATAGTTCTTGGTCGTTCTTGTTTGTTCTTCATATGTCGCTTATAATGAAAACAATCATTTTTTATATGATTTCTTCTTCCACAAAAATCACACTGAAGATTAGAATTTTTAGGTAATGATTTATGTGGATTCTTCTTAAAATATTTTTGCTGTTTAGCATGTTTCCATTTCTGATTTTCTATTTTTCGTTTGAATCGTTTGGTCGGTTGCATTGACGATGTACTTGCAGTTGCAGTGTTGCCGAAATGTAAAACTTTAGAACTGCTACTTTCTTCTGTGTTCAATTTTATTTCGCAGTCTAATAAACGTGTTTTCACAAAGGCAATATTTAAATTTTTGTCAGCCAGTACGGTTGTGTGGTCGTGGCGTGTCTTGTCTGATCGTGTAGATAAGCAACATAGCCCGCCCTGTCCATTTGGATGGGTTGCCGCACAACGGCTCGGTGTGTGCTGGCCTTGCAGAGACTGCAGGCTGACAACCTGCATCGCTAAAATGCAAGTAAAACATGTCACGAAACAAGTACTTCAGGTACTTGAGGCCTTGTTCCATATAGGAATGTTGTGCCACTGATGATGATGATGATGATGAATATTTAAATTGTCTTCACTTAATGTTTCGAGTGCTGTTATAACTCCGTCATACTGAGAAGGAAGAGTCAACAGTAAATGAGATACTTTGTCCATTTCATCTAATTTTGCCCCTGCTGATATTAGTTCACTTATAATTTCGTCGAATTTGGTAAAATGTTGCAATAATGTCATATCACCTTTTAATTTTAAACCAAGCAACTGTTTTCGTAATGATAATTGTGTTGCTAAACTTCTTCTTTCGTATATAGTATCTAAGTTTTTGAAAATTTCTTTAGCTGAAACTTGTGAGTTGGCATAACCCAAAAATGAATCACTTAAATATTCAACTATGGTGTTCTTCGCAATAACGTTCATCTTCTTTCATTCTTCTGAAATTTCTTCAGGTGTTTCGTCAGCAGTAACACACAAAACTTGCAATTCGGAAAACAAAGATCTTATACGAAATTTCCAAATACCATAACGTTCACCATTAAATAGCTGTATGTATCGTCTATTAATTTTTGTTTCCATTTTGATGCACAGTAACTAATAATTTAAATAGCGCAACACTGGGACCATAACCTGTTGGAAGGGTTATAAAAAAAAGTCTTTTAAACCTTTTAATATGTATTTTATTTGGTATCGTACGTTTATTACGTTTTGTATATATCTATTGAATAATACCAACACTATTAAATAATACCAACAATATCCTACCCTTTTATTGGGCTATGGCCTGTTGGGTTTGTATTTAAAATAAATAAATAAATAAATAATTTAATTTCTAAGATCGTTTAGACGTGATTTTATTCTAAATAATAGAACGAAAAACATTACAAAAATGGTAAAGATACATCATAAATACAAATAGTTACCTTGTAGCCACCACTAAACAGTGGCCACATGAATAAAAAATGTTTTTCAAAAAAAATATAAAAAAAATAGTATTCGTTCAAAAATTAATAGAATATATGTTTTATGTGAACAAATTAAATGTGACATAAAAAACGACAAAAATAAATAAATAAAGTATTATAAAAGGTTTAAAGTTATTACGTTCAAGAATTATATTTGAACTAGCAATAGCTAGCTCCTACAAGTGGTTACCCCTGACTTTGGAAAAATGGTTAATCAAGAAGAAGTATATACATATGAACAAGCACAGACCAACAAAATCAGTATAAAAATTCCACCTTTTTGGCCAGAAAAACTCGAAATTTGGTTCTTTCAAGTAGAAGCTCAATTTAAAATTAATAAAATTACCAATGAAGATACAAAATTTTATTATTTAATTGCCCAACTTGAACCGAAATTTGTTGAAAATCTTTGGGATATAATAACAAGACAAAGTCAAAGTAAATATTCAGATAGCAAGGAGAGATTAATGACAATTTTTAAAGACAGCGAAAATAAAAGAATGAAAACACTCCTAACAGGTATCGAGCTTGGTGATAACAAGCCTAGTGTCCTATTACGCAAAATGCAGTCACTAGCTGATGCCGATATTTCTAAAAAAGCACTAAAAACTTTATGGCTTGAAAAATTACCTGACTCCGTCAAGAATGTTTTAATTGTTAGCGAAGAAGGTACTGAAAAACTAGCTATTATGGCAGATAAAAATGGATTTAAATTCTAATGAAGAAATATGTAGTACAAAACATGTAAGTCATCTGACAATTGCTGCGACACTACACAACATCTACTATCAAGTATAGTTGAATTCGAGAAGCAGATAGCAGAAATACCAGCTCGAATAGAAAGGGCTAGGTCGCGTTCTTCTAGTCCCAACCGCAGCTCCAGTCAAAATAGAAGATATGATCCGAAATGATAATATTGCTGCTATCACTACAAATTTGGAAAGAATTGCAAACCTGAAAAGTGTCAACCAAATTGTCAGTGGATGCAGGAAAACTGCAACCAGCAGTCGAATTAGCGGCGAATTCTGCTGCATCTTTTCAATGCCGTACTTCTCGTCTATTTATAATAGAAAAGAAAACGGGATTACGACTTCTGGTAGATAGTGGAGCTGACGTTTCTAAAATTATATATACCAAACAGTGTTTTTAAGACTAATTTTCGTGTGATTATTGTTTCTTTTGTCGTATTATTTCTTTGATTCTTTTGCATCTATATTTCTTTTGCAATATGTCAAATTTACATTGTCGTGTACCAATTTCATGGAAAATACGTAACTCAGATTTAAACTTTTTTTGATTTCCTAGTGCTAATTCTAACGTACAAATGAAAAACAATTTTAACAAGTACGAATTGGTCAATAGGAAAAAGGTGTAGATAAACGTTTTAAAAATTGGAAAAAAGTGAGGCCTTTCATGAAAGTGTGCTCCTTACATTTTGACGAAGGAAACTTTACTAAATCTAGGAGATAAGTGTGTACAAATTTTGTGCACATTAAATTATTTAATCAGAAATACACCTGGTACATTTTAATAAAATTGCAGAAATATTTTTGCATCTCCCACCTTTACCAGCTTTTCATGTACAAACCATGTGTTTCACCGAACACTGATAATTTATTATTTTAAATGTTTCTTTAATAATATGCGGTGATGACTACAATGCCGATGATTGTAAACATAATCTATATAGATTGACCTCTTCATTTGTAAACGCCAAAATACCGCATAAAATTATATGACCGGCATTAAGAACTTCTTCCCCTTCATAAACAGTTCTGGAATTTTCATTTCCTTTAAAAAAATTAAAGTATTCCATTAAAGGAAACCTTAAATTTTGTTCAGCATTAAGCTGACCCCGAAAAATAAACGAATAAATGTGAAGAAAAGCATGACACAGATAAACCTATATTGCTTTTTTTAGAAAAAAAATAGATTAAATTACAATAATTTATAATATACAACATTATTACATGCTATTTAATTCACTCTCTCGGAGGGTTTCAAATTTTATCCGCAGTGGCGCTGGGATCTAAACTTTAAACGCCTATACCCAGGGAGTATTCTAGTACCCTTGTTTAAAATGTCGGTTAACCTAATTGATCATATTTGTCACATAGAAAATATTAGAAATGTAAGACATTTGCGAAATACAAGAAATAGAAGAGATTTTCGGAAACATGTAGATCCCTTTCAGAAATATTCTGAAACGGAATTCAGAAAACGATACAGATTTTTAAAAATGACAGCTCAATTTGTCATTGAGTTATTTTAAAATGATTTATTAGTACTTTAACACAGAAAAAAACTGTATAACTGTAGAACTACAAGTCCTTACTGCATTGCGACACTGTGCAAAAGGATTGTATCAAGAAGGTAATGGTAGTTTATACTTTTTTTACTAGGTGCAAATATCACCCAGATTCGTAAGAGCGATTACCCACTAACTCGTCATTTAGTCCCGTTTTTGAATTCATATTCATAAAAAAAGGGTTAGTCACTAACTCCGATTATTATTATTATATTACTCTGAAATGTAAAACAAACATCAAATAAGTATTAAGTATAACAATTATATAATTCGAAACATAACTTCACTAGTTTGGCAGATTTAGCAATATTTGTAGTTGATAATCAATATTTTTAAATAATACAGATGAAGGTTTGTGATAATATTTGACAGCCTGAAAGTAAACTAGTTTGACTTATATGCATGCGCACAGCATTCATTGAAGTATGTCTGTAATCAATTTAAAAAATATATAAATTTTTTATTGAATTCATATTACATGAAACAGAAACGTTCAAGTTAGCCTTTTTTATTTTATAATGTAGTAATTAAATATATGTATTTATTTTAACCATTTTTTTATTTTTTTTTCAGAGTCCAGTGGAAGATTGAGATGAACGTTAAAAATCAGATTTTTTTGTAATTTCTCTATTTCCATTTTACACATTGTCTTCTAGTAATCCAAAACAAAGAACAGAATGAAACAGAAAACTACTAATTTCAATTTAATCAATTTATGATATTATATAAGATATTGATTTGTGGTTACAAGGCGGTAAATTTGTAACTAATATAAGAATTAATTTCGATCTTATCGTTTTGCGAATAACTCCTATTCCACAAAATTTAATGTGAAGTTAGTAAACTCCGAATTTAATCTTTTTTATGAATTTGTCTGCGTGAATTTCGAGGAGCTCTAAAAATTCTAATGCACGATTGTACCTATTTAATTAATTAAAATAATATATTTTAAGTGATTTACATGGTCTTAGTCAACCCACAATCAGTAAAATATTCAAAAAACTATCTAGGGCGTGGGCTGAAAAATTGCATAACTTTGTGCATTTAACCCGTGATGTGGACACAACCAAGTGAGATTGATAAACAGTAACCGTTACTTTATTGCAATCCGCAAAGGCTTGTTCTCATTGAATGTTCAGGTTGTAGTCGATGCGAAACACAAAATAATAGACTTAGTAGTCAGATGGCGAGAAAGCACGATGCTAGGATATGGGAGGAATGTAGTCTGGTCAGAAAATTTAATGTTTATTTAATTTTGCAGTACATATTTCACAAAACCATATATAAATTCATGTAATCTTTTAGCGACGTGAACTAAATGATGTTTTGTTAGGAGATGGGGGTTACTCTTGGATACCTTATCTACTAACACTATTATTAAATTTTCAAAGTCCTCCTGAAGGAAGGTATAATTCAGTTCATATAAAAACAAGAAACACGGTGCAACATTGTTTTGGGCAATGGAAATCTGTATTTCGGTCGTTGCAAAATGGGCTGTTAATTTCACTAGATACATCTAAAGCAGCCATTGCTGCAACGGGAGTTTGACATAACATTAGAAAGGATATGGATATAGGTATTATTTATCATTGCAATCCATGTTTATAATAAAAATATTCATTTTATATTTATCCCAAAATAGATAATGAAGATAATTCCGGCACGGAAGAAAGAGACGATGAAATTGATGTTCTATCAGAACCAGAACAAAATTTACAAGGAAACAGATAACGTGGCAATGCTTTTCGCCAATAGTATTTAGTATTTAGTATTTATTTATTTTGGCTATTTTACAATGTGTAAATGTTTATAGCAGGTCATACATACAATATTATAAATTTAGGTAAAACATGTCCTTATAATTTTATGTCCAGGCTTCATTACTGTAGGCATAATTTAAATATTCATCTACTGTATAAAAACAGTGCCTTTGTAAGAATTTTTTTATTTTCTTTTTGAAGGTAGTTAAAGAAAGTTTTTTTATCTCACTTGGTATATATGTAGTTATATAATTTAACTTGAATTGAATTTTGTTCAGACCTTTTTAATCTAAATCGATTTGGGCGAATTAAGTTAGCATTTCGAGTATTGTAGTTGTGGATATTTAATGACATTTGAAAATTATTTTTGTTATTATGTATTTCTAATAATGTCGCGAGGATAAATAGACATGGAAGTGGCAGTATTTATAAGCCAATAAAAAGAGGTTTACAATGTTCGTTTATTCGCATTCCAGCAATAACTCGCAACACTTTCTTTTGAAGACGAAAAATAGTTATAGCATGCGGAGAAAAACCCCACAACATAACTCCGTAACTGATAAGAGAATGGAAAAGACCATAGTAAGTTGAAACTAATGTTGGCAAATTTAGGAATGTTTTAAGTCTGCGAAATAAAAAAATAGTACCTGAAAGTTTCGCTGCTATATGTTGTATATGGTAATACCAGTTTAAACGATCGTCTACATAAAGACCAAGGATTTTTACACTGTTTCCTTTTGGAATTTCATTACTTGTAGAAATGATAATTGTGTTTGTTTTCTCTTCATTTAATTTTAAGCTATTTGCTTCAAACCAAGTTTTTGCTTTTATCAAGTTAGTTTGTGATAATTGTTTCAGTTCACTCAAGTTTTTTTCAGAGCATATGAGGCTGGTATCGTCAGCAAATTGCAGTTTTGACTGGAGATAAAAAGGATAATATGTCATTAATATAAATGAGAAACAAAATGGGTTCTAGGCAGTGACCTCTAGTATATTACGGACAGGAAAGAAGGCATCTACGCGTGGCTCCATAATGAAAGTATGCAGCCACGCACAAATGCAGAGAGGCTATCTCTTTCTAATGTGGTTCTCAAAATGTTTTAAAGGGTCCGTTATTAATGTATTTTTACTGAATTAAAATTACAATCACGAGTAAAAATACGTTAGATTACGTGAATAGGAAAATATAAGGTAAAAAATAATACCAAAACTATAAAAATAATGAATAAACATAAACAAAATAATAAATACACGAGACACTTTCATTGTCATTATTTTATTTAAAAAAATACAAATATGTACAACATGCACTCATTAAACATTTGAAAATAAAATTAGTTTCGACAATTTGGATCTTACAGTGGCCTTATTTCCCTGTAAGTTTAAGTTAGGTTTTTTTACATAATATTTACAGCGAATATTAAGGTACATTTCACAAACTTTTTTTACAATTTGGATTTCATGTACATCCTCACCTATTTCTAAAATATTATCATGTATAGGTTTAAATAAAAATAATTTTTGGCCAAAGTAATGGACACAATTTCTAATTATGATTTGTTTGACATTTTTAGTTTGAAATTCAGCTTTCATTATTCGAAACATGTTTTCACATTTTTCTTCATTGTTAATATTACAGTAGGTGTGATCATTTCCAGATAATCGGCCTGATTCTGTAACTAAGTTGCTATAAATTAACAACCACGTGACGTGGCTAATCATGACGTCAGTTGTTAAGTTAACCACTTTTACGTTTTTCTTATTCTGTAACACGTAAGTAGTTAACTATTTAACCACTAGTGTTTCAGAAAGTGGTTAACTCTAGCAACTGTATTTATTTGGTTGTTTATATGTTAGCAAGGTGTTTAAAAAGTGTCAGCATTAGTTCTAACTTAAAAAAATGAACCCGGCTGGATTTTTGTTTCATTTAAATTTTCTACATGTTGCAGAAAGAGTAATTGACCAGTAAGTTTATTGTTAAATTTAAATTAATATCTATTTACATTGCTTTATTCGAATTAAAATTTTAGGAGAAAAATTCGACTGGAACATGCCTACTTACGGGATATAAGCAATCCCTTCGAAATTCCAGAAACTAATTTTAGAAAAATATATAGATTGCCAAAAGGTTTGGTTTTACACACGTTGTTACCAGAACTGGAACCTCATATGTATCAAGGACAAAGAAGCACTTATATTCCAGTTCATCTTCGTGTATGTAATTTATATTTCTTTAACTTCTGTATTTATTTACCCTTAAATATTAGGTTTTAACCACTTTACATTTTCTGGCCCAAGGGACGTACCAGAGTGGTGTTGGAAAAGATTTCCACTTAGCTATTTCTCAACCAGTTGTCAGCCGAGTAATTGATGAAATTACTACGATTTTTACAAATCATTTATTTCCAATATATGTAAAATTTCCAGTAAATGACAATGAGATTAATGAAGTAAAGCAAGGGTATGAATTTCTAATTTTTACATTAACTTGAAATAAATATAACTTGACAAATTTTTTATTAGGTTTGTAAATAAATTTAATTTTCCAAATGTAATAGGCGCGATTGATTGTTCGCATATTGCCATAATTTCCCCTCCTGTGGATGATCCGGTTCAACCTGCTATTGCTTACTTAAACCGAAAAGGATACTATAGTGTCAATGTCCAAGCAGTAAATATTTTTAGCAATATTTTAAAAGCATTTTAACGAAATTTAGTACATAAGTTTATTAATAACTAAATATAATTTTAAATATTTTAGATATGCGATTCGAATTTAAAATTTCTCGCAGTAAATGCTAGATACCCCGGAGCTACGCATGATGCTGCTATATGGGCTGTGTCTAGTGTTAAAAGACATTTACAAAGAAAATATCATCAACGAATGTTGTCGTCTTATTTATTAGGGGATTCTGGCTATCCCCTAGAACCCTGGTTAATGACACCAATTGCAGATGCAACGGAAAATTCTCCCGAAGGAAGGTATACGCATAGACTCTGCAGCGCAAGAAATGTGATTGAGAGGTCATTTGGTGTATGGAAGCAGCGATTTCGATGTTTACTGAAACATCGAGTGCTTCATTATAGTCATAAAGTCGCAGGGCAAATTATTTATTCTTGTGCTGTTCTTCATAATTTATGTTTAATGCACAACATTGTTGATAATGATGACAATTATTTAGAAAATGAAGAAAATTTGGAAAATGATGAATATTTGTTAAATGAGGATAACGAGCAAGGTGCGGATGAAGGTAAAATATTTTCAAAAATCTCTAGTTAGTAATTTTATGATAAAATTTATTTTATAGGAATAAACGCAGATTGGTTGGCAGCAGGGCGACAAATAAGAAATAATATTATTCATAGATTTGAATTGGAATAACTGTACTTTTATTAGCAAAAAGAAAATTATAAAAAATGAGAACATATTTTATGATATACCTAAATAACAAAATAAATACCTACTTATTCTGAATATACGGAAAATAAATAACATTTTTTTAATATCTCTTAAATTAAATTATTTCGTAAATTATATTTAATTTATAAATGTTTCGCTGCATTAGCCGACGCCAATTTTTGAGTAGTATCAGCAAATTTTTCTATAGCTGCTGCTAATTTCTCAATCCCAACAGCGAACTGAGATAATGCAGCACTGATTTTGTCTGCACTCTGAGCATATATTATTGCCGATTGGTTTAAAGCCCCAACACTAGTCTCAGTTGCTGATTTCTTTTTTCTCATTTTTTTTTTTTTTGTATATACAGGAGTAGAAGTAAGTGGTTTAGAAGTATTTTCTTTTGTGTTATCTGCTCTATTATCTTCTATAATGACATTCTCCACTTCACACAATTCTATATTTTCATGTGTCAGCACTTCGTATGTAGTTACGGTTTCACTGTTTGTCGGCTCTGGTTCTGGTTGAAAGTCTGGATCTATTTCATCCGGCAAATCATTGGATCCAGTAACAGCAACCCAGCCAATGAGAGACATCAATCGTTCTTCATGTTCTGTTAGCTGTTTTACATGTGATGATCCACCTCCTAAATAAAATAACAGTTTTGTTTAAAATACTACTTTAATTTACGTAGCATATTCATACTAGTATATAAATATACAGTATCTACCTGTACTATTTATATCCGTTTTCAATTCTCGCGCTTTTTTTCTAGTTTTGCTTTTCCATTCTATGAAGAATCTTTTCCAATCTTCGGTACTTTTTCGAGCACCTTTAGAAGAATTTAAAATAGAAGTCAACTCTTGCCAATTTTGATCTATCTCTTTAACATTTAGAGGATGACTTTTGCCGGATAGCATATTTCTGTGAATTGTCAAGAAATTTAGAATTATTTCTTGTTGCTCAGAAGTTGTTCTTGCTGCTCGTGGTGGCATGATGTTTAGAATTAATAAATCTACAAATATTAAGTTAAAAATGAAATATTTTTACCATTTGAAGATGTCAAAAAAAATTAATGTTTCCTTACCTCAACGTTTAGGATGTAATTGATAGCTGTCACTGGCAGAACACGTTGCCTGTAACTAGTTTCACTTCAGTGTGTTAGCAACTGTGGTTAAGACTTAAAAACTAGCAACCTTGTTAAAATAATATTTTACAGAATGGCATATATAGAAAAGTGGTTAACAAAGTGGTTAAAAATTAAAACGTTAGCAAGGTTGTTACCTAGTCACTTTGTTAACCATTTAGTTACAGAATCGGCCTGATTATCATAATTCTCTTACAATCTAAACATGTGACATTCTTAACTAACTTAAAAATAATGTAACCCGCCATATAACACAAAATATTATCAATATATTCATCTAAATGAAAACGTGAACATAGGTTTCCTAAATTTTTGTCAATGGTATCATTTTCTGTTTGAGGTGTATTTTCCGTTAGCTGGCGATCTACAGACCTGTACTCAAAAACTGTAGGGCAATAATGCTCAGTATTTATGGCGTTTGCATTTGAACTGGGAGTAATAAGTCCGCTAAATAGCATTTGTCTTAAAGCCCATGTAAATTGTTTGGAAGTAGGGTTATTATTCCAGTCCCCGTTTTGCCGAATGGCTGAAAAATATAATTCTAAGTGGTCCTGTGACATTTTGTAAGGCAGGAAATATTTTAAGTACCCAATTTTAAATAAGTATTCAGCCAAATTAATTGTACCCCTCATTGCCGTAACAAAGCCACATGCAAAAGTTTTCCGTGCGTGCAAATATATAGGGACACCATCTATTTTCAATGTATTTAAATAATTTTCAACTTCTTCGAAGCTCTTTTTAAAATAATCTAAATTGTTTGGCCTTATTGGGGATTTATAACCGGTTCCAAAAAGACTTTTAACATTTAACTGGTCGAATGTCCTATCAATTAATTTAATAAATTTAATAGTTTCCTCACAACCTTCAAACTCCTGCACTTTTCAATTATTTAGAAAATCCAATGCATCTGCCACACCTTGGCTTATTGTCTGCCCTGCTAATTTGACGTTCATTTTTTTATTTTTGTAATAGACGTGTGCAGCGCTTAAATTATTATTCAACCTTTTAATATATTCCCAAGATATAATTTTATCGCCAGCTTCTAAAAATTTATCGGCAAAGCAATTTCGTGCTAACTTCAAACAATGACACGGATCAAGAATATAATTTACTACCGCATCCTTGTTACCAGGGTGTTCAAAATATGATATAAAATTTTGGGCTGTTCTAATATTGACAGGAGCTCCATCACACGTTACTGAATTTACCTCTATACCTCCGTCCCACAATAAATTGATAGCAGTTTTAATTAACCCAGTCTGTACATCCGTGCTCATTGAATGTATAAAAAAATATGCAATTGGGCATTTAAATGGATGAGAATAGGAAGTTATAAGAAAAACTAAAGCTTCAGTAGCTACACTATTTTCAACACCTTCCACAATTCCGCCATAGTCAACATTGCCGGAAAAACGGCCAGTGTTTTCTGCGTAATGCATAGCCCTACGAATATGCATTAAATCAACAACTAAACCTACATGCTTCAAATAACCGTTATCCACCACCTTAGCTTTTAAAAAATCTAATACTTCTGTTAAAAACCCTGGATTACAGTCATGCGTAGAAAGTAAATTTCTAATAGTTCGCGGACAAGGTAAAGAAATATGTTGTGCGACAAAATCATATGCCTTAGGGGAATAATAATGCAAAGTCAAAGCAAATTGTTTTATGCTATCATTGTACCTTCTTCCCATTTTGCTCTGCCCGGAAAATTTTTGCTCTTGAGAAATTATATATGCCATGAAAGGGGAAAAATGTCCCTGGAGTAATTCCAATAGATTGCCGGATTCAATTGATTTCCCTTTTAAATATTCGATTAATTCATTTACAGTTTCTAATTTTCTATCCCGCCGCCGTACAGAACGCTGCAAATTTTTTACTTTCTTCTTTAATTTAGACTTTTGTGGAAAAAGTTGTACAACTTTTTTTCGCGGCGATATTTGCGTGTCTTCTGTCGTACACGTCTCTTGGAAAGAAGTATCTGATACAAGCTGCAACAAAAATATTTTGCATATAACGCACATTATAAATATATAGTTTAGGGATGAAAATGAATTTGCCAAACACCAAACCTAATTAGAGTTAAACAACTAGTTATTTTTGAGAATACTTCAAGTAACTGTTTGTTACGGGGAAAACATTAATCCATTAAACTGTAATCCAGGTACCTGACAACAACGCAATACATTTTCAGAAATAATTATTGTTACTACTAAATCTGTGGATTGCGTTGGTGAATATATATATATATATATATATATATATATATATATATATATAATATTAATTTTTTAATAAGTAAAATGATTAAAATTAGTGTATAACATAACCTAGAACTTACCTATGAAATTTGAGTTTTTTGCACATTCCGTAAGTATTACTGCATCCTAATACAATACACTTCGTCACCATGTTAAATCAAACACAAGGTACAAATAAGGAATGATTTAACCCAAGGAAAGTTTTCTACTCGACGCCTCTGGTCGCCGATCATGCGCAGTTGTCACCAGTTGTCACATTAGAAAGAGACAGCATGTAAAATGAAACAAGGATGAACTCTCTGCCATGACAGTTCGTAGGAGCCAGCCCCTTATATGTTGAAAATATACGGCTTTCCCGTCCATAATATACTAGAGGTCACTGGTTCTAGGATACTGCCCTGGGGTACTCCATAATTTACAGGCAAGAATGAGGATGACTCTTCTTGTATTGATACACACTGCATTCGGTTAGATAAATACGAACAAAAATATTTTATTAATAGACATTTTAATGTATAACTAAGATGAAGATTAAGATTGTTTAATATAAATCTAACTCTTTTAATATTTTTATTTAGTTCTAAGATATTGAATTCTAATTTATTTTTATTTGCAAAAAATTGTATTTAAAAAAAATAAATTACTCATTACAGCTTCATGTCGCCGTTTCTTTTCTTTGTTCTTCTAGTTCTAGTATATTTTTCTGTCTGCATTTGTAATATTTTTTCTCATATTGACTCATTTCGTTTTTTTCATTTTGAAGTTTTTATTCCTCTTAAAGGAGTTATAGGAATAGGAGTGTCTAGATTTATGGCGGGGTTCTGCCATTTGTAATGGGATACTAAGTTCAGTTTCGAATAAGCTATAAATTAATAAAATATATTGCATTATTTAATGTTTTTCTTTAAAACACATTTTTAAAATAATTAAATTACAAATTTGAATGAATAAATTTTAACTAGTAGATATAGCTAACTTTTGCATCAGGAACAGATTATATATATTTGAGTAACGGAGATTGTAAAAGACCGATATTTAAATCTTAATAAATGTGCAGATTTGAGATGTCCATATATAGATTTTTCATACAAATATAATA
This sequence comes from Stenolophus ochropezus, assembly GCA_035578165.1. Classification (NCBI taxonomy): domain Eukaryota; kingdom Metazoa; phylum Arthropoda; class Insecta; order Coleoptera; family Carabidae; genus Stenolophus; species Stenolophus ochropezus. The sequence continues at coordinate 50,817,752 of JAQOWZ010000003.1, read as the reverse complement.
GAATTTATGAAAACGCTATATACATTGTCGCTAACTGATATTTATTCAAATTTCCCACTACTTTCCCTGCGAATAAAATATGCACTCGATTAAATTAAATGGCAGCGCTGGTGTAACAGAATGTTGAATATTCTAAAATATATAAAATATGTTTTATACATGTTATTCTCAAAGTACAATTTTATTATTCTTACCAATCCAAGATATGTACGAGCTTCGCTGTCGTAATGACTCGTATCTGTCACGAAAACAAGAAGATATATTTCTGCTACTGTCCAATTTTAGCGATCGGGTATTTCATTAGGAGAACCTCCTCCAATTTCTTTCAAACCTGTTTTATATTTACCTACATTTTTTTGCCTCTGCTTTCAAGAGTTTGTTTTTCTTTTCTCTTCTTCATTAATTTCTGATCATTTCCTTTATTTTCTAGGATGCTTTTAATTTAACATTAATTTTAGTTTTCATTCAGTCCCATGAGCAGGAGAGGAGAAGGTTAAAATTCAAAATAAATTAAGAAGAAAAGAAACTTAATTGCTTCTATATAAAATAAAAATTAAACTAAAAACCCCTGTGCGACAGTAGCAATATGTTTAATTTCCTACATTTTCCTGCTTTACATAAACATAAAAAAACAAAATATTAATTTTATTTCATGTTATTATTTACTTTGTGAGCATATGAAATTGTTTTTGTAATTTCGCATAAAAACTTCCAAATCAGTAAACGAATATTTTCTCTCTGAAACAATTCCTAAAACATTTGTGGCTTATAAGTACGAAACAAATTCTGCCATAATTAATCGGTAAACTTTTCCCTTAAACCTATTCATTTTTATCATAAAAAATACTACTAATCAAATATTAGACCATAAGTACGTACTCTTCCGCTAAAAAAATACTTTAAATAAAAAATTATATTACGATTAATTTGATGTACAAGATGATTTTTCTTATAAATATACAGCTGTCATTTAAGGAGTACACTTTTGAGCGGCTATGTTATAAAGCACACTAGCGCTGCGCTGGTAATTTTAGTCGACATGCTCTAGTGCAGTGGTGCGCAAACTATTTTCATTTCCGACCCAACATTTCGTATAAAATTTTGTCGCGACCCCTGGATAGACAGTTGACGTTTTTTTAATCGTCAACATTGTTAAAGTGAAATTCTCTTTGGGATTTGTGTTTATGTTTCCGCCTTATTAGAACAATTTAATGTAAAGTATGCGTAGAGTGACCATTTATTTTTTTGATGAAATCAGTACACGACCTATTTTCTACAAAGTTTTATTTTATTTATTAACAAATCTATCCAACAGGATACTATGATCCCAAATACAGGACGATTATATATTACAATTACAAAGATATACATTAGTACAAGTAATTGGGTCATATATTAGGGAAAATAATGGAAAATTGTAGCAATGGCAATATAAATATATTTTTATTATAATAGGCCCATAAACCATTTTTTTTATGAAACTTCATTGGAAGTTATGACGATTGTTGAAAATCCAATGTGAAAATTCCTTATAATAAGCGAGATATGAATTTTTAAAACTTTGGAATGCGATCGTGACGTCAGGTACACTTATTCAGTGGCAGTGAAACAGTGGTGTTTCATGAGAGCAATTTTTATAATGTGTTTAATATAAAAATATTATTTTCCATGTTATAAATCATACTTCGTTAATATTTAACCTAATACAAACATAAATTATATTCTTTTATCAATTTTATAGTATTTATTTTATATTTGAGTGTTATACAAAAAAGTTTGAGAAAACAATGGCGCTGAGAGACACGCCTCCTGGCCGAACCTAATCTACCTATCTTTCTTGTATTCTCACCATTTTCGCGGGAAGGCCAACTTTCAAATTTCTGGCCAATAGAATCATTTTGAGTGTACGTGTGGTAACGAAATATTAAATTCGCTATAACTAGTTACTGAAAAATATTTTTTTTAAAAATGTTGCTTTATTATTCATAAAACAGTAAATATTTTACATTTTTAATATCAATTTTTCATATTTCGATTATGGTTTATGGGCCTATTACAAATTCATTCTGGATACTTTGGTATCGAATATAAATATAACATTATCACAATCATTAATCACAAAAAAATAGTAATTTATAACAATTGAACAAACCAGAAAAAATACAAAGAAACATAAACAGGTACATTGCAAACGTTATAATCACAAAATTAATTGATATTTATTTATATTTATCTGTAGAATGTACTTCGTTTAGAAGTGAAATATTATCTTTAATGAACTCATAGTATTGATCACAAGATATGCCTACGTTATGATTTAAAATTAACATGTTTTTTATAGTTCCTAGTTCAATTTGACTTTTCTAGGCTATCCTTATATTATTAATTAAAGAAAATAAACGTTCACAACTAGCATTTGTACCAGGTAAACAAAATATAAAACTTACAATGTCAAATACATTTTTTGCGTGAGTTTGAAGTTGAGAGAAATGTTGAAACACTTCGTTCCACCTTATATCTACAGAACACCCTCGATTATTCCAATCATCAATCTTATTATTGGACTTTATAAATACTTTAATGTAATTTATTTCATCAAATATTTCATTGTCATCAATATTCTTAATATATATATATATATATATATATATATATATATATATATATATATATATATATATATATATATATAGCAAAAATATTATTTTCATTTATGTGTTTCAAAAAATTTTCAACATCGTTCCACATAATTTCTTGATTTAGTAGCAACCTATTATAATGTTTTAAAGAAAGAGTTTGACTTTCAGTCCATTCATTTAAATATTTTAAACTGATTTTATAGAAGTTGATGATATTATTTACAATTATTTTTTTGCACGATTCATTCAATTTTGTTGTTACGATTATATTTTTTACCCCCATTGGTATAAAAGTTTCTTTTATTCTTTCTTCTATTTTATGCTTTAAACTATTTATGAAATTTATTGTTTCTATATAAGTAATGTTTTCACCTTCTATTTATTTGATGCTGTTATGGAACATATATGACTGATTATGTAAAAAATGCAAATAAATTTCAGAATGATCACTATCAAAAAAATTCTTTATAACATTTGGACAGTTATCTATGGAATAAAAGTATGATTTTAATGCTTCGAATAATTTCAGAATTTTTTCGAATGGGAATAAACTCAGCCATCTGGTTTTACTATAATTAAAAATATTTTTATATTCAATAATTACAAAATTCTTTTAATTTTTCTGTTCTCACTATATATATATATATATATATATATATATATATATATATATATATATATATATATAAATGAGAATATATTTTCCCTACTATAGTCTCTATATCTACTGGTACAGAATTGGCAGCTGTTTGTATAGCATTATTTATAATATGTGCATGACATCCCACACCAATTAATTTCTTATCTAAATTACGTTCTAATTTTCTATAAACATTATTTCCATCATTTTACGTTTACCGCTAAAATTTTTGTTGGTATTGTCACAATTTTATTCGTTATTTCATTATCAGTCAATATTTTAGTTAAATGGGTACTAATTTCTAATAATTTTGTTTGAATTCCCCGTTCTTTGTTATCGTATAATTATTGGAAATATTTTAATATTTTTGTGATTAGATGAATCTGTTAATACTGTAATAAATTGTACTGCTTCCAAATCAGTCTTTAAATTGTTTAAAGCGTATTTTGCTAAAACCTTTTTTACTATTGCTTCCGTTTTTGTACGCTTACAAGAAAACTTTTGTTCGAAACATTTTTGAGTCAAATTTGTTAAACAATCCATTGACCTAAATGATTGGTTATGATATACGATATGGTAACTATGTACTGCTTCAGCTAATGCTATTTTTTTTCCTTATCTCCAAAAGAACTGTTTCGAAAATAATTGCATACTTTTCTCGATGATGAAGCTGATGTGACACCAGTTTTGTGCATATTCGTTCCAATATGCTTTATAATATCACTTCTTCCAGCGTTTGCGATAGAAAAATCTCGTCTACATATATTGCAGAAAACGTGAGAATCCGATTCATTTTTAATTTTTTTTAAAAACGGAACTACTGCTTCTAATTTTTCACTAAACTTATTCTTTCTTCTTCGGGAACTGCTCATGATGATAATAATTAAATTCTGTAAGTTAATTTAATAAGTATGCTGTATATGCCTGTATGGTGTATGATATTGGTACAATATTAAAAAAAAACTCACCTGTTTTTAAAACACACCAAACAATCAACATTAATCTAAACCTAATCAAAAGTGACAAGTACAATGTACAATATGAAACAGTTGGCAGTTCTTTTCGAAAGTAAACAGTGTTACCAAATCACTAATCACACATCAAATGAATGGTTTTATTTCTAGAGTTGATAGAGATATGGCAGTAATTTTAAATATTATTGAAATTGTTTAAAAATTAGTGCTGTCGATTTTTAGAATTTTGGTATTCGAATATTCCGGTACAAAAATATTCTTATCCGGATAATTCGGATACCGAATAGTTAAATATTCGAATAGCCAAATATTCGACTATTTAGATATTCGATTAATCGAACATCCGGATATTCGATTATTCGGTTAATCGATTATCAGAATATTCGAATATTCAGATATTCGAATAATCCAATATTCGGATAAACGAATATTCAAATATACAGGGTGATCATGCGAGAATGAACCAGCTATTATCTCCGTTATTAAGGGAGATAGCGAGTATCTTCTTATAAGCTAATTTACTATAGATAACATGGGCTATAAGATGCGGTAGTTAAAAGTGTTCTATTACTTCCGGTTCCGGAATATCTGATATCAATTTTGAAATTTCAAATGGCACATACTACTTTGTTTTATATTTTTGAAAAGTACACAAAATTTTGTTTACAGTGGTGGCAAATAAGTAGTATGTTATGTTACTAAAAAATAAAATGGCGGGCGTTTAAAACATTTTATTAAATTAGTGTTTACTGTTTGAGATTTGGTTGTTTCTAGTTCATGGATGATGTGATATTTAAAATTAATTTCAATTATTTAGCGTTACCAGGGCAACAAAATAAATAAAACAAACATAAATTTGTGTTTCTTGCAATTTGGAGTTATCAAGTAAAATGCCTAATTATTTGTTTACTAATTCTGAAAAAGTATATATGCTTGACTTGTATTTTCGGTGTCAAAAATAAAACAGAAGCAGCTCTTTTATATCGCTATGAATTTCCTATTCTTATTCAACCAAGTATATCCATATTTAGAAGAATTTAACGCTAAATAAATGAAATTAATTTTAAATATCACATCATCCATGAACAACGATTTAAGGCAGGCTTAATTTAAGATCAGATTAATAAAGTTCGACTTCAATATGTATTGGTGCAAATGGGCATTAGTCCTTTATTATTACCTGTTAATGCTGCAGCGCCATCAGTGCAAACGGCCACACAGTGTGTCCAGGTAAGGTCATTTGCCTCAAAATATTTATTAATAATTTCAAATATTTTCTCTCCAGTTGTTTTTCCTTCAAATTTTTTGCAACATAAAAAATCTTTTGATATGTTTTCTTGGAAAACGTATCTCACATAAATAATTAATTGAGACATTTTAGTAATGTCAGTAGTTTCGTCAAGTTGTAAAGCAAATGCAGGAGAGTTTTGTATTCGATTTAATAAAATTGATTCTATATTAGACCTGTGCGCCGCCGCGCCATGCCGCCGCCGCCGGTATATTTTTAACGCCGCCGCCGCCGATATATTTTAAAATGCGCGCCACCGAAGTTACAGCGCGCCGCCGCTGTTATTGCATTCGGCGCGCCGCCATCAGCCGTACAGATATTTTTATTTTATTTGATTTAAAGGTATGTTAATGCATTTATATCATTAAAGAAGAAATAAGTTTATTTTTTCATGATGGGGTTGGCAACACTGCTTGTTAGCTGTGACAAGTCACAGTGTTCATCGTTCTTAATCTGCTGCTATGTTCTCTGTATTTGTACACTAACGAAGGGCAAACGAATGACAGTTAGAAAATATTTGTGCTTTATATTATATGAAAATACTTCAGATTTTAATTGTGTGACAATATGGATAAAATTAATCAGGAATATATTAAAAATTTTACAATTTTCCACAATCAAAAAGATATACCAAAACATAATAAAAAAAGTATGGTTTGGGAATACTTTGGGTATTTACACGTTAAGCACAGCACTAATGATATATATACAGCTATTAATATTGAGAAGGTTTACTGTAGAATGTGTTTGGAAAGTTGTAAAAAGGAAAATGAAAATACCCTATTTAATTGGTAGGTAGGACATACCTGATATATAAATTTATTTAATTATTATTTTTATTCTTTACAGTTCTTTAATTAAGTGTTATAGTAAATCTGTTAGCACAGGAAATTTAAAAAAACATTTAAAAGATGTGCACAATATTCAAGACCATGATGACCCTGGAACTGGAAATAAACGACTGAGCGACTTTTTCACAATTCAGCCAAAAAAACAAACATGTAATGATTTGTCAGTTTCTGGAAAATGGAAACTGACTAGAGACCTTGTTCTCTGGCTTTGTAAAGATTTATTGCCATTTTCTACAGTTCAAAAAATGGGATTTGAAGATTTATTTATGAAACTGCATATCGTAAAGTCACCAGAAGAGCTACCATCCAGATATACGCTTTCGAGAACCGCATTAGATGATGTCTACAATTCAATGTTACTTCACGTACAAGAATTAATATCAAATGGTCCTAGGTTTGCAAGTCTTACTTGTGACATTTGGACAGATAACTTCCGTCGAAGAAGTTACATTACATTTACATATCATCACATTACAAATGACTTCAAATTAGAATATTTTACCTTATATACAAAAATATTTACTGGACGTCATACAGGAATTGCAATTAAAAATGAGATTACTGAAATTAAAAATATATTTAAATTAAATGATAAGGATCTTACATTTGTGACAGATCGTGGAAGTAATATGATATTAGCACTAAAATTAATAAACACAGAAAATCATTACTGCTTAGGGCATGGTCTTCACAATTTAATTATAGTTGATGGGCTGAATGAGAACTATGAAGTTTACAAATTTATTAAAAAGGTGAAAAAGATTGTCCGTACGTTAAGATACCGATCACCTGAATTAGAAAAAGAATCTGATCACATTCAACAAAAAATCGCACAAGATATTGATAATCTATATGATTTCATGGAAAATGAGTTAGACGTAGAGGAGCAAGATGATGAATTTGACTTTGACGACGATATTCCTTTAGCCACTATGCAAAATATGAATAATATGAATGTTAACCATAATGTAATTAATCCTCAATCTTTTTATAGAGGAAGAGGTTACACGACGTTAAAAACATCTTCTTCAACCCGTTGGCATAGCACTCTAATGATGTTGGAAAGTCTCGGTACTCAAAGAAAAGCAGTAAATATTTTACTTACAAAAGTAGATAAAAATGAATTAAAACTTACTTTTGATGATGCAACTTTATTATTTGATTTGATTAATTTTTTGAAAGAATTTAAAAAAGCAGTAGAAGTTCTATCTGCTGAAAAAAGTACAACTTTAAATTATGTTTTACTTATTAGATCAGAAATAAAATATATTTTACAGAAACATGATTCCAATGATAATCAATTAATATTAGGTATGAAGCAAACAATGTTAAATAATTTTGACTACAGATTTCCTTTGGATGATCTAGTAATACTTGGTTCATTGTTAGATCCACGGTTTCAGAATTTAATGATCATTGAAGAATATTTAATAGAAAAACATACAACAAAAATTGAATTTCTAATTAATAAAATTAAAGCATATATATTGATTCCGTCAACAAATGATGATGTTCCTCATCTCAATAAAAATTCGGAGGAAAAACCAGATCAAGATACGTATTTAGAACAATTAAGAAAGAAGCATTGTTCCGAAAATCAAGACGTATTAAATTCTGATATTGAAGGAGAGTGTTTAATGTACCTGGGAAAAAGCAATACTAATATTACTGCAGGTCCAGGATTTAATATTTTAGATTATTGGAAAGATGAAGAAGAAAAAATGCCTCATCTTTCTAGATTAGCCCAAAAAGTTTTATGTATTCCTGCGACTAGCACCCCCAGTGAAAGAGTTTTCTCTATTGCAGGGCTAATAGTGACAGCAAAAAGATCATCATTGTCACCTACAAATGTAAACAAAATAATATTTATCCATGATAATTACAACACATGCAAAGAAAAGTTAAATTGCTAAATAGAAGTATTATATAGTTCTACAAAATTTTCATTAACGAAGTGAAGTCGAAACCATAAATAAAGTTCAGCTAAGGCAGTAATATTGTTATTCTGACGTGTTGAATTGAAATCATAATTATTTTCGACGCTTGAGAAATGAGAAGTGATATTATTTTTGTGATTATTTTGTAATACAAATTAAGTTTGTTATTACGATGCAATAAATATTATATTTTTTTTCCATCATTTAACTAATTTTCTTTTATTACTCTTAGTAGATTGATGATTATTTTCAGTTTTACATTAATAGATCTGCAATATATATAAATTAAAAACGATTTTTATCTTATTATATAGCAAAAACGCCGGCTTAAGCCGGCGCGCCGCCGTTGTTTGAAAATTGTGTGTTCACGCCGGCGCGCCGCCGCCGCCGGTTTATTTTACACAATTCGCCGCCGCCGCTATCAACACCTTCGGCGCACAGGTCTATTCTATATTACGTGATATGGCGGAAATTCTGCGAGAATCGGTGTCTCTTGATAATGGTATCGTTTTTAAATCGTTACCAAATTTTTGTCCATGCATAATTGATGTCATTTTAAATGCTGAAGGAAGAATGAGTGATTATCCAATTGTATGTGGTTTCATATTTTTTCCTATTAAATACGAAACTTCTGAGGATGCCCGTAAAGTCTTCTCAGGAATTGTTGCTTATTTTTTCAAAAATATATTTTGATTTTTCATACTTTCAGCTCGTTTTCTAAAAAATGTTTCAGATTTATTTGCAAGTTCCTTATATGTAGATTCCAAATGTCTCTTTTTAATTTAGCAGGTTTCATACTTTCATTTGCTAATTTATACGAGCAATTAACACACAATGGACGTTCTTCTCCATTAATAACGCAAAATGTAAATCCGTATTTAATAAACTCTTCTTGATATTTTCTCAATTTTTTTATTGGATAACATATTTCGTTCGTTGCATTTTGAAGTAGAAACAGTTCCACTTGATTGATTTTTGTTTGGATTTTCATCGATAGTTTTTCTAAGTTTATTAGATGTTGGTTTATCGTTTTTATTTGTATTGTCATTCTTTTCATTTTCTTGAGGTTGGATACCTATTTTTAACCATTTATCCATTATGAATTAATACTAAAACAAAAATATAAATAAACAATATTTCTTTGAGTTTTAAAATAGTTATTACCCCTGTTTCGTTTCCAATGTAATATTAGATGAGGATAATTGGTTTTCGAAAAAATTTAAAACGAGAAAAATACTATAAAATAGATGCAAAATATTTTAGAAGAAATATAGTTTTCTGCTAATAACACTTTAATATCTATATTAATTTTTTAGTTAGTTTTTTTTTATTGTCATCCGAACACGCTACTTAAATACTTAAAAAATATGTTATGTATACATATATGTACTTGATAACAAATTTAATTAGAATTAGCAAAAGCAGAATATGAATAGAATTACAAAATGCACTTGTATGAACGCAAGAAACAGCAAAAGCGAATTAGTGAAATGACAAGGTACAAACTGTAAGAACTGAACAGTCCACAATACTCTTGCACTGAAAACTAAACAAGCGTGTATTGCCTGCAGCGTGTTGCAATTATGTGGCCGCAACGATATCATTATGTCTGTTCGCCTACCGGTTGCCGAATTATTTGGTATTATTAATATGGACAATTATATTCTTACAAAAATATAGTTCAATCTTTGTAAATAGTATAATTTTATTTCACTATTTTACTTGTATCTCATATTTGTTCAAAAAAGCCTTATATTTTTTATTGTGAAAGATATTTCTTTGAATTTGGCGACCCTAAAATTTTTTATCGCGACCCCCGCATGGGTCGCGACCCACAGTTTGCGCACCGCTGCTCTAGTGTATTAAGATAAAATTTGTTAACATAGTTTATAATACCTGCTTCTAGACCAAAATGAACATTTTTTCTCCTTCTAAATTCATTATATTATTTGTAGCGCAGCGAGGTGTTTTCATTAATGTTCTTACATCAGTAAGTAAATCAATAAATTCATTCTTTTTCAATATTCACAAAAGATCATTCGCTGCAATATGCGTAATATTATGGCGTATTATCCATTCTCGTAAGCTATCCGAAAATGAAATATTTGTAATGTTGTTATCTATTTGATTTATATACTCATTTGACGAGGTTTTGTGTGTTTTATCAAAATAGAAGAGGTTATGGAAACTAATGGTTTTAAAAAAGCGTATTTTTAGTGTACTTGTATTTGTCTTATTACAAAAGTTATTATATTTACTTTCCCTAAACAACAGTATGTATTCCCATGTCAGTAAATAACTGCTTTTATAGGGATTTCTAGCCCAGCGATATGCCATGTGGTGGCGAATTTTCGAAACCCTCCGAGAGACATTCGTAGTTTATAACCTATGTTTATAACGTACGTTTGACGACAATTTTATTTATTATTCTTGTTTAATTTCAAGATTTAGTGCTGCATTTGCGTATTTTTGTATTGTTTCAGTAGTCTTTTTAAAGACTAATTTTCGTGTGGTTATCGTTTCTTTTGTCGTTTTATTTCATTGATTCTTTTGCATCTATATTTCTTTTGCAATATGACAAATTTATATTGTTGTGTACCAATGTGCAATTCATGGAAAAAACGTAACCCAGATTTACACTTTCTTTGATTTCCTAGTGATAATTCTAAGGTACAAATGAAAAATAATTTTAACAAGTACGAATTGGTCAATAGGAAAAAAGTGTGGATAAACGTTTTAAAAATTGGATAAAAAGTGAGCCCTTTCATGAAAGTGTGCTCCTCTCATTTTGACGAAGGAAGCTTTACTAAATCTAGAGGTAAGTGTGTATAAATTTGTGCAAACTAAATTATTTAATCAGAAAAACTTAAGTGCAAACTTTTTATATGTCAATTATTTATAGAAGCAAGATTCAGTAACCGCAAAGGTCTAAAGAGAAACGCTATACCAACACTAAATTTGCCAGTAACATTAGGAGATAGTGTGAAAGATCCTGGCCCATCTAATCGATAAAATCGTCTAACTCTGCGAAATTGTGCCAAAGAAGCTGTTGAGAGTCTTGTTACGAGCACATTTTGTGAAGAGAATCTTGAAGATGTGGAAACAGATGAAAATAGTGTGACCGAATTTGATAATGATGCAGCAAATACATTATTATTACTAATGCAAGGTGAGCAAAAGGATACTCCAAAAATTTTTTTTTGCGATTTTCAAGTGCAAGTTAACACTCCATAAAAACTAACATTATGTCATTTTATAACTGACGATAAATCCCTTAACAATTTGACAGGATTATGTAGTGAAATTTTACTTACTTCGATATTGCGTGCGGTTAATTTGGTTTTTAAAGATAATCGTGTTCATAAACTTTCTATTAAAGATAGAGTCATAAAATTGAAATGGAATCTAAGTTATTCCATTTTGGCAATATTTTTTAGAATCACTGTAACTCTATGTAAAATATATATAACAGATATGCTTGGAATATTAGGTAATGTCCTAAAAAGTGCTATTGTATTTCCCAGTATGGATGAAATAAAGAAAAATATGCCATTTTGCTTTAAAAAATTCGAAGATACGCAAATTGTTTTAGATTGCACTGAAATATTTGTACAAACACCGAAATGCCTGTGTTGTAGAATAAGATTTTATTCACATTACAAAGGTGCACAAACCGTGAAGTTTATGACAGGTGTTTCACCTGCAGGTCTAATTACATTTATTAGTAACCCTTACGGTGGACGAGCATCCGATAAAATAATATTTGAAAAAAGTAATTTAATTGAAAAATTAGAGAAAAATAGTGCAATTATGGTGGACAAAGGATTTCTTATTGACAATATATGGGCTTTACATAATATAAAAATTGATCGTCCACCGTTTCTTCGCAATCAAATGCAATTAACTGCAGCTGATGCAGAATTTAATACAAAAATTGCTTCAGCAACCAACCAGCGTATTAAAATATTTAAAATTTTGGGAGGAAAATTGCAATGGGGCCTAATACCTTATATTGACCATATTTCCACAATAGCTTATGCAATAACAAACTTATCTGCACCAATTTTATCAAATGATAAATATTTTGTATGATTTATTATTATAACCTAGTATTATTAATTAATTAATTATAAATTACTTAATTGTATATTTTATGCAGGAATTTGAATTTTTTGCACTTCCGGGAGTAAAAGTATACTTTTAATTATCGTTTTCAAAGAGTGAAATGGCAGTCTTTGTGGGACTAAATATGAATTTAATCCCTGGGTGATTAAATTAATAAACAAGCATTAGTTTACCACTGATACTCTTAGGATTATATCATGCACTTTAGTCTCTCAGTGTATAATATACTATTAAAAGCTTTTTTTACTTGTCACAAAAATTAAGAAAAATGGGAACTAGTTTAAATTTAGTCGGGCATAGATAAAAATTTGTTTGTTATATGTGTAACACGCTCGCTCTGCGGCTCCTCGTTTTAGAGGAAATTGTTTAAATAAATTAAGTAATATGCCAGCTGTACTTGCAGCTGGCGTAATAAAAGGACAATGGTAGAAAAACATAGTATTGTAAATGTAGATTTTTGTAAGGTTTTAAGATTGCTTTTCGTTGGAACATTTGAGAGCAATAAAGTAAATGGTACTACATGGGGTTAAGGAAGCAATAAATTTTAAAAGCTAAATAGAAAAGGGCAGTTTTTGAGAATACAATGGGAAAGCAATCTTAAGATCACATTTCATGATTGACAGCGTCCGGCGACAAATACTTGGAGGTCTCAAAAGTCCGTTAGAGATTTTTTTTGCGTCTTCCAGCGTTGCCGCTCGGACGGGAGTCAGTTAATGAAACTAACGCTGTAAAATATTTGAAATGACCAATGAGGGTGTAAGAAACACCCCCTTATTGGGAAAAGTAGGGGTAAAATTATGCGGAGTTCCTTCCACATAATTTTATCTAAGATAATTCTCTCCGCTGACTTCAAACTGAACAGATCTAAGTGATCTTCTTGTGACAGTATTGCGAATCTTTCTAAATTTTGATAACTAAATTGTCTTAGTGACTTTAGATATTTTTGTGTTGTGTGTTGAAGCCGTCGTCGTCCGAGTCCAGATCGAACTTAATTAATTTTAATTATTTTAATTCATTTACTATTTTTAACTGTAGAGTCGTATAATATAAACTAATAAAGTGCTTCATCCGAGGCTGACCAGTGATGAATAGTAAGTAGAATTAACATTATTACTTTGGTAGTAGTAGTGTGAGGTGTTGAACCTAGGCTGATAGCATAGCAACTCTGAGGTCGCCCTATTTTTATTATTTTAATTGTTGAGAGTCCAAATTGTTAGTATCGTTCTCCCATGTCACAAGAGTAGTTAAGTAATATTAAATTGTTGTTAATAATTGTGTGTGAATAAATTGTTATGTTGAGCAGTTCTGTTTGAATTTAGAAACCCCTAAGTATTCCTGTTGCGAATTAAGGTATTTTAGCAAATACCGTCCCATATAAATTTTGTCGGAAGACAGCCGTGTCTGTCATCATTTCTTTTGTCTGCTTCTATCGCGGCAGACTAATAAATTCGTGATAGTGGTGGCAGCGACCTTCGTTACCCTTGATCATTAATAAGTCTTGCATTAATATAATTAGTGGATTACTTTGGGTCAAGTAAATTTTCTAAGCACCCCTTGTATGTCAGTTATTAGATTTCGTCCTAGGCGACCGTACCTGTTACATATTTTGGTGGCAGCGGTGGGATCTAAATATTTTTTAATACTTAAACCCTCTCATTCCAGTTAAGCCATTTAAACCGACAAAATTTAGTTTTCAAAATTGTAATAAACTACTGTGTGTTATTATTACATTTTGATTTTTGAGGTATTTGTAGAGTCAATATTTGCATTTGTTGAGAATAAGTACCTGTTGTGTTCATTTTATTTGGAAATTGGTAGTTGTCGTACTTGCAGAACGACAAAAGAGTTTTATATACGTAAGTAAATTCTGAGTGGATTTATTACGGTCAGTTAGGTAGTCCCGAGCCCCTAAGTCGGTAGAAGTGTAAAGCAATAAAGAACTTTGTGTAGTTATTGCTTCATTGTTAATAAACTAAAGCAAGTAAAATGCCAAACACAACTGATTCACCCGATTTGAGTGAAACAACTGGTTCACTCAGATTCAATGATCAACAGATGTTAGACTACTTAGTAGCAGTTTCATCCTTATCTGGGGTTAACATGAAAATTCCAACATTTTCGGGAAAATCAGATGAAAGCGTAATAGATTTTATAGACAAAATTGAGAATTGTAAAAATATTGGAAAATGGAGTTCAGATTATGTAATTAGTGTAGTAAAATTAAATTTACTTGGAGACGCGGCATGGTATATTAAAAATAATTCAAAAACTAGAGATTCGAAAGATTGGAAAGTAATCAAAAGAGAATTATTGGAAAGATATCAACCCAAGCAAGACTCGAGAACGATACAAAGGGCATTTAATAGTTGCTATCAGAATAGGGACGAAACAATTTCTGCATATGTATGTAGACTGCATGCGTTAGGTAATTGTTTTATGGAGAGCTTCGAAGATAATTCGGAAGGAGCGCGTGAAGATAATTCGCGATATATAGAAAAACTTCTATTAAATCAATTTGTTTCGGGAATTTTACCACATTTACAAAGAGATGTATTTTACGAAAATCCAAAAACTTTTGATAAAGCAGTAGAAGTTGCAAAGAAATCAGAATCGGCATTTAACATGATGCGTCGCGAGGATTCAGATTTTGTTAATAGAATAACAGTTAAAACTCCGGTCGAAAATGAAAGTACGCGGGGAAATGATTCAAATTTAACGGCATCAATTGATAAACTAATTCAAGTTTTAACTTTGAGTCACATGCAAAATGTGGAAAAGAACTTAGAAAAGAACACGCATAAAAACGAAAATAATCGAGAAAGGAGTCCAGAATCTAATTTTAGAAATAAAAGCCGTTGTTTCAATTGTCAAAAATTCGGGCATTTTGCAAAAGATTGTCGTTACAATATAATATGCAAAAGATGTAATAAGCGCGGACACCAAGCAGATATTTGTCGTTCTATTATAAACCCGTCTAAATTTCCAAAGAAGGGAATGAAAGAAATTACTTATAACCAAGATTTAAACTAGATATGGCCGCGGATGTTTGTCCCGATTCGCGCGGCCGTAGTAGAGAACCGCGAAAAAATGATTTAGTAACCACTCTCCCTAGTAGTAGAAAAAGTAACAAAGTAGAATTAGTAGTGAATGGTAGAAATTTAGAATTTTTAATTGATACTGGTGCATGCGTTAGTATTATCAAGCGGTATGTAGTTGAGGGACAGCGGTTGTTTCCAATCGCACGCACGCGTAGTATTGTAGGTATTTCTGGGAAGGAATTACCTGTAGTTGGGACTACGAGAGTAAAATTACATGTAGGCCGTAGTAGCATTTATCATAATTTTGTAGTGTGTGATGATAGTATCAATTTAGCTACCGACGGGATATTGGGTGTAGATTTTTTAACGGAGTATAAAGCTCAAATTAATTATGCATGTAATGAGATAGTAATTTGTTCGGAACGACTCGCGATTTCAACAATTACACAAGACACTAAAGATAAATTTGGAAGAAAGGCAAATAGTAGCGGTTACGAATTTCTAAGCGAAAAAGCGAATCTAGCAGAGAATCAGGAACTTTATGTTCCAAAATTAAACGAAAATCATTTTATTTCAGCACCTCGTACTGCGCATAATTATAAAACAAAACGATCGTTAGGTTCTTTTTATGACACGGAAGTCCCAGCTCGCGATTATTTGTCGAGTACCAAGCAAGATACTCACGGGAGTATAAAGGCCCAACGTCGCGAAGAACATCGCGTACGGTTTAGCGACGAACAAGTTTCGCGAGTTAGAGAAGATATTCACGGTAGTAAAAAGACTCCACGTCGCGAAGAATATCACGGACGGTTTAGAAACGATCATGGTTCGCGAGTTAGGGAAGATACTCACAGGAGTATAAATATTCAAAGTCCCGAAGAAAATCACGTACGATTGAATAAAGAAAGTAGTTCGCGTGATAATGAATTAAATCGCGAAGTAACGAAAACTAAAAATCGTGAAGAAAATCGAGAAACGGTTAGCGAGAAGAATGACTCGCAATGTAGGGAAATTAATCGGGAAGAAATCAAAATTGAAAGGCGAGATTGCACTAGCGAAAACAGTGGCTCGTACAGTATAGAGGTCACTCACGATAGTTCAAAATTTTGTAATCGGGAAAACAAAGAAAGTAATTTTGAAGAAAATAATAAAGCTGTAGGTACATGCAGTAAAAATGATGAAAATTTAAATACTTCAAAAAGCGGATTGCAAAGTAACTTTTTAGGTAGCAGCTCACTGTGTCAAAACAGTAGCTTAGAAAGAGATGGAACATCAGGTACAAGCCCTGAAGATGTATTGTTAAAGGAAAGTGTGCCAATAAGTAAATTGAAAAAGGTTCATTTCGAGGAAATTGTTAAGGTTGACCATAATGCGGTCGTTTCAAACGGTTCAGGCAATAATATGGAAATTACCGGAATTTCTTCAGAAGTTAAAATTGAAAATAGTACGGAAAATGCAAAGAAGGATATAAGATCGGTTCGTATTAAAAAGAATATTACAATACCTCCTAGGTCTGAAGCTGTGTGCTTAGCGGAGAGGAATGTTGAGTTAAATGTTATAAATAAAGCAGGATGTGTCTTAATTGAGCCAGTCGAACTGGAAATTCAAGGAGTTATAGCAGCTAGAGTGCTTGCTAGGAGCGATGAGACCGTGGTACCGGTAAAGCTCATGAATGTGTCGCAAGACAGTGTGTTTATCCCTGCTAAAACCATTGTGGGTTTTGAGGAAAATGTCAAAGAGGACATTAGTACGTTTAGCGAACCGAGTAGCTTAATAGCATCCGTACAAGAAGTAGATTTTCGAACCTTATTTCATTTAGATCACTTACCGAGTAACGATAGGCAAAAAGTTGAAAAAGTGTTATTAGAATACAAAGATATATTTATACAGCCGGGAGTAAAGTTAGGTTGTACATCGAAAGTAAAACATCGGATCATAACAGATGATGTTCATCCAATTGCAAAAAGGCCATATCGTGTTCCATTCACGCAAAAAGAAACTTTGCAAAAACAAATTGACGAATTGTTAAAAGACGGTATTATTGAGGAGAGTGACTCACCTTGGTCAGCTCCTATTGTCTTAGTAAATCGAGAACTGTCGGACGGTTCGACGAAAGTTAGACTGTGTGTAGACTTTCGCGAGTTAAATAAAATAACGAAGAAAGATTTCTTACCGTTGCCGAATTTACAAGATACAATTTCGCATATGAATGGCGCTGCTTTATTTACAACCTTAGATTTAGCATCAGGGTATCACCAGGTAGAAATTGCCGAGGAAGATAAGGAAAAGACTGGGTTTAGTTCGCCGTGGGGGCATTATCAATGGAATAGAATGCCGTTCGGTTTATGTAATGCGCCAAGTACATTTCAAAGGCTGATGTATTGTGTACTAAGTGGATTAGTTGGGGAAAAATGTTACGTTTATTTAGATGATATATGCATATTTTCGGGAGATAATATAGAAGAACATTTAATGAAAATTAAAGACGTGTTTAATAGATTGCGGAAATTTAATTTAAAATTAAAACCTAATAAATGTGAATTTGTACGTAGTGAAACCGCGTATTTAGGTCACATTATTTCGGCGGAAGGAGTCAAACCAGATCCGTCAAAAATAGATGCAATAGAAAAATTTCCGACACCAAAAACCGTGAGAGACGTTAGGTCATTTTTGGGATTAGTAGGATTTTATCGTCGGTTTATACCTGATTTCGCAGAATCAGCGAAACCATTAACTACACTTTTAAAGAAAGATATTCCATTTAAATGGGACACAGAAACAAAATTTGCGTTTGATAAATTGAGAAGCGCGTTAATTAAAGAACCGATATTAATATACCCCGATTTTAGTCAGCCATTTACATTAACAACGGACGCGTCAAATATTGCATTAGGTGCGATTTTGAGTCAAAATCGCAACGGAGTAGAACACCCAATTGCTTACGCGAGCCGTGTTTTAAATAAAGCCGAAACTAATTATCCAACAATACAAAAAGAATGTTTAGCAGTTATATGGGCAGTTAAATTTTTCAGATGTTATTTATACGGGAGAAAATTTACATTGATAACCGATCATAGTCCACTTCGCTGGTTAAATAAAGTAAACGATCCAAGTAGTCGATTGTTAAATTGGTCGTTAAAATTGTCGGAGTATGTATTTGATATTATACACAAACCGGGAAAATTAAATACTAATGCGGACACCTTGTCGCGTATAGAAATTAATTGCGTAGATAATTACGAGCCAATATGTGATCGGGAAACCATAAAATTAGAACAAGAAAAAGAGTTGAAATTAAATAAATTGTTAGAAAATGAACAAAATTCACAAATCTCAAAATTTTATAAAGACAGGGACGGATTAATTTATAAATTGAGAAATTCAAATGAGCGCGAAGATAGATTAGTGGTTCCAGCCACTATGGTAAATAAAATCATAAGGATTCATCATGATCTGTCGTATGCAGGTCATCCGGGTTTCGAAAAGACGTATAATTTGATTAAAAAGAAATTCTTTTGGGAAAATATGGGTAAGCAGATTAAGGAATATTGTGAGCGTTGTTTATCGTGTAACGAAAGAAAAACTTCGCCTCATCTAAGACCAGCACCCTTGCAACAGTTCAATGAACTTAGTAAACCTTTTGAGCGTACGGCTATGGACATTGTAGGTCCATTTGAAAGAACCAGTCGAGGTAACAAGTATATTTTAACTTTTATTGATGCGTTTACGCGTTATCCCGAGGCAATACCGATACCTGATGATAAAGCAGAGACAGTAGCTAATGTGTTTGTTTCGCATATTATTGCAAGGCATGGAGTACCTAAACAGCTTTTAACAGACAAAGGGACGAACTTTTTATCGAAACTATTTAAGAGCGTGTGTCATTTATTCGGTATAAAAAAATTACAAACAACCGCGTACCATCCTATGGGAAATGGGTGTATTGAACGATTTCATAGAACTTTTTCAGATACAATGTCGCATTATATTAGTAAAGATCATAAAGATTGGGATTTATGGATTCCTTACGTATTAATGGCTATAAGAAATTCGGTTCATAATTCAACGGGAGAAACACCATTCTTTTTAATGTATGGTCGGGAGTTTCAGATACCACTTGAAGATAATATAGAACCGTTAGATAAAAAGACTGATACAGATTACAGTCAGAGTATCGAAGAAAGAATTAAAGACGCGTATAAAATAGTAAAAGAACGAATTAACAAAGCTCAAAGTAGGAATCAGGTTCAATACAATAAAAAGACCGCAGTCCGAAATTTTCAAGTTGGAGATTTAGTATTTCTACATAATGAAGTAGTTAAACAGGGATTAAGTAGAAAATTTGTGAAGCCATGGATAGGTCCGTATAAAATTAATAAACAAACTAGTCCGGTAAACTTTGTGATACAGAACGTGGACGGAGGTAAAGAAATATTAGTAAATGTAAATCGGTTGAAATGATATGTGGAACCAAATCATAGTACTCTAGAAGTAAAGAAGAGTCCAGTTCCACGCGTGATTGACATGAAAAAGTTTGATTACGTATATACGCCGCGTCAGAGCGATAATACTCAACGAGAGAGTGATAATACGATTAGCAGAACCGTAAGTTTAGAATCATTAAATGAACCGGGCGGAATTACCGTAAATGTAGAGGCGGATGTGCATAGTCAACCCATAATAATAATAATACCGGGCCAAGTGAAAATACCGAAACTCCGCGAAGTAGATATTCATTACGTAGTTACGGTCGGGTTCCCGATGAACCATGGGTAGCTAAAAGTCGGATATAGATCCGCAGTGTCATTGTAACATATTTGTTCTTGTGTTAATCATGTGTGATTTCAGTGTTCAGAGGTCTAGTGTTGCTCGCGTTAATGGGCTCAATAACAACAGAAGATTCCATGCCAGGAATGGACAAGGGACTTGTTTTTATTAAGGAGGAAGAGGTACTGCTAACCGGTGATAATTGGATCCTATCCACGGATATCAATCTGAGTGATTGTCGGCTCGTGTTGGAGGCATTCGAAGATGTTCTACGCGATTTGATGAAGTTGGACGTTCGACTTGGAGAGGACATGGAATCATCTTTCAAGACTGCTTTAAATGATATAGTAAGTAGAGAGTTAGGAATTATTAGCAATGATGTAGCAAAATTGAAAGAGAAATTGTATAATTTGTATAAAACAATTGCACCGTATGAGGTAAAGAGAGGCAAACGAGGTCTTATTAATTTGGGCGGTAATATTTTGAAATTTTTGTTCGGTACCGCAGATAATGCGGATCTAGAAGACGTTAATGAGAAAATTACCGAGTTAAATCAAAAATCGGATGGTATTTTAAGTGTAATGAATGAGCAAGTAACCGTAGTAAAGAAATTACAAGATAACGATAAAATGATGAAAGAAAATTTCGCGAAATTAAAAACTGTTGTTGCATTATTAAATACTAAAGTAGATCAGATTTTTAAAGAAAAAGAAAGTTTACATTTTGATGCAAAATTGATTCAAAGTATAAATTTAAATTCGGCATTAAGAACGGCTGAATATATATTGAATGACGTTAAAGAAGTTATTTCGGATTTAGGCAATGCTTTAGAAGCAACTGCTTTACAGAAATTAAGTCCTGTCTTTATCAGTCCGAGTTTATTAAAGGCGGCATTAAATTCAATTAGAAATCAGTTACCTACGGGCTTGTCGCTAATAGTATCTGATTTCGATAAAAATGCATTTTTATATTACGATATCGCGAAGGTTAGAGCAGCATATTTTAACGAAACTCTAAGAATTTTTGTTACCATTCCGCTAAAAGCACCTGGTCGATATTTTAATGTATACCGTGCATTGCCGTTACCGTATGAATCAGGAGTCGAACATACTAAATTGGTCGTAGAGACATCAAATAATTATCTGGCACTATCAGAAGACGGACAGTATTATATGGAAATGGACACTCAAGATTTATTAATGTGTAGAGATGGATTTATAAAAATTTGCCCGCCTTCAAAACCAATTAGAAAAATTTCGGTGTTATCTTGTTTAACCGCGTTATTCTTAGGTAATACAGACTCCGCGAGTAAACTTTGCAAACATAAAGTTGTCCTAGAATCAAAATCAGTATTGTATCGCTCTAAAAATAGTAATTCGTGGATATATATAGTGTGCAAAGGGACTTACTAACAATTAGTTGCCCGAGTGAAAAAGATCCTCAAAGATTTAATAGTACAAATGTAGTTTTAAAAGGAACGGGAATTGTTAATATTCCATCCACTTGTATAGCGCATAGTCAGAGTTACTTTTTATTACCTCAGTCGATTACCACGAGTAGTATGCAGTCGAGATATTATGATAATGTTATCGTACCACCATTGGAGACAAATATTTCACATGTTAGTAATTTTAGTAATAAAGGTGGATCTAAGGACGAAGTAAATGAATTGATTAAGACGATCAAATTAGATCAACTTAAGCTTGGGGTAGATGTAAATGATTGGCATTCGGAAATCCAGAATTTAAGAACGAGAAAAAGTCATAAAGAAATTACTTACTATGGTTCGATTATATTGGGTGTTATTGGAGGAATTATATTGGCACTAATACTGATTTATAAAAAATGTCCTATTAATATTAAACCGTATGTAACAAGAACTGCACCTCGAACGGAAATAATTAGTTTAGCAGCACTAGAAGCTGGATCCTCTCGTACCAGATCTGCGGTACAAGATAAGTTATTGCCTCAGGAACAAGTTCGTGTAAATAATGTTATTCACACTAGAATTCCCATTTTGTAATGTATTAAAAGAATAGTATGTATAATAGTTGCATGTTAGATTATAAAATTGTTAGGGCCAGTGATTCTGCCGTGGGGTTATGGTTTTAGGACTGCCCAGAGAGGCGCCCCGCAGAGGCCAATGATAGCTGTAACCACAGAAAGGACTACGGACGAACGGCTCAAAAGGCGAAGATCATTGCGGTTTCCAGTCGAGGACAGGTACCGGAGAGCAGCGACCCTTGCCCAGGAGCTCGGTTCTTACAAATATTAAGTAGTTGGGATAATAAATTATTTGCCCTTCAGGAAGATAATTTATTTTAAGGGGATAGGGAAAGTTGTAACACGCTCGCTCTGCGGCTCCTCGTTTTAGAGGAAATTGTTTAAATAAATTAAGTAATATGCCAGCTGTACTTGCAGCTGGCGTAATAAAAGGACAATGGTAGAAAAACATAGTATTGTAAATGTAGATTTTTGTAAGGTTTTAAGATTGCTTTTCGTTGGAACATTTGAGAGCAATAAAGTAAATGGTACTACATGGGGTTAAGGAAGCAATAAATTTTAAAAGCTAAATAGAAAAGGGCAGTTTTTGAGAATACAATGGGAAAGCAATCTTAAGATCACATTTCATGATTGACAGCGTCCGGCGACAAATACTTGGAGGTCTCAAAAGTCCGTTAGAGATTTTTTTTGCGTCTTCCAGCGTTGCCGCTCGGACGGGAGTCAGTTAATGAAACTAACGCTGTAAAATATTTGAAATGACCAATGAGGGTGTAAGAAACACCCCCTTATTGGGAAAAGTAGGGGTAAAATTATGCGGAGTTCCTTCCACATAATTTTATCTAAGATAATTCTCTCCGCTGACTTCAAACTGAACAGATCTAAGTGATCTTCTTGTGACAGTATTGCGAATCTTTCTAAATTTTGATAACTAAATTGTCTTAGTGACTTTAGATATTTTTGTGTTGTGTGTTGAAGCCGTCGTCGTCCGAGTCCAGATCGAACTTAATTAATTTTAATTATTTTAATTCATTTACTATTTTTAACTGTAGAGTCGTATAATATAAACTAATAAAGTGCTTCATCCGAGGCTGACCAGTGATGAATAGTAAGTAGAATTAACATTATTACTTTGGTAGTAGTAGTGTGAGGTGTTGAACCTAGGCTGATAGCATAGCAACTCTGAGGTCGCCCTATTTTTATTATTTTAATTGTTGAGAGTCCAAATTGTTAGTATCGTTCTCCCATGTCACAAGAGTAGTTAAGTAATATTAAATTGTTGTTAATAATTGTGTGTGAATAAATTGTTATGTTGAGCAGTTCTGTTTGAATTTAGAAACCCCTAAGTATTCCTGTTGCGAATTAAGGTATTTTAGCAAATACCGTCCCATATAAATTTTGTCGGAAGACAGCCGTGTCTGTCATCATTTCTTTTGTCTGCTTCTATCGCGGCAGACTAATAAATTCGTGATAGTGGTGGCAGCGACCTTCGTTACCCTTGATCATTAATAAGTCTTGCATTAATATAATTAGTGGATTACTTTGGGTCAAGTAAATTTTCTAAGCACCCCTTGTATGTCAGTTATTAGATTTCGTCCTAGGCGACCGTACCTGTTACATATGTAAGATAATGAATTTTTACATATGTATGTGATTACACGCCTATGATAATAAATGTTCTTAAATCAATTGTTTCATAAGTAACTATTATTTTATTCATTATTAGAGCATTAGTTTGGCAATATATACTGATTTTTATTCAAAGAGAATTCCAAAGCTATGAATAATTTCAATTTTCAATAATCACATAAAATTCTCTGTGAATAAAAATCCAAGTATAAATTACTCAATAATTGTACATATCATATAATATAAATTCTATTTTGTACTACATATGGTATGTAACATGTTTTTAAAATATTTTTCTTTTGTCTGACAAAGAATTGTTTTTGAATAATTGTAATCAAATGGAACATCAATAATTAACATGCTCTGATCATGCGAACAATTGCAAAATGTAAAGTAAATACTTCTGATCATATGAATAAAAAATGAACCAAAACCTTTTACTCATAAGTATGAAGCAAGTGCTCATAAGCAAAACCTTTACTCATAAGTATGAAGCAAGTGCTCATTGTTAGCAAAAGCTTTTGCTTTTTTGGTATGAATAAAATAAAGTATTCCTTCGCACATGTAAGCATTTGCTTTAGAACAAATGCATCTAGTCCAGAAAAGACGCACTGCTGCAAAATAATTCAGTTTATGTTCATTTAGTTTATATTACAAAAGTTTACTGTCTCAAGTAATTTCTGTTTTACAATTTACAGAATGGCTGAATTTATGAATGTGCGAAAAGTACTATAAACCTAGGAAATCACCTCAAATTACAGATTTCAAAAGTTTATTTCGCTTTGAAAAAGAAAATGTGGAATGGTTGGCATCTAATTTTTTTGGTGATGATGATGAAAAGCGAGGTGCTGCTTTATCTCCGGTACAAAGAATGAAGATCTGTTTAAGGTATTTAGTGGATCTTGAATTCCAAAAGGGAATTGGGGAAGAACTGTGTGTGGAACAATCGACAGTTTCTAGAACTGTCAGAAATGTTATAAAAGCATTCTTGCTCAGGCCCAACATTGGATAAAATTTCCAAAGACTGAATATAAAATCATGGAGGCAAAACAAGCATGGCTAAATAAGTATACGTTTCCTACCGCAGTTGTTGTAATTGACTGTACACATGTGAAAATATCAAAACCAAACCGTCATGGTGATGAATATATGAATCGCAAGAATCAAAGTACATTAAATATACAAGCAACGTGCAACGCCAAATAAATTTTTACAAGTGTAGATGTTAGTTGGCCAGGATCTGTTCATGACAGTAGAATTTGGAAAAATTCTTTAATACGGCAAGTAATGATGCGAACAAATAATACTGTACTTCTTGGTGATCAGGGTTATGGGAATGAGCCATGGCTCATGACTCCGTTTCGTATTCCTAACGATGACATCAAAAGAATCTATAATAAAGTTCTAACTAAAGAAAGAGTGATTATTGAACAAAGTTTTGGGCAGCTTAAAAGACGGTTTACTATTTTGCAATATGTGTGTCGTGTTAAACATGAACATATTCCAGATATAATTGTAGCGTGTTTTATTTTGCACAATATTGCAAAATCGTTAAGAGATCCAGATTTTGTGAACGACGAGAATCATAGTGATGATTCTGATCATGATGATTTTGATAATATTGGGGAGGATAATATCCGTGTTCGTGGAGTAGAAAGTAAGACAAAATTTAACTGAAATAATTCACAATCAGTAGAAATTAATAAGATATTTTATTTCGAAATTTTTAAAGTAATATATATTATTTTGTAAGTAAGAAAAAATATATTTTTCTGCAAACATGTGTATGTGTTTCCACTTTCAACAAAATGTTTATGATTTTCAGTATTCAGTTTGTTTATTTTTTCCTGATAATATTCTCTCTGTACCCTAGTTGTTTTAAGTTGTTCAAGTAATACTAATCTTTGGAGTTCGCTGTTTGACAATCTCTGTGTTTCGTCTGTGTCCTGCTGTAGTACTCTGTTTCTTTGAGGTATAGGTAATATTGACATTGACGAAGCTGCGACATCAGCAGTGTCTTCGCAGGACTTTCCTGCCAAATTGTACAAAGGCGTACTATTGTCCTGACTAACACCGTAGATTTTTGCTCCTACATAAATAGGATCATATTTGCTTATATTTATAAAACGTAAAGCGTGTATGTTTATTGTAAAAACTCACCAGGAATTTTACTAACTGTTGGATTTGTGTCTCCATCCATAGCCTGGAATAATATTTTCTCCCAATCTGACAATTTTATGGGTTTATTTCCGGTCTTTCGTACATCTGTCTTTTTTTTTAATCTTCTTTTCATGTTATTAACTTTTTTCAGAAATTTTGCTGGTTCCATTTTCTTGCCAAATATTTTTTCATATTTCGCTATCACATTTCGGATAGTGACTTCCTTTTTCTTTTTAATTGTTGGAATTTGAGCTTTGCTTAATATTTCTGGATACTGGATTATTTGTTTTGCTTTGAAATGCAGTTCTGTATTGTTGTGTTCTTCTACCTGCTCTCTAGGTATATCAGTTTCTGATGAAGATGACATTGTAGGAATATTGACATCTTTCACAGTTCAGACAACACTGTCCGTTTGAGGTTAATTTGAAAAAGAAAACACTCTCTGCAAATGTAATGGCGCTTGCCTCGACGAATTTGTACCTGCTATGACATTCTTTAACTTCATTTTTGGAAGCAATTGCTCGCAAGTATAAGGTAATTATTCATACAAAACGAAGCTTATACTTCTACCTTTTATTCGGAGCATTTGCTTTTACTCCAACCTTTTGCTTCGGAGAATTTGCTTCATTTTATTCATACCAACCAATATATAACAAAAAAACATGATGTTAAATTTAATAAAGCCATTCCCATTTGTACTTGCGCAAAATGTTTGTGTTTTTTTTATGAATATATGCATTATCTTTAAACAATAAATATGGAATTTCAGTTATTATTGTTCCCAGGCTGCCAGTAGCTCCTGCAATGAGGAGAGTATAAAATTTTTAATACAAATAAGTAAGATACCATATAGGTACCTGCAAATGGACATTTTATTTCCAATAAACCGAACGGTTTATTATTCTGGTCAAAAATAATGCTGTCTGGTGAAAATACTAACCAAGGATTTGAAAACGATACTACTAAACCAAATTCGCGAACATTGAAACCGGTTTTTTCAATAAATATTTTCCTAGCATTTGGTTCGTGCTTGATACCATGACTAGTAAATTTATTAGTAAATGATTTCGGAAAAAAATATTAACTACATTTAAGTGGCCAATTTTCAAGTTTGTAGGTGTATATTTCGTAAACTCTTGAACCTGTTATCCGGTACTGTCTTTCCTGATTCCATTGAAATTTGGACTCTTTTGTTCTATACAATATCGAATCAGCATCTAAATCTAAGTATTTGTTATAAAATTGTTCACAGTTTGAACAAATGAATGAAATTTGTATAGAATTTAATTCCATCATAAGTACTGACTTACTGGTGTTATTTAGAATAATTGTGTTGTCAATTAATGGTTCTTCAACAGATGTGTCCGATGTAATTCTTACATATGAATTATCATTATTTCGCTATTTACTGAAATAAAAAAATATAAAAGTTTTAAAAGAAATGCCGTCCTTATAAAATAATGTACTTCTGCAAAGCTAATGCAGAATTTGGAAGATCATTTATAAAAAAAAGCAGCAATTTCGTTTTCCTTATATGCGTCGACATTAACTCCTGTACGGTTCTTATATGCAGTACTTATACATAACATTTCTTTCAATGGTATAAGCCTATATTTTTCTTTAGTATCTGCTTTTTGAGTTGAGCAGATACATTGAATATCCGTTTGAGTTATTATTTCCAATTTATTTATGGCGGTTCTGAAACAAACACAAAATAACAAGCAACAAGAAACAATACAATAAGTTCAACATCCTAATGAACTAAAATCAGATCGAGCATAAAATTATATGACCGGCATTTAGAACTTCTTCCCCAGCATTAAGATGATCCATAATCTGAAACCCTGAATAATAAAGGAATAAATATGAATAATAGCATGACACAGATAAACATAGGTATATTGCTTTTTTACAAAAAAAAAATAGATCAAATTATTTATTTATTTATTTATTGAACAATTTATCCTACAGAACATAAGTTCCAATTAGAGGACAATTATATGAGAAGTATAACAAAATAACAAAAGCCTTGCACAAAATTGCAATAAATACAAGAAAAAATACAAATTACAAAGGAAAAGTTCATTCTATTAATACATACAATTTTAAATTAAATTTTTACTGATGTAAAATAATTAATCAAACTTCGTCTGAATGCACTAAAGGTGTCAGCAAATATATCAATACTGCAAGTAATACCATTGAAAATATTACACATTTGAAATACAGGGGATTTCATTTCATAGTTAGTTCTAGTTCTCTTACAGTGAAACGCAAGCTTTTTTCTGGAGGTTTTACGGGGAATATTTAAAAAAAGATGACCTTTAATAGAGCTGTCATTAATAACATTATTTAAAACTTTATAGAGAAATAAACAGGATAGTATTTTACGTCTATTGAAAAGGGAAATAATTTTGAATTCAGTTAATAAAGAATCGTAGTCTGTATCATAGCTGGGATATTGCTTATGTTTCTTATAATAACAATAATTAAGAAATCGTTTTTGAATAGATTCAAGATGAATATTATATTATAAATTGGATTCCATATTTGTGAGCAATATTCTAATTTAGATCTAACTAATGAATAATATAAACGTTGGAGAGTATACAAATTATGAAACGGTTTACAAGACCTTATAATGAACCCTAATGCTTTTAAACAAGATTTTTTAAGGTACTCAATATGTAAATTGTAAGATAACTTGCTATCAAAAATAACTCCAAGATCCTTAAATTGTGATATTCTTTCAAGATAAGTGTTCTCCATGATGTATGGATAAGTATAAACAAATTTTTGACAAGATAGCTCATTATCTAACATTTACTAAAGTTAAAAAATAATTTGGATGATCGAGACCAAGATAATAATTTGTTTAAATCATTTTGTAAAAGAATACAATCTTGTAAACTGTTAATGATTCTAAAAATTTTTAAATCATCAGCATAGAGCAGAATTTCGGAATTTTTGACAATATCAACGATATCATTAATGAATAAAACAAACAATAATGGAACAAGATTAGACCCTTGAGGCACGCCAGAAGTGGCAATATAAGGTGAAGAATTTTAGTTATTAATACGTACTTTAAGAGTTCTAGACTGAAGGTAAGATTGAAGAAGAGTAATAAGATCAGAAGAAAAATTAAAATTAGTTTGTAATTTTTGAAGAAGGACAGAGTGATTAACTATATCAAAAGCTTTTCTGAAATCGGTGTAAATAACATCAATTTGAGAATTATCATGTAAAGAATTTAATGTATATTCAGTAAAATTAATTAAATTAGTTGTTGTAGATCTGCCCTTCACGAAACCATGTTGATGAACTGAAATAAGATTTTCAACACTGCTGTATATCTGTTTGTAGAGAATAGATTAAAAATTTTTTGAAATATTTGATAAAATACTAATTGGACGATAATTAGTGATATCAGATACGTCACCTGATTTGAAAATTGGAGTGATAAAAGAAGATTTAAGAATAGAGGGAAAGACTTTACTTTTGATAGATAAGTTGAATAAATATTTTAATGGTTCAAGAAATATGTGTCTACAGGCCTTAATAATATACGCTGGTAAATTATCAGGTCCAGGTTTTAAACATTTAATTGCGTCCAAAATATGGTCGTCCGTGACATAAGAAATATTAACATTGTTGTGTGTACAGTTATCTACCTTAATGTTTGAAGTTACATAGTTTTGCTGTTCGGATGGAATATAAACACTGGCAATTCACCTTAAGGTGAAATGATACCCCAGCGCGGGAAATTTAAAACCAGTATTTAAGTTTTTAATTTTTTATTAAAAATTGTTTAATGTAACAAATTTTTCTTATATATGTAAATAAGTAGACATCAATTCGCTATTGAAATAATATTATTTAAATGATATTATTTATTATTTATACACCCAAAACATTTTTTTAAATATAATTTTCAAAATATCTCCAATCGAAGACCTAATAATTTGTTGAAAATTTCAGGATATATTTCAAATAGGATACTGTATCATATATGTAAAAATGAAAAATAACGACCTTCTCAAAAGTTAAAAAACATATGAAAAACATAGAATTTTCATATGTTTTATTTTATTTCTCCAGTACTAGACCTAATATCTGATTTAAATTTATGTATGTTCTAAAGAATATTATTATACATGTCATAAAAAAATTACGTAAATTGAACTTCTAGATTCCAAGTAAAGGAAAAAAAAGTTTTTTTCATTTTTTTTCTCAATAATGTGAATATTTACGATGGAAACGTTATCTGCATTCCGTACTGTATATTGTTATACATTCGTTAGGAATATATGAATAATATATACGTTTTAATATAAAAGATATTAATTTTGTAAGCAGTTGCGGTAAGCATTTTTGTGAAAAATAAGGAAGTGGCGCCACAGTAAGCAGCGGTCAGTAGCTAACTAATAATAGTTAGCTACTGACCGCTGCTGGCGCCCCTTTCTTATTTTTCACAAAAA
This sequence comes from Stenolophus ochropezus, assembly GCA_035578165.1. NCBI lineage: Eukaryota > Metazoa > Arthropoda > Insecta > Coleoptera > Carabidae > Stenolophus > Stenolophus ochropezus. Next base: position 50,787,222 of record JAQOWZ010000003.1, on the reverse strand, counting down.
TATTCGGTGGCTCAGCGGGATATTTAACAAAATGTATATTTATATTTCGCATTCATAAATGATAAGTATATATATATATATATATATATATATATATATATATATATATATATATATATATATATATATATACCGGGTGTCCCAGCTCGACCGACACATGGGAGTTTTACATGGGAAATCAGTTAATTATGAATAGTATCTCCCCAGTACAAGATATTAACTTGAAATTTTGTATGCTTATTGGGGAATATTATTTCTATGGATTACAGTTATTTGAAATGTGTAATTTCGTCTGCAAGATGAGATTTATTAAATTATAAAATCTAACATTTTCGTTCAAAATCAGTCAGCCATGGAAATAAAAGAAAATATCTCTGCGACAGTTCTGACAGTTAATGACATGTCATTGTAGATAATTATATTTTTGTAATATTGGTATATTATTTAACAAAAAGAAACTAAATTCCACTTAAATAATATTAAACTACAGGGAATAGGAATTAAAATCAGTGATACTTCACTAAACTGTCAGCTACATATTTTCTTTTATTTCCATGGCTGTCTGATTTTGAACGAAAATGTTAGATTTTATAATTTAATAAATCTCATCTTGCAGACGAAATTACACATTTCAAATAACTGTAATCCATAGAAATAATATTCCCCAATAAGCATACAAAATTTCAAGTTAATATCTTGTACTGGGGAGATACTATTCATAATTAACTGATTTCCCATGTAAAACTCCTATGTGTCGGTCGAGCTGGGACACCCGGTATATATATATATATATATATATATATATATCTATGTATGTTCTGTTACATGTCAGACTTTCTAGCACATGGAAACTCCGCCTCTTGGCTGACTATGCGGTAAATTTAAGTAAACGGCAAATAAAAATATTTTTTTATTCCATTTTAAATTTATTGAAATATAAGTTTTTATTGTTATTATTAATATTAATATAAGTTACATGATTTTAAATATAAAAATAGATGAATATAATGCATTATATTTACTAAATGAATAGGTAGATATATAAAAAACGGTGAAATATAAATAAATATATATTATATAATATTTTTATGTTTACAAATGTAAAAACGAATAAAACAATCTTCTAAATAAATTAAAAAAATATTTTTTTGAAACTGTGGATGATAACATTTTATATTTATTAACAAAATTTTTAATTTATAACGAATATTTTCAGTGGAATATTTATTAAAATTTTGGAATTGAAAACTTTTTTGTAGTCATGACAGTAGGCAGTAAGTGGTGGGGGTGAAAACTACGCGGCTGGGAGGCGGAACTGCTTCAAGGTCTAATTTTCGTATAACAGAAATACTGGGGAGTGCACAGGGCCGCGCCAAGCCGGGATGTTAGGGGTGCTCAACACCCCGGCGGCAGCAATCAGGGGGCGGCAAGTCGTCTAAACAATTTCTAAAAAAAAAATTTCTTCTTTTACAATTCCGCCAGGGCGGCAAAAACTGAAGGCTACAAAACCTTAAAACATATCATTTAATGATTGTAAAAATATTTATTTCAAAGTCTAAAAATACATATTTTCATTTCGTAGTATAAGTTAACGAGAAGCGCAGCTACTCATCGGCATATCGTTAATAATTGAAGGTAGCGGTTGCGGTTCAAGAAATATATGTATTCTTTTCTGCATCCATATATCGTTAACGTCATTAACAGTTAAACAAATGTCTGTAACAAGGTGGGAAAGTAGAGTCGATGCTGTAAAAGTTTTAAGATAAAATATTGACTCTATATATAATACGTTGTATAATTTATTTAATGACACATCCAGTAATATTAACACAAAAAATTTGACTAAATCATTAATAACTAAAATAAAATTTTATAAATTTTTATGCTCTGTAGTTATTTGGTACAAAATAAACGTTGATAGTAAGTACATGCAAAAATCCGATTGAGATATACATACAAGAATTAAAATGTTGAATCAATTAAATAACACTTTGTGCGAATATAGATATAGTTGAAACGCGAAACATTGCCAAAGAAATTGATTGTGAAACAGAATTTCCTACTGACGGCATAATAAGACCGCGTAAGAAAAATACTGTTTCATAAAAAGATGAAAGTACTGATTCACCAGTTGAATATTACAAAATTAATTCTTATTTTATCATTTTGGACAAAGCAATATCTAAAATGGAAGAGCGATTTGAGCTCTTAAAAATACACATTGAAAATTTAAAATTTTTAAGTCATATTTATTCATTATTAGAAACAAGTAGAGGACAAAAATGAAGTACTGCATGGATTTGCAAATCAAATTATCTGATAGCGAACGGAAGGAATCTGATATAAGTGCAATAGACTTATGTGATGAAATTGAAATTTTATTAACATACATTAATATAGATATGAACGCATTAGAATTAAAAGATTTTATTTTTTTCAATAACCTTACAGATATGTTCCCAAATATTATGATTTCATTAAGAATATTTTTAACTGTTTCTGTAACTGTAACTTATGCTGAAAGAAGTTTTTCAAAATTAAAGCTGATAAAAAATTATTTACGATCCAGTATGTCACACGAACGGTTAACTAATTTAGCAATTATATAAGTATAGAAAACAAAATTGCTAGAGAACTATATACTACTGATTTAGCTAACGAATTTACAATATACAATAAAACATATAGAACTCATGTTGTTATTAGTTTACTCATAGGTTTTGTTATTAATTTTTTGTATATATAAATAATTGGGGCGGCGCATTCAATTTAGCACCCCGGCGCCAACTTTCCTTGGCGCGGCACTGGGAGTGCAATTGCTATATATGCTTTATACTGTTTTATGGTTATATAATATATAGTTTCTTGTATGTATATTTTATTTGTATGGTACTTTGTTACATAGTGTTTGCATATTATTATTATTACTATTAATATTATATATCATAATCAGTTATCCTTCTACCTTCAGTAGGATCAGTAATATTATTATTATTTACGGTTTTCTTTATTGTGTCTCTGTAGCACCTATTTACTCAGTGTTTTATTGTTATTATTATTACATTATTTTCTTGCAAAAATGGCAACTGAACAGCCAGAATTATTTTCTCGCAAAAAAACCAAATAAAAGAGGTATACATACATAATATATACATTTATCTGAAATGTGCTGCCTCAATTTATACTAATGTAAACCGATCGAATATGTTAGGTTTCTAAAAATTTGTATTAAAAATTTTATTTTTTTCTATTAGGAATGATGACCTCTGTCAATTTAATTCTCCGACAACGCCGAATTACAAAAATCTAAATTACATTGCAATATAACCTGGTTTTTTGTTTTATAAAACGCAAAAATCAGATAATCCTAGATTATACGACAATAAATGATCCGAGATTATGAAATCCGAATGGTGCTGTGAAGGTGATACACCCATATTGGCACAATTAAAAAAACTGTCCTATTATTTATTACTAATTAATTACCAATTAATTACCGCAAAAATAAATTTATTACCCTTGCCGTTTTAAAAAAAAGGATGGCTGTGCCAGCTTCTCAGTGAAGCTAGCACACCACCAAAATAGTAAAAAAATAGTAATTTGTATGTTAATATTTAGTACTAATTAATTACCACATGCATAAATTAATTACCAGTATCATTAAAGAAAAAACGCAACTTTTCCAGATTTGCTAGCGCACGAACGCGAAAGAACATATTTTCTTCGTCAAAAATAAAATAACTGAAGTTGATAACTATACCTAACAATAATTGTTGAAATAAACTATTTAGGACAGATTGTGCTGGAGTAATATATTGTTAAATATTTTTTAGAGAACGATTTCCTTGGAAAGATAGATTTTAAGAGTTTTTAATCTAAAACTAAATTTTGCCAATGTTAATTTTTATAAATTAAGTTGCTAAATATACCTAACAATAATAATTGTCAATATGAACTATTTAGGTGCATTTGTGCTGGAGTAATAATTTGATTAATATTATTAAGAGAACGATTTCGATAGTTTTTCGAAGAAGTTTTAATCTGAACCTAAATTTTGGCAATTGTAATTTTTAGAAATCAAATTGCTAAATATACTTAGATATAATAATTGTCAATATAAAATATTTAAGAGAGATTGTGCTGAAATAATAAGTTGTTAATTATTGTTTAGCGAATAATTTCAAAAGAATACATTTTCAAAGATTGTTGAATCTGAAACTGAATTATGGCAATAGTAATTTTATAAATTATATTGCTATATATACCTAACAATAATAATTGTCGATAAAAATTATTTACGTGAGATTGTGCTGGAGTAATAAATAATTAATTTTGTTCAGTGAACGACAGTTTATTGAGAGTCAATGCCCTGAATAGATCTTTAAACAATAATTAACAATTTATTACTCGAGCACAATCTCTCGTAAACACTTTATATCGAGAAACATTATTGTTAGGTATATTTAGCAGCTTGATTTATAAAAATTACCATTGCGAAAAATTAGTTCCAGATTAAAAACTCTTTGAAAATAAATATATCTTCCCAAGGATATCGTTCGCTACGCTAAACCATTTTTAACAATTTATTACTCCTGAAAAATCTTTCCTAAATAGTTTATATCAACATTTATTGTTAGGTATATTTATCATCTTCATTGATAAAAATTACCATTGGCAAAAGTTAGTTTCAGATTAAAAACTCTGAAAATCTATCTTTCCATTGAAATTATTCGTTAAAGAATTATTAGCAATTTTTTACTCCAGCACAAATACACCTAAATAGTTCATATTAACAATTATTATAGTTAGGTATATTTAGAAACTTGGTTTATAAAAATTACCATTGCCAAAATTTAATTTCAGATTAAAACTTCTTCGAAAATCTATCTTTCAATCGTTCGCTAAACGATACATAACAATTTATTACTCTAGAACAATCGCTCCAAATTAGTTTATATCGACTATTATTAATGTTGGGTATATTTAGCAACTTGATTTATAAAAGTTGCTATTGCCATAGATTAAGAACTATTTTTCCATTGAATTTATTCGCAAAACAATAATTAACAATTTATTACTCGAGCACAATCTCTCTAAAACAGTTTATATCGACAATTATTATTGTTGATTATATTTAGCAACAAAAACTACCATTGCCAAAATTTAGTTTCAGATTAAAAACTCTTTGAAAATCTATCTTTCCATTGAAATTATTCGCTAAACAATAATTAACAATTTATTACTCCAGCATAATCTCTCCTAAATGGTTCATATCGACAATTATTATAGTTAGGTATATTTAGCAACTTGATTTATAAAGATTACCATTGCAAAAAATTTAGTTTCAGTTTCTGAAAATCTGTCTTTCTAAGGAAATCGTTCTCTAAACAATATTATAACAGTAAACGGCAAAGGTAATAATTTTATTTTTGCAGTAACTAATTAGTATTAAATAATAGGATAGTTTTTTAAATTATGCCAATACGGCTGTGCCACCTTCACAACAACAATCCGAGATTATATACTAGATATTTTTATTCAACGCGATTATACAGGGTGTTCCATTTAAAAGTGCCACCATTGCTATCTCGAGAACTATGAGAGCTACGAGGTTGGTCAAATTAGCAAAGAACCACCATTTTATAAGACTAATACAATGAGCAAAAAAATTTTTTATTCAACCAGTGGTTCTCAAAATAGGGGCCACAACTTTCTTATTTTAAATGGGAATATATGTTTATTTTTAGGTTATTCGATAGAGTATTTTTTTCTGAATTCAACGATATGTACATATCATATACTAATATAACAAAATAATTGAGAAAAATTCATGTTAAATTTATATGTATTTTATTTATATCTGGCTGAAATAAGAGTGCTTTGGATAGAAAAATTTAACAAAAAATAATCAAACAATGTTAGACAGAACATTATGTCTATGTTTTCTAACCATAGCACTCTTGTTTCAGCCAGATATAAATAAAATACATATAAATTTAACATGCATTTTTCTCAATTATTTTGTTATATTAGTATATGATATGTACATATCGTTGAATTCAGAAAAAATACTCTATCGAATAACCTAAAAATAAACATACATTCCCATTTAAAATAAAAAAGTTGTGGCCCGTATTTTGAGAACCACTGGTTGAAAAAAAAATTTTTTTTGCTCATTGTATTAGTGTTGTAAAATGGTGGTTCTTTGCTAATTTAACCAACCTCGTAGCTCTTATAGTTAGCAATGATGGCACTTTTAAATGGAACACCCTGTATATAAAAAATATTGCATTATTTTTATAAACCGGTATAAAATATTTAATTCGCTTTTATAAAACCGGGCATATGTGTAATTATATATTTGTTTACATAGTTGTAAAGCAATTTACTAAAAATATTTTCAAAATAAGTCAAATCTAAATGACGTGGAGAGCTCATTATTTTTAAACAGACAACTAAAAAAATAAAAAATTAAAATTTATAAATCATAGTGTTTCAAATGTCATCGAGGAAAGTTGTATGTTCGGATTTTATGGTTGTATTTTATATGGAGAGGTGCAGTCTTGGTTACCATAGTAACACCCTTATTGTTTATGTCCGGCGAAAAGATTCCCCCTACATTCTTGGAAATTTGGTACGTTCTAGTATCGTAAGTCGTGACATTACCAAAGTACATTTTTTAAAATTGTGTAATCAATTGTAATGATTAATAAATTTGTGAGTAAAAAGTATTTCTCAACCACGCTAACTTTTCAATGATTTTTGCTAAGGTCTCATCTTACAAATATTACTTATATTTTCTAGTCTTCTGTAACCAATGTTTTACTTGCACAATGCATATTTACCAATAATTTAATAATTTCTTATTTTACATGTATTTTCTGTAATTAATGCAGCTTGTAATAAATTAATAAATATGTGTTAAAGAAACAATTTTTCTGCAAAATGTTAAAAATGAATCATAATATCTCAAGAAGTTAGAAAAGTGTATACCATAGTATATTATGTATTAAAACAAAAAAATTATGATTTGTAGTATAATTCTCGTTAAATGTGATTTCTCAATAGGTGTTAACGTATATATATTTATGCATTTTGAATTCGAAACGACCGCCTTATTCAAGGTTGGCGTCTTTACTAACTATTAGAGTGCCATCTGTTATTAGGTAGTCGCTTATTGAATAGCTCAGCAATACTGTTATGCACGTTGCCTATGCTACAGGATTTTAATAAAACGTTTTAGGCGACATCTATTGAGCTAGAAACAAAATACTTTGGGGTATCATTTCACCTTAAATAACATGTTAGTAAATTAATCAAAGATAAGTACATGCCGTTGAAATGGAAACAATTTATTGTTAATGAAACAAGTATCGATGAAATAAAGTAGAAAAATTGGCAGGTATAACAATTTTAAGTTTGATGTAAAATGACGAAGTACATCGTTAGAAGAAACATCAAGGACTGGCTGAGTGAGAAAAGAACTAACAGAAAGTCAAAATAATAAAAGTAACTAAATGTAAGAAATATTATTGTAAAATACTGAAATAAAATTTATTCAAAAATTGAACATCTCTTCTAAAATTGACAAGTGTTCTGATTTGATGAAATGTGTAGTATTTCTAAAAATAATCTTTTTTTATAATTAGATTCTTTATCAAGGATTTTTACTTTTTCAAAATCAAAAAGATGTCCAATTTCCGAATGATGATAAGTTAAAGCTGTTTTATCATGTTTATTTAGATTATTTAAACAATCGTTTTTATGATTCTGAATTCTGCATTAACCAATTTTTGGTTTGACCTATGTATTTTAAATTACAATTGTTACATTTAATTTCATTAATAACATTAGTTTGTAAATCGGGAGGTGTTTGATCTTTCAATTTGGAAAAAAATTCTGTCAGTTTCCTTGTATTATAAAATACGAGATTAATATTGCAATTTCTAAAATTATTACTCAGTTTTTCTGATAAATCTTTTATGTAAGAGATTTTAAAATATGTAACTTTAGGTTCTTTTATGGCAATTAAAGGTTGTGAGTTATTATTGGAAACTAAATTTTGAGATAACACTTTTTGGACTAGTGATCTTGGGAAACCATTTTTAATCAATTTCGTGCGAACATTTTTCAGGTTTTCATCTAAGAAAGATTCATGACATAGATTAGTGTATCGTTATTTCAAGGCTTTTATAGTGTTGATTTTTTCCTAAAAGGATGAGTTACAGTAGCATCTTCATTCCTAATAAATAGTATGTCCAAAAAGGGTAATTTACCATTAATTTCCAGTTCCATGGTGAACTGTAAGTGACGATTAAAATTATTGAAATGTTCCACAATTAAATGTACAGAATTTTGTGGTATAATTGCAAAAATATCATCTACGTATTATTTTAAATATTCAATTTTAATAGGTGAAGTATTTATGATATCAGTTACGGCTTTAGTCATTACTAAATTAGCAAAGATTACAGATGCAGGATTACCCATAGCACATTCAAAAATTTGTTTATATATTTTATTGTTAAATTGGAAATAACTACTTTAAAAAATTAATTCAATTAATTTCTTAAAATTTTCTAAAGGAATGTTAGTATAATCATGGATATGTTCCTATTTTTCTTTTATAATAATAATATAATAAAAGAAATTACAGTACCACCTTCACACATACTAATTTCATTAGATGTGAAATCTCGCTTCACTAATATTCCAAAAAAAATTTACTCCGTTTTTAAACTATAGACAGCACTAGACGAAGACACATTTCCACCTCTAGAAGGTATAAAAAAAAATCAGTAGATTTATTTGGCCGAGAAATGAAATGTCAAAATGAAGGTCACGTCAGAATTTATACTTTCCAGGCTATATTTTCATCATCCAGAACTATGATAGATAATCTACTTAATTTATTCATATATGTAAATACGTAACTTTTAATGATAAATTAATTAATTGCCTATTTTTTATGTAATTCCATGTTGAAAAATTTATGTATTTTTGAAAATACTGTTAACTCTTGTTTTTATACATTGCACCACATATAAATAAAAAAATATTTATTAAATACACTTATCCGATCAATTTCGCCTTTTTGGAGCATTTTAAGGATACTTAAAAAAACCTATAAAATACAAAAAATAAAAACAATTATTCACTATATTGTCATTATTAATATATTTATACTTCAATACTGATGAAGAAATAATTTGTAGATCTTCAGTAAAGGGAAGGATTTAATAAATGCAATAAATACAAGACTATATAAAAATGACATAAAATAGAGTACATAACAAAACACAACATATAAATAAATATATATACATAGATACGCTATAATGTAAAAATATAATCAAAGATATCTAACTAACTAAACTAATATCGAGATATCTTCAATACTTCCTCTACATGTGCGTATCGGTGTTGTTATATAGCCATTCCCATTTCTCTTGTAAGTCTTTGGAATCGTACTCGCTGTAGTGGTTTGGTACAAATATCTGCCAACTGCTTTTTACCACTTACATGTTGTACACGAATTTCACCCTCCAAATACTTCTCTCGAATAAAATAATAAGGCACATCAATATGTTTTGTGCGTTTGTGGAATTCAGGGTTCTTTGTCAGCTTAATAGCACTAGCATTATCCACATATAAGATGGGTACATTTTGAAGGTCACAAATTTCATTAAATAGACGGTTTAGCCAAATCGCTTCTTTAGCTCCTTCACTAGCCGCAACAAACTCTGCTTCAGTTGTTGAAACAGCAACAGAGCGCTGTTTTTCACTGCGCCAGCTAATTGCACCGCCAGCATGGAGACACATGAAACCAGACGTCGATCTTCGAGTTTTAACATCTCCTGCGTAGTCTGCGTCTGTAAAAATTTCAATTTCATTGGTTTTGTAGCCTGGTCTATATAAAATGCCAAGATCAATTGTTCCTCGAAGATATTTCATAATTCTCTTCACATTGATCCAATCTGATTCTGTAGGTGCTTCCATCGTTCTTGCAGCTACCCCAACAGCATAAGCAATGTCTGGTCTTGTCACTGACATTAAATGCATAAGACTTCCCACAGCTTCTCGATAGGGTACTTGAGAACTCACTCTACTCTCATCGTGACCACTACCTGAAGGATCAAAAGGAGTGGAAACCGGACTAGATCCTTGCATTCTAAATCGCTCAAGCACTCTTCTAGTATAGGCACTCTGACCAATCCAAATTGAACCATCCTCTCTTTTTACAATCTGAATCCCAAGAAAACTATTCAGTGAACCAATAGTTATTTTGAATTCGTTTGATAAACGCTTATAAAGCTTATAAAGTTATTTACTTCTTAAGAATCAGACCCTGCTACTAATCCATCATCTACGTATATTACTACAAGCAGTTTCTTACCTGCATAATTCCGATAAAATAGACATGGATCAGATTTACTACATACGAGACCTTGACTCTTCATAAAATTTGAAAATCTTGAGTCCCAACACCTAGGAGCTTGCTTCAACCCATAAAGTGATCTCTTAAATTTACAGACACGACCAGTTGTATCAGAATAGCCTTCTGGCTGATTCATATAAACTTTTTCTTGCAATTCCCCATACAAGAATGCAGTTTTTACTTCAAATTGCATTAAGTGTAATTTTTCTGAAGCTGCAACGCTTAGTACTGCACGAATTGTATTATAGCGTTCTACAGGACTAAACAATTCATCATAATCGATACCTTGACGTTGTGCATATCCTCGAGCTACTAGACGAGCTTTATACCTAGCTAGAGAACCATCTGGGTTCAATTTCGTAGAAAGAACCCAGCGACAGCTTAACACATGAGCTTCTTTTGGTTTTTCCACTAATTCCCATGTACCATTTTCTTCATGTGAAGTCATCTCATCATCCATAGCAATTTTCCATTGCTTGGCATCATCTCGTTGCATGGCTTCCCTATAAGAATTAGGATTACATGCTACATCACGTTCCCTTGCACAGCAAGCATGATGTATTCCCCACTCGTCATCCATTTCGGCTGTCTCTTGATACGCTTTCCACGACCAAGGTTTTCACCTTCCTCTGGATCTGTGTTTTCTTCTATTGCAGATTCGGTTGATGTCTCTGGTTTAAATACAATTTCTGTAACAGAGTCTGATATTGTACATTCTGGTTTAAAGTTTACATCGTGGCTTATAATAGTTTTATTTCTTCCGGGCATGAACACTCGAAATCCATCTCTAAGTCCATGATACCCTACAAACAAACCAACGACAATTTTTACATCCCACTTTTTACGTTTTTGTTTAGGGACATGTACATAACATTCTGTACCAAATACTCTCAAATGCTTCAAATCATTCACAACCTTACCAGACCATAATTCAAAGGGAATTTTTCCTTCCACACAAGTTGAACTCGTCAAATTTAGTAGGTATACTGCTGTATTACATGCTTCACCCCATAACTTTACTGGTAGTCTATGAGCCTGTAACATAGAACGAGCTAATTCAACTACAGTTCTATTTTCACGTTCAGCAGCTCCATTTTGCTGTGGACTGTATGGTATTGAAGTGCAAAGCAAGACTCCAAATTCTCTCGTAATTCTCCAGACATCCTCTGAAATAAACTCCCCCCCATTATCACACAATATTTCTTTAACAACGTGTCCATTTGTTTTAGCTTCATTCAAAAATTCATTTAAACATCTCACAACTTCATTTTTTTTTTTGATAAGAAAAATATTCGCCGATATTTACTAAAATCATCTTTAAAAAGTACAAAATATCGATTACCTCCAATTGATATATTTTCCATCGGACCACACACATCGGTATGAATTAATTCACCAACCTTAAGCGGACGATTTGGACGTTGACCAAAATGTTTTCTATGGGACTTTCCAAGCGCACATCCGTCGCAAAACTCACCCTCTTGCGGTACATTTATGCCATACCGTATCTTTCGTGCCATAGCTGTAAAGTATTATTTGTGCTAGCCAGATATACACACTCATGACTTGGTATAATCACATGCATGTCAAGTAGGTATAAATCTCCAACTAGTTTTCCAGTCAGAGTTACCTGTCTGTCTTTACTGAATTTACAACTAGTAGCATCGGCTTGGAACTTATATCCTTTGGCAACAGCTTTTTGAATTGAAAATAAATGCCGACTAGCATCGGGAATATACCAGACAATTTCTAAATAGCTACGATACCACCTAGAACCAATTTTTATGTCCACATTTACATTACCTTGTCCGAAAGCCAATGATTTTGTATTTCTCCTAAAACCATACATAACGCGAGGAGTAGCAAATGGTTTGTAGTTCGTCAAATATTGTCTATTAAAAGTAATATGTGTTGCTGCACCGCTGTCCGCTATCCACTTGTCAGTGTCAGTTTGCCTATCAAAACAAACAAAACTGTGAATTTTAGACTGCTAATTTTCTAATGTGCAATGAGTGTCATAGTGTGCGTTTAAAATATTATTAATTATTAATAAAAATCTACGTTATTCAAACTTCCTGAAAATGTAGATAATGTTACAAAAATTGTAAAATGTCAGGAGGTCTACACCTCCCATATTTTTATTATAGTATTGTACAGAAAATGGCCTGCTAATTTCTACTGTACTTTTACTTGTTTTTCAGTATCGTTTTATTTTGTCTTGCGGTTCAACCCCAGCACAGTTTGATGCTATATAAACAGAATTATTATCCATCCATTTAGTAATAGTAACAGAACCTGATTCTGTTGATGCGACAGAAGAACTCCCTTTCCCTTTTTTTTCAATTCTTTATTAGTCAGCAAAAATGTTTCGGCCCCTGCAAGACGGTTTAATCGTAATGTACCAGTTGCAAATATATCTTTTTTTCTCAAATGTTCCAGTAATGAAATAGAGCAGAAAAGATTGTCAAAGAACAATTTGTGGTTATTGTAACCAATATCTTCACTAAGCCGAACGATAACGTCTGCACATGCACCAAAATTGCTAATTTTGTCTCGCCCTCCAGCAGCTCCTTGGTAAATTTCGAAACGGTACATGTATCCGCTCACACCAGCTCTGACTCAAATTTTTACTCTCCATTTTTTTGGTTTTTTGAGAAGATACTGTTTTAAATCTAATCGACTTTTTAGGGGCACAATTTGCACATCAATAGGCTCATCAACCATAATCAAATTATAGTAAATATGTGTTGTAAATAATATTTATATATTTAGCAAGTAATAATAACAATAAAAAAATTATTAAAAATTTATTCAGTTCCGAGTTATTAAGGTTTATAAAATTCATCGCGTCATCAGTACTAGTTTTAAAATGAAGCTTCTGATTAGCTAAAAAATGAAAGCCCGCTGCTCGCCATTAATTCAGTCAGGCAACATAAAATGGTTACAAACATATATGAAAACTTTCTACTGTTGGTATTCTGTGACTGTCAGTCTGTCAGCTTAAGAGGTTAAAAGCGTTAAAAGTACGTGCTTGTTGTGTGAATAATAAAAACGATAGTTATAATTTTATCCAAAAACGAATTACAAAAACTCGAAACTGTAGTATACAACACGAAGTTTTAAAGTTTGTCGTAGTTCAAACACATGACACAAGCCCACTAGCGCCAAAGAAATGTCAAAGTGAAAAAAGTTGTCAAAATGTAAAACAATATTTACCTACTTTCCATAAAAATATATTTGTTAATCTTTTTAGAGAAAATTATTGAACAAAGATAACATTTAATACATGTTTAATTTTATATCAAATATAAAATGAAGGAATTGCAAATCACATGAAAACCTACTGGTTCAGTACCACTATTTAGTACTGATGACGTCACATTGCAGCGCTGTACATTAAATAATTATTTTCTCCCTTAATAATAAGAATTTTCAAACTGGATTTGCACTTATCAACATATTTCTTTATGCAGATTTATAAAAAAAATAAAAATAAAATGGTTGATGAGCCTATTGCTTGATATTCTTTAGGATCTGCGGCTAACAGGAAATTTGCTGAAGTTTGTCCAAAAAAGGACGATTTTTTTTAGTTTATCATCATTATTGATGTTTTTTTTAATTATTTGCAAAATGCAAAAAACGCAGAATTAACTCATATCTATTTACAGACATTGAACCTGCAATCAGATTCATTCACAAAGCTTCATCGCTGCTCCAATATAGACAGGTACGCGGATATCGAATATAGGACATAATTAAATTTATTCCAAGAAATATGTAAAATTCGTATCTTGTTAGCCCTAAATTTATTACATTGTTTTGATAAGCATATAAATTTGATTGATATAATATATCATCTATTAATTCTTCTGTAAAAAATGATAAGAAAAAATCAATTGGTGAAGTTTTATCTATATTTTTAGCGTGTGTTCCCAAAAATGGTGGTTCAATGTTCAGTTGGACGTTGAATAAACTTTTCATCACTGCAGACCTACACCATTACAAATGCAAAGAAAAAGCAATGTCAATAAAAATTATTCCAGTCCTGAGCTCTACACAGCAGATAACAGAACCAGCAACTATATTTAATTGTCTTCATCGGAATTGTCTGATGAAGTAATGTCACTACTTTCATCGCCAAGTAAAATAATAAAAGGTTTAATTAAACTATCCATTATTCCATCTAAATTACACATTTTTTCTTCTTCTTTAATGACGTGGGCAATACAGTTTTGCCAATCAGCACTTGTTACATTTTGAACTACCTGTAAAAAAAATTGTTTCACATCCTGCAACTTGAATGTAGTGTTCTTTGTTGCCATTTAATTTTTTAGCTTTGCCCAAATCATTTCAATTGGCTTTAGTTCGCAATCCGTTACGTATAGATTAAATTTATCTTTATGAAGCTGAATTAAATGAAGTAACTCCGCTCGAACCAGATCGTCATCAAAATTTATATTTTTTGAACATAACCATTCTTGCATCTAAGTTTTCCTTGACGACGACGTAGGAATTTTTTCTAGTTTTCTGCTGTAGTATGACGCATTATCCATTACAATTACAGCATTTTCTGGCAGTTTATGTAAAAGTTTAACGAACCATTCTTCGAACACTGCACTATTCATCTCTTCATGATAGTCTCCAGTTTTTTTGCTTTCAAATAGTAATAAGCCTTCATCAACAAAACCAAACTCAGAACCAATATGCAAAACAATGATTTCTTTTCCTTTTCCTGAAGAATTATTCAAACCAGTTGAAAGACCTTCATTGAATGCTTCTCTTTGGCTTCGAACATTGGTATTAATCCACACTTTTTCTTTTGTATGCCCTTCACTGACCCATGTTTCATCAAGGTAATATATATTCCTACCTTCATTTCTAAATTGCTTCATACTTCTCAAATATTTTCGCCTCCACTGAATAATATCATCACGCTCTGTCAGGATACTTTTTCAGCTTCGTTTCAAGTACCTATAAATCATAAAAATATTGTATCTATTTCATTTTGATTAAACTACGAACTTACTTGAAATTAAGTTGCTTTAACAATTTATATAATGATGAACGGCTCACAAATGGCAAATCTGGATGTTGTTGTATTTTATTTAAAATTTTATTCAAAGTTGGTATTACATTTTTGAAAAAGAAACTATGTACTATCTATCATCTTCCACCATGTCGCTGGGATCTCGTAACATTTCCAGTTTTTTTATATTCTCTTATAATACGGTAAACTAAAGACTCTGAAATACCTGAAAAAATATTATTTTAACATGATACCATATTAATTAAAAAAAAGTGGCTTCTTACCTGCAATAATATAAGATGTAGTAGTCTATGGTAGTCAAGACGATGATATAACAATGGTAGTATAGAGATATAAATAAAGTGACATAAAACGAAAAAGACGTTATTATTTATTACAACGTTATTATTTACTACATGGCGCAGCCGTAGAAGAGCGATAATTACACAAAATGGAAAACGCAGGTAGATTGCCAGAACCTATGAGATTCGATTGTAAATCCCAATGAAAACTTTAAAAGATTTTGTCAGAATTTTGAATTATACTTAACTGTGACGGAGAAAGATACAAAACCAGATAAAGTAAAAATTGCCATTTTATTAAACACTATTGGTAATGAAGGTGTTGAAATATACAATACATTTAAAATATCTACAGACATGAAAGATATCTATAATTGTGTGTTAGAAGAATTTAAAAAATATTGTGCCCCAAGGAAAAATAGAACATATGAAAGATTTGTGTTCAATAATCGTAATCAAGCAGCAGATGAACCTTTTGATCAGTTTTTTAATGATCTCAAAAAACTAATACAGTCATGTGAATATGATACACAAGAAGATACAATATTATTAGACCGAATAATACTGGGTACAAATGATTTAATGGTACAAGAAAAATTACTTAACATACAAAATATCACATTAGAGAATGCAGTAGAAATATGTAGAAATTGAGAAGTCACCAAGAAAGAGTTGCGAAGTGTCAGAAATAAAGAAGAAGGTAATGTTGATTCAATTCGAAAGAAAAAGCTATACGACAAAGAATATGGAAAAATGAATACTAAAGAATTGAAAACAGAAGACCAAAATAATAAATCATTTAAATGTAAGAAATGTGATAAAAACCATAAATATAAAGACTGTCCAGCATACGGGAAAACCTGCTACAAGTGCGGAAAAATGAATCATTTTAGCTGTATTTGTAAAAGTAAAATAAGGAATGTAAAGAACATTGTGAAAAATGAAGACAACGAATCTGAAGATGAAGAATTGTATGTAAGCAGCGTAGTCAAAGTTGCAGAAGTATTAAATGAAAAAACAACAATCTGGAGTGAATCCATAGATGTTAATGGAAAGCCAATAAACTTCAAGGTGGATACTGGATCCGAAGTTAATATAATACCGCTGAAGAAGTTCAAGACAATACGGTCAAGAGATGATCAACGAATACAAAGAACACATATTGTATTACAAGCCTATGGAGGAGCGAAGATAAAACCAGTTGGAAAGGTTAGCTTAGAGTGTATAGGTAGAGATAAAAGTAAAAAATTAGAGTTTTATATTGTAGATTTAAATTTAAAGCCTATACTTGGGTTACTTAGTAGTCAAGAATTAGGATATCTTAAAGTAACTAGTAGCATTTATACTGTAAATGATAAAGACAAATTTATCCAAGAAAATATAGATGTGTTTAAAGGCTTGGGTAAATTTAAAAAGATTTGTAAAAAAAAATAGTACTCCTGTTGTCATACCTTGCTGGCGTGTGCCTTTAATTATAAAAAATAGATTAAAGTTAAAACTAGAAAGTTTAGAAAAACAAAAAATTATTGCAAAAGTTGATGGTGCTAGTGAGTGAGTTAACCCTTTGGTTATAGTTGAAAAGCCAAATAAAACTCTTTGTTTGTGTTTAGATTCACAAGAATTAAATAAATGCATAAAAAGAGAATTTTATGAAATTCCTAGCTTTGAAGATATAAGCAGTAAACTCAGTGGAAAACAATATTTCACAGTAATAGACTTTAAAGATGGATTTTATCAAGTTCCTTTAGATAATGAGTCTAGTAAATTAACGACATTTTCCACTCCGTTTGGCTGTTATAGATTTTTAAGATTACCATTTGGTATTAAAATAGCACCTGAATTTTTTCAAAAAATAAATTATACTAATTTTGGTGATATAGAAAATGTAATAATTTATTTCGATGATTTATTGATAGCCACTAACAGTCTAGAAGAACATGATGACGTGTTATTAAAAGTTATAAAAAGAGCTAGAGAAAAGGGCGTTAAATTTAATAAAGAAAAGTTGCAATACAGACAAACTGAAGTAAAATACATGGGCCACATATTTAATAAAGACGGGGTGCGTATAGATAAAGAGAAAATGAGAGCAATTTGTGAATTAAAACCGCCAACATGTAAAAAAGATTTACAAAAGTTATTAGGATTAATAAATTATGTGCGAAAGTTTATGCCAAAACTAGGTGAAATAGTTAGTCCCATGTGTGAACTTTTAAAAAAAGATGTAGAATTTCAGTGGTTAAGTGTGCATGACAAAGCGTTAGATATTGTAAAAAATGAAATAAGTAAAAGTATTACATTAAAGAATTTTGATTCTGAAAAACAAATAACCATACACACAGATGCATCGCAAAATGGTATTGGTTGTTGCTTAATGCAAGAGGGTAGACCTGTAGCATATGCATCTAGAGGTCTAAATGAAACAGAAAAGAAATATGCTGTAATAGAAAAAGAGTTGCTTAGTATTGTATATGCAACTCAAAGATTCCACAATTATATTTATGGAAGGACAATACAAGTAAAAACAGATCATAAACGGAATGTAAGTGTGTTAAATAAACGCATTTGTCAAGTATATTCACCCAGATTACAAAGATTGAGGCTTAAATTATTAAAATACGACAAAAAAATAGAGTATTTACCAGGTAAATACTTATATGTAGCTGACAATTTATCTCGAAATTATAGTAGTGAATAGGTGAAAATGACAAGGATATTCTGTGAAAGATGAAGTATTGAGCAAAGTGAGTGAATATTGTTTGAATGGGTGGAAGTGTAAAAAGTATGAAGGTGAGTTAAAAGTGTATTATCAAATTAGAAATGATCTTCATGTAAATAATAGTATCATGTTCTATAATAATAGAGTAATAGTACCAAAAGCATTGCGAGAGAAGATGTTAAAACTTTTACATGAAGGACACTTTGGCATAAACCGTACGTGTGACAGAGCTCGAACATTTTGGCCTGGCATATTTACAGATATCAAAAATATGATAAAAAGTTGTAGGATTTGTGAAAGATATCGGTATGCTAATGTAAATATGTAAAGGAACACTTAATACCACATGAAATACCAAAATTACGATTTCAAAAAATAGCGTCAGATATATTAGGTAGAGTTTAGGAGAAAATCCTATTTAGTTATTACGGATTACTTAACCAAATGGTTAGAAATAAAATTGCCTAAAAGTAAACAAAGCTGTGATGTTATAGAGTAATTTAAAGAAGTATTTGCAGCTTATGGCATTCCAGATATAGTAATAGCAGATAATATGCCATTCTCTTCATATGAGTGTCAATTTTTTGCAAAAAAAATATGATTTTGAATTTAGAACAAGTAGTCCAAGATATCCAAAGTTTATTACAACGTTATTATTTATTACATTACCTGCTGTAAAAAAAAAAGTCGTTGATGGAATGGAATCCAGTATCTGAACGCATTATTACAGTTAGACTCTTCACAAAAGTACGTAACATCACCTTCGTACAATGCTATGCTCCTACCGAGCCGTCAGAAATGGAAGAAAAAGAAGCCTTTTACAGCGATCTTGCCACCACTCTCACAACAACCAAAAAATCAGATATTATTATTCTCATGGGAGATTTAAATGCAAAAGTGGGTAACAACAATGAAAATTTTGAACATGTTATGGGTAAATTTGGCTTGGGTGTCAAAAACAAAAATGGTGAACTACTAACAGATTTCTGTGCAACACATAATTTAATGATAGGTGGCACTCTTTTCCCACACAAAGACATACACAAGACCACATGGGTCTCCCCAGATCAACGCACAACGAACCAGATAGACCATATTACTATCAGCAAAAAATAGCGCGGGTCGCTATTAGATGTAAGAAGTAAAATAGGTGCAGATCTAGGAAGTGACCACCATCTTGTTGTAGGCTCCCTTAGAATAAAAATTGCAACCCCCAAACTAACACTTAAAAGGGACAGCAGAAAGAAATACAATGTAGAAAAATTAAAAATACCTGAAATCAAGGATAAGTTCTTTAAACACATAGATTCCTCAATGCAAATGAACCCACAAGCACAGACACTAAATGAAAAATGCACAAGGTTTAAATAATCATACGTTACAGCCGCTGATTCTATTCTACAAACCAAGGTCCGTAGAAAAAATGAATGGATCTCTGACACCACATGGGAGAAAGTTGAAGAACGAAAAAAACTAAAACAGAAACTTAACTGTGCCGTCACCAGAGGACAAAAATCACAATTGGCAAGAAGTTATTACGATCTGAATACCGTAGTGAAAAGAAGCGCTAGAAGAGATAAAAGAGAATATATAGAGAAACTAGCTGATCAAGCCCAAGCGGCAGCAGACACATTTAACATTAGAGAACTATACCGTATAACTAAACAACTGGCAAACAAAAGCTCAATTCGTGAGCAACCTGTATTCGATAAAACAGGAAACCTCCTTACCACCACGGAACAACAACTTAAACGATGGAAGGAACACTTTCGCGACCTAATAGGGATTCAAGATCCAATAAATGACAACGAACCAGATAATCAAATACCATCAACAGGTTTAAACATAAATACTGATACACTAACGCCTGCTGAAGTTATTAACGCTATAAATAAACTCAAAAACAATAAAGCAAGCGGGGCTGATAGTATACAACCAGAACTTCTGAAAGCGGATGCTGGAAAAACTGCCGAATTACTTCATCCTATAATAGAAGAGATTTGGGAGACAGAGAATATCCCCTATGATTGGACAGTAGGTATTATAGTCAAGTTACCGAAGAAAGGTAACCTAAAAGAATGCACAAACTGGAGAGGCATAACACTCCTGAATTGTGCTTCAAAAATCTTAAGTCAAATTATATACAACCGACTATCCATCTCAATAGAGCCAAAACTACGACAAGAACAAGCCGGTTTCAGACCAGGAAGATCATGCGTCGACCAAATCAACACTCTACGACTTATAAATGAACAATCAGTAGAGTGGAACACCTCCTTTTACATGGTGTTTATAGACTTTCAACGGGCTTTTGATAGTTTGGAATACAAGTCACTGTGGAATACTATGAAAAAGTTTGGGATACCTCAAAAGATTATAAACATAATAAAGCTCTCCTACCGCGCCGCTTCCTCCAAAGTTCTCCACAAAGGATACGTAAGCGAAGACATCCCCGTAATTACAGGAGTAAAACAGGGCTGTATACTATCTCCATTACTTTTCAATATGGTTCTCGACGTAGTTTTGAGAAAAGTAAACACTGAACATAGTGGCATCACATGGGATTTTTGCAACCAACGAAGACTCTGCGACCTAGATTACGCAGACGACATCTGCCTGCTTGCACACACCTACGAAGACATGCAAAATCAATTAGCAAGGTTAGAACATGAGGCCGCACTCGTAGGCCTTAAAATCAATATAGGAAAAACAAAAGAGATGCGAATAGGCAGTACTGTTCGTCAACGCCTAACAATACAGAATGAGATAATTGAACAAGTGTCGCAGTTTTGTTACCTGGGCTGCACCATAACTCAAACCGGTGGTGCAGATGAAGATGTCAACATAAAAATTACCAAAGCACGGCAAGCCTTCGGCATATTAAACAAAATCTGGTCTTCGACACAAATTAGCAGGACTCTTAAGCTTCGAATATTTAATACGAATGTCAAATCTATTCTGCTTTATGGATGTGAGACATGGAAAGTCTCAAAACAAATATGCCAAAAATTGCAAGTATTCGTTAACAGATGTTTGAGGAAAATTTGTAATATTAGTTGGTTTGACAGAGTACGAAACGAAGACCTTTTAATCCGAACTCAGCAAAAGAGCATTCCTGCAGAAATTATGAAACGAAAATGGGGATGGATCGGACACACGCTGAGACGAGACGGCATTAATATTGCAAAGAAAGCCCTAGAATGGAACCCCCAAGGAAAACGCAAGCCCGGACGCCCACGGATATCATGGAGACGTTCTGTCATAAATGAAGCACAAAAACATGGAAGATCCTGGAAAGAAGTAAAGAAACTGGCCACTAACCGTAACCAATGGAAAATCTTCGTTGAGGCCCTATGCTCCGCGGCGGAGTAAAAGGAACACTATATATATATATATATATATATATATATATATATATATATATATATATATATATATATATATATATATATATATACATTACCTGCTGTATTACAAATTTCACGTACAATAGTTGAGATTTTCATATCAAGCGAATCTGTCACTAACTTTTTTTACATATTTAAAACGCATTGCTTCTTAGCTACAGAAAAGTGTCCCAAATCTAGACGCCGGAGTCTCTTCACTGGTGAAACATTAATCGTTGTACTTGAACTTGGACAACTCATTTTCTCAAATGCAAAAGCACACGGAATCAAAAATACTGAACTTGAAAAACGAAAGTCAAAAAGAAAAAGAATGCGTGATAAATGGTATTATAAAAATACACAGCGTTAGTGAAATACTAATAGTTCTAAAAAGAACTGGTTTTATTCGTGAAATGTTACAAAAAGAGCAATAAAATAAAAAACACATGCAAATTCAACAATTGATTTGACAACTTCCGTGAGTTTGACGTTTCATTTACGTTTGAGAAGGTTAACCTGCAATTTCGTCTGGTTAAATGCGGCTTCATGAAATGGCGCAGCAGCCAATCACAGGCTTTGATTTTCTCACTAGAATTTCTAGTTACTATCTATAGTTTAAAAACAGAGTATAGTATTATCAACTAAAAAATTTTATTAAAAAAATAAATAAATTTTTAAATTTAAATGTGCATTAAAAACGGTGCTTTCAAACTGGACGGTTATTGGATGGTTACTCGGTAAATAAGTTAATAAATACAAAAATGTAGGATAAGGTACAGCAATAATAATGCTAATACTTATAATAAAAATAATATTATCAATAGGTACTAGGGTGATTTTACATCTCTTATAACAATATAATCCGTGTTATTAGTAAAACTATATTGCATTTTCCTCTAGGTGATTCATTATCCGTGCGAAGAGCGATTGCTGACACCATATCGACATCCTCAAACAGATGCTGAAGAAAAATATCAAAGGGCACATATTAAAACCAAAAACAGCATTGAGAGAACTTTTGGTATGCTTAAAAGCAGATTTAGATGCCTAGATGCATCGGGTGGTACATTGCTGTATAAACCAGATAAAGTAATACATATTATTACCGCAGCATTTGTACTGCACAACATGTGCAACAGTAACAATCTGCCCGAACCTGAAGTTGATGCTGAGCAGCAGGAAGTTGAAGCACCTGAGCAAGTTACAAATCCTAGAAACGGAACACAACTACGACAGCAACTTGTGAACAACGTTTTTAGATAGGAACAGTGGGGTTTTCTATGGTTCGATACATGCATACAGTTATGAAAAGTTTACAACTAACCCTGACACTTTTTCTGTTTTATGTTATATCGTAAAATAGTTTTAACATCAGGGAATATTAAAACTTGGTTCATAAGTAAGTTACAATTTATATTTGAAAATTATGGAAGCTTCAAGTTATATTTTTTCAAAAATTTGTTTAATATTCAATCATGCACATAATAATTGTTTTAGGTTTTTGGTATGTATTAAACTCCGTATTTTCAAGACCCTTATCGATGTTATCTGCGATTTCACTCAGGATTGGCAAAATTTTCATTTTTAAAGATATCTTTTAGTTTTACTGTCCTTTTTAATTGTTTTAAAAGCAATATAAATATTTTATTTTATAAACGAAAATGAAATCCGTAATAAAACCGAAAAAGCAAAGAAATTGGTGGTCTTATTCAAATATTATTTATTTAATTTACGCTGTCCAACAGACTGTAGTCCAATCACAGGACAGGAGACCTACAGCTTATAGTGGGTTCCGAACTACTCGGACACAGCACTATTTATTTCTGGTTGTAGGTTTGTGGTCACTGGGATTTGAACGAGGCGAAGCGCGCTAATCAACTAAGCTAATGTTTTTAAAAGAGTTCTGGAAATAAAACTTTTTTCGGATGCCGCAGTATTTCTTCTTAAATTTAAATTATTGAATAAAATAATATTTATTGTAACATTTCAATACAATAAATCATGTATTAAAATTGTTTTCTATTGCAGTTGCAATTCTTTTTGAATTTTTATTTAGATTTTTATTTCCATCATAACGTCTTTTGTGGTCTCCAATATTTACCTATTTATTTGCAGAAGTTCGTTATTCTGTTCCACCAATGACTCTTGCACACTTGTGACACTCTAAATTTAGGAGAATTTTGTAGATTCAATTTATTACAATAATTTAATAATTAAAATTTACTTTGTTTGCGTTATGTTTTTCTGAAGTACATACAAAGGGCACATTTTCCCAGATAGGTGTAGGGATTGGCTGGGAATCTTCGGAAAATTCTGAATAAAATGATTTGTTTAAATAAATAAAAATATAGAACTTACTTCGTTATTAATCATTACCTGCAGGTATAATATTAAACGTATCGCTATATTTGACGTGGCATAATGAATCCTGAAAGAAATTGTGTTTCATATGTAAATATATCTCTCGGCTTATTACGCATTGCTAAAGTACCAAACTTACTTAATCGCAAATATCAATAATGAAATACTTGTGTTATTCTATGGAGCTACGAGTATATTGTATTACCTTCAGTTTTCATTCCCACATCTATTCCACCGCTACGAAATCCATTAACAGCAGTTTTCCCTATTATGGATAACATATCCTCATCGATACTTTCAGAGCCCAGCGGTTCACCTTCAGTTTTCTTTAAACTTTTTTGTTGTGTCATTACTACGAAGAAATGTACACAATATTGTTGATATTTTACTGAGTAACTTATAACAATGAACTTGCAAGTATTTTTGATTTTTTTTTGTGTACTTTCCATTTTATTTTTATTTCTTTGATATTTCTAACACTGGTGCTTACGGCATTTACTTTATTGCTTATTGTGCGTCAAATTAATTTGTTTTTGGAGGTGTTAGAGTAGGGTTTAATTTATTAAATAAAATATTCTTGTAT
Organism: Stenolophus ochropezus; assembly: GCA_035578165.1. NCBI lineage: Eukaryota > Metazoa > Arthropoda > Insecta > Coleoptera > Carabidae > Stenolophus > Stenolophus ochropezus. The sequence goes on along the minus strand of JAQOWZ010000003.1, from coordinate 50,762,407 downwards.
AATTTCGTTTCACCTACTAACAATCTTATCTTACCTCCACCTCCATTGTAATAATATAATATAGTCGAATCAAACAGTACTGGACACAATTGATTACTGAACACTGATTACAAACTGAGAACTTGTATGGAAATAGTAACTATTATGAGAATTAACTAACTCCGTATTTAACACCGGTCTTAATCTGCTTTGTGAATCGCTCTAATACCTAAAAACTTTATCCGGGCTAAATTTGGAGTTAACTAAATTCGAATTTAATCTTTTTTATGAATCTGGGTGTTATAAGACTCAGTTCAAGGATGTACGCAAATGTCTCATTTTATTGGACGTTCATCGTCATTGGAAATTAAAACTACTACTTCATTACTTGTTGGTACATTATATCTACGTTTATCTTTTGACCTATTGTCAACTATCATTAATTTCATTTCAGGGATTGCTTGATTGTTTTCATTATTTTTTGAAATTTCCCTTTCCTCTATTTCCCTTAACATCATATATGCTTTTGAATAAGGGTTAATATTTCTAATTATATTATCTAATTGTTTCATTATTACCGGTTTGCATTTCTTATTTTTTCTATATTTATTCGGTTTTTTAATATCTCTTTGAGTCAATGATATATAACTGCGTGTATGTTTCTATTTTTTCGTTAGTTGGATACAATGATGTAGTTGATTCATGATAAATTTGATCATGAATACAAAAACAATATGGTGCCTATCCAAGTGGTGGTGACAGGTTTGCCCCCATAAAGGCAAAAGCTAAAGCACTATTATATTTTCTTTTGTTTTCTTTAAAATTTCCACTTTTTGTATCGGTACCTGTCATTAAATTTTGTATATAATTTGGAAAGTCTTTTAGCAAATCTAGATTTAATTCATATTGTACATAAGCTATATTTTGAGGTCTGAATTTCCAAAACAGATCATACTATTGGAACAATAAATCTATATGCACCTCTTCTAAATAACCCTGGGGATTTATTATTGTATTCATATCATGATTTGTTAACTGCACTAACAGAATTCCAATACCTGTGTTTTACGTATGTGTTGCTCTATATCTTTCATGATGGCTAACATATTCATTTATTTTATTTTCTTTTACTACATGAGATATACCAAATTATTATAAATTCCGCCCTTTTTTCTTATCTTTTTATTGTACACATGTGCTTTTCCCGTTTTAATCGATACTTAGATGGCATTTTAATTTAGGTGAAATAAGTAAATTGATTAATGAAACTTACTTTTTTAGAGCGCGTTATACGTTTAATTGAAATTATCAAACTTTCATTAAAAACTCGTGTAACAAAAGTTCTATCTATTCTCTATTTTCCTGAATGCCTACAGCAGTTGGGTTGTTTTCCCTCTTTTCTACATACGAATCATCACAACTATTAGCATTCGTCAATGACATATGTATAGTAACAAGAACACTTCCCAAAACAAAAGAAACAATAATATCTCTTGCTAGTTGTAGTAGAGGAGATAGATTTAATTATAATAAATAATTAAAATAAATAAAAAAATTACAATTGAAAATAAAAGCTTTGAAGTGGCTGGAGACTTCATATACGAAAGCAAGGTGAAAAGTCCCTGAAAAATTAAAAAACAAATGATTTATTTGGTCAAAACTTATTTTATTTCTCAACATAATCTCCTTTTTGATCGATACACTTCGTTCAACGTTTCTCTAATTTTTCTATCCATTCCGAATAATACGATTTTGGCAATTCTTCAAAATACGCGTTTGTCGCAGCGATGACCTCATCGTTGAAGCCAAATCTATTTCCGCCGGCCCATTTCTTTAAGTTTGAAAAAAGATAAAAGTCGCTGGGGGGTAAATCTAGAGAATATAGTGGATGACGAACCAATTCATAGAGTAATGCATGTAATTTTGCCATTGCTACTGCGGACTTTTTTCTTTATCATATGCGGGCCGCTTTCTCCTTAAATCGGCGTCGAATCGATCCAACAGCTCTACATAATATATGCCTGTGATCGTTTTGCCCTTTTCAAAGTAGTCTATATAAACAATACTGTGTGCATCCCAAAAAACTGTCACCATTACTTTGTTGGCCGATAAACCCACTTTGGCCTTTTTCGGCTTCGATTCGCCACGAGAAGTCTACTGTTTCGACTGTTCTGTGGTCTCTGGTGTGTTGTGAAGGATGCAGGTTTCGTCCACGCTTACAAAACGGTGCAAAAAGGTCTTCTTATTGCACTTGAACATCGCCAAACACTCCTTTGAAGTTGACAAACGGTCGCGCTTGTTATTAACAGAGGGAAAATGCGGCACCGACATGGCAGTTAGCTTCCTCATATCCAAAAATTTATGCACAATTTTCCCTACCCGTTCGTTTGAGATGCCAATAGACTCAGCAATCTCGTGTACTTTCACTTGCCGATCATCCAATATCATACCATGTATTGTATCTACCATTTCTGGTGTCGTAACCTCAATTGGACGACCAGAACGTTCGGTGTCCTTTGTGCTCATACTACCACAACGGAAATCAGTAAACCATTTGTGAATCGTTTCAATTGATGGCGAAGAATTTCTATAATGTTTATCAAGTAATGCTTTGGTTTGCGTAATGTTTTTTCCACGCAAGAAATAATTTTTAATCAAGACGCGAAATTCACTTTTTTCCTTATTTACAAAAAACTTCAAGATTGCTTGCTTTCAATGGGAGTCAAAAAAGAAGTGAACTACAAATCAATCAGAAAATTATAATGCGTTCTTGTTAAAGATGGTACTTCCCATGTCAAATGGGATTTGTGATTATGCCGTCATTTGTTTTATTGTTCAGAGACTTTTCACCTTGCCCTCGTATATGGGATCATTAATAAACGCGACAAATAATACCTGAACCGAAATAAAGAAAAGAAAAAAAAAATTATTGACTGTTACGTATCACTACCTCAACGTAAAAAAAATTAAAGAATTAAATTTTAGTCATGCGATTATCACCCAGGATTTTAGGACAACGTGTAACACAACACCACTCTACCAACTCTTTTTTCCCACTGTTTTTCATTCATTTTTGCACGTGACAGCTCCCAGCGAAAAATTTACAAATATATATAGCAGCCTCTCGAATTACTGATGGTGATGATTAATGTATGTAGATATTATTTAATTTTTAATATCTTTTTCTATTTTCATAAATATTTTAATAAATTTTTATATAATTGAATTGTTAAAATAAATGGATGACCGTTATTCTTCTTAAATTTAAACATGGACTCTGGAATATTTTGTTGGCTCAGTTTTTTTTTACACATAAACTGTGCACAGTAGTAATATAAAAACTCAAAAAGGCCCTATTTCTCATTGAACCACATCACTTGGTAATTTTTTTTATTATTTATTATGCTTAATACTGATTTATACTCTATTTACGTTAAGATAAGAGTAGATGTCGCGTCGAACTAAGCCGGTTGTAAATACAAAATTTAGATTGGCGCGCAATTTAAATATTGAGGAGTTACAACTTTGAAATTTAGTTTAAAGAAATGATTGAAACTAAATTTTTAGAAAGCTCATCAAAAGAAGCATCTGACAAACACTCATTGTCATTAATTTCTCTTCACTTAGGTTTTCCTCGCGCATTTTTATGAAAATTCTCACAGTTGTCACTCAATGTGACACTAAATGTCAAAAATTTAATACACAATAATACAATACTATTGTCTCTCTACGCTTTCTTTCATAGATAAAAATTTCTGTATATAAACTTGGTTTGTATTTTAACCAATCACAGAACTGGAATAGTAGCCCCTATAATGGGCTTCACTCTTAACTTAACGTGAACAGAGTATAGTATTTCTTTGAGTCTCTTCTAATATAAAAGGGTCTTCCTCAGGGAATGACAGGTAATTTTTTCCTAATTATTTATACCAGTCAGGTAAATCCGTCTTGTGATTTACAAGCATTAGTTTGCCATTTAATAAATAAAATAATATTTGAGTTAGTTCCGTAAATATATGTATAATCAAAATGAAACGCACTAAAATGTAGTAATTACTGAAACGTGCACTGCCATATTATGGCAGTGCATGTTTCAGTCTAACACAACTTCATATTTAATAGTTTTACCTCTTCGTGATACTTCTGTCTTTGTTCTTTTTCTTTTAACTTGCCTCTCAAACATACAATTCAAAAGCCAAGTCTTTTTCTCTTCGTAAGTCTTAAATTTATAATATTCATTAAACAATAGTTATCGATCATCCTCACCGATGGGTACACAATCATTCTGGTATTTTTTTCCTTTGCACGGATTTGGTTTTCCATCACCACTTTCTCTCTTCTGTCTTATTTCCTTTCGTTTGTTTCTTTATTTGTAATTTAGAAATGCCAGTTTTATTATCACTTACATCATTGTTACCTGATAATGATGCTTCTGAGTTTGATAAATCCTTTTAATTGTCTAGTTTATCTTCGCCTATTGACCCAGATTGTAGTTTTTCAGTTTCATCAAATATATTTTCTTCTTCCATTTCATCGACGGCGTTTGGTGCCCATGCTGGATCATTATTTTCGTTCTGCACAAATTCTGTAGACGGTATCTTATTAATTAACTGTGATGAATTTTGGATGTTCTGTTCTACTGTATCGGTAACAATTTCTTCTTCAACTTCACTGTTAGCTAAATTGATCAAATTAATCAACTCTTCATCATCTGCTTCAAAAACTATAACTGTATCAATCTTTTCTAAATTTACTGAATCGTATGGAATTTTCTTCATTATATTTATTAACTGGTTCATACAGTATACCAGTTATATTTGAAATACCCTCCATTAAAACGAATTGGTTTTAATGGTTCTTCGAACATAGCACAAACTTTATTACGTTCATCACTACCTATAGTTTCGCCACTAAGACCACACACTTGTAACATTTTAACATAAACTGTAATATTAACGAAATACCATCTTTCTTCTTGAGCACTAGAAACTGTGCTCGATATTAACAGATAATATATCGTAAACGCCTTGAGTTGTGGTTACAATATAAAATATTTGTTGGATACGATATTTTGTAAAACATGGCTTGGTGATTACGATTTAAATCTGGCGGTTAAGGTATTTACAGATATCAGTGGTGGTTACGATTGTCGGATTCGTCGGATTTAAACACTAATTTCAGCGGGAAAAATAAATTTGTCGGTTAAGATACTTTCAAAATAGGTGAGAAATGTATGGCAGAATATTGTAAACGTCGTAACTCATTTTCACAAAATATTATGTCGCTTACGATACTCTGCCTTTTAGGGGACGATATGCTCCCTGTATGTAAAAAAAACGGGCCGAGACAGGCAGTGAGTATTGGGGATTTCCATCATTGTCTAAAACTTTTGACACATTATATGACGTAGCTTCATATCGTTGTTTACATTCGACTTAAATGATTGCAATGCTATAATATTAGAAACTTTTTGCATGAACTTTACGAAAAGAACGCACGCACCCGATAGTTCCTTTTCTCTTGGATTGAATTGGCTCCGCTATTATACGTTCCAGCAATACCTACTATATTTCAGCGATACAACGTTCGACACTACACAAAACATTAACATAACGATAAGCGTGAACAAATGGATTACGTGATCTTTAGTTCACAGAGTAGAATTACTCTAAGACTACTTAATCATTAAATTTTGTATTTGTCATATAAACGTTAAATATAGCTGTCAGTATTCATTTAGTTATGTATTACTACTGTATACTTTAATTTTAAATAAAATACATACATTTATTATCATTATATTTATTGCGGTATAGGTATTACGAAATTATTAACATAACGCATTAAAAATACAATAAAAACACTCAAAGCGGTTTTGCCAGTGTGGTTCTGCTGCATATGTATCCCCGACCTTAAAATAATCATATCTGATTAGTGTAGAAGAGATACTCTCTCGGTGAAATTTGAAGAAGAGATGTTCTCTCGGCAAAATTTGTAGAAGTGATATTCTCCTGACAAAATTTGTAAAGATATTCTCAAAGAGGTTTATAGGCAAAATTTTCTCTCTGTGGAAGAGATGTTCTTTCGGCGAACTTTATGAGAGATGTTCTCTCGGCACCACTTGTATATATCTTATCATAATTCTAATGCTTGATTTGCTAATTTTGTTTTCTTACCAAAAAACCCTAAATTTTGTTTCGTTATTTCTTTTGAGTGAATTGCTACTTATCTTGCTCTATTAAAAATATTTGCTTATTTTCTTATATAAAGTTCTTTGCGTTTTTACTAGAAATTTCACAACATTTATCTTTGCAATATTTAAATATCAGAACTGTATTTCTGTTCTCTACAAAACTAATTTAATAATTATATTCCGTTATATAATATTTTTCAATTTACCTAATAAATTTGAATTACACCCATTTTTTTCTAGATATGAATAAACAATGTCATGTATTTTTTTTAAAGTAATATAATCTTTTCATTTTTATAAATTAATGAAAACTTATTTGTATTATGTGTCATAAATCTTGTACAAAATGTGAAAAACTTAATTAACTCGCATAAATATTTAATTTACATGTGTAATATTCAATATTGCTCATTTAAAAAAAAAAAAACCAGACATGTAAGCCAAATATTGATTCTCTAAAATACGTTTATCAGATTTTAGTTTTAAAATAATTTCATTATTGTCATCAAATATATTTTCAGTTTCGCAAGGATAAAAAAAATTCACTCTCATTTCCTTTACAATTTTATCCGTTAGTCTATTTAAAATTGCAGTTTTAAAAGCAGTTATAAATTGTTAACACTGAGAATTATAATGTTGAATATCGTGCTGACGAACAAAATAAAATAAGTTTTCTAAAGGATCTTGAGTTAAAGAACGTATCTTTTTAAATCTCAAATTTTGCAGATTGAACCATAACATTTCTATAGCCCCTCCCTTATTAAACTTGAATTGTTATTTAATTTCAACTCCTAATTTTTATCTATGAATTTCCACTGTGAAATTTGCTTCCACATTTTCCTCCAAAATAATATATATTTTGAATTTTAAAGATACAACACATTTGTGTACTTTGTTTTGATGTAACCTAAAAGTATTATCATTCATGCTGTCAAATAAACTGTCCATATTACATAGTAATTATGCCGTATATGTAGCCTCTGCAGGCATTTGTGATGTCCTATTTGCCACAAATGCTTCTATAACAACAGCAACACTATTGCTCAATTGCTGAGCAGCTACTTTAACTTTCATTTTTATTCTGGAATATTTCAGTTCGAAATAGTCTAGTTTTAAATTATAAGCTTGTTTAATTCTCAATTGCTGATGAAGTTGAAAAAAATTTAAATATAATTCTATTTTGCAATTTTGAAATCATTATACATAATATTACATGTTACATTACATTATAACTTGTTTATATTTCAATTAAACGCATTATAGAAAAAGTTTTACCTGTACCGGCAAGGCCATCAACGAAAACATGCAATTGCGTTCACCGTGAAAATATCAATTTACAAGAAATAAAATATGATCATATGCATGCATTTGACAAACATGACTGTCTCGCATTTGAACACCTTGTCGATGTGCTTCGCTAAATGTGTGTATGGCATTACCAACTAAACGGAAATTAACGGCTTGTAATACGGCGAGATCGCGAATAGCAAGATTTTTGTTATATTTATCTTGACATTGTCAATATTTAAAGCAGAAGTAATGTCTTCCTATGAAGAAATACAAAAACCATCTTATTCATTAACAGGATCCTGATGATTGCAAAATAGAACAATAACAGACATAAGTTGTGTGGTCTTATTCTGCTTGAAGCCTCTTTCGGGTAGTGGTCATACTCCAGATTGTCATCAACTAAATGTGTAGCTCTACACGCTTCACGGAACGTAGAATGGACTAAGCCATTAACCTGACGCAAATCTACAAAAGCAGTGGCTTCACGAAGATAATTAGCCAATATTCTAAAATAAAACAAAACCAAGGACATGGAAGTGCTATTTACATATTGTTCATTTTTGAGGACGTTGTAAAGTTTAAAACAACGTCTACATATAATTGTTGACGACCATTGGAATTAAATTGGTTCAATGAGACAATTGTAAATCTAATAAAAACTCATTTATGCGAAAACGACAATTCTTATCCGACAATACGCCTTGCAGATCCACGAGAACTAACGTGACGACACTCCTGATATAAAAATACCAGCAAGCGTTCCGCTCCCGTCGAGAATATTTATAACAATGCCATCAAGGAATTTGTAAATAATATTTATAGAGATACTTTGTTTCTGTAACACTAGTACATATTTTAACATTTAAATAAGTTTTTAATAATAATAATAATGCTGGATTATAAGATACAATGTCATGGTTTTCATACACAGTGTATGTGTACCTAGCGCCTGCGTATATTTCGGTATTCTCTCCATGCGTTGTGAAAACTTCCATCGGCATGTCCCGTTTCGTAAACAAGTCATGCCTGATATAGCATCACGGCACTTTTCTGAATAAATTTTTTCCAGCACGCTCATTGCGTTGTTATGCCTGCCGTTCAAAATATTGCAATAAAGACGATAATTATTTTTTGTTGTGTACTACTGTAGCATTTGGCCCAACATGCTGGATATTAACATTTCACTCTAAATCGACGTTCGGAAAGAGAAGAGGGCACGTGAGTGGCTCGATTAAAGGACTTTCATCTATAATTCTTTGAGATTCGCCATGCGTCGGATACAACTTAATATCGATAGAGAAAGAAGATTAATCGCCGATAAAAATCGGAAATATTTCGTTGTATATAGACATCTTGTACCAATTTGGGTCTATTACTGCTTTAGCAACACGCTCATTCATATTAGGAACAAATTGCTGTAATACTGTAGTACTGTAATAATTCGTAAACCTCGAAAGCCATGGATAACCGATGTCATCATGATCATGATAAAGTTTAGAAACAACGCTTTTGCTGAATTTAGAAGAACAAAATCAACTGCCAAATGGAACTATTACAAACATCTAAGAAATGAGGTGACTAGCGCTATAAGAAGAGAAAAAAAAGCTTACGCTGAATATAAAATAAAACATAATAAGTCCGATATGTGGAAAACCCTAAAAGAATTTAATATTAACACTAAAGCTACTCCGCCTTTACCTTTACATCTAAGCGACGTGCATACATTAAACACCACTTTTGCGAACAATACTGTTAACACAACGTGCAATTCAGACCTATTAACCTTTTACAATTCACATAAAGTAACTGATTCAATATTCTCATTAACACTAGTAACAGAAACGGAAATCGAAAATATTTTTAGTACTATTAAATCAAATGCAACTGGGATTGACAATATAAATTTAACTATGCTAAAACTTTCGTTCGATATGATATTACCACAGATAACTCATATTATTAACTCCTGTCTATTGCACGGGGTGGTACCAGATATTTGGAAAACTGCAAACATTGTTCCGTTACCGAAATGCAAGACACCAGATAATATAAACAATATTAGACCCATAAGCATCCTTCCAACACTCTCAAAAATTTTAGAAAAAATAGTTTATAATCAAATTTATGACTATTTAAATAGTAACAATCTACTTCCCGACGTTCAATCTGGATTTAGGAAGGGTTACAGCACTACCACTGCATTATTTAAAATCACAGATGACATCCTCACTCATATCGACAAAAATAATATGGTTTATCTCGTTCTTCTAGATTTCAGCAAGACGTTTGATACGGTAAACCATGAATTGCTGTTAGCCAAATTAAAACATCTTAGATTTGATGAGATTAGTATAAATTTTTTTAATAATTATTTACATGGTAGAAAGCAAAGAGTGTCATATAATGGTATAAACTCCGAACTTACTGATGTTACAAAATGTGTTCCTAAAGGTGCAATATGCGGTCCTTTATTATTTTCTATATATACTTTCGACCTTCCCAAAGTAGTGAGTTACAGTACCGTTCATATATATGCGGACGATACACAAGTTTACTTCCCATTCAGTCCATGTGATTTCAATGAAGCAGCAGATAAAATAAATCAAGATCTACAAAACATTACAGATTATGCTCGAGATAATTGCTTATCATTAAATGAACAAAAATGTAATGTTATGCTTTTCGGAAAAAAGAAAGACAGACAACATATAATACAAAACCATAAAATTAATATAAACACAAATCAGCTACTACATAGTTAGACATTCTTGCAAGAATCTAGGTTTAATCATGGACACAGAGCTACGATTTACGGAATACGTAACTTTATTAACCAAAAAAGCATATTTAGCCTTGAGAAATCTGTACATGAACCGCTTAGTCCTTTTACAGAAATATAAAATTATTCTTGTTAATAGTCTTGTACTTTCTGTATTCAACTATTGTGATACAATTTATGGCCCATGGCTACTAGCTTCTGATATTAAAAGAATACAGAAAGTACAAAACAGTTGTTTGCGCTTTATTTACGGAGTAAAAAGACGAGACAATGTGTCAACATCTACACTTATCAAGAATGTCGGTTGGTTGAACATGAGCGAACGGAGGGATTATCATTACGCATGTCTAATACAAAGGATAGTACTCAACAGAATTCCATCTTATTTACATCAAATTGATATACAGAAATAAATTGCATAACCGGAATCTGAGAACTAAATTTAATTTGCATCTACCTAAACATAAAACAACATTATTCCAAAGATCATTTTCCTATGCAGGATCTAGTTTATATAATCAATTACCTGACAACTTAAAAATTTGCAACATTAACACCTTCTCTTCTCGTTTGCAAACATTATTATTAAAAAAGAATTAATCATTTAAGTAACTTTCATTATTCTCGAAAAAAAAATATATTTTTTTTTTCAATTTTTTTTCCGTAGTAAATATGCATCAGTTTTCTATTTCGTTCCTATTTTAAAGTCATGGTCGCTCCAATACTTGCTTGTTCTCTTGATTGTTCTTAAAAATTCTTAATTTGTAATGCTTCTTGTAATATTGTAGTTATATGTTTTTGATGTTTTTTCAAAAGGTTAAGTGTAAGACCAGCTGTAAGCTGAACTTTGCCAAATAAAATGAATATATTATATATTATATAATATCACTTTTGGTGCAATAACATTACTTTGCTGTGCTAAATTTACCTGCTGTCTATAAATTTATTGCAATTTCTGGTATTGGACAGGAAATGGATTTACACAACACAGCATATCGTCAAGGTTCCTTCATAAAAAAGGACGGCATCGAATTGAATGGCCTGCCCAAATTCTCTGGAAAGCACCAGGGTTCAAATAAAAAAGTTGGTCAATCTTCGCAAGAGTATTAACCGGAGGAATGTCTTGGTCATAATGTGAGGAACTACTCTATTCGGCTAATTACCTGTGGTTCGATACCCAGATTTTGAATTGCCCACCGTTGAAGAAAACTGTAAAGCAGTATTATAAAAACGAATATTTTTACGGTAATCCCCCACCAACAGCGTCGTTGCGGCACAATAAACGAATTCAACCAGGCAATCGCCTAGGGCGGAAAAGTACTTATCTAATAATGTCATCCGTAACAGTCGTGCGCTTATGGTGCCCCAGATCCCAACCCCTGAAAAGCGATAACGGTACATCATCATCGGGCAGAAGATTGGCTTGTGATAAGACGGGCTCTGTTGCTGCGATTAAATGGAGGACGAAAGAGTCAGTTTGTCAGGAATTCTCAGAAATGAATAAGTATATTGAATATCATCAATCATCACATTTAATTTTTATTTAAAACAAATTATATTAATAAACAAATAACATGAAATAAGTTGATGAAAGTAGACGCAGCAGTGGAGCATCCACAGTGGTAGAAACATCTGCAGTAGTTGGAGGTTGTGCGGTAATGAAAGGAATATGAATAGACGAAGGATTAAGAGTAGAAGAAGGACCTACGTTATTGTCAAAAAGTGATCGAAAGAAGGGTATATTAAGAACAATTTGAAGGAAAGTTTTTTGAAGTGAAGGATTAGGATGTAGAGACGGAGTACCTAAAATAATAAATTAAATATAAGTATTGTTATTTCCTGTATTCCTAGTTTTTTTTTTCTCATTCCTTAGTTTATACGGGGTGTCCCATTTAAGGAACGAATGCATTGGTATCTCTAGAACTGTAAGAGCTATGAGGTTTGTTAAATTAGACAAAAATTGCCCCGTTATGAGGCTATTTTAATGGTGTTGTATTATTTGAGAAATAATGTGTAGGTCACTAGATGTAGGGGAAAATATAAATTTAGCGATTATCTTTTTTTGCTTATAAACTTTGTTATATAAAATAATACGAGATTCTGGTTTGCACTTTCTTAAGGCACTTTTGTATGGTGAATTTGCAAAAGTACTCAATTTTTTTTTATATCTAACCATTTACGAGTTGCTGATATATATATATATATATATATATATATATATATATATAAATAATAAGTTAATTTTCCGACGTTGCGTTTTTTAAAACAATTTATTGTTTATTATTTATTACAATGTTGTATATTGCTAATTTACAATTCTAAGTTACAACAAATCTAGCATAGTAACAGCAGATAAAGACTAACATAAAACTACAAGAGAGCTATTTTATACTTTAACTAGGTTGGGTGTAGTGTGGCTCGGTGGGAACTGCAACCTATGCAGTTTGATGGTGGGAACAGCGATGTAACTCATCCATCCCTAGAATGAAGCTTCCCCTGGAAGGTGAGGTTCATCGAGTTGCTGGCTTGGTGGGGTTAGTCTGGCTCGTTTGGCTATGAAACATCTCCAGGCGTAGTATATAATAATTATTAAAAGTCCATAATAGATTAATACTGTACAAATACTTGGCACTTGATATATTACAGGCACACTAGTGACTTCCAATGGGGGTTTTAAGGCAATGTCCTCTAATTTGATTGATTTTAATTTGATTGTCATGTTGGATAATATATTCTGTTTTATTTCGAAGTTCAACTTTGGTATCAATATTCGTTTTCCAAATGTTTTATCAAGATATATTAATTGTTTATTTTTGAATATTATTTCACATTGATTTTGTTATATTAAATAAACACCTATGAGTGTTTTGATATTAGTTTTGTCGGGACACTTTGTTTTAATTGTTTCTATTTGTGGAAACACTGCCAAATATTGATTGGTTTGGGGAATTAGTTCGATATGGCTGGTGACTTTAAGCTTGGTGTAATGACAGCGACTTGTATTTTGTTTAGTGAGGATGTCTTCTTCACAAGATGGGTTGAAGTGCGGATGATACTCGTTTTTGCACTGGTAGATTCTACTCTTGATGCACATATCGCTAAGAGGTTTAATTTCGTCTTGACTTTTTACAAAATATTTTGTATTGGGAATAATTGTCACGTATTCTGACCCATATTTTGTTGGTAATGATTGTAAATAGTAAAGTTCAAAGTTCTTTTCGAAATTTATAGGAATCGAGATAAAATATGTAATCTGATTTGATTCTATTTTGCAATTTATGGATAGTATAGCTTCGAAATCTAATAGATTCTCTAATTTTGGTTCGTATGGTAATTGATGTTTGTAATGATCCGATATTTTCTTTAATTCACTTAATAACTGCTTAGGGTCTATTATTGAGGGATGAAGTATTTTCAATTTGCAGAATGTGATTGAGTTTTCTATGTCTTGTAGTGTATTCAGGATGGAATTATACAAGGAACCTAGTTGGTTGTACAAGTCTTTTATATAAAGAATTTCATTAATGGTTTTAACAGAATTAAGTAATTTGTTTAAATTCTGAATTTTTGTTCTTATTATTTCCTCGTTATGTCTGATGTTTTCAATTGTGTTGTTAAATTTCTTTATTATTTTTTGGTTGATTGAGTATTCCAATTTTAATTGATTATGCAATGAATTTTGGTTTTCTTCTAAATTGTTTAAAATTGCATTATATCTTTTGCCATCTTCTGCGTCCAGGTTTCCCGTAATTTGCTTAAATATACTCCCTAAGCCATCTATTAGTCCTCGTTTAGTGCGTGCTTTAGAATATATTGTTATGTGGTTTATCTTTTGAATTATGTTTTGTCTTATGTGTTCCAATATTTTATTGTTATTTATTAATTCCTTGTTTAAATTTGTATTATTAGTTATACTATTTTTTAATAGTTCGTATTGATTATTGAGATTTTCGAATTCATCAAATATTGGTGTAAGGTCATAATAATGAACGAAAGTATGTTTAGATTTTTGTAGTTTAGCTGTTCCGAGTTTGATTGGCATTAGTCCTATGTTTTCGGTAATATTAATTATTTCGGATCCGTGACAGATCGCAAACAACCTGGAATGTTTTTAAATTCGTAGGTTAGTTTTTTCGGTCTTTTAATATTTGATAACTGAATATTATCTGTAGTGTTACCATGTCGTGTTTTAATTTTGGCTGTCTTTAGATGAGGGTTTATAGATTTTATTTTTTCGTGTTTATATTTATTCCGCGTTTTATTTTGTTTTTGGCAATTCTTTACATAAACTTGTTCTGGTGTATTAGGTAATTCTTCCCGATTGTCATTAATTTTATTGATAGTTTTTTCCTTTGTGTGTTGAATTTTTTCATTTATATTTTGGTACAACAATTTCATTTTATTTTTATGGTTTGAAATATAATCGTTAATTAATTGATTTTCTAAGTCCATGTTAAAGGGGGAGTCTGTTTCAAGGTGGCCGGAAATTATGTCAAAGGGTTTAAGTTTAGTTGTGGAGTGGATAGTGTTATTGTACGCTAGAAGAGAAATAATTTACTTTTGTCTCTATGGGATCATTTTTATAATTGTTTTGATTATTGAAGAGTTTAATATGTTCGATGAGAGTTGAATGAAATCTCTCGACTATCCCGTTTGATTCGGGGTGTTGGGAGCTGATGAAATTAATTTTAATTTTATGTAGTTCTAAAAGTTCGCGGACTAGTGAGTTCTTGAATTCTAAACCGTTATCTGCAATTATTGAATCTGGGATGCCGTGGTGTGTGAATGATTTAATTAGGTTATTTACAATTTCGATGCCTTGAGAAGAGTTCAATTTGTTTGCTTGAGCAAATTTTGAAAATGAATCTACTATTGTGAAAAATTTCGTGTTCTCCAAAGTAATAGTATCTACGTGTAATATTTCAAATGGTTTAGTTGCCGTTGGGGTGATGTTAAATTTTAATTTTAAAGGGTTTTTATCGTATTTTGTTAGTTGGCAGATTTCACAATTATTTATAAAGGTCTGAATAGATTTCTTTTGATTTGGCCAGTAAAATCTTTGTTTGATTTGAGTTAATGTTTCGTCTATACCACGGTGATAAGTCTTTCCTTCATGGTAGTTTTTGATAGTTTGAATTATCTCGTCTTCTTCTACAATATCTGTTAGTTGTTTCCCGCATTTTATCATTTTTATTTTGGAATTTTTAAAATAATTCTGAAGTACTAAACTAAATTTTGCATAAAGATCGTGTTTGAAATATAAATAATACTTTACATTTGGTGCTATATATTCTTTAATAAATTTTATCATTTCTTGTTCATATTTCTTTTTTGAAAATTGTACGTAAATCTTTTGTTTCATATCGTGAATTTTTTCAATTTTGGGTTTACTTGGGCTATGTGCTACTTCAGAAATGATTACTTGATTTTTTCCATAATTAACCGGGTATTCTACGATCGGTATACCAATGACGGGGTTCTCATGACTAGAGTGTATAGTGACGTCATCATCACCAGGTGATTTGTCGTCTTCTTTGTCGCCTATTTCTACGATTAATGATTGATTATCTGAAATTGTGGATTTATTTTCTAACTCTATATTGAATTCTTCTATGTATTTTGTGAGGGCATTGAGATTGTCTGAGTCGTTTACGTTTGAGTCTAATGTCGGTATTTCGTTTGGTTTTTGAAATACTGTGATTAGTATATCAGTTTCGTTGAAAATGAATTCTAACATGGATTTAACATCGATTCAGTTTAATTGGTCAATGCCACATCCAATTTTTGGAATGCATAAATTTTTTATGATATTTTGTATACAAAATGATTTTAGATTTAGTAATGTGTAAAACATATTTTGTTTTGTAGGTTTGTCGAAATATTTTTCTTTAGTAATTAGGTAAATAATAAATCGAAATTTGTCTTTTAAATAAACAAGGGAATGCAATTTTGGATTTTGTTTATGGAGGTTGTTTACATTTCCAAATTTATTTCTGAACTGTGCCGCAATTCCTGCTGACATTCGTAAATCGCGGCTTACACAATGAGCTAGATTACTAGTGGGTGGTGAATCAAATAGATAGCCTTCCACTTCTAGGATATTATTATGATCTAATTTGGTTTTATTAATTTTGTTAGTTAAATAATTTTCATACGAGTCTAAAGGTTCTTTTGAATTTTGGACAATAATTTTTTCGTTCTGAATTTGTGGGATACGACTTAAAGCGTCAGCATTTGTATTTGTTTTACCTTTTTTGTAAATAATTTCGTAGTCGTATTCGGTTAATTTTAATCTCCACCTGATTAATTTTTGGTTACACTGTTTCATAGATAATAGCCATAGTAAGGGTTTGTGATCAGTGTAGATTTTGAACGATCTGCCAAAAATGTAGGGACGAAAATATTGGACGGCCCATATGATTGCTAACATTTCTTTCTCTACAGCTGCATAGCTTGACTCAGTTGAGTTCAAGGTTCTGCTGGCGTAGGCAACAGGGAGATCTTGACCTACTGTTCCTTGAGATAGAACAGCTCCTATCGCGGTGTCACTGGCATCGCATGTTATATTAAAATTTTTTGAGAAGTCGGGTTATTGTAATAGTGGTTCATTTGTTAGTAAGGTCTTACATGTTTCGAAACATTTTATGTAGTCGGGGTCTTTAATGTCAATAGTTGCGTCTTTTTTCAGGCATTTTGTAAATGGTTTTGTTATTTTCGCGAAATCTTTAATAAATTTTCGATAATATCCTAACAAGCCTAAAAATCCTTTAATTTGTTTCGTGGTTTTGGGTATTGGATAATTTTGAATTGCTATAATTTTGTCCGGATTGGGTTTTACGCCGTCTGGAGTAACAATATGGCCAAGATATGAGACTTCCTTTTTCAGGAACTCACACTTATCTAGTTGAATTTTGAAATTTGAATTTTGTAATCTTTCGAACACTAATTTTAAATTTTCAATATGCTCTTGAAGACTGGTACTAAACACGATAATATCGTCTAAGTAAACTAAACACTTGTCGTTGTTTAGTCCACGTAGAACATTATCCATTACGCGTTGGAAGGTTGCCGCGCCAGATCAGTGGGTTTTTTGGTTCGCATAAGCTGGCCAATTGGATCTTTTAATCCTCATAATAATATTCGCAATGCAAAATCTTTGAAATAATTGCCTAATATTGTTTGCTCGTCAGCGGTTTTTTGAGTATTAATATAACTAATTATTAAATTTAATATGTGCTGTATTCTATTAAAATATTCAAATACGGATTCATTCTGCCCTTGTTTGGTGTCATTTAACTCAATATTTAAAGTAAAGAGATCGCGCTTATCAGCGTACGTGTTGATTAGTGCACTTTTCAAATCGTTCCAATTTTTTATATTGCACGCAGCTATGTTTACTGCGGCTTCACCTTTAATTTTTGAATACAAACTAAGCATTAAATTCTCATTTTGAAAATCATTGGGATTAGCAGCATTGAAAATTTTTTTAACTAGTTTTTCACTTATTTCTAAGAATCTAGGCAAGAGTTCTCTCTGCCCATGGAACTCAGGAACCATATCTAAGTATTCCTTCTTTAATTCCATTTTGTTTGTTACATGTAATGTGGGGTTACGAATTAATTTTTTTCTATTTGAGTAATTTGGAATACGATCGTTATGATCGGAGTCAGAATCGCTATATTATTTGAATCTGATGATTCGCTAGTGTAATAAATATTGCCTCTTAACGACATGTACTCACAAGAGAATCCAGTACATTGGTCCTTGGAGTGGTACTGCGATGTCGTGAAGTCGCTCGGCCTCGATGTCCTGGTGCTGATGTTCGTTCAGCGGCGGAACGTCGATGGGTGCTGATGTACGTTCAGCTGGCTCGGCGGACGAATTTTATTCGCGGCAATAAATGGCACAACGAACCGGTATTATATTCGTTAATACCGTCACGACGGATCCTACCGACTGCGCCAATAATAAGTTAATTTTCCGACGTTGGGTTTTTTAAAACAATTTATTGTTTATTATTTATTACAATGTTGTTTATTGCTAATTTACAATTCTAAGTTACAACAAATCTAGCATAGTAACAGCAGATAAAGACTAACATAAAACTACAAGAGAGCTATTTTATACTTAAACTAGGTTGGGTGTAGGGTTGCTCGGTGGGAACTGCAACCTATGCAGTTTGATGGTGGGAACAGCGATGTAACTTTTATATATATATATATATATATATATATATATATATATATATATATATATATATATATAGTGGTTTAACACTCCGTTGTGGAGTTGCACCGCTTTTACTTAAGCTTTCTAGATTTTTTTTTGAGGGGATAGGACTCCATTTCAGTTATTTATTAAATATTCTTCGCTATGATGTTCCATTTCTTCCTATCTCTTGTTTTATTTTTTCATTTGTTAATTCCCGCTCTTCTTAAATCTTCTTCTACTTCTGCTAGCCATGTTGATCTGGGTCTTCCTCTTCTTTTCTTACTTCCAGGGCTCCATTGCATTATTATTTTTATTGGTTCTTTTTCGTCAGCTCAGCTTACGTGTCCTAGCCATTTTACTCTTTGTTTCTTGATTATTTTTATTATATCTTCTCCTTTTAATTCTTTGTCAATCTCATGGTTCATTCTTACTCTGTATTCATTATCAGATATCTTCTTAGGTCTCAGTATCGTTCTTATTATTTTCCTTTCTATTATTCTTAATTTTTCTTCGTCCTTCCTTGTAAATGTCATTGTTTCGGCTGCGTATAATGCTATTGGTCTTATTATTGTTCTATATACTCTCATTTTTGTTGTCTTGCTTAAAAATCAGTTTCGTAGTAATTTTTTGTTGGCTTGGAAAGCCCTATTTGTAGCAGCTATTTTTTCTTTTATTTCTTCTTCTCTTTCGCCTCTATTTGTTAACATTACACCTAAGTATTTGAATTTGTTTACTTGTTCAAACTCTGCTTCTCCTATTTTAAAAGTCTTGTCTTGCACTTCTTTTCCCATTACCATTATTTTAGTCTTTTTTTGGTTGATTTCTAGTCCTATTTTCTTTCCTTCCTTTTCTATCTCCTCTAGCATTATTCTCATTACATTTCTGTTGTTCGTTATTATTACTATGTCGTCTGCATATGCTATTATTTGACTTCCCCCTGTTCTGAGTGTTCCTTTCTTTACTTTTCTCATGATATATTCCAGTGCTAAATTAAATAATGTGGCAGATAGGGCATCACCTTGTTTTACACCTTTATTTGTTAATATATCTTCCGTTTCTCCTTTTTGTGTTTTAATTCGTATTTATGTTGTTTTCATAGTCATTGCTATCAATCTTCTTAATTTGCTTGGTATTTGATGTTCTTTTAAAGCTTTCATTAGTTGCTGTCTTTTAATTGAGTCAAAGGCTTGCCTGAAGTCAATCAACAGAATCTCGGTGTTTATGTTATACTCAAGTGTTTTTCCATTATCTGTTTAATAATATGTATTGCGTCCGTGGTAGATTTTCCTTTCATAAAACCACATTGATAATTTCCGATAATTCTTGCTGATTCATTTGTTATTCTTCTTTGTATTATTGTTGATATTATTTTATAGGTAGTTTTCAGTATAGTAGAAATTTTTAAGCAGTAGAGAGACGTCATCAACATTTGTAACTAGATTATGACGTCACGAATTACAAAGTTTATATGTGCATTAGTTTAGAAAATGTGTTGCGTGTTGCATATTGCTATGCCAAATTTTAAAAATGAAAATGGATTTTTCATTATTGTTACATATGCATTGATTGCTACTTTATAAAGCAATGTTTGGATATTTCTTTTATTTGGTATTTGGCTGTAGAGAAATAGAATATAGAACTCTTGTGGAATACCTATATCTTAAGGTGTACAAATTCTCTACTGCTTTTCTTCTTCGTCGCTTTTTTCTAAATCGTTGTCTTCTTCATCGCTGTCGTCTTCAGCATTGACTTGTATTATCAAGGGTTCAATATCGTCCTGGTCGATACGAATTTCACGATCGTACCATTTCTTAATTTCTTCCACAGTGTGATTTATAGTATTTTTCCAAACTATTGGAGACACTGAGTTTAGCGCTTCTGTCCACATATTTAATGTTTGGTTGTCTCCGTAACCATCGCGGCCAATATGTTTGTTATAGTAATTTTTCGAAATCCCCCGAATGTTCTCAATGGCATTAAAAATATAATGAGATGGCGGTAAACGTAAGACCCGATGACCACATTCCAGTTCGTATTCGTCAATTACGAATTTTTCAGTAATTTTATGTCTGAAATGCAAATATAAATCAAAATTCAAAACGTTCAGAGTAAAAATGTACTATGGTAAAAAATAAAATTAATATTCAACTTACTCTGCAGCAAGATCAAGTAGCTGCCGTTTGAATGGACAGTGATCAAATTTTATGTTGTGCTCTGTTAACCACGTTTGTATTTGGACCTTGGTCCAATGTTCTCTCGGATTTTTTTCTTTTAATTTACTGTGATATGCGGCATTATCCATTATTATAAGGGAAGGTTCACTTAAATTTGAAATCAATTGCTCTTTAAACCATTTACTAAAGTTTTCATGATTCATCTCTCCATGATAATCATCTGAGTTTGTTCGCGAAGCAAAAATAAAAGAAGAATTGGGAACCCAACCGTCCTTCGTTCCCGCATTAAGAATAATGTACCTTTATAAAAAAAAGTGAGTCATTATAATGATTTCATGTTTAAAATACTTATTAGAATACATATAATAGATCAGTTGAATTGAACAAAATACTTCAAGCTTACTCCCACCACTTAATTTTCAAAACTTGCAAGTTTATGAGGTATAGTTTCTTTTAAATTTTTTACGAAATGTGATAAAAAAATTATTCTTTTGGACACAATATGTGGCAACTCGTATATAGCGCGCCTGTTGTCTTCTTGTTTCCATGAAAAACCAATGTTATATAAAACTTTAATCAAACTTGAGGTAGAACCGTAAAAGATATTTCGAAATTTTAAAATTTGGTTTATAGATTTACAAGTTACATGTGATTCTACAAATTAAGGAAATTTGTTATAATTTCTACTATTATGGGTCGTCAATATTAATGAACTTACTGCTTGCATACATCTCATAAATGACGTTTCTTATTGCACACTCTACAAACGTATCAACTTCAGTAATGGGTCTTTTTCGCTTTTTGGGCTTCATTGGCGAAACTAGTATTTCATTTCTTGATACTTTTCCGGAAATTTTGTGGACTGTCGCTTGTGATAAATTTAAGCAATCTGCTGCTCTCTAGATATGCATAATTGATTTAAATTTAATAACAACAAATAAAATGATAACATACCTCTCGAACTGCTTTTAACGACAGTAATGGTCCACCGTGTACCAGTTCTTTTTCAAAATAAGCAATCGCATTTGCAGTTAGCACTTGCGACTGCTTCGATAATGCTTTAGGCATTATTACTTACGCTAATAAAATAAACATATAACAAGAAACAAAGAACACGAATACGAACAATACAACTTAAACGAACAAACAAAGATTTTATATTATATTATTTGACAACACAATCGATTAGCGTGACAAGAAACAAATATATGTAAACGTATTTTATTTGAGTCATAGCCCACGTGTGTTAAAAAAAATACACTGCAATTATTATAAATAAATTGAAATGTCATTAAATATCTTATATTTTAATTTAAAATAATAGTAAATATTATAAATAAGTAATTTTTTTATGATACCCTTTTTTACTACTCGGTTTTCTAAATAAAAACATCTTTCGAACATTTCTACACGTTTTATTTCATTTTGTAACGTTTTTTTTCAGGTCTATAACGTCTCTCTACTACTTAAAAATTTCAACTATAACGTGATTCCTCCGTAGTTTTCGCATGTTTGTTGGCTTCCTTTCTTATGTATTGTTACAACTTGTCCTGTTTCTCATTCTTTCGGCATTTCTTCCTCTCTCCATATTTTTACTATAAGTTCATGGATGTGTTTCTGTATTGTATTAATATTGTCGCTTCCAGGTGTTTTACCGTTGCGACTATTTTTTATAATTTCTTTTACTTCCTCTAGAGTTGGTTCTGCTATGTGTTTTTCGTTTTCTTCTGGTAATTCACTTTTTATTTCCTGTTCCTCTTCTGTGAGTAGTTCCTTAAAATAATCTGTCCATACCTTTTTGTATTGTTCTTCAGATTCTGCTAGTTGCCCATTTTTATCCTTTATCTTATTTGTCTTGGTCTTATATATTTTAGTTTGTTCTTTTATTTCCTTATAAAATCTTTTTGTGTTTCTGTTTGCTCTTTCATTCTCAATATTTTTTATTGTATTTTCTGTTGATATTCTTTTGTTTTTCCTAATAATTTTATTACATTCCTTTCTTTTTTTCTCATATTTCTCCTTGTCCTCTTTTTTATTTGTTCTTAAAAATGTTAATCTTGCGTTTCTCTTTTCATCTAGTATTATTTTAATTTCTTCATTAAACCAGGCTTTTTAATTTTTTGCATTCTTATTTTCATGTCCTATCCATTTTTGAGCAGCGTCGTTAATACATCTTTTCATCCAGCACCATTTTTTTTCTATATCTTCCATTTTACGTTCTTCCTTTTTTATGTTTTTTTCTACCTCCTCTTCGTATTTCTCTCTCGAGCTTTCATTGTTTATATTTTCTATATTCCATTTAATTCTCGTTATATCTTTTCTATCACTTGTTTTAACTTTGTTTCGTATCTTTGTTGTTACCATGTAGTGATCCGAGTCGGCACATGCTCCTCTGTATGTTCTTACGTTTAGTATCGAAGATTGCCTCCTTTTCGTTACTCGTACGTGGTCTATTTGTGTTTGAGTCTTATTGTCTGGTGCTGTCCATGTTACTTTATGTTTTTGGGGTGTTTATACTTCGTGCTACTTATTATCATGTTAGTCTTTATTGCTAATTCACATAACCTTTGCCCATTATCATTTGTTCTTTCATGTATTTTGTGTGTACCTGCGACTTGTTGTATGTAGTTCTCTCTTCCTATCTGTGCATTAAAGTCGCCCATTATAATGCTTAGGTCTTCCGTCGGTATTTTTTCAAATGAATGCTACCCCATATTTCCCCTGTTTATCTCCGGAATATAATGTTGTATAGTAATTATTCTTGATTATACCTTCACCGCCCCATCTTGTTTCCTGAATCGCTGCCAGATTAATATAATATCTTTTCAATTCTTGCGCTACTTCTTCCATCTTTCCTGGCTGGAGCATCGTTCTTATATTCCATGTACTAAATTTTAACATTTTATTCTTTTTTCTATTTACTTTTTTTGTTTTAATTGTATTTATTGCCTTTCCCTTATCTTTATATCCTTTTCCTCGCTTTCCGTATTCAATATTGCCATCCTCGTTCTCCATTGTTAGTTGTTTAAGTTTTTTGGAGCTTTATATTCCTGTTTTTCTATATTCATCTTCTCTTCATCCCATACAAACAAGTCTCATTTATTTTCAATTTTTTATAGCCTATTCTTATTCTATTTCCTTTATTTTTCTCATCTTTCGCCGATTTTAAGATTTCTTTTTGCAGTCTGGTTTGTTTCGCACTGGGGCCTGTTTCTCAAAAAATACAGGACTAGTATTATTAGTCCCTGCACTAGTATTACTAGTGAAGTTTACTAGTTTTTGTTTCTAAAATGTACAAGTGTAAAATACTAGTTACAAGTTGGGAACTAGTATTTACTAGTGTATTTGACATAAAATACTAGTATTTTGTTTTTTAAAATATTTGTGTTGTGTGTCAGACTAGTAATTTACTAGAGAAAAGCTACAAGTGTCAAAAGTCTTGTAAATTTTTGTTATAAATTTTACTAGTCGTATAATTTTATTGTTTATGTGTTTTTTTCATATGTAATTTAATAGTTCTTTGTTAATATTTACTTAGCTTCATTTGGTGTTTGTTGTTGTTTAGTGTTAATATATTTTTAAAATAATATAATGTGGTCAAGTGACTCTGAGTCTACTGATGAAGAAGTCGTTGTGCGTCGTCAAAAACTATTTAAAGCAAGAATAAATTATGCCCATACAGAAACCTCATATGAGTTTAACGAGAAGTTTAGACTCTCGGCAAAAAAGTTGGAAACATTAATTCATTTATTGGGACCGATTCTTCAGCGAGATACGGCAAGTAATCATGCATTATCCGTAAAAATACAACTAGAAATTGCTCTTCATTGGCTTGGTACAGGCGTTCAATTTCACACTGTTGGAGATATGCACGGTGTTTGCAAGGCGAGTGTATGCAGAGCAGTACATAATGTTGTAAAAGGTGTTGTAGATATTATGTTTCCACTATTTGTACAATGGCCAACAAATGTGTCTAGCATTGTTGAAGAATTTTTTAAACTTGAAGGATTTCCAATGGTTTGCGGCTGTATAGACGGAACTTTAATTAAAATAGATGCCCCTGAAGAAAATAAGGAACAATTTGTAGACCGACATGGAAACCATTCTGTAAATTGTATGGTAGTGTGTGGACCAGATTTGAAATTTTATTATTCCTATGCTAATTGCCCAGGACAAACACATGACGCGAGGGTATTAAGGAGGAGTGGGTTGTTTAATAGAATGGAAGGAGGTTGGAGGGCTATACCAAATGGGATTATTCTTGGAGACAATGGATATCCACTAAAAAGGTGACTAATATCTCCCATTATGACAGATATAAATGACGATGCCAACTTACGTTTTCTTCGTGCTCGTAAGACAACACGAACAGTAATAGAATGTGCCATTGGAGTTCTAAAAGAAAAATTTCCCTGTTTAAATTATTTACGAGTTGACCCAATGTTTGCATGCCAAGTTTTTAATTGTTGTGTAACTCTGTGCAACTTTGCACGAAATATAAATAATGAGGAATTGGATGCTGTTAGAAATGAATCTGATTCTGATGACTGTAACATAAATATTGGCCAAGGTTTAAAGGAAGAGGAAGAAAAGGATTTGCAAGCTGCTGAAAAGTTCGAAAGAATTCAAAATTATTTTCGAACATAATTTAACTTTATTTATTAGTTCTTTTAAAAGACAATAAAACTTTATTAACTTAATCTAAAAAATATAATTAACTTAATCTAAAAAATATAATTTTCTGCCATCTTCTCCCACTATTTCTCCGTCTTGATTTAAAGAAACAATATTTTGGTTAATTTCAACATTACTTTCGTCGTCTGTTAACCCTACAGTAAATTTAGATCTATTTTTGAACCCTAATTCCTTTTCTTTTTGCAAAATTTCCAGGTTTGCTTTATAATTTTGTAATTCTAAATATTCAATTTGTAATTTTAATTTTTGTCTCTCTAGGCCTAAATCGGTTTCATGTTCTTCAAAAGATGAGCTCCCTTTTGTGACGAATCTTTTTAATTTTTGTGTTTTTTCCGGCAAATTTACAGGAGGACCTAGTGACTAGTGTTTAATCTTTCACTTTTCACATGAGGAATGTACTGTCGACCCTCCTTTGGCAAATCCTTAATGCGTTTGCCCTACATATCATTTAAGCAAACGATGAATTTAACAAACTAATTATTAAAGTAAAAAATCTACCTCATTACTTATGGTATTCATATTTTCGTTTTCTTCTATTAATAAATTTTTCTGGCTTAAACCAATAATGGATGGCGATTCTTTTCCTATTATTTCTAGAATAATATCGTCTATGGGAGTTTTCTTTGATTTCTTTCCACCACCTCCTCCAGTTTGTTTAGCATTGTCAACTTTAGTCTATTGGAATAAATATGCCCTATTATGTATATATTTTAGTTTTAGCGTAATTATTTAGGAAAAAAATCTTACCAACGTAGATTTTTTTAAATTTGGCCAAAATGTGTCCCTAATATATTTATAGTCACGCTTTGGCATATTTTGGTCCATTCATTTACTTTATCAATTTTGTTTAATTTGTTAGAGAATGCTCCAAATAAAATATTCTTTGCATCTCTAATCATCCCCAAAATTGTTAGTTTCGCATCTAGCAAAGACATTGTATCCAACATGTTCGACGACACTGCTTCATCCGACCTTCAAGCGTTGTTTCAATCGTTTAAAAAAGATATTTTAAACATAATAAACAATAAGTTCGAATCCTTAATGCAATTTATATCATTCTGCTGTGATAAAGTAAGTGATTTTGAATCTAATTTAAAATTAATAAATAATAAAATAAAAACTATGGATGCCATAATAAATGAAAACCAATCATTAAAAACAGAGATAAAAAAATTAAATAAAAAGGTTGACAATTTAGAACCGTACTCAAAGATGAACAATATTATTATTAACAACGTTCCTGAGAAACCTGATGAAAACATAGACAAGTTAATATACGACATCGGACAGAAAGTGGGTGTAACTGTTAAAAGTGGTGATATTGATGCGGCGCATAGACTCTCCTCCAATAAATCTAATAACTCCAGATCCCCCAATATTGTAGTCAAATTTGTATCTCGCAGAGTAAAGGATCAATTCTTGGTAGCAACAAGGAAATATACAGACCTTTCAACTACTGCTTTAAATTTCGATGGTCCTAGCAATAAAATCTTTGTAAATGAACATTTAACTCATGACAATAGTTATTTATTTAAAAAAGCACGCGATGTCCTTAAGCCTAAAGGATTTAAATTTATTTGGACAAAAATAAAATAAAATATTTTGTATGTTGCTTGTCTTCGCATAAAGTTGTAGTTTTTTGTTTAAAATGGTAGAATCGCCTATTGACAATAAGTCGGTCAATGAACTCTATAATAACATGTTTACATTTGGACAACTAAATGTTAGATCTCTTAACTCCTGTTTCTTAAATGTTACTGATTTAATTCTGGAACAACTCCCCCTCGCAGTTATTTAACATATGTGGATATAAATTTATAAGTTTACAAAGACCTACTAATAAGCGAGGTCCGTGATAGTATCACCTTCTCAATTTTAGACACTACTTTTACGAATACTATAAATAATGTGGAGCATCTGTGGATAAAATGTTCAATTAATAAAGATACAATATGTTTCGGAGTCATATATAATCCTCATGAAAATAACTATAAAGATCTTGAAATCCTGGATCCAATACTCACCGAATTTAATTCACAATATTATTATGTTATCTGTGCTGGCGATATAAATGTAGATATGCTCTCTGCTAATTATAAATCTAGATATGTATTAGATACGGTGACTACAAATGGAATGACTCAACTAATCAAACAGCACACTAGACCAACTTCAAAAACTCTTCTAGATGTCATTATTGTATCTGATAGTAAAATTTGTGTGGATTCAGGGGTATTGGAAACCAGTAATATTTCAGACCATGATTGTGTATACTGTACCTTAAACTTTCCTAAAAGTAGTGTTTCGCGTAAGACAATTACATATAGAGATTTTAAATTTTTTAATTTGAAGAGTTTTTATGAGGACTGTGATCAAATAGACTGGAATTATATTTTTTCTTTAAAAAACATAAACGACAAACTATTCTATATTAATGAAAATATTGTTTTACTATTTGATAAACATGCTCCACTGAAAACTATTCAAGTTAATAAAAAATACAGCCCCTGGATTACACCAGTTATAAGAGTAATGCAGAAGAAAAGATTTAAAGCATTGTTAGATTACAAAAAGTTTAAAACCGAGGTTAAACTAAAATATTACAAAGATCTACGTAATTTAACAACAGCTGCAATTCGTCACGAAAAACAGGCTTTTCTCGAATTTAAAATTAATAATAATGTTAACAATTCTAAAGAATTGTGGAATAATTTGAAAAGGGTTGGAGTTAAAAATGAAATTAAAGTCCCTATACCGGATCATCTTTTAAAACCGGACGAATACAGTAAATATAATACTGATAAAGTTAGTGCCACTACAATAAATCCAGAAATATTAGACCATTATAACTCTAATTACCACGAGGGTAGAAGCACCGACTATTTTTATTTTAGTTGTGTGGACAGAGAAAAAGTCGAAAAAATTATACAATCTCTGACATCGAATGCAGTTGGAAAGGATGGTATTTCGGCTAAAATGATACAAATTATATTACCTAAAATAATTGACCACATTACGCATGTAATTAATACCAGCATCATTGAAGGAATCGTCCCAGATATTTGGAAAACAGCCATTGTAAAACCAATTCCGAAACAAGGTACCTTACAATCATTCGACGACTTACGCCCTATAAGCATCTTACCTACCATGTCAAAAATTCTTGAAAAAATCTGCCATGAACAAATTAATAATTACATCAAAGATAGAAATATTCTACCATCTACTCAATCTGGCTTTAGAAAATGTCATAGCACGAACACATGTTTATTAAATATCATTGATGATATGCTACAAAATTATAATAATTCGAAAGCTACCCTTTTAATTCAAATAGATTTTTCCAAAGCTTTTGACATGGTAGATCATAATTTGCTTTTAGCGAAGTTAAAATATTATAATTTTGGATGGAGTGCTTTGCAATGGTGCACTAGTTATTTATCAAATAGATTTTTTTCAAGTTGTAATGTCATTCAATTCGAATACATTTCTCTCTAAATTTTACCCCTTATCTGTAGGAGTACCACAAGGGTCTATTTTAGGTCCTTTATTTTATTTACTGTACGTTTATGCGTTAAAATCTTGCACTGCACATGCATATGCAGACGACACGCAAATTTTGGCAACGGTAGATAAAAATAAGATAAATGACAATTCAACTCTGATTAATAATGACCTTAAAAATTTCTCCATCTGGGTACAAAATAATGATCTTTCAATTAATGCTGGTAAATCTTCGTTACTTGTGTATGGTTCAAGTGAATCTCCGCACATTGAACTTAATGATACAAGACTACAACGTAGTACTGTGGTCAAGAGTCTGGGTATGTTAATTGATGAAAACTTACTTTTCCGAGAACATTTGACAAAAAAATTAATTGCTGCTAAATTTAAATTACGAACACTGTATCAGTACCGTCATTTGCTATCTCCTGAAGTTAAATTCCGCCTTGTCAATTCACTAATATTTCCTTTATTAGATTATTGTTTATGCGTTTACGTACCAAATTTAACAAAAGCAGATAAACATAAAATTAATCTTTTTCAAAATAGTTGCTTGAGATTTGTTTTTGGTGTACGTAAATTTGATCATATCTCCATGTACCGTTCTAAAATTGGTCTTAATTTCATTGAAGATCGAGTAAAATCCTTTTTCTCTGCCTCACACATAAAATAATAACTACTCGATGTCCACAATATTTACATGGAAAACTTCACTTAAAACGACACAAATATAATTTACGGGAAAATGATGTATATGTTGTGCCATCTTTTAACAAAATTAAATATAAAAATTCTTTTTCATATTTAGCTCCCACTCTGTACAATAATGTTTCATTCAACTTAAAATCTCTGTCATGTAGTTCTTTTAAATTTCATTTAAAAAAGTATTTTTCGATAAGTTAAATTATAAAACATGTCTGCTTTACTTCTACACTTATTGAAATTGTAAACATTGTTTGACTATTTATTATTGTTTTTGTATTGTTACTATATTTTTAGTACTTTTCTCCTTTTTTGTGGTTAGTATTAAGTATAATTTGTAATGTACCCTTTTGGTTTTTGTATTTCTTTTGTATTGGTTAGGTGGAAGATCAGCCTTGGCTGAACCTCGCCATTGAGATTACCTCAATAAAGTAATATTATTATTATTACTATTATTATTATTATTATTATTATTATTATTATTATTATTGACAAGAATGTAATTGTAATTTATTTTCAATTTTCAATGTAAAACACTTGCTTGAAAATGTCAGAAAATTGAATCACTTGATTAAAAATTTCACTTGTAACTAGTAACTTATGAACTAGTAACTTGTAAACTAGTAACTTGTAAACTAGTAAAATACTTGTCAGAAACATTCTTTCAGAAACACAATTTACTAGTACTATTAAAAAATTCACTTGTAGCTAGTAACTTGTAAACTAGTAATTTTTAAAAAACAGGCCCCTGGTATTAAGTTCTTGAGCTTTTCTAAAAACACCTCTAGCCTAGTGAAGCCAACACACTTTTAAATTTACATCTGGAAAAGAAGTAACAATGGCAGTTCTCAGGGCTATGTCATAGTCAGCCATTATACTAACTACTCTAGTGGCATCAAATACGCTCTCGTATGCTGACCTTGTTTTTCTTTCCATTATAGCAAACAAAACTGGAAGCGTCTAAAAAAATTATATATATATATATATATATATATATATATATATATATATATATATATATATATATATTTCTTGGTATTTTCTTAAAAACCACTCGCAAAACTCTATTCTACGTTCATTATCTGTAATATTTATTGCCTGTACTAATTTATAAGAATACGGTTTTAAATTATGTTTTTTCAAAATTCGCCAAACAGACATATTTGAAATAAAATGTTCACTGGCAATTTCTCATAAATTAATAAATCATCGTTTGTATAAATTCCAGCCATATTGAAACAACAATAAGCATTCAACACAACAAATAACACTGTGACAAATAGAAACTATGTACTAAATAATTGAAATTGACAGATAGCAGTTTTTGTTTTTTATACATAGCCTACTGAAAAATAAATAAAAAATAGATTTATTTAAATTTCAAATGCATTTATCTCAATATTTTTGTTATGTTATGTTAAAAAAATATTTTCTTCTCTAATCGAATGTCCCCCTTGGCCCTCTATAAAATTTTCTTATAGCATTTTATTGTATCTTTAATAATATAGAAATTATTTGAGGTAGCTCGTTTAGCTGTTACATCCGGTATATATATATATATATATATATATATATATATATATATATATATATATATATATATATATACCGGGTGTCCCAGCTCGACCGACACATGGGAGTTTTACATGGGAAATCAGTTAATTATGAATAGTATCTCCCCACTGCAACATATTCACTTCAAATTTTGTATACTTAACGGAGAATATTATTTCTATGGATTACAGTTATTTAAAATATGCAATTTCGTCTGCAGGGCGAGATTTATTAAATTTAAAATCTAATATTTTCGTTCAAAATCAGACAGCCATGGAAAGAAAAGAAAATATCCATGCGACAGTTTTGAGAGTTAATGACATGCCATTGTAGATATTTATATTTTTGTAATATTGGTATATTATTTAACAAAAAGAAACTAAATTCAACTTAAATAATATTAATATACAGGAAATACGAATTAAAATCAGTGATACTTCACTAAACTGTCAGATAAATATTTTCTTTTATTTCCATGGCTGTCTGATTTTGAACGAAAGTATTAGATTTTAAATTTAATAAATCTCGTCTTGCAGACGAAATTCCATATTTCAAATAAGTGTGATCCATAGAAATAATATTCTCCAATAAGCATACAAAATTTGAAGTGAATATGTTGCAGTGGGGAGATACTATTCATAATGAACTGATTTCCCATGTAAAACTCCCATGTGTCGGTCGAGATGGGACACCCGGTATATATATATATATATATATATATATATATATATATATATATATCGTACATAAAAGCTAGAATTTTATAAATTTACTAATAACTCATTTGTTTTATACAAATTCCTTAGCCTGAACGATGTGTAAAATTATTTTAATTTATATTATTTTCTCTTTAACCAGAAGTTATATATAAAATATAATTAAGGTAGGGTAGAAAATTAAAAATTGTTTATGTTTTCCATACAGTTCCGGCTTCGCAATATATTACAAATTGAAGAGATGTCTAAATCTTATTAAATGAGAACACGAAACGAAAAGGTGTTTTAGTAAGTAAATAAAATTACTTATTTTTTGAAAAGGGAACGGTGAAATTAATAAAATTTGATATACAATAAATTTCCCACATCATCATACAACAAGTGTATGGTAAACAGCTGTAATACTCCTCCTGCTCGCGAAACCACTTTAAAAGTGGCATCCATGTGAATATGGACACCAGCTTGTTGTCTTGTATAATATATAATTATCAATAAACTCCGGTGTTGGAGCATAGGACTTTCACAGTAGTTCCAGGTCTTACCCACGTCTGCAAGTTCCTTTGCAATTGTTCGTCGCCACGTCGTTTTTGTTCTTCCTGGCCCTCTTCTGCCTTGGAGATTCCAAGCTATTGCTTCCTTGTTTAGTGGATTATCACTTTTCAGGATGTGACCAATCTATCCCCAATTTCTAGTTTTTATTTGTTTTTCTATTGGCTCTTGTCCAGCAAGTGCCCATAGTTCTTGATTGGATACTATATCTGTCCATGGAATTTTTAATATTCGTCTTAAGCATTTATTTACGAATATTTGTACTTGTTTTACCATCTTTTATGTTACTAACCATGATTCGAATCCGTATAGTAAGACGGACTTCACATTGGTATTAAATATTCTTAGTTTTATTATAATATTTAGGTGATTTCCATATATTAGAGAGTAAGGCGAACGTCGTTCGTGCTTTATTGACTGGTGAATTGATATCTGCTTGGCATCCACCGGTAATTGATAAAACAGACTCAAGGAAGTAGAATTCGTTCGTTTGTTGAATGACTTAATTTCTTATAGTTAGGTTTTCTACGTTCCTAGGGTTGACTCTTAAGTCCATAGTTTTCTTTTTATTTATTTTTAGTCCTACTTTCTCCGCCTCAAACTTAAGTTTACTTAGTAGTTCTACCATTCCTTTAAGTGTATGGCTCATCACCACAATATCGTCGGCATAGGCTAAATATTTGAAGCTGTTGTTAAGTTTCCATTTAATGCCTAAAGTTGTAGCAACAACTTTCCTCATCACATTATCCAAAACCGTGATAAATAAGAGAGGTGATGAGACGCATCCTTGTTTAATTCCGTTTTTGAAATTAAAAGATTCAGATAAGAAACCTCCATGTTTCACACTGCTTGTACAGTCTTCATACATTAGCCTTATAATGTTTATTAGTTTATCAGGTATCTTCTCTCTTTTTGAGCATTCCATATTGCATCTCTTTAAATCTTATCGAAGGCTTTTTCAAAATCAATGAAAACAATGTATAAGCTCGAATTCCATTCTACACTTTGTTCAATAATTATTCTTATCGCGTTGATGTTATCTACACATGAACGGTTTGTTCGTGCTGAATGTTGCTGTATAAAGCGTCCTTGATACGATTCAATACTATCTAAGCCAGGACTTCGAATTAGGGTAATATCTCGCCAATTATTACAATTACTCAGGTCTCCTTTTTTAAAAATTTTTACAATAATTCCTTCGCACCAATCCTTCGGGATAGTTTCTGTTTCTCATATTTTGGCTATTAGAGGATGAAGAATATTTGTGAATGTTGTTAGATCAGATTTCCAAATTTCTGGCGGAATATTATCTCCCCCTGCATCTTTTCTGTTTCTTAATGTATTTAAAGCTATACCCACCTCTGATTTAGATGGTGTGTTGGAATTCATCTTTTGTATGTTGTTGAAGTGATACTCAAAGGTATCATTGTTATTTTTGGGTGAGTTTTCTATACCTGCATTAAATAATTCACTGAAGTGTTCTGCCATCTCGCCACCTGCTGTTGTGTCTGCATCAAAAGTTTTCCTTCCTTGTTTTTTATGGGCTTCAATTGGTTAAATCTTTTATCAGCTAGCTTTCTGGTTATTTGGTACAGATTTCTGCTGTCGTTGACTTTAGCTGCTGTTTCTGCTTAATCTGCAAGGTTATCCACCCAATGTTTTTAACCCTATTTACATAGTTCTTTATTATTTTTCTTATGATTGCATATTCGTTTTGTAATTCTGACTTTCGTGTGTGGTTTGTTTCATTTATGATCTTGAGTTTCAATTTTTGTCTTTCTTCGATTGCACTCCAGGTATGATCTGATATCCATTCTTTCCTTTTCTTGTTTCTGTATCCTATCTCTTTTTCGCTTACATCTTGAATTGTTTCTTTCATGACTTTCCAATGTTTATTTACGTTGTAATCATCGGTATTCTGTAAGACGTTAAATATGTTTTTTATTTCTACAATAAAGCTTTCTCTCGTGTCTTTTTACCTCCCGCCTATCAATATATAGATAAGGGAGGTATTGTTTTTGGTCAGATTTCTCGAGTGTCAGTTTTCAACATATGAGCACAAATTAGGGTCTCTAGAATACGATTTTACTATTTTTAGCGTGATGTCTGTATGTGTGTGTGTATGTGTGTGTGTCTGTGTGTGTGTCTGTGACGATTTTTCGTCCACGATAACTCCAACACGATACATGTAAAAAATATAATATTTGGTATTTAAGACTTATATTCAAATATGATGATCTGATTAGATTTTGACTACAATTGGTTAACCGGAAGTAGTACTTTACTTGAAGCTTTAAACAGTTTTTCCTAAAAAATACCTCTAAATACCATTTTTTCGCAAATTACGTTATTATTAAATATAAAGATTTTTTAATTTTCTACCGACCTGCATAATTACGTTTATATATAACTTCTAGCTAGATAGAAAAAAAAATATATAAATTATAATAATTTTACATATCGTTTAGGCTGAGGAATTTCGATAAAATAGATGAGTTATTCCTATGTTCACAAAATTTGACATATGATGTCAAATTTAATGTAAGTAAGTGTAAAAGATAAAATAAATAAAAATGAAGTAATTTTATTGTAAAATTTAAAAAGATGGAAGAAATATATTAGAAATGTATTATGTATTTGCATGCGTGTATCAAAGTAAGTTCGGTTCCGATTTTAGTAACGTCAAAAATAGCTGTCATTTTGGTCATACAAATTTTATGAAGGAAATTTTAAGTATGAAATGAATTTCTAACTGCAATACCAAACTAATTTTAAAACTACAAATTAAATGTATTGAATAACTTATATAGAATATATGTATTACTACAGTGGCGGGAGGTATTGTGTTGGACACATCAGATTTTTTTATAACTTTCTGGATGTTATAAGGTCTAGCAGCTTTTCTGATATTCTTTTGTTTCTTGCATATTTTAATATTTAGTTCGGCCACCAGGAGATGGTGATCGCTGCCTAAGTGTCTATGTCTGCCCTTCGAGTTCTTACGTCTAGTAAAGACTGCCATTTTTTATTTATTAGAAAATGGTCTATTTGGTTTTTTGTCCTACCATTCGGTGAGGTCCAAGTATATTTATGATATGCCTTATGGGGAAATAATGTGCCTCCCATCAGAAAATTATTTTGTGCACATAAATCCAAGAGAAGTTCTCCATTTTCATTTCTATCTCCCATGCCGTTTTTGCCCATGACAGTAGTTAGATTTTAGTTATCACAACCTACTTTAGAGTTAAAATCCCCCATCACCACTATGATATTTTTTTTGTTAACTTTATTTATATGATCATTTAGCTCATTATAAAATGTTTTTCTTGTTGTCGTATCGGCTGATTCGGTTGGGGCATAGCAATGGAAGATGACCATGTCGCGTGCTTTTGTCCTTAAACGTGCTTTAATTATTCTTTCCGAAATGGACTCCGAATCTATTAGACAGTGTTTTGTTGTATTGCTAAGTAATATTCGTATGTCATATTGATGGGCATCATCTTCGTTAGTGTTTCCGGAGAAAATACATTTTGTTTTACAATTTGAATTTATTGTATTTTTTTGTATACCTAGTAGTGAGATGTTATATCGATTCATTCCATTTGTTACCTGTTGTAGGCGATTACTTTCAAAAAGTACCATTACTCAAAAGACAATATTTGGGTTTAAAGTTCTAAAACTTTTTTTTATTAATTTACAACGTTTCGACAGCTCAGTGCTGATTTTGTCAGGTAAATAACAAAACTAAACATAAATAAGTAATCAAGACAACATGTAAAATTGGTAATAAGTGAAAACATACAAATGACATTGACATAAAATTAAAAACGGATGACAAATAACCACGACTTATTTAGTTCAAAGCCTATATTTAAATTAAAATTATTAGGAGATTTTTTTATTTCGATTGCTTCTCTAATAAGTCTTCTTATCCAGTGATTTTCTCCTGCAAAAATCTTCGTGTTTTCAAAATCAATTTCATGTAATTGCGGAATTGCTTGTTCTGCAACTGCAGATTTATCAGGTTGGTTTAATCTAATATGCCGTTTGTGTTCCTTTAATCTCGTTGCTACAGTTCTACCAGTTTGATCAATGTATATTTTACCACACTGACAAGGAATCTTATAAATGCCAGAATAGTGTAGAGGAACTGTATCTTTGACATTGTCAAGAAGATCTTGAATTTTTAAACTTGATTTATATGATGTTTTTATGTCATATTTATTAAGAATCGTTCCATATTTGTCTGTCACATTAGCAATAAATGACAAAATAGCAAATAATTTCTTATTAGGAACCACTTGTGGAATTGGTAAAGGTTTATTCTTCGCTTTTAGTTCTCTTCTTATTTGTGTTTTGCTATAATCACTTTTCAATAAAACTCAGAAAAAGCGTTTTCATAGTACAAGCTTTTTGGGCGGGGTGGTGGTTAGAGGTCTCATGAAAATATTGGTTTGTATGGGTTGGTTTCCTTCATACTGAAGTAATAAGCTTTCCATAATTTTTTTTTTCCAAAAATACAACTACATCAATTGTAAATTTAATGTTCTTATGTTGTAAATTTAAGTGATTTAGAAAATTGTTTAATTCATCTCTTCCATTAAGCCAAATAAGGAAAACATCATCAACATAACGAAGCCAGACGGTAGGTTTCTTACTTGCTGTACTAAGAGCTCTTTCTTCAAAATTCTCCATTTAAAAATCAGCAATAGATGGTGATATAGGAGAGCCCATGGCAACACCATCTATTTGTTTGTAGTAATTACCATTGAAGAGGAAAAAACAAGATGTCAAACAATGTTTGAAAAGCTTGATAATGTCAGTAGAAAAATGATCTACTAATAATTTTAAGCTACCAAGAATAGGACCTTTCGTGAATAATGATGAAACATCAAAACTGACAAGTAGATTATTTCTTGTCAAAATCAAATCACCAATCAAATCCACAAAATGTCTCGAATCTTTGACGTAAGATGAAGAATGACCAATCAAAAGATTCAATAATCCATCTAAATATTATGCTAATTCATATGTTGTAGATCCAATAGAATTAACAATAGGTCTTAACGCGACATCTTTTTTGTGGATTTTTGGAAGACCATAAAAATTTTGAAATAACAGGATTGTCATACATAATATATAATACATGGCGCAGCCGAAATTGTAAATATATTTCAAGAAAATGTCGCTAAACAGTCTAAAACCTCCTGACGCATTAGTAATGGAAGGTAATTTAGCAGAAAATTTCAAGAAATGGGAGCAACAATTCGATTTGTTCATGAAGGCATCAGGAGCAAATAATTAAGATAGAGAAATACAAGTTGCCATTCTGCTACATATGATTGGAGAAGAGGCTTTAAAAAAGTGTAACACCTTTGAGCTTACAGAGGAAGAACAAAAAGATCCAAAAGCGGTAATTGAAGCATTCAAAACTTATTGCAACTCAAAA
Source organism: Stenolophus ochropezus (assembly GCA_035578165.1). NCBI lineage: Eukaryota > Metazoa > Arthropoda > Insecta > Coleoptera > Carabidae > Stenolophus > Stenolophus ochropezus. Next base: position 50,724,612 of record JAQOWZ010000003.1, on the reverse strand, counting down.
AGCAACGAAACAATGAATAGATACCACTTTTTCACAAGAAATGAAAAAGAATATGAAAAATTTAACGATTTTGTAACTGAGTTAAAGAAACTTAGCAATACATTTGATTTTGAAACATTGAGAGATAGTCCAATAAAAGACAGAATAGTTTGTGGTGTAAGAAACAGCAAACTTAAAGATCGGTTACTGCAAAAAACCGATTTAGATTTAGAAAATTGTATAAGAATGTGTACAATTGCAGAGCTAGCAGAAGAACAAAAACGTACATTGAATATAGATATAGAAGTAACCATTATCAAACAGAAAAAAAATGCAAAGAAACAGAACAAAGAAGAAATAAGTAAAAATATGAAGATTTTCTCGTGTAGAAGATGTGGAAACAGTCACCAACCCAGAAAATGTCCAGCCTACGGAAAAGAATGCCTGTTTTACAAGAAGATGAACCACTTTGCCGGCAGAAGAAGAAAATTCAAGAAATTTATCAGCTGAGTGATGCATCGGAAGATAAAGAAATGGTATTAGGAAATATAACCTTTTGTAGAACTGGTACAGTTACAAGCCCTAAAAAAAATTAAAGGTTGATATAAGAGTGTAACACTAAATAATAAAGAAAAACTTAAAGTCAAATTGGATATTGGTGTTGAATGTGATGTAATGCCACTAGATACTTAAAATTTGTTAAAAGTAAAGGAAAAATTAAATGATAGTGATAGTATATTAATAAATTATACTGGGTATATTATCGAAGTTATAGAATCATCAGAATTTTTAATAACAACAATTCGTTTGTGTTTAATATTGATAAATTTTTCGTCTTTTGATTGTAATAAAAATTTTATTTTTCTTGAGCTTTCTGAAGAAAGTTTTTTATATTAGAGTTCTGAATTTTTACATTAACTTTTGGTAAAAGACTTTTTACTGATCTATTGAAAATAATTTCAGATAGAGCTGGCATCTTATTTGGTATTGGAGTAAGTAAAGCTAGATATATATATATATATATATATATATATATATATATATATATATATATATATAACCCCCATGTTCGTGCCATTTCCAGAAATTTTCTATTCATAAAATGAGTACCATTATCCGTATAGAAAATTTCTGGAATACTAAGTGTTTTAAAAACTTATTAAAATTCTTCCACAGCAGTATTTGCATATAAATCTTTAATAAGACAACACTCTACGAATTTGCTGTATGTATCTACTATTAATAAATAATTTTGTTTACCAATTTGGAAAATATCTGCATTAATTGTGTGCCAAGGTCTTTCTGGTATATCTTTTAAAATCATAGGTTTTTTACAATTATTTTTTTGATTTACAAGACATGTAGTACAGTTATATTATTTAAGATAAACAATATCATTATTCATATTAGGCCAATACATTGAATTTCTGGCTCTTTCTGTACATTTTGTCATTCTCATACTGCTTGTAGCTCTTCATCAGTCTGTGTTTCTCTTGTTAGTTTAGGCAACTGTTCATCACTTATTAACAGTGTTTCAGTGTTAAGTGCTACATGCATTTCTATGTCTTTATCCATTAATTCTTCATTTATATTAGCATAGGCTTGTGGTAAAGTATCAGCAAGAACCAATTTCTTGCCAGGTTTGTATATTATATTTAAACTTGTGACGAAGCGTCACGAAGCAGTTTTATTTTGACAGTATTTTTGAACGTAAATTTGTTATCAAATTTACCGAAGCTCTACCTTCCAAATTTTTTAAAACTATTGCCTAGACTTTGCATTCGAATCAAGCAACCGCGCAAGGCCAGCGTGCGCATGTCTACTAATGGCAGAACAACATGGAGTTTTATTTGTTTACATTGTGGTTTTTTGAAGTTGCTCTGCAAACCATTACTCCGATTTTCTTGATTCAAACACAATGAGATGCAAGCCAATGTTCTACGTAGTGTAGTACCAAACACATCGTAGTGGTTTTTGTGAAAGTGGAGTTTTGAAAAACATAACCATCGAACATGTGTTTGGGTTGTAGTCAAGTTACTCGTTCAGTTAATTTCATGCGGCGAAATTAACTCGTTTAGTGACTTAAGGCAATAGTAAGTGTTTTTATTGCTGTTTGTATCGTATTAATGTTAAATGTTATTTATTTATATTTATATATTGTATTTGTATTTTTTTTGTGACTATGTTCACCTCTGATGATGGATACGAGGGGAAGGGGGTGAACATTTTGATAAAAGTCCGGTCGTTGACCGACTCGTGGCTTTTTGAGTAAGTTTTTGGCCAAATAAAGACATAACAAATAAAAGTTTTGAAGCAGAGATTTTTATTTGAATTGAAAGTGGAATTGAAGTATTTATGGCAAATTGGAATAGTGTTTTGCCGTTTTTCACACACTTATGTCAGCAAAACGTGTGTGTGAAAAAAATCGTTCATTTTCATCCCGTGCACGAATTGTGCGTAAGTTGCGATAGTTTGTGAATTCCGATTACTAGGGGCGGATAAGAACTAGTGATTGCGTTACAACTATCGAGATAATTTTGGATGAATTTCGGCGTAGAAAAAATTCTCGAATCCGTCATTTTGCTTCGTGAGCCGCGGAACAGGATTCGGCTTGTCCATCGGCCACCACCAGGACTAATCAAGGATAGTTCTGCTGAATTTGGTTTTGCGTTCGTTTTTACCTCACCCTTGCATCGCGTGCACGTGGGTGAGCGAGCAACGCAGGTTGTAAGAATAACCGATTTTTATCCGAAATTTATTTATGCTTTTATTTACGTCTTTTTACTGTCTTTTTTTTTTTGGAAAGTCGCTCCGTGATGTTGTATTCAAGCGAGCGACCACAACCAATGTTGGAATCCGTACCTTGGACATTTTTTGCCATTGAGATATCCGTGGCCGTCGTCACTGGAAACCTGCGAGTTAGACGTCTCTACCGTTACGTAGAGTGTCGCCCGAGATTTGGCAACGAATAGTGCGACAGCGTTTGTATATTTTATTATACCGTACCTGTCGACTAATTATTGTGCTTTTGCACGAGTTATTGTTTTATAGGCTGTGACGACGTATTTTTTATTGTGTGAAGGGAAGGTAACGCCGTAGTCCGTCACACGTTTTCGAGAACGATAGGGACTGACGACGTAACGACGTCACAAACTGTATGGTTGAAGTCTCATTCGTTGTAGTCTCAGTGAACATTTATTTAATGGTTTTTTGAAAATTGTTTCTAAGGGTTTGTGATTGCTTTCCACCACTACATTTTTCCCATAAATACTCTCACAAGCAAATACTATCGCGAGAGATTCTTTTTCTATTTGGGCATAAGATTTTTGGGTATCGTTTAACGCCATAGATGCATGCGCGACGGGTAGTTTATTTTGAAGTAAAACCGCACCTATTCCACATTGTGAAGCGTCTACTGATAAAGATACAGGTTTTGTTACGTCACAGAATTTTAAAACTAGTTTTTTGATTAGAATATTTTTTAAAGTTTCAAATGCTCTATCGTGTTCCTGGTACCACTTCCAAACAGTATTTTTTTTTATTAGTTCACGAAGAAGACTATTTACACTGGACACATTAGGTATGAATTTCGATACGTAAGGGAGCATACCCAAAAAACATTCCAATTCTTTTACATTAGAAGGTTTTTGCATATTAACAATAGCATCTATTTTTTCATCTGTCAATTCTAAACCGTTTTTTGAAAATTTATGTCCAAGATATTTGACTTCTTGAAGAGAAAATTTACATTTACATTTATTAAATTTAATGTTCATTTTTTGCGCTCGTAGTAAAACTTTTTCTAAAATCCAATCATGTTCTTCTTGTGATCGATCGTGAATTATTATATCATTGATTAAAATTTCGACTCCTTCAGTATCATCGAATATTTGCTTAAAGTCTTTCCTAAAAACTTCTGGTGATACACTAAGACTAAATGGTAGTCTATTAAAGCGATACCTACCGAACGAAGTTATAAATTTTGTCAATTTTAAACTATCCTCGGTTAATTCAGCCTGCCAAAAGCCTTTATCCGCATCTAGAGTACTAAAAACTGTCGCGCCTGTCATTTTGGACACGATTTCTTCAAAAGTCGGTAAACTATAATGTTCCCGTAAAGTATTATTATTCAAGTGTTTTGAATCTAAGCAAATGCGAATTTTATTATTAGGTTTTTTAACAATTACTAAAGGGTTAACATATTCAGTCGGTTCGTTTACCTGCTGAATTATATCTAGCTTTACTAAATTGTTTAACTTTTCTTTCAATTTACCCATTAGTTTAAACTATTTTCTTTTTACTTAATTTCATATTTTAAATTTTTCATTTTTCGTATACCTTTAAATCAATTTTCATTTTTTTTAAGTAAACTATTTACTAATGTAACTTTTTGAATATTTTCCACTTTTTGGACTTTAATTCAACTTTAATAAAGATTGCAAATCTAGTAAAGTTGGTGTATTTTCTTTACATTTTACAATTTGAAACCTGTAATATAATAATACAAGGATCCTGGGGAATAAGTTTCTTCAAAACTTCTTGTGACAACAAAGATTCCTTCTGTAGTTTCGTTGTTCGGTATTTTGAAGAACCTAATAGATTACTGTTGAATTTAATGTATGCTGCATCATCTAACAAAACGTTAGCTTTATTAATGTAATCTTCTTTGTCCAAATTACTGTAGCTTTGCGCTTATCCGCTGATAAAACAAATATTTGGTAGTGGATAAGCGTCCAGCTGGGTAAAGCGATTGATGGTCTGTGAATAGTCGATAACTAAGCGTATTCTATGATGTTCACCTGATGTCACGAGCATTTGTGCACGCCAAGGAGACTTACTTTTTCGATTATATCATCAGAGAACAACTTGTGAATCTCTTTTTGAATAAAAGCCTTGTCTTTAAGAGAAAATCTTCTTGATTTTATGGCTATATGCCAAAAGACATTTTTAAAGAAGAATGATTTCTTAAGATGTCATGACCGATGATAACGTCCGTACAGAGATCCTTCATAACATGGAGTCGTGAGTCATTCCATTTGTAACCTTGGATCTCTACATTTACGGAACAAGCATAATTAATATCAGACACTAGTGATGAAGAAGCCATGGATACATTTTGCTGCTAAGACTCTACTGGGAATTCGTATCGCTGGCCTACAAGGTGACTGATGAAACTCACCGAGATACCTGTATCAATAAGTACCTTGACAAGTTGTCCGTTCACATAAATAGGTATTGTGCTTCTTTGCATTGCTGAGGCGACACACAGGATAATGCTTCTTCCGTTATAAGTGATTCTGTAGAAGCTGCAGCTGAATTTTCTTGCGTTGATTTACTTCTACAAACTTTAGCAATATGGTCACGCTTTCCATAACTGAGACATGTCGTGTTGTATGCAGGAAAATTATTTCGTGCATGGCGTTTATTTTTACAGAAATAACAGGTATTATTCTTAGGGTGAGTACTATTAATAGCAGCTGAAAAGTTAGGTGGTTTTAAGGAAGTTGTATAGCTTTCAGAATGTGTCTGGGCAAGTTGTAATGCTCTGGCTTCATTGTAAGCATCGTTAAGACTTAGAGTCTTAGAGTTTTTCTAATAATATTTGGCGAGTGCCACCAGATGAAAGACCAGCAATGAATGCATCTCTTATGGAAACTTGTTCGTTTTGATCAACTGAAACAGCTTTGAATTTACAATCTTTGAAGATTATTTTAAGGGCCTTTAGATACAAATCTACAGATTCCCCAGACTGTTGTTGCCGCGTTGCAAGTTTATGTCGAGCAAAAATTTCGTTTTTTGATTTAATTAAGATTGCGTCTAGTACGGATATAGCAGATTCATATGTTTCACATTATGATATATAAAAAAATATTTTTAGTTTCATCATGAATCATTTCAGACGCTGTCTCCAAGAAGTTAGTAAAGGTTTTTTCCAATAAATCCAAGCAGCTCCGTTGTCACTGCCATTTGATGGATCTACTTCGAAACGTTCTGGTTTTATACTTTTCCATTTGTAATTTATGTTTAATAAATTGCAATAAAAAAATACGCCAGGTTTAATAGGCTTTATTAAACATAAATTTAGCTAAACTCCCTGTTAGCTATTATTGTAAACAGAATGACAATGGAATGACATAAATAAATCGAAACAAAAACATAGTACGATCGTCTAAGATAACTACGATAATTATTATCACATTGTCCTTGTTAGAAACAATAAATATTTAAAGATAACACAACAAAAGTAATTTTACATCCACCCAACGTAAGGCCGGGAAAGGTTCTGTCTAACGTCCCCTTTGGACATGCGTACGTGCATACAACTTCTCTATGTGTACGCGCATATGGCTTCTTCTTATTATTTAGAAGTGGAAAAGCGCGGCCAGCGCCAACACGGCCAACCTGACATTGGGACGCTCTCGGCCTACTTCTATTCCTTTCGACCTATCCTGACATTTTCTATCAAAAATCTACGGAAAAGAAAGGATTAATATTATTGCACAGCGAAATTCATCAAATCGCTATGTAACAGAGGTGTAGGTCATATTGGATCATAGTCTCTCTGTCAAACAGATGCAAACAAGCACTTCTAGACAAATTCTTTGAGTTTAGAATCATAAGTGATTGCTTTAACCCAGTTCGCTCTACCAAGTGTAGAGTTATCACTAATTGCTTTAACAAGGTGTAGTCGAAATCAAACAATAAATCCCCGACTACTTTAACCAAGTTTTGAGTTATCACTAACTGCTTTAACAAGGTGTAGAGTCGTAACCAAACAATTCTGAGTAAAAATTAATTCAATAAGAGCAATTAAAAAATAACGCCAATTAAAATCAACCACCAATACGGCATAAAATTTGTACCATTCTCATTTTGATCATCGTCAAGCATATAGCTTTCCAAAAGGTCTATAAATTCGGAGCTCAAAATGATCCTTCACTAAAAATGCAAGTACCTAACAAGGCCCGATCCAGTTAAATTCGAACTTCTTTGGTTTTAAAGCTTCATGGGAAATGAGTACGCAATCGCCAAAAAAATACGCCATTTCTTTTGATGCATTGGGGTTGGTGGTAATTCTATGCTGATTTGTGGAACCTGGTAATTACTAGTACATTCGACAAAAAGGTCTGGGCTTTAGGATTGCATTCCCAAAAAAGTATGAATCAATATTTATACGTTAGTGAAGTACGTCATTGTATATCCATGAGTTAAATGTTGTCGTATAATTATTATCTGTCTTTATTATTTCGTTAATTCATCAAGTAAAATCTTGTACATAGGAACAAACACTATTTTCCCCTACAAAATGTTTGGAACACTAAGAATATCACCGATATTATCTCCACTGCAATACCCTGCACGAATAGGGCACTTGCGCCCACGTCACACAAGATGGCGGTAAACAGCTGATTCTGGACAACCTAGCTTTATTTTAACATTGAGTCTTATGTAGAAATATCGTCCCGTGAACTTTTATAACTTTTTTACAGTACTTATTGTTTTCGTTTGGGAAAAGTGTTTAGAGTATCTAAAGGTGACAAGCAATGTTTTCCGTAAAAATATTTGTCGATATTGTTAGTATTTAGCGAGTTAGAGGTTATTAAATGAAGTCTAACCAAATCGTAGTTTTTTGTTCACGTTAAAAGAGTAACTGGCATAATTGAAGGTGTGTATTAAATACTTACTTACACGTACAAATCAGTTGTATTTATAAATACATTAATTTGAAATAAGTAGTTTTTAGCATCAGGATTTACAATAATTTGAGTTTTGATTAATTTTTTGTGTATATTTCTAAATAATTTTTGTTGAAGATCCTAATTTAAATTGTTTTAAGGTTTGGTAATAAAATGGCGATCTGGATCATTAACTTGAGAGTCATGTATTTATTAAACGTTTCGGCCATCGGCGATAGTGGCCATCATAAGTACAACTAGAATTGTTTATAAAATATTTAGTTACGACATAAGACAAAAAAATTTTTTTTTTTGTAATACAATACCTTAGTTATAGTAATTGGCATTTAGATTGTTACATTTGATTATTATATTGAAGAGATACATTTCTGTAATTAGAATAACATTAGTTTCAAAAATTTTTTTATTTTTTCAAAAATGTATATAATATATATATATATATATATATATATATATATATATATATATATATATATATACAGTGTGCCACCATTGTTATCTCGAGAACTATAAGAGCTACATGGTTGGTTAAATTAGCAAAGAACCATCATTTTACAAGACTATTATAACGTGCAAAAAACATTTTTTTTTTTCGATCAGTTGTTCTCAAAATACACAACTTTCTTATTTTAAGTGGGAAAATATATTTATTTTTAGGTTATTCGATAGAGTATTTTTTTCTGAATTCAACGATATAATATTAGTATATGATATAAACATATAATATACTAATATAACAAAATAACTGAGAAAAATGCATGTTAGATTTATATGTATTTTATTTATATCTGGCTGAAACAAGAGTGCTTTGGATTGTATTAAAAAGCATCTATCGGCAAGCTTGACGTCCCCTGACAATAAATTATTTATTTATTTATTTTTATTTATTTACTGAATATTACATTACAGGCAACAGCCCAAATAGTAAACATGAAGATTTATTATTTACATTATTTTATACATTATTTACATGAAAATACATTATTTTTTCGTCCTAGTTCTTACAGAACATTAATTAATTTAATAGGTGAAAGATTTCACGCTATATAATAACCTAAAATAACAATATACCTACATTATTTATTTAAAAAAGATAATAATTTTTTTAAATTACAATGAACTATATCTAACGACGAGGATATTTCGTTTATGTTTCGATATAATCTATTCATTAACGACTGTTGACTAAAATTAGTTTTACTAAAGTTTATATGAAATGGTTTTTTAGCCCTGGATGTATAGTGTGGTACTTTTAATTTAAATAATTTCAGTAATTCAGGTGCGTCTATTAGACCATTAAGAATTTTAAAGGCAAATATAGTTTCTGCATTTCTTCTTCGTATCGATAACGGTTTAAAGTTTAACATATTAAGTCTGTCAGTATATGTGAAATTTTCTTTATTTATTCTGATTTTATAAAAGATGTAATTTACAATTTTTTTTTTAATGTTTTCTAATCTATTTGTACTGTTGTTATAGTACGGTGACCAGATTATACTACAGTATTCTATGTTACTACGTATTATGGAATTGTATAATAATGTTATAGAATTGAAATTTGAAAAATCTTTACACTGACGCATTATGAATCCGCACAACTTAATAGTGTTTTTGATGATGAAATCGATGTGGAATTAAAAGTTTAATCCAGAGTCAAAAAATATTCCTAGGTCTTTAATAAGATTTACTTTTTCGAGTTGAAAATTATTTAGCTGGTATTTAAATTCGATTATCGTTTGCTTTTTAGAAAAAGTGATATGTTTACATTTATCAATGTTTAATTCCATGTGGTTTAGTTTACACCAGGTTTCAAGAGCATTTATATCGTTCTGTACAAATTCAGCATCCTGTAAGGATGAGATTTTACGATATAGTTTTAAGTTATCTGCAAACATTAAATATTTTACTTTTTTAAATATGTTTATGATATCATTTATGTAGATTAAGAATAAAACAGGGCCCAAATGAGATCCTTGTGGAATTCCAGAAGGTACAGATATTTTGTTAGACACATGGTCTTTGATTTTAACATATTGATATCTATCTGACAGTTATGAGTTTAACCAATTTAAAAGACTACCAGTAATGCCATTTTTTTCTAGTTTAAGTAGTAGCAAGGGATGATTTACCCGGTCAAATGCCTTTTTGAAATCTGTATAGATTGAGTCGACTTGACTACCTTCATTTATTGATTCTTCGATATAATTTAAATAAATGGCTAAATTTGTACAAGTGGATCTATTTTTCATAAATCCATGTTGCTCTGGACAAATTACATTTTTGAAACTAAAAATAAATTCGTCTGTTACAATTGAATCAATTATTTTAGAGAAAACATTTAAACCAGAGATGGGTCTATAAATTTTTAACATCGTTTTTACTACCAGATTTATGAATTGTAAGTTTCTTTCCACACAGATGGAAAAATTCCTGATTTGATGGATTTATCATATAGTATATGCAGTTATCCACTGCAGCCAGGGATGGACTGCACATTTTTACAAAATGAGAAGGAATATTATCCGGTCCTGCACTTTTATTACTATCTAAATTTACTAATTTTTTGAAAACTATTTCACTTGTGACTAATATATTGTTAAAGTGCAAGTTACATTTGTTGTTGAATCGATATTAACAGTATTAGAGTTACTTGGCACGTAGACTGTTTTAAAATAGTTTGCAAATAAATTGGTTATATATGTCGCATTTGATGCTTTTTGATCATTGAAAGTCATCGTGTTTGGAATGTCACTACTATTATTTTTAGATTTTACAAGCTTCCAAAATGATTTTATATTGGAGTTCATGTTATTTTCAACATTATTTATAAAATTATTATAGTCTATTTTAATTGAGTTTTTAGATTTAGATCTTAGATCGTTGTACATATGTTTATCGTCTACATTATTAAACTTTTTCCATTTTTGGTATATTTTCTTTTTGTTTTTAATTAGTTTTTTAGTACCAGCAGTAAACCAGCAGGGAAATTTGTTGTTATTTGCGCAATAGGTTTTGGGTACAAATTTATCTACAGCGAAATATATAATATTGTATAAAGTATTAGTACAATTAATGATATCTGTTTCGTTAAACAATTCATCCCAATTAAAGAAACTTAAAAAATCATTAATTGTATCATAATAGGGATGATGACAGTAAACAAAAGTCACTAAAATTATGCATTTATGTAATGAAATGTAAATTATGGATTGCAAACAACGTATTTATTTTTTAATTATGAGTGAGATTATTTAATATTTTAATAAAATAAAACCACAAAATACGACAATCCGCCATGTTATGTTGAACGCCAATCAGAGCGAATTACGTCACGTTCGACTACAATGACAGCTCTTCTTAGTTTCCCTCTATAATAATTTGGTTTGTTTTTTTAAATATTGAATAAAATAGAAAGTGAAAATACAAAAATGGAACCAGGATTTACAAAGGCAACCAGCACAAATTTGCCAAGAGTCGACTTGTTGATTCTAGGAGCGTTTCTAGAGTCAAATAAAGACTTTTGTTCGTCAGAATTTAGGAATGTAAAAACATCCATGTAAGTACAAATCATACAATAAAATCACTTAAAAATGAATAAACATAAGACAAAATGTTTCAAAATATACTTTCCGTTTTTCAATATACATAGATGTAATCTGAGTTGTAGGTTTTCTTTATTCTAGGTCCTCTAGAGCATCATATGGCGACGATGCTATAAGTTACGTCCAGGTTAAACGGGAAGGAAATCTGTGCATAGTAAAAGGCAAAATTTGCCCAGAACATAAAGTACATGCAAAATTGTATGGAGTGACTTTAGTAATTGATGAACAGGAAGAGGCAGTAAAATCAATTGAATGTCATGATTGTGTGGCTTCGCAAGGAGGATGTAAACATGCAATAGCATTCTTAATGTGGGTTCACCGCAGAAGTGAAGACCCATCAAGTACATCCATCGAATGCTATTGGATGAAATCAAAGCTTTCCAGGGTTGGTACTACTGTTAAATATATAATAATAATAATAATAATAATTTATTTGGCTAAAGTGATCCAGTACAGATATGTAGCAAGTCATTAAAAAATAAAATACATTTAAACTGGTACAAAATTATACAATATCATTCAAATATTCATTAACACTATAATATGTTCTTTCTATTAAAAATTGTTTCAGTGTAAATTTAAACAAACTGCTTGACTTAATGTTTTTTATGGAGTGAGGGAGTTTGTTAAATAGTTTAATACCCATTGAGAATGGGTTATTGGAAGCTAATTTTAATTTATGTTTGGGAATAACAAAATTTGATTTGTTTCTTGTATTGTAGTTGTGTACATTTTCATGTGTTAGTATTTTATTCGAATTACTGCGTGTAAATAATATTACACAGAAAAAATGTACATACAAGGCACGGTTAATATTCTTTCAATTTTGAAAGTATCTTTGCATGACTCACGGTACTTCAAATGAAACATATTTCTTATAGCAATTTTTTGAAGCTTAAATATTCGTATTGCTGCTGGCACAAAACCCCAAAAGATTATACCATAGGCAACAATAGAATTAAATTTAGCATAGTAAAACATTCGTACTGTTCGTGTGTCACTAATTTCAGCTAAACGCTTAATTGCATAACATAAAACAGTTAATTTTGAGCACCTTTCATTTATATCAAAGTCCCAAGACAGTTTTTCATGTAACTGTAGGCCCAGAATTTTAGTGCTATCAACTTGGGGTAAGGATTGCGAGTTGCATTTTATCAACATACTTTCCTTCCGTTTACTAGTACTAAATTTGATCACAACAGATTTAGTAATATTAAGTGTGAGTTGCAAAGACTTGAACCACTCAGACAGTTCACTTACCAACTGAGATATGTTTGCCGAATGTTCAATCATATTAGTGCAAGTAAATGGTATCAAAATAGAAATATCATCAGCATAAGCCACGAAAGAAAGTTGCTGCATAACTTGTTTTATATTATTTATGTATAGTATAAATAATACTGGTCCAAGTATACTACCTTGTGGTACTCCGCATGAGATCGATTGATATTCAGATATATTGTTATCGTAAAACACACATTGTTTTCGATTGAACAGATAAGATTCAAGCCAATTTGAAAAGATGCCACGTAGTCCATAATTACTCACAATTTCTATTAGTTTATTGTGATCCACGCAGTCAAAAGCTTTAGATAAATCTAAAAATATTCCAGTTACAGCATTACCTGCGTCTAAACTTTTATAGATATTATTTAGTAATTGAAACAAAGCAGTGTTGGTGCTGCAGTTTTTACGAAAACCGAACTGTTCAGCAATCAATGTCTCATTCTTGGAGAGAAAAGATAAAATTCGGTTTAATACAACTTTTTCAAAAATTTTGTGGAAAACTGATACTATGCTTATTGGTCTATAGTTAGAGGCTTGATCTTTATTACCTTTTTTATGTAATGCAACTACTTTAACGTTTTTTAATGCATCAGGAAAAACTCCATCCGACATTGAACTATTAATGCAGTGTGTTAGTGGCGCGATTATTAGATCACAACATTCTTTTAAAAGCTTGCTTGGAATTTCATCTAGTCCTGCAGAAGAAGAGTTATTTAAAGACATTATCACAGAAGCTACTTCAGTTTCGGTTGCAGGCTCTAAAAAAATTGTATTGTTAGTGGCATTGTTTTTAATGGTACGATTTGGGATACTTTGATTGTTGTTCGTAGTGTTACAAAGTTCAGCAGGAATGTTTATAAAATAATCATTTAGAAGGTTTGCTACTTCTTTTGGTGAGTTGGCCACATTATCACCATGAGTCATGGAAGAAGTATTTGAATGAGTATTTTTCCCACTTTGGTTCAGGTTATTATTAATAATATTCCATATTTTTTTACTATTATCAATAGATTTTTCTATTAAGAACATATTATATTGCTTTTTGATGTTAAGTAATAATGTTCTATATTTTTGTTTACTTAATCTATAGTTCTCTGGTGATATTATCCCAGCTTTATAAAGATTAAATAAATCTCGTATGTTATTTGAATATTTCCCAACATTATTACCCAACCAACTACTATAATTGTTATTATTTGACTGAGAAACTTTCGGAAAACATAATTCGAAATAATATTGGAAAGAATTCATAAAATTATTGTACTTACTATTTACATTATCACACATATATACATCATTCCAATTTTCTTTAGCTAAATAAAACTTAAACATATCCATGTTACTAGAATTAAAATTACGAGCATAAGTTTTTGAGTTTTTTTCTTTATACCCTGAATTTACTACTTTAATGATAATATTTTGGGGTGAGTGATCTGAAATAATATAGTGAATTACTGTAGCTTTATAAGAGTTCGAATTTAAATTTGTAAAGATATTGTCAACACATGTTCCTGAACTGACTCTCGTTGGTTCTTTAATGGTAGCATATAAATTATAAGACGCCATTAAATCTGTAAATAATTTTGTATTCAGACTGTTACCCAAAATTTTAACATTGAAATCACCAGCAACATAAATGTTTTCGTGATTATAATGGCATATGATAAGTGATAAACAATTGTTCAGTAATGTTAAAAACTCTTTGAAATTACCATCAGGGGAGTGATAGATAGTTAACACTATAGAAGTTATATTATCACTTGATTTGAATTTAACACAGCAACATTCGAATGTTATTTCCTTGTTAAATTTCTCAAAATTAGTAATCCGTTCGCCATATATATTGTTTTTAAGAAATATAGCAACTCCACCATGAATATGAGTTTGTCTAAAAAAACCAGATATATATTTGAAATTATTGATATTTAATAAAATTTCTTCTTCTTTACGCAACCAGTGTTCTGAAATACATAACACATCGCAAGGGTATTGTTCTAAAAACAATTCTAATTCTTCTATTTTATTCCTGAGGCACTGAATGTTTAAATGGGTCAGACTGGTACATTTGGCAGACAGCTTCTCTGGAACTACACTTTTAAGGGTTTTCTGGCAATTCGATGAAAAAAACGATTAATGCAAGCTCCTTGTGGCCATATATTTGGATCCATTGCTTGTTGAAAATTAGTTTCATGAATGGCTATTTTAAAAGATGAATATTGATCAGGATGTTTTGCATCAAGTTTATCAACTAGAACTTCTGGAAACGTATTGTGGAGATAATTTTTTACATTCGACACAGTAGTTTCTGGGTGTAGTCTGAAAACATGAAGATATGCATATTTGGGAACGGATTTTAAAGAGTTAGTATTGTTTTGATTGTCTTTCATCCCTATTATTGGCACATTGATTCGCGATTTTAAATATTTTTCGGATCCAGATTTAATATTTCCATTTTGTTGTTTATTTGATTTTTCGGTTAACGTGGTAGTTTCATCATTCTTAAGTTTAGTTTCACTCTGTTTTAATGTTTTGTTTATCACGCCATTTTGTTGACGCTTGTCTGTGTCGATATCAGTATTTCTAACATTACCGTCTTGAGATTTCTTAATTAATGTCGACTCGACCGGTAAATCGATAAGATTGGAAGGTTTTTTTGATTTATCAATTTGTTTATTATGTGTCTGTTTAGATGGCGGTGGTTGCTGAAGAGTAGTATTTATTATAATTTTATTTAGAATATCTAATTGTTTTTGAAGTATATTAATTGTATTATTCTGTGAAGAAATCATATCGTCCTTTTGTTTAATTAGATCTTTCAAGAACTGTAATTTATTTACTTCAGAGTCCTTTAAGTCACTCACACTTCTAAATGAGGTCTCAAGGTCATTGTCACTGTCCACATTTTCGATTTCACAACAATTTGTAGTATTATCACTGATCACAGGTAATTTTAAAGCCTGCACACAACTTGTGTGTGATAATGTACCACATTTTATACATTTTAAACCACTATGTGCCGTTTTACGACATCTTTTGCAACACTTTTTATCACCGTTACTTAACACTTCTTGATCATTCGCCATCTTTACTCAATCAATATTGATAAAAATATAAACTGCCAAAGACTTATCCAAGGGTAAGCCTAGCTTATCATCAAATACAGGAGTAGTCGAAAAGTTTTTAGAAGAAGGTAAGAAAAGGAAACTTACCAATTGTGAGATAATCAAATATCAAAAAGATTATGTTTTTGCCGGACCAGAAAGTTTTTCTATGGACAAATTAGTGCAGAAATATAAAGAAACATCCTGTGACACATTTTTGAGCAGAGTTGTGTTAACTGATGGTGATATCAGCAATAATGAAAAAGAAACGAGAGACCAACATAAAAGCAGCCTTTGGCATGAATTAAGATATGGAAGAATAACAGCTTCACGGGCGTACGAATTCAGTCGGTGCAAAACCAGTGATGGTACTCTGATTGCTGTAATATTGGGTGGAAAAATTCCAGACACAACGGCCATGAAGCGTGGTAGAATATTGGAGGATGATGTTAGAAATACAGTCAGTGCCAAATTAGGAAAAAAAAATTAAAAAATGTGGTTTAATGCTAGCCAAAAACTACCCAATGCTAGCAGGTTCACCAGATGGGATCTGTGAAAACAGCATTATAGAAATAAAGTGCCCTATGAGTGAAAAAACATTTAAAAATTATATATGTGATGGGAAACCAAGCCAGAAGTTTTATGTGCAGATGCAATTACAAATGCTGTTAACAGGGCTTAAAAAAGGCTATTTTTGTGTAGCTGATTGCAACTACAGTACTAATAAGAAAGTAGAAATATTGTACATTCAATATGATGAAAAATATGTATCAGATTTTATTAATGTTATAGTTTCTTTATGGAAAGATAATATTTATCCAATACTACATCAAAGTATTTTATAATTTTTGGATTATTAATAAAAGAACAATATTATAAATTTGAATTTTATTTAACAGTCTTAAAGATATCCCTATAAAAAGTACATAATTAAGATTTATTTAATCAATGAATCTTGTAAGTTAACTAATCCGTAGGCAATAGTGATAATATCATCAAGTACTTTCACAAGATTGAGGTTTATACAAGCATGTGGCTTTAACAAACTAAATTCCCGTAATCGTCTAATTAATCTTTCCACATGTATTCTTAAACTAGCGATTTGTTTAGTTTCTCTCGCCTCCTGTTTTGATAGTTTTACCCCAGTTTGAACACTTGGAGGTCGTACGAGGTGCACTCCATGTTTCCTTAAATATTGTTCCACATGTTTGAAACCTCTGTCAGCCATGACACTCATACCTGGTTTCAAACTTTTAACAAAATCACATGTTTCTACCAAAGTTGTATCTGTAACTCTCCCTCCAAAACCTGGTGATATATAATTAACCAAACCATTTGGTGTACATGATACAAGGTACTTGATAGTGTTCCCTTTTTTGTACTCTGACCATGAGAGAGATTGATTCACAGCAATTGAGGGCTTTTGCACCTCAATTTCTAAGCAGTCTATTATGCAACTTACTTTGTGATATTTACGCCTAAAGGCCATAGGCAAATTTTTTCTTACGGAATCTTTATCCAAGTTCACAATAAAAGGTCGCATGACACTAGCTATATGCGGTATATTTTTTTGAATTATCTTGCTAGCGTAAGTTGAATTTATGCCAAAATCATCAGCAAGTTCTATAAAAGGATTATTTAATCTAATTTTCTTCAAACACATTAGTATATGGTCTGCAGAAATATTTGTTTTTTCTTCAATTAATTCTATTAGGTAATAACAGCTTTTAGGAACTCCAATGTAAAAACGTGGATTTTTCACTATTTTCAGCAATGTATATTCCAATGTTTTCGATGCCTTTTGTTTTTTATCTTCTTTAATTAAGTCGCTGCTGTCCGAACTGGATTTTATTTGGAGGGATGTTATTGATAGTGATGACTGTATATGCGTCACTGATGGTGTATTTGAAATGTCACTGTCAGATTCTTCCTGAGTAACAAATAATTTTCTATAAGGATTCTGTACAGTAGATGAGGTGGATGGTGATGCTTGGTAGTATTGCAACTCGTTATTTTAAATGGTGATGTAGAAACAGAATGGCTAAAAGGTTTCAATGGTGATGTAACTTGATTTACTAAATTAATTTTTGTTTGCACTGCTTTACTTCTGAATTTCTTTGTCATGTGTACTTGAATGCATTTATTTGCTGTCATAGGTGCATCTTGTGTAGTCATTGCATTGGATCCTGGGGTCCAGAGCGGGGCTGCTGTGGATGCAGCCGGAAAAACGCTCAGATGAGAGACTTCATGTTGTGGAACATTTTCTTGCAAAACTGAAAAAAGAACACAATTCACTGACATTTTTTTTGATCAGGTATATATGTGAAAAACCTTTTTGTATGTGCATGGATTTGACATTCATGAGGAACCAATAAGATATAATAATTAATTAACCTCCATAATCTAAGTCGTTTCCTGAAGAAATTTTCTACTTGACTCATTCTCGGTCTTTCATATTTGTATTTTTTATGAATGACTGTCTTCTCTGTAAAATAATAATGAACACCGAGTCAATGTGTGATTCAAACAAAATTATTAAAATTAAGTTGACACCTGAACTTCCCGATGAAGACTCTCTATCTGTCCTGTTTTCTATTTCTTTCTGCAATTCTTCAATCAACTCCTTCCTTTGTTTTTTGACAATATATTGCCGTTCTGTTGTATCAGCTGTTCTTTTTCTTCTATCAGGTTGACAAGCAAATTTTGAAGGAATGCAGCCTGCTTTTATGCGTATCTGTGACACCGATCCCATCAAGTGATACTGCATATAGTTTTCCATATCATTCGGTAACTGAAATTTAAATAAAACTATTATGTATTCTGTGATAAAACATAAAAAAAAATATGAAAGGTGAATCCTAACCTCAAAGTTTAAATATTGAACAGCGTTATAATTATAATGGTTTGGAAACTATGTGGAATCTACAAATATAAGTAAATACTTACGTCAAAGTGATCTTCACAGAAATAAAGCTGAGTATTAGGCAATATTCCTTTTATATCACGTCTTGCAAGTTTAAGCCACTTATTTCGTATTGTTTTATCATAGGGAACGAATATAAATAACTTGTCCGGGCTTTTTATAGTTGTATTAGTACACAGAGACAGTGCACAACACCTATACGGTCTCGAACTCATATTTTAGAACTTTTAAAACAAACAATGCAAAGTTAATACTGTAGCGTGAATGTAGCCGTCAATGTTTACATCGAACGTGACGTCACAAGCGACGCCATGACAGATTGAAGCGTTTTGGCGGAAATGAAAAAAAATTAAAGTAAAATATATTTTCTTTAATATTGATTCCTCATTTTAAGCAGAAATTTGATATACATTGTATATAATATTTATTTCTGAACCTGCAAAACCAGTTATTCAAAATTTGTCATCATGCCTATTAGCTTTTCTAAAGTTGTATTTCCAGTTCGTGCTGAATTGTAAGTATTCTGTAGTTGTATCAGTATACAAAATTTCTATATGTAGAGGGGGATGGTAGTCATCTATATCTAACAGTTGTGACTCACTGAGGGAGACTTTAACATGTTCAGTTTTATTAACAAATACTAGGTCTAACATCTTATCATACTTATTATATAATATAAGAGCACTACAGGCCTATAGACCCTTGGCTTGGAAGCACACTTTTCTCCAGTGTGCTCTATCATACACTTTTTGTTTCCAGTCCCTGATACCCAATTGATGTAAGTCTTCTAGTACTGCACTAAACCATTTCTTTTTTGGCCGCCCTCTTCTTCTTCGTGCACTTAGTTCACTGTTGAAAACAACTTTTACAATTCTACTTTCCGTCATTCGATTTATGTGTCCGAACAACTTTAGTCTTAACGATTTACTTATCCCCATTATATTACTATCCCCAAAAAGAGACATTACTTCTAAATTCGTTCTCCTCATTACCCGGTCTCCCTCTTTTTTCCCACCAAAAATTGTCCTCAACACCTTTCTTTCCCATCTTAACAACTTTTCCTGATCACTTCTCACTAATGTCCATGTTTCACAACCGTATAGCACTGTTGGTCTAATTACTGTTTTATAGACACGTATTTTCGTTGACCACGACACTTTTTTTGAGCATAGAAAGTTTCTTAAGGCACCCACACATCTATTCCCTTTCATTAACCGCATATCTATTTCGAGTTTTTCACAATTGTTTTCATTCACTGCTACACCTAAGTATATGTAGTTCGTTACTCTTTCTATTTTATACACTTTATTGTTTGTGCCCATTAACTTCACCTTGCACTTCGTATCCCGTTTATCACCATTCACCCTCATATACTTTGTCTTTTCCTTATTTATTTTGAGACCAATTTGACTTGCAGACTGTACTAGTCTTGAAAAAACTTCGACCATTTCTTTCCTAGTTCTGGTTATAAGAACTATATCGTCAGCATACGCGAGACATTGGTGTTTGTGTCTGTTTATTATCCCTGCCCTATTTACTTGAGCTTTCTCCATTACCCATTCTAGAATTAAATTAAATAGAATTGGAGACATCGGATCACCTTGCCTTAAACCAATTTTTTCTTCAAAAGACTCAGAGATTTCTCCATCCGCTACTACTTTACATTTATTCTCTTTGTGACATTTCCACCAACTTGATTAATTTTTCCGGTAATTTTAGTTCTCTGAGGATGTTATATAAACATTTCTTCTTCACTGAGTCATAAGTTTGCTTAAAGTCTATGAACAATAGTTCTTATTATATACATTATTAAATTGATTAAGCCCTATAAAATTAAAATTGTCATATTTACAATTCTAGTATCATTTAAATACAAAGGATCATAGTAATTTTCAGTTTGAGTCCACGTAACATTTGGTAAATTAAAGTAAAAATAAATCCAACCGCTACCAGCTAAACACATGGTAGCGGTTGGATGACATTCGGCAATATTGTTTACGGTTTCGGTAAATATTTCAAAAATGTTTAAATTACTTACTGGAGGTAGATATACACCACAAATAATTATTACACTTTTACCGCAAATTATTTTCACCCACATATCTTCTACTACTGAAGCACTTTGTTGAATTTGAAAAGAGTTTAATTTGTTGTTAACGGCAATCAGAACTCCTCCACCTCGTTGCTTCCCACTGGTTTCGGCACTTCTGTCTCTCCTGTGCACTGTATAGTTTTTACCTCCCGCCTATCAATATATAGATAAGGGAGGTATTGTTTTTGGTCAGATTTCTCGAGTGTGAGTTTTCAACATATGAGCACGAATTAGGGTCCCTAGAATACGATTTCACTATTTTTAGCGTGATGTCTGTATGTGTGTGTGTCTGTGTGTGTGTCTGTGTGTGTTCGTTAACCGGAAGTAGTACTTTACTTGAAGCTTTAAACCGTTTTTCCTAAAAAAAAATACCTCTAAATACCATTTTTTCGCAAATTACGTTATTATTAAATATAAAGATTTTATAATTTTCTAACGATCTGCATAATTACGTTTATATATAACTTCTAGCTAGATAGAAAAAAATAAATAAATTATATTAATTTTATGTATCGTTTAGGCCAAGGAATTTTTATAAAACAGATGAGTTATTCATATGTTCACAAATTTTGACATAATTATGTCAAATATAATGTAAGTGAGTTTAAAAAATAAAATAAGTAAATAGGAAGCAGTTTTGTTCTAAAATTAAAAATAGTGGAAGAAATATATAAGGAATGTATGTATGTGCATACATGAATCAAGGTAAATTCGGTTCCGGTTTTAGTAACGTCAAAAATAGCTGTCATATTGGTCATACAAATTTTATGAAGGAAATTTTAGGTATGAAATGAATTAAAAATATTCTGAACTGCAATAACAAACTAATTTTAAAACTACAAATTAAAGGTATTGAATAACTTATATAGAATATATGTATTACTACAGTTGCGGGAGGTATTGTGTTGGACACATCAGATTTTTAAAAATAATTCGCTGTCTAGAAATGAGTCGTTCAACCACGTTTCTGTTAGCACAGTCACATCATAACTTGAATTTACTGATTCTTTATAAATTTTATCTGTTTTTGTTCGAAGATCGCGGACATTTTGTTAATACATGATTAACCGATTTGAGATGACTCTATTTATAACTTTTTTGACTTATTTGATGCATTTATGTCAACAATAGCTGGGACACCATTTACAAATTTTATTGTTTTATTATTTATTCCTTTATTTTTGTATTCTTCTATTTCGTTTTTTAGCCTTGAAAATAAGTTGGCAATAGAATCGCGTTGTAATTTTGTTTTATCATTAGTTATTTTTATATTAGGGTAATTAAGCTTAGACTGATTTTTAATAAGTAATTCGCATCGTTAGGAGTATCAAATGTTATTTTTGTTGGCCTTATTTTACTTCCGTTGTATTTTCCTATACGATTTATTTTTAAATTATTAGTTTCAAAGTTTTTAATTATCGAAATTATGTATATAATGATTACAAATATCACACTGGATTTCATCTTGACGAACTATGGGTGTTTTGCACACAATACAATTTACATTCATAGCTGATGAGGAGCGAAAAATATACGTCTGTACTCTACTAGTTTCAACACTTATTTAATACTAATAACTTCCACCATACGCTTCCGAAATAAACGATATAGAACCTTGAGGTGTGATTCCTATAAGAACTTTTAAGGTGTTATCGTGTTTTTAGTGGGAACACGTTGTTGCTTGTGCTAATATGTTTTTTGATTTTTCAATTTTAATTTCGAAACAATCGATCATAATAATAACTTTCATGCCAAAATTAATTTTAAAAATATCCGTTGTTCGAAAAATTATCTAGTCCCTAGTTGGTCAAATAATAAAAATTATTAAACGTTTATACATATCAAAAAAAGTTACTAAAAAAAAAAATTGTGATACAGTCGTTTCATGCAGATAAAAATGGTAACTTAGAAAACGGAATGAAATATTTAATCTTAAGCGCATCAAAGTAAATAAAATTTGTTGAAACGATGTGATATTTAGATTTGCTGGTAAAAATGGTAATATTAAATTTGAAAGCATTTCAATTGATTTATACCGGGTGTCCCAGCTCGATCGATACATGGGAGTTTTACATGGGAAATCAGTTAATTATGAATAGTATCTCCCCAGTGCAAGATATTAACTTAATATTTTGTATACTTATCGGGGAATATTAATTCTACGGATCACACTTATTTGAAATATGCAATTTCGTCTGCAGGGCTAGATTTATTAAATTTAAAATCTTATATTTTCGTTCAAAATCAGACAGCCATGGAAATAAAAGAAAATATTTATCTGACAGTTTAGTGAAGTATCACTGATTTTAATTCTTATTCCCTGTATTTTAATATTATTTAAGTTGAATTTAGTTTATTTTTGTTAAATAATATACCAATATTAGAAAAATATAAATATCTACAATGGCATGTCATTAACTGTCAGAACTGTCACATAGATATTTTCTTTTATTTCCATGGCTGACTGATTTTGAACGAAAATGTTAGATTTTATAATTTAATAAATCTCGTCTTGCAGACGATTATATATATTTTAAATATCTGTAATCCATAGAAATAATATTCCCCAATAAGAATATAAAATTTCAAGTTAATATCTTGGACTGGGGAGATACTATTCATAATTAAATGATTTCCTGTGTAAATCTCTCATGTGTCGGTCGAGCTGGGACACCCGGTATGTCGGAAGTCCTGTGAAAAATCTTGTTTTCTCATCGTTCCCAGCAAATGCCTCGGAGTTGTTATTGAAAGTCGTCAATTTATAACAATTATAAATTGTTTCATTTGCTTTTTGTAACCCTTCCATTAATGATATATACACATCATCTTTTTGGGTACTTTGATCTTTCAATCTCTCAACATTAGTCGGAAAATTTAGAGTTACGTCTATATCAGGTGGATCATCAATGGTCGTAGTTGCTGTAGAAGAGGATGCGAGTGAAGTGCTCGCCTGACTCTAGTTCAGAACTATTGTTGTAATCTTTCGTAGGTAGAATTTATTTACACTTGTAGACCGTCTGCCGCGCTTTTCCACTTTTAAATAATAAGAAGAAGCCGTATGCGCGTACACATAGCGAAGTTGTATGCACGTACGCATGTCCAAAGGGGACGTTCGACAGAACCTTTCCCGGCCTTGCGTTGGGCGGATGTAAAGTTACTTTTGTTGTGTTATCTTTAAATAATTATTGTTTCTAACAGTTCTAAACGGGTGAATTACAATATACGCAAAATTCAGAATGCACCGTTTTTGTAAATTGTATAGTACATGATATAAGATCTGCCTCTACGCGCGCCGAGGTGTCTCTTTAGTTGAAATTTGGTTGGCGTGGTTGATATGTGATGTTTTACTGGAATGAAACCAGTATTTTAAAGTAAGTAATTTAAATAAACATCTCTAAGATTTTGTTTAACTATTAATTTGCAGTGCCTAAACCATAATACTCGCAAAAAAATCGTAAATAATCGGAAAAAATAAAAGATTTCGAAGGATGGCTTCAAGGAACAAGCGATATAAGAAAAGCTTACTGCACGTATTGTAAATCGCTAGTGAATGCAAAGCTGTGTGATCTGCGAAAACAATTTACTACAACAAAACATATCCAGTGCTCGAAACCATTTTTCTGTAAACTGCAACAAGTTCTACCTTTTGTATCTGATAATTTAGTTACTGATCGACAAAAAATGGAAGCTCAATTATGTATGCAATCATGCATACGAGTATAAATTGTATAGATCACTTAAGTGATAAAGACAGTGCTACTGTAGTTAGTGTTCACTGTACAAAATGTAGTCAAATAATCAAGAATGCATTGGGTAAACATTTTAAAGAAATGCTAATTAAAGATGTATATAATTGCCCCTACAATCTTACAATCGATGAATTCACAGACGTATCAGTTTTAAAAATATTAGAGGTAGTCATACGATACAAAAGTTTAACTTTAGATAAATTTGTATCCACATTTTTATGTTTAATAAATATGAAAAACGGTACTGCGGAGTGTATTGTTGCATCAATAAAAAATCATTTAAGATTGTAGTCTTAATTTACAAAATTTACAAGGGTTAGAAACTGATAACGTTTCAACAATGGTAGGGGTAAATAACGGCGTATACATTAAACTAAAAGAGGAAATACCTCATTTAACTTTAGTACGCTGCGTTTGTCACTCTTTACAGCTAGTTATATCGAAAGTCACAGAAAACACCTTGCCAAGAAATATTGAATTTATAATTAAATAAACATGTAATTGGTTTTCACATTCGTCAATAAGACAATTATCTTATATAATTGTTTATAGGAACTGATTTTTTTTTCTATTTTTTTCTTGTGCTGTTCAGGTTCAGGGGAATTTGCTTTTTCATTAATAACATCTTCGTTTACTTCCTTCTTTTCGTTCTCGCTTGAAGAACACGAAGAACTTCTTGATGAACATGACCCTGATGATGAAGAAGGACATGAAGATTCGGTTGTATAGTTTTTATCAAGAATCGAATCATCTGAGTAATAGTTCTCTTTGTCGTAATCTTCAGATTCATTTAGCATAATCTCAGGTTCATTTAGCATAATCTCAGGTTCAGGATAATTATTTTTTCATTACATTACTTCGGTTGTTCCATTGTTTTCAATCTCTTCAGATTCCATAATCATATTCTCAGAAAACACTTCAAGTGAAGCTGTAACAAAAATATAATTTGGAATACTTCGTCTGTAGTGATTTATTTTAACCAACTACCTTTACAGCCGAATTCTCGAAACTGTGTTAGCTTAAAACCAAAATGAGTGTTAGCTAGCACTAAGCACTGTCTTAAATCCGGTATTAAAATTTAGTCTAACCCGTATTCTCGAAACAAACACGGTGTTAGACTAACCCAGTGCTAGCTTAGCACCACATCGTATCAAAATGGCGGCTGGTATTCCAGCTGTCAAGATCATTTAAGCCATATCTGAGAAAAGTATTGGGCTAAAGGTGGTGAAAGTGTTAATATTTATATCGATTTTAATGAGCAACTAGCTTGACTAACATGGATCACATCTCTCATTACATCCACTTGCTAAAAATCGCAGTCATCAACAACTTTGTGGGAATAGACATAACATTTGATGTTTTAACATTACTTTCTACAAATGGTCTAATCAAACTGCAATTTTCCAGAATAAAATTACATAGAAGCCTGTAATGTGTGGTAAATAAATAAATTAATTGTCCAAATATTTTAATAATGAAATATTTCATTGATGTTTCAGGTAAAACTCTGAAATATACTACTTGCCATAAAAATGCAACACCTCGAAGGAATTTATATAGGCAATTCTCCTTATAGTAATGTACAAGTACTACTATTGTCGTCAAATAATTAAATTTTCAAGTGCTAGATGTAAAAGACCGTCCTTATTTTAAATCGTTTACCGTGCCTTACTTATAATACCCACTCTCACATTGCTGATTAAGGAGAGGCTTATTGTAATCACGAAATCCTTAAAATATTTGATGTAAACATTATTTAGAATTTCTAGTGATATCAAAAAAATGTATTATTGCTCGATAATAAACACGTATGAAAAATATTACTTTCAAATTTTGCTTAGTAATGGGAGCTGTATATTTTATGACAAACAGCAAAGCTGTGTGTAATCAACACTAAGATCAGACGGTGTTATTCTTTGTGAATAGGATTAAATTATTTATTTTGCGTTGTCATGGATATGGCAAGGGTTAGCGAAACTAGCACCGGTGTTAGCCGAGTGTTAAGAGTTTAGTACTAAACTTTTGTGAGAATAAGTTTAGCGCTAAAACCGGCTAACTAACCCGGTGATAACGCTAACACCGTTTCGAGAATTCGGCTGTTAGTGTCTAGATTGCAATTGCCTTCAATCGACGTCGTATCAGAATTAACAACTGATATAGTGTTCTCCAGGCTTGTGTTTGGGCTAATATTTTCTATAGCATTGTTTAAAGTTAAGTTTGAAAGCATATCGCCACCCGAAATAGTTTCAAATTCAAAAGGCCCTTCCCCTCTAGACTTGGCATTGTATTCGAACAATCTTCCTCGCCTTCCTCTTTTAATGACTCCTGCAAAATTCGTAATGTTCTACTCGACATTGCGACTGTAAACAAGAAAAAGTAATTATTTAGTCACCCGTGATAACTTGCAACAAACTATGCACTGCTTCAAGTACAGAAAAGAAAACTTAAAAAGTAAATTAAAAATTGTACAGTGTATTTCGTTAAGCATGAAAAGTGATGAGCGATATGACTGATTATAAAAGTTTGTGATAATTACTACTTCGATCTTATTTTTTGTGAACTAATTCAAATTATGTGATAGGTATGTATTGTATTTATCTTATTGTTTCTTATAGAATAAAAATAATAAGAAATATATTATTATTATTTTATAAATCTGACAATTTATAAGGTGTTTAAAGATGTGAAACATAAGAAAATAATTTTTATAATTAATAAATATACAATATATAAAACTGTATTTGAAGATTTTCAACGGTGTGGAATTGGACCGCGTGGAACGCTTAGTTTTCGACTTGCGAGGCATTAGTGTGTGGAATGCTTCGAATTAAAAGACATCCATTGGTAACCACTTTCTCGCATGTCAAATATAACTAAATATAATGTATCATAATTACTAGTTGGCCGTATAGGCCAGTTGTAAAATAAAATATTTATAAATATTAAAAAAGAATACTAGGTTTTGTATTAATTGCTACTTATGACTTTGTGCTTTTGTTACTCATTTTCTATTTGTTATTAAATGACAATATTACCTGTTATTATTTACCCAGACTACTTTATTTTATATTTTAAAGAAAAATAAAAATACTAAAATTCTCCCGCAAAAATGGAAGTACTATTAATGCCATCTAAACTTCCCAGGGTAGATTTATTCCCAGCCTACTTTATGCTGCCAATTGACCATTTCCACTGTCGATATGCGCACTTATACCTGAACCTGTAATGAAAACATTTGAACCTTTTTACATATGTAAATGGTAAACAATTAGCTATTTATATATAAATATTTACGTTATACCTTAAATTGCAACCAATTGAAATACATTGTGTTACTGTATTTCCAAGTAAAATTTGTATTCTTCATGGAACATCTATATACCATGACATTCGTTTGGAAATGAATTGAGAACTTGTGTTTTTGGTTGAATATTTTGTTTTGAAAAGCCAGTCGTATTGTATATTTCAATTGTAAATGAATGGGAGGATGTTGTACTTTGTGTCCATTTATAAGAGTCATTGTATTTCATTTTAAAATTCCATATTGTTTGAAGTTTAATCATTATTAATAATGACCAGAATTTCATCTAAAATTTAATAAAATGTATAAAGAACGTGCAAAATGCAATTACTTACAGCACAATAGAATCCTTATATATAATTAAAAATAATTATTGTACAGTACATTGTTATATAATTCTCCCAAAAGGATATAGGATCACGGTATTCAATTAATGTTTCTTTTGTAAACAACTGAAACATGTAAAATGAATAAAAATGTACTAATTTATAAAAAATGTTGTTATTAGACACAAATAAAACTAACTACAGACAGATTAATTGGCTGACGTGACGCGTATTTTACCTATTCTGTGTATCGATAAGTTTTTTCCGTTTTCACGGGTCTTATCATCATACAGGAGGGTGTAGTGCTATAATAGGGCACTTGCGCCGACGTCACACAAGATGGCGGTGAACAGCTGATTCCGGACAACCTAGCTTTATTTTAACATTGCGTCTTATGGAGAAATATCGTCCCGTGAACTTTGATAATTTTTTTACAGGACTTATTGTTTTTGTTTGGAAAAAGTGTTTGGAGTGTCTAAAGGTGAGTGTTTAAGCAATGTTTTCCGTAAAAATATTTGTTGATATTGTTAGTATTTAGCGAGTTAGAGGTTATTAAATTAAGACTAACCAAATCGTAGTTTTCTGTATACGATATTTAAAAGTATAACTGGCCATAATTAAAGGTGTGTATTAATTACTTATTTACTCGTACCAATCAGTTATATTTATAAATATATTAATTTGAAAAGTAGTTTTTAGCATCAGGATTTACAATAAATAAATTAATCAAAACTCAATTAATTTTTTGCGTATATTTTGAAATGAAATATTGAAATTAATATAAATTAATTCTGAAAAAAATATACCATAGTTATTTATCTTCAGAGTAATTTTCTTCTTACAATGTTTTATTAGGTATTTATATTACAGATGATTTTGAGTTTATACGCCAATAATTTATCTTTGGAATCCAAAGCTCGATATTTAGATAAATTAAAATGGATAAATGATGTGGATCCTTATACATTGACACATTCTGATTCTGACGAGGATTACAAATGTCTCCCAGAAATCGACAGGAAATCAATAATTGATTATTTGATTTTCAAAACTTCGTGGGAAACACAAGCACAAATGCGAGCCTATAAAAGTATGGATGCTTTTATCAAAGTTGCATGTCAGTGGGTGCAGAAAATTAGTTTTAAGAAATATGAAGAGGTTTTTCTTCTGGTTGGTTTGGTGAGATATCATTTCTGTATAATGATTATAATTATTTAATTATCTATAATAATACAAGTTAAATTATTCATGAAAATAATTGTTTTAGGTCATGCATTCTCAAAAATTAAACCAGCCTTCGTTAAAACCATGGCTTATTATGTCAAAAACTGGTGAAATGCTCTGTGGTCATTGTGATTGTGCTGCCGGACTTGGGGAAGTGTGTACGCATGTTGCATCTATATTATTCGCAGTAGAAAAATTATCCGAAGATCCAGAATCAGTCACCGGAATTTTTGCATACTGGAAGAAACCACAAAGCAAACCGACAACCACATCAACAATTCATGGTATTGATTGGGATTTATAAATTCCGATTCAGCTGGAAGCCATGATTCCACAGACTCAGTAGATAATGTACCTGAAATGTCTAGAGAAGAGGTAGTACAATTTTTAAAAGAGTACAAAGATGCAGGACAGTCATCCGTCTTGCATAATGTATGTCAAGAACTCCAAGCAGACGAATGCAATAGACTGCCCCAAAAAATTATTGATTTTTATTCCTCGTCATATGAAAATCTTTCATGTGAAGAATTGCAAAAGATTAGTTCTGCAATAAAGATAGACATTTCGGTCACAGAGTCCACAAACATAGAGGAAATGACAAGAGCGCAAGCCAAGTGCCAAAATTGGTTTTTATATAGAGCGGGCAGAATAACAGCGTCGAAGTTTAAAGCTACTTGTCGGACAAAAATAGAGAAACCGTCTTTGTCCCTTATAAAATCTATATGTTATCCCCATATATATAAAAAAGTTTACAAACAAATGGAATACGGCTGTATTCACGAAAAGGATGCTCTCGAGGTAAATATTTATAGCTTATATAGTACATCACTTTACTAATGAAGTTTTATTTTTCAGTCGTATTTGATTGTACATAAAAGCACACATGGAAATGTGGAGCTGAAGAAAGTGGGTTTAGTGATCAACCCAGATTTTCCAGAATTTGGAGCTTCACCGGACGCTTTCGTGTTGTGCTCTGAATGTGGGGAAGGATGTGTGGAGGTTAAATGTCCATACTGCATAAAAGATAAATCTATATTAGACCTGACCGAAAAGAAAACAGTTTAAAAGTTGTAAACAATAAAATGGTATTGGATAAGCAACGTAGTTATTATTACCAAGTTCAAATGCAGCTATTTGTTACTCAAAGAACCTATTGCGATTTTATTGTATGGAATGAGGAAGAAATTTATATAAAGAAAATTGCAAAACATTTTGAATTTTGGAATGAAGAGAAAGAAAAATCCTCAGAATTTTTTCAAAAATGTATTTTGCCAGAAGTTTTGGGTAAATTTTTTACTAGGAACGACATCAGCCAGCCTGGTACAAGCAAACAATGTAACTAGTTTATAATGTAGATATATTTTTATTTTTTGTACATATTTGTAAAAAAATTAACGCATAATCCATTTATATATATATATATATATATATATATATATATATATATATATTTCCTTTACTACAGACACAGAATAGGTTTATACAGAAGCGACAGTAAGACAGAAACGAAAATTAGAGAGAGATGGGAAAACCCAACAAATTTGAAGGGCTCATTGTTTAAAATCGGAAAGTTTGCTCACATCTTAGAGAGAGATAGGGGAAGCCAACAAATTTAAAGGTCTACACAATGCTCCAAGGTCATAGAACTGAATAGGGTCACATGAAAGGTACCGACACGGAGTGTCGCTTCTGTATGTAACTATTCTTTGCTACAGAGTGATAGAAGGATATAAATAATTTGCTATTTTGTCGATAAATATATACATAAGTGTAGGAAATATATTCAAGTTGTTGTAAATAATAAAATATTTAATGAACTTATTAACTATTTAAATATCTATTGCGGAATAATAGGGGGGCATAAATTCACAAGTGCGGCACAAACAGTTAAAATTTCATCGATGACGCCAATTTCTCCAACTTTTCTTTTCAGAATGGTTATGGGTACAGTGTGATGTAGTATTTGGTATTTTTGGCGTAATAATCCAATTACACGTTCTATGTGAATTCTATATACATATAAATAAATAATGAAGTATTGTATATGCAGCATAATATTAAAACTGGTACCGGACAGCAGCAAGATGTCTTATATCTTCTACTTCTTTAATTTGTAACTGTTTGCGGCCTTTTATAAATGCTGGTGTTTTCACGTCTGCTCCGTAAACAATTTTCACTAACTCCTGAAAATGTATACGTATTCATTTATAAAAATGTTAAATTTACAACAAATTTTCTTTTTAATTTGTACTTGTATTAAAAAGCCTCTATCGGCAAGAATGACATCTCCTGGCAATAAATTATTTAGTATTCCACACGCTTCTGTTATTTTCTTGTCGCTTATTCTTCCACCATACGCTTCCGAAATAAACGATATAGAACCTTGAGGTGTGATTCCTATAAGGACTTTTAAGGTGTTATCGTGTTTGTAGTGGGACCACGTTGTTGCTTGTGCTAATATGTTTTTCGATTTTTCAATTTTTATTTCGAAACAGTCGATAATAACAACAACTTTCGTGCCAAAATTAATTTTAAAAATATCGGGTGTTCCCGAAATTATCTCCTCCCTAGTTGGCCAAATAATAAAAAATTTTAATCGATTATACATAACACGTATAGTTTTAAAAAAAATTCGTGATACAGTAGTTTCATGTAGATAAAAATGGTAACTTAAAAAACTGAATGAAACATTTAATCTTAAGCGCATCAAAGTTAATAAAATTTGTTGAAACGGTGTGATATTTAAATTTGCTGGTAAAAAGGGAAATATTAAATTTGAAAGCATTTCAAGTGATTTATATGTCGGAAGTCCTGTGAAAAATCTTGTTTTCTCATCTTTCCCAGCAAATGCCTCGGAGTTGTTATTGAGCGTTGTCAATTTACTTCTTAAATTGTAAATTGTTCCATTTGCTTTTTGCAACCCTTCCATTAATAATATATACGCATCATCTGTTTGGGTACTTTGGTTTTTCGAATGAAGAGATTTCTCAACATTAGTCAGAGTTACGTCTATCTCAGGTGTATCATCAATGGTCGTAGTTGCTGTAGAAGAGGATGCGAGTGAAGTGCTCGCCTGACTCTAGTACAGAAATATTGTTGAAATCTTTTGTAGGTAGAATTTATTTACAATTACAATTTTACATCATACTCATGCTACTAACTACAAACATTCCAATCATATGCTTTCTTATAACATGCTGGCTGCTCAGTAATCATGCCACTACAATCAATTTAAGCACATGCTTTTTTATTACATGCTGACTGCTCAGTAAAAGTCTAATTATACGACATACCTTCAGATCGACCAAATTGTATAGCTGGAATTTTATATTTCATGGCACTCTCACAGAACTTTAAAATTCATAATAAAAAAAACGTAATATTAAACAGCTATTTTACATTTTATAAGATTTTAATTTAATATATATATATATATATATATATATATATATATATATATATATATATATATTAATAAAAACATTTTAAAATTTGTGAGTGAAACCATTACTTTACTTACATAACTAAGTCATAATAAAAAAATAATGAATGATGAAACAAAATAAAAATGATGTATGAGAAAATAAAAATAAATCTTCTTCCAATGGGTGAAAATAAAAGAAAAATAAAAAAATACAAACAACTGCCAAATTTCGTTTCTTTGCACGACTATAGCGCGCACGCTTAGAAGCTGGATTTTCAGCTGTACCGTATCCCATGTTAATATGTGGAACATAATCTGGGTTTAATGGGTCACCAGACGGGTAGCCTAATAATTAAAGTAAAGCGTATAAAAGAATTTTGTTCATACTTATCTTCTCCCTTGTTGTTGGACTCTTAAAATAATACAATACCCGACAAAAATGATCCGAACATATGCTGGCATTCTTCACTTTTTCTTCTGTAAAATCAGCCCTATGAAGAGCTCCAATCCACAGTTCTCGTTGTTGGACACCTTCTGGCAAATCATTTCCCCTTCTGTCGCGAATTCCCGGGAATGAAAAATATTTTTTTTTCTGTTTCCCGGCTACTTCTGTTGGAGCAACCAACAACGGCACAAAAACGTGGCATACTAAAAAAATCATTTAACTTTTGCGATTCTGTCAAAAATCATTTTTAATATTCTTCATTCATATTAAAGAAAATTACATTATATTTAAACATTCATGCAATATATTCCGATCAGATTATATGTAACACATAGCATACATAAATAACTACGATTAGGTTAGTCTTAATTTAATAACCTCTAACTCGCTAAATACTAACAATATCAACAAATATTTTTACGAAAAACATTGCTTAAACACTCACCTTTAGACACTCTAAACACTTTTTCCAAACAAAAACAATAAGTCCTGTAAAAAAATTATCAAAGTTCACGGGACTATATTTCTCCATAAGACGCAATGTTAAAATAAAGCTAGGTTGTCCGGAATCAGCTGTTCAGCCGCCATATTGAAACGTCACGTGCAGGTGCCCTATTGTGAAGATAAAAGGTCAGTGTCATAGTGAAAGTGAAGTAAACAATAGTTATTTGTGCTGCTAGGTAGGAAAGTTGTTCTTTTCTGGTCCGAAGGATATGTATACGGCCGAGACATAGTCGAGGCTGGATACTTCTTGAGGACGAGAAAACAACTTTACTGCCATGTAGCACACACTATTTTTTATCCTACACAACAACACAACATAATAAAATAATATAAACATCTTACGAATACTATATAATTTGACATTTAACTTAACCTCAAAGAAATTTGTGAAATTGAATACCAACATAATAAGAACAAAAAACAAACATTTTATTTTGACATATAAATAAGGTTAACTACTATGTTCCATTATTTACAGAATATATAATAAAAATACCTTGAGTCTAACGTAACTATTAAAATTATCTAAAGTTACAATATTTTAAAAGCATGTTCACATATTTCATTCCGATTATTAGTTCTAACACATTAAACGCCATCTATTTGTCCGCACACGAACTGTTTATTTTTTCTTCCCTAGGGAATAGTGAGATTTTGTAGGTCTAGACCGGCAAATGTCTACTTTCTTGCGCACGCACACGCAGGAAAATCTTACTTTCAATATGTGTAGGATAAAAAAGTTTTTAAGTGATAAGAGTGTGTTGTAATTTTTTAAAAGTTCACAAGAAACTCAAACATTGACAGTGTGTCCGAAGGTCACAGCGAGCGCAAAGCGGCTTACACCGGTCAGTGGAGTTAAGTGAGCTACGCACGCGCACATCCGCGACTCAACTGTATCTATCAATGTTGCCAACTATAGCAACAATTAAAGACCCTATAAATAATTCATATCATAAAGAGCACTAAAAGAAATAGAGTACTGAATACAAGTTCTGAAGAAGTAGCGGCTTTTAGGAGTAGTAAAAAAGTAATCACTGTTGGAGTCTATGTTATCCGAGACTACTGCTAGATGGCTCTGCCTGTTAAGGAAATCTAATAGATATAGAAACTGTATGTTCTACCATATATTAGTGTATAAGAAAAAAGCTGTCAAGAGTGTATGTCAAAAAGAAACATATTAATTTTGTTACAATAAATAAGCATATTTATTCTACTTTGGGTGTATTTAGTGTAAACCAAGAGTTTTACCTAAAAATCATATATATTCCAATAGGTTATGGGCCCAGGTATGCCCAATTTAGCAAAGTGAATAAAATTCTGGTGTTAAAAAGTAAAAATGGCAGCGGTTACTAATAGTAGCAATCTACCTCAGTTAACAGATGGAAATTTCTCGAATTGGTTATTTCGAGTAAGCTGTATCTTGGAAGAAAAGGGCTGTAAAGAAGCAGCGTTATCCCCTTTGAATGCAGAGAAATTAGAAGAACTAACGCCGAAAGAAAAAGATGCCTACTTAAGTAAAGATGCAAAAGCAAGATCCATCATTGTTCAGTGTATAACTGACAGACATATAGAGTATGTGAAAGACTCAAAAACTTCAAATGAAATGATTATATCTCTGAAGAAAATATTTGAAAGAAAAAGTACACTCTCAAAATTATACATAAGGCGTCAGCTGTTAACATTGAAATGTGAAGATAAAAATCTGCAAGATCATTTTATGAAATTTGACAGCCTAATACGAGATCTAGAAGCAACTGGTACAACTTTAGATGAAGATGACAAGGTTTGTCACCTGTTATTAACACTAACAGAGAAATATGAGACAGTGATTACAGTGCTAGAAACTTCAACTGTAACACTCACTCTAGATTTTATAAAAAGTAAACTGCTAGACGCAGAACTAAAAATGAAAAATACGAAAACAGAAACAGTAGGTAATAACGAAGAAGCTTCATTTTTCAGTAAAGAAAAACCTAAATGCTATAACTGTGGAAGTAAAAAACATTTAATAGCAAGATGTCCGAAACCGAAAAGAAATTATAGAGGTGCTTACAGAGGAAAAGGAAGGGGGCGAGGTTATCAAGGAAAAAGTGGAGAAAACATGAAGAATGAAGAAAAGAAGGTTAATATCGCTCAAAAAGAGATAACTTTTGTAGCCATGTCAACAGTTCAGCAAGAAAAAACTCAAGACACAATAAAATTTATCCTTGATTCAGGAGCAACTCAACACTTAGTAAGATTTTGAAGAACATTTGTATAGTGTAACAGATATTCATCCCGTGAATATAAAAATAGCAAATGGTGAGACAATGATCGCAAATAAGAAAGGCACTATGAAAGTTAAAAGCACTCAGCAGAATTGCAATTTAAGTATCAAAATCGAAGTACTTATTGTAAAAAACTTGTATCATAATCTGTTATCTGTTCAAAAAATAAGTAAAGCTGGTTTTCGTGTAATATTCGAAAATGAAAGTGCTAAAATTGTTACAAAAGAAAGTACAATATCATGCAAACTGTCAAGAGGATTATACATTGCTGAATTTGAATTAGAAGAGTCTAACGTCAGTATGCTAGCCAGCATAAAGGGCAATATGTGGCATCTACGACTAGGGCACATTAATAGAAGAGGTTTACAAATGTTAAATCTGCCATATTCACAAGAAGTATGCAGTTCATGCAAAGAAGGTAAAGCTACTCGTCTACCTTTTAAAACTTCTACAAAGCCTCGTTTAAACCGGATTGGTGAACTAATACATAGTGATGTATGGGGTCCAACAAAACATGCAACCGAAAATGGTGAGAGATATTATTTAACAATTCTTGATGATTATTCCCATTTCTGCTCAGTGTATCTATTGAAAAATAAATCAGATTCTGAAGAAAAGTTAGTCAAATATATTCAAGAATTAAAAGCGTCAGATATTCTTGTCTCTAGAATAAGACAATGGTGGTGAATTTTCATCAAAAATATTTAAGAAATTTTGTGAAAATAATGGCATAAAACAAGAATTTACATGTAACTATACACCACAACAAAATGGAGTGTCGGAGCGGCTAAACAGAACAATTATTAACAAAGCAAGATGTATGTTTATCGACACGAATTTGCCTAAACATCTTTGGGGAGAAGCTGTTCGATGCGCTGTGTATCAGTTAAATCGATCACCAACAAAAGCGTTAGAAGGAGGAATACCAGCAGAAATATTTCTGGGTAAATATGATTTAAACAAATTAAAAGTCTTCGGATGCAAAGCATGGGTCCTGAAACTCCCAAAAGAAAACAAATTGGAACCAAGAGCTTTAGAAATGAGAATGGTAGGTTACTCAGGATCAGGCTACAGACTCTGGAATCCGTTATCAAATGAGATTATTATCTCACAAGATGTTACGTTCAACGAATCAGACATTAAATATCAAGAGAAAGAACCAACTGAAAATATGCAGCAGAAATACTTGACTGAAAATGATAAAGAAATAGATGATCATAACGATAACGAACAAAACAATGAAAATGGCAAAAATGAAGAGAAACCCGAAGAGAATGAGAGGTCATTAGAAAAACGACAAGTTAAAATTCCGGCTAAATACGATGAGTATGAGCTTTACAGTGCTTATTGTTTACTTTCCTCAGGAAATGAAGATCCAGAAACATATAATCAAGCCATAAAATCGGATGAGTGGAAGGAAGCTATACGAAGTGAAATTGAATCGCTAGAGAAATTTAATACCTTCACAATTACTGATTTACCAACAGATTGTAAAGCCATAGATACTAAATGGATATTTAGAACCAAATCAGACGGAACAAAGAAAGCCAGATTGGTGGCAAAAGGATATCAAGAAGGAACGATATCAAATGTATATGCAAAAATGCCAACAATTAGAATGTTTTTGGCACACGCCCTACAAAACAAATTAAAAATTAGACAGTTGGATGTTCCAACTGCATTCTTAAACGGAAATTTGGAAACAGACGTTTTTATAAAAATGCCTGAAGGACTGAACTCATATCTTGAAAAATATTCAAATGCAGAAATCATG
Organism: Stenolophus ochropezus; assembly: GCA_035578165.1. NCBI lineage: Eukaryota > Metazoa > Arthropoda > Insecta > Coleoptera > Carabidae > Stenolophus > Stenolophus ochropezus. The sequence continues at coordinate 50,686,917 of JAQOWZ010000003.1, read as the reverse complement.
AAGGTAAATAAAGCATTATATGGTTTGCGTGAGTCGCCAAGGTGCTGGAACGAACGTTTCAATAGTTTCGCAATAAACCAAGGACTTTCACGTTCACTACACGATGTTTGCTTATATACTGGCAAAGATATTTGGCTAGTTCTTTTTGTGGATGATGTCCTCATAACAGGAAATTCGGAGATAATTGAAAATCTAATCACAAAAATGAAAATAGAATTCAACGCAAAAGATCTTGGTGAACTAAAAAACTTTCTTGGAGCACAGATAAACATGAATGAAGATTCTATTCAAATCTCTCAATCAAAACTTATAGATAAAATTTTAAAGAAATTTAATTTATCTGATTGTAAAGGTCAAAGGACTCCCATGGAAATTAATTTTCAGATTGATACAACAGAAGAAGTATTATCGAATGTACCGTATCGAGAGTTGATAGGAAGCTTAAATTATTTAGCAATGATATCGAGACCGGATATCTGCTTTAGTACGTCTTACTTAGGAAGGTATCTCGACAATCCAACAACAACAACATGGAAAGCAGCAAAACGTGTTTTAAAGTACATAAAAAACACCAAACACCTATGTTTGACTTTCAAACGAAATTCATCAGAAGAAAACATTGTTGCATACAGCGATTCCGATTGGGCTAGTGATAAAAGTGACCGGAAAAGTGTTAGTGGCATCGTTATGTATTATTGTGGAAATATAGTGTCATGGTGTTCAAAGAAGCAACAACTAGTGTCACTTTCCAGTGCCGAATCAGAATACGTCGCATCATCAGCTTGTGCAGCAGAACTATTATATTTAAGAGGACTCGCAAAAGACTTTGCTGGACATGATGTGAATCCTGTATTACAAATTGACAGTCAAAGTGCTATTGCAATGATTAAAAATTATGAAAACACAAGAAGATCAAAACATATAGACATTAAGGTACACTTTATTAAATATATAGTTTCTAAAGGTTTTATAACTGTAGAATATATACCCTCAGATAAAAATGTGGCGGATACATTTACAAAGCCTTTATGTTATGAAAAATTTAAAAACTTTAGAGACTTATTACACTTGATTTAAAAAGGAGAAAGATCATGTTACATAATTTTGTTTAAGTTAACTATAAATAGTCTATTAAGATAGTAATTTTGTTTTGTTCTTCATTTTGCAATTTCAAGTTTTTTTTTGTATAACTTGAACTTGAGAGGGGATGTTGGAGTCTATGTTATCTGAGACTACTGCTAGATGGCTCTGCCTGTTAAGGAAATCTAATAGATATAGAAACTGTATGTTCTACCATATATTAGTGTATAAGAAAAAAGCTGTCAAGAGTGTATGTCAAAAAGAAACATATTAATTTTGTTACAATAAATAAGCATATTTATTCTACTTTGGGTGTATTTAGTGTAAACCAAGAGTTTTACCTAAATCATATATATTCCAATAATCACAAGTCCGGAGTCTGCACAAAAAAAGGAGGAAGATACAAAGCATACAGATGCGGATATAGACATGGACGAGATTAGAAAATTAAATATAACAATGTCAGCAATATGGGAAGAATAAAAAGCAAACACAAGCGAAATTAAAGCACTCAGAGAAGAATTAAGAACAAAAGAGAAAAAATGGGATAAAGAAAAGAAATTAATATTAAACAGAGTAGAAAAATTAGAAGAACAAATAGAAAATCAAGAGAAACAAACAAGAAAAAATAATATTATACTCAAAGGAAAAGAAATAAACGAGGATAAAGAGGCAGTAGAAGATTTTCTCAAGAAAAATTTAAACTTACAACCTTCAATAAAAAATGTGCAACTATTAAACAAAAATCGAAATGGAAAAGTCGTGTTAGTGCAGCTAGAAAATTGGCCTGAGAAATTAGAAGTAATGAAAAGAAAAAAGAACTTAGCATCGAAAGAACCCATAACATACATCGAAAATGACATGACAAAAAAGAAAGAGAGACCCAAACAACGCTGCGAAAACTAGCGGAATGCGAAAAGGAAAAAAGCAAAAAAGTAAAAGTTGGATACAAAAAGGTAACCATTGAAGGAAAAGAATACGTATGGGACGAAACGGAACAGGGCGTAATAGAACAGGAAAGGAATTCAAAAAACTAACTAACAAAATAAATGTCGATAAACAAGGGAACCGGAAAAACGCTAGGAAAAGGACATGAATATTGGCACTGAAAAAAATATTATTAGATTAGGAACCTGGAATGTGTGCAGCCTCTCAGGAAAAGAATTAATAGATGAAATAAATAAAATGAAGGTTGGAATTTTAGGGATAACCGAAACAAAAGAAAAGGAAAGGGATTTAAACAATTATCAGAGGAGTACTGGTTGTATTGGGCAGGGGTACAAGAAACAGAAAGAGCAGCAGGAGCAGTAGGAATAGTAGTTAATAAACAATTTGTAAATCAAATGAGTAATGCAAAATACTTAAACGAAAGAATAATGACAATAGACTGGAAAGCAGGTAAAGAAGATGAGTACACATTGGTGATAACATACGGCTCTAACGAGGATGATAAAAAAGAAAACAAAGATACTTTTTTTAAAGAACTGCAAACAGTTATAGATAACTCAAAAAAAAAACATTATAGTACTAGGAGATTTAAACGGAAGAGTGGGGCAAAACAACACTGGTATTGAAAGAATAATGGGAACACAGGGTGAAACAACTTTAAACAACAACGGGAAAAGAATTATCGAACTTGCTTTAGAAAATGATCTGGTTATAACGAATACTTGCTTCATGCACAGAGATATACATAAATATACGAGAGTAGAGCCTGCAAGGAATGAAAAATCAATTCTGGATTATTTTATGATACATAAAAACAAAATGAATCGCGTGAAAGACGTAAGAGTTCACAGAGGAGCTGAGATTGAAAAAAGAAATATTATACATCAAGAAAAAATAAAAAGTCATAAACTCTCAGATGAAAATATAAAAACCACGTACAAAAATAAAGTAGAAGAATATCTAGCTGACTTTAAAGAAGAACAAAATATAGAGAATATGTGGACAAAATTCAAAATGAGTATAATGCAAGCAGCAAAAGAAGCATGCGGAACAGCAAAAATATGTAACAAATTCACAAAAAGAAATCCGTGGTGGACAGCAGAAATAAAAAACAAAATAAAAATGAAAAAGGAAAGCTGGAAAATGTACCTCGCTAACAAAAACACAGAAAATTAATTATGAAAAATACAAAGCTACGAGAACCTCTATTAAAAAAGCAATAAAAAAGCAAAAGACATAGAATGGATCAAATTTGGAAACAAACTAAAAGAAGCATACACCGAAAATCAAAAACTATTTTACGGTGCTATTAAAAATATGCGAATAAAGAGGGAAGATGTTTTATTCAATATAAAAAATAAGAAAGGTAACGAGGAAGTTCAGATTATGCATAGATGGCGAGAATACTTCGTAGAACTACTGGAAAAGGAAGCACACCCACAAGTAACTCCAAACACTTAATTCCAAGAAGAAAACGAGGTGATGCTGCAGGAGAGTAACTTCTTCACGGAGGAAGATCTTAGAACAGCAATAAGAAAAACCAAAATTGGAAAAGCGCCAGGACATGACAACATTACCCCAGAAATGCTGAAGTATATGGGCACAAAAGGACTAGAATGTCTGTTACAAATATTCAATTCAACAGAAAAAATGGGAGTTCCATCATACTGGAAAATAGGAATAATCACGCCAATTTTTAAGAAAGGAGACAGTAAAGACAGAGGCATTACTCTCCTAAGTGTAGTAGGAAAATTATTTGCCAGAATATTGGAAAAAAAAAGTCAGAGAACAGACAGAAAACACCTTAGAAGACTCACAATGCGGACTCAGACCAAACAGAGGCGTGCAAGACAACATTTTCACAATAAGACAAATAATAGAGAAAGCAAAACAAAGAAGTCCATTTATGCTTTATTGACCTTGAAAAAGCTTTTGACATGGTAATAAGAGATAAATTGGCTTAAAAATGCGTATGTGGTTCTACTGAATACTTGTGCAGCAAAACGGACTTCCATACGTTTTCGACGATCGGGCCGGACGTGATCACATGTTAATTTCGTAAATCGCACGTCTTCATGAAGGCCGTCTAGCTTGTAAGCTTCAAATATATCCTCCCATTTTAACATATTACCGTGGAAAGAAACAATCTTGTCTATAGTATTATTTCTCATACATTTGAGAAGGTGAGGAGCGCCGAAAGTATGATAAATAATATTTCCATCAATATTATACACGTAAGGCTCCCCACAATCACTATCTTTTGAGAGGTCAAATATAGTAGAACGATTATTTGTTCCCAATCAGATATAGATGCCACTATTCTCAATTTTGTTTTTTCATGAATAGTACGTACAATTTTTTCAAACATAACTTGAGTGCCCATTTGTCAGTTGCGGACTTAGCAATCTCATCTTCCGCTTCTTTTAAACCCTCAACAAAATCTCCACCTTTGTTGTAAATTAAATTTGAACGATGTGTTACTTCATCAAACATTAAAACGCAATTATTAAGCCCCGTTTTTCTTTCTAAACAATTGTTCAAATAATTTAAAATTTTGTCATTTATACCCGGATTCAATTTAGTGTTAGCCAAATATTTATTTAATAATCTAGCACTAGGTAAGGCAAAAAATTTGGATAAATAATGATATGTTCAAGGACTTTATTTTAAAATGGACACAAAGTAAGATTTTTTAGAAGATTTGTAACGAGGCTATGGGGTTTCTTATTCTATAGTCTTAATTGACTATTTATATATAATTTTTAAATTGGAGATGCACTGCTGATTTTTTTCTAAATTCTTCAAATGGGAGTCGTGTTTGATGGCGGAAGGAAATAGGTGACGGTCATGTTTCTTTTTTCAAATGGTATATAGCCTTTTAAATTTCTTGGCTTCGGCGTATAATTTTTTCTCTCGCGGCATTAAATTTTGTACTCGAGTTTCTCCAATAATTTTAACAATGTTTTTTCTATACGATATAAAATTTAATTGGTAAACTCAATTGTCAATAAATCCTTAACCTTTTACATCCAGATTCATAAAAAATATTAAATTCAAACTTGTGGAGATATCTTTGGAAGCTAATAATATACTTAATCCTTTTTATGAAATTTTTTATTTAAATTTATTTTGAGAAATGGTATAACTTTGGGATTACATTTAATTGGAATTAATGATTAATCTCTTTTATGAATACGAAACGAAATAAAAAAATAAAAATATGCAATTACCGAGTAATACCTTTTATGAATGAGGGACGGAGTTATTTAGGTCCGAGTATATTATTATTAAAATGTATAATTTACCACGAAAAATTAGTTCATTGTTTGTATTTCTTGCTTCAGGTTCCTATATATTAAAAAAAAATATGTTTTGAAGACCAGGAATAGGGGAAGCAGGAATTTGAAGGTTCAGGCTGTGTTTCTAGCGAAGTATCAAAAAATGCCCCGTGAGGAGGACTAATTCTTAATTCTCCTATATATATATATATATATATATATATATATATATATATATATATATATATATATATGAATAAAATAATTCATATTACAGTAAAATTAAACAATAAGAACCTGGTAAGTTTAGTGTAGGTACAGTACTTCTATTTTTTTTCCGTTTAAAAACTATCTATTTGGAAATGTTTTCCACAAACTCTATAATTTTTTCTTGTTGTGATACTTTTGTCCAAAATATCAATTCTATTTATATTTATTATCCACTGCCGGAGAATAGACTCAGTGGGAGGTAGTGAAAATAATTTATCATTTTCGGATTATTCATAGCCTAGGGCAATACACTTTCGGCACGTCTTCATTTTATAATTTATTCTATTTTAAATACTTAAATACATTTTTTTATATTATACAATATGTGACATTGAATTAATAACTTTGTCAATGTCAATATCCTGGTTAATATAATAGATTTGTCATAGCCGACTTTGATATCATTAAATTGACAAAAAAAGCAACAGTGGCGACAAATATGTACCTATCAAACATAATCAAACAACAACAGAATAACCGGAAGTCTCATTTGACTTTCAAGAACCTGAGTATTATTCAGGGTCAATTGCAAAAATATTAACAGAAAATCGAATCATTCATATTTTATAGTTGATCAAGATTTAATTAGAACAAAATTCAATTGACCGAAATGATACAAATGAACCTCTGACATTTGTCTGACGTTGGAGGGAAAAAAACCACGCTAAAAAAACCTTAAACCGAGATTAAAACATTTAAGATAATCTTCTGTGCTTGGCTGTTAAAAAATTTTCCGGGCATGTTTAGCTTCTTAAAATATCGAATTTATCAAACATTAAAAAGTTATTGCCGCACAAAACTCTTTTGCCGACAGAGACTTCAATAGATATCTGTACTACCGGCAGAGAGCTGAGACCTTGAATGGCGTACAATCTAATGATAGACTTATACGAGTACAATATGTACGAGAGAGATAACTTATTTTGTTAATGTCGCGTATTAAATTCTCTTGATATGACGTCACTCCTATATGAGCTGAATCTAACTATACATGAATTTTATAAATAACATTCATATATATGTAACACCTTTTTTATGATTATTTAAAAACATTTATAACTGCATTGAAATATGTTATATTATTTGGATAACATTTGTTTAAAATGAAATATGTAGTTATTAAATTTTGTGCGGGATAACAGGGATGGATACCCAGGATATCGAGTATGGATGATGGAACAGTTGGTGAGGTTGTAAATCTCACTTTCACACAACCACGCGAAAAACACTTATTTATTTACACACAACACAACCAAAACTATACAAATAACAGATATAACAAATGTAAATACTTTACTGGAGCAGTACAACAATGGATTGTTGCGGAGCGATACACAACAACTTTGGCGCTACAACGCCGGAACCGAACAGAACTTGTCCTTGTACTATTTTAAAAACCAACAAAATTCGCTAGCGACAGCGCCACTAACAATAAACTACAAAAAAATACAGAGAGGCGTATATGGCGTTGACATTGGCAAATATTTGTTGTACCTTTGACAATATACGGAGCTGACAACAATTAAAATCTCAAACATACTGCCCACCTAGTCGAGAAGCGACTAAACTAAACAATTAACATGGAGGAACAATGAAACTTAAGTAAGCAAGATCGTGTGGACATCAGGCCGACTGGGAATGACCTGGACTGCCCACCGTAGAACGACGCAGCGGTGGCGACGGTGGCGCGGCGAGTCTCTGCTTGGCTGAGGGGATGACGTCCGTCTCGATCGGCAGAGGGCTTAGCCGGGAGATAGGTCGGCGAAGCTCTGAAGTGGCAGTCTTGACAGTGACTACCCTGACGAGGCCGTCTGCCCCTGGATGCAGCTCAGTCAGTCGACCCAGTGCCCATCTACCTGGAGGCAGCTGCGGGTGGTGAACCAGCACTAACTGGCCCACACTGAAGTTGGATCTTTTCCCGCGCCAGCGGGGACGTTGTTGCAGGTGGTGCAGGTACTGCGTTGACCACTTCTTCCAGAAATGCTGTGTGAGTCGTTGAACGAGCCGCCAGCGGGTCGCCAGGTCGCTGGGCTCGTCATGGGAACCTGGTTCTGGAACGGTCAGCAATGATGAACCAACCAGGAAGTGCGCTGGGGTCAGCGCGGACAGGTCGGCAGTGTCCGACGAGGACGGCGTCAGCGGACGGGAATAGGGTTGTTTGTGCTTTTCTGATTTTTTTATATGTTAATCTATATTTAAAAATATGACATACGTATTTTTTTATTTCGCAAAAAAATACTGCATATAGCCACAAAAAATTCACAAAATTCCAAAAATATACTCTCGCGAGAAACAGTAGTATAAAGTGACGTCACGCTCACTGCTTAGAAAGAGAAGTCTGGAATGAGTGAAACAGGCGTAGTGATAATACCTGGCGTATTTCGTTTCTTTCTGAATACACAATAACTTCTTCAAAATTAGCGGCGTCAAACACAAACATTCGAATGATGTATGAAAAGACAAACGTTCTTCACAACTACTTGTTTACGACTGTTGTGCGCATGCGTTAGTCGTACGGCTTTCGTCAGCAAAATAGCGTTCGTTTTGAACACAGTGAATTTTGAATTGATAATTAGTAATATTAAAATGTCAATAATTTAACATTTTTCTATTTTATTATATTCTATTCGCAACTAAAATTAAGATGCAACATGTTTTTTTAAAAAAGCAGGATAGTGAAACAGGCCTATTCAGGCAGGCCTCTACCTGAGCCAGTACTGTAGATAGCTCCTCATACGTGAGGGTCGTCTCACCAATGGTCTTGCGGAGGAGACTCTTTACTGATTTGACTCCGGCCTCCCACAGGCCGCCGAAGTGCGGTGCAGACGGTGGAATGAAGCTCCAACGTGTGCCGGAATCAGACAGGGTAGAAGCTACTTCGTGGTAGAACATGGAGCGCAGCTCTGCGCTGGCACCGACGAACGTCATGCCGTTGTCGGAAAGCAGCTCGCTGCACACTCCTCGGCGTGCAACGAACCGACAGAAGGCCGCCAGGAAGGCCTTGGTCGTCACGACCTCCAGGTGAAGCACCTTGGTGGAAAGACAGACGAAGAGGGCGATGTAGGCCTTGGTGGAGTGTCGCCCATGACCTGGAGACGGGCGGCAGTGGATGGATCCTGCGTAATCTACTCCTGAACGCAGGAAAGGGCGGCTGGGAGTCACTCTGGCAGCTGGCAGGTTTCCCATGAGTTGTTTGCCCATCAGCGGACGACGGCGCCTGCAAGGCATGCAAGTTCGGAGCAGCTTTTTTGTTAGGGCTCTCCCTTGGAGGATCCAGACGTGCTTCTGGAGGAGTGAGTGAGTTAATGCTAAGCCAGCGTGGAGGGCTAATGCGTGCCAATGTAGGACATGTAGCTGGCTTAGCGGATATGACCTTGGAAGGATAGGCGGGTGTCTTTCGGAATCGGGAAGTCCGGAATTCTCGAGTCTACCGCCCACGCATAGCATGCCGTGAGCGTTGAGAAATGGATTTAGACTCACGAGAGGCGAAGTCCTTGGAATGGGACTAGCGCTTTTCAGTTGCGCTATTTTAGTGGCAAACTTCTCTCTCTGGACGTTGCAAATCAGACGGACTCTCGCAGCAGTTAGTTCGAATGTGGTTAAGAAGCCGGTGCATGTCTCTAGCTCTCGATCTTCCAGACCTGCAAGTCTGGAAATTCTTTCTCTCTTGCCGCACTGGGCTGTTACGCGGAGCGTGCGTGACAGGGAGGAGTACCGCGCTAACAGAGCGAACTCTTCTTCGACCTGGACCGGCATGGAGCGGGTTTTCTGGACAACTTCTTTACCTGGTGAATCGGGTAACTCTTGTGTTGCGATCGGCCAATTCTGAGTCGCGTCAGAAAACCATGGAGGACCGTTCCACCATAGGCTCGAGGTGGAGAGTATTTGCGGAGTAGCAACGCGGGAGGCGACGTCGGCAGGATTCTCTTCACCTGAGATGTGGCGGAGATTGTGATCCAGGTCCTCCTCTACACGACAATGTAGAGAGGGCACGGGAGATGCACCGTCCTCGTCGACGGCTCCGGACAGGATCCAACCTAGAGCTGTGTTGATGGCTACCACCTTGGAGCCTGGGACTGGATACACTCCTGGACGGAGTAGAGGGCCAAAAACGTCGGCTCCAAGCAGTAGGCCAACCTTCTGGTCTCGGTGATAGCATGGATCGGCCAGCTCGAGGTGCAGCAGCAGCTGCGGATCTAAGGGACGGACTCTCCGTTGTGGAACGTGAGCCGTCAGACGTGGAAGCACGTAAGCGGATACCTGGTGCTCGGCACCAGGTGCTGCTCTGGATCGGAAGACGACTTCCACTTGTGAGGAGGCCGTGGCAGAGTGCGAGGCCCCGACGCCGACGACCTTGACGTGGGAGCGCCGCCTGGCTAGACCAAGACATTGCACAATGTCTTCAGAGACGAAAGACACCTCGGACCCGGTGTCGAGGAGCGCGCGTGTCTGTACGCGCTGTCCGCTGGGCGAACAGATGGTGACCAGCGCTGTGGTCAGGAGAACCATGGCACGGGATGTGCCCTGGTGCGTGGAGTGACTAGAGACCGTGGAGGTATGGAGAGCAGCAGCTCTTTCTGGAGGACTGGCCGAACCTGTAACAGAACTGGATGGGAAAGCGTCGTGCAGCAGCGTGTTATGCGTCTGGCTGCACTTGGAGCACGTCTTCGTGGATCTGCATACGTTACGCTGGTGGGAACCCAGGCAGTTGAAGCAGTTGAAGCAGAGCCGAAGTCGCTTGACCTCGGACAGGCGCTCTTGTGGAGACTTCCCCCGGAACGATGAGCAGGAGAAGTTGGAGTGCGAGTCTCCGCAGAACACGCAGTTCGTGTTCTTGACGCTTGCAGAGACCTGGTGTGAGCGAAGTGGCGCAGCCTTCGCGTTGGAGGCTGTTATGGAGCGGGCAGGTGGGCTCAGCGGGGCCGACATCTCTAATGCGCGGATACGCATCTCGAAGAAGGCCTCGAGCTGCTTGAGTGTCGGCTGTTCCAACTTGTAGTCGGGGTTCACCAACGTTTGAGTCGCATCTATGGAAGCGAGATGCAACTCCCATGCTCGGCGGGATGCGGAGTCTAGGCGACGGAGGAGTAAGAACACGATGACGTCGTCCCACTTGTCTACAGGTCGCCCTAGCTGCTCGAGCGATCTTATCTCTTCCCGTGCTCGGTCGATCAGGGCCCGCAGGTCGCGTGCGGACTCTTTCGATACCTGGGACAGGTCGAACAGTGCCGACAGGTGAGCACTTACCAGAACCCGACTGTTCCGGTACCTGGCGCAGACGGCGTCCCAGGCTCCCTGGAAGTTCGCTGCCGTGGTGGCCATGGTACGCACTAGGAGTGCGGCTTCACCTTTCAGTGCTGCCTTGAGGAGGAGCAGCTTCTGGACGTCGGGAACATCGTCACGGTCTATCACGAGACCCTGAAAGGCGTCGTGGAATGCCTCCCATTCCAAGTATGACCCGGAGAACTCCGGCAGGTTTACCTTAGGTAGAGGCGGAAGGGAAGCCTTTGGCGGTTGAACTGGAGCGACAACTGGAGCTGGCGGAGGTGGCGAAGGACGGAGGGCCTCCAGGATAGCGACACCCGTCAAGTACAAGAGCTCTGTGGCGGAGAAGTGATCTTCAACGAAGTACACCGTAGCTTCTGAACCCTTTTCTGCTCTAAAAGAGTGGTGGTTAGTCAGGAAGTCCTCCCAATGCCTCTGTAGGTTGGCGAGCGCGCTGTCGATCAGCCTGCTTGTCGGTGTTATTTCTTCTTTCGACAGCTGCGTACGGAGTGCCAGCGGTAACTTCCGGATCTGTTCCGTCAACTCTTGCTGGTGGCGCAACACTTCAGCCATTGTTGAACCTGGTGAAGGTTACGGACGCGAAAACGGAACTGTTTGGCGATGACTTCGAAGTTATCGTGATTCTACCCGCAGGTTTGCGAGGTTAGAATTAACAAAGGATGGGTGGATGACACTGGATTAGGATTTGACAGGCTGTGCACATGAACAAGGATTTGACAGGTTTTACACGTGGTTTTAAGGGTGGAAAAAACTCGGATAATCCGGATAGTATCCGGCTCGAAGGACCAAAAAATGTGCGGGATAACAGGGATGGATACCCAGGATATCGAGTATGGATTATGGAACAGTTGGTGAGGTTGTAAATCTCACTTTCACACAACCACGCGAAAAACACTTATTTATTTACACACAACACAACCAAAACTATACAAATAACAGATATAACAAATGTAAATACTTTACTGGAACAGTACAACAATGGATTGTTGCGGAGCGATACAAAACAACTTTGGCGCTACAACGCCGGAACCGAACAGAACTTGTCCTTGTACTATTTTAAAAACCAACAAAATTCGCTAGCGACAGCGCCACTAACAATAAACTACAAAAAAATACAGAGAAGCGTATATGGCGTTGACATTGGCAAATATTTGTTGTACCTTTGACAATATACGGAGCTGACAACAATTAAAATCTCAAACAAATTTAGTAATATTAATATAGAACACGGTCTTCAAATTTATCTTGTCGGAGAATAAAAATAGTTTAATTATTTTTGAATTTACAGTTTTTCTATATTGTAATCAATCGAAATATAAGAAATAAAAAAATGCAATTTAATTAATCAAATTTCATTATTTATGTTATGTTGAATATAATGAAAATCTGCGTATTAAACTTAGATTTAAATTTAAAATTAAATTACTCTTATAGTTGAATACCATCCTAAAAGTCTTGTGGGAATATAGCAATAATAATATATTATATTACAACAATATACAAAGCCTACAAATTATAAATCCTGTAACTAAGGAAAGATTACCGGATTAAGCAATGGAATTTTAATTGAATATTTCACATGTCAGCAGATATGTTAAACGAAGAAGAATGCGTATTGTAAGACTAGATTGTTATGAAGAGACTTAAGAAATATACGGAAGTTGCAAGATTAGTGTATATTACAACTTGTATCAAACTACTGCAATCAATAAAGTATGTGTTTACATAGGGATGTTTCTAAAATTTATATATTTATATTTTCCAATTATAGCTATAATAATGAAATAGTCACAATTAAAGAATTCTATGCGACACATTTACAATAACAAAATGCATTTCAGTTGAATAAGTTATTAGTAAATGTGAGTATATACTTAATTAAGTTCGTTTTATTATATATGTATTACTTTATATAATTGTCAATTGGTGGGTTATGGGTTACCGCACAAGAGCTCAGTGTAAACTGAGATTGCAGAAAATCTAGGCTGACTATCTATACCAGTTAAATGCAAGTAATTCTTGTCACGAAACAGCACCCGAAGGCTTACAATCAACTCCAGTTATATATAAGAAAATCAAGGCAACACTGAAGTAAGTAAATAATGAATATGTTTTTACAGTGAACACCACATGACTTCCTTATACGCTTATTTACACACATTTTGTGCTGCACTTAATTTAAACTTATTTCAATTGAAAGTGAAATCATTCTACGGCTAATCATTTTCAACTTCAATTCGGTTAATATCTTCGAACTTCCCTTCGAAACGGATCGTGTGTTCTTTCGGCATTGCCGATTGCAATAAAAAAGGGAGGTGCACAACTAGATATTATAGCAGTCCCATATACATAATTTTACGGCTAACCATTTTTGAATAATTCGAGATACATATGTACTTAAAAACGTCACGTTAAAACTAGTCAAAATGGAGTCAGGGATGGTCAAAACATATATATTTTTCGCGATTACAATACTTCCTACTTCCTACAAGTAAGTAAAAAACACATTATTTATTTGGTGTAAATCGTTATCATGAAATGTTCATTATTATATTATATTAAAAAAAATACCTATATAGATGAATGTAAATTGTAATTCCAAAACAAATTACAAAAAAGAATATTATGTTAATGAAAAACTATAAAGGTGTATTAGAAGATTGAAGAAGGAACATTTATGAACTAACATTTATTTATTTATTAAGCAATGTGTCGTTTTAAAAAGTCCTAATTGTTATTTGTAAAGTCACAATTTTTTAAACTGAGTTACATTTTAAATCAAAGAAATTATTAGTTCATTAAAAATTTAAATTACATAAATCGATCACTTAACTGTTATAAAAAATATGAATTTGTTTCCAATAACTACAAAATTACATTTTAAATTACACATTTATTCTAAGTGATTTTATTACTACTACATTTACATTTTATTTTTAATCAGACTCGAAATAAAATTAAATATCGTTGATGAAAAGAAAAAACTACAGTATTACAATCAAAATTATCTTTCACGGAATAAAATTAATAGTCATTTATTAATTATGGTACTTATGTTACCGACATTCCGATAAGTCAATAACTGTCAGTAACGTTTAAATTTGTTCTTTGGAAAATAAAGTAGAGACCTGGGCAAAACTCCACTATAATATATTGTAATTAAAATTGAATATCATGTAAATGTGTGCTATTGTTCCCACATTGTACAAGAATTTTTAAACATCAAACTGAAAATTTCAACATATCCTCTGTTTTTTTTTTAAATACTTTGTATATAGAAGACGAGAATTATAATATATTTTTTACAACACTATCACTGTTAGCATTAACTAATTTTGTATGTGACCATTCTGTCGAAACTCGTTTGATTTTGTTAACAAATTGCTACGCAGTACTTCCACCTAGGTGTTGTACTATTAAAATGCAAAACACATTCACAGTTGATCGGAATGTGGCCGCCAGCTTTTATATAGTAGAGCCGGGGTGGTTCAAAACAACAATAATGATAGTAAACTATGACAGGGCGCCACGTAGTTGTTGTTAAAAAAAATATAACTTAGTATACAACCACGAAAACTACCTGAAATCGGGGCCCCAAGAAATAATAATTCAAATAAAAAAAATAAAACTCTATTTAACTGAATTTAGTGAACGAGTAAAATGTAAGCAACGATAATACTTTTAAACAAGTGTATATATAAAAATTCAAATCTTTGCAGAAGTACGAAAAATTTTGCAGCTCGTGCGAGATCGAAATTGAAAGAGAATAAACTAATTTAAATACCTTGGTAGCTATACTCCGAGGATGGAGTACGCACGAAAGGGCGAGGATTGCGATGTGCAAGTAATGTACAAACTAAATAGACGCAAAACGACGCACGGCGGATGGTTGGTCGACCAATCACACGACGGTACAGGCGCATTGAAAACGACGTAGCAACGTGAGTCCTGACTCTTTCTCTCTACAACCACACAATCCCGAATTCGAGTTCAAGAGTAAATAAATAAAATTATATAAACAATATAATAATAAGTAAACGCTTCTCGCGCGAGCTCTCACACAAAAATTATACAAAGTGGATGTACGATTCCAATTTTCAATAATTACTCTAATAGTAAATTTTAAGCTTATGCTTATAAAGAGGATAAAGTTAATAAACAAAATAAAGGGAGGTTATCTGTGGTCCTTGATGCAAGTGGTTGTTCCTAATGACGGCTCAGAAAGTTTGGCGACGTCGAGTCCGGCAGAGCAAGATGGCGAGCTCTGGACTGCACAAGAATGTTCAAGGCTAAGCTCGATTTGCAAGGAATGGCACCTTAGTCCGCGGATCGTTCCAACTGAATAATAAATCCAAATAAAGTTCCAAAGCGCTTTAGGTCAATTTCTTGTGCGGCGTATCTGGCGATAATACTCGTACTTGTGCACGAGAATTTTGAATTGCACAGTAGGAAAAAAATACGAAACGAAAATATCAACTAGTGATACCAATAAAGAACCTGAAAGAGTTTTGTTAATAACCAAACTAAAAGAAGCGTGGCATGGGCACGCCACTGGAATTATTTTAAAGGGAGTTGAACATTTTAAAACCATCAACCGAAATAATGGTAGATAAAAAAAATAACAATTAATAAAGTAAACAACAGAATAAACGGATATAGCGCTCACCTGAGGTGTAAGGCGGTTCTAAAAGAATTTCAATGCCACGTGTGTAATTAGATCCGGATAAATCCGCGGAAATGTGCTCAATTTCCAGATGCGATAATCTTCACTATACTCCTCGATAGCGGGCAATTAAAATTTGCTTCCAAAAATCCAAATTTTAACTTTCACTGAAAGGTTCGCAACACACGAGCGATAGAAAAGAATGATCGTCACGTTTGCCAAAAATTAATCTTCGATTTTGCGCAAACTCATCGATTCTAAATAAATAAAAGGGTATAAACCGACTTCGAGTTTTACTGAATGCCTAGTATACAGGGGCAAAATTAATCAAAAATGTTACGATAATTTTAAACCGTAACAAAATTGTTTAATATAGAGTGACCATTTGTACTGATGTTGTCAGTACGGTACTGATAAACAATTTGTAACATATTTTGTACAGATTTTTTACATACTGTACTAAATATACTGATTTTCGATTTTTTATAATCATTTATTAATAGATGTCTATACATTTTTTATATAATTTAAATATTAACTAAAATTTAACTTTAACTTTAGCAATAGCACTAAAATTATTCCAATAATAGCTACAATTTTTTCATTTGCCCTAACATGTGGTCTAAAAAGACTTTAAAGATTATAGAGACGCAGAGGTTTGTAAAGCTAATTTAGTTAAAGCAGAACTTTAGTCTTCAACAAATATTTTATTTCTTAACAAAGACAAAACTCCAGAATTGATAATTTTAGCAAATAATAACAAAGTATAAGTAATATTTGGATTATACAAAGTTTTTTCAGATAATAATAAACGCATAGAATACAATTAAAAAAATTATAAAACAGTATTTGCTAAAACACTATTTTTACACAATAGAAGGATTTTTAAATATTACTCATTGATTACAGCATCAAATTTCATATAGCTTTTCTCACTTTTTTTTTAATTAGATTAAATGACTTACTATGAACATTTCATTGTAATATAGTCAATAAATAACTAAAATCTAAAACATAGGTTTTGTACTGAGTTCATTAAAAAAATAAATAATTTAATTTACTTACATTAGTTATTATTTGGTTTGCTTTACATTCTATTTCAGTAATGATAAAAATTACACACAACATTTCAATCTGTTTATTATAGACTGGGAGTAGATAAAAATTATTTTTGTCATGTCCATATGTCAAATAACTTCTGCAAACAGTAATTAATTCATAAAGTCTTGTCTATGGATATTAAGTAGAATTTATTTATAGCATTTTGTTAGTATCAATTATAAAGGCGAATAAGAAAAGTTTAAGACTAATACGTTCTTTAATAGCAATAATAACAATAATTTTCGTCTCCTGATTCTATTCTAAACACACTAATGCGATCTGTCAATAGTAGTTCACTATCACAACAAGGCGACAAACAAAAATTCAGAACGAGGCGGCACGGGAAATCATTCCCAATTACTCTGACAAAGCAGCATTGAAAGAAAAGAATAAAGAATGAACATTTTAGAACTTAAGAAGAAAATTTATTATAACTAACTAAGCCTAACTTACAAAATACTTATATGTTCGTACAAATAATAACAAACTAAAAACTAATCTTTTTCTTCATTAAATTAATTAACCTACTGTTTCACATGTTAACACTTTTATTGTTCTGGAAGGTATGGTTACAACAGTGTTTCCAATGTATATATCGGTACATACCTAATAAAACTATTATACCTAATTAACATCCTATATTTTTTATAAAGAAAACATTTTTTTTTAAATTATTGCACAATATTTAATCTAAATATCTTTGGGGGCGTTTTATAAGTCTTCCGGCTCTCGACCGAAGTGCTTTGGGGGGCTGCTCCAGTGGAACTGTGATATCTTCTGGTAGCGGTGCTCTGGGTGCAGTCGTCTCTGTTGGCTTTTTGGCTGTTCGATTTCCATCGGGCTTTTTTATTTCTTGAATCAGATCTTTATTGACTTCCTCGGGTTTTCTTATGTCTTGAATCAGATCTTTATGAACTTCGTCTGGTTTTCTTATTTCTTGAATCAAATCTTTGTTGATTTCTTCCTAATTGGTTGTATTCTCTTCGGTTGTTCTTGTATGGATTCTATTTCTTCGGAAATCATAGCCGTTTACGGCCACAATATATGAACAATCGTCTAAAACGTCTTTGATAGTTCCTCTTCTCCACGGATCGGCTCGTCAAGCAGAATTTAGTTGTGCTCGTACGTTTTGTTCATATATTAATCGAGGTAATTCTTTGCTATGTTTATCATAATAGAATTTGTATTGACTTTTACGCTTATTAATTTTCTCTTTAACAAAAGGAATGATTTTTGGTAATAATAATGAACTGTTTACTGGAAGAAAGGCTTTGGTTCTACGAGACATTAGTCTTTGTGCTGGACTAGAGGCCATGTTCTGTGTTGGAGTGTTTCGCTATTCCAGAATTGCTTTCCACTTATCTGTATTTTCCAATTTTGTTCTTCCCGTTTGATTGATGATGATGTGGTGAACTGATTACCAGATCAAACTCCCATTCTTTGGCAAATTGTTTGAATTGTTTACATTTTATTTGTGTTCCTGCATCTGTGTCCAATATATACCAATACCATGCCTACTAAAGTTTTGTTTA
Organism: Stenolophus ochropezus; assembly: GCA_035578165.1. Classification (NCBI taxonomy): domain Eukaryota; kingdom Metazoa; phylum Arthropoda; class Insecta; order Coleoptera; family Carabidae; genus Stenolophus; species Stenolophus ochropezus. The sequence continues at coordinate 50,668,759 of JAQOWZ010000003.1, read as the reverse complement.
CATGCCTCGATTATAGCTTCAGCATTAGTCTTTTTTAAGTGATTTAGTTCCCAAAAATCTCAATAATAGTCTACAGTTATTAAATAATTTTCGTTCTTAAACATAAGCAAATCCATCCCTATTTGTTCCCATGGTCTGGACGATGTGTTATGTGTTATGAAAGGTTCTTTTTGTTGTGATTTTTCTGTTTCTTGGCATGTTTTACAATTCTTTACTTCCCTATATATATCTTCTGTGCTTTTCGGCCAAAATCAAACATCTCTAGCTCTTCTGATTGATGCTTCAGCTTCTAAATGACTTGAATGAATGCGTTTTAACATTTCGTTTCTCATTTTTTCAAGTATAATTACTGCCTTTAAATAAAATTCCGTTTTACACACTGATTTAGTCTCTGTAGTTTCAAAAATCGTGAATATTTGACGGTACTTCTTGTTTTTCTTGCTTTGTCCATGTAGCTAGTTCACTTAATTGAATGTCTATTGACGTATTCTGTTGAATTTGTTTCAATCTATCTTCTGTTAAATTGATATGTTGCATCATGTTTTCGTTTTCAATAGATTTAAGTATAATATCTTCTTTTTCGACTTTATTTGTCTTCATTGGTCCTTCCACTCAAATATTGATGGAATCTGTTACCTCCGAAAACGATTGCTAGACATTCACGTTCAATTTGGACATAACCATATCTTTCTGTTTCATTAAGTGTGCGTGACGCTAATGCTATCGGCTTGCCTTCTTACAATATTACAGCTCCTAAACCATAACTGCTTGCGTCACATTCCGACGTAATAAGATGTCCCATGTATGTGACAGTCTTCAACTTCAGTTTCATTTTGTTCTTGTTTAATTTCAAGTTTACGGATCTTGCTCTATCTAATAGTGCTTTTAGCTTGTGGTCATTATTTGTAGAAGCAAAAATCAGTAACCGCAAATGTCTAAAGAAATACACTATACCAACACTAAATTTGCCAGTAACGTCAGGAGATAGTGTGGAAGATCCTGGTCCATCTAATCGACAAAATCGTCTAACTCTGTGGAATCATGCCAAAGAAGCTGTTGAGAGTCCTGTTACGAGCACTTTTTGTGAAGAGAATCTTGAAGATATGGAAACAGATGAAAATAGTGTGACCGAATTTGATATTGATACAGCAAATACATTATTGTTACTAATGCATGGTGAGCAAAAAGATACTCAAAAAAATGTTTTGCGATTTTCACGTGCAAGTTAACACTCCCCAAAAACTAACCTTATGTAATTTTATAATTGACGATAAATCCCTTAACAATTTGACAGGATTATTTAGTGAAATTTTACTTAATTCGATATTGCGTGGGGTTAATTTGGTTTTTAAAGATAATCGTATTCATAAACTTTCTATAAAAGATAGAGTAATTCTTACTTCCATGAAATTTAAATAGAATCTAAGTTATTCCATTTTGGCAATAATTTTTGGAATCACTGTAACTCTATGTAAAACATATATAACTGATATGCTTGGAATATTAAGGAAATGTCCTAAAAAAGTGCTATTGTATTTCCCAGTATGGATGAAATAAAGATAAATATTGCATTTGGCTTTAAAAATTTCGAAGATACGCAAATTGTTTTAGATTACACTGAAATATTTGTATCAACACCGAAATGTCTGTGTGGTAGAATAAGATTTTATTCCCATTACGAAAGTGCACAAACCGTGAAGTTTATGACAGGTGTTCCACCTGCAGGTCTAATTACATTTATTAGTAACCCTTAACGGTGGACGAGCATCCGATAAAGTAATATTTGAAAAAAGCAATTCAATACAAAAATTAGAGAAAAATAGTGCAATTATAGTGGACAAAAGATTTCTTATTAACAATATATGTGCTTTACATAATATAAAAATGTATCGTCCACCGTTTCTTCGCAATCAAATGCACTTAACTGCAACTGTTGCAGAATTTAATACAAAAATTGCTTCAGCAAGAGTCCATATTGAACGAACCAACCAGCGAATTAAAATATTTAAAATTTTGGGAGGAAAATTGCAATAGGGCTTAATACCTTAAATTGACCATATTTTCACAATAGCTTGTGCAATAGTATAGTATAGTTTATATATATATATATATATATATATATATATATATATATATATATATATATATATTTATATTTGGTCATATTATGTTAACATAACATTTATAAAATAGTAATAATAATAATATCATATGTAACAAAAATTGATGTGTAATAATACAGCACTTTAAAAGTAATACAAGAGATTCATTTGGTGAGCATATTCCATCGACAGTAAAATATGTAATAACATAGAAGAAACTATACAAAGCGAAGAATACTGTTTATATATTCCTGCACAGAATAGAAACTGTAATCGATTAATATTTTTTTTACTTGAATTTTAAATTATTTTAAATGAAGTTTTTTAAGGGTTGGAGGTAAATGGTTATATAGTTTAACATTTATAGTGTTTTTTGCTAAGGTTGCAAGTCTATATTTATTAATACTAAGCCTTGTTTCTTATGTTATAATTATGAGAATCACTTAGTTTCACATATTTATTTATATTTTCATGCATTCATTAGGATAAATAAAGATGCCCAAGTCATTAATATAAGACAAAAAGGACAGGACCTAATACGGAGCCCTGTTGTACTCCGTGTTTAATAGGACAAAATTTAGATGAGGTGTTATTTACAGTTACACATTGTAGCCTATTTTCTAAGTAAGACAAAAATAAGTTTAAACATACCCCTCTAATACCATACTTTTCTAGTTTAGCTATCAGATGAACATAAGAGACACAATCAAATACCTTGAAGAGATCGAGCATTGTTAGAGCAGTGCAATCCCCACTTTCCATGGCATCAATTATTCTATATGTAAGTTGTTGTATTGTCTGTACTGTTGAGCTGGACTTACGAAAACCATACTGATTGTTATTTAGAATTGAAAACGTTTCAAGAAATGAATTCAATATTTTTACTATTAAATATTCAATTATTTTACCTAGGATCGGTATAATGGAGACCGGTCGAAAATTCTCGGGATTTGAAATATCGCCCTTTTTGTAAATAGGCTCTACTTTACTAATTTTAAAAGCATCAGGAAAGATATCCGTTTCAAAACATTTATTTGTAATTATAGTTAAGGGAATAGATATGATATCAGCAATTTCCTTAATTATATCACTATTTAAGTTGTACACATCCGAAGATTTAGAGTTTTTCCAATTTTGAATAATATGGATAATTTGTTCAGCTGTAACGGGTGTTAGAGAGAAGGATGAAGGTGGGGACTTTATATTACTTAGTAATGAAGCAAAATCATAATTAGATGAAGCGAGCGACTCAGTAATATTTACATAATGATCATTGAATATCTTTTGTGAGATATCCGTTTCAACATTATTACTATTTTTTTTACATTTAATGTTATTAACTATTTTTCAACAATTTTTGTATAAACTGCTAGAATTCCCTGAGTTATAAATAAAATTTTGATATGCTGCTCATTTAGCTATCAACATTTCATTACGATAATTTTCACGAATTTTTTTAATTGCTTTATAATGACTTGGATTTCGTGAGATATTATACATGTTTTTAATAATATATACTTTATTTCTTAATTTTTAGAGGTTATCATTAAACCATACTATTTTCGAAATTTGACTGATCTTTTTCAGTGGACAATGGATAGTAACTAGATTTTCTAGTGTTTTTACAAGAAGAGTAGATAGTTCATTATCGTTTTTATTAGAATTTTCAAATTTCTGTGAATCAACCGAGTCTAAGGCAATTTTAATCTTATTGATGTTAGTTTTGTTAAAATTTCTTACCCATTTTACGTTGTTTTCGTAATTAGCTGCATGTAGTGTAATTATTTGTCCTGCATGGTTAGACAATAAACAATCCAGAACCTCTGTCGCGAAGCTATATTGCTCCAGATTAGTTAAAATGTTGTCAAGGCAAGAGTTAAGTCGTGTAGGTTTGTTTATAGTTATTTTGATATTAAATGTTTCTAAAAAAACATCTAATCTCTTTATTCGGTGGGGAATCTGCAAGGAAGTTGATATTAAAATCACCTAAGATTTTTGCGTTATCAAATTAAGTAACAATTCAAATTTTTCTAAGAAAATTTTGTAATCTCCTGATCTTTAAACTGTTATAATTACCATTTTTAGTTGTTTAATAAATATGCCACAAAATTCAGCATGAAATTTTTCATAATAATTATTTAAATTTATAGAGTCATATGTAACAGGTACGGTCGCCTAGGACGAAATCTAGTACCTGACATAAAAGGGTTTTAATTTATGAGTTTTACTTGCCTCAAAAGTAATCCACGAATTATATTAATGAACAACTTTTACACGAGACAAGGGTAACGATAGTCGCTGCCACCACTATCACTTTATTTATTTATTTAAAAGTCTGCCGTGATAGAAGCAGGCAAGGGAATGTTTAATAATGATAACAGACGCGGTTTATTATAATTATGGTCAAATTAGTGCAGGGTAGTAATTTTAGAACAATAGAGTTTTACTTACGCGTTGTGCTACCACGTCACAAAGACAAGGGTTGGAATAGGATGGGCTGAATCAAACACGATATTCCAACAATAACAAAATTATATAAATTTTAATAATCAACCGCGATCAAAAACATTTATATAATTCAATTAAACTACAACGCGTAACTTGATTCTATATAAACTCTAAATTCTTACTTTTCTAATTTACAAACAATTTTGAGAACCTTTTTACATCGATCTACAAATCAATATTAATTCACACAGAATATAATAAAAACTACTTACAAATTTACACCACGATGAGAGAGCCTTTACACACAGTAAAACAACTAATTGGTTATTTCACTAAGAAATACCAAGGTATGTCTGACATTCAGTCAAGACATCCACAACAGTCGAATGTTACAACAAGAGAGAGATTTCGAACTTCTAAACACTATTTAATAGTAAAAATCCAGAAGTTCTCAACCTATGTTTATCCGGCTCTTCTCATCCCCTAAGTACGAACTATGCTGAAAATGACCCAACTATTGATGTCCACCGAGGGCATCACTTACGGAAACGGACAGTTATGTCTTTGACAATAAGCTTGAAGGCGTAAAAAATGTGCGTCCTTCACCATAAATCTATCCATTCCTTAAAATTTGGAGTACAACACTAACAAAAATTTACAAAAATACACAGCCGCCAAGCGACCGTGTTACACATATTTTAGATTAGTATTCTCTTTTATAAATATCGCTACTCCACCGTGTTCGGCTTCTTTGCGGCAAAAGGAATTTACTAAATTGAAACCACTTAATTTGATAGTTTTGATATTCATTTTAGTGAGCCAGAGCTCTGCAATACATAGAATGTTATATTTAAAATAATAATAATAATAATAATAATAATAGACTTTATTGACATAAGTCAATGGCGGGGTTCAGCCAAGGGCTGCTTTTCAACCCAACCACAATATACATTATACAAATAAATAAAAATGAACGCCGAGATTATAATATAAAAATATATAGATACAAAGAAAAAAAAAGAACAATGAGAATTAATGTTGAATAAACAAGAAATATTTTTAACTACTGATCATTGAAGTTAAGCTTTGCCAATGATATCACAGGAGAATACTTAAATTATTCATTCAAATATAAATTTTCACATTTCCCTCAAATGGTATTTAAAAGAATTTACAGAAAGAGATTTCATACTGTCTGAGAAAGTGTTGCATAATGTAGGGGCTAAATAGGAGAATGAGCACTTAAATTTTTGTTTTTTAAACGATGGCACAATATATAAATTCCTAATACGTAAACTATAATTATAAAATTTTGGAACAAGTTTATCATACAGATAACGAGGTGTTCTAGTGATTAAAATTTTATGAATTAATATTAAATACATTTTTTCCATGCGAGTTTCAATATTATTCATTTTAGCTAACCTTCTATAGTTTGAAATATGATCAAATTTACACACATTATAAACAACTCGTAAACATGAATTTTGAAAAACTTGAATTCTGTACTTATCAGCTTGTGTTAAGTTAGGTACATACACACATGCGCAATAGTCGAATAATGGAAGAACAAGTGAATTAATTAAACGTAGTTTTATATCAGAGGTTAAGATAGAACGAAACTGATACAAGTGCTTTAATTTTATCACTGCTGCCTTCATTTTCGCCTGTAAATGTTACTTGAAATTAAGGTCTGGATCAAGATATACACCCAGACTTTTACAAAATTTATCAGGCTGAAGTTGGATTCTATCAAGCTTTATCAAAGGTACTTCACAGTTTCCTATAACTAACAACGTCGATTTATTTGGATTAATATTGAAACCATTATCCTCAATCCACTGAACTAGAGTATTGAGATCAGAATTAATATTATTAACAACACTGGACACTTCTGATGGAAAACATGATGCTAATAGTTGTGTGTCATCAGCATATGAGTGAAAATCGCAGTGTTTTAGTTCAGCAGGTAAATCTGCAACATATATTAAAAAGAACAGTGGCCCCAGAATTGACCCTTGAGGTACTCCACGTACTAATTGGTACGAAGGTGAATCTAATGTAATAGAGTTGCTAGTCATACTAACTCGAAATTCTCTGTTGCTAAAATAATTCGTACACCACTTTAATGCATTCTCTGAAAATTTATAATATTTTAATTTAGCCAATAATAATTTATGGTCAACCATGTCAAAAGCTTTAGAGAAATCTATTTGAATTAGGAAAGATATTTTTAAGTCATCATAATTTTTAATTAATGTATCCAGAATATTTATTAGGCATGTGTTAGTGCTATGTCCATATCTAAAACCAGATTGGTTTTGTGGAAGAATTCCATTCTGTGTTACATAGACCATAATTTGTTCACAACATATTTTCTCTAAAACTTTTGACAGGGTGGGCAGAATGCTTATAGGTCGCAGGTCATTGAAAGATGAGGGTTTATTGTTTTTCGGAATAGGTTTGACAATAACTGATTTCCATAAATCAGGAACTGTTCCGGTTAGCAAGCAGGTATTGATTATGTGTGTAATGTACTTAATAATAACTGGAAAGATTAGTTCTAGCATTTTTTTGGATATGCCGTCAATTCCAATTGCATTGGACTTCAAGTTTTTTAAAATTAATTAAATTTTTTCATTATCCACGCATGTAAAATCAAATGAATCAGTTTTTACATTTGAATACTGGTTAGTATTATAATATATTTTAGTATTAGGGTTTGTGTATGTTATGCCAGTCTGATTTAATAAATAGTTGCCATACTCATTAGGTTTAAATATTTCTTCGCATAAATTATTCACCGAATTATTAGTAACTCCTATGTTTTTCAAGTTAGTCCATAGTTTACCACTGTCTTTAATATTTTTATTAATATTATGGTTTATGTAAGCTTGTTTTTCTCGCCTAACTGCAGCTGTAGTGATATTACGTAACTGTTTATAATATTGTAATTTACCAGCTGTTTTATATTTTTTATATTCAGCAAGGGCTTTATTACGCTTACTCTGCATGATATTAATAACTGGAGTAATCCATGGACTAAATTGTTTTTTGGTAGTAATTTCTTTTAAGGGTGCATGTTTATTAAATAAATGTGTAATATTTTCGTTGAGAAATCGAACCTTATCATCAACATTATTTAAAAAAAGAATCTGCTCCCAGTTTACTGATTCACAATCAGAGTAAAAATGATTACGATTAAAGCTTGTATAATCTCTGTATATAAATTTTTTTATAGACATAGAGGTTTTTGGTAAATTTAGTACACAATAAACACAGTCATGATCAGTCATTTCCTGACAATCAATATTACCTGAACTTACGCAAATACTTGTATCTGACAAACATATAACATCTAACAACGATTTTGAAGACGGTCTCGTGGGATTGGTGATTATTTGATGCAGGTTGTTTGCCGACTAGAGATCAGAAAAATATTGAGTTTTATAATCCTTAGATAATAAATTAATATTTATATCACCTGTGCATATCAAATAATCACACTGTAAAATAAATTCTGTAAAAAGAGTTTCAAGAATTGCAAGTTCACGATAATAATGATTCTGAGGATTGTATATAACATCTAAACATAATTTTAAATTTTGAATTGTACATAAAATCCATGCATGTTCAATGTTATTTTTAGAAACAAAAGTAGTGTCTAATACTTTGAAATTAATACCATTACGCACATAAAATGCAACTCCTCCACCGACTGAATGAGTTCTGTTGACACAAAATAAATCATAATTTATAATATTAAATAAATAACGTGGAGTGTTTTCGTTAATCCAGGTTTCCGTAACGGCTATTATGTCAAAGTTATAATCACTAACAAATTCTGAAAATTTTAAAAAACATGAGTTAATTGATCTGATATTTATCTGACAGATTGTGAAATTCGTATCATATACATCAATGATTTGTTTGTTGCATGCACCAAAATTCAACATTAAAAAAGATATAAGAACAAAGATAAGAACACAAGAGTGTGCCAGTAAGTCAAGGTCACATGAACAGAGTTCATTGATTTGTGCATGTTCTGGCTAGACAATTAAACAATAAAAAAAGCAGAGATACACAGAATGTTGGCAATATACCTATATAAATAAATGAACAATGTAGACCCAAGTAAATCGACTGTTTATAGATAAAACATATTTATTAGTCCAATAAATCTTTATGATCAGTAATATGAACTTTTTTAGGTTTATCACTTCCTTCCACCGAAACATTCACAAAAACTCGCCCGTCAAAAGTCCACACATTTTTATTGGAGTATTTAACCACCGCTGCTTTAACTAGAGACGCCCTAGCTGATGTTAGGTCTTCCCTGTTGGTGATACCCGAATTCTTGAGAAGCTTCTTCGAGTTGAAAATTTTTTGGCGGGAACGGTAGCTCACAGATTTAACTATTATGGGCAGCGTTTTGTTCGGGATTAATTTGCCAAGCCTATGGCAACGATCTATTTCTGGAGGTGTGACGGTTATATTTAAATTATCTTGACACATCTTTATGACTTTATCATCACACTTTTCATTTTTAGTTTCAGATAAACTGAATATTCTAATATTATTTCGCCGAGAGTATTGTTCAAAATCATCTAATTTCTTTTCATAAGAGATGCACGACTGATTTAAAATATAATTTACTTGCTTGAGTGAGGTGATTTCATCTTGTAGCACTTTCAGCTTCTGCTCGAAGACATTTTGCACAGCACTGGTCACTTCACTAACAATGAGTTGGACGAAGGATTTATTTTCACCCAGCTTGGTTAACGAATCATTAATTATGGTCTTGATCGTAATTTGATCGTCACGGGTCAACATTTTGATGATTTATATGCGATTTTTATGAGGAGAAAAAAAACTAATCAAAAATATATGCAACTATCGCCAGAACACGCAAACACGTCTAGTACGCACGACAGTTCATAATAGAAAATTTAAAATAATCAGCTATGATTTTTAATTCATTTATTTTATTGGACAGACTTTGTACGTTTAGATGGAATATACTCATTAAAGTATCACAGCCTATTTTATCAGTACTTGTTTTCTGTACTAAAGAACCGCTCTTTGTCGTGTTGTTTTTAGAATAAATTGCGTAACACATATTCTGGACGGCCATGTTTCAGGGTTAAGAGCCTCTTCTTTATTCGTATCGTAGATTGTGATTTTAAACGAAGCGTAGATCTCAGGGTATTTGGCATTCATCTTTTCCACATGTACTTCGGGGAACTTAACTGCTAAAAAGTTTTTAATATTCTCTGCATTTGTATTTGGATGAAATCTAGTTGCGTAGAGCGAGAATTGTTTTGGTACTGACTTGAGTTTTGCTTGCGAATTTAAACCCTTAAGGTTACCTACTATCGTTTTCGTTTTTTCTCTTTTACGTTCATTGTGTTTATTAACAATAGTTTTTTGTATTGCACCAGGTTTAATTTCTAGGTTCCTGGAGTTTGACGCATAATGTTTCTTATTATCATCTTGTTTAGGTGGTTTGACAAGATCCCGTTTATTTTGCAATTTAGCTTCGTTCGTTTTACACGAGTTTGGCTGTGTCGGTAATGTCGTTTTGTTTTTAATATAATTATTTTCTTTAATATTGTCGGTTTCATTGTTTAACGAATTGTCAATAGGTGGATAAATTAATGTTTTTTTTTGTGATTACCTTCGATTTACACGTGTTGGCTGAGTAACTCAATTCTCAATTTTTGCGTGTTTATTATTAAATCTTTGTCAGAGAGTAACAATTCTTTTTGTTTTAATAATTGTTTTAGATAATATATTTTACATTTTAACACGTTAATTACATTTATGTCAGTATCGTCGACACTAACGAAGGATAGGTCGTTTTCAGTATCCTCTTCATCCACGTTACTGCAACATATTCGGTTTTCACCCACTACCGGGAACTTAAGTATATTCGCGCAACTCGTATGAGAAATTACGTTGCACTTCACACATGTTGAGCCCTTAATAGCGGATTTTCGACACCTTTTACTCACATTTTCTTTTCATTTCACCGGACGCATTCATAACGTCAACTAAACCATCAGCTATCTTGTACTGATACAATAACAAACTTATCTGCACCAATTTTATCAGATGATATTTTTTTTGTATGAATTATTATTATAACCTAATATCGTTAATTAATTTATTATAAAAAACTCAATTGTATATTTTATATACAAATTTTGAATTTTTTGCACTTTTGGGAGTAAAAGTCTACTTTTAATTATCGTTTTCAAAGACTGAAATGACAGTCTTTGTGGGACTAAATATTAATTTTATCCCTAGGTGATTAAATTAATACACAAGCATTATTTTACCACAGAAACAAGTACATAAATATATATTTGTAACCTAGCCTAGCTTACCAGAAAGATGTGCATAATGATATTTTGTTTTTAAAGCTGTTATGTATTTGACGTTTATATAAATATATTCAAATAATTATTATTTAAAAATGTATATGCGGAAGTGCAAACAATAGTGTATATACCATAGGACTAGTGCCTTTACTCCCTCAAGTGACTATTTCCCTCGCCTACGGCTCGTGAAATTTCACTCTCAGGGTTATATAATCCACTTTTGTCCGTCACTGTATTATATACTATTATCTACGCCCGTCTGTAAAGAACAATTATTCCTCTCAATTTGGATGAGTTAAGAACTTTTTTTTACTTGTTACAAAAATTAAGAAAAATGTGAAGTAGTTTAAATTTAATCGGACGTAGATAAAAATTTGTATGTTTCACGTAAGATAATGAATTATTTACATACGTATGTGATTTCACGCTTATTATATTAAATGTTCTTATATCACTTGTGTCAGTAACTATTATTTTATTCGTTATTAGAGTACCAGAATAGCAATATATACTCTAATTTTTATTCGAGGAGAAATCAAAAGCTATAAATCATTTCAATTTCCAATAATCACATAACGACTCTATATTATACTGTAGTGATCCCAAGGTTACGCCGCGGGCGACGGCCGCTAGCGGACATGTCACAACAGGTCCGCTCGCTTCCTATTGTTCTGTTTACGAGAGGGTTGGAGTACAATCTAGCAATTAATTGTTTTACTATAAATATCCCAAGCAGAAGATCACGAGGACAGTCTAATATTGATAAGTGTAGTGACCGTTGGTGATATAAATGAATAGTTGGTGGTATAAATATTGTGGAAATAAATATTGCATAGTTTTAAGTTTTTAAATAAATAATTTTAGTGTTTAAGTTTTTATTAATAATTGTTAGTCTTAAAATAGTGTTTATGCTGGTTTATTCATAGTGTTAATTATTTTAATTATCTTTTATAATTCATATTTCGTTTATTAAACTTAGTTATATAAATATTAGTGTTTTAATCAATTTTACACTTCACCTAAAAAATAAAACGTTATAATTGGTGTCAGGTGTGGGGTTATTAAAAACTGTGCAGTGTAAAATAAAAATAAATAAAATATCGAGTAAACAAGTAAAATTAAGTGAATAAAAAGTGGCCGATCTCTAGAGGAAGCTAGAAGAACGAGAGTTGGAGACATTGGGAACCAAGTCTGTTTTACAACATCGTCTCCGGCAAGCCTTGTTAGAAGCTGATGACTTTTTATTCGAAATTACTGGTAGCGTGCCCGATGTTAGTAAAATTATAGAGGAAAAATTGGCGGAGAATTCTTGAACTTAAACCGAACAGAAATTAGAAGAAAAGGTTGCGTAAAATTCTAGAAAATCTGAAGAGAACTTAAAAGAACAAATGATGGAAAATTCTTGAACATTAAAAGAAGAGTAGATAGAAAATACTAAGACTTTAGAGGAAAAGTTAGCGGAAAATTCTCGTATATTGGAAGAAAAATTAACAGAAAATTCTAGAAAGTTTGAAGAAAGTTCCAAAATATTAAAGAAGAGTTATGGAAAATTCCAAAAAGTTTGAAGAAAGTTCCAGAATATTGAAAGGAGAGTTGATGGAAAATTCTAGAGTTTTGGAAGAAAAACTAAAGCTACATTGAAAGAACAATTGAAAAAAAGATCTGGAATATTAGAAGAAAGAATAAAAATTTATGAAAAGAAACTTGAAGAGTTACAGCAAAATTTCCTAAAATTACGTCACCAGAGGATTGAAATTCTAATATAGCTAACACTGATGAAATTCAGGAAAATAAACCAGAAAAAGAAAATAGTTTTAGAATGCATATAAAAACACCAGAATTCGACGGCAAGACATCATGGCCGAATTATGTAAAACAATTTGAACCCGCTGCCAAAGCAAATGGCTGGACTTCCAAGGAGAAGGCTACAGCGTTGACCGTTTCGCTGCGTGGAGAAGCCATCGATATCCTACAGACGCTAAAAGAAGATGTACAAGAAGACTATGACAAACTTGTGAAGCGATTGGATATGCGATATGACAATGCGCATCTGGAGCAGGTGTATCAGACACAACTAAGAAACCGGTATCAGAGTGCTCAAGAAAACCTTCAAGAATTTGAAACCGACGTAGCTCGTTTGGTTTGTCTCGCATGTTCTACAGCTCCTGACAGCGTTTTTGAATGCCTCGCCACTCAATCATTTATCTATGAGGTGCGCGACAGTAAAGCTCAACAAGCACTGCGAGAAGCTCGACCAAAAACTCTGGAATAGAGTCGGGGAACTAACCCGGGTTGATGCGAAGGGGCAATCGTCGACCCGTAATCCAGTTGCCCCAGAATCCATTAGTTATGTCGCATCCCTTCATCATCAAGCTAACAGCATATATGTAGACGGCTCTATCGACAGAAAGCCAATTAAAATGTTTCTTCAAACGGGTGCGACAAAAACAATGCGGAAAATATCTACTTCCAACAAAGTGGCAAATACGCTCAGTCAAAGGAGAACAAGCTTCCGCATCTGGAGAAATAGATTTAAGCATCGCTGTTAGAAAAACTTGCATTAAAGATCATGTGTTGGTAGCTGACGTAGAAGATGAAGTCATTCTCGGCATGGACATTATGAAAAAGCATGGATTTAAACTTGACCTGAAGAATGGGGTGATGCTGGTCAATGATGAAGAACTGGTATTAAATCCACGAGACGACTATACCATGCTAGTATTGATAACGGAAGATGTAACCCTCCCAGAACGATGTGAATCCGTCGTGGAAGCACAGTTAGAGGGTAGTTTCTGTGAGGGAAACATTGTCATGCTCCAGCCGAAATATCATGATGCCAAAACTGGGGCTGGAGGTGTAATTGGAAAAGGCTTGCTCAAAACAAGATGATCCCAGTTCGAGTAATGAATATCAGTTTTTATCCGGTTGTACTAAAGAAAGGGACCATAGTGGCAGAATGTTCAGCTGTATCACCGATTATTTGAACTGGGAAGGCTAAAGGCAGCACATCCTGTGAATTTCCGGATATTCTAATCAAGGAGCTGTCAACATCGTTCCAGGACTTGACCGCCGACCAGAAAACCAAGGTTAAGGGTTTAATTGGCAACTTTCAAAATGTGTTCCAATTTGATAAGAATGACAAAGGACGAACCAATGTAGTCCATCATAAAATAGACACCGGAGACGCAAGACCCTTCAGCCAAACAACAAGAAGATTACCACTGGCGAAGCGGGAAGAAGCTGAAGAAATTATAGAGGATATGAGGACGGAAGATGTGATTGAACCTTCAAACCTTCACCAGTGGTGCTAGTGAAGAAGAAGGATGGCTCTACAAGATTTTGCGTCGATTATCGTCAACTTAACAACGTGACGAAGAAGCATAGCTACCCGCTACCCCGAATAGACGATACTCTGGACACATTGGCAGGATCAAAGATTTTCTCTACTCTTGATTTAAAGACAAGTGGATTTGGACCCAAGAGACAAAGAAAAAACGGCATTTACCATCGGTACCGGTCTTTGGCAATTTACTGTTATACCATTTGGGCTCTGCAATGCCCCTGCAACGTTTGAACGGCTTATGGAAACCGTGTTGGCTGGACTGTCGTGGAAAACATGTTTAGTTTACCTCGACGATATTATTGTGGTAGGAAAAACGTTCGAGGACCACATGAAAAACTTAGAAGAGGTTTTCCAAAGAAGGAAGGCTAACCTGAAACTCAGTCCAAAGAAGTGTCACTTATTCCAAAGAGAAGTTCATTATCTTGGACATGTAGTTTCTGGTAAGGGAATTGCAGTTGACCTGGAGAAAATAAGGGCTGTGAGTGACTGGCCAGCACCAAAATATAAACACGAATTGAGAAGTTTCCTTGGTCTCTGTACATACTACCGACGTTACGTACCTGTATTTTCCAACATAGCGAAGCCATTGACAAGGCTTATTTTAGTAAGACCTTGTCAAAACCAGAGAGGAATTATTGCGTCACCAGAAAAGTACTTTTGGCAGTCGTGAAATCCGTGGAGCACTTCTACAAATATTTGTACGGTAGAAGATTTGTTCTGGTGAATTACCTTTAATAATAATAAATAAATAATTATTCTGACCAAATTATCAGAAAATATATTATATATTTATTTATTCAAATTATTATATGTCAAATTTTCCTTTTTATTTTTTCAACAACAACATTTTTTTTATCTCAGACTACTACTTATTATTATCAATAATAAAATATAAAATAACTAAATATGTCAAGCTTATTGACATATGTCATTGACACGTCATCAACATTCTCCCCCACAGTAATTTCTCCGTCATCATAGAGATAAAATTACTCCTTCTTTACATCTAAGACAGCCAATTTAGGAACAGGACGCCGATCAATTCCTTCAGTAGTTTTAACGTCTGCTACTCTAATTTTCCTATCCTTGCCTGGATATGTAGCAATGATTTTCTCTTTTGGCCACATGTTTCCATTTGGATCCACTATTACTACGGTGTTGTTTACTTCAATATCTCATCTCTGGTCTCTATTCCATTTACTTCTTCTAATTAAAGTAGGCAAATATTCGCGTAGCCGTCGTGTCCAAAAAATATTAGTTAATTTTTGCACTGGTCGCCATTTTGATAACAAACATAAATTATTATCATTTATTTCTTCACAAGATAAAGCAGCATACGATGGACCAATTAAAAAATGATTTGGAGTCAGAGATTCCTCATCTTCTGGATCAACAGAAACGTTTGTTAATGGACGACTGTTTATAATATTCTCAATTTCAGCAAATAAAGTTCTGAGAACATATTCTTGAGGAAATTTTTCTTGTAACATTTCTTTCAATATTTGTTTTATGGATCTTATTAACTTTTCTTAAGTTCCTCCCATATGTGGTGCCAATGGAGGATTGAAGTACCATTTCGTTTTGGTTAAAAACAGTTGTCTAGTTATTTCATTTTGATTAAACTTGTTCAATAATTCTTTCAATTCTTTTTCAGCTCCTTTAAAATTTGTTCTATTCTTAAAATAAATTTCTTCTGGAAATCCTTTCCTACATCTAAATTGACGAAGAGTATGAATAAAGGAATTAGTTGACAAATCATTGGCTATTTCAATGTGAATAGCTCGTAACTACCATACATGTGAAAATAACCCTATATCTTCTTTCTTTACTTCTTTTCACTGTTACATAAAAAGGTCCAAAATAATCAATACCTGTCTTGATGAACGGTCTGACAGTTTTTCCTATTCTACAGTTGGGTAACTGTCCCATAAGTGGAATTACTGGCAAAACCTTCCTATTTTTACAAATTTGACAATTTGCCTAGATTTTCTTTACTACTTCTCTCAAATTTATGATCCAAAATTTCTGTCGAAGTTCGTTGACTACTGTTTCTCATCCATGATGTTTCTTTTTTTCATTATACATATGTATTAATAATTTTGAGAGCTGATGTTTGGGTTCCAAAATAATAGGATTTCGAGTGGTTTCATGTAAACTTAAAGCTGTATTTAATCTTCCATTTATTTTTATGAGTCCATCTTCATCCATAAAACAATTAAGTGGATAAAGTCTGCTTTGTTTTGGTAGTATTTTATTGTTTTTTAATAATTTTATTTCATATCTTTCAATCCTCTTGAAGTTGTACTTCTCAAAATTTTAAACCATTTTAAAAATCTTTCTGGATTTGGTATTTCGATACTTTTATTTTCATTTATAGTTGCTACAAATTCTGAATTTCTTATTTCCAAATCTTCTGTATGTATTTTTTCTTCTATATTATGTTCTTCATTTGGTGATAACAGAATTGTTGGACCTGTTATTCATTTCTAATTTTCTTCTGAGAATTGTAATCTTTCTTTCCATTTGGTAGCATCATCAGCAACATTGTTCTTGGATGTGATGTAGTGCCAATCTTCTGGATTTGATATTTCTTGGATTTCACCAATTCGTTACGCAACAAATTCTTTAGAACGCTTCGCTTGAGATTTTACCCAATGTAAAACCGTGTGACAATCAGTCCAATATACAACTGTATTAATATTAAATTTTGAGTTCATTTTTTAGTACTTGTCTGAAACGTGATCCCATTAAAGCAGCCTGAAATTCAAATCGAAGTAGGTTTCAGTGGTGCAACTCTTGCTTTCCGCAAACAAAGGAAATTTTAGTTTCTTCTTTGTTCTTGCTTACTAGATATGCTACTGCAGCGTATGCACACATCACAGAAAATATGTTGATCTGTTTCACATTCTTTTAATTTTAAATAATTGTATTGTGTTGGTATTTTAAAATCTTTAATTAATTTCAAATCTTGTAACCAATATTTCCATTTTTTATTCATTTTATCGGTGATTTCATCATCCCAGTTTAGATCTATTTTTCGAAGTACATTTTCAGAATTTGATATCCAATTACATATGATGAATCCACTTCTTTTATGTACAGTTATTACATCTGCTACTAGTTTTAATGTTTGTTCTTCATTTTTAACGCCGCCTAGATAGTCATCTATATAGTGGTCTTCAATGATTGCTTTTGCTGTTTCGGGATATTGGGACATAAAATATTGGGCATTTTTATTTTTAGCTTCTTGAGCCAAGCAAGGTCCACTTGTACAACAAAGGAAAACAACTTGTATTTCCTATTCATCGGGTTCTTTGTTTCGTTCTATACCTTGTCATAGAAATCGTTGGGCGCAACGATCTTCTTGTCTTACTCGAACTTGTAAAAACATTTCTTTTATATCTGCTACAAATGCAATATTATGTATTGTAAAATTTATTAAAATTGTAAAAAGTTAATTGTATAACTGGACGTCAACAGATTGTCGTTAAAACTCACTCCATTTTTCGGCTGCATCAAATACAATTCGAAATTTTGATGGTTTGTTTGGATTTACTACACCAAAATGAGGCAGGTACCATATTTTCGGACTTGAAATAAGTTTTTCTTCGTTAGACATTTTTTTATGTAGCCTTTACTCAATAAATCGTCCATTTTTTCGCAGTATGTTTTAGCATACAAAGGATTTTTGTCCATTTTTCTTTCCAAACATTTTAATCTTATTTTTGCATTTTCTTTACTTTCTGGATATTTAACATTATCATTATTCCACAATAGTGAAGTTTCGTATCTATCTCCAATTTGTACCATATGCAAATCTAAAATCTCTTGTGCCCTCTTGTCTTGTCTTAAAAGAGTACTAGTTACTGGTTTCAAACCAAATTATCTATTTTCCATTGATCTTTTATCATATCATGAATCATACCTATCTCATCTTTTTCCTTTTCATGAATATGAAGAGTAAATTATTATTATTATTAATATTATTATTATTATTATTTCAATTCAATACCCAACAGACTACTGTTCAATTCTAGGGTAAGGGAAAAATAGATATATAAATAATTTAAGATAAATAAATAATGCATTTTTTCGTACACTTAATACTATCGTAAAATATGTCTACGTATGATTCGATTTGATGATAATTCGGAAACATTTGATTTAACGGTAATTTCAATAGTGCATTTGATCGTGCAGTTTTAATGTAGAAGGTATTTGTATGCCTGGCAGATAGTCTAGGGACTTAAAAATGAATTTTATTTATAATATAGGCACAATCTATATCATTGTTAATAATTTTTTGTAATTGAATTATTGAGTTAATGGTCCGTCTGTGGTGAAGGAAATTTAAATGAAAAGTTTCCAGCAGCTGATTCTGGGACGTACCTTTGGGCGGATAACAACCGTCCACTATATATTTGGCAAACTTTAAAAATTTTCTTTGCATTTTTTCAATGGATTCGCTCTGATTGATGTACAAGGGATTCCAAATTACTGAACACTATTCTAATTGAGGACGTACTAGCGAAATAAAAAATAGTCTTAAAATTGAAATGTCGTTGAAAAATTGAGCATTTCTAATTATTAGTCCTAGATTCCTGTAGGCAGATGCTACTGAATGTTTAATATGTTCGGTAAAGAGTAATTTGGGATCGAATATAACACCTAAAAGTCTTTAAAAGAATTAGGTCTCTGTAGAGTATTGTTGTCCAGCACATATTTATAGGTGATTGGATTAGATTTTCTATGAAAGCTCATGATGTTACATTTGTTGATATTAAGTAACAGATTGTTATTGACGCACCAGTTATAAATTTAATTTAAATTGGCTTGAATGTTTTTACAATCTTTGTGAGATGATATGGTAAAGTAGAGTTTTAGATCATCTCAAAAATGGTACCTTTATGACGTTGGTTATGTTGTTAATGAATAGATTAAAAAGAAGAGGACCTAATACCGAACCTTGAGGTATGCCTGATAGTTGATCAAAAACCATTGATTGAAATCCACCGTAGCTAACAAACTGTTGTCTATTATGTAGATAAGACGAAAATAACATAATAAGGGAATCGGAAAAACCAAAAGAGTGTAGTTTTGTAATAAGCATAGAGTGATCGATTTTATCGAATGCTTTGGAGAAATCCGTATAAATAACATCTACTTGGTTTTTATTGTCTAAAGCTTCTCTGATAAATTGTGTTATACATATTAAATTTGTGACTGTTGATTTTCCTTTTATAAAACCATGTTGGTTCTCTGATATTAAATTGCTCACATGATTATAGATCGTTGAATGGAGGATAATTTTAAAAATTTTGCTAAAGTTTGAGACAATAGCTATTGGTCTGGTCAGATCATGTCTGTCTCCTTTTTTAAAGATTGGGCATATGCGAGAAATTTTTCATTGATCAGGAAATGTAGATGTTTGTAATATTAAATTAAATAGGATTGTAAGAGGTTTTACAAATGCAGTTGCACAGTCTTTAATGATGAAAGAAGGAAATTTATCTGGCCCCATTGTTAGTTTAGAATTTAATATTTGTATTGCGGATAACACATCCTCCTCTGATACACTGTTAATAGTAAGGTTTAGGCAATTGTTTATATTAGAATTAGTAATTCCGCTCCCCTGGTTGTCATTAAATGATGATAAAAAATATTGGGCAAATCCTTCGACTATATCTTTTTCGTCATCTAAAATTTGATTTCTGTATTTTAAAGTAGATGGTATGGATGATGTATTCCTTTTTTGATTAATAAAAGACCAAAACTTCTTGGGGTCATTTTTCATTTCATTTTGTAATGTGTCATGATAATTTTTATATGCTATTTTTATATCAGTTTTAATTTGTGCTCGTAAGTGTTTAAATTCTATTTCGTACAAAATATTTCCGGATTTCTTGAATTGTTTCCATGCTTTATGCTTTTATTAATAATAAATATTAGTGAACCAGTATACCATGCAGGATAACTACCTTTAGTTTTTTGTTTCTTCGGAACGTGTGTATTTAAAATATTGTTAACGATACAATAAAATTATCTATTGCTGCATTAATATCGTTGCAGGTATTAAGACTCTTCCAATCTGTACTTGCAAGATCTTTGTATAAAAGCGGAAAGTTAGCCTTCTTAAAGTTGTAACCATTATTGTTGGTAGAGTGAAATTTATTGTTATTTATTTTTAAATTACATAGTACGGTTAACGCAAGATGATGCTGGTCTTCTTTCACCAAGATATCTTTAGATTTTGATGCAGAACAAGAGATATTACTTAAGATGAGATCGAGAATTTTACCATATATATTAACTATAACATTGTATTGGAGTAAGTTATAAAATTGTGTAACATGTCATATAAGGGACAATAGTGGTCCTTAAAGACACAATTATAATAATTTGATATGTTGAAGTCTCCAAAAATTAAAATATTTGAATTAAACAGACAGTTGAGCGCAAATAGAGTCAAATAAAGTGCTGTAGACGTTAGCTCCACAAGAAGGTGGGATATAAAGATTAATTACATATAATGTTTTGAAGTTTTACGATATTTTAACAAGTAGGATATCAATGTTAATTATGTCTTGTAATTGAGGACAAAGTGATCGGATATCTAATTGTATGGGTTTGAATTCTTTTTTAACGGCAATAAGAACACCTCCACCGCGTTTGGTATTAGTCAAGAGAAAAAAAACACGATCACTTCTGAAAACTTCATACTTGTTAATATCAAATAATTCGGAGTTATTGATACCTTCGGGACACCAAGTCTCCGTAAGAGCAAATATATGGTATTGAGGAGAACTTGTAGAGTTTATGAAAATATCAGTGCATTTGGTATTCAAACCTCTAACGTTTTGATAGTAGCATACTAACATATCATTATGCTCAGTATCACACTTATCAAGGGATGACATCTTGTTCGGTTGAAAATACAGTAATTTCTATGTATAACCAAGTATAGTTTCTTTAAATTTACGTAACGTTTCTTTGTAAACATGGCAATCCGAGTCCCAAACGGGATGATCAGTGGAAATAGCAGTATTTTGAGTGGATTTAATATGTAAACAATGGACACAATTTAAAATATTGGAGGTACATGCACTGTGTTCATGGACTCCGTTACATTTCGGACATGTAGGTTCCTTTTTTGTGCAGTGAGATGAAATGTGATGGAAGCCAGAACATTTAAAACACCTTTGAATATCCACAGCATCGTACACAGAACAGTAGTCATATCCAATCCATAGAGTGCCTACATTTAATGATTTTCTGTAAGTTTCGCGATCGACTTGAACAACACATTGATACTATTTGTTATTGTTACGCAGTGGTTTAATCAATTTAACATCACAAAGAGAATCTTAGGAAATATATGTTTTATTCAACGATTTAAGATACTTAGTTATCTGTTCTGAATCAAGCTTATCTGTCATGCCAACAAGTCTGATTCTAGGGTGAAAAGCGGCTGTTTGTTGTACGTCATATTTATCACTCATCTTTTTGTTTACTAAATCTTTTAATTTTGTAGTTTCTTCAGAATTAACGCAATTAACAATTAAGCTTCCATTGCGCTTGTTACGTATATTAAAAACTTTGATATCTAAAGTGATAGGTTCAATCGTCTTGAGCAGATCAGATTTCGTTGCTACAGAACTTTGAGTTTTTTGGTGTGTAAACAATTTAGAAAATGATGACCGAACATAAAGCCTATAACCTTAAATATTTTATTTTTATTTTATTACCAATTTAAAATGTAGTAAGAACTAAAGGTAGGTACCTAAGAATAATTTTAAAAAATATTGAAATAAAATTTAAAGATAAAATATATAAATAAATACAATAACTATATAAAAACTAAAATAACTTTTAAATATTTTACAATGCGCCAAACAACATCCCGTATGTCAAAACAGAAACAGCCAGTAGCTGTAGCAATAATAGTAGAGGTGAATGAACCTGTATTTACGTGTTGCAAGTATAAACAAAAATTGCGAACCACGCCTTTATAAAAAAATATAAAAAAATAAAATAGCCACTAACTTACCCCTGGTAATAGGGATCACAAAATAACAGGGATATAGAGGAAGATGAAAACTAGATCTGCACACTATTATATAACTTACATAAATAATTCATAAATATACCACTAAAAAACAGTAAATACACAGAGCAATAGCAGAAACGTCAACCACGCACAAAAATATCATAAAAGTTTATTGTTGAGTTACCATGTAGTACCCATCTAAGTAATGAATTACTTAATACTGGTCCATTCCAGGGTCCACTTATTATTTTTCTACTAACCAGTAGTGGCCAATTATCTTGTCCAATAAGGATTCTTGGTCTTGCTTTAATGATACTAGAAAATTTGTCATCATTTAAATAAGGATATTCTTTTTTTGTTGCTTCATTGATTACAGTTTGTTCTGGTAGTGTGAAACAAAACAAGATTTCGAACATTATCAGAAAAGTCAATTAAACTTTCTAAATTATTTTCCTTTATCAAATTAATTTTTCTAATACTTTCTAATTGTGACGGGATGATGTACTCAGGACGACCAAATCTTTTTTCGAAAATTTCGATAATTCTATCGACGGTTTGGAGTAAAATCAATAATGAATATACAATTTCTTTTGCCTTTCCTTTCAAACTTTTTTGAAGTCGATTTAAATTTTCTTTTGTAGAAAATCCACATATTTTTGTCGAATTTCGAAATTGTGTTATGAAATTCGGCCAGTCTGAAGGATTACCATTACATATGGGTATATCTTTAGGTAATGACTGTCTTGATATCATTTTAGAAAATTGAGGAATTGTAAATTTAGTTTCGGATGTCGAGTCATTTTTCTCTGAAATATTTCTTTCATTGCATTGTGAATTTAATCAGTTATGAATGTTATTGTTCTTTTGCAGTTTCTTTGATTTGCTTGTTTTCTCCGATAATATACTATTTTCAGATAAATCAATTTCTTCGTTGTCTTCTTCTATTTTGGCTAACTTCACAGCTAGCTCTAAATCTAGAAGTTCTTGTTCTTTTTGCTTTTTCAATCGTTCATAATCTAATTGTACTGCAAGTTTCTGTCGACGTATACTTTTGACAGAATGTTTAAAAGATCTACCGGAAATCTGTGTTTTTGTACTTTTTACAGATTGTTTTAAAGATTTGATAAGTTTATTTACTACTTTAACTTCTTCATTGGTTTCTTGTATTTCAATGTTAGATTTACATTTATTTTGCAGACGTACACTTTTTCTTACTGACATTGTGGAAGACAATGATAATATTACACAAATATGATGTAGCAAATCGGGTGTGCCAATTCTATTGGATCGAAGGACCATATGTTAATAAAAAAAATTATAAATAAATAATTAATCCGGCTCGAAAAGACCAAATTTTCAGAAAATATATTATTCATTTATTTCTTCAAATTATTATATGTCAATTTTTTTTTTATTTTTTCAACAACAACATTTTTTTATCTCAGACTACTATTTATAATTATCAATAATAAAATATAAAATAAATAAATATGTCAAGATTATGGACATATGACATTGACATGTCATCAACAAGATTTCTTATAAGAACTGACCATGCTGCTCCCAAATGGCTGCTATAATTTAAGAATCCTGAAGGTCAAGCTGCTAAATGAATTGAAAGATTACAACAATATAACTTTGCTATCGAGCATCGGGCAGGTACAAGCCAACGTAATGCAAGCATTGCAGTCATCTAGAAGAAAAACTCTCCACCGTCGCCTGAACAACAGTAGTCAATGATAGTTGGCAAACGTAAGACCTTCGCAAGGACCAAGAAAATGACTCGGATTTAAAACTTATACTGGATTGGAAACGTGGCGATAACAGACCAGTTTGGGAAGATGTTTCGAGATACTCACAAAGTGTAAAACCATACTGGGCGCAGTGGGACTCATTGTGGTTGAAGAGAGCCTCCTTAAACGTGTCGTAGAGAATACTGAAGGTACTGAGAGTAGGACCCAGTTGATAATCCCTAGGAATAGAGTACCGGCAGTATTGAAGGAGATCCACGACGGATCTGGTGGAGGACATTTTAGAGTAAATAAAACCCTCGAGAGATTGCGCTAACGATTTTACTAGGTACATTACAAAGAAGATGTTAAAGAGTGCAAGAAATGTGTGCTCTGTGCGGGAATGCGCCAATATAATGTTGAAAGTCCCTTTAAACGCATTGCGATTGACGTGGCCGAACCATTCCCAGAAACTGACGAGGGAAATAAGTACATAGTGGTAGTAATGGACTATTTCAATAAGTGGGTTGAGGCCTATTCATTACTCAACCAGGAAACCGTAACGGTCGCTGAAGTCTTGGTAAAAGAATACACAAGATACACTCCGACCAAGAAAGGAATTTTGAGTCTGCTCTGTTCCAAAATATCTGTAAGATATTAAGAATCAAGAAAACTAGAACAACTTCATTACATCCACAGTCTGATGGCATGGTTGAACGGATGAATAGAACAATAAACCGGTATTTGTCGAAGATAGTCTCTAACCATCAACGAGACAGGGGCCCACATCTTCATCTGTTCTTGTTAGCTTACCGTTTATCCGTGTGTGGCGACCTTCTGTCGGTTACATTTTAAGCCGACATATTGTCTCCAAATTTTATTACTCTGGGCGACAAGACGTCGCAGCATTGGATTAAATCGCCAGCTGCATTCCACCTTCCGAGAAGGCTCCAAACCCCAGCCAGCGCAAAGGTCCAGATGTTCCAGAAAATTTCCATTATCACGTGAACATCAAACCATCAAACTGACCAATCGTGAGCGTCCATGGGGGTAGGGAGAAGAAGTTGGTGATAACAGCGTCGAGGCTGGTCACTTCACTCTTTGGCGATCGGTCGTCCAAATAACATTTTTGTATCTTGTCTTGTTTGTTTGTTTAATTGTTTGTTGTTTATTTAAATATTTATAATAAATTCGTAAAGTTCACCTGATAGTAATTTTTACCGTTACACACCTCATCCACACGTGTATGAGACAACAGGGCAGATACCAGCTAACATCTTATGCGGGCGGGAGTTGCGCTTACCATGCGACCTAGTATTTGGCAGTAAATCCGGTGAAGATGTAGCCGGGGAGGACTACGTAACGGACTTATGGAGAAGAATGAACGACATCCATGAACACGTCCGTAAACATTTAAGGTGTCAGCGATTGGAAGAAGGACCAGTACGATGTCAAGGCTGAAAAGGTGGTTTTCAACCTGTAAATTTGGTGTGGCTTTATCCAATCCACAGAGACGTCGCGGCTTATCGCCCAAGCTGCAAAGGAATTGGGAAGGCCCTTACGAAATCGATAAGAAGATAAATGATGTAGTCTACAGCATTAGGAAAACATCTAATGGAAAGCCGAGAGTGGTTCACTTTAATCGGTTAGCCACTTTTGCAGGTGATAATTATGATGATCATCGTGGAGCGGCGATTCGCCGGGTTGTAACTCAGGAACCCACATTTGAAGATTTCATGGAAAGCCATTCTACAGGTCACAAGGCGCGGTATGGCGTGACAAGAGAAGAACAACCAGATATGTTCACCGTGTTCCCAGATTATTCCCTCGCTCATCGTGCAGCGAAAGACATTAAAATGTTTCGCAGCATCGCTTCAGTTTTTAAAAGAAAATTAAAAAGTACAAGTGCAACAAGTCTAAATAAGCACATTCTGGTGGCACCAATTAAGTTGTAGGACAATGGATGTAATACATAAATAATATTGAGTAAGGTAAAGCTAATATTTGCTGAATTAGCACTTGTGTCATTTGTATATATAGAGTAAGGTAATGGATAGGAGACAGTAGTGATAGACGGCTATAGAACCCGAGTAGTGTCAGTATACTCGTATATACCAATGTGAGTATTTCTGTTTAATTCAATATCCATTTCCTAGTACTTGTTCCGTCTCCAGTCTGACAAAGAACCTCCTATTAAATATTTTTGTCAATTCTATCCTCATCAAGAAAAGGTTACACAAGAACTGGGCAACCAACGTCCATCCATCGGTAAAACGCTACTACTGAAGGACGATAACGTAGAACACAAGCGGTACATTTACTATCAGGTTAGAAACAATACTCAAATCAGAAGCCATTCTACCGCAGTTTATGGGACTCGTTATGCGGTATGAAGGACCAACTGTTGGAGAACGACATCATGAAGCTGTCAGTACCAAAAATAGGCTGTGGGTTAAATGGTATAGATTGGAGGATTGTCAGAAGCATGTTAGAGACAGTCTTCCGCTTTACCAAAGTGGAAATTCTAGTCTGCAGCTTCAACCCTACCGGACAAGAAGAGCTCAAACGGACCATCGACTGTTACTTCTTCAAGACCTCCAGATGCACCAAGGGTGATGCGTGTAGATTTCATCATAATGACCTGTTCCGGAATGAAACAGTCTTAAGAAGGGAGCAATGTAGCGATCTCAAGGTTACGTCTCGGGTGACGGCCACTAGCGGACATGTCACAGGTCTGCTCGCTTCCGACTGTTCTGTTTACGAGATGCGTGTGGCGGTAGTGTGAATGACTGACAAGACTTTATTAAAATTAAGCATTGTTGCTGATTCATTTATATCTGAATTTCTTTCTATAGCCGTTGTTCCGATAAGGTCTACAATTCTATCTTCAACGGGTGTTAGAATTTCATCTACTGGGCTGCCATCTTCAGTTCCTCTCTAATATCTTAAAATTCTTGATTTTTTTGATTTTGCATTTTTACGTAAATCATGCCACGTCTAGAAAAATTAACATAAATAATCATAGAAACTAATTTAGACGTAATATCTAACTATAAAAATAATAAACTTACTTTTCTCCATTGTTTCCAACTCCGGGAATAGCATTTAGTAAAATCGTAACTTCTTCCCACAACGTTTGTGCTGTTTTGTATGTAAAATCTTAGGTAAATTTCCCGTTTTTTAAGTCACTGTGTGATTCTAAAAACTCTACTAAAACTGTTTTTTGTTCATTAGTAATATTTCCTACTCTTTTTTTTAATTCCACTCATTTTTCAAATAATGGATAATAATGAAGGTAGAATTTCAAAAATGTAAACGAATATATGACATTTAAATGCGAACTTAATTGTTGTGCTGTCAGATGAAATTAATCAAATTATTAAATTCTTTAATTGATTTAAATGTTGTCAATATATTTTTTACGTATAATTAATCTTAGATTAACAAAAACAAATACATTATTCTTTGATATAAAGAAATAAAAGTATTTAATAAATTTATTTGAAGCTATTCAATTGGGAACACTGTATTAAATAGTCGTATACGATTAAACGTATGATTCTATTTCGTATACCTTTCAAGAATACGTGTACTTGTTCGAATACAAAAATTTTCATACGAACAAATTCGTAAACGAATGTGTTCGTATGAAAATTCGAGAATTGAGCCCCAGTAGCTTCTGCAATGAGGAGAGTAAAATTTTTAATACAAATAAGTAAAATAAAATATAGGTACCTGCATGTGGACATTTTATTTTCAATAAACCGAACGGTTTATTATTATGGTAAAAAATAATGCCATCTGGTGAAAATCCTAACTAAGGATTTGAAAACGATACTACTAAACCAAATTCGCGAACATTGAAACCAGTTTTTTCAATAAATATTTTCCTAGCACTTGGTTCATGCTTGATACCATACCTAGTAAATTTATTAATAAATGATTTCGGAAAAAAATATTTACTACATTTAAGTGGCCAATTTTCACGTTTGTACGTGTTATTTCATAAACTCTTACACCTGTTATCCGGTACTGTCTTTTTTGATTCCATTCAAATTTTGACTCTTTAGTTGTATACAATATTGAATCAACATGTAAATCTAAATATTTGTTACAGAATTGTTCGCAGTTTGAACAAATAAATAAAATTTGCATAGAATTTAATTCTGTCATATGTACTGACTCACTGGCGTTATTTAAAATAATTGTGTTGTCAATTAATGGTTCTTCAACAGGTGTGTCCGATGTAATTCTTACAGACAAATTGTCATTTTTTCGGCCCTTACTGAAATAAAAAAATATTAAAGTTTTGAAAAAATTGCCTTCCTTATAAAATAATGTACTTCTGCAAAGCTAATGCAGAATTTGGAAGATCATTTATAAAAAAAAGCAGTAATTTCGTTTTCCTTATCTGCGTCGACATTATCTCCTGTACGGGTCTTATATGCAGTACTTGTACATAACATTTCTTCCAATGGTATAGGCTTATATTTTTCTTTAATATCTGCTTTTTGAGTTGACCACGTACATTGAATATCCGTTTGAGATATTATTCCCAATTTATTTATGGCAGTTCTGATACAAACACAAAAGAGCAAGCAACAAGAAACAATACAATAAGTACAACATCATAATTAACTAAAATCAGAATGGCATGATCGCGTCTTGTATAAATTGATAACATAATACACCTTGTAACGTGTTTTGGTTAACGCGTCACAGGAATGTTGGCGAAGGTGCTCGGGCGCCAATGGTCCGGATAGCAGGACGGAGAAATTCGGGTCGTTGTTATTAAATAAAACACCAGTTTTAGATGTAAAACAAGGACGTCCCTTTATTATAGTATGAACTGAGGTACCGTAGGGAGGGGGGCTGTAAGAGGAGGTGACTTGGGAAGTAAAGGGAACCTGGGCAACGGGTTTTATGTAGTACCGACCCCGGAAAGTACGGGCAGTTTTCGTATTTTACTTAGCGGGGTCAGTTACAATCGACGCGGGGCGTCCCAACGGTGACGCGAAGGACGTGGTGAACCGACGGTGATGTCACCAGGTCAGGTGTACGGGCCCTGGATACATGCAGCCTCGTGGACGTCGGCACCCGGGTAAACACACCGGTGGTACCGCGTCTTTGAGACGGTTAGCTCACAACGGGTCACTACAGCGAACTTGGTGTATTGTGAGAAAATTTGGTGTTCGCGACAAGTGTTTTCGGGAGTGACCTGGATATGTACGCAGCCTCGTGGTCTCCGATACCCGGGTATACACGCCGACAGTGTAGAGACGTTTGAGACGGTAACACTCGCAACGGTTCGCCGGGCACCAGGTGATGCACACGCAAGGGTAAAGCAACGAACTCATCGTGGTGGCTTTGGATTGACACGAAACCTCGTGGTTGTCGACGCCCGGGTGTATACACCGGCGGCGTTTAGACGTAGAGGCGGTTAAATCACAATAAGCCACGACGACGGGCAATACAATAACTGCTAAGTTTACGGCCCGGTTGTTCTGTTAACAGTTACACTATTTGTAAGAAGCGGTTCGTTCGTAGTGGCCCTAGATTGACACGGTACCTCGTGGTTGTCGACCCTCGGGTACACACGCCGGCAACGACTAGACTTAGAGGTGGTTAACTCACAACGAGCCACGACGAAGGAAATAGCCAAAACAATGGGGCAAAACTCTTGAGGTAGTGACTTACGTGGAGAACTAACGGAACGGACGGTTATACGGTAAAAATTCTCACCTGGTGAATTTGTCTCGGAGACGCTACTAGGTCTACACACTAGTAATCGCCAGCTAGCACTGTCTCAACAGCCTTTCGGCCCAGGTTTTTATATGTTTTAGTTTAATTAAGCGGGTAGCTAGTGGCTAACTCAGTAGCCGAGTTAGAATTCGCGTTTAGACGAGATGGTTCGTAGCTCACAGATATATTTTGTGACGTTCTATTTCGTCACTTCCTGGTACATTTTAACAAAATTGTGGAAATATGTTTGCATCTTCCTCTTTACCAGCTATGCATAAACAAACCATGTGTTTCACCGAACACTGATAATTTATTTTTTTAAATGTTCTTTCAATAATATGTGGTGATGATTGCATAGCCGATGATTGTATACATAATCCATATAGATTGACCTCTTTATTTGTAGACGCCAAAATACCGTATAAAATTATATAACGGGCATTAAGAACTTCTCCCCCTTCATACACAGTTCTGAAATTTTCATTTCCTTTAGTAAATTAAAGTATTCCATTAAAGGAAACCTTAAATCTTGTTCAGCAATAAGCTGATTCATAACCTGAAACCCCAAAAAATAAACAAATAAATATGAATAATAGCATGACACAGATAAACCTATATTGCTTTTTTAGATCAAATTACAATAATTTATAATATACATTTATTAATACTTACAATTTTGTAATTAAACCTAAATTCTTGCTAACTTTACGTGTTAATTAATTCACTCTACTGTCAGCAATGTCTTTAGAAGGGTTTCAAATTTTATCCGCAATGGCGCTGGAATCTTAACTTTAAACGCCTATAGCAAGTTGATAACATACAAATTCCTTACATGGTACTCTATTGTAACGAGCAGTTGCGTTAGGCCCTGTAAGCTTAATATCCACACTCCAACCCAATTCGCCATTTTGAAATAAAAGAGGGTACGATAATGGATCAATCATTGGATTTACGTCCCTAATGGTTTGGGGATTCCATGAGTCGGATACAGTCTCATGTTTTTAGGAAAGGGCGGTTCATTCCCAACGAAAATAGCTGCAACTTCATTAAAAGTAGGCACATTGTATCTATTTGGGTCGAGTCCTGCCTCTACAATGCGTTCGTCCATATTTGGCGCAATAACGAGAATAACTTCAGGAACAGGTACATTATTTATCTTAGCAGTTCACACCTGCTCTTCATATACATTGCGTAGCTGACGACCCTGCGCAGGAAACGGGTTCACTCTGCGTAGCAAAATGTTACGTAAAAGGTGTGGCTCACATTGAACAGAATGACGCTCACGAACCCTGTGTCTAAACGTGGAGTCACTTGCTGCATAACATAGTGAATCATACCATTAACTTGAACTACTTTCCATTTCCCATCTGTTGGTAATTACCAACAGTGGAAACAAATGGTAATGAAGAATTGTAAAAACGTATAAATTCGCGGCAATGTCTACCGTCTGCGGTATTGTCTAGCAACAATTAATAAAATTCTGAAAGTCAATCTCCTAACAGCCGAAGATTAACTTTGCCTCGCTGGCAACAAAGAGAAGAATCCAGTGACCTGCTAGCACGTTCCTCATTGAAAAAATATGTTGAGCAAAATTTACATATATGATGTTAGTAAGGGAAGTAAAAAAGATGGTAAATTATTTTCATCGATCTTAAAATCGGCATCTCTTCAACTTCATCGTACATTGGCATAGCACGGTTAGGTGACATGACTGACTCATCAGCCACTGCAATGAGGTCGTCTAAACCATCATTAAATAAGACAGGAGATACAAAAGATGTGAAATATTAGAAGGACCAGGAGGTGTTTTTGGAAAGAAAATTAAAATGGGATCAACTGCGGTTGATGGACCCGCCGTATAATCGAAAGAAGAACGAAGAAATGATCTATTAGGTACTATTTCACATAGAGGTGTTTGAATAGTAGGGGGAAGAGGAGAAGGAGTTGGATCTACAGCAGTCGATGGTCCAGCAGTGAAATCAACTAAAGTGTTTAGAAAAGGCCTATTCGGGAAAATCTCAATTGAACTCGATGAACAGGTGGTGAAGATAAAGAGATAACAGGGGAAACATCAAAAAACAAAACGTTAAATGTTAGTATTGTTAATTGCAGTATTAAATTTTTAAATTACTTACCATTAAGAATAATTGCCGTAGACTGTGATAAAATTAATTTACAGGATATTGGACAATTTTCTTTCACCAAAATTATATTTCCTGCCGAAGTACGCTGAAACAAACATATACAATTAGATAAAGTAGAAAATATATAACATCAGTTTGACTGATCAAAATAAATTTTAATTTTAATTAAAATGAAAAGAGTTAAACAAATTATGTATTATTTATATTTAAAATGACTTAATTTCAATTCAAATATGTATATAAATAAAGAAAACAAATATTACCTAATTAATTACAAACCATTTGTATTATTTCATGAAAATACAATAAAATAAAAAAAATATTATTCAATAGTTACTAATTTTTACATTCAAAATAAATATAATTTATAACAGAATCTATGTGGGTATATAAATATTTGTACATTGTTACGTATTATAAACAATATTAACCCATTTGAGCCCACTATTTTTTTATGAAATTTTTTTGTTTTGTTGTTATAAATGGTTGCAGTTATTATAAATAACACCAAAAAAATGTAAAAAAAATATTTATTAATAAATTAACAAAATAAAGTCTGGGTCGTTAAACACTTTGCACATGATTTTACTATCTTATTGGAACATAATGCACATCTTCGTCGAGGTTGGTTAATACGTATATAATGTTGTGCGGTACGACGAACGTTATTGGGGATTGTAATTCTACTTGTTGGTAGAGATCTTAGAGGAGGAGTACCATACTGTTTTAGAATTCACTGAGCAACGTTTCTCCGGAATTGTAAATTATCCATTATACATCCATAATATCTACTCAATATCCGTGCATTGTACATGGCTGTGTCAAACATCCCCAATACTAGTGACATGTACCACTTTTTGCCTCAAATTCCAATTCTATAGTTGCTTATATTATTGTCCATTTGGTCATCACCTCCCATGCATTTGTTGTATTGATATATCTTTCTTTCGCGGAATATCGTGCAGCGTTTTGTACTGGATGTACACCAAATTGACTTGACAGTAATGTTACGACATATTTTCCAATTCAGCTAGCAAATTATTAGTAGTAAGAGGATGATTGCTACATAAAATTACATCAATAAATTTATATCCATGCAAATATATGGAAAATAAAATGCTTATCGTCGCCAGATTTCCTTATATGAACTCAATCTACAAAAAAACAATGCTTACGAACTTATACAATTCTTAATTTTGTTCTCAGATTGCAAAATTATATATTTTACTGTGGTACAAGTGACAATATTGAAAATGAATGAATATTAGACAGATCTTTCATTAAACTTGTAGAAACACATCCGTGTTTAATAAAAATACGTATAGTGGCTTGAGGCCAGTGCGTTGAAAACTATCCAACCTTTTACTCTGCAAATGCATAGATTTTTTTATAATATATCCAAATTTCAAATTATATACACAGAAAGAAAATTATAACAGTTTCAAAACAAATATAATATAATTGTCAAATTGTCAACATTGTCAAACAATAAAAATTAAATTATTTTGAATTTAACCAAAACCGCTATAAAAGTTAAGAAATTGATAATGCATTCACCAAGTAATATTATCGAAAATACTTTATCTACATATAAACATTGTTATAAATACCCTAACAGCGTGAATAAAAGGCGAGTGAATGTGAGAGGCACGCAAAAATCATTTTCACAAATTTTCATTAAAAAATTTGCGGCGTTGTGAAATAGGGAAAAGTTTTGGAAAATTAATTTATTTGAAAATTTATTATTTTCTTTTCTTAGTAAAGATCATTTTGTAATTAATTCTTTTTATAATACTTGAAAACACCGATTACTAATAAACGCAGTGCCAATAATTCATTCCGGCTCTCCGACACTTTTAAACTCGTTTACAAATAAGGATCTTTCATATCGCATTGGTAGAATTGTATTTTCATGAATCGAATTTTGAATTAGAAGCTAGGTGTAATGTTCTCTTCTAGAAATTTCGGCCAAAGAACAACTCTGCCACGAATGTTACCAAGAAAATATCTTATGAATTTCGCTGAGAGAACACCCCTGCTATAATCTTCGACCAAAGAGAAACTCTGCCACAATTGTCACCTATAAAACATCTTATAAATTTCGCCGGAAGAACATTTCTGCACATATTTTGACTAAAGAACAACTCTGCCACGAGTGTCAATGAGAAAACATCTTATAAATTTCGGCGAAAGAACGTTCTTCCACGGATGGCTTCGAAAGAACACCTTAAAAATTTCTCCCAGAGAACGTCTCTGCTACAAATTTCAACCAAAGGAAAACTCTGCTACGAATATCACCGAGAAAACATTCTATAAATTTCACTGAGAAAAAATCTCTTCTACAAATTTTGACGAAAAAATTAAACCTGGATTACACAAACCTTCATCAATTTTGATTAATGATTAATTTTTTGACAGCAATGTATTTTTAATACGTCAAATTAATCAGGGAATTTTTTTATTAGCTTTTCTGCAACTGGGCATAATTCTGTCACGAATGTCACCGAGAAAACATCTTACAAATTTCGCCGAGAGAACATCTCTTCTACAAATTTCGGCGGAAGAATGTTCTTCCACAAATGGCTCCGAAATTACATCTTTCTTATAAATTTCTCTGAGAGAACATCTCTTCCACAAGTGGCACCAAGAGAACAACTTATAAATGTCATTTCGCTGAGAGAACATCTCTTCTATAAATTTCGGCCAAAGAACATCTCTTCCACAAGTGGACCGAGAAAAAAATCTTATAAATTTCGCTAGGAGAACATCGCTTCTACAAAATTCGCCGAGAGAACACCTCCTTCATGAAAATCGTTGAGAAAACATCTTATAAATTTCTCCGAGAAAACATCTCCTGTATTCATTTCATCAAGAGAATATCACTTCTACAAAATTCCCCGACAGAACATGTATTCCGCTTTATGCACTAAACGTATTAGTTTATTTTAAATGATTTTGAATAATTTTGTAATACCTACGCAGACAATAAATATAATGATAATTACTTTGTATCTTTATATATATATATATATATATATATATATATATATATATATATATATATATATATATATATCTAGTAATAAATAAACAAATGAATATTGACAGCTACATTTGAAGTTTATGTGACATACGAAATTTAATGATCAAGTGGGTTGGGAGTAATTCTACCCATTACTCTTCAGAAGGCATCAACTCCGTGCTGCTCACTTCATCCATTGAGTTACGCTTCTCGTTAAGTTAATGTTTTGTGGTTACTAGCAACAAAGTCAATTGTAATTTCTAAATTCTAATTTAATTCATTGCTGTCTATGTAGAAATTTAATATAATATGTTAAAATATTTTGT
Source organism: Stenolophus ochropezus (assembly GCA_035578165.1). NCBI lineage: Eukaryota > Metazoa > Arthropoda > Insecta > Coleoptera > Carabidae > Stenolophus > Stenolophus ochropezus. The sequence goes on along the minus strand of JAQOWZ010000003.1, from coordinate 50,633,472 downwards.
ACTTACTTTTAAGCCAATTTATATTGTAGACACCTTAAAAAGGACCTTCATGAAAATCGTTGAGAAAACATCTTATAAATTTCTCCGAGAAAACATCTCTTGTATTCATTTCATCAAGAGAATATCACTTCTACAAAATTCCCCGACAGAACATGTATTCCGCTTTATGCACTAAACGTATTAGTTTATTTTGAATGATTTTGAGTAATTTTGTAATACCTACGCAGACAATAAATATAACGATAATTACTTTGTATCTTTATATATATATATTGTAGCGAACCCAGGGTCGGGAAAGTCATTCTACTGGTCATAAGGCTCGGTATGTCGTGACACGAGAAGAACAACGAGATCTGTTCACCGTGTCCCCAGAGTATTCCCTCGCGCATTGTGTAGCGAAAGATATTAAAATGTCCCGTGGCATCGCTTCAGTTTTTAAAACAAAATTTGGACGAGTACAAGAACTGGCCAACCAACGTCCAACTGTCGGAAAAACGCTACAACTGAAGGATGATAACGTAGAAAACAAGCGGTACCTTTACTACCTCGTTACCAAACAATACTCATATCAGAAGCCGTCATACCGCAGTTTATGGGACTCGTTGTACGATATGAACGACCATCTGTTGCAGAACGACATCATGAAGCTGGCAGTACCGAAGATAGGCTGTGGACTAGATGGTTTGGATTGGAGGATTGTTAGAAGCATGTTAGAAACAATCTTCCGCTTTACCGGAGTCGAAATTCTAGTCTGCAGCTTCAACCCTACCGAGAAAGAAGAGCTCAAACGGACCGTCGACTGTTACTTCTTCAAGACTTCCAGATGCACCAAGGGTGATGCATGCAGATTTCGTCATAACGAACTGTTCCGGGACGAAACAGTCTTAAGGAGGGGGCAATGTAGCGAACCCAGGGTCGCGGCGCGGGCGTCGGCCGCTAGCGAGCAGGTCAGAACAAGTCCGTCCGCTCCCCATTGTTCTGATTTCGAGAATAATCGAAGAATATTCCAGAAGGAAATATTTTACTTAAATACCCCGAGCAAAAGATCGGGAGGACAGTCTTGTATCGATACGTGTAGTGAACAGATGGTGATATAAATAGAGAGTGATATAAATATTGTAGAAATAAATATTGCGTAGTTTTAATTATTTAAATAAATTATCTTAGTGTTTAAGTCTTTAGTAATAATAATTAGTTCTTAAATTAGTGTTTATATTTGTTAATTCTTAGTGTTAGTTATTTTTCATTATTCTTTATAATTCGTATTTCTTTAATTAAACTTAGTTATATAAATATTAGTGTTTTAATCAATTTTACACTTCACCTAAATAAATAAAACGTTACAATTGGTGTCAGGTGTGAGGGTTAATAAACTGTGAAGTGTAAATAAAAATAAATAAAATGGCTACTAAAACAAGTAAAATTAAGTAAATTAAAAGTGGCTGATCTCAAGAGAGAGCTGGAAGAACGAGAGTTGGAGACTTCGGGAACCAAGTCTGTTCTACAACATCGTCTACGGCAAGCTATTATAGAAGCTGGTGAAAATCCTAATGACTTTTTATTCGAAATTGATGATTTTGGTAGAAAATTGGAGGAAAGTTCTATAAAATCCGAAGAAAATTCTAGAGCATTAAAAGAACAAATGATAGAAAATTCTAGAATTTTGACGGAAAATTTGGAAGAAAAAATTATGAAAAATTCTAGAACTTTGGAACAAAAATTAGAGGAAAGTTCTAGAAAATCTGAGGAAAATTCTAAAGCATTGAAAACAGAACTGATAGAAAATTTAGAACAAAAATTAACAGAAAGTTCTAGAACTTTAAAAGAAGAATTAATAGAAAATTCTAGAATTTTAGAGGAGAAATTAACAGAGAATTCTAGAATATGGGAAGAGAAACTAATAGAAAGTTCTAAAAATTTAGAAGACAAATTGGAAAATTTGGAAAGATGAATACGACATGAGGATTGCAGAATTACAGAAAAATGTCTCAAAAATTACGTCACCAGCGGTTTCAAATCCTGATGTAGCTAAGATGGATGAAATTCAGGAAAAGAAACCAGAAAAAGAAAATAGTTCTAGATTGCATATAAAAACACCAGAATTTGACGGCAAGACATCTTGGCCGAATTATGTAAAACAATTTGAAGCCGCTGCCAAAGCAAATGGCTGGACTTCCAAGGAGAAGGCTACAGCGCTAACAGTTTCACTGCGTGGAGAAGCCATCGATATCCTACAGACGCTAAAAGCTGATGAACAGGAAGACTACGAACAACTTGTTAAGCGATTGGATATGCGATATGGCAATGCGCATCTGGAGCAGGTGTATCAGACGCAACTGAGGAACCGATATCAAAGTTCTAAAGAAAACCTTCAAAAATTTAAAGCTGACATAGCTCGTCTGGTTCGTCTTGCACACCCTACTGCTCCTGACAGCGTCTTGGAATGCCTAGCTACACAAGCATTTATCTATGGGGTCCGAGACAATGAAACTCAGCAGGCACTACGATTGGCTCGACCAAAAACTCTGGTTGATGTACTTTCATATGCCTTAGATCATGAAGCTGCAAAACAAGCTTCACGCAACCAATCGCGAGTGCGAATTATCGATGCTGAGAGGAATGAAGACACTGAGGATCTAGATGACAGGATAAGAGGAATTTCATCTGAAATTCATGGCGCGGGAAGAAAGAAACTCCGCTGTTGGAATTGCGGTGAATTAGGTCACCAGCAAAGGCTCTGCAGAAAACAACAGAAGAAAGAAGAACCAAGAAAAGATGAAAAGGAGTCGGGAAACTAAGTCGGGTTGATGCGAAGGGGCAATCGTCGACCCGTATTCCAGTAGCCCCAGAATCCATTAGTTATGTCGCATCCCTTCATCAACAGTGTCTATGTAGACGGCTCTATCGACAGCAGGTCGCTTAAAATGTTGCTGGATACGGGTGCGACGAAAACAATAATCAGACCCGACTTAGCAAGAAAACTATGCAGAAAACATCTACTTCCAACAAAGTGGCAGATACGCACAGCCACCGGAGAACAAGCTACCGCATCGGGAGAAATAGATTTGAGCATCACTGTTGGAAAAACATGCATTAAACATCGTGTGCTGGTAGCTGACGTAGAAGATGAATTCATTCTCGGCATGGACATTATGAAAAAGCATGGATTTAAACTTGACTTGAAGAATGGAGTGATGATGGTCAATGATGAAGAACTGGTATTAAATCCACGGGACGACAATGCCCTGCGAGTATTAATAACGGAAGATGTCACCCTCCCAGAACGGAGTGAATCAATCGTGGAAGCACAGATAGAGGGTAGCTTCTGTGAGGGAAACATTGTCATGCTCCAGCCGAAAAATGATGATGCTAAAACTGGGACTGGAGTTGTAATTGGGAAAGCCTTGCTCAAAACCGACAGGATAATCCCAGTTCGAGTAATGAACATTAATTTTTATCCCGTTATACTAAAAAAAGGGACCGTAGTAGGTGAATGTGCAGCGGTATCATCAATTATTCGAACTGTAAAGGCCAAAGACAACACATCCTGTGAAGTTCCAGACATACTAATCAAGGAGCTGTCATCATCGTTCCAGGACTTGACCGCCGACCAGAAAACCAAGGTTAAGGGTTTAATTGGCAACTTTCAAGATTTGTTCCAATTGGACAAGAAGGACAAAGGAAGAACCAATGTAGTCCATCATAAAATAGACACCGGAGACGCAAGACCCATCCGCCAAACAGCAAGAAGATTACCACTGGCGAAGCGGAAAGAAGCAGAAGAAATCATTGAGGACATGAGGACGGAAGGTGTGATTGAACCTTCAAGCAGTCCATGGGCTTCACCAGTAGTGCTAGTGAAGAAGAAGGATGGCTCTACGAGATTTTGCGTCGATTATCGTCAACTTAACAACGTGACGAAGAAGGATAGCTACCCGCTACCCCGAATAGACGATACACTGGACACATTGGCAGGATCAAAGATCTTCTCCACTCTTGATCTAAAGAGCGGATACTGGCAAGTGGATTTAGACCCAAGAGACAAAGAAAAGACTGCATTTACCATCGGTACCGGTCTTTGGCAATTTACTGTTATGCCATTTGGGCTCTGCAATGCCCCTGCAACGTTTGAACGACTTATGGAAACCGTGTTGGCTGGACTGTCGTGGAAAACATGTTTGGTTTACCTCGACGATATTATTGTGGTAGGAAAAACGTTCGAGGACCACATGAAGAACTTGGAAGAGCTTTTCCAAAGATTGAGGAAGGCTAACCTGAAACTCAGTCCAAAGAAGTGTCACTTATTTCAAAAAGAAGTTCATTATCTTGGACACGTAGTTTCTGGTAAGGGAATTGCAGTTGACCCTGAGAAAATAAGGGCTGTGAGTGACTGGCCAGTACCGAGAGATAAACACGAATTGAGGAGTTTCCTTGGTCTCTGTATATACTACCGACGTTATGTACCTGTCTGGGAGATGGACTGTCAAACCGCGTTCAAACAACTTAAATATTCCCTGACAAGCGCACCTGTCCTAAGTTATCCTTTACCAGATGGAGAATTTGTTCTTGATACAGATGCCAGCAACGTTGGAATTGGTGGCGTTCTTTCCCAGATACAAGACGGACAAGAGAAGGTTATTGCCTATTTTAGTAAGACCTTGTCAAAACCAGAGAGGAATTATTGCGTCACCAGAAAAGAACTTTTGGCTGTCGTGAAATCCGTGGAGCACTTCTACAAATATTTGTACGGTAGAAGATTTCTTATAAGAACTGACCACGCTGCTCTCAAGTGGCTGCTACAATTTAAGAATCCTGTAGGTCAGGCAGCTAGATGGATTGAAAGATTGCAAGAATATAACTTCGTTATTGAGCATCGAGCAGGTACAAGCCATCGTAATGCTGACGCATTATCAAGAAGATCTTGCCAGGACGAATGCAAGCATTGCAGTCGTCTAGAAGAAAAACTCTCTACCATCGCCAGAACAACAGTAGTGAATGATAGTTGGCAAACGGAAGACCTTCGCAAGGACCAAGAGAATGACTCGGACTTGAAAATAATACGGGATTGGAAACGTGGCGATAGCAGACCAGTTTGGGAAGATGTTGCACGACACTCACAAAGTATAAAATCTTACTGGGCGCAGTGGGACTCTATTGTGGTTGAAGAGGGCCTCCTGAAACGTGTCATAGAGAATACTGAAGGTACTGAGAGTAGAACCCAGCTGATAATCCCTAGGAATAGAGTACCGGAAGTATTGGAGGAGATCCACGACGGATCTGGACATTTTGGATTAAATAAAACCCTCGAGAGATTGCGCCAACGATTTTACTGGATAAATTGCAAAGAAGATGTTAAAGAGTGGTGCAAGAAATGTGTGGTCTGCGCGGGAAGTAACGGGCCACATAGGAAAAGAAGAGCTCCTATGCGCCAATATAACGTTGGAAGTCCCTTTGAACGCATTGCGATTGACGTGGCCGGACCATTCCCCGGAACTGATGATGGAAATAAATACATAGTAGTAGTAATGGACTACTTTACTAAGTGGGTTGAAGCCTATCCATTACCCAACCAGGAAGCCGTAACGGTTGCTGAAGTCTTGGTAAAAGAATGCATCTGTCGATTTGGAGTACCGCGAGAGATACATTCCGACCAAGGAAGGAATTTCGAGTCTGCTCTGTTCCAAAATATCTGTAAGATATTAGGAATAAAGAAAACCAGAACTACTGCATTACACCCGCAGTCTGATGGCATGGTTGAACGGATGAATAGAACAATAAATCGGTATTTGTCAAAGGTAGTCTCTAACCATCAACGAGACTGGGACCGACATCTTCATCTGTTCTTGTTGGCTTACAGTTCATCCGTGCATGAGACAACAGGGCAGATACCAGCTAACATCTTATTCGGGCGGGAGTTGCGCTTACCATGCGACCTGGTATTTGGCAGTAAACCCGGTGGAGATCTAGCCGGGGAGGACTATGTAACGGACTTACGGAGAAGAATGACTGACATCCATGAACAAGTCCGCACAAACATTCAAGGTGACAGTGATCGGATGAAGGACCAGTATGACGTCAAGGCTGAAAAAGGTGGTTTTCAACCTGGGAATTTGGTGTGGCTTTACAATGCACAAAGACGACGTGGCTTATCACCGAAGCTGCAAAAGAATTGGGAAGGTCCGTACGAGATCGTAAAAAGAATAAATGATGTGGTCTACAGAATTAGCAAAACACCTAATGGAAAGCCGAGAGTAGTCCACTTCAATCGGTTAGCCCCTTTCGCTGGTGATAATTTTGACGATCATCGTGGAGCGACGGTACGCCGGGTTGTAGCTGAGGAACCTACATTTGAAGACTTGATGGAAAGTCATTCTACTGGTCATAAGGCTCGGTATGGCGTGACACGAGAAGAACAACGAGATCTATTCACCGTGTCCCCAGAGTATTCCCTCGCACATTGTGTAGCGAAAGATATTAAAATGTCCCGCGGCATCGCTTCAGTTTTTAAAAGAAAATTTGGACGAGTACAAGAACTGGCCAACCAACGTCCAACTGTCGGAAAAACGCTACAACTGAAGGATGATAACGTAGAAAACAAGCGGTACCTTTACTACCTCGTTACCAAACAATACTCATATCAGAAGCCATCATACCGCAGTTTATGGGACTCGTTGTACGATATGAACGACCATCTGTTGCAGAACGACATCATGAAGCTGGCAGTACCGAAGATAGCATGTGGACTAGATGGTTTGGATTGGAGGATTGTTAGAATCATGTTAGAAACAATCTTCCGCTTTACCGGAGTCGAAATTCTAGTCTGCAGCTTCAACCCTACCGAGAAAGAAGAGCTCAAACGGACCGTCGACTGTTACTTCTTCAAGACTTCCAGATGCACCAAGGGTGATGCATGCAGATTTCGTCATAACGAACTGTTCCGGGACGAAACAGTCTTAAGGAGGGGGCAATGTAGCGAACCCAGGGTCGCGGCGCGGGCGGCGGCCGCTAGCGAGCAGGTCAGAACAAGTCCGTCCGCTCCCCATTGTTCTGATTTCGAGAATAATCGAAGAATATTCCAGAAGGAAATATTTTACTTAAATACCCCGAGCAAAAGATCGGGAGGACAGTCTCGTATCGATACGTGTAGTGAACAGATGGTGATATAAATAGAGAGTGATATAAATATTGTAGAAATAAATATTGCATAGTTTTAATTGTTTAAATAAATTATCTTAGTGTTTAAGTCTTTAGTAATAATAATTAGTTCTTAAATTAGTGTTTATATTTGTTAATTCTTAGTGTTAGTTATTTTTCATTATTCTTTATAATTCATATTTCTTTAATTAAACTTAGTTATATAAATATTAGTGTTTTAATCAATTTTACACTTCACCTATATAAATAAAACGTTACAATATATATACATATATATATATATATATATATATATATATATATATATATATATGTAGTAATAAATAAACAAATGAATATTGACAGCTACATTTGAAGTTTATGTGACATATGAAATTTAATGATCAACTGAGTTGGGAGTAATTCTACCCATTACACTTCAGAAGGCATCAACTCCGTGCTGCTCACTTCATCCATTGAGTTACGCTGATACTTTGTCCAAAATTAAGACACATTTACTCGTAGAAAATAATTTCTATTATATTATTGTTGATGAAACTACAGATGAACGCGGTCGATATATATGTTATCTGAAAATTTTGTAGCAGTTAAAGAATTAGAAAAAACGAATAACGTAACTATCAGTAGATTTATACAAGAAAATTTGACTAATATATTTTTGTCAAATGCTGTGTCGTTCGATAAAATCGTATTGTTGCTAACTGATGCCGCTACATACATGATCAACGCGGGAATACATTTAAAAGTATTTTACCCTAATTTAATACATTGTACTTGCGTCGCTCACGGAATAAATAGAGTCGCCGAAGAAATACGAAATCAATCAACAATTTAATTAATAACATGAAAAAAGGTTTTATGAAAGCTCCTACAAGAATTCAAATATATAGAGAAATTCTAACAGATGTTCCACTTCCTCCTTAACCTGTACTTACACGATGGGGCACATGGCTTGACGCGGCTTTGTTTTATTTAAAATATTTACAACAAATTAAAGTCAAAATTTTATGATGATTCCTCTGTGGCAATAAAGGGAGCAAAAAAATATTAAATGATCCACAAATAGGCCAAAAGTTGAGTTTTATTAATAACAATTATAAATTAATTATTGAGACAATGACAAAATTGGAAAAACAGGGAGTACTTTTAAATGAATCAGTTAAATTAGAAGCACAATTAAAGTTACCTGTTATTGAAGCGCAGGGGCTTATTGCTTAATCAGTTTCAAAGAAATTAGAGGAAGATTTCAAAAAAAAAACGAAGATTTCACTACTATAACACTCGTATCAAAAGTTTTGGATGGGGAATTTTCAGACGAGCTAAGAATTGACCATCAAATATTATCATCATTAAAATATGCCCCTGTTACATCTGTCGACGTAGAACGCAGTTTTTCTATGTGTAAACACATACTAAGTGACAGAAGGCAATCATTTAAAATGGGTAACTTGGAAAAACATTTAATTATTAATGCAAATGAATTTATATTTCGTAGTTCATAATAATAGATTGTAAATTTCTATAAATAATTAATATGAAGCAAATCATTATAACTGTATTTTTAAGCAAATAAATTTGTATAAACTTTATTTTATTTATATTTTACATAAAAAAAAATAATTTTATACTGTATTTAAACTTTATATAGATATTACAACTGATGTTTAGATGGGTGAGTATTTTTTTGCTATATTTTTTGTATTCTTGTACTGCATATTGTGCATATTTTTTTGCATATATTGGACACCTAACTGCATATTTTCCAATAAAAGCCTCCATATATATACGCATATTCTTTCTGTTTTCCTTGCATAAAAATCCAAGCTTCATGTATAATAATAATCGTTTTTTTTTATTTTTATATATAAATAAGTTAAATTAAATACAAAAAGTGACACATAAATACAATTAGTAAACATGTGGATATAATTTAATCAAATTTATCAAAATCATATATTATAAACATTATTAAAGTGCCAGAAGCTAGATAGTACCTGTAAAAGTAACATTTCATGATAAACAAGCCCTATTGTCACTGAAAATTATGATAAAGTGATATTATTTACATAATCACATTTTTGTTTTAACTCAGCTATAGTGAATTTTCACCCACGATTGAATGAAGTTATGCACTCACATGGAAGTGTTAAAAACACACCTGAGGACAATAAATAGATGTATCGAAATATTTTTATTTCTAAAAGTATAGCTACTCAAAAATAAAGAAATAAGATTCGCGCAAAGTAAAGCGACAAAAAGGTAAAAAATATATATATTTTTTTAAATGGCGCACCCATCCAAAAAGTCCGAAAAAATTTTGGGGCACTGGTTAATATCGCAAGACATTCTGGCAATTTTTTCATAACAGAACACTAGTATTCGCACAAAGAAAAGCGGAAAATATGTGAAAAATATGGTTTTTTTTCTCATTATGAAGCACTCATCCAAAATGTCCGAAAAAATTTAAGGTACTGGTTAATGTCACAGGACGTTCTGGCATTTTCGCGCAAAAAAAGAAGAAAATAGGTAAAAAATATGTTTTTTTTTTTCAAAATGGTGCACTTATCCAAAAAGTTCGAAAAAAATTCTGAGTACTCGTTAAACGAATATTCGCGCAAATAAATGCAAAAAAATTGTTTTTAATTTTTTCAATCAGAAAATCTGAAAAAAAATAAAGTGAAGGTATCCATGAAATCTCTAGAAGAACCTAGTGAAATTTACATTTTAATATTTTTGGAATTATTTTGAATTCAAATTTCGCACCAAAAAATATATTTTTTACAAGGCGAAGTGTTCCTTCTCATTTTCAAATTTTTCATAACCCCAAATCTATAGTTGTAAGGAGAAAATTTGGTCCGTTTTTAGACATTTACAACTCAGTTTAGTTTGAAAATAAATAAAAAGAAAATTATTATTTAGAAATAAAAGTTTGTAATATACTTATGTCCGTATTCATAAAACGTTCGTTATAGTTACAACGCTTTATTAAATATTTTGATAAATTATAAAACAGTAGACAAACCAAAAATTTTATTTTGCATCAAAGACGACTTTGTGGAGAAAATATTTAACAAAGCGTTATAACTATAACGAACATTTTATGAATACGGGCATTAATATGCCAGAATTATTGTTCTATTTCATAGATATTGATAATGTGTTGATACAGTATCAATAGCTAAGTTTCATGTTTATAAATAAAAAAGACATGATTTTTTTTAAAATTTAATATGACAATCCAGAATTTTCAAAAATTCATATCTCGAAATTAATATATTTTTTCCAAAAGTTGTAATGAGAAAATTTGGTCCTCTTCTAGATATGTACAATAACGATTCATTTCAAAATAAGTAATAAGATTTCATTTTTTTTAAATACTTTAAAAATTTAATAATTTGTTTAGAATTTATAATACAACGAAACTTGTAATGCCATATGATAGGTGCTGATAATGAGTAATACAATATCAATATCAAAATACAAAAGTTTGTATATAAAAAAGTTAAGATTTTTTTAAAATTTCAAAAAATGAATTTTCTAAAATTCATTTAAAAAATTTCATAAAATGTATTTTCGAAAATTCATAACTTATAAACAATTTGTCTTTTTGCAAACTTGTACAGGGAAAATTTGGCCTATCTTAAGGTTTCTACAATATAGATTGATCATTTAATAATTAAAAAAAAAGATTTTTCAAAATGATTTTTTTTAAATTATTTGTAATAATGTTAAAGAAACTCAATGCGTCTTTTGATAGGCTTTAACAATATGGTATTAATAACAAAGTATAATATTTATATATAAAAAATATTTTTTAAAAATTTCATTATGAAGAATAGTATATTATTTAACAAGCATAATATGTAGGCTATATTACACGAGGATGTAATTAAAAATACGAGCGGTAGCGAGTATTTTTAATCATCCGCGTGTAATGTAGCCATATTATGCGAGTCAAATACTATACTTTATCTACAACTATCAGGCATATAAAAAATCTGATATTATTTGTTAAATATTCAGTTAGGTGTGAGTAGTTCATATATAGCTCAACAGATGGCGCCACATTAGCCTTAAATGTCAAAATAACTTTTCAAATTGTATTTATTATACTTTTATAAGCATATATATTGATATTTATAATAAAAAATGTGTTATTAATAAATTAACAGTTTAATAAAATATTATGTGTTAAATTATATGCCCTATTTATTACAGAAAAGTGTAGCGTGTATCATGACATTTCATATTACACTTGTGTAATATGAGTAGTATATTATATGTAGTATCACACGTATAATGTACAGATATTTCAATAGTTGTAGATAAATTGAATTTTTAAGAATTTGTAACTTCAAACTTATATATCCTTTTGAAAAATTGTGGAGAAAGATTTGGTCCTTTTTAAGGTGTCTACAATTTAAATTGGCTTAAAAGTAAGTACAAAATATTTTAACATATTATATTAAATATATATATATAGACAGCAATGAATTAAATTAGAATTTAGAAATTACAATTGACTTTGTTGCTAGTAACCACAAAACATTAACTTAACGAGAAGCGTAACTCAATGGATGAAGTGAGCAGCACGGAGTTGATGCCTTCTGAAGTGTAATGGGTAGAATTACTCCCAACCCAGTTGATCATTAAATTTCGTATGTCACATAAACTTCAAATGTAGCTGTCAATATTCATTTGTTTATTTATTACTAGATATATATATATATATATATATATATATATATATATATATATATATATATATATATATATAAAGATACAAAGTAATTATCATTATATTTATTGTCTGCGTAGGTATTACAAAATTATTCACAATCATTTAAAATAAACTAATACGTTTAGTGCATAAAGCGGAATACATGTTCTGTCGGGGAATTTTGTAGAAGTGATATTCTCTTGATGAAATGAATACAGGAGATGTTTTCTCGGAGAAATTTATAAGATGTTTTCTCAACGATTTTCATGAAGGAGGTGTTCTCTCGGCGAATTTTGTAGAAGCGATGTTCTCCTAGCGAAATTTATAAGATTTTTTTCTCGGTCCACTTGTGGAAGAGATGTTCTTTGGCCGAAATTTATAGAAGAGATGTTCTCTCAGCGAAATGACATTTATAAGTTGTTCTCTTGGTGCCACTTGTGGAAGAGATGTTCTCTCAGAGAAATTTATAAGAAAGATGTAATTTCGGAGCCATTTGTGGAAGAACATTCTTCCGCCGAAATTTGTAGAAGAGATGTTCTCTCGGCGAAATTTGTAAGATGTTTTCTCGGTGACATTCGTGACAGAATTATGCCCAGTTGCAGAAAGGCTAATAAAATATTTCCCTGATTAATTTGACGTTGTTACTATGGCCACGTATTAAAAATACAATGCTGTCAAAAAATTAATCATTAATCAAAATTGATGAAGCTTTGTGTAATCCAGGTTTAATCTTTCGTCAAAATTTGTAGAAGAGATTTTTTCTCAGTGAAATTTATAGAATGTTTTCTCGGTGATATTCGTAGCAGAGTTTTCCTTTGGTTGAAATTTGTAGCAGAGACGTTCTCTGGGAGAAATTTATATATATATATATATATATATATATATATATATATATATATGTATATATATATATATACATATATACATGCATATAGTACTTATACACCTCCGGTTGCTATGTTGTACGGACGTTTCTGCCTCCGAAATTACGTTTTCGCCTCTGGTTTTGGAGGCGAACTCGCTGACTAGTTTTTTTAGCATGTAGACCCTTCTATAAGATGTATAGTGTAATTTGAGCCGGAGGCAGTTTGTGCCTCTAAACGTATATTTTTATACAACTTAGTTCAGTAATCTGCCGCTGAAAGTGGCGCCATTATATACAACTGCTATACTGGGCGGTTGACTCTACCTTCGCATGTTCAGGCGTTCAAAATGCCTCCGAAGAAACGGCAACAATGCATCAGTTTAGTCTATCGGGCTATTTTTATTAAGTTTTAGAGAACAGTATGTAATATTGAATTTAATACTGTTATATTTTGCTAAATAACAGGGAAGTTCATCGTGTTTGAAAATATTCCTTATTATAGTAGGTTGTACTAATTTAATGTTTTTTGTTGTAATTTAAAAACGAACATATTATGTTTCTAGCAACTATCATGAGATCTACATCGTTAATAGTTATTTACGTGGCCAGCGGTGGAAGTTAATCTTTACAGGGCGAGCTCATAATCCAGTGAGCTCAGTAAAGTTTAATAGCACGCGTGCCGCGTACAAAATTTTATTTCCACCTCCATAACGTTTCGTTTTTATTAATTTATTTTATTCTTTCTTTCTGTATGTTACCAGACAATATTTGGTTTAGAAATTTTTAATTGTTTTTAAGATTGGTGGAAACAAAACATTTAGACATCAACATTTAATTTTGTATGTTTGATTTGTTAAATATTGTCAATTTGTTAACAAATTTGCAGAAGTTTTTAACATGAATATTCATAGAATCTAGTGTTGTATAGTATTTGAAATATAAGTAATTTAAATAAGTATTTGAAATAGAATATGTACTTTAATAAATTGTTTAAAATATTTTTGTGGAAAGTATTTTATTTCAAATACATATTAATTAAAAGTATTTTATATTTTAATATCAAAATAATTCCCTTGATACAAAATACAAATTTTCAAAATTTGAAATATTGTATTTCAAATATTTGTACCTACAGTGGCTCACAGAATTATTCGTACACCCAAGTTTTCTATTCAAAAATTAAAATAAAAACAAAATATATATACAAGAAATAGGTACACAAAATTACACTTACAAAATCTTACATATAACGAGTCAATATTTATATTTATAAATAAAGAGCGGATTCTATGTAATTGCATGTGTTGCTTATATTAGGCATACCAACAAACTGTTTTCATATGTTCACGTTTCATCAAAAATTAATGCCAAATATCAAAAAAAAAAATAATGCATATTTTGCATTTAATGATACTTTATTGCATATTTTGATTTTTTTTTGCATATTAGTGCATATTTTAAGACTTTTTTCAAAAACAAAAATTAATTTTTGACAAATTTTGTTCTTTTTTGAAAACAGTATATTACAAGAAATATAATTTTGATCGTACTTTTAACAAGTGAGCATTTATATAAAATGTACTCATTGAAACCATTACAATCATATTTCATTTCTCATCAGGACAAAAAAAAGTGATTCTATCAGTGTTTTAGAACTGCTTAGAAGTTAAGTAATTCTTATTTTGTAAGTAAGGTAAGTTAATAATATCTGTCATTGAAATTCGTATGTTTGGAACTATAACAACAATTAGAAATGCCGAAGAAAATGTATTAAAACTATGAGCAACATATAGCAACTTTCTCGTTAAAGATGACTTTTTTTGGTTTTTGTTTCAAAAAAGAGCTTTTGTAAATTTCAATATGAATATGAATTCGAGATTTTTTTATTTTTGTTAGACTTACCTGTGATATTTATTGTCTTTATACATTTCATGAAATGTTCCAATTAAAACACTGCATGTAAAAATACAAATAAGAAAATGATATCAGTAAATTGAGCCTGATGACATTATTTTTTTTGCATATTTTTATTGTAAAATGCATATTTATAACTTTTTTGCATATATCATGCATATTTTGATGATTTTTTAATGCATATTGCATGCATATTTTGACACTTTTTTAGTGCATATAATCCGCTCTTTATTTATAAATATAAAACATCTACTATTGCGTAATTGTCATTTGTTTGAGTATTCTGTATAAGGTTTTTTCTAAAATCGGTCACAAAAACAAGAAATTACGGTAGTTGAAAGGCGAACCGGTTTGAATTTATTTTGCCAGTGTAAACCTTTAAATGAGATTGTGAAAATTGTATGAAGATTGCTCTTAATTGTTGAGAACATTAGAAGTAAATGTAAAAATGAAGAGTAGTTGAAAAATATTTGCCGTAAGAAAATTTGAAATCAGCAGAATAAACAATTTATTGAGCGTTAAATAAAATTAAATCCTAAAAAAACCCTTAATAAATGAACATTAAAAATATCTGAAATTTTACGAGGATCTACTGGAATATAGACTATTCAAAGAACTTTTAAGAAATTTTTATTTTAATGGCCGTATAATCATAAGGAACCCCTACGCTACCTGTCGCCAATCTATTATGTTCCTGCCGCCGTGTTTTATGTGCTACATAAACTGCAGTTATTAAGCTCAAAATTTGGATTTCTCCAAATTAAAGATTTGCCACTCCTCTCAAATAGGTACAATTTACTTTCATCCGCAAAATTACCAATTTCCAAAAAACACAATCCGTGCTAATGTACTATTTGCAAAAGCGAGTCTCTATTTTATTTTGTTTGGAATTGTATAGCTCGCTTTTTTAGACCATTAAAACCAAAATTTCTTAAAATACTTCGAATAGTCTATGTTCCAATAGACCCTTCAAAAGTTTCAGATATTCTTAATGTTCATTCGTTCATTCTGCTGATTTCAAAAGAAATTTACGGCCTCCACGGGAAATATTTTTCTACTGGTCCTCATTTTTTATTTACTTATAAGGTTCTCAACATTTAAGTGCGATCTTCGTTCAATTTTGACAGCCTTCCTTAAAGATTTACACTGGCAAAGTAATTTCAAGCAAATTCGCCTTTCAACTACCGTAATTCCTAGTTTTTTGTGACCTATTTTAGAAAAAATTTATACAAAACACTCAAACAAATGATAATTATGTAATCAAAGAAGTTTTAAATTTATAAATATAAATATTGATTCGTTATATGTAAGATTTCATAAATGTACTTATAATTTTGTGTACCTATTTTTTGTATACATTTTGTTTTTATTTAATTTTCATAAGAAAAATAATATTTTTTTTCATAATTGGTTATTGCATTTTATTTCTGGAATATGAGAGAATATGATCCCGTCTGTAATATGTCAATATTATTTTTGAAAGTACTCTATTTTTCACTTTTTAAGTATAAAACTTAGGTGTACAAATAATTTTGTGAAGTACTGTAAGTATTTGGAATATTTGTTTATATCATCTAAAATATAAATCGACATGTGTGGTGTAGCATAGTGACGCATTGCGTATATGAAAGAAATTATACGCAATGATAATCTTGCCTTACATCCATGAGGGTAGAACAGACATAGGATTAAGTAAGATAATCTTGAGTATTAGAAATTATATATATATATATATATATATATATATATATATATATATATATAATTAATTTCAAAAATGAATAATTATTCAAATGAAAAAAAGTTACAAATAATTAAATGGCATTATTCTGGCCATAGTTTACGGCAAACTCGAGATTATTTTAGTGCTATTTGGCAAAATGATGATATTCCGGGTTTGTCTACTATTCAAAGATTTATTGCCAAGTTTGAGAAGACAGGTACACTGAATTTTAAAAAAGAAGAAGAAAATAACGAAAACTATAATCAAAATGAAGAAAATGTTCTTGCTTTCATAGAATCAGAGCCAACAATGAGCGTGAGAGAAATTTCGAAGGAACTGAATATACATTTTACGACAGTTCACAGAATTCTCAAAAAACATAAATACATTCCTTTCAAATTTCAAAATCATCAACACATTTTGGAACGAGATTTTGAACAGCGTGCATTATCTGTGAAATAATTATGGAGAGGTCAAATTACGATAGAGACTTTTTAAGCAATATCCTATTCACAGATGAATGCACATTTACCATAAATGGCGAACCCAACGGTCATAATTATCGATATTGGTCTCAAAATAATCCACATAATATTATAGAGTCTCGGACACAATATCGACAAACTATAAATGTATGGGCAGGAATTTTGGGAGATAAAATCATTGGCCCGTTCTTCATTGAAAGAATAAATTCAGAGACGTATTTGAATTTATTAATGAATGATGCTGGGCCAGAAATTACCGAAACAAATAAAGAAAATGTGTGGTTCCAACATGATGGCTGCCCTGCACATAGCGCAAGAGATATTGTGGAATATCTTCACCAAACATTTCCTCAAAGTTGGATAGGACGTAGTGGACCAATCAACTGGCCAGCACGGTCGCCCGATTTAACTCCGTGCGATTTTTTTTTATGGGGTCATTTAAAAACCGAAGTGTATAAAAAACGATACCAAAATGTTGAAGAACTTAAAAATGCTATAACAGAAGAATTTCAAAAGATAAATAATAGACAATTAAGTAATGTTCGGCAAAGTTTCTACAATAGATTGGGTTATTGTTTAGCACAAAACGGAGGATTGTTTGAACATCTATTGTAATTTAAGAATTTGATAATATTTTTAGTTTGTTGTTTTTTATATTGAATTAAATTTCTTACATTTAATAATTGTTTGTTTTACTTTATTTTATTAATCTTAAACAATGAATCTAGTTAAACCTTTTGCTTCAATATTATTATCATTATTATTATTAAATTTCTATGTACCTACCACTAATTCCGTGGTAAATACTAAATTATAACTCCATGAATTTTCAAAATATTTCTGCAGTTATGAAGTAGCAAGTAGCAGATTATGCCATGATTATTTGTAACATTTTTTCATTTGAATAATTATTCATTTTTGAAATTAATTAACTAATATCAATTTATCACAATTTGTCAAAATAAATACTAATAATTTGACGTATAAAACCGGGGAGTATTTATAAAACGTTACGCTTTTGTTCGTCTCTTGTTCATAATTCCATGGCTAATATACTATTTTATTGTAATTCCGGAAATTTTCAAATCTTATTTTTGCAGTTATGAAGTAGCTAAAATAATTTTTTTTATTGATTCGGACGTAGGAATTTTTGCTATACAACATACATTTAAAAAATTTTGTCTAAAATAATTAGGGGAGCAATGCGCACGGAAAAACTGATTTGCCATGTTATACGCCTATGTTTCACTTTCCGTAATACACCCTGTATATATATATATATATATATATATATATATATATATATATATATATATATATATATATATATATATATATATATACAGGGTGAATACTGAAAACCTTGACATAGGGAAATAACATAGGAAAACAGTTTTTTGCTGTTTCCATCTGTCCCGCTAAATAAAATCGGGTGTATGTGGTATCGTTAGTTAGATTACTTAATTTTACATTTAATAAAACTAAATGTTGTGTAATAAGGCCTTTTCTAACTGAAATATTTGATAAAATAAATTGTATTTTGAAGGTTATCCTTCATATTTTTGAATAAGAAACGTCAAAAACAAATTGCTCCATAGCCGAGTGGATATGAGGGCTGATTCATAACATAAATAATCTACAAGACCTGGTTCGAGACCACCTCAGCCCTACTTTTTTTTAAATAAATTATGCTTAAAATATCTTTATTATATCAGACTATTTTAATAAAATAGCAATATTCATATTTTTATAAATAAAAAAATCCAAATATATAATAGAATTTTTATTTGTTGTCTGTCAAACTTAACAATTAATTCGAATTTAGTTTTTGGTGTATAATTTTGTATTTCATGTTTCGAAACATGATATTTTAAGTATAATTTAATTTTTAAAAAAATAGCGCCGAGGTGGTCTCGAACCAGGTCTTGTAGATTATAATCAGCCCTCGTGTCCACTCGGCTATGGAGCATTTTGTTTTTGACGTTTCTTATTCGAAAATATGAAGGATAACCTTCAAAATACAATTTATTTTATCAAATATTTCTGTTAGAAAAGGCCATATTACACAACATTTGGTTTTATTAGATGCAAAATTAAGTAATCTATCTAACGATACCATATACACCCGATTTTATTTAGCGGGACAGATGGAAACAGCAAAAAACTGTTTTCCCATGTTATTTCCCTATGTCAAGGTTTTCAATATTCACCCTGTATATATATATATATATATATATAT
This sequence comes from Stenolophus ochropezus, assembly GCA_035578165.1. Lineage (NCBI taxonomy): Eukaryota > Metazoa > Arthropoda > Insecta > Coleoptera > Carabidae > Stenolophus > Stenolophus ochropezus. Next base: position 50,614,371 of record JAQOWZ010000003.1, on the reverse strand, counting down.
ATATATATATATATATATATATATATATATACATCTAATAGAGTTTAAAGCGTCCCTTAATTAGGTTTTTACCATCATTGAAGCGTCCACCTTCAATGAAGCGTCCGTATACGGACGCTCTAAAGCAACTCTGTTAAAATGTTCATTTTTCGACTTCTTCTGCCATCTCTTGTTGTTCAGCAAAAATTGTCCTGGACGCTATATTGTAAAGTATTTTGAAAATTTCAATCATACTCCGTATACTGCAGTTCTGCTCTTACTCACTGTTGTCGCTAGTGTTGAATGGCGTATATCTAAGAAAATATTTAATACATACAGTTTTTCGATTAACGAGCGTCTGTACATTTGGCAACACGTTTTGAGTAATATGAATGTTTGTAGGAACATAGTAGGTTATTAATGCTGGCACCATGTACTCAAACGGACGCTATTTTCCATCGGAATATGTAAGTTGTTTCCGAATATTCTTAATAATATTATTCTATGATATTCATCTTTTCTCAGTACAAATGCGTTACAAATACCAATAATAAGCCAAAAGATAAAATTTGGTTCTGCAATAAACCACCATCTCCAGATAAAAATATGTTCTGCAATAAACCACTATCTCCTATAACTGAAATTCAAAATAATGTGTCTCTGGAGCAGGTATAAAAAAAGCTATTCTTATTTATTTGCAAATATGAGCGGTTTGTTGTTTAAAAAGCCTTTATTTACACTTCACTTTACACGCACTGAACAAAATTATTTTATCCAACACCGTGTAATTATAACACTATAGCTATGGCGTTTTTAGATAAATAAAGTAAGTCATAACTCATATGTGGGTTATACATAATAAGACACTGTTTGTTAGTTCGCACCATAGTAACTACGTTATAAAACCATATCTATTCAATTTTTTATTAAATGTCATTTTTAAATGTCAAATGTTAAATAATCTTTTATACATTTTATTTCATTTTGGAATCATAAACTCAAATGCGGGCGTAATTTGACTATTACAACCCGAGGGCGTACAAAGTTGCTAAACAATAGTTACTCAAACAAGTTAAAATTGTGGTTAATGAATAAATGTCAAACTAAAATAAATTTTAATTTTGATTAAATAAATAAGTATTTAACACTCACAAATTCCTTTTCATATAAATCTTTTTAAATTTCATTAATATTTTGTCAGAATAATCGAAATAAGACGTTCCACATACATTTGACACTGGCAGTGACACTTCGAATTTTTCGATTATATTAAATTTGTTTATGAACAAACAATATAACAATGCCAACTATCTATAGAAAAACCAGAACGTGGAATATATACGTATAGATTTTTTCATTTCAAGTGCCAAACTGAAATAAAACATTGAATGTACCACGGGCTTAATCAAGATTAAAGCCCTCATTTTGGTACCTACTTGAAATGTAAAAGAACTGTAGGTACATATTCTATACTGTGGTTTATTTATAGATAGTTGGCATTGTTATATTGTTTGTTCCTAAACAAATTTAATATGATCGAAGTGTCACTGTCACTGTCAAATATATATAGAACGACACGTACTGATTATTCTGATGAAATATTAGTGGAATTTGAAAAGATTTATATAAAATGGTATTTGAAAAGTTTTATGAATGCTAAATACGTACTTACTTAATTAAAATTAAAATTTATTTACGTTTGACATTTATTCATTAACCACAAATATAATTTGTTTGAGTAACTATTGCTTAGCAACTTAATACGCCCTCGGGCGATAATAGCCAAATTACGCTCGCATTTGAGAGCGTATAAACAAGTTTATTATATCAATGATTACAAGGTGTTGGATAAAATGTTTTATGTCACACGAGTATTATATAACGGCCTCGAGAGCCTAACATTTCTCACGTGACTTATTTATAATGTATCACACTTGTACTATAAATAACTATAAAACTCTCTGAAATTGATTTAAACCACAGAAAATTTTTAAGAAATAGAAATTCTTATTATTTATATTCTATAATTTCATGACAAGTACAGTGGTAAAATTTTAACTATAAGTTCTAGAAGAAAATTATTAATACAAAAGATGTTAAAAAGTGCAACCAATTATCCTAAATTTATTGATATAAAATAGTCCTGTTACGAACTAGACGTAAATGAAATTGCCAACTCCAATCTGTTTCCACAATGCTCTTAGAAATTAAACAAATATCTGACCTATTTTTCCACTTTAAGTTGTATATTAATTACATTTATTTTTTATTATTGAAAATGATATATGTAGTTTCCACAATTAAAAAAGTTCTTTAATAGTTAAATACTAATTTTGTTTCTAAGTTACACTACATAAATAATATTTATTTAGGTCTCTGTTTGTTCAATTTGTCTTAATTTTAAGTTAACAGGTTAAATATGAATATTTTAATTTACGACTATTTACGATATTTCGAACATATTCTATCAAAAAACTTGTGCTCATTGGATTTATTTTTAATTCTACACATATTTTGTATTTTAATAAATAAGTTATGGTCAAATAAGTGGACATTCAATATATAAAAAAAAAACTGGTCAAAAGTAAATCCAAACTTGTTTAAACAGCAGTTTCCACCTTCATTTAAACCGATTACCGCTTCGAGCATGTATGTTTTTCATAAGTAATATAATAAGAGCTATAAATTTATTGAAGAAATTTATGAATAATTGTTGCGTAGTAACAGTCAAAAATGACATTTAGATCACGACAGCGAAGCTGGAGTGAATTAAGAGTGATTTTTGACCCGAATTATCGTTACTTCGCAGGAATTATTCATAAATTTGATCAATTAAATTCTTAGCTCGAATTATATTTGCTTGATTATTTCACGAATGACAACAGTTCAAACATAAAATTTTTGTTATCAACAAAATGTAACCATGAATATACTACTGTGATATTATCAAATTTCTTCAATTAAAACTACCTACGATCCTCAAATGAAGCATTCTGATTGGGTGAAAATGTCATGTGTGAAATAATCATATTTAAAATTAATCATATTTCATTAAAAATTGGCAAAAAATGTACTATTTTGAATACATTGTCCATTAGATATATAGCAAAAAAAATTAAATTTAAACCCTTGTTGTTACTCCATGTCCACTGTCGGTCCTCATTGAAATATTGAAACTATTTTAGGAGTACAAAAACGTTCAATTAATTAAAAAAATAAATGGTTTAATTCTATAATTATTTCGGCTTACGTGGTCATCACCAAAAATACAAATTGTAAAACCAAGATTTCTGAATTTGATTGTATGTCTGCAACCATCCCAACAAAATAATAGTTTTTTGTGACTTCTTAAATAGTCTATGTTTTCAGTGATTTCCGTAGTAAATCTATGTGTTAAATAAATATTACAGAAATACTATTCAATAAAAACATTGAAAAACCTTATAATGTTTATTTTAGGACGTTGTCTTTATTCAGAATAATACCAATTATGATACAAGTAATACCGATTATGATCCAAGTACCTCTGATGTTAGTATACAACTTATGTTACAAAATTGTACCTAATAAAACATTTTAAAAACCATAACGTTTATTTTAGGACGTTGACTTTGTTCATAATGATCAGGATGATTCCGTGAAAGATCCCGATTATCAGCCAGGTTCCTCTGATGTTAGTATTCAACGTATAATATTACAGATTTTTACCTAATAAAAAAAAATTAAAAATCCTATAATGTTTATTTTAGGATGTTGATTTTATTTTTAATGATCAAGATGATTCCATGAAAGATCCCGATTGTCAACCAAGTCCCTGTGATGTTAGTATGCAACGTAAAATATTAACAAATTTATTTAATAAATATACAGGTGCAACAGCTAAACGAGCAACCACAAATAATGTCTATATTATTAAAGATATTCCTAATAAAATACTATAAGACAATCTTATGGAAGATAAATGCGAACATCTGATTAGAGAAGAAATATATTTTCTTAATTAGTGGTTTTTAAGTTGTAACACAAACTTACATTTTTTTAAATAGGATGTTACATTGTTTAGGCCCGTACGATAGAGTATTTTTTCCTGAATTCTACCATTCATTTTATATCCTCACATAACAAAAATTTGAGAAAAATACAATTTAACTTTAAATAAATATAATTTTTATAGTGCCATTTATTAATTTGAATCAATTTTAATGACTTAGTATGGAAATCAAATAAAACTCAAGTGTTCAAATTCAACTGACTATAATTTTGAAATGGATAGTAGTTATAAAATTATTAACAAAATTATGTTTCGTTTTTTTTTTTCGGTTGTTGTTCATACATAACCTACCAAACAATAAGTATAAAAATTAATTTATTTAAAATTGAATTGAATTTTTCTCAATATTTTTGTTATGTGAGCATATTAAATGTTTATAGGGTTACATTTAGAAAAAATACCTACTCTATCAGATGGGCCTAAAATATACATTATTTCATTTCAATAAATATATAAACTTTGTGTTGTAACTTGAGAACAACTGGTTTAAAAAATATTTTCTTGTTTAATCTTGTTTGGCCAGTTGCACCAATACTTCTTAAATTTTAAGTATTCTTTAAATGAACAATATCACATCGGAATCAAATGTCAATTAAACTATTTCACATTGCTGTTGAAATTTCTATTAGCATTTTTTGTTTAAAGTGTTAATTAAAATTTAAGCCTTGTTGGTGCAACTAAGCATTAGTATTTTATTGTATAACCTAATAATATAGAAATAATTTGAGTTAACTCGTTTAGCTATTTCATCCTGTATATTTTTTCTTTCTTATTTTGATTAATATTTCAATAAATTGTTTTAGACTATTATCTTTTCTACCTCAGAAAGTAATTCTTCTACTGAATCTATCATTTTAGAATACAGAAATAAGGTAAAAGGCTTTCTTTTTTTTACAAATAAAACATTATATTTATTTTCAGAATTTAAATAATGAAATAAATAACGATAATTTAACGAATCTCGATGATGTACCTAGGTCTTTTGATGTAAGTAGTTAAAACGTTAATTAGAAACGAAAAGATATTGTTTAAAGTCATATTAATCTATTACTCACATAAATGTTGAATATTCTTTTCAGAAATCATTGATGCCTGATGACTGCAGTAATCTTTCAGCTCATTATAATGAAACTTTAGCCTCCACAAACACACAAAAAAATACGAGTACATTACCCAGTAATGAAAACACCTCAACTTATTCTTCAGAGAATATTCAACATTTAAATGGAAAGATTAAAAGTAACGGCCAAAAACGCAAAGGCAATAAAGGAAAGGATTTCTGTTTTTACTGTGAAACACCGGTACTAAATTTTGCTAGGCACATTCAAAGAAACCATTCAACCGAATCGGAAGTACTAGAAATTTGTTCGAAACCTGCAGGAAGTAAAGATAGAAAAGAATTATTAGCAACCTTAAGAAAAAAAGGAAATTTCTTGAATATTAATACAACAAAAAAACCAATAAAAACCCCTGTAATTGAAAGAAATCTATTACCGTGTACAGGCTGCTTAGGACTTTATTCTGCTAAACAACTGTGGCGACATAGAAAAAAATGTGAAAACAGTAAAGATAGAAAACATCAGAGTAGTGGGCAAAATTTATTAATAAAAAACTTAGACATTGATCGACAGCTGAAAGAAGAAGTTTTCCCTAGAATGAGACCAGATGAAATTTCTTTAGAAGCGAAAAAAGATACTTTAATATGTGCATTTGCTGCAAGGTACATAAAAATTCATAGGGAAAGACATTTTGCTGTAGTAGCTTCAAGAAAAATGAGAGAATTGGCTAAACTTCTTATAGCAGTTAGAAAAATAGTACCATCTCTCAAGAATCTGTTCGAAACCCTTACACCAAAATATTTTGATATTATTGTTGCAGCTACTAAAAGTATTGCCAAATACGATGCTGAAAAAGATTATTTTGGGGCACCATCCCTAGCTCTTAATATGGGAACCACATTGAAGCAATGTTGTGACATTGCTATTGTTTTCGTTTTAAAAAGAAAAAATATTTATGGTACAATTTCTGCGGCTGAGGCCGAAGCAGATTTAAGATCCATGATTCATTTAATTGAAACAAATTGGAGATATGAAATTTCTAGCAAGGCTGCAAGCGATCTTAATGTGAATAAGTGGAATAAAATAACTCTACTTCCTCTTGCTTCTGATCTGAAACTTTTGAAAGATTATCTCATTTCAACTGCAAATGAAGCAGCAACTAAACTGGAGAAAAATAATGCTGACAAAAAGGCGTACCTTCAGTTATTAGAAACTGTTTTTTGTAGAGTAATACTGCTGAACAGGCGTCGACCTGGTGAACTCCAGAGATTATCGTTACACATATATGAGAAAACAGAATCTAAGGACGTACAAAACTATGAGGAATTTGCAGATGTTGTAACACCATCGGAAAAAATTCTTATGAAATCCTTAAAAAGGGTCGTAATTAGAGGTAAAAGAGGGCGAGGTGTTCCAGTATTATTCAGTACAGATGTACAAGAGCATATAAAAATTTTACTGAAATACCGTGAAAAGATATTTACTAAAAATAATATTTTTTTATTTGGAAATCCAAATACTTGCGAGCCACTATGTGGGTATAAAGTATTAAAGAAATATGCTGTTTCTTCAGGTGTCAAAAATTCTCAAGCAATAACATCTACAAGGCTAAGAAAGCATTTAGCTACGCTTAGTCAATTGTTTAATATGTCTGAAAACGATATAGAACAGTTAGCTAGCTTCATGGGTCATACTGTAGGAGTTCACCGAGGATCATATCGATTGCCTGACGATGTGTATCAGACGGCTAAAATATCTAAACTTTTGTACCTGATGGAAAAAGGTGGTAATACTCAATTTAAAGGCAAACCAATTGAAGATATCGACATTGACTTAGATGATGATCTTTTAGAAATGAACGATGAAAATCTAGAAAAAAACACTAATGATATACAAAATTCTGACAATTGCTCGCCATATCCTAGCGCAAAAGATACCTGTGTCTCTGAACAAGTTGAAAAAAAATCAAATAGCGAAAGATTGAAGAATAAGAAGACAAGAGTATTAGTACCGTGGACAACAGAACAGAAAAACGTTTTAAAGAAATTTTTTGCCGAACATATCAAGAAAAATAAAGCACCGAAAAAAATAGAATGCCTAGAAGTGAAAGAACAATTTTCTGAAATTTTACAGAATAAAGATTAGTTAAAGATAAAAGTTTTTATTCAAAACGAGTACACTAAGAAGACAAGAAAATAATTATCCAGAACTAACTATTAATAATATGTTTTTGTTTTCTGTTTATACAGGGTGATTCTTGACCTATACGCATAAATGTGAGGAATGATAGTTTCCGATAGGTAATAACAGATTATGAAAAAAAAATTAGTAAAAGTTGTTTATTTACGGAGATAACGAATAAAGTTTGAAATTATTTCAGTAGCAATAAACTAATAAAAAATTAATTAACTAGGGTGCTGTGCATTAGTATCGCAATTGTTCGAAGTTATTCCCTTCATTTTTGATGCACATTTGCATAAAAACTGAAATACACGAAAGATTACGAAATAATGAAAGACACGATTGAAAACAATTGCTCTGACACCAATGCACAGCACCCTATTTAATTATTTTTTTATTAGTTTATTGCTAGTAAAATAATTTCAAACTTTATTCTTTATCTTCGTGAATAAACAACTTTTACTGATTTTTTTTTCATTATCTGTTATTACCTATTACAAACTATCATTCCTCACATTTAAGCGTATAGGTCAAGAATCACTCTGTATTCCAGTGTATGTATGTAATTATTAATTATTTTTACAAGTAAAATACTTTAGTTTTGTTTCCGCTTAAACTGATTTTAGAATAAAATTATTTTAAAAGTGACACTCAAATCATTTTTACAAACCTTTTTATTCTAATGTATACCTGTGGACCAATCGCCATACAAAGCTCTATGATACTATGTATGTAAGAGTAAACTTCAATAATATTCTATTAATAATTTAACTATTTTTAATGCCGTAATTGCTCCTAAATAGTTGTAAAGACAAATTTGCATAATAGAATTAATTAGTAATTGTAGTAGTTTTTTCGTTTATATGATTTAAGAATTATTGAGAAGCTAACGTATGATGATTCAATTTTATTGGGAATAACATTATCAACCATTTAATTAACAGGAAGTTCACGGGTGAAGCAGGCAAACTGAAAATAATAATTTAGGACCTCAAATATGAATATTTTCCTTTATCATAAATCTTGATCGAAGTAGGTATAAATGAAAACAGAAACCAAATTTCATATTTTTAAAAAACCTATAAAGAAACAAAAATAATGTTTCTCATTCTCATTAATTACTGTGTAATAAATTCGAATCTATTAAACTAAGCGTTTGAAGGTACTTTGTCTTGAGGTAAATTTATATTTTAGGTTAGGCCGAGTTTCCCTCTCCAATCACTAATGTTAATAATTTTGTAGAGTAATTATTTCATCACAAGATTTTTAGGAACACAAATAAATCAAAAAAGCCTATATATTTGAGACCAAATAATAAAGTAAAACCATAAAGTACGTGGAATAACTGTGGCAACAATGTTGGACGCTTTAATATCTATTAATTATATTGAGATATATCTTGCGGACGCTTAATAATCGAGAAAATGAAGTATATTTGTATATTTTGGACGCTGTGATGTAACCTATATAGAAGGACGCTTCAAAGTTGTTAAATTAAAATTAATTTTATTAAAAGCAATTATTAATATAATTTTTTTTAATCAGTGTAAGATAATTTTGGAATATACTTATACAAAAAACTATGCAGAAACTTTATACAACGTTGTATATCACCGGACGCTCGACAATCGGTTTTTGAATAGACGCTCAGTTGATAGTAGGATGTAAATATATATATATATATATATATATATATATATATATATATATATATATCTAGTAATATATAAACAAATGAAAATTGACAGCTACATTTGAAGTTTATGTGACATACGAAATTTAATGATCAACTGGGTTGGGAGTAATTCTACCCATTACACTTCAGAAGGCATCTACTCCGTGCTGCTCACTTCATCCATTGAGTTACGCTTCTCGTTACGTTAATGTTTTGTGGCTACTAGCAACAAAGTCAATTGTAATTTCTAAATTCTAATTTAATTCATTGCTGTCTATATATAAATTTAATATAATATGTTAAAATATTTTGTACTTTTAAGCCAATTTATATTGTAGACACCTTAAAAAGGACCAAATCTTTCCTCCACAATTTTTCAAAAGGATATATAAGTTTGAAGTTACAAATTCTTAAAAATTTAATTTCTTCATAATGAAATTTTTAAAAAATATTTTTTATATATAAATATTATACTTTGTTATTAATACCATATTGTTAAAGCCTATCAAAAGACGCATTGAGTTTCTTTAACATTATTATTACTGTTTGAGATTTTAATTGTTGTCAGCTCCGTATATTATCAAAGGTACAACATTTATTTGCCAATGTCAACGCCATATACGCTTCTCTGTATTTTTTTGTAGTTTATTGTTAGTGGCGCCGTCGCTAGCGAATTTTGTTGGTTTTAAAACATAGTAAAAGGACAAGTCTGTTCGGTTCCGGCGTTGCCGCGCCAATGTTGTTTTTGTATCGGTCCGCAACAATCCATTGTTGTACAGTTTGATCCGTAAAGTATTTACATTTGTTATATCTGTTATTTGTATAGTTTTGATTGTGCTGTGCTGTGTGTAAATAAATAAGTGTTTTTCGCGTGGTTGTGTGAAAGTCAGATTTACAACCTCACCAACTGTTCCATCATCCATACTCGATATCCTGGGTATCCATCCCTGTTATCCCGCACATTTTTTGGTCCTTCGAGCCGGATACTATCCGGATTATCCGAGTTTTTTTCACCCTTAAAACCACGTGCAAAACCTGTCAAATCCTTGTCCATGCGCATAGCCTGTCAAATCCTAATCCAGTGTCATCCACCCATCCTTTGTTAATTCTAACCTCGCAAACCTGCGTGTAGAATCACGATAACTTCGAAGTCATCGCCAAACAGTTCCGTTTTCGCGTCCGTTACCTTCACCAGGTTCAACAATGGCTGAAGTCTTGCGCCACCAGCAAGAGTTGACGGAACAGATCCGGAAGTTACCGCTGGCACTCCGTACGCAGCTGTCGAAAGAAGAAATAACACCGACAAGCAGGCTGATCGACAGCGCGCTCGCCAACCTACAGAGACATTGGGAGGACTTCCTGACTAACCACCACTCTTTTAGAGCAGAAAAGGGCTCAGAAGCTACGGTGTACTTCGTTGAAGATCACTTCTCCGCCACAGAGCTCTTGTACTTGACGGGTGTCGCTATCCTGGAGGCCCTCCGTCCTTCGCCACCTACGCCAGCTCCAGTTGTCGCTCCAGTTCAACCGCCAATGGCTTCCCTTCCACCTCTACCTAAGGTAAACCTGCCGGAGTTCTCCGGGTCATACTTGGAATGGGAGGCATTCCACGACGCCTTTCAGGGTCTCGTGATAGACCGTGACGATGTTCCCGACGTCCAGAAGCTGCTCCTCCTCAAGGCAGCACTGAAAGGTGAAGCCGCACTCCTAGTGCGTACCATGGCCACCACGGCAGCGAACTTCCAAGGAGCCTGGGACGCCGTCTACGCCAGGTACCGGAACAGTCGGGTTCTGGTAAGTGCTCACCTGTCGGCACTGTTCGACCTGTCCCAGGTATCGAAAGAGTCCGCACGCGACCTGCGGGCCCTGATCGACCGAGCACGGGAAGAGATAAGATCGCTCGAGCAGCTAGGGAGACCTGTAGACAAGTGGGACGACGTCATCGTGTTCTTACTCCTCCGTCGCCTAGACTCCGCATCCCGCCGAGCATGGGAGTTGCATCTCGCTTCCATATATGCGACTCAAACGTTGGTGAACCCCGACTACAAGTTGGAACAGCCGACACTCAAGCAGCTCGAGGACTACTTCGAGATGCGTATCCGCGCATTAGAGATGTCGGCCCCGCTGAGCCCACCTGCCCGCTCCATAACGGCCTCCAACGCGAAGGCTGCGCCACTTCGCTCATACCAGGTCTCTGTAAGCGTCAAGAACACGAACTGCGTGTTCTGCGGAGACTCGCACTCCAACTTCTCCTGCTCATCGTTCCGGGGCAAGTCTCCACAAGAGCGCCTGTCCGAGGTCAAGCGACTTCGGCTCTGCTTCAACTGCCTGGGTTCCCACCAGCGTAACGAAGACGTGCTCCAAGTGCAGCCAGACGCACAACACGCTGCTGCACGACGCTTTCCCATCCAGTTCTGTTACAGGTTCGGTCAGTCCTCCAGAAAGAGCTGCTGCTCTCCATACCTCCACGGTCTCTAGTCACTCCACGCACCAGGGCACATCCCGTGCCATGGTTCTCCTGACCACAGCGCTGGTCACCATCTGTTCGCCCAGCGGACAGCGCGTACAGACACGCGCGCTCCTCGACACCGGGTCCGAGGTGTCTTTCGTCTCTGAAGACATTGTGCAATGTCTAGCCAGGCGGCGCTCCCACGTCAAGGTCGTCGGCGTCGGGGCCTTGCACTCTGCCACGGCCTCCTCACAAGTGGAAGTCGTCTTCCGATCCAGAGCAGCACCTGGTGCCGAGCACCAGGTATCCGCTTACGTGCTTCCACGTCTGACGGCTCACGTTCCACAACGGAGAGTCCGTCCCTTAGATCCGCAGCTGCTGCTGCACCTCGAGCTGGCCGATCCATGCTATCACCGAGACCAGAAGGTTGGCCTACTACTTGGAGCCGACGTTTTTGGCCCTCTACTCCGTCCAGGAGTGTATCCAGTCCCAGGCTCCAAGGTGGTAGCCATCAACACAGCTCTAGGTTGGGTCCTGTCCGAAGCCGTCGATGAGGACGGTGCATCTCCCTTGTCCTCTCTACATTGCCGTGTACAGGAGGACCTGGATCAGAATCTCCGCCGGTTCTGGGAACTTGAAGAGAATCCTGCCGACGTCGCCTCCCGCGGTGCTACTCCGCAAATACTCTCCACCTCGAGCCTATGGTGGAACGGTCCTCCATGGCTTTCTGACGCGACTCAGAATTGGCCGACCGCAACACAAGAGCTACCCGATTCACCAGGTGAAGAAGCTGTCCAGAAAACCCGCTCCATGCCGGTCCAGGTCGAAGAAGAGTTCGCTCTGTTAGCGCGGTATTCCTCCCTGTCACGCACGCTCCTCGTAACAGCCCAGTGCATGCGATTCGCCCGCCGCTGCGACAAGAGAGGAAGAATTTCCAGACTTGCAGGTCTGGAAGATCGAGATCAAGAGACATGCACCGGCTTCTTAACCACACTCGAACTAACTGCTGCGAGAGTCCGTCTGATTTGCAACGTCCAGAGAGAGAAGTTTGCCACTGAAATAGCGCAACTGAAAAGCGCTAGACTCATTCCAAGGACTTCGCCTCTCGTGAGTCTAAATCCATTTCTCAACGCTCACGGCATGCTATGCGTGGGCGGTAGACTCGAGAATTCCGGACTTCCCGATTCCGAAAGACACCCGCCTATCCTTCCAAGGTCATCTCCGCTAAGTCAGCTACATGTCCTACATTGGCACGCATTAGCCCTCCACGCTGGCTTAGCATTAACTCACTCACTCCTCCAGAAGCACGTCTGGATCCTCCAAGGGCGAGCCCTAACAAAGAAGCTGCTCCGAACTTGCATTCCTTGCAGGCGCCGTCGTCCGCTGATGGGCAAACAACTCATGGGAAACCTGCCAGCTGCCAGAGTGACTCCCAGCCGCCCTTTCCTGCGTTCAGGAGTAGATTACGCAGGACCCATCCAGTGCTGCCCGTCTCCAGGTCGTGGACGACACTCCACCAAGGCCTACATCGCCCTCTTCGTCTGTCTTTCCACCAAGGCGCTTCACCTGGAGGTCGTGAGCGACTTGACGACCAAGGCCTTCCTGGCGGCCTTCCGTCGATTCGTTGCACGCCGAGGAGTGTGCAGCGAGCTGCTTTCCGACAACGGCACGACGTTCGTCGGTGCCAGCGCAGAGCTGCGCTTCATGTTCCATCAGGCGTCGCTGTTCTACCACGAAGTAGCTTCTACCCTGTCTGATTCCGGCACACGTTGGAGCTTCATTCCACCGTCTGCACCGCACTTCGGCGGCCTGTGGGAGGCCGGAGTCAAATCAGTGAAGAGTCTCCTCCGCAAAACCATTAGTGAGACGACCGTCACGTATGAGGAGCTATCTACAGTACTGGCTCAGGTAGAGGCCTGCCTGAATTCCCGTCCGCTGACGCCGTCCTCGTCGGACACTGCGGACCTGTCCGCGCTGACCCCAGTGCACTTCCTGGTTGGTTCATCATTGCTGACCGTTCCAGAACCAGGTTCCCATGACGAGCCCAGCGACCTGGCGACCCGCTGGCGGCTCGTTCAACGACTCACACAGCACTTCTGGAAGAAGTTGTCAACCCATACCTGCACCAGCTGCAACAACGTCCCCGCTAGCGCGGGGAAAGATCCAACTTCAGTGTGGGCCAGTTAGTGCTGGTTCACCACCCGCAGCTGCCTCCAGGTAGATGGGCACTGGGCCGAGTGACTGAGCTGCATCCAGGGGCAGACGGCCTCGTCAGGGTAGTCACCGTCAAGACTGCCACTTCAGAGCTTCGCCGACCTATCTCCCGGCTAAGCCCTCTGCCGATCGAGACGGACGTCATCCCCTCAGCCAAGCAGAGACTCGCCGCGCCGCCGTCGCCACCGCTGCGTCGTACTACGGTGGGCAGTCCAGGTCATTCCCAGTCGGCCTGATGTCCACACGATCTTGCTTACTTAAGTTTCATTGTTCTTCCATGTTAATTGTTTAGTTTAGTCGCTTCTCGACTAGGTGGGCAGTATGTTTGAGATTTTAATTGTTGTCAGCTCCGTATATTATCAAAGGTACAACATTTATTTGCCAATGTCAACGCCATATACGCTTCTCTGTATTTTTTTGTAGTTTATTGTTAGTGGCACTGTCGCTAGCGAATTTTGTTGGTTTTAAAACATAGTACAAGGACAAGTCTGTTCGGTTCCGGCGTTGCCGCGCCAAAGTTGTTTTTGTATCGGTCCGCAACAATCCATTGTTGTACAGTTTGATCCGTAAAGTATTTACATTTGTTATATCCGTTATTTGTATAGTTTTGATTGTACTGTGCTGTGTGTAAATAAATAAGTGTTTTTCGCGTGGTTGTGTGAAAGTGAGATTTACAACCTCACCAACTGTTCCATCATCCATACTCGATATCCCTGTTATCCCGCATAATTACAAATAATTAAAAAAAAAATCATTTTGAAAAATCTTTTTTTTTTAATTATTAAATTATCAATCTATATTGTAGAAACCTAAAGATAGGCCAAATTTTCCCTGTACAAGTTTGCAAAAAGACAAATTGTTTATAAGTTATGAATTTTCGAAAATACATTTTATGAAATTTTTTAAATGAATTTTAGAAAATTCATTTTTTGAAATTTTAAAAAAATCTTAACTTTTTTATATACAAACTTTTGTATTTTTATATTGATATTGTATTTCTCATTATCAGCACCTATCATATGGCATTACAAGTTTCGTTGTATTATAAATTCTAAACAAATTATTAAATTTTTAAAGTATTTAAAAAAAATTAAAACTTATTACTTATTTTGAAATTAATCGTTATTGTACATATCTAGAAGAGGACCAAATTTTCTCATTACAACTTTTGGAAAAAATATATTAATTTCGAGTTATGAATTTTTGAAAATTCTGGATTGTCATATTAAATTTTAAAAAAAATCATGTCTTTTTTATTTATAAACTTGAAACTTAGCTATTGATACTGTATCAACACATTATCAATATCTATCAAATAGAACAATAATTCGGGCATATTAATGCCCGTATTCATAAAACGTTCGTTATAGTTATAACGCTTTGTTAAATATTTTCTCCACAAAGTCGTCTTTGATGCAAAATAAAATTTTTGGTTTGTCTACTGTTTTATAATTTATCAAAATATTTAATAAAGCGTTGTAACTATAACGAACGTTTTATGAATACGGACATAAGTATATTACAAACTTTTATTTCTAAATAATAATTTTCTTTTTATTTATTTTCAAAGTAAACTGAGTTGTAAATGTCTAAAAACGGACCAAATTTTCTCCTTACAACTATAGATTTGGGGTTATGAAAAATTTGAAAATGAGAAGGAACACTTCGCCTTGTAAAAAATATATTTTTTGGTGCGAAATTTGAATTCAAAATAATTCCAAAAATATTAAAATGTAAATTTCACTAGGTTCTTCTAGAGATTTCATGGATACCTTCACTTTATTTTTTTTCAGATTTTCTGATTGAAAAAATTAAAAACAATTTTTTCGCATTTATTTGCGCGAATATTCGTTTACCGAGTACTCAGAATTTTTTTCGAACTTTTTGGATAAGTGCATCATTTTGAAAAAAAAAAACATATTTTTTACCTATTTTCTTCTTTTTTTGCGCGAAAATGCCAGAACGTCCTGCGACATTAACCAGTACCTTAAATTTTTTCGGACATTTTGGATGAGTGCTTCATAATGAAAAAAAAACCATATTTTTCACATATTTTCCGCTTTTCTTTGCGCGAATACTAGTGTTCTGTTATGAAAAAATTGCCAGAATGTCTTGCGATATTAACCAGTGCCCCAAAATTTTTGGTGCGAAATTTGAATTCAAAATAATTCCAAAAATATTAAAATGTAAATTTCACTAGGTTCTTCTAGAGATTTCATGGATACCTTCACTTTATTTTTTTTCAGATTTTCTGATTGAAAAAATTAAAAACAATTTTTTCGCATTTATTTGCGCGAATATTCGTTTAACGAGTACTCAGAATTTTTTTCGAACTTTTTGGATAAGTGCATCATTTTGAAAAAAAAAAAACATATTTTTTACCTATTTTCTTCTTTTTTTGCGCGAAAATGCCAGAACGTCCTGCGACATTAACCAGTACCTTAAATTTTTTCGGACATTTTGGATGAGTGCTTCATAATGAAAAAAAAACCATATTTTTCACATATTTTCCGCTTTTCTTTGCGCGAAATTTTTTCATAACAGAACTAGTGTTCTGTTATGAAAAAATTGCCGTTACACCGTTGAACGAAGTCAGCTGTGTTTTTTGTACTCTGTGTTTCTTTACAAAATTGTTGTGGAAAAAGTTTATTTCTAGTGAAATAACTGTGATTAACTAATTATATAATACTTTGTGCTTATTTTGATGTATGAATACAGTGTGAAATCGGTGAATTTGTGAAAATAACCTGAAAAAAGTGTGCTAAAGCAAATAAAAGTCATATGTGCTTTTGCGCGGCAATACGAGTTGCTGCGCTTAAAAAGAAAAGTTATAAACATTTAAATATAAAAAATAATAATAGAATAAAATAAAATATAAATGCAAATGCAAAATTATATAAAGAAATAAGATAAAAATAAAGAAATAACATAAAATAAACTAATTAAAATTATATATTAAAATAAAAAATAAATAAAAAAAGTAACTGCGTCGGGGACCGAACCGCCGGCCCCTTGATTGCTTGTCCGACGTGCTGCCGACTGCACTATTCTCACATATCAACTGTGAATAAATAATGCAGATAAGAGGTTTTAATAAGTTAAAAGAAACAATTTCTAAGATCTAAAATTACAGTTCTAAAGGTAGATTAGTGACAATTAGAGAAACAATTTCTAATAAACTCTTATTCTAAAAATAAAATAAAAATAACGTTCTGAAATAAATTAAGGTCAAAGCTCTTAAAGCTCAACGGTCTATAACAAATTAAATAAATAAAAATAAATTTATATAAAATAAAATTTAAAATAATAATAATAATAACAATAATAAAAAAAACCAATTAAATAATAAAATAAAATAATATCCTATAGGAAAGACTGAAAGCAAATGAATAATAAAAATAGTAAGGAAATAGAGAAATTAAATAAAAGAAAAAGAGATCAAAGAGAGAGTACCGACGCCCCAAAAACAGAGGACGTCTTTAAAAGAAGTAAATTAGTAGAGCGATCACCAGTTAAAACTAGCAAAGATTTAAATATAAAAACCGTAGACAACGCAAACAATATGGACACAGAACAAATACTAAAGGCAATTGAGAATGTAACAAAGATCATGAACGAAAACAAACAAGAATTGATTAATGAAATTAAAGAAACTAATTCCATTATAAAAAAATTAGAAAATGACATAAAAATGAAAGAAGAAGAATGGAAAAAAGAAAAAGAAGATCTACTGACTAGAATAAAGAAATTAGAAAATAGAGAGGAAATGAGAGAAAAACGAGAGAAGAAAAACAATATCATAATAAAAGGTATAAAACTAGAAAATGAAAATATAAAAAATGCGGTAGAAACTTGGCTACAAGAAAATATGAAAATCGAATCTAAAGTAGTAGATGCCTACAAAATAAAAACAAAAATGAACGATGCGCTTGTAGTAAAACTATCCAATTGGGAGGAAAAACAAAAAATTATAAAAAACATGACATTAATCAGAGGAACCAATATTTACATCGAACATGACCTCACACTACACGAAAGAGAGATTCAAGCTATGCTTAGAAGTATAGCAAAAGAAGAAAGAGGAAAAGGAAACTCGACAATAGTAGCTTACAAGAAAATAAGAATAAACGAAAAATGGTTTACATGGAACGAAGTAGACAATAAAATAGAAGAAACGGCTAAGATCAATACAAAAGATAATTTTTTAATAAAATATTAATAAGAGATAATACTAGTATAAGACAGAATATAAGAATAGGATTTTGGAATATTAAGGGTATTAAGGGAAAAAATAAAGAAATCTGGGATCATTTAAAACAATATCATGTAATAGGTTTGACGGAAAGTTGGGTTGAAGAACATAACTGGAAAACAATAAAACAAAAGCTTCCACAGGACTACAATTGGAAATGTATTTATGCAACGAGAATTCATAAAAAAGGAAGAGCAAGAGGTGGAGTGATTACAGGAGTCAGAAAGAATATTGAAGAAATAGAATCAAATACGAACTTTTTAGAAAATATACAAGAAAAAAAAATTAAACAAAACAACGAGATTTGGAGAATTTTAACAATATACAATAATAACAGGCTGCATGCTATACTCACAGAAATAAATGAAAATATCTCAGAAACAGATGAAGAAAATTTAATAATAGGGGGAGATCTGAATGCCAGAATTGGAGAAAATGGAGGACTTTGTAATATAAGTACAGGTGCAATTGACAAACGCAAATCTAAAGACAAAACAACAAACACGGAAGGAACATCCTTAATAAAATGGTGTGAAGAAAGAGGATGGAATATATTAAATGGTAACTACTACGGTGATGAAGGAGGGGAATTCACTTTCATAAATACCAGAAATGAGAGATCCGTTATTGATTATGGTATAACAAATAATATCGCAACGGAGAAAATAATAAAATTTGAAGTAGTCGACCAAACCGATTCTGATCACCAATTAATATGTGTGACTTTAAAGAACCAATCAACATTTTTAAATAAGAAACAGGAGAAAACAAGTCCAGTATGGAATGAAGAAACAATTATACACTATAGAGAAAAAATTGAAATTTTCTTAAACCAACGCGAAGAACAAGAACCAGAAGCTGAAATAAATGAATTAACAAGAGAAATAAATACGGCAATGACAACTAAAACAAAAAATATACAGGGTGTTTGGCGAAAGACCGGCACCCAAAATATTTCGTTTATTTTGAGAGATACAAGAAAATGTTAAGGAGCAAAGCTAAACTAGACAAAGGGACTCATAAAATGATCTTAGTACAAATTTTGTGTCACTTCCGGTTTTAGCGGAAATGGTTCCAACTTTAATTCTAGCATAGGGAATCGGTATTTTTATATTTTTTTACAGAATGTACATAAAATTAGCTCTACAATGATACCAAAGTATCATAGTTTTACTTCAACCATTTCAAAATGGCGACAATTTATTTTCATATTTATGTACTTACAACTATAGGTACTTAACGCAAAAAAAGAAAATTAAAATACCTTACAATAATCAACACAATACAAAAATTTTTTTAAATATAAGAAACAAAATTAAAATTAAAAATACTCAAAATGGCCGCCGTCATTTTGCACAATTTGTCACAATATAAATTTTGTCATTACATCTTCAGGAAAGGTAGATGTAATATTTTTTGACATTATTTGTTTGGTTTCAGGTAACAAAATCTCAAATAGCTGGCTATGGTGTATTTTTTATGAATTTTTATTAGTAAATATTTTAAAAATAAAGAGTCGCCATTTTGAAATGGTTGAAGTAAAACTATGATATTTTGGTATCATTGTAAAGCTAATTTTATGTACATTTCAAAAAAATATATAAAAATACCGATTCCCTATGCTAGAATTAAAGTTGGACACATTTCCGCTAAAACCGGAAGTGACACAAAATTGTTACTAGGGCCATTTTATGAGTCCCTTTGTCTAGTTTAACTTTGCTCCTTAACATTTTCTTGTATCTTTTAAAATGAACGAAATATTTTGGGTGCCGGCCTTCCGCCAAACACCCTGTATATACGAGCACAATACACAAAAACGACTGGTGGGATAAAGAATGCAAAGAGAAGCAAAATGACTTAAGGAGATGTCTACGACACGTTAGGAAAGGACATGCAACATATGAGATATACAAGCAGAAAAGAAAAGAATATATAGCAGTATGTAAAGAAAAGAAAAAAACACATGAACGTAGATCAATCCAAGAACTGTACAATATAAACTCTGAAACACAAGCATGGAAGTATATAAACAATGAAAGAAAGAAAATCAGACAGACACCTGACGAAAATATAACTGGAGAAGCATGGCAACTACACTTCCAAAATTTACTACAAGGAATTGACAAAGAACCAAATCAAAAAATCAACGAAAAAGAAAGAAGCACATATAATGAAAATGATATTACGGAAGAAGAAGTAAGGACACAAATAAAAAAACTAAAGAAGAACTAAGCAACGGGAGAAGACGGAATACCAAATGAGGCCTGGTTGCATGGAGGAGATAAACTTCTAACAACAATAACAAAAATCTTAAATAAAATATGGAAGGGACACAAATTTCCAAAACAATGGAGTAAAGGAGTAATAGTACCAATACACAAGAAAGGAGATACGAGCGTACCGAGTAATTACAGAGGAATTACTCTACTAAACACACTATACAAAATATATGCCATGATTCTGAATGAAAGACTCCAGAAGGAGTTAGAAATTAAAGATATACTGCCAGATACACAAGCCGGTTTTCGTCAACAAAGAATCACCGTGGACAATATTTATATATTGAATTATTTAATAGAGCGGCAAATAGCACAAGAAAAAGGAAAACTCTACACGTTCTTTATAGACTTCCAAGCGGCATTCGATAACATTGACAGAAAAATATTATTTAACATAATGAGAAAAAAAGGAATAAACGAACACTTGATACAAAAAATTGAACAAATATATTCAAAAACATCAAATGTAGTAAGAATAGGTCAAACAAATACAAAAGAATTCTGGACCATAGCAGGTTTAAGGCAAGGGTGTCCGTTAAGCCCAAGTCTATTTGCTATATACCTATGCGACATCGAAGAACACTTCCAAAAAGGACAAACAGGGGGCGTTGTTATTGCTACTATCAAATTCTGGACCCTGGCGTACGCTGATGATTTAGTTTTGTTGGCATTAACAGAGAAAGAGATGGAATCGATGATTAAAAGACTAGACATATATCTACGAAAAAAGAAAATGACCTTGAACATAGATAAATCTAAAATTATGACGTTCAAAAAAGGAGGAAGAAAAAAAGAAGAAAATTGGGTATGGAGAGGGCATAAAATAGAACGGGTAAAGGAATTCAAGTACCTCGGATATACATTTAACCAGAGCAACAACATGGAGAAACACGTAGAACAAGTATTAAAAAAAGCAAATTGTGCAATAAGAGAAATTTGGGGTATCGCTGAAAGAAAATTCAAAAATAATTATAAAATTAGAATTATGTTATTTGACTCTATAATAAAAAGCATAATTATGTACGGAGCCGAAGTATGGGGATGGGAAGAAAACACAAAGCTGGAACAAATACAACAAAAATACTTAAAGTGGACACTAGGACTCGACAGACACACACCACAGTACATTGTCTTAGAAGAAACAAAGAGGAATAAATTGAGAATAGAAACCGGATTACGAGCTTTAAAGTATGAAGAAAAGATTCGAAACTCTAACGAAAGAAGAATAATACACCAATGTTGGAGAGAAATAAAGAAAGCAACAGACAAAAACCGACCTCTAAATAACTGGGAGAAACGTAGAAAAAATTATTTTGAAAGAAATTGTTTCTCAGCAATAGAAGTAGAAAGGAGGAGAGAAGAGAACACAGGAATCGACAAACTATTAAAAATTAGAGACCAAGACGTTCAGAAACAAGAGCAGATTGAGAAAATATGTAACTCCAAATATAATCAAATGTACAAAAATATTACAACAATAGATCTGCCAAAATATTTAACAAGCAAAAAAGGGAAAGATATAAAAATAATTGCCAGATTAAGATGCGGAAACGAAGCAAATAACAATAAATACTGGATGAAGAAAGAAGAACGCCTTTGCCGATTATGTAAAGAACACGAAGAGACGCTATTACGCTTATTGTATAATTGCACGTACCTTCCAAAACAAAATTACAGTCCATACCACATCCTAGACGAGTCCGGTGAGAGAGAAATATGGGCCAAAGCAGTCAAAAGAAAAAGAGAAGAAATGAAATAATAACCTATTTATTGTATATATACTCAAGTTAATTAAAAGATATGATAAATGTATGTAAAAATTCAAAGCCGAAAGGCATGGATTAAAATAAAATAATAATAATGAAAAAATTGCCAGAATGTCTTGCGATATTAACCAGTGCCCCAAAATTTTTTCGGACTTTTTGGATGGGTGCGCCATTTAAAAAAATATATATATTTTTTACCTTTTTGCCTCTTTGCTTTGCGCGAATCTTATTTCTTTATTTTTGAGTAGCTATACTTTTAGAAATAAAAATATTTCGATACATCTATTTATTGTCCTCAGATGTGATTTTAACACTTCCATGTGAGTGCATAACTTCATTCAATCGTGGGTGAAAATTCACTATAGCTGAGTTAAAACAAAAATGTGATTATGTAAATAATATCACTTTATCATAATTTTCAGTGATAATATGGCTTGTTTATCATGAAATGTTACTTTTACAGGTAATATCTAGCTTCTGGCACTTTAATAATGTTTATAATATATGATTTTGATAAATTTGATTAAATTATATCCACATGTTTACTAATTGTATTTATGTGTCACTTTTTGTATTTAATTTAACTTATTTATATATAAAAATTAAAAAAAAAAAACCATTATTATTATACATAAAGCTTGGATTTTTATGCAAGGAAAACAGGAAGAATATGCGTATATATATGGAGGCTTTTATTGGAAAATATGCAGTTAGGTGTCCAATATATGCAAAAACATATGCACAATATGCAGTACAAGAATACAAAATATATAGCAAAAAATACTCACCCATCTAAACATCAGTTGTAATATCTATGTAAAGTTTAAATACAGTATAAAATTATTTTTTTTTATGTAAAATATAAATAAAATAAAGTTTATACAAATTTATTTGCTTAAAAATACAGTTATAATGATTTGCTTCATATTAATTATTTACAGAAATTTACAATCTATTACTATGAGCTACGGAATATAAATTCATTTGCATTAATAATTAAATGTTTTTCCAAGTTACCCATTTTAAATGATTGCCTTCTGTCACTTAGTATGTTTTTATACATAGAAAAACTGCGTTCTACGTCGACAGATATAACAGGGGCATATTTTAATGATGATAATATTTGATGGTCAATTCTTAGCTCGTCTGAAAATTCCCCATCCAAAACTTTTGATACGAGTGTTATAGTAGTGAAACCTTCGTTTTTTTTAAAATCTTCCTCTAATTTTTTTGAAACTGATTAAGCAATAAGCCCCTGCGCTTCAATAACAGGTAACTTTAATTGTGCTTCTAATTTAACTGATTCATTTAAAAGTACTCCCTGTTTTTCCAATTTTGTCATTGTCTCAATAATTAATTTATAATTGTTATTAATAAAACTCAACTTCTGGCCTATTTGTGGATCATTTAATATTTTTTTGCACCCTTTATTGCCACAGAGGAATCATCATAAAATTTTGACATTAATTGACTTTAATTTGTTGTAAATATTTTAAATAAAACAAAGCCGCGTCAAGCCATGTGCCCCATCGTGTAACTACAGGTTTAAGAGGAAGTGGAACATCTGTTAGAATTTCTCTATATATTTGAATTCTTGTAGGAGCTTTCATAAAAACTTTTTTCATGTTATTAATTAAATTGTTGATTGATTTCGTATTTCTTCGGCGACTCTATTTATTCCGTGAGCGACGCAAGTACAATGTATTAAATTAGGGTAAAATACTTTTAAATGTATTCCCGCGTTGATCATGTATGTAGCGGCATCAGTTAGCAACAATACGATTTTATCGAACGACACAGCATTTGACAAAAATATATTAGTCAAATTTTCTTGTATAAATCTACTGATAGTTACGTTATTCGTTTCTTCTAATTCTTTAACTGCTACAAAATTTTCAGATAAAATATATATCGACCGCGTTCATCTGTAGTTTCATCAACAATAATATAATAGAAATTATTTTCTACGTGTAAATGTGTCTTAATTTTGGACAAAGTATCAGTGTAACATGTATCTAAAATTCTTCTCCTTAAGGTGAAATAATACCCCAAAGTATTTTGTTTCTAGCACAATAGATGTCGCCTAAAACGTTTTATTAAAATCCTGTAGCATAGGCAATGTGCATAACAGTATTGCTGAGCTATTCAATAAGTGACTACCTTATAACAGATGACACTTTGATAGTTAGTAAAGACTCCAACCATTAATAAGGCGGTCGTTTCGAATTCAAAATGCATAAATATATACAGGTTAACACCTATTGAGAAATCACATTTAACAAGAATTGTGATCTAAATCATAATTATTTTGTTTTAATACATAATATACTATGGGATACATTTTTTCAACTTCTTCAGATATTATGATTCATTTTTAACATATATTTATTAATTTATTACTAGATTTTTAAGAAATGTACTTTGGTAACATCACGATTTACGATACTAGAACGTATCAAATTTCCAGGAATGTAGGGGGAATTTTTTCGCCGGACATAAACAATAAGGGTGTTATTATGGTAACCAAGAATGCACCTCTAGATACAAATATAAAATCCTTACACACAACTTTCCTTGATAACATTCGAAACACTACGATTTATAAATCTTAATTTTTTATTATTTTTGTTGTGTTGTATGTTTGAAAATAATGAGCTTATCCACTTCATTAAGATTTGACTTATTTTGCAAATATTTTCATAAATTGCTTTACAACTATGTAAACAAATATATAATTACACTTATGCCCGAACTTATAAAAGCGAATTATATATTTTATACCGGTTTATAATAATAATACAATATTATATATATATATATATATATATATATATATATATATATATATATATATATATTTTCTGAATTCAATCATGTATTCATTTTTTTTTTTTTCAGTAAGCTATGTATGTATTACAATTATTTTGTACATTGTTCCTCAATATTTTTGTTATGTTAGGGTATAAAATAAATACATGATTGAATTAAAAAAAATACTCTATCGAATAGACATAAAAAAACATACTATCCCATTTAAGAAAATATAACTTTGTGTTGTAACTAGAGAGCCACTGGTTTAAAAAATATTTTCTTCCCTAATCGGATGTCCCCCTTGGACCTCTATAAAATTGTCTTATAGCATTTTATTGTATCTTTAATAATATAGAAATTATTTGAGGTAGCTCGTTTAGCTGTTACACCCTGTATATATAAATTAATAATAAATTATTAAGTAAAATAAGTGTTTACAATTCAAGTTCATAATCTAGACTAACTACAATATGAAAATTATGCTATACATGTAAATTAAGAGGATATGATTACGCAGCTGGGGAAAAGTACTGGGTAACACGATAATGTTTAGGTCAGCTTAATTGTGGCACTATAACTCCTCCACCCTTAGAAGGAAGCACCCCCTGGTAGTTGAAGCTCGATGTCGTTTGGCTGCTTGGCTGGGGTTTGTTTCTTCATGCGGATTCGAAGCCGTCTGATGGTATAGTAAAACACTGTAACTATAACTATAATATAGAGTAGTAATGTCCAAATACTGGGAATGTGAATGTCCAACTTGTCATCACTAATAGGTATTAGCTGATTCAAATTTATCTCACTAAGTTTTAATGATTTTAAATTTATCGTGAAGTTTGATGTTTTATTGATATAGTGTTTAAATTTTAGTTTGGGGTTATTATTGGTGATCCTTGCGTTTTGTCGACGAATATTAACTTTTGATTATTAAATATTATATCGCACTTATGATCGTTGTTTATTAGGTAGATGCCGGCTAATGATTCGATGCTGGTTTTTTCGGGACAGCTGATTGTGATTCTCTCTTCGGCGGGCAGGATGGCTAGGTACTGATTAATTTCAGGCAGAAGCTCGAAATGGTTCCCTTGGAGTTCCAATCGGGTGTAGTGGCACTGAGTTGTTTTTTGATTAAGAAGTATTTCTTTTTAGCAATTGGAGTTGATATGGGCATGGAATTTATGTGAGCACTAATATATTCTGCCTTGCATGCACATCTCGTTCAGAGGAATAATTTCATTGTCATTTTTTAATATGTATTTCGAGTTGGGAATAATTGTAACAAATTCTGAACCATACTTAGTTGGGGTTGATATTAAATGGTAAAGATCGAAATTTGTTTCAAAATTGATTGGTAGTGATATGAAATAAATTATTTGTGAGGCTTCTATTTTACAATTAATTTTTAATAATTGTTCGTATTCCAGAATGTTTTCAAGTTTAATTTCAAATGGTAACTGAGTTTTATAGTGGTCAGATATTTTTTGGATTTCCTGTAATAATTCATTGGGCTGGATAATGCTTGGGTGAAGAGTTCTCAAATTGCAGAAGGTTAAGGAATTTTCTACATCTTGCAAAATGTTTAAAATGGGGTTATAGAGGAAAATTAATTGATCGAAAATATTTTTGGTGAAGGTGAAATCTTCAATGATGTATTTATTAACGATTTCTGAAAGTTGGATTAATTTTGATTTTAGAATATTTTCATTATGTTGTATGTCTTGTAAAGTACTATTAAATCTGTTTATAATTTGGTTATTTATTGTATATGACCGTTGTAGTTGGTTTTCTAATACATGTTGATTTTGTGCAAGGTTTGTTAGAATTTCGTTGTAGCGTTGGCCATCTTCGGCATCTAAATTTCCGAAAATGAATTTGAAAACAGTTCCCAATCCATTGATAAGGCCTCTTTTAGATCTTTTTACTAAGGCGGTTGAATGAACTCCAATGTTCGTTATTTTATTGTCAATATTGTTTCTTATGAAATTTATTATTTTCACATAATTTTGAGAATCGTTGACATGATGGGAATTATTGGAAATAATAATTTTTAGCTTTTCGTATTCGTCATTCAGGTTATTGTATTGCTGGAAGAGGGGATCTAGGCTATAGTAATGGACAAATGTATGGGATGATTTTTCGAGTTTTGCGGATCCTAATTTGATTGGGAGTATTCCCAAATTTTCGGTTATGTTTTGGATGACTGATCCATTGCTGATCGCGAGGAACCTGGAAGAATTTTAAATTTGTAAGTTTTCTTCCTAGGTCGTTTAACGTTTGCTAAATGTATTTTTTGTACAGTATTACCGTGTGTGGGTGTTATTTTAGCGGTTTTTAAATTTTTGTTAACTGTCTGGATAGTCTCTTGTTTGTATTTGTTTTTTGTTTTGGATTGTTTTTGCCTATTTTTCACATGTACTTGACTGGGGATTTCTGGTAGTTCTTCTCTGCTTTCGTTTATTTTGTCAATATTTTTTTCTTTATTTTGATTTATTTTATTTCTTATTGATTCATATAGTAATTTAGTTTTGTTCCTGTGATTCTGAATATAATTGTTTACTAACTGTTGGTCTATGTTTATGTTAAAAGGGGATTTTGTGTCAATGTGACCGGATATAATTTCAGATGGTTTTAATTTTGTTACTGAGTGTATCGTATTATTATAGGCCAAAAGAGCATAATTTACTTTAGTTTCAAACGGTTCTTTTTTGTAAATTTCCTGGTTATTAAAAAGCCTAATGTGTTCTATTAATGTAGAGTGGAAACGTTCGATGATTCCGTTTGATTCAGGGTGTTGTGAACTTATAAAATGAATTTGGATTTTGTGCAGAGTTAGTAATTCTGTGACAACCGAATTTTTAAATTCCAAATCATTATCTGATATTATTTGCTCGGGTATGCCGTGGTGTGTGAAATATTTGACTAATTTATTTACAATCTCAATACCTTGTCCAGATTCTAATTTATATGCCTGTGCATATTTTGAAAATGAATCAATGATTGTTAAGAACTTGACTTTTTCTAATGTTATGCTGTCAATATGGAGCATCTCGAAAGGTTTAGAAGCGGTGGGTGTTATGTTTAGTTTTAGTTTGAGTGGTCTCCTATCGTACTTTGTTATTTGACATATCTCACATGATATGGAGAAATGAAGGCCTTGGTGATCCATTTCGAACGTTTATTATTTTCGAATGCTAGGACGTTTCGAACCTTAGTGGTTCATCTTCAGCAAAATGTGCAGAGATTTCTCTGAAGAATCCTTTTTCTTCCATTGTAGGTCGAAATCCCGGTGGGTGATGTAGAAACAGGAATAATCTGGCCAGTTCCTGCGTAGATTTTTTCACAGTAGGAAGGATCAGTGAAAATATTTTATTATTTAAAATTAATTAATTACTTTTAAAAAACATAGTTCACAACAACACAGCGTTTGGAAAGTAACGCGCATTTGAGGAATATCGATATTCCGATTCGGATATTAGCTTCGATTTATATACAGGGTGTTTATCGAAAGGCCGGCACCCAGAAAATTTCGTTTATTATGAGAGATATAGAAAAATGTTACGAAACAAAATTAAACTAGTAAAAAACTCATAAAATAATTTTAGTAAGAATTTTGTGCCACTTTCGGTTTTAGCGGAAGTGTGTACAACTTTGACTCTAGTATAGGGAATCGGTATTATTATATTTTTTTTTGGAATGTACATAAAATTAGCTCTAAAATGATATCAAAATATCATAGTTTTACTTCAACCAAACTAGTATTTAAAATTTATTCACAATAGTAACAAGAACACTTACTTACTACAAGATGCTTCATCTGAAGTAACAGCTTGTGTTAGCGAAAGTGATGAAACTCTAAAAATAATACAATTATTACCAATCATATTAAAAATAAAATATTTTTATACTTACTCTTCATTACTACTATTGACCCTAAAATATCGTTGCCGTTTTTATAGCTTATTAATGTATCCCTTCAAGAAGCTGCTAAAGGTGAATGCAAATAAAACAAAGTATATGCGAGCAGGATTACAACCATATAACGAACAAGAAAACCTCACTGTTAACAATATTAACATTGAAGGCGTTTCAAACTTAGTTTACCTAGGTTCTTTAGTGACATCCTATAACAATACATCAGCCGAAATCGGAAGAAGATTACATGCAGCCAACAAAACATATTTTGGACTTCGAAAACACTTAAAATCAAATCTATTAAGTAAAAGTACAAAGTGCAAAATATATAAAACCTTGATCATAATTTAATTAAAAAAAAGTAGGGCTGAGCTGGTCTCGCACCAGGTCTTGTAGATTATTTATGTTATGAAACAGTCCTCGTATCCACTCGGCTATGGAGCATTTTGTTTTTGACGTTTCTTATTCGAAAATATGAAGGATAACCTTCAAAATACAATTTATTTTATCAAATATTTCAGTTAGAAAAGGCCATATTACACAACATTTGGTTTTATTAGATGCAAAATTAAATAATCTAACTAACGATACCATATACACCCGATTTTATTTAGCGGGACAGATGGAAACAGCAAAAAACTGTTTTCCCATGTTATTTCCCTATGTCAAGGTTTTCAGTAATCACCCGGTATATATATATATATATATATATATATATATTAGTGTTGAAGGCCCTGCTTGAGCTTTACATGAAGCATTCCTTTTACACAGTTCTGTGCAACGTCGTTTCTGGTAGTTAAACAGCAGCAAAGAGGCGCTAATATTATAAATATTTCTAAATATTGAAACTTAAATACATACTTACTATAAAGTTAGAGAAATCTGAAATAATGCAGAAAATGGTACAATTGGACCATTATCTTTTTTTTCCTTTTTGAAAAAGTTTAAAACATTTAAAATAATGTTCCGCGGCTTGCTGTTAATAACTTTTCTGGGCATTTTTAGCTTTTTCAAATATTAAATTAAAAACTATAACCTTAAAAAAAATTACCGCACAAAACTCTTTTGCCGACTAAAACTTTAATAGATTTCTGTACTACCGGCAGAGAGCTTAAACTCCTGCTGAATGGGCTTATAATACAGCTCATGTGGCGACAAGGGTGACAGTCGAAAGATGTTTTGGGCAATGGAAAGGTATGTTCCGTGCCTTATCTAACGGTATACAACTGTCCATCCCTACAACTAAAGCTGCAATCGTAGCAATGGCTGTTCTTTTCAACATCAGGAAACTGCATGGAGAAGAAGATGAATATAGTAAGTTACTTATCTTTGGTTGTTTATTGCTTTTAATTCTTTGGTTTTTGTCTCGTAGTTTATTAAATGTTTATTTATTTGTTTATACTTGCAGGTTCTGATTCGGATCCAGTGTCTGATTATGATGGAGAAGAGAACAGTTCTTGCACAATGCAGCCGTCACAAAGAGGGAATGCTTTTCGTCGCCAGTTTATTAGAGAACACTTCACCAGGCTGTAAATATTCTTACTCTAGCAGGAGACAGATTTTCAAACAACAATTCAACCACATATTTTACGGTAACTTTGGACAAACGATATTTTCTACGATATTCTACTTTATTATAAACTTCAAATAGATATAGATTTTAAAGTACATTGCGTATATTTTTTCTTCTAGTTGATTGTACTCGTCTCATTTCGTGTAAATAATTTTCTAATTGTAATTATAAATAATAAAATAAATTATTTACAATAAAATGAATTTAATAAGAAATGTATTTAACGTTTATTTAATATAACAAAGTTTAAGAATAAAGTATAATTATATTATAAATTTAAGAAAAATCAGTAGGAACTGGTATAAAATTTAGTTCATTTTGTAGTCTTTGAATATCCAAACGGATTTTCGCTTTATTTAATTCTTGAACTTCCATTTTGGACTCATGAAGTTCCTGTTCTCTTTTATTTCTATTATTCAAGAATTCAATTTGAGCCTTGAGATATTCCTCGTCGAAGGCACTCATTTTTGTTTTTTCGGCAGAGGTCAGTGTTGTTCCTAACGGATTTATGTTTGTACTAAAGGAGTAAACAAAATTGTACAGTTTTGTAACAAATTGTACAGTGTCGCCATCTTTCCAAGGTCTTTTAATTTAAGTCTGGTTTTTTTTTAAATAAATCACAACTATAAACTTCAATATACTTCTATTATATATTTATATGTTATAAATATAATAAATAACATTCTGTAAGTATAAATTACTAAATATAAAACAAAACAAAAAAAAAATAATTCTGTGGTAAATATAATAAAAAAAATAATGCATCAGTCAGGTTCAGGTACATTTTTTAGGCGATCTCGATCTCGGAAGAGTTGCCTATTGTTCATTACTATCACTACTATCAGCATCACCATCGTCGTCCACACTTATGATATTTAATGTGTGTTCGTTAAATTTCAAAAGATTCTTATTAGGTTTCCATTCCAAAGATGCATTTGGAATAGTCCTTAATTTGTCTTTTACTGATAAGATTGCGGCACAAGTGCTTATTAACAGTTTATTTCTAAGAAAATTCTTAATTAATGATAATTGAGAAAAACTTCGCTCTGCAGTAGCTGAGGAATGAGGCAGAGTTAATATTGTTTTGACGATAATCATCAGGTTTGGAAACATAGCATTTCCATTACCATTTTTTTGTTCTGACACCCTTTTCCAAAAAATATTAAGATCAGTTTGATTGTTACAATTTTGAAGTTGAATTTCACTTAAAAGCTGCCATTCTGTATTTGCTGATTCTAAATTTACAGCAATATTTGGAAATAAAGTTATAAATTCAGATATGGATAAAACATCCCCTGAGAGCGCCACTTCAGGTGTAAACAAAGATGCATACTGTAGATATTTATCATTAAAATCAAATCTTTTTTTGATTCAATGTAAAAATCTAAGGCTCGAAGACGAAAATTATGTAAATCTTCTTTTGATATTTGGCTGTCAGCAAACCTTATCAAAACGTCTGATTTGGCACCTACATAAATTTTTTCTAGTTCCAAATAATTAGATGGATTACTTATTACTACATCTCGAAAATCTTTGGTAACCAACACATCTCGTTTGATAAAACACTTTAAAACAGTTTTATATAAAGTTGTTAACTTATTCAGCAATACAGGTAACTTTGGTTTCTCAGATTGTAGTTCAATGTTAACTTTAGAAATTAAATCTAACACATACGACAAAAATAACAAATACAATTTAAAAATATTATTATGTAATGCGTTTAAAATTGATTTTGCATTGGGCAAGTTGTCTTCCAATGCAGCCCTTTGAAAAAACAAAGTGAAGGAGTTCCAATGTTTCAGAATTCTATCCACGACAGCCTGAAATTATAAATATGGTTATAAAACAAGAAAAACAAATAAAGTATGTCTAATACCTTTAAAGATAACCATCTTGTCTGGCTCGGATACAGCATCTTGGATGGTTTTTCTTTTGCAAATATTTGGCACTCCTTCAGTTCCTCTATTCTTTTATTACTATGTGCAAAATAACTATATACATCGCGTGTAAATTGTTCCACACTTCCAGGTTACTTTTGTGCTGCAGCTGAAGCACACAAATGTAAGGAATGACAGGAACAACCTTGTATGTAAATTCGTGGCAAAATCTCTTGGAATTTTGCCTTCACTCCTTTAATATTTCCCATCATAGTATTAGCATTATCGGCGCCAAAACCAATAACTCTTTCAATCGGAATTCTGTTATCTTTTAATAATTTTATTACCATATTAAATAAAGCTTCTGCTGTAGATGATTCAGCTTCGATTAAATTTAGAAATCTGTCTACAACTTCTCCATCCTTCCAATATCTTACAATCACTGACAAGGACTTTTTAATACTCACATCTGTTGTCTCATCAATGATTAATGAAAAGTTTGTAGACATCAAATCATCACATATTTCTTTTCTAAAAGCAGGCGCCATAACACCAACAATCAATTTAGTGGCCTTTTTTCTTTTAATATTTACATTTTGGGCAATTTTAGAATCAGGATAAATGGCTTTATTAAAGAGGGGCCAGGTATCCATTAAAAGTAAAGCTAAATTTTTATCACAGATATAAGCACACATTCTCAATTCTGCTTCTTTTATTAACTGCGATTCTTTTTGTACTTGAGGACTAAATAATGACTGTGTAATCTGAACACAATTCTTTGCAGCATTTATATTTTTAATGTGAGAAGAGTTCGATTGGTGTCTCTTTAAATGAAAATTGCCACCTTGTACAGTAGTATTGCATACCTTGCAAAAAGGCACCTTTTTTTCAGGATCAACCCAGTCGTATAATTGAGAAACTATTTCCACTTTTGGAACATATTTCTTTTTAACTTTTTTTGATAGTGGCTCACTCTCTTCTACGTAGCTACGATTGTCATTGATGGTATTAGAACTTTCAATTTTTTTTTCATATTCTTCGTTAATAAAACGCTGTGACACATCAACACAATTATTATTAAAATTCTCCTCAGATGCTGCTTTATTGGTTACTTCATTCTCATTTTTTCTTTTAAGAAAAACAAATCTGCAATTATGAAATTCTTTATATCTACACAAAAAGAATTTTTATCAATTACTACTTATCCATATTATGTTGGGGTTATATTATCGTCAACGTCAAGGATTCTACTTCAACTTCAAGTCGTCAAATGTTATGTCACATGTCAAGTAGATGCGTCACGTTGTCACGTTACCAACTTACGGGGAATTACTAAATGTTACTAAATGTGAAGGTTGGTAAAGGTAAGTTACTAACAACTGAACAAAAATTACTAGATATAATTTTTTTGGGTGTCAAATTTAAAAATTTAGTTTCTATCTATACATAA
Organism: Stenolophus ochropezus; assembly: GCA_035578165.1. Lineage (NCBI taxonomy): Eukaryota > Metazoa > Arthropoda > Insecta > Coleoptera > Carabidae > Stenolophus > Stenolophus ochropezus. The sequence continues at coordinate 50,580,847 of JAQOWZ010000003.1, read as the reverse complement.
TTAAATTTGATATTTGAACACAAAATGTACAAAACTGGCACTGTTTTTGTAATGTAGTACAGTTGTACAGTTCGTTACTCTAATGTACACAATTTTGTACAATTGTACACCCAAGAACAACACTGGCAGAGGTACTCCCGAATTTTCAATTTGCCTTTTTTCTCTCCTTGTTGGAGGCAATGGAGTAGGATGGGGAGAGGATTGTGGTTGGGATTCGGAACGGGAGATATTTTGTAGGAATCTAAGTAAAGAAATACATTATATATTTAAAAATATAAATAGTTGACTTTATTTCCAAGATTCTGATATTGCGGTAAATTCTAATAAACATATTTATATTCAATTAAACCTACAAAACATTGTTAGTTTATACGAGCCTAGTCACACATGAATCGAAGCATCGAATTGTTTTCATAAGAGAATAATTTAACCGGCAATGATAGCGCATTCGATTAGCGTGCCTCTGTTCACAGCGTCGCTAAACTATAATAAAAAATAAATACCGCTTTGTTCTACTGGTTCAGAACCCACTATAAGATCATTCTTTAATTCATGTGTTACTGAGCTTGCCGATGTAAAACTTAAAACTAACTTGCATTATACTATTTTAAATGGATGAAAGCTGAAACAAAAATACATACACATATTTCTTAATATTTTTAACTCTTACCCAGTCTGCGGATCCACTATAAATTCATCTTCCTCCTCACAATGCCTGTCGGGTTGTTGACTCGTCTGTAATTATTAATAATTACGAAAATAACTCATTTTAATTTATTGTTAATTTCATACTTGCTGATCTGAATCAAACTGATTAGTATCAGTTTCGAAATCAACTGGGCAAATATCATTTATTGCCCAGTCAAATTCTGAGGGACAATCTTCCTCAGAAGGTCCTGGTTCTCCACCTGTAGCTCGCTGGTACTTCCTGTATTTGCTAATTTTTGTTTTAGCTGAACATTTAGCCCTGTGATAATATTCCCTCAATCGCTGCCAATCTCGGCAATATCCATTTGCCCCAAACTCCTCGCTTAGTTCCATCCATTTTCTTTTTCTTTCTTTCATAACTTTTAAATCATTAGATTTGCTGTCTCAAATTAATTTGTTATCCCTAACAAATTCAATAATAATTTTTTTTTCTTCTACAGAAAAATTTTTCTTTTCTCTTGCCGGCTTCATCTAAAATATACGTGATATGTTATTATTCTTGTTATAGAAATTTAACAATGTGAATTTATGTGCAAAAAATAAAACAAGAACTTATGATACTTATTTGATATACTTAATTATTTCTACATCTAACCTTACACAGTTCGTAAATGAGTATTATGGTTGATTACTCACAGAAAAGAAGTAAATAAATATAACTAATAATGAAATACTTACTTTTAGTAGCAGAAAATTAATGTAAATAATAAGAATTTATATTGCACACTTACAATCAGATACTGAAATCAGAGAGTACTAATATTTATTTGTTTCTCGTATCTCCTTGACGACGCGTGACATATGCAACGTTGCCACGATTATTTTTTCACTTTTCGCACTTTCAATAAAATCGGTGATAAAATGAGTTGGTAATACAGAGCACAATAAAAGTGAACTTACACTTTTATCAAAAGTGACAATAAAAGTATTAATAAAAGTGAGCTCGTAATACGGACCAATGTGTATGAGAGAGATAAACTATTATGTTAATGTCGTGTAATGAATTCACTTGATATGACGTCACTGCTATATGAGCTGAATCCGACTATAGTGCTCTAACACAGATAAAATATTACTTTTTTAAATAAATTTTAAATAGAATATTACCGGTACTACAGCTTCAGGAGTTTCACCGTTCCTTACCAAAATGGAATATTTCATTATTGCCAGTAAGCGTTCCTCTGTAGGACTTAATATAACCGTACTTTATGACCCACCACCAGTTCTTTTTTGGATGCCATTAATTTGCTTCTATTTTCTCTTTATGGAATATTTCCACTCATTCTAAGGGCCGATTTTTCCACCTCTGGTTAAAGTGCCGGTTACCTTAAGCGTCGGTTAATAGGAAAATATCTCATCGAAGTAGTAAATAACGAATATTTTTGACAACTTACATCAGTCTTTCGATGCGAAATTTTTCTATTAACCAGTGGTTAAGATAACCGACACTTTAACCAGAAATGGAAAAACCGGCCCTAAGTGAAAGGAGGAGTAATCAGACCACTGTAAGTTGTAGATCATTTTCTTCTGTAACTAAGATTGCATTCAGTTAAGTGGAAACCAAAACAACGTAATAAATAAACTATACTTACCACCTGCCATTGCTTCCACTGCTTCTGACGGCTTAGTTTAGAGTTAAGAATGTATGTTAAGAGGCTGTTGTCCAAAAATGAACTTTTTCGGTCTAGGATTGTGAACTTATTTTACATACCAAACTGTTGAAATTTTACATGATGAATAAGAAAGGATAACTCTAGCCCGCTAAAGAGCCTTTTTTTATAAATTGTACAAAATAAGTGAGTAATTTGTAATTAAAATTGGACAATTTTTCGAAATTTACTAATTTCAATCTAATCCTGAGACATTATTATTGAACTTATATTGTTCAAATTTTGTATACTACATAACTAAACATATCTAAAGACCGCTAAATGAGAATATTTTAAATATGTTTTGTTGTTTCACAACAAATAAATATTAAAGTTTCTACTTTTACAGTATCAGTTTTTATGGTTTAAATATAAAAATTTAACAATATGACCAGCCAATTCAATAATATATGTGTTTCTAAATTAATTTCTAATTTCAAATTGTTAATATATAAATTTGTTTAAAAGTTATAGCAATTTAAAGATCTGTAAAATTCATGAAATTTAGTTTGTTGTTTCCGCACTAGATGTCTCTCGCAGACTATTCAAAGCCAAGTCCGCCCAGTTCATATTCTCTATTTCCTGATTGGTTTACTCTCCCCACTGCTAGTTTCCTTGTACAGATGTACATAAATTTTTGTGTAGCTTAAATGGGATATGAGCATTAGAATAAAAAATATTGTATATTCGGGTGCACAGCTGTACCACAGTTCGGTAGAGGGGGTAGTATGATGGGACAGCCCACTGGCTACCTCGTCTCTCACGTCGCGGCCAGGCTTACCTCGCCGGGATTGCGACAACAGCCTCTTAACTCTTTCCATTCCTCCCTCGCTTTAACGCGAGCATTTGGGCCATGTGCTAACTCGATATGAAGCTCCATGTATTCCAATAGCTTTTCGAATTTTTTTTTTTGTTGTTTTGCCTGCTCTTTTTATTGACACTAATAAAAATACGAATAATTATTCATTGAAATATAGGTTATAATGCATAAAAAATCAAAAAATTTAAAAAGTACAATATTTTAAACAATTTTTATAAAAATCAAATATTACCAATTTAAAAGTAAATTTAAAGGTGATTAATGAAACACTTGATTATCCCACAAAAATTATTTATTATGACGTACGTTTCGTCCTTTCGGACATCTTCAGACTATTTTACATTCATAAATTGGTTTGTTATATACGGTTCAATAAGGGCGAATTTGATACCTTTGTTTGTTCATTGACAATGTTTTTCTTAGAATTAACGGCTTTCCTTATTTCTATGTTTTCCAGGCAGTTCATTTTTAATCCCTTCTCGCAAGTGTGTAAAATTTTAAATTCCCCATTAAAGTTATGACCCAGTTCTAGGGAATGGTCTGCAAATCCTTTGTTAGGTGTTTTCTTTGTAATTGAATTAATATGCTCTTTCATTCTATATTTGAAACTTCTCCCGCTTTGTCCGATGTAAATGGCTTCGCAATCGTCACACTTGATCTCATAAATGCCAGTTAAATCGGATTTTGCAGGTTTTGTTTTATTGTTCATTAATAATTTCCCCAGATTTATTTTATTTACGGTTGCTGTTTTTACATTAAATTTGCCTAAACTTTTAGCTATTTTACTTGAAGAGTTTTTAATATAATTTAGAAATCGCCAATTAGAATTAGAAATGCACTGGTCCTGTTTACAATATACTTTATCTAAAAGTAAAGTTTTTGTTTTCTTTTCCACCAATTTATCTATCATATTTGCAGTATATTCATTATTTGCAGCTATTGTTTTTATAGTGTTTAATTCTGTTTTATAGTCATTTTCATTTAGAGGAATTGTTAAAAGTCTATGTATTAGGCTGTGGAAGGTAGACATCTTAATTGAGTTGGATTGATTTGAACATTTTTGAATTGTCATATATGTAAATGTTGGCTTCCTATAGATTCTAAATTTTAGTTCCTTATTATCATTAGTGATAGTAGTATCTAAAAAGTTAATGGATTTATTTTGTTCAATTTCTATGGTAAATTTGATATTTTTATTAATATTATTTATATAGTTGAGAAATTGGTTAAGTTGTCTTTCTGTTCCTGACCAAATGCAGAAAACATCGTATCTTTTCCAAGTTAAAATTAAATTATTAAATTTGGATTTTTGTACAATTTGATGTTCTATATGGTTCATGTAAATTTCTGCAAGTAATGGAGACAATGGCGAACCCATTGGAAATCCTCTATTAAATTTATAAAATTTTCCTTCATATTTAAAATAATTTTGTTGTAAGCAAAGGTCAATTATTGTCATTATTTCTCGTTTAAAATTATCTGATAACTCTGTATTTTCCTCTAATAAATTCAGTATAATTGAATGGAGGTCCTCCGTTGGAATTGAGGTAAATAAATTGGCGACGTCAAACGAAACTAGTTTATTACCTGTTTGTTTGCTTATATCTTTAATTGAGTTTACGAATTCTATAGAGCTTTTAATCCCGTACACTGGTTTGAATTTAAGGATGTTTGGTACCTACTACTAATTCTCTGTCAATAAAAGTAAATTGCTGTGAAACATCTCTCATTCCCCACTAGTAGGGTGTTCAGGGTTACCAGGATTCAGGAGCGAGGAGCGAGGAGCGGAACTAGTACTAGGAATAACCAAACACACTTCTTCATTTTATATTAAACTTAAAACGAAAATAAATTCTCTTTATTGTAAGGTAATACCAAAGGGCCGCTCAACATCTGGCGGCTGTCGAAGCTGGTTCTCCAAACCGGATACGATAGCACGCGGTAGAGATAGGCGCTAATGGCGCACCTTGCCGCGCTGTACTCGGGAGTGGACGGACGCGGTACGGTTCCTACGCGGTGAATCGGGGCCGACGCGGTATCGCCGGCGAAGTAGGTGGTGAGGGAACTTCCGACTCAGCACGCCTTTGATAAGGATGGCTCAACACGCCTAGGGGAACGGCTCAGCACGCCTTATGCGGAGAAGGCTCAACACGTACCGGCTACGGCTCAGCTTGCACCGGTAAGGATGGCTCAAGACGCCTCGGGTACGGCTCAACACGCCGTATGTGGGAAAAGGTTCAACACGCCTCGAGTACGGCTCAACATGCCGTCGGTAAGGAAGGCTCAATACGCCTCGGTTGATAAAGGCTTAACACGCCTTGGGTACGGCTCAACACGCCGTATGCGGGAAAAGGCTCAACACGCCTCGTGTCAGAAAGGCTCAGCACGCCTCGGGTACGGCTCAACATGCTGTCGGTAAGGAAGGCTCAACACGCCTGGGGTGAGAAAGGCTCAACACGCCTCGGGTGAGGAAGGCTTAACACGCATCGGGTACGGCTTAACACGCCGTATGCGGAAAAGGCTTAGCACGCCTCGGGTAAGAGCGGCTCAGCACGCTTTAATTAGAAAGGCTCAACACGCCTCGGGTGAGAAAGGCTCAATACGACTCTGGTACGTCTCAACACGCCGTATGCGGAAAAGGCTAAACACGCCTCGGGTAAGAGCGGCTCAGCACGCTGTATATTAGGAAGGCTCAACACGCCTCGGGTGAGGAAGGCTCAACACGACTCGGGTACGGCTCAGCACGCCTCGGTAAGGACGGCTCAATACGCCTCGGGAACGGCTCGACACGCCGTATGCGAAAAAGGCTCAGCACGCCTCGGGTAAGAACGGTATGTTAGGGCGGAGCATTCCGCGTCGTGCAATCCCACGCCGTGAAATAGTCATTTCACTGAAATCCCAGCTGCCGTAAATCCCACGCCGTGTAAAAATACCCCCACTCCCAGTGCCGTTCTGTGTAAACCATGCAATCCCACGCGGTTGTAAAAATGTTGAAATGGGACAGGTGGAACTGATTTTCGAATCCCAGCCGCCATAAATCCCACCCCGTTGTAAAAATACCCCCACTCCCAGTGCCGTTCTGTGGAAATCATGCAATCCCACGCCGTGAAAAATGTTGAAATGGGACAGGTCGAACTGATTTTCGAATCCCAGCCGCCATAAATCCCACCCCGTGTAAAAATACCCCCACTCCCAGTGCCGTTCTGTGGAAAAAATGCAATCCCACGCCGTGTAAAAATGTTAAAATGGGACAGGTCGAATTAATTTCCAAGTATACAAACCAGATAAAAAAGCAACCTAACTGCCTCATGTTGTGCTACTATAATATAGATGGCGTAGTTGTACAATATTCAAATAAATAATTTAAAATGAAGTATCTTAAAGCAGGCATTATTTAAAAATCTATCATTTACTTAAATTATTTATTCATATCTACCGAGTAGCTTTATCCAAGAAGATGTGACATTGTTTAATATTATTCGAATTTTGGATATACTGAATAAATACATGCATAAAAATTACCTATATCTGAAAACACTATGCATTTACTTATGAGTTGGATAAATAAATTACTATATATATATACACCTAAAATTTCATTAATGAGAATTACAATATCATTATTGTATAGTTTTCAAATACGTATATTTAAGGGAAGGTCTTCTCGTTTAATTGGAGGTATAGAAATGACTTAAATGAGTTTCTCTAAAAAAAAATTGGGAAAATTCACTGAAAATAGATGGCAGCACCATCAACATCGAGATGGGGAAAACATTCCATTTGAGCCTATGTAGTTATATGTGCAACATTAAGTTTTTATCCGTATTATTTATTTACCCGTTAAATACCATAGAATTATGTTTGTATCTTTAGGAGGATATATATTTATTTTTAAAAGGTAATACGCGTCCCATGAGTGAAGGAGATGCAGTATATAGAGGTAAAATAAATAAAGTTTAATTATGTTGATACGCCATATAAATGTAACTATACCAGAGTGATTCTAGCAGCCAATTCTAGCAGCAGCCACTTCCCGTGCATAGTATGTTGTGAACAAACATAGCTTTGCGCATGGCCAAGGCCCAGTAGATCCATTAAATAGAATTAAATTAAGAAATTGGCTCAATACGGCAATAAAATGTAAAATAAACAATTGGATATATTAAAATAATATATATAGAAATTATCAGATGCAGGTAAGTAATACATTTATCTATTTTAACATTTTTTTATAGGTTATGTTAGGAATAAATTTATTTATTTCCTGTACAACTTCGAGTACCGCCTCCAAATTATTATAAATAAATTGTATACATAATAACAAATGTTTTCATGTATGAAACATAATAGCACCCCCCGTAGGGGTACGACAAAAAAATAAAGATTGCCCGTTATAACCTGCCTATACATATTTTTATTTATTTCCTAAACAGGTTCGCGTGCCGCTTTAAAATGGTTATAAATAAATAATACACATTACAACAAATGTTTCCAGGTATGACACATTGTAGCACCCCACGTAGAAGAGTGTGAAAAAAATTCCTCAAGTCCCAAAGTTCTCAAATTCAACACATATTCTTATATATTTCCTAAACGGCCTCGCGTGCCGCTTTGAAATTGTTATAAATTAATAATATACATTACAACAAATATTTCCAGGTATAATACATAGTAGCGCCCCCCGTAGCAGGGTGAAAAAAAAAATCAAGTCCCAGACATGAAGTATTCATTTATTCCTATTTATTTCCCAAACTGGTTCGAGTGCCGCTTTGGATATTCCTTAAATAAATAATATAAATAATAACAAATGTTTTCTTGTATAACAGACAATAGCGTCACCCGCAGGAGGTGATGTAAAAAATTATAAACTTCCAGACAATACGTATTCTACATTTATTTCTATTAATATCTCATACTGGTTCGAGTGCCGTTTTGGAAATATTTTAAATAACTAACAAATGTTTTCATCTACAACAAACAATAGTGTCACCTATATGACAGGGTAAGAAATCATTTAAATTTACGAAGTTTAAACTTCCCATACTTTAGTTCTTTTCTCACCCACCACTAGATGTCACCTTGTTTGAAATTTTTTTTTTTTATTATTTATTTTATAAAATATCCGGCATTCCACTTTGAAAATATTATAAATAATTTATATGGGGAACGCATTTCTTTCATTATTTTATAAAATTTGAGTTTCATAAACTAAATAAAACTGTCATAATACGCGCGAACTTCACTCAATATGCGCAAGCACACTAAAAAGACTAGGACGTTTTTTTTATTTATTTATTTATCGTATAGCATAAATATAAATGCATTAATTAATTTATTATATTACAAATCTTTTTTATTTATTTTCTTACCCAAATTAGAGAGTCATGCTACACGTTTTTTAACAGTGTGACAATATTATAACTTTTGTACGATTATATGTGTTATAATATACATATAAATTATTTATAATATTTTCAAAGTGGCATGCGGGATATTTTATAAAATAAATAATAAAAAAAATAAAATCTCCAAACAAGGTGACATCTAGTGGTGGGTGAGAAAAAAACTAAAGTATGGGAAGTTTAAACTTCGTAAATTTAAATGATTTTTCACCCTGTCATATGGGTGACGGTGACGCTATTGTTTGTTGTACATGAAAACATTTGTTAGTTATTTAAAATATTTTCAAAGCGGCACTAGAACCAGTTTGGGATATTAATAGGAATAAATGTAGAATACGTCATGTCTGAAAGTTTGTAATTTTTTATATCCCCTCCTACAGGTGTCGCTATTATTTGTTATAGATGAAAATAATTGTTATTTTATATACAACTTATTAATAATATTTCCAAAGCGGTATTCTAACCAATTTGAGAAATAAATAGGAATAAATGTAGAATATGTTGTCTGGAAGTTTATAATTTTTTATACCTCCTCCTGCGGGTGACGCTATTGTTTGTTATACAAGAAAACATTTGTTATTATTTATATTATTTATTGAAAGAATATCCAAAGCGACACTTGAACCAGTTTGGGAAATAAATAGGAATAAATGTATACTTCATATCTGGGATTTTATGATTTTTTTTTCACCCTGCTACGGGGGGCGCTACTATGTATTATACCTGGAAATATTTGTTGTAATGTATATTATTAATTTATAACAATGTCAAAGCAGCACGCGAGGCCGTTTAGGAAATATATAAGAATATGTGTTGAATTTGAGAACTTTGGGACTTGAGGAATTTTTTTCACACCCTTCTACGGGGGGTGCTACAATGTGTCATACCTGGAAACATTTGTTGTAATGTATTTTATTTATTTATAATAATTTCAAAGCGGCGCGCGAGGCCGTTTAGGAAATAAATAATAATAAATGTGGAATTTGCGAACTTTGGAACTTGAGGAATTTTTTAGGAAATAAATAAAAATATGTATAGGCAGGTTAGAACGGGCAATCTTTATTTTTTTGTCGTACCCCTACGGGGGGTGCTACTATGTATTATACATGAAAACATTTGTTATTATGTATACAATTTATTTATAATAATTTGGAAGCGGTACTCGAAGTTGTACAGGAAATAAATAAATTTATTCCTAACATAACCTATAAAAAAATGTTAAAATAGATAAATGTATTACGTACCTGCATCTGATAATTTCTATATATATTATTTTAATATATCCAATTGTTCATTTTACATTTTATTGCCGTATTAAGCCAATTTCTTAATTTATTTTTATTTCACTGATCTACTTGGCCTTAGTTATGCGCAAGGTTATGTTTGTTCACAACATACTATGCTCGGGAAGTGGCTGCTAGTATCACTCTGGTTCAGTTTATTTATTGTTTAAAACTATTTAATACAGTTATATATTTATAAAAATTAAAATTTGGTGTTGTTCTAAGTAAAAACTTCCCATTAAGACGTATAAAAGAGAACGAAATAAAATCATAGTTTAGGGCCAGTAGTTTAATTAACTATTGAGTGGTACTAAAAATTTATTAAAATTTAAAAAATATCTAAGCTAACCTGTTCGTTTCGCTCGCCCTAATATGACAAACAGAGAATTTATCCAAAAAATTAAACAAACATTGATGTTATTTACAAATTAATATTATGTGGCAATTCTTTTGGGATGTTGGATGTCTGTAAACACGGATCTATTATTTCTACCACATTTGGTGTAGTTTCTTCTTTGTACCTTGTCAAAATTAGTCACATTATCAGTCTATAAACAATAGTTACATTTATATGGCGTATCAACATAACCAAACTTTATTTATTTTATCTCTATATACTGCATCTCCTTCACTTATGGGACGCGTATTACCTTTTAAAAATAAATATATATCTGTGTTGTTTAGTAAATGGTTATGTAATAACAATTCATTATATTTAATTCAATGATTTATTATATAATTAGGATGTAATTCACAAATACAAGTCATGTCAAGCACACTACTCAAGACGCCCTTTCTCCACATATCTCATGTCTCTATATTCATGTATCTAAGTGGTGGCGGGATTTTTAAACATTTGTCACAATATCCTCCTAAAGATACTAACATAATTCTATGGTATTTAACGGGTAAATAAATAATACGGATAAAAACTTAATGTTGCACATATAACTATATAGGCTCAAATGAAATATTTTCCCCATCTCGATGTTGATGGTGCTGCCATCTATTTTCAGTGAATTTTCCCAATTTTTTTTTAGAGAAACTCATTTAAGTCATTTCTATACCTCCAATTAAACGAGAAGACCTTCCCTTAAATATACGTATTTGAAAACTATACAATAATGATATTGTAATTCTCATTAATGAAATTTTAGGTGTATATATATATAGTAATTTATTTATCCAACTCATAAGTAAATGCATAGTGTTTTCAGATATAGGTAATTTTTATGCATGTATTTATTCAGTATATCCAAAATTCGAATAATATTAAACAATGTCACATCTTCTTGGATAAAGCTACTCGGTAGATATGAATAAATAATTTAAGTAAATGATAGATTTTTAAATAATGCCTGCTTTAAGATACTTCATTTTAAATTATTTATTTGAATATTGTACAACTACGCCATCTATATTATAGTAGCACAACATGAGGCAGTTAGGTTGCTTTTTTATCTGGTTTGTATACTTGGAAATTAATTCGACCTGTCCCATTTTAACATTTTTACACGGCGTGGGATTGCATTTTTTCCACAGAACGGCACTGGGAGTGGGGGTATTTTTACACGGGGTGGGATTTATGGCGGCTGGGATTCGAAAATCAGTTCGACCTGTCCCATTTCAACATTTTTCACGGCGTGGGATTGCATGATTTCCACAGAACGGCACTGGGAGTGGGGGTATTTTTACAACGGGGTGGGATTTATGGCGGCTGGGATTCGAAAATCAGTTCCACCTGTCCCATTTCAACATTTTTACAACCGCGTGGGATTGCATGGTTTACACAGAACGGCACTGGGAGTGGGGGTATTTTTACACGGCGTGGGATTTACGGCAGCTGGGATTTCAGTGAAATGACTATTTCACGGCGTGGGATTGCACGGCGTCGTACGTGCTCTGTTAGGAGTGGAGGCTCAGCTACGGACCATCCTACTATCAGACTGGTCAACTGTGTGTTATTTTATAAGACGTTAAAACGCTGTACGTAAGTGACATCTGCCAATGTATTATAGAACTAAACTTAAAGAGTCGGGCGGGACCCAGTAGATTTGAAATTAAATTAATATTTTATTTAAAAAAGAAACAATTAATTTCTAATTATATACAATTTTTAATAAATTGTAGAATACATTATTTACAAAACATTGAAAACATTATTTGTTTCTTAGTCAATTTTGTACATTTTTTTAATTACATAAATTTATAAAATGATTAATTAAAATCAAATAAAACAATTCACTATTTTTTTTGTTTGAATTATTTTTTTTAAAATTTAAATGTAAAATACTACGACGGATACTTTAATAAATTTTGATCGTCTCCAAATTTACGCAGTAGTGTTAAATTACTTCAGTAGTTGCGGCAGCGTTTCCTACTCAGTTTCAATAACCGTTCTGCATGTAGCAGCAGCTGAAACATCTTCCTCTTCCTCGGTTTGGCCTGGTTTCTCCTGCAACCGAAATCTGGAAAGAATGTCCCTTTTCTTAGCCCTATGAAATTAAAAAATATTTAGAAACATATAAAATATAAATGACCAAAAAATTCCTAGTAAAGGAGAACTGACATATCAGTGACTATGAAATAATGATACTGTGTATTAAAAATACTTGGACATTATAGAAAAAACAATACTTCGGTGCAAGTAATTCTATGAAGCAAGAAACGGTATAAATAAAATTATCTATAATATGTCATTAGTAAGCCGATCCTCTTATTTAAGAATAAACTTACTTAGTATAAAAGTAGATTTAATGCTTGCATTTGAAAAGGGCCCGGATTATCCTTTCCATGTAAAGTTGAAAAACCTGTACAACGGTAATTGCAGTCTGTAATTTTCTTAGAATTACTTTGGAAATTGAAATTTGAATTTTGTTGCACTTTATTAAGTATACATAATTACTAATTTTTGGGAAATATGCTATATCCTACACCATCACCACATATCCCGTAACTACCTAAGCTACACCAGATAAAATGGGTACCTTTTATGCAATATATTATTTATCAACTTACTGATATTGCTTCACTGGGGATGTCTACCAAGGAAATAACCTCACTAACCGGCTATACGGGCTGGGCCTCCACAACTGCGAAAAAATTATTTGTAGCAACTAATGCATAATCACTGGTTGAAAACCATTAATATCGGCAAGTAGAAATTAATAATGAACGAGTATTAGGCTTCAATTAATAAATAAACTTACCATGCTGTACGACGCTGAAAGGTATCTTTCCCCTGAGGATTTTCTTTTTCTCAGCTGTTTGGAATTGATGGTCAGCGAAGTGGAGATGACATACTCGATACCCACGATTAAATATTTCTTGATGAGAAAATCCCTCAGATTTGTCTCCCAGCCACGAACAACACATAGCTGAAAAAGATTTTAAATAGATTCAGTAATATTCACGAAATATATGATTTAATACATAATAGTTCATTTTTTATTTGTTACTAAATATGATGCAAAATTATTCATACTTTTGTTACAGCGTTACAGAATAGCACTATAGCACTTATAATTTGCACAAAATATAACCATCATATTTAAAGTAACCTGAATAGATCACACAGTTTAAAGACAGAAGATAGTAATTTATCGTTAAAAATATTCAAATTGTACTTACAAGTTTCATAGCTGCTTCACTTTACACAAAACACAACAAATTTATAAACACAAACAAGAAAACTAGGGTGGTTAGTGTACTACACTGCTGACAGTTTAGTCACGTTTTGTCATGTGATGTGATGTTCGTTTGAATTTGAAATTTAAACATATGGTTGTGCGCATGGCACGGTAACAACAGCGCCTCTGCCATTGTATTATGGAACTAACATATAAGGCAAGCGAAATTTAACTTAAATGACAGGGGCCTGGACTCAGCACGCCTTAGATAGTTAGCTTATATAGTTGCAGCTACGGAGTGGGGGACAGCGTTAGTAGTGGGATCGGGACCCGACGCGGCCCGATGTTTTCCGAGAATAGCCGGACCGCCAGTTAGCAACGTTAGCTTCGCGCTACATAGGCGCTGATGTTACATTCCCCCTTTTTTTTCGGAGCGTGAAACTTCGCGAGTAATGACATCATACTCACGTTAAACGATAGCGGACGTGGTGGTTCCCATGCCGGGCAGCTTTCGGTGGCTGCCTGCCTTATGCTTGGCATTGGAACGGGTGCTGCTCAAAGTATTAGCGGCTGCTTCTGCCGTTATTCCGTCCACTACTACTTGCTAGTCCATGGCCGGTGGCTGTTTCAGGGACCTGGACTGCTCCATGGCTACTGGTGGTTCGTTGAGCCACTGTAGCATTTCTCTTAGTGCGGCGTCGAGCATGTCGTTGTTCGCTATCATGATGCGGTTTACTGATTAATGCAGCTTGATGCGCTGCAGGCTCGTTACCCCCACCCTGGCGACTGCTCCCCTCCCCGCAGGGTTTTAGCTCGGTTACATGTATATGGCGTATGTAGCGCCCTCCGAAGGTTCGCAAATCTACTATTACTGGTGAGAGGATGCGGTGCACTCTATACGGACCGGAATAAGCGAGAGCCAGCTTCACGTTAAAGCCTTGCCTTTTGTCGGATAGATGGTGTTCTTTCTTAATCACTTTTTAATGTAATAACGTTGTTGCTTTTGTAAAGCTCTAGCGAGGTTGATTCGCACTAGTTCATAAGGTTACTGTAACATACGGAATCTGGTCTCTTGTGACGGTTGTTGGGTCGCTACCTACATACTACCAGGGGTCGGCGGTTTCCGACCGTAGACGAGGTAGGCTGGTGAATAGCCCGCCGATTCATGGTCTGCTGTGTTAAAAGCAAACGCAAGTTCTAGAAGAAGTTTGTCCTAAGTTCTGCGTGACTTGGTAATGTATTGGTATATCATCGTTTTTATAACCTTGTTGGCCCGCTCTAATGGATTGCATTCAGGTGTATACAGTGGGGTCAGTAGATCGCGGTACAGGTCCAATCAAGTCATATGAGACCGTATTCGAGGGTTGCTCGCTGGAGTTGCATACATATTTAGCGGCTTCTTGGAACATTCCCGGCAAGTAATAATATGGGTGCAAGGCGGGCTCTAGTTTTGGCGATGCCGAGATGTCCTGCAGTCGGGTCGTCATGTGCTTCTTGTAATATTTGGTTTCACTGGTAGGTGGGTATGCACAGTTTCCAGTTTTCGACCGGAGTTGTCTCGTAAAAATTTAATGTGTGCAGGATATGGCGCTATAGTTTTCCGAATGCAATACTCAGGATTATCGGCTGCGTTTTGTTGGACAGTGGCCATTTTTCGGTCATACCACTTGTAACGTTCGGCTGCTCGGGCGGCACTTAAGACGGTCAGTTTGGGTTGCCGTGAAAGGGTGTCCGCAACTTGTTGAGCGTTCCTTTACGGTACATAATATCGTAGTCGTATTGTTGGAGTTCTAGCGCCCATCGAGCTAGTCGTCTGGAAGGGTTATCGAATCGCTGGAGCCATTTGAGTGACTGGTGGTCCGTGATTACGGTGAATTTATATCCCTCTAAATGAAGAGTAGACTCCTAATTTTAAATTTAAAATATTGTTTTATAACTTGATGCCACCAATCATCTTGGCAGTTGCATGCTGCTTCTTGTTCATCATCTTCAACTTCATCATTTTCCTCTTCATCAGGCAAGTTATACACGTTTTTTGGGAATATTGGACTCATCCAGGACAATTCTGGGTCATTTCTCCTTTGTTCCCAACTCCTCTCGGATTTTTTTGATTTTATTGGGTGCACTCTGGCAACGTGATATTTTGTAGACTCTTCCCTTTCTTCTTATTCGATAGAATATTTCAGTCTTAACTCCAACCCCTTTCTTAGTTCTTCTTATGAATATTCTTTTTGCTTCGTTGATTTTATTAACTTTTTGTAGGTGATTACGAACTTCTTTCAAATAGTGTAATTTCCAATCCTGACTTAATTAATGGAGTACTACAATTTTGGAGTACAGATCCCAATATTTCTCTAGAGACTTTATGATTCTGTGTGACCTTATCAGTTTTTCTGTCCTTCTAAACACACGGTCTGCCGGCAGATATGAGTGTCCTCTAACAGGAAAGCACATTCTTATCATATGTATTGTTTTTGGGGCATGTTTGTGTAACCATATCATCAACATATGCACTATGTGGCTATTTTTATTTTGGCCACTACAGCCATCTAAGTAAAGTCTTATTTCCTTAATATTTTCGGGAATATCTCCTTTACAGAGAAAATCAAGAAGTGCAGAGCCAATATCTATTGATCCACTTCCAGCCTGATTTTCTAGCCATGTATAAAATATGGGAGTTTTACTCGATATATCGGTCACGCAAAATGTATAGAATGATAATTGCTGGGCATAAAATGCATCCCCTATTGGAACTTTGGGCAAAACTTGTACTTGTTGCAAATCTAAACAAAAGGAAAGAGTTTCATTTTCTTCTTCTTTCATCATTTTATAGAACTGCTTGGATCGAACCTTGTGTATTCTCAAGTTTGTTGTAATTTTATTTCTTTCCAGTGGATCTTTACACAAATTAATTTGATTTTGGTGTCGCATACAAAATCCGCATACATCCGTAGCAGGAGTATCAAATCCAATATTGAAATCTGAACTGAACATATGGCTAAAAATTTATAGTTTACTTAGAAATTTGTTTCTACTGATTTGTTGTGTAATTTGTGAAGTTTTGTGATGTTGTACTCTGAAGATAAATAAATCCTATAAAATTTCCAATAAATTTCTTTATTTTTTCTTTCTTTTCTATGCAGTTGTTTGAACGTATGTCTCCGCCTCTGTTCTCTTTTATACCTGCACCTCTTTTCATTTTCTGTTAAATTATCTGCACTCTTCGCTGTCTGATACCAAATACAGACAAAAATAATTTTTGGCATACATCTATTTTCCCATTTTCAGTCTATAACATGTACATCACAGAAAGCTTGGTGCTTTTCATGCTATGGATTTCTGCTTCGTTTCTTTTTAGGTGTACCATCAAATGTAAAAGTTTAGTATCTTTACTTATTTTGCTTGGCTTTGAATAAAATTAAGCATGGAATTTTCACCGTTTTTCTTTAGTAATATTCTTGGATGTGTCATGTTTGCATGGATACCCATATAATTCTAAATTGGGATCAGGATCAGAATACCTAAAATATTAGGAAAATCTCTTTTTTTTTCACTACAAACAAATAAATGGCATGATAAATATCAACCGAAAATTTTCTTACCTCTTCAACTGTTTCCTTTGTCTACTTGTGAAATTAATCTTTCTCTTTCTACTTCCACGATCACCTTCATCCACAACGTGTTCAAAATCTATACTGAATAAAAAAAATATACAATGATAACCTACAGAAAATAGTAAATCGTAAGAAAGTCTAAGCAATATTGTTTTGAAAAGGTTAGACATGCTTCTGTATATTCAAAATGCATTATGTCCAAAAAACGCATTTTGTTTGTCTTTACTTGTATGACATAATGCATTTCGAATGTCTAAGAGCTTTTCAACGTAGGATTTGAATGGGATAACAAGCATTTTGAACATACTAAAGCTCATTAAAAGAAGCGGATCTTAACATACAATACAACGCCATCTTTAACTCAAATATTGTAATTTTGGACAAAATGCATTATGAAAATCTGCTCCTCAAATACGGTCGCTTCTTTCGAATTCCCCACACTATAGCAGGCATTCCTTTTCGGTAACGGAATAGTTACGCTCAGCTCCGTTAATCGTGCGGCTGGTATATGCTATTACTTCTTCTGCTTGGGTCAATACGGCGGCTAACGCTTCGTTACTCGCATCGATCTGAAGGATAAACTTTCTGGTGAAATCGGGGCAGGTGAGAACGGGAGCTTCGGCAAGTTCTTCATACGCGCCTTGTTGCTCGTCCTCCCAATTCCAATTAGCTATGTATCGCCTATACCAGGAGATCATGCGTAGAAATTGTCGTAATTGTCTCAAGTTGGTGGGTAGTGTTAATGTAGTGATAGCGCTCACTTTCGCTGGGTCGGTACTGATGCCGTCGCGGTTGATAACGTGGCCCAGGTATTGAAGATGCTCCTCGAATGAGCAGCTGGCTACGACGATATCATCCAGGCAGGCTAGGGCAAAAGACTCTATTTCTGGACTAGTGATTCGGTCGAGGAGGCGCTGGAAGGTTGCGGGAGCGGAATGCAATCCAAAAGGCATCACTCGAAATTGCATGAGTTCACGCCTGGGAACGGTGAAAGCAGTTATCGGCTTACTGTCGGGGGAGAGCAGAATCTGCCAATAGCCGCTTTTTATGTCAATCGTAGATAAATAGGGGCGAGCTCCAGGGATTTTCGGACTGTTCGATGATTCCTTGCTGAAGCATTTGATCTACCTCTTCGTCGATGATCGCTTGCATAGCAGGTCGGTATCGTTGTTTTATCGGTTCGTGATCTACCAAGCGGATTTTATGTTCGACCAGGTACGTGGTTCCTTGGAGCTGTTTAAACCGCGATAGTTCCGGAGAGATAGTTTGTAATCCTGGGCTCATGCTAGATAGGTGGGGACCGGTGACAACACGGAACTGTGCCCGAATAGAGCACTCGAGAGTTATCTGGCTTAAAAGGTAGACTCTGTAGGGATTTATATAATCAATATATAATCAAGTTACATATTTTAATAAAGGAACAGTATTATGATTTATCAGAGAATGCCAAGTTAGTTGACAGTAAATTATGTTTATGTTCTAATAGATACTAAAGATTATATTCTTAAAGTTGTTTAATAAAATATGTTAAATATATTAAAGAATATAACATTATTTAAAACACAACACAACACATGTTTTTCTCCAGAAAACAAGAGATTGGTGAACCCTTCGATACATTTTATGCGAACCTACAAGATTTGATAAAGCCTTGTGAATTTGGAAATCAACGCAACAAAATAATGAAGATGCAAGTCATCATGGGGGTAAACAAACAAAATTTTGGGAAAAAGCTGAAATAATTAAAAAATTAGAAGTTCCAAGATCATTTTTAGTAAAAAGTGAAAATAATAAATATTATAGAAGAAACACAATATTTATAAAGAAAATAAAAGAAAGATTTGTTTTCGACGACTATAATGTAAATAATAATACTGTTCCTACATATTCTGTACTACCGGGACGTATCAGAAAACAACCTGATAGATTAACTTATAAATAAGTTTAAATTTAAAAGATGACGTGTAGGGATTTATATAATCAATATATAATCAAGTTACATATTTTAATAAAGGAACAGTATTATGATTTATCAAAGAATGCCAAGTTAGTTGACAGTAAATTATGTTTTTGTTCTAATATATACTAAAGATTGTATTCTTAAAGTTGTTTAATAAAATATGTAAAATATATTAAAGAATATAACATTATTTAAAACAAAACACTCAACAGACTCCGATTATAGCAGCGGATTCGAGAGTCTCCATAACGAGAAATAAGTGGCGTATCTTCTGGTCGGCGATCTCAGCACGTAGAGTCATATGTCCTGATATTCGGTGCAGACAGCTAATCGTGCGATTGTATCCTCAAGGTTCAGAGCGTCTCCCTTTTTCTGGCAGCGCTCGGCGATTTTGCGACTAATATATGACACCACTGACCTAGTGTCTACCAGCGCCTTAATGGTTAAGCCAAGCCATGCAACGTTATGGGAACGTGCGGTCGCGGGTCGGACGGTTGGTTGCTCCTTTCTGAGTGATGGTGTTCGGCAGTGAGCCGGTAGCTGTACCTCTGCGTTTCCCGCTCGGGAACAACGGCAATGTTTGTTAAGAGTGTCAGCAGTACCACAGTGTGAGCAGAATATTTTTCCTGGTCTATGGTAGTCTCGGCGGGTGTTTCCTCTTCGAGCGCATCAAAAACAGCATTCATTTCGTCGAGGGAAGTACCTGGAACATGGGTTCTTGACGAAGGCTGGCCCCGATATGCTGTTTCTGGCATAAGCGACTGGGTAGGTGATTGTCGGAAAACTGATTGCTGCCGTCGGATCTCTTCATAATTATTTTCGGCTCTATGAATGTAGAGTTGGTATTCGGGGCGTAGATTACGATACAGGCGATCTAATTGACTTTTCTCGTTCATTCCTCTGAGCCGGCGCATCAATGTACGGAGGGCCGTGACATATTGTCGGACTGGTTCCTCTACCTCTTGAGTTCGGTCTCCACGATGTTGGATTCTCATACACTTATATTATAGTTGACAAAATTGAGAAAATGATACGGAAGTATTTACTTTAACGGTCCCTGCTCGGGCGCCATGTAAGACTTCTATATTCTTATAAATTAAAATAAATACGAAAATAAATACACTTTATTGTAAGGTAATATCAAATGGCCGCTCAACATCTGGCGGCTGTCGAGGCTGATTCTCCAAGCAGGGGCAACCTGTCACAAAGCAAACACGGTGATACGGCGGGGTTTCGGTGCCGGTCTCGGATACGACAGCACGCGGTCGAGATAGGGGCTAATGGCGTACCTTGCCGCGCTGTACACGGGAGTGGACGGAGGCGGTACGGTTCCCACGCGGCGAATCGGGGACGTCTTTGATATGGATGGCTCAACACGCCTCGGGGAACGGCTCAGCACGTCTTATGCGGAGAAGGCTCAACACGTCCCGGTTACGGCTCGGCATGCACCGGTAAGGATGGCTCAACACACCTCGGGAACGGCTCAATATGCCATATGCGAGAAAAGACTCAACACGCCTCGGATAAGAACGGCCCTGCACGCCGCATGTAAGGAAGGCTCAACACATGTCGGGTGAGGAAGGCTCAGCACGCTTCGAGTTGAATAATATATAACAACGAAAACCTAATATAACTACATAACGTGGTGATTCAACAGTCGTTATCGATTTCTAGATCATCACACATTTATACCACTAAATGGTATTGCAAATTCACTTGAAACGTCACAGATCCTGTGTCACTGTTAAAAGCTGATATTTTTCAGAAAATCATACATGTGTTTAAAATTAAAGTTGTTTACACAAGAATATAGCACATGTAAGTAAATATTATTACAAACTTGACAATGTTCAAGTAAATATTACATAACAACCAGATAAAAAACTGATATTGAAAAACCGTTTTCATTCCCATGAGATTTTTCTGCAAAATGAATTTAATTTGTTTGGTAGTTAACAGGTACTATGACAAATGATTAAAAAATCGCCTTAAAAACAAGAAAAGAAAATTTTTAATTAAATATATTAACATTCACTAGTTTTTTAAAATTTAGTAGTCTGTGACAAATATAGAAAAAAAAATGACAACTGAATATATTCATAAACGTCAAATATTAATATATATTTTGTATGATTTTTTACATTATTAAAATGAAACTACAATAATGAAAATATTTATATTGCTGAATCAACGCTTGTAGCAACTGACAATTTGCTTCTTAAATCATAAAGAAACACAATAATATTTTCTCATAATATAAACTCTAGTGAGAATTTTATAATATATGTATATATAGGGAATAATATGGCAAGACTTTTGTGTCATACAAAATTAAAAAAATACTGTTAATCGTGAAAAGAGATTAGGTTTACTCTAACTAGATATTCCTGACGGTTTCTGACTAATTCATGTATCATTTCATGTACCATAATTTGCATATGCGCGAACTATGGGTATATCCGGAACGATCCTAATTATTTGTGAATTTCCATTCGAAAGATTCACGTTCCTTGTCTCACAAACTAATGATTTAACTAAATGTAACAAGTTGCTCCACTTACAATTTTATACAGTATAAAATATTTACTGATTGATAAGTGACATGACTAATAATTTTCGTATTTTTTTATTGGCATTTTATGACTCTTATTAGTAAAGTAAGTTCGGGTATTATGGTGCACCATAAATTTAATGTGAAGTAAAATAACCATTTCAAAATAGAAATACATTTTTATTTTATCGGTTAAGAATTTTTTTTAAATGATAACAAAAACGAACTCTGTACATAGTAAGATTTTATAGCCTTGTCCATAATGGCTGATTTTTATGTGTACCATTATTATGGTACTGTTCCGTCGCATGCATAGTTGCTATAGATTTATTTGTATTATTTATTTTTAAGTTTGTGTAATTTTTGTATATCTGTACCATAACATTTCCTTTCCCATCGACAAAAAATTTAATTGCTTAGCGAACTTTGTTTTCGAATATTTCCTCTTAGTCCTTGTTTACAAAATGCATCTGGCAAATGTCAACTTAAGATAACGTAGCACGCACCCTTCAAAAATACCTTTTCTAACAGTCATGTTTTAGCAGTCACGACCAACTCGTCTTATTGAACACTTGTCGAAATCCACTATCACAGTTCTTTGTATTACAATATTTCGTGTAAATAAATAATAATATAAGTTTATTTGATTTATTATTTAATTTGAATCTCCTTCCCAAATTCACAATAAACTTAATTGTGAATCAAAACATTGGTCCTTTGTTTATTTCGAATATTATCGTCTATTTCCAATAGATCGCGGTCTTAATCGTAGACAGTGCGACAAAAATACGAAATAACCCTGTGAAGTGCATCGTTTAATTTCGTCGTGCTCATCATCATCAACATGTTCAGCAAATCATCTTCGTATTCATCGTACGGTTCCAATACTTCTTGCCACTCAACCTACATTTCGCAATCGACAAAGGCTAGTAAAGTTTTGTACCACCAATTTTGTTTATTCCTTCCTATTTGAATCAAGAATCGCTTCTACCTGCATATTTCTCAATTATTAAAACATGACTCGCGAACAAGTAGATGTATTAACAACTCAGTGTGCAAAATAAAATTAATAATAAAAGAAAATAAACTAAATAAAACACTTGGTGATGTCCACAAAAATAATTTTATTGCCTCAACTAGTTTCGGCTACATGCCATCATCAGGAGTAAAAATACAATTATCGTTACACATCTTAAATAAACTTTTTGCACTTGGAGTTAAACCACAAATGATTGTTGTTAGTTTATTTTCTTACTTGAAAAATGTTCCACCAAGTGCCGACAACATCCTGAATTAATTATTAGAAATGCAAGTGTAAAGTATACCTATTTATTAATTATTTTAAAATACAATTATGAAAGAAAATAACATTATGTTTAACAAATGTATCTCCCAGTCGACGCTCCCTTCTCGGTCATCTAGTTCTGGGGGCCTTCTGGGCTGGACACACTCGAAATCTGAAATAAACAGAAATATGAGAATCTCTTCGCTCAGTGAGTGATCAGCACCAGTTCCTAAACCCTAAATGAGAGAGAATAGGTCAGAGAAAGGATGTAGGTATTAGGATGGCAGCCTCCGCAAAGTAGTGCCCCACACCCCCGCAGTAAGTGTGGCAGTCCCAGCCGAACTGTAGACTCTTCCTCAACCGCAGAAGAGGGGATAGCTAAACCGCAGAATAGCCCTGTCTCAACACCGCAGCGTGAGCACGCCTCAACCAAACTTGGTATGAGGTTGACAGCCTCCGCAAAGTACTGTCCCACACCCCCGCAGTAAGTGTGGCAGTCCCAGCCGCACTGTAGACTCTTCCTCAACCGCAGAAGAGGGGATAGCTAAACCGCAGAATAGCCCTGTCTCAACACCGCAGCGTGAGCACGCCTCAACCAAACTTGGTATGAGGTTGACAGCCTCCGCAAAGTACTGTCCCACACCCCCGCAGTAAGTGTGGCAGTCCCAGCCGAACTGTAGACTCTTCCTCAACCGCAGAAGAGGGGATAGCTAAACCGCAGAATAGCCCTGTCTCAACACCGCAGCGTGAGCACGCCTCAACCAAACTTGGTATGAGGTTGACAGCCTCCGCAAAGTACTGTCCCACATCACCGCAGCGAATGTGGCAGTCCCAGCCGAACTGTAGACTCTTCCTCAACCGCAGAAGAGGGGATAGCTAAACCGCAGAATAGCCCTTTCTCAACTCTCGACACCCTATACTCAACACCCGCCTCAGGGGAGGCCATTCTAGCACACACACATATATAAAAACTGAATGCTGACACCCACCTTTTACAAATGATGAACACTCACTATCACTATTGAAATACCACTGTGCTCACGTCAACAATCAAATCACAACTGAATAAATAATTGAATAGCCCCTCTCTTAAACATACCTGCTTATGTAATTCTACTCTATCATTAATAAATTTTATACTTGCATAATACCTAAATTTGCCGTTAACACAAGTGCAGCAGAATTAGTTGTCTTTTATAAAAAGTGCTATTAAAGTTACATATCAACAACAATCATTTGTGGTTTACGCGCAACCATTTAAAAAGCACTTTACAATGCATCAATCAATCAAACAATATCGACACTCGATCACAACCAGTTATAATGTAATTTATAATACATTAATCGATTAAACAATATCTAAACTGCAGTTAGAATTAATTACTTGAGCACTAGCAGTCATAATGCATTTTATAATGCATTCATCGATCAGCCAGTATGGAAACTCGAGTTTAGAATTAATTACTCCAGCACAACCAGTCATAATACAATTTATAATGCATTTCATTATCAAACAGTATAGAAACTCGAGTGTAGAATAAATTACGCGAGCACAACCAGACATATTGCAATTTATAATGCATTTATCGATCAAACAGTATGGAAACACGAGTTTAGAATTAATTACTCGAGCACAACCAGTTATAATGTTATTAATAATGCATTCAAGCATAAAACACTATGGAAACTTGAGTTTAGCATTAATGGGGACTTAAACCATGCGAGCTTTTCATAAAATTTGAATTGCATATTAATTCTATCTTCAAATAAATTCTAAAAAGTTAAAAAATATATAAAATATTTATTAGACTTAAACATTTTTTAGAAAAACTAATTCAGCAAATAGCCTTGTGACGTATTACCCCTGACTTAGAGCGCATGTCTCGAAATCACTGAAATCAGCAGCCAGTTCCAGCTTGTTTCATACTTCATACTTATTTACTTGTGTTTTGAGATTTTCTCCATGTGACAAAATGAGGTTAAACTAGATTTGTAAATTTGTTTTCATATTTTTATTATCGTAAATATTGTTTATATTGTTTTTATTATATATACTTAATAATACAATATTAAATCGATGGAATCAAAATTTGTGAAAGCAGATAGTCGTAATTTACCCCACGTGGATACGTTTATGATTCACACATTTCATAAAAACTATCCCATCTTCGTGAGTGCAGAAATCAAAAATGTAAAGATTCAAAGGTAAATATAATATTCAATCATATTGTGACATAAATAATAAATTAAGCTATTGGTTTTGTTCACTTGTGTAGAAGAAACCAAATATGCACATTAAAAGCGAAAGTGACACCTGAACATCGTTCGAGACAAAGGATATGATGTAACTTACATAGCTGATGAAAATAAAGAAACAATTATTTCTTGTGAATGTTCTGGATGTAGTGCAAGTTTAGGTTGGTATTTATATATTTTGTTTAAAATGAAAATTTTAAATATTTCATATTTAGGTGGTTGCGTTGCATTACTATTTTGGCTGTATAGAAGAAGTCAGGAACCTTCAGCGACTTCCGTAAAATGCGACTGGCGTGCCTGAAGATTATCAAAAATTGCCAAAACTTTTAAAGCAATGTCTCTGAAGAAAATGTTTCAAAGTCCATCATTGCCAGCGAGGAATACATTGTTTTTTGATAGTGTAATCGAAGAAGGACGTGAACTTGGTAGCACGAGTTTGTTTGAACATCATTTTAAAGATGCCGATGCTGTTCAACGAACTAACATTCATAATTTAATCATTAATTACTGCAAAGTAGAGGAATTTGTAGAAGGCATTCCCAATGCTGAGAGTTTCATTCAATTTGCAAAAGAAAATTTAACACAAATTGATTGTGAGGCGTTGAGAAATATAACTACAAATCAGTCAAAGACATCGAAATGGTACGAAGCTAGATATTGTAGAATTACGGCTTCTAGAATATATGAAGTTTCAAAGTGCAAAACTTCTGACGGGTTTTTATTAGAAAAGTTGTTTGGAGCAGCAAAGGTGCCACAAACAGAGGAAATGGTACAAGGGCTTAATCTAAAAGAACGTGTTTTGGCTGAAATTAAAAAGAAACGTAATGTGCATTATAAAAATGTGGGATGGTTTTGCAGCCAGAATATCCTCTTTTTGGCGCGTCACCAGATGCAGTTTCAGATGAATACTGTATTGAAATCAAATGTCCATCGAAAGAGAAAACTGTGATAAATTATATAAAACATGGAGAAATTTGCCAAAAAATTTATGCTCAAATACAACTTCCAATGTTTCTCTAAAAAAATGTAAAGACTTTTTTGTGTTGCTTCGCCAAATTATGGAAAAACTAAAGAAGTAATCATTAAAGAGGTAAAATTAGATGAAGATTTTTGTAGAATTTTAATGGATGCCGCAGAGAATTTTTGGAAAACCTGTGTTTTCCCAAAACTAGTATATAAGTAAATGTAACTTCAGTAGAGTTCGCTGTAATAATATGATGCTTCATTTTTTTTAAATAATAATATAAAATTAGTAACACTTGGTTTGTTTAACATTTAATTAAATATTCTAAATATAATTAAATAACTACCCAATCGATTTCAACTGCAACATCATTCTCAAGGATGACATGAATAACAATGAATAATAAACAAAAATTCAAAAATTTTTGGAATGAAATATATTATTTTTAGCATGAACCCCATATTCTTATATTATTTTTTAATTGTTATATTTTGTCATTGCTTTCTACATTTTTATAATTTAATTTTGTTTGTTATTCATTGTTATATATGTTATAGCTTTGAAAATGATGTTACAGTAAAAATCGATTGGGTACTTTATTGATTATATTTATATTTAATAAAAAGTTAAAAAAAGCAAGTGTTACTAATTTTATGTTAAATGTAAGTAGTTTGTCTTTGTAGTATGTTTAGCGTTACGTGTTTTATAAATATGGTTATGGTATGTTCAATAAAATTTTATTAATAAAATACGTGTTTACATATTAATCAAAAAATGAGTTTCTTAAATTCCCAAACATGTAGAAAATAGGATAAACAAATAAAAGCTCACTGTTTTTTTTATAAAGTTTCCATTAGGCAATCGATTTCTACGTGTATGTCATCATCAGGCCCAAGCTGAAATACATAGGTTATAAATATTTTTTGTTGTAATTGTATTATGGTAAATTTAGTTTAGATGTTACATATTGTGTATATAATATTGTGTTAGTAGTAATTTTAAAAATGGTGTTGGATTGTGTTTCGATATCAATTGAAAGTTTTGGTATATTAGGGTTGCGAGGTGGTGATGCAATAAAGTTACATTCACAGCTCTTAACGTAGTTTTAGTTTCTCGGCGTAAGCATAAATATATGTTGAACGTGAATACGGCTGAGCATTCACACCTCTTAACATTGTTTCTCGACGTAGACATAGTCGCAGCGCACAAGCGTAAAGTTTGCAAACTTCATATACTCGACATAGTATCTCGACGTATTTCGGTTGGACAGAGAAGAGGCTATCCCTTTTCATGAGCAGTAAATGTGCGTAGTGTGACCAAATCTATGTGTCATATATCTGTCATTTGTATTTTGCTTTTATTTAATAAAAAATGGATAATAGAACGAAAATAATAGTAGGTTCTATTGTAAAAAGAAGCAGAATAGTTGGAATAGCTGCTCTGTCAACAGAACCACATGTCAAAAAAATTATTATTTAATTTTAAATAAATATCATTTTATTTTATACATTTCAAATGTGAAACGTAGCTACATTTTATTAATATAAATAAATATTTTGAAATTTAAATTGCTATATTAAAAATATTATGGTTTGTTCACCTCTATTTTTTAACATAATTTTTTGATATTATTTTGCATTTCTATAGATTAAATAAATTATAACGTTATTATATTAGTAATATCATTATTAATCCAACATATTATATCTAAACGTATTTATTACATTTAATTTTTATTTAATGTGAACAAACATTCACAGCGACGAATGCTTGTGTTAAGAGCTGTGAATGATAATATTTTTTAAGCTTACGTCGAAAACAAAAGTTCAATTACAACGACCAAAAACAGTGTTTATGTTAGAGCTGTGAACCTAGCTTTATTCGGTAAGTAGAAGCAGTAAA
The DNA here is from genome assembly GCA_035578165.1 of Stenolophus ochropezus. Classification (NCBI taxonomy): domain Eukaryota; kingdom Metazoa; phylum Arthropoda; class Insecta; order Coleoptera; family Carabidae; genus Stenolophus; species Stenolophus ochropezus. The sequence goes on along the minus strand of JAQOWZ010000003.1, from coordinate 50,552,824 downwards.
CACAAATATAGACAAAATATCAAAACTATTAAACAAACCATTTCAGAAAATAACCTAACTATAACTAAAGCTGATAAGAACGCTGGTTTAGGCATTCTAAATACTACCGGTTATAAAGCAAAATCTTTTAAATTTTTTAAAGAAAACAATTACAAACTATTAAACAAAAACCCATTAACCACATACAACACCACTTTCAGACACATTATAAATAAAAACACTAACACCCTCCATAAATTAAACATTAATACACATAAAATCATTCAAAAAATTCCTTCCCTACCTAACATATACAGTTTAATTAAATTACATAAATCTGACAAAACCATAAGACCTATTGTTTCTTCTATCAATTCACAGGCACACAAATTTGCAGAACAATTAAATAAACAGATTTCGTTTCACCATTTGGATAGTTCGGACGTTTTTACCGTGTGCTGTATATAAAAGTTGTATTTTACTAGTTTCTCTAACTAAAATAGCTTCTGTTCCTTATCATTGTGTGCATCTCGTTACAAGTGATTCAGTGATAATAACCTTATCATCTTTAACTTCGTTGTGCTCTAAATATTTGTGTTTTTGTACATAAAGTCGATCGCCTTCTTACAAATTTTTGTCTTTCCACTTTGTGCAGAATTTCGCCTGTCTAATTAAATTTAAGTGTCACTGACCTCTCTGTTTGTGTTCTCCCGCGATGAACAATGGGTAAGTGTGCAAAGTGCAAGCGGAAATCTGACAATCTCATAGGGTGTGAAGGTACCTGTGGTCAATGGTTTCATCCAGGGTGTATCTATTTCACTGATGATGAAGGTCGCATCTTAGAAAAATCTAAGTCTCTCTTCTTCTGGTGTCCTACCTGCAAAGTGAATTGTATCATAATAGATCGTAGTAAGGATATCGACATCAAGAGTCTTTTCAAAGATATGCATGACAAACTTACTAGCCTCGAAACATCCATTACTAATCAAGTATTATCCAGCCTAAAATATGAGATTAGCTCCATTATCTCCTCCAATCTATCCAATTTAAAGTCCGCAATCCAAGAGGATATTAATTCTAAACTGCAAAGTACTAATAGCAACACTCACCCGTCGTTGTCATGCGTTGACACCTCCTTCGCAGCTGCAGCCAAATCCACTCGCAAGCCACCAGTATTGTTGAAACCCAAAGATGCGTCTCAATCATCTTCAGTGACTAAATCAGATCTGTTCAAATCTGCCAACCCTGTTGCCTCAAACATCACAATCAACTCCGTCCGACAGATCAGTAAAGGTGCACTCATCATTAGCTCCGATCAATCTGACAATCTGAAAGACATCATGAGTGACAACCTAAAAAGCAAGTATGAAGTCAAAAAATTACCTGCCCTACATCCTAGGATACGTATTTCTGGTATGTCTGAGTCCTTCACCAAAGAGACCTTCGCGGACCATCTTCTCCACCAAAATAAGTCCTTATTTCTGTCTGGTTATACATGTGATGTACTTGATGTTAGTCCTACTAAGCGCAACTTTCGTATCTACCAAGCTCTCATCCAAACCGACGTGACAACATACAACTTATTACTTAAGGCTCAGAAAATATTTGTTGGCTTTGACATGTGTGCTATCTATGATGCTATTGAACTACGCAGGTGTTTCAAATGTTGTGGTTTTCATCACACATCTAAACAATGTGTCAAATCTGACCAAGTTTGTGGTAAATGCACTGGTAACCATGAGGCCAAAGACTGTCCATCCAAGGATTCCAAGTGTATCAACTGTATAAAATTTAATGAAATCCACAAAACCAAACTCGATATATCTCATGATGTATGGGATAAAAATTTCCACACATACATCGATATTCTGAAACGTTTTAAAGCCAATATTGTTGGATCACAATAGCAATCACCTATCACTTCAAGTTCCCCAAACCCCCAGCGCCGACTTACCATTTTCTACCAGAATATCCAAGGTCTCAACTCCAAACTGGGTCATCTGCAGTCCACTCATTCATCAATCGACTACGATGTCATCGCACTCACTGAAACATGGCTCACCGGCAGTGTTTACAACGCCGAACTTGGTTCAGACTCGTTCAGTGTGTACAGGTGCGATCGAGACTTCACTACATGCCGTCTTACTAGGGGAGGAGGTGTTCTTTTACTGATCAAAAATCATCTTTCATCTTCTGAAGTTGATCTCACCGATTATACTGACATTTTACCGTTAACGTTGACATTGTCTGTGCAAAAATACCAACTGTTAATTCTAATTTTTATGTATTTACTGTATATATGCCACCAGCTTCACATGTGAGTTCATATATTGCGGTTAACGATTTTTTTGAACATCTCCCATTCTTAAATAACAGCAATTTCTTGATTTGTGGTGATTTTAATATACCTGAATTAACATTAAATTCAGATTCTCCCAAAGTTAATGAACTAAATTTGTTACTTGAATTTTTTAATGCAAGTCAGATCAACAATGTAAGAAACGCTAATAATAGGTTATTAGATTTAGTTATTTGTAACAGTCAGTGTAATGTCTCACGGGCTACTGATCTGGTGCTTGATATAGACTATCCCCTTCATCACCCTGCACTTACTATCACTCTAGATCTCAACTTTGCACATTACCCTAATCCTAAGACTTTACCATCTATTAAATATAATTTTAAAAAAGCAAATTTTGTGAAACTGTATGAACTTATTGGTAATTATAATTGGAATTGTTTTGAAGAATTTTCTGACGTTAATCTTGCCTGTGAGTTTTTGTATTCTAAATTATGTACTTTTATAGACTTATGTGATCCCACTAAAATTACCAGTGGTAGCAACTACCCATCCTAGTTTAACAAGACTATCATTCGGAAACTCAAGGCTAAGATTCGCGCCAGAAAGTTATTGAATCGGTTTCCACATAATCAGTCGTATATTACTAAATTTAAATTATTAAGATCTGAAGTAAAATCTCTCATAAAAAAAATCGTACGTTGACTATGTGAAATCCAGTGAAAACGCAATTAAGTCGGATCCTAAAAAATTTTGGAATTATGTCAACTCTAAAAAAAAAATATCTAGCTACTCTAACTCTTTCGTCTATAACAACACCATTTTATCTAAACCTAATGATATATCTAATGCTTTCGCTTCCTTTTTTCAATCTACTTATCTTCTTTCCTCTTCCCCTACTACTACTTCTTCAACTTCATTTTCATCCTCAACTCTGTTATACCCTCCCATCTGTCTTGATCATAAAAGCATTTGTGAAATTGAATCATCCATTAAGTCTCTTAAATCTTCTCTCCCCTGTGGCCCTGACCTCATTCCCAGCCTGATGATCAAAGACTGTGCTCATCCTCTATCCAAAGCTCTTTACTTCATCTTCAACCTATCCCTCAAAACGAATACTTTCCCCAATATCTGGAAAATGACTCGAATAACTCCCATCCTTAAATCTGGTGACGCTTCGGCAGTATGTAATTACCGTCCTATAGCCACACTGTCCAGTTTTAGCAAAGTTTTTGAGAAGGTGATATATAACAATATTTATCCCGCAGTAAGACATCTCATCTCGCATTGTCAACATGGCTTGTGCGGGATAACAGGGATGGATACCCAGAATATCGAGTATGGATGATGGTAACAATGGTGAGGTCGTAAATCTCACTTTCACACAACCACGCGAAAAACACTTATTTATTTACACACAGCACAACCAAAAACTATACAAAATAACAGATATAACAAATGTACATACTTTACTGGAGCAGTACAACAATGGATTGTTGCGGAGCGATACAAAACAACTTTGGCGCAACAAAGCAGGAACCGAACAGACTTGTCTTTGTACGAATTAAAAACCAACAAAATTCGCTAGCGACAGCGCCACTAACTATAAACTACAAAAAAATACAGAGAAGCGTATATGGCGTTGACATTGGCAAATATGCGGTGTACCTTTCACAATAAACGGAGCTGACAACATTAAAATCTCAAACATACTGCCCACCTAGTCGAGAAGCGACTAAACTAAACAATTAACCTGGAATAACAATAAAACTTAAGTAAGCAAGATCGTGTGGACATCAGGCCGACTGGGAATGACCTGGGCTGCCCACCGTAGAACGACGCAGCGGTGGCGACGGCGGCGCGGCGAGTCTCTGCTTGGCTGAAGGGATGACGTCCGTCTCGGTCGGCAGAGGGCTTAGCCGGGAGATAGGTCGGCGAAGCTCTGAAGTGGCAGTCTTGACGGTGACCAGGTCGCTGGGCTCGTCATGGGAACCTGGTTCTGGAACGGTCAGCAATGATGAACCAACCAGGAAGTGCGCTGGGGTCAGCGCGGACAGGTCCGCAGTGTCCGACGAGGACGGCGTCAGCGGACGGGAATTCAGGCAGGCCTCTATCTGAGCCAGTACTGTAGATAGCTCCTCGTACGTGAGGGTCGTCTCACCAATGGTTTTGCGGAGGAGACTCTTTACTGATTTGACTCCGGCCTCCCACAGGCCGCCGAAGTGCGGTGCAGACGGTGGAATAAAGCTCCAACGTGTGCCGGAATCGGACAGGGTAGAAGCTACTTCGTGGTAGAACAGCGACGCCTGATGGAACATGGAGCGCAGCTCTGCGCTGGCACCGACGAACGTCGTGCCGTTGTCGGAAAGCAGCTCGCTGCACACTCCTCGGCGTGCAACGAACCGACGGAAGGCCGCCAGGAAGGCCTTGGTCGTCAAGTCGCTCACGACCTCCAGGTGAAGCGCCTTGGTGGAAAGACAGACGAAGAGGGCGATGTAGGCCTTGGTGGAGTGTCGCCCACGACCTGGAGACGGGCGGCACTGGATGGGTCCTGCGTAATCTACTCCTGAACGCAGGAAAGGGCGGCTAGGAGTCACTCTGGCAGCTGGCAGATTTCCCATGAGTTGTTTGCACATCAGCGGACGACGGCGCCTGCAAGGGATGCAAGTTCGGAGCAGCTTCTTTGTTAGGGCTCGCCCTTGGAGGATCCAGACGTGCTTCTGGAGGAGTGAGTGAGTTAATGCTAAGCCAGCGTGGAGGGCTAATGCGTGCCAATGCAGGACATGTAGCTGGCTTAGCGGAGATGACTTTGGAAGGATAGGCGGGTGTCTTTCGGAATCGGGAAGTCCGGAATTCTCGAGTCTACCGCCCACGCATAGCATGCCGTGAGCGTTGAGAAATGGATTTAGACTCACGAGAGGCGAAGTCCTTGGAATGGGTCTAGCGCTTTTCAGTTGCGCTATTTCAGTGGAAAACTTCTCTCTCTGGACGTTGCAAATCAGACGGACTCTCGCAGCAGTTAGTTCGAATGTGGTTAAGAAGCCGGTGCATGTCTCTTGCTCTCGATCTTCCAGACCTGCAAGTCTGGAAATTCTTCCTCTCTTGTCGCAGCGGCGGGCGAATCGCATGCACTGGGCTGTTACGCGGAGCGTGCGTGACAGGGAGGAATACCGCGCTAACAGAGCGAACTCTTCTTCGACTTGGACCGGCATGGAGCGGGTTTTCTGGACAGCTTCCTCACCTGGTGAATCGGGTGGCTCTTGTGTTGCGGTCGGCCAATTCTGAGTCGCGTCAGAAAGCCATGGAGGACCGTTCCACCATAGGCTCGAGGTGGAGAGTATTTGCGGAGTAGCACCGCGGGAGGCGACGTCGGCAGGATTCTTTTCACCTGAGATGTGGCGCCAGGACAGCCCTGGTAGTGTGGTCTGTATGTAGGACACTCGATTGGCGACGAATGTCTTCCATCTACTTGGGTGTCCACGTATCCAAACGAGTGTGACGGTGCTATCAGACCACCCATACATAGGGAGATTGGAGATCCGCCGGGTTTGGCGGACGTACAGCAATAGACGAACTAGAAGCTGAGCAGCGCACAGCTCGAGACGTGGAATAGAGACAGTTTTCACGGGTGCCGTCTTGGTCTTGGAGGCGATGAGGGACGTGTGGAACGCTCCATCAGGATTGACTGTGCGGATGTAGACGACGGCGGCGTACGCCCTGGTGGAGGCGTCCGCGAATCCGTGAAGCTCTACGTCGGTCTCAGCTGGACTCAACTGAGTCCACCGTGGAATACGGATGTCTTGAAGGCGGCTGAGACTCTCTTGGAACGTGGACCACCTCTCCTGGAAGTGTGTGGTGAGAGGCTGATCCCAGTCTGACTTGGCAAGCCACAGGTCCTGCAGCAGAATCTTCGCAGATATAACGACTGGGGAGATCCAGCCGAGCGGGTCGAACAGCTGCGAGACCTTGGAGAGGACTGTGCGCTTCGTGGCGGGAACTGAGAGCGTTGTTGAGATACGCTCTCGGAAGAAGAATTCATCCTTCTCTGGATTCCACATGAGCCCTAACATCTTCGTGGATTCGGAGAGCTCGACGTTAGCAGCTGGAGTAGGCGCCTTGGAACGGGCTTCAGCGAGCCCTAGGAGGTCTGAACAATTTGCGGACCATTTGCTCAGTTCGAACTTGCCTCTTGCGAGTAGTTGGATGAGCTCATCACGGCGTATGACAGCGTCTTCGAGGGAATCGGCTCCGGAGAGTACGTCGTCGACGTACGAATCTTCTACAAGGCATTCGGAGCCCCTTGGAAAGCTCTCTTGCTCGAGTCGAGCAAGTTCACGTAGAGTGCGGATCGCAAGATATGGTGCGCAAGCGGTCCCGTATGTGACGGTCGTCAATTTGAAGTCGTGAATTGGTTCGCTTGTGTGGCCGCGCCACATGACACGCTGGAGGTCTTGGTCATCTGGGTGGACGAGTATTTGACGGAACATCTTCACGATGTCCACGCAGAAGACGAACCGATGATTTCGCCAGTTCATGATGACGACACCGAGATTGTTCAGCAAAGGTGGACCTGGGTGCAGATGTTGGTTCAATGACACTCCCTGCGCATTGAGTCGGGAAGCGTCGAACACTACTCGCATCTTGCTTCCTTGAGGGCCCGACTGCATGACAGCGTGGTGCGGAAGGTACCACACAGGTCCGGTGGGAGTCTCCTCAGTCCTACGCATATGACCAAGAAACTCGTATTCGTGCATGAACTTACTGTAGCTGTCATGAACAGCTGGATCTCGTGCCAGACGTCGCTCTATGGACACAAGCGAACGGACTGCTTGCTCGCGATTGCCGCCTGTGGGAACTCTGGAACGACGTGGCAGCCGCACCACAAAGCGACCACTGGCGTCTCTCTGGTAGGTGGAGGTGAAGAATTCTTCGCAGGCACTCTCTTCTGGGGAGAGCGAGGAAGGAGCGGCGGGAATTTCTTCAAGTTCCCAGAACCGGCGGAGGTTGTGATCCAGGTCCTCCTCTACATGGCAATGTAGAGAGGACACGGGAGATGCACCGTCCTCGTCGACGGCTCCGGACAGAACCCAACCTAGAGCTGTGTTGATGGCTACCACCTTGGAGCCTGGGACTGGATACACTCCTGGACGGAGTAGAGGGCCGAAAACGTCGGCTCCAAGCAGTAGGCCAACCTTCTGGTCTCGGTGATAGCATGGATCGGCCAGCTCGAGGTGCAGCAGCAGCTGCGGATCTAAGGGACGGACTCTCCGTTCTGGAACATGAGACGTCAGACGTGGAAGCACGTAGGCGGATACCTGGTGCTCGGCACCAGGTGCTGCTCTGGATCGGAAGACGACTTCCACTTGTGAGGAGGCCGTGGCAGAGTGCGAGGCCCCGACGCCGACGACCTTGACGTGGGAGCGCCGCCTGGCTAGACCAAGACATTGCACAATGTCTTCAGAGATGAAAGACACCTCGGACCCGGTGTCGAGGAGCGCGCGTGTCTGTACGCGCTGTCCGCTGGGCGAACAGATGCTGACCAGCGCTGTGGTCAGGAGAACCATGGCACGGAAGGTGCCCTGGTGCGTGGAGTGACTAGAGACCGTGGAGGTATGGAGAGCAGCAGCTCTTTCTGGAGGACTGGCCGAACCTGTAACAGAACTGGATGGGAAAGCGTCGTGCAGCAGCGTGTTGTGAGTCTGGCTGCACTTGGAGCACGTCTTCGTGGATCTGCATGCTTTACGCTGGTGAGAACCCAGGCAGTTGAAGCAGAGCCGAAGTCGCTTGACCTCGGACAGACGCTCTTGTGGAGACTTCTCCCGGAACGATGAGCAGGAGAAGTTGGAGTGCGAGTCTCCGCAGAACACGCAGTTCGTGTTCTTGACGCTTGCAGAGACCTGGTGTGAGCGAAGTGGCGCAGCCTTCGCGTTGGAGGCCGTTATGGAGCGGGCAGGTGGGCTTAGCGGGGCCGACATCTCTAATGCGCGGATACGCATCTCGAAGAAGGCCTCGAGCTGCTTGAGTGTCGGCTGTTCCAACTTGTAGTCGGGGTTCACCAACGTTTGAGTCGCATCTATGGAAGCGAGATGCAACTCCCATGCTCGGCGGGATGCGGAGTCCAGGCGACGGAGGAGTAAGAACACGATGACGTCGTCCCACTTGTCTACAGGTCGCCCTAGCTGCTCGAGTGATCTTATCTCTTCCCGTGCTCGGTCGATCAGGGCCCGCAGGTCGCGTGCGGACTCTTTCGATACCTGGGGCAGGTCGAACAGTGCCGACAGGTGAGCACTTACCAGAAGCCGACTGTTCCGGTACCTGGCGCAGACGGCGTCCCAGGCTCCCTGGAAGTTCGCTGCCGTGGTGGCCATGGTACGCACTAGGAGTGCGGCTTCACCTTTCAGTGCTGTCTTGAGGAGGAGCAGCTTCTGGACGTCGGGAACATCGTCACGGTCTATCACGAGACCCTGAAAGGCGTCGTGGAATGCCTCCCATTCCAAGTATGACCCGGAGAACTCCGGCAGGTTTACCTTAGGTAGAGGCGGAAGGGAAGCCTTTGGCGGTTGAACTGGAGCGACAACTGGAGCTGGCGGAGATGGCGAAGGACGGAGGGCCTCCAGGATAGCGACACCCGTCAAGTACAAGAGCTCTGTGGCGGAGAAGTGATCTTCAACGAAGTACACCGTAGCTTCTGAGCCCTTTTCTGCTCTAAAAGAGTGGTGGTTAGTCAGGAAGTCATCCCAATGTCTCTGTAGGTTGGCGAGCGCGCTGTCGATCAGCTTGCTTGTCGGAGTTATTTCTTCTTTCGATAGCTGCGTACGGAGTGCCAGCGGTAACTTCCGGATCTGTTCCGTCAACTCTTGCTGGTGACGCAAGACTTCAGCCATTGTTGAACCTGGTGAAGGTTACGGACGCGAAAACGGAACTGTTTGGCGATGACTTCGAAGTTATCGTGACTCTACACGCAGGTTTGCGAGGTTAGAATTAACAAAGGATGGGTGGATGACACTGGATTAGGATTTGACAGGCTATGCGCATGGACAAGGATTTGACAGGTTTTGCACGTGGTTTTAAGGGTGGAAAAAACTCGGATAATCCGGATAGTATCCGGCTCGAAGGACCAAAAAATGTGCGGGATAACAGGGATGGATACCCAGGATATCGAGTATGGATGATGGTAACAATGGTGAGGTCGTAAATCTCACTTTCACACAACCACGCGAAAAACACTTATTTATTTACACACAGCACAACCAAAAACTATACAAAATAACAGATATAACAAATGTACATACTTTACTGGAGCAGTACAACAATGGATTGTTGCGGAGCGATACAAAACAACTTTGGCTCAACAAAGCAGGAACCGAACAGACTTGTCTTTGTACGAATTAAAAACCAACAAAATTCGCTAGCGACAGCGCCACTAACTATAAACTACAAAAAAATACAGAGAAGCGTATATGACGTTGACATTGGCAAATATGCGGTGTACCTTTCACAATAAACGGAGCTGACAACATTAAAATCTCAAACATGGCTTCATTGGTAAGCGTTCCACGATTACTAATCTTATGTTTTTCACGCAGAAAGTTTCCTCCATTCTTGATTCCTGTGGTCAAGAAAATTGTATATACACCGACTTCTCTAAAGCCTTTGACATACTGGATCACAACATCTTAGCCAGTAAACTTGAATCTTTTTCTTTCTCCTTCTCCTTAATTAAACTAATATCTTTCTATCTTCATGGACGTGAGTTATTTGTCAGCTTTCATGGTTCCAACTCTCTCAATTATTTTGCCACCTCTGGCGTTCCCCAAGGCTCACATCTCGGTCCTTTACTTTTCCTTCTTTTCATAAATGACATCTCAAATTCCTTACATTGTCTAAAATTACTCTTTGCGGATGATCTCAAAATTTTCCATTCCACCTCGACGATTAGAGATTGCCTTCTTCTACAACAAGACTTGGACAAATTATCATCTTGGTGCACTAATAATAAACTTCATCTTAACCTAAGTAAATGTTCAGTTATGTCCTTTTGTAGGAAAATGTCGCCAATTAAATTCGACTACACAATTAATGATGTTACCCTGTCCCGCCCTAAAACTATCATGGATCTTGATGTAAAATTTGATCCTAAACTTACCTTCATGGACCACATTCGTGATATCCGTAACTCTGCAGCTCGTATGTTGGGTTTCGTGATTAGAAACACAAAGGATTTTCATAATATTTCAGCAATTTTAGTTCTCTATTATGCCTATGTTCGCTCTAAAGTAGAGTATTGCAACATATATCTGGAACCCAATGTATAAAGTATAACAAAATCTTCTGGAATCTCTTCAAAAAAAATTTCTCAAATATTTATATTTCAAACTTCATCTTATCTACCCCAACCGAAATCTTCCTTATTCTAATCTATGCCATATGTTTAATATTAAATGCCCCTTCCAACGCCGTGAGAACTTCGCCATTATTCACCTCTATAACCTTATTAACAATCGCATTGATGACCCCAATTGCCTGTCTTTTCTTAATTTTCATGTCCGTGCTATCTCCACTCGATCATCATTCGTTTTCTATATTCCACTCTGTCGCACCAATCTTCTCATCTCATCTCCTTTATATCGCATGTGTGCCTTATATAATACAAAATTTTCTAGCATAGATATTTTCTTCTTGAATTTTAAGTCACTTTTAAAATTACTCAACAAGACTTAATTGTTTTTCTTTTCTTTATCTTTTCTCTTTCAGTTTAATATATTTTTGTATATTTGCTAATGTTCCTATTGCTATCCTCTATTGGGCTTGTCCTGTTAGGATAGTTGTAAATTAAATAAATAAATAAATAAATAAATAAAACCATAATACGAGACGCCTCAATGCCTCATACACATCCCCCTATTCTATAAAAAACTCTCAAATACTTATTAATCATATTAAAGACAAAACACATAATTTACCACATGAACAATTTATAATGGCATATTTTGATATAGTAAATTTATACACAAATATTCCTATCACTGAAACTCTTCATTTATTAACAAATTTTCTTACAAACAATAAAGTTTTTATTGAAAAATTCAATCTCACACCGTTAGATATAAATAACTTAATAGAAATGTTTAAAATTATCACCGATTAAAATTTCCTTAATTTTAATAACAATATATACAAATCAAGAGATAGCTTAGCCATGGGTAACCATCTCAGTGGACTACTTTCCAATCTATACATTGACGACTTAGAACAAAAAATCATGCAAGACCCTCTTAATAAACATATAATTCTCTGGGAAAGATACGTAAATGACAATTTATTATTTTGGACAGGAACAACAAGAGTTAATACAATTCCACTATAACATCAACAAAATTTGCAATATTCAATTTACACTAGAAATAGAAACCCATAACTAAATCAATTTTCTTGACTTAACATTAAACAGAATAGATAATAAAATACCATAATATTTACAGAAAACCTACTACGACTGACATTATCATACCTCACAATTCTTATCACAACCCAAAATTCAAAGAAACGGCATTTAATTTCATGTTCCATAGACTCCATAGAGGGGTGGACCCTATAATGTTATTAATAATGCATTCAAGCATCAAACACTATGGAAACTCGAGTTTAGAATTAATTACGCAAGCACATCCAGACATATTGCAATTTATAATGCATTTATCGATCAAACAGTATGGAAACACGAGTTTAGAATTATAAATTCGAGCACAATCAGTCATGAAGCAATTTATAATTCATTGGTCTATTTAATAATATCTATAGCTGAGTTTAGAATTAATTACTCCTGCACAACCAGTTACAATGTTATTAATAATGCATTTAAGCATAAAACACTATGGAACCTTGAGTTTATTATTAATTACACCAGCACAACCAGTCATAAAGAAATTTATAATGCATTAATCGATCAAACATTATAGAAACTTGAATTTAGTATTAATTACATCAGCACAACCAGTCGTAATACAATTTATAATGCAATGATCTATTAAATAATATCTACACTTGAGTTTAGAATTAATTACTCTAGCACAACCAGTTATTATGTTATTAATAATGCATTCAAGCATAAAACACTATGGAAACTCGAGTTTAGAATTAATTACGCAAGCACAATTAGACATATTGCAATTTATAATGCATTTATCAATCAAACAGTATAGAAATTCGAGTGTAGAATTAATTACTTGAGCACAACTAGTCATAAAGCAATTTGTAATACATTCATCCATCAAATATTATCGATACTTGAGTTTAGTATTAATTACTACCGCACAACTAGTCATAAATAATATTTAAATTAACATTTAGAATTAATTTCTCGTGCATAACCAGTTATAATGCAATTTATAATGCATTTATCTATTAAATAATATTTAAATTAAAGTTTAGAATTAATTACTCGAGCACAACCAGTCATAATGCAATTTATACGAGTAATGCATTCATCGATGAAAAATAAATCAAGTTGCTAGATATATTACTGTCGAAATAAACTATTTAATTATGCAATACTAAAAAATTGTTAATTATAGTTTCAAGACCAATTGAGCGCGTTGGCGCTAAATAAACAAAAATTAAATGTTGCTAAACACGGTTTTGTTCATAACCATTTTGCTGCATTTATGCAAAAAAGAACTAAAAATGGAATAAATGAAACTGTTGAAATATTCTAACATAATTTTTGTATTTATGTGAAAAAGAATACATAGAGAAGTACATAACATAACAAGGCATTCACAATATAATAATAACCTAATTTAAACCTAAATCTAGTCGTCTATGTATTTTTATAAATTAACAAAGAATTTGTCAATTTTTTGACATACGAGTTGCTATGCTTTTTAAATAATCTTGCAGGATCCAAATATTATTATTTTTGCAGACCGCTGTATAATGCTTAATCAAGTTTGTAGTCCCTCTAATGTTTCTAGACCCACGATTGGAAATTGCTCCAACAAGTGCCAAGGTTCCACCATTTGTAGGGTGCGGTATGGTGGTGGGTATGTTACAAAGTTTTATTGTCGTATAGCCTGTTTCGAACTCGCTGCGAAACCTGTATGGCTCTATTATTACAAGAGATCCTGAAACAATATTGTTGTATAATGATATGCATATAAGAAATTGCCTATTAGCATCGCATGTACACAAAAGTAAATGAAATCCAAATTAATTCGTTAATAATCTTTCATTATTTACATTTACTGGTTATGGTTTATTTTGCGTGCTAATAGTTTTATTGTTAAATATCTTACCATATGTTCTGCCTGCTGTATTGGAAATTCGTTGGCAATTATTTGTAGCACACATAGCTGTATTATTTAAATGGTTTGACATAAAAATTTCATCAACGTTTTGTGGTCGCTGAAAACTGTCATTAATATGCACACGCCCTATAACATTTCGTTTGATGCAACCTTCTGAGCACAGTGTAGTCTCTATCATTGTCGGACATATTTTCATAAATGTTTCCGCAATGAGTCCAACCTCACTGTTACTCGAGATTTGGTTCATATCAGGTGAAATTATATGGTGTGTTTTTCAAAATTTGACCAACAGTTTTGCTCGCATTTGGTAATTTTTTTTGAAAGTCTACTCTTTAAGGTTTCTCGAAGCATTTGGAAAAATATATCGTCCGATAATTCTTCAACCTGAAAATGAAATTTATGGTATAATTTTTTTTTCTACGTAATATATATATATATATATATATGTATATATATATATATATATATATATATATATATATATATATATATATATATATATAAGACTTTAACATGGGATTTCAAAAAATTGCGGATATTCTCTCTCTTGATAGATTTAGAGCAAAACTACAAGAGTACAAAGTTGTTCAAAATTAAATATATATATATATATATATATATATATATATATACATATATATATATATATATACAATAATAATAATAATAATAATAATAACTGGATATAATTTTCATGTACCCAAATTCATATAATTATAAATTACCTTTTTCTTTATATCTAATAGTGTGCAATTACGAATATAGCTTAAAAGAAGCTGTCAAATGCACACATTTGATAAAAATATTATTTTGTTGTCTACTTTATGTTCTTGTAGACTAAAACAGTTTCCGTTTTTTATGACGGGAACTTTTGTATGGTTTTTCCATGTTATTGAGTCTTTAATTAGAGCTTTACTTTTTCCGAGGTAAATACTTTTTTCCCGATCTGTCTTTTACTCGCTTTGCAGTCTTTGGAGTCTACTCCTCAGCTTCTTCTTGCCTTGTCCTTGGCCTTTCCAATTCTCTACTTCACGTGAAGCCAAGGCTGAGCGCGCCTGACCTGTCTCATGGCAGTCAAAGCAAATTCGTCCATTTCCATGGCCTTCCCCTTCACCGATAGTGATAGAACATTTGTCTAAAGCATGCACAGCCTTATTGCATATGACGCATCGATAAGCACCTGCAGGATAATCGCCATTGATGCATGCAGGACATGTCGTCATGGCATTATCGCTGACAACATCAATTGGAAATTCGCCACGTTGCCAATGGATTTCGCTATTTTCATCCTCGTCATTCTTATCTTCTAATCTTTTCAAATTTGCTTCTTTTATTTTTAAATTGCCACTCATATGCTCCAAATGTTTTTGGACAAGCACATCCACTCTAAGTGGCAATTTGTTTTCATTTGTGAAAATATTATTTTTCAGTCTATTATATTCGCTCTCAATATACAGGGTGGCCCAGCGAAAATTATCAGCGCAGTTTTTGGCCACTTAACATCAATTTTGCAAAAATCGCTCGAACACGTCATTTTTAGTATAAAGGGGGACACCTAAATGGATTATTACCAATGGCATAACTTCAACCCTAAAATGGGTGTGGACTGCACCTCAAAAATTTTAAATGGATAAGGGTGTCAAACATGACACAGTTCGAAAGGTCTTTCAATTCTCTTTTCAACAGTTTTTTTATTTTTCAAATCCGATCATTAGTTCCAGAGAAATATCGTTTAAAACAAATTTTATCAGGTGTTCAAAATTGCAATTAAGTAGGCTTAAACAAATGACAGAAACTCAATTATCAGTTTATTAGGTGTTAAAAATGACTACTTCCAACTTTCATACAATAATAAAGATTTTGCTCAAAATTTTGGAGATAAGGTACGTTACCGTAAATCTTCTAAAAATCAGGGTAGCGTGGCATAAACTTTAGACTTCAAATAACCCCTCAAAAAGAAATCTAACTTACAAATTACTTGTTTATTACAAATAACTTGTCAAAATAATTGTTTATTTAGATTCTGTCATTTATTTAAGCCTACTTGATTGCAGTTTTGCACATCTGATAAAATTTGTTTTCAACGATATATCTCTGGAACTAATGATCGGATTTGAAAAATAAAAAAACTTTTGGATAGAGAATTGAAAGGCCTTTCGAACTGTGTCATGTTTGACACCCTTTTCCATTTAAAATTTTTGAGGTGCAGTCCACACCCATTTTAGGGTTGAAGTTATGCCATTGGTACTAATCCATTTAGGTGTCCCCCTTTATATTAAAATTGACGTGTTCGAGCGTTTTTAGCAAAATTAATGATAAGTGGCCAAAAATTGCGCTGATAATTTTCACTGGGCCACCCTGTATGTTGAAGACGCAGGAATACGGCCGTAGCCAAAACTATCTGTTTTAATGTTACTCCACACCGGAAGTACCGACAAATGTTTTCTTAATAATTTTCTGATCTCCGGAAAGTGAAATGGGTTGACTTGACTTGAATCACACTTTTTCTCCTGTTTCAATAAAGTTTTTACTTTATCTTGTATTTTCTGTCCCCACTTCTTCCAAGAGTTACAACGGATATCTTCGCTGTCATCATGAGCAGGAGAGATATTGTCTTCTTCATTTTCGTCGTCATTCTCGATCTTATCGGAATCTTCTATAATTTACAAAAATGTAGACACGTTATTCATACAATTATTCATTACTTTATACAAGTAATAGTGTAGTTTTATAAATTATTGATTAAGTATTTTATCTTCATCTATTAGAAATAAATCGAAAAAATTTTAAATATTTTTTTTTTTGAAAATGTGAAAAAAATAAATCAAAGTTTAATAACTAACAAACCTTTTCACTTTCACGAACTTCACTGGCTTTAGAAGATGGCGATATATGTTAACAAAATGGGCAACATCCAACCGTATATAGCATTGAGGTAGTTCATCATGATAAAATTTTTCTGCATACTCTTCGATATCGACTAAATTGCAGTATTCATTAGCATAAGCGTTTAGTAGACCTCTCGAAAAATCCATGACAACTTCTTTAGGAGTTAAAATACCTAGAGATTTAAAAGTTCCCAAAAATCTCTTGGTGTTTAAGGAACTCTGGCAATCTGTCAACATTTGAGCGACGCTAAACTGCTGATTATTGACGTTAATAGCCATCAAGTAAAGCAAAATCCAATTCGCTCTTGTGTTATCTAGAAATACCACAGGTTTTACAAAACTTCCAAAGGCATCTGTACTGACTGTAACCATGTTATTTTTCATCAGTTTTCGAAATAGATGAATGTGGGACTTAGTGCAGTATATTAGTGTAAATGATACTAACGAATAGTAAATAATTTCATTTGCATAGATACTTTTTGACAGTTTCAGTAAGCTGACGAAAATATCAGAATCTACATATTCTGAACGTATCAGCTCAGACTTGGCGGTGCGCAAGACTTAACCTTGAAATAATGTTGGTGGTTCAGGATCGCCAAATTCCATTAATTCATCTGCAATTTCAGCATGGTAAACCTCAGCAGTTTTGTGATTCAATTCTCTGGCCAGTTCAGATCTCATTGGTTGTCGCAGCCATCGTTTGCTGCAATATTTTAGTCGGCCCAACGTAATACAACAAATAATTTTGACATCTTTTCCTTTTGGTTGAATGTCGATATGCAAATGGCTGCCGCAAGCACATTTTCCTAAAATACAAGTAAAATATAATAGTTGATTGTAATAATTATAAACATTAAATGTGAAATAAAAATAGTAATATATGTTTTGTATTCAACTTACCATGTATGTAGCCTTTATCTTCATTTAAAGAAATACGAGTATAGTGGTTTTTGAACAAAAATCCACACGGTAACTTTGTATTTCAATAAATTTTCTGGGAAATATTGGACTTCCAAATTCCAGCTTTCAGACATCTCCATAACTTTTTTTGTGGTAGTCGATGTCCACGTGATCTACCATAATATTTTTATTCAGACAATTCATCGAATTCCTTTCTTTTTCAAATTCAATATTGTGACGATGACCAATAGTACGAGACATCGAATCTGCTAGCCCTGTGGTCAGCTAGCGAGATTGACGATCTAGTGGTCGCTGGTTCAAATCCCCAGTACAGCATATTCATCTTTTTATTTTCTTGTAAGTTTAATATGAAAAAAAAATTGACAATTAGTAAACAGACGACAACGAATTGGCTGGTCTAGTGGCGTAGATAAGGATTCGCTACGCCGAAACTCACGGTTCAAATCCCGGGGAAGACAATATTTTTTAATCACAAAAAAAGAATCATTGCTAAAAGTGTTTTCAAGAATAGACCGGATAAAATTTTATTTTGTAAAATCTAACAGACTTTTTGACAAAGTCGAAACTTGTAAGCTTGATTTGGGAAGGGAGACGCGGTATAAAAACAAGCTTCTGCAGACGAAATCTCAGAGAAGGTGTTTGTCTTCTCGATCTTCTATTCTCACCAGGTAATTGCCAGGAAGAATAGTAAACCGTGATTCCGACCGTACAGTGTGGTGAGTACTCTACACTTCAGCTTGCCGTACCCAAACGCTAGCTAGTAGGTTATTGTCTACTAGTTAACCCGCCCGACACTCAACAGTGGTGATTGCCTTTGTTGACCGACACCGATTTACCGGCTAGTAGGTATTTGTCTACTAGCACTCCGTCCAACAGTGGTGATTGCCATTGTTGACCCGGCTATACCGATTCCGACTAATCGGTGTTTGCCTTTTAGTCAATTTCTCCCAACAGCGGGATTGCCGCTTTTTCCCCGTTATTTTCTGAACACGACGAAATTCTCCGTTAACGCTAGTAAAACTATCTTCCGTTGTCGCTCCGTACGTTCTACACTAACAAAGATTTACTAGCGTCACCGATTGGACCAGTGGTCAGTGTCCAGGACTGTCACGCAGACAGTCGAGGTTTTTCTCTGCATTTATTGTTGACAAGTCAACCTATTTTAAATTAAAATTATTCGATAACATCGAATCTAAGTCACCCTTAGCGGCCGAAATAGTCTCTGTGTCGCCCCGCATCATAGCTGCTAGATTGGCCTAAATAAACGTATATCTATAACTAGTGATTAGCGTCTCTGCCTCAGACGCCAGGAGTCGGGGTTCAATTCCCAATCAATTTCATATTATTATTTTTTTATTTTTTCTCTCGACATCTGTCATTGTTAAACATACCTATTATTATTACAATAAAGATATTAAATACATACTGCGTATTCCTTATAAATACGAAAAAAGAAAAACCCGCAGTTGAGCAACCCTGTCTCCATTGAGCACCCGAGCCTTATCCTCTGTCTAGTGGCAATTCGAAGAGATCTCCTGCAGACCAACCGTCCGACCGATTGGCGCCCGAGCACCGGTTACACCAGGAGAAAGAACGT
Organism: Stenolophus ochropezus; assembly: GCA_035578165.1. NCBI lineage: Eukaryota > Metazoa > Arthropoda > Insecta > Coleoptera > Carabidae > Stenolophus > Stenolophus ochropezus. The sequence goes on along the minus strand of JAQOWZ010000003.1, from coordinate 50,533,834 downwards.
CACAATATGAATTTGAATTTCTTCACCAGTGTCGCCAAAACTACTGTCTACACAAGATGTATTTTTATCAATCCTTGAGCTGTTTTGTGATTCTTATTGCTGTTTTAAAGATTTAACATTAGTACCTATAATAACTCCGCACGTTTGCAATTTTAACAGTAGTTCGATAAAGGCAAACTACTAAAATAAGTTGGTGCTTTGAAGGTGGCACAGCCATATTGGCACAGTTTTTTCGATGTTCTAATCTGAACCTAAATTTTGGCAATGGTAATTTTTATAAATCAATTTGTTAAATATACTTATCAATAATAATTGTCCATATAAATAATTTAGACGAGATTGTGCTGGTGTAATAAATTGTTAATTATTGTTTAGCGAATAATTTCAATGGAAAGAAAGATTTTCAAAGATTTGTTTTTCTGAAACTAAATTGTGGCAATAGTATTTTTTATAAATATAATTTCTTAATATACCTAACAACAATAATTGTCGATAAAAACTATTTCCGTGAGATTGTTTTTGTTCAGCGAACGATAGTTTATTTAGAGTAAAAGCTCTGAATGAATCTTCTACTATATAGTTTATTTTAATAAGTATTGTGACTAGATATATAGCAACTTGATTTACAAAAAGTATAGTCGCCAAAATGCCCATTTTTTTTAAACGGCAAGGGTAATAAATTTATTTTTGCGATATTTATTTAGTAATTAATTAGTACTAAATAATAGGATACTTTGTTTTTAATTGTGCTAATATGGCTGTTCCACATTCACAGCACCGAATAGGTGCGACTTTTAAGAGTTACATAATATAAGCACAGTTAATATCTTACCTTATTGAGTTGATCAGCTCCTAAATATTCGGTTGATTATTGAACAATTTGCAAGCGTATACTGTGACGAAGTGCTCGTCATAAGGACACATAACTACCTCCCTCAGTGCTCCAAGCAGTCACGACCGCCGGGGCCGTATTTCTATAATCTGTGACGACTATAACGTCTAACATCTAGTCGAGAAGAGTAGCAGTCCGCATCCGTATCGTGCCGTACCGAATCGAATTTTTTCGTGAGTTTTCTTTTTTTCGTATTTTTTTGCATTCCGCCACTATCAGAGGATACAGGCAGGTGGCAACCACCGCCGATCTTCATAGCCATTAGTTTGCTGCATTCTGCGCCTGAGGGGAAGTTGTGCTGGTGGCGTCTACCGCGAACTCCTTCGGCTGCAGGGCAGATCCGTTTGTTTATTTAGTTTTTTTACTATTCTACATTCCGCTGTTGTCGGAGAAACCGTGCTGGTGGCGTCCACCGCAAACTCCGTCGACGGCTGGGTAGAACCGCTGTTAGAGTTTTCTTTTTTTTCACTTCCTACGGCTAAATTATATAAGTGTAGATAATTTTTTGTACAATAAAATATTTAAATTTTAAATATTAAGCCAAAATTGGATATTTTGAAGGGAATTAGATATTGGAGACTATGGCTTTGTTTATATTAAAATTTTTTTATTGAAAAGACGACGTTTCGGTTCTGATCGGAACCATCTTCAGGTCTACAATTACATCAGAATTACAATTTTTACAATAAGTGAAATTTTTTTACATAAGATTTACAATATATTTCTTACCTATAATATTGAAATTATTGAAGTTAATGTAAAGTTGTAAGTTTAAAGTTAAAATTTAAAATTTTTTTAATCCAACATGTCGACATGTTGGAGAGTCATATGATACTGAAATTCGTGGATAAACATTACACCTAACTTCATACAGGAAAGATATGAATTTGATGGCAGAGCCATCTTTGGTTAGGAATGAAAAACAAAAGAGTAAACAAATGGAATTGAAGAACATTTAGTTCTGTGGAAGAAGTAATTTAATGTCAGAATACACTGCTCTGGACCCTTGATAATCTGATTTTATATTGACTGATTTTTCATCGCAATTGATGTAAACACTTTCAAGAAATAAACGTTTATTTAAATTAGGTTCGTAATGAAGAATAGTATAATTTGTCAAATCTAGGTTATGATTCAGGGATATGCAATGGTCTGCCAAGGCACTGTGACTATTATTGAGTTTAGTAATGTGGTAAGAATGTTGTTTAATGCGTTTGTGAATATACTGTTTAGTTTCTCCTATGTAGGTAGAATCACAACTTTGGCAATTCAGCTTGTAAACAACATTATTACGTGAACGTTTTTCTACTGCATCTTTCAAGTTGGAAAACAAAGAACTAGTACTGCTGGGAGAAGTGTATGCTACATTTAAATTGAGTTTATTAGATAAATCTTGAATTGTATGTTGTAGATGTTTATAATATGGAATTGATATGAATTTATTATTCGTTTGATTGGCCGGTAATTTACTGTTATTAATAGTTTTATTATTATGAAATTTAAGACGATTGTTTATGACTGACTTAAGGAGAGTAATGGGGTAACCATTAGTTTGTAAAGTGTTTATAATAAGTTTTAAGTTGTCCTCATGGAACTTCGGGTGAGATAGTAAAATGGCTCTGTCTACTAAGTTGTTAATGACTGATGTTTTGTATTTCAAGGGATAATAGGAATTATAATTGAGATACTTGCCTGACCAAGTGGGTTTTCTATACCAATTCGTTAGTAAAATGATATTTACTTTTAAAATTTTTATATCTAAGAAATTAATTTCATTGTTAAGTTCTATTTCTAAAGTGAATTGAATATGCGGGTTAAAAGAGTTGAATGAATCAACAATATTGTTGATTTGGGATTCAGGTAAACAGCAAATGATATCATCTACATACCTGTAGTAAAAGAGAAGATTAAATTGTGGATTATTGTTTATGATAGTGGATTCTAAATAATACATAATTAATTCGGCTAAAATTGGACTATGGGCAGTTCCTTAAGTCCAATTTTAGCCGAATTAATTATGTATTATTTAGCACACTGGTCGTGCTCGAATAATTAATTCTACACTTTCTATACTGTTTTATTAATGAAATGCATTATAAATTGCATTATGACTGGTTGTGCTAAAGGAATTAATACTAAATTCAAGTATAGATAATGTTTGATCAATGAATACATTATAAATTGCATTACGACCGATTGTTCTCGTGTAATTAATTCTACACTCGAATTTCTTTACTTTTTGATCAATGAAATGCAATATAAAATGCATTATGACTGGTTGTGCTGGAGTAATTAATTCTAAACTCGAGTTTCCATACTGTTTGATCGATAAATGCATTATAAATTGCAATATTTCTGGTTGTGCTCGCGTAATTAATTCTAAACTCTAGTTTCTATAGTGTTTGATGCTTGAATGCATTATTAATAACAATGTAACTGGTTCTGCCAGAGTAATTAATTCTAAACTCAAGTGTAGATATTATTTAATAGATCAATGCATTATAAATTGTATTATGACTGGTTGAGCAGAAGTAATTAATACTGAATTCAAGTTTCTGTAATGTTTGATCGATGAAAGCATTACAAATTTCTTTATGACTGGTTGTGCTCTAGTAATTAATTCTAAACTTGAGTTTCCAATCTGTTTGATTGATAAATACATTATAAATTGCATTACGACTGGTTGTGCTGGTGTAATTAATACTAAACTCAAGTTTCCATAGTGTTTTATGCTTGAATGCATTATTAATTACATTATAACTGGTTGTGCAGGAGTAATTAATTCTAAACTCAGCTATAGATATTATGAAATAGACCAATGAATTATAAGTTGCTTTATGATTGGTTGTGCTCGAGTAATTAATTCTACACTCGAGTTGTTATACTGTTTGATAATGAAATGCATTATAAATTGCATTATAACTGGGTGTGCTCGAGTATTTCCATACTGGCTGATCGATGAATGCATTATAAAATGCATTATGACTGGTTGTGCTCAAGTAATTAATTCTAACTGTAGTTTAGATATTGTTTAATCAATTAATGCATTATAAATTACATTATAACTGGTTGTGCTCAAGTGACGATAGTGATTGATTAATTGATGCATTGTAAAGTGCGTTTTAAATGGTTGCGCGTAAGTAATTCATTCGGAACTGTGGCTTTATACAAGTAAGAAATATTTAGTTTAACAATTTGTATTGTCTAATCCTCATTACAATATGTTTTTTGTGTCCTTTCATTGTGCTGGAAGATCAGTAGAAACAACATCCAAGTTGATGACTGGAGTAATTTATAAGTAATTATTTATCAATTAATTAGTAACTATGTAGTAATTAATTAGTAATAAATTTGTAATCAATGAATATTAAGGAATTTGCTATATTTACTTATTTTTTTTTTCGTTGTATTAGCTTAACGGTTGAGCTGGCACAACCTCATCTATTTTTTAAAAAGTAACCGTAATATTTTTTTTTTTTTTGGTAATTAATTAGTAATTAATGTGAACTAAATATTCTCATAATTTTTTTTGGTTGTGCAGCAATGGTTGTGCTGGCTTAATGTACCTACAAAAATCGGTAGAAACATTTCTACAATGCGTAACAAAGCTTTTAGATATGCATCAAATGAGTAAATTACCTGACATTCACAGTTGTCAAATGCATTTTTCTCTTTGACGAGCGGGCGGACGCGCAGATTTACTCTTCTCACCTTCTGATCTGATTCTGCCTTCTCTCGTGAGATGCGAAAAAAGTAGCGTCCAATTTCAATTTTATATTATTTTAGGGTTTTACAGAATCGGGAAATTCCCAAACATTACGTCGATTACGTTCGAGTCAGGATAAAATCGCCTAATATATATATATATATATATATATATATATATATATATATATATATATATATATATATATATATATATATATATGTATATATTTAACTAATGAACAGTTCTCAAAATTACAGTTACCATAGTCACAATGTTCAAGCTGTGTGCAACAACAATTTAATATTTACTAAATTAGTGGTGCAATAGCCCGGTAGCACATATTATTACAAGATTACCTCTAATTGGAATGGTGAAGGCTGCTATATTTTTAGTAAATTTGAGATGAAAAAGGAAACTAAAAAATAATTTAAAAAAAGAGGAGATAGTGGATATCCCTGCGGCCCAGATTTCTTAACTCCTTTTAAAGAACCGTGTACTCCAGCAGAAGAGAGATATCAAACGTCACATATAAAAACGCGCAACACTGTTTAGACTTAGATGTCTGGACAATTCTGGCGGTACACTATTATACGACATAATTCGTGTCAAAAATATTATAGTAACTTGTTTTCGTTGGTATTACCGACCGATCCAACCTCGGTCCCCATCAGATAGATGGTGTTCACGCTAAGCACCAGCACAGGCTAGCACTAATGATCCTATATACTAAAAGGCATGTGTCCGTGATGTTCATTTATTTTCATCACGACGATCGCCAAATTTTGTGGACAGCCTAACTGCCTGAACCATTAAAGAGATTGTTGTAATTTTTTTTTTAAGTTGCAGGGAATAATGTGTAGTTGTGCCTTTTGGGGGTCTCATATTTTTACTGTGAGTGGTTCTTGTGTAAAAAAATAAAAACTGTGCAAAATTAATAACTTGAAACAATGGATCCTAGTAGCCATGTCTAAATTTAAGAAGAGTCACGCTGTTATCTGTCACTTTTGACAATCTGTCTATGAACTTTAAACGATTGTAACTTCTTATAGAACATTGATATTAAAGAAGTAAATACAGTATCATATATAATAGTCTTGAGCAAAGGTGTTACAACTAATTTAAGTTTAAAACATAACGTATTTAATTAATATAAATTTTGACGTTTCCAATATCAAAAGTCAATGTTGCCAAATGTGTGATGAAGTAACTAAATTAAAACCAAATATTCCTAAAGTAACTTCTCTGAAGACGGTGACAGTTTTATTAGGATTGACAATATTAATTTATAAATTTAATAATTAACTACTATTTTTTAATACAAACAGTGTTGCCAAATTATGAAGTAGGTAACAAAATAAAAATCAAATATTTCTAAATAAAATAAATTGAACACTTTGCTGTGATATCAAAAGAAAGAAAACCATAAGGGCCGGTTTTAAAATAACAAAAAAATGTGTCATGTCGATCTGCATTTGTTTTGCGCAAAAAGTTGTTAGAAGTATATTGTCCTTGGGTTTTAATGAAACGACATAATGTGGACTGGTGTGCACGAATGACAAAAATATTCTACGTCGATTAGAATTTGTTTTTTACAAAATGTTGTCAGAAATATTTTGTGTTTGGAAAAAGTTGTGAGAAGTATGTAGTCTTTAGTATCAAATGAAAAGGCTCGATAAGGGCTTTTGCTTTTTGCAAAACTTTCTCAAATGTACGTCGAGTTTGGTCTCAAATGAAAGGTCTCATTGAGAGCTAGCGAGGAGAATTGACAAAACTGTTCCATTCCGATCGGCTTTTGTTTTGTGCAAAACGTTCTCAAAGGTATGTCGAGTTTGGTCTCAAATGAAACGTCGCGTTGAGGGCTAGCGTGCAGAATTGACAAAAATGATCCATTTAGATCGGCTTTTGTTTTCTGCAAAAATTTCTCATAAGTATGTCGAGTTTGGTATCAAACAAAACGTCTAGCTGAGGGCTAGCCTGCAGAATTGATAAAAATGCGCCATGTCAATCGCCTTTTGTTTTTTTGCAAAAAGTTGTCAGAAGTGTGTGGTGTTTGATCTCAAATAAAAGGTTTCATTGAGGGCTAGCTTACAGAATTGACAAAAATATTCCATGCCGATCGGCTTTTGTTTTTCGCAAATAGTTGTCAGAAGTATGTGGTATTTGGTCTCAAATGAAAGGTTTCATTGAGGGCTAGCGTGCAGAATTGACAAAAATATTCCATGCCGATCGGCTTTTGTTTTTCGCAAATAGTTGTCAGAAGTATGTGGTGTTTGGTATCAAAATAAAGGACTTGATAAGGGTTTCGTGAAAAATTAACAAAATTGCTTATTGTTGACCGGCTTTTGTTTTTTGTGAAAAGTTTTCAGAAATATGTCGAGTTTGGTCTCAAATGAAAGGTCTCGTTGAGGGCTAGCATGCAGAATAGATAAAAGTGTTCCATTTCGATCTGCTTTTCTTTTTACAAAAAGTTGTCAGAAGTTTATAGTGTTTGGTATCAAATGAAAGTTCTCGGTGGTGTGGGCTAGCCTGTAGAAATTGCAAATATGTTCCATGTCGATTGACTTTTGTTTAATGCAAAAAAAAATGTCAGAAGTATGTTGTGTTTGGTATCAAATGAAAGGTCTCGGTGATGGCTGGCGTGCATAATTGAGAAAAATGTTTCAGGTCGACCGGCTTTTGTTTTTTCAAAAAGTTATTACATGCATATCATGTTTGGAATCTAATGAAAGGTATTGGTGAGGGCTGACATGCAGATATGAAAAAACCGTTTTATGTCGATTGGCATTTATTTTTTTTGTACTGACAGCGGAGCTCTAGGGAATGCTCGGCGTAGCCGAGAATTCGCTAGTCCTATATACTAAAAAGGCATGTGTCGGTGATGTTTATTTATTTTCATCACGACGATCGCCAAATTTTGTGGACAGCCTAACTACCTTAACCATGAAAGGGATTGTTGTAAATTTTTTTTTAGATTGCAGGGAATAATGTGTAGTTGTGCCTTTTGGGGGTCTCATATTTTTACTGTGAGTGGTTCTTGCGTAAAAAAATAAAAACTGTGCAAAACTAATAACTTGAAACAATGGATCCTAGTAGCCATGTCTAAATTTAAAAAGAGTCACGAGGTCATCTGTCACTTTTGACAATCATTCTATGAACTTTAAACGATTATAACTTTTTATAGAACATTGATATTAAAGAAGTAAATACAGTATCATGTATAATAGTCTTGAGCAAAGGTGTTACAATTAATTTAAGTTTAAAACATAGCGTATTTAATTAATATAAATTTTGACGTTTCCAATGTCAAAAGTCAATGTTGCCAAATGTGTGATGAAGTAACTAAATGAAAACCAAATATTCCTAACCTAACTTTACTGAAAACGGTGGCAGTTGTATTAGGGTTGACAATATTAATTTATAAATTTAAAAATTAACTACTATTTTTTAATACAAACAGTGTTGCCAAATTATGAAGTAACTAAATAAAAATCAAATGTACCTAATTAAATGAAACACTTTGCTGTTTTTGATATCAAAAGAAAGAAAACCATAATGGCCGGTTTTAAAATGACAAAAAAAATGTGTCATGTCGATCTGCGTTTGTTTTTCGGAAAAAGTTGTTAGAAGTAGGTTGTCTTTGGGTTTTAAGGAAACGATACAATGTGGACGGGTGTGCACGAATGACAAAAATGTTCTACGTAAATTAGAATTTGTTTTTTGCAAAATGTTGCCAGAAAAATGTTGTTTGGAAAAAGTTGTGAGAAGTATGTAGTGTTTAGTATCAAATGAAAGGGCTCGATAAGGGCTGGCGTGTAGAATTAACAAAAATGATCAATGTTGATCGGCTTTTGTTTTCTGCAAAAAATTCTCAAAGGTATGTCGAGTTTGGTCTCAAATGAAAGGTCTCGTTGAGGGCTAGAGTGCAGAGTTGACAAAAATGTGCCATGTCAATCGTCTTTTGTTTTTTGCAAAAAGTTGATAGAAGTGTATGGTGTTAGATCTCAAATGAAAGGTCTCGTTGAGGGCTACCGAACAGAATTGACAAAAATATTCCATTCCGATCGGCTTTTGTTTTCTGCAAAAAGTTCTCAAAGGTATGTCGAGTTTGGGCTCAAATGAAACGTCTCGTTGAGGGCTAACATGCAGAATTGACAAAAATGTGCTATGTCGATTGGTTTTTGTTTTTTGCAAAAAGTTGTTACAAGTGTGTGGTGTTTGGTATCAAATGAAAGGTTTCAAAAAGGGCTGGTGTGCAGAATTAACAAAAATGGTTAATGTTGATCGTCTTTTGTTTTTTGCAAAAAGTTTTTAGAAGTATGTCGAGTTTGGTCTCAAAAGAAAGGTCTCGTTGAGGGCTACCGTGCAAAATTGACAAAAAGGGTCCATTCCGATCGGCTTTTGTTTTCTGCAAAAAGTTCTCCAAGGTATGTCGAGTTTGGTCTCAAATGAAACGTCTGGTTGAGGGCTAACATGCAGAATTGACAAAAATGTGCTATGTCGATTGGTTTTTGTTTTTTGCAAAAAATTGTCACAAGTGTGTGGTGTTTGGTATCAAAATAAAGGTTTCAATAAGGGCTGGTGTACAGAATTAACAAAAATGGTTAATGTTGATCGACTTTTGTTCTTTGCAAAAAGTTTTTAGAAATATGTCGAGTTTGGCCTCAAATGAAAGGTCTCGTTGAGGGCTAGCATGCAGAATTGACAAAAATGTTCCATGTCGATCTGCTTTTTTTTCACAGATATAATTTTTTTTTAACGTCGATCGGCATTTGCTTTTTTTACATTGACAGCGGAGCTCTAGGGAATGCTCGGCGTAGCCGAGAATTCGCTAGTATACAGTCTATTTTTAATCACAGTAAATGTCAGTAATTTTGGTTTAACTATGTATGTGTTTTCTCGGCGCATTTAATATATGTTCATTTTGTGTGTAACCAGTGTTCTGTTAATTTCGAAGCTCGCCCTGCCTTCAATAGGTTATGGGCTCAGTCGAAAAAAGAGAATCACGGAATCGGGTTATAACACGGGGTGCGTTTGGGAACGATTTTGAGGTTAGCGTCGTTCAGACCACGCGGCAAGATGAACACGGCCGACGTGCGTTTCGAAGTTTTGAACAAGGAGAACTACGAAACATCGAAGGTCCAGATGCGACTTCTCTGGTTGGTGTGAGGTGATGTTTCTCAGCAAGAAGAGTCAAGTGATCGACGAGATCGAGAAGTTTAGGACACTAGTCGGACACAACAAGGAAAGAAGATAAAGATGCTGCAGTCTGACAACGGGAACGAGTATGTGTACAGATAGTTCGACGAATTACTCGCAAAACATGCAGTGCAAAGAAAGGAATATTTCTTGGTTACAGCTCGGAGGCTAGGGTATACAGAGTTTGGCTGCTGGATGAGAGCAAGGTGGAAATCTCAAGGCACTTCAGGATAGCAGCTAGATCCAATGGCTGCAGAATATAGCTGCTAGAAGGAGTCAGTTTTAAAATAGAATTTCTGCTTTTACAGCAGCTTCCTTTACTTCTAATGTTATGTGCGTTGCATGTCCATCATATATGACTAATATTGGGCAAAAAAGATTCAGATTAGTAATTAATATTTTCAAAAAGTTGTGACGTACGCGCTGCTATGTGGGGAGCACAAGGCCACGGTGTTCCCTGCAAATAAGAAAAAGAAGGTCAGGAACACAATTGGAGACGGGAGGATTCCTGTTAAAAAACTGAGGTAGGAAACAATTATTTATTTCACACACTAGATGTAAATAAATTACAAAATATAAAATACAAGTTATAATACAGCACGCCACTAGAGCAAAAACTACGCAGACAGAACTCCGTTTCCCTGGAGAAAATACTAACAAAATAGAAGAAGAAAAGAACGTGAATGAGAAGGAAAATCTGCGGACAGCCTTCAGGAAGACAGGATCTACTGCAGGTTCCTCTCGCCGCGGACGACCAACAGTTCGAGGTAAACGCAGTGGGCAAGCGATCGGCAAAACGCTTAGTCGCAGATAGCCAACGGCTTAGCCGGAGTAAACTATGCAAAGGATCTTTTTCGGTATGGGCAGCCAATAGGTTGAAAGAATTAGGAATGGAAAGACGATAACAAAGAATATTCTAAGTCCACAACAGTGGACAGCCAACGGTTAAGGCAGGACAGCACTCACTAAAAGACGAGTGAGAACTAAAACTGTAGTATTTGACTTGCCTGGCCCTGATATAATCCTAGTAGAAGGGGAACCTGTATTTCATTCCACTTTTCTTTTTGTAGGATGGCTATAAAAACTTGTTTCATCCATATTCCATATGTTTAAGGGTTTATTTTCTAATTTTATGGTATCTAATGTAGTTTTTAGTAATTTAAAATACTCGCTAATTATAAATGGATCGGTATTATATTTTATTGCATATTCTATTTCTTCTGTTTTTTTTTTTAATCGAAAGATTATGCCTTTTTTAAAAATTAGGAAACCAATCTTTACCTGGCGTATCATTGTTAAATAGGGTCTATATGTTATTTTTTTTACATATTGCCCTACGATTTCCAAAACTTCCTTAAGGCTTAATCCGAATCCCAATTTCTCCATATTTCTATAGGTAGTAATAATTTATAAGTTTAATTATTTCAAGATAGACTAGGGAAGACATAGCCCTATGGGTACAAAAGTAACATGTTACTTTTGTCCTCGTGGTGATTTAATTATTTATAATATTTTTATATGTATTTTTTAACAGAATGCCGCGACAACGCATTAGAACATCTGAACGAGGAACTACCGCCACGGAAGTGTATCAAAAAGCAGCTGAGGAGCATTTTAAAGATGCTGCAACGATTAGAGGCCTGGCAAAAAAATATAATGTTTGCCATGTAACATTAAACAGATTTATAAAAAAAATAAAAGCGGGAAATGCTACCGCAGTTGTGGGCTACCGTTGCGTCAACCGTGTTTTTACCAACACGGAAGAAATTATTCTACGCGACTATTTAATCGAGTGCTCTGCAGTTTATTTTGGGTTATCCCCAACTGAAGTACGTAAACTGGCATACGAGTTAGCGCTTAAAAATGAAAAATCATTTCCTACAAAGTGGCACGATACTCAAATGGCGGGTAAGGAATGGTTGGCTGGTTTTTTAAAACGACACCCGAGCCTGTCTTTAAGATGTCCACAAGCAACAAGTCTGTCGCGGGCATCAAGTTTCAACGAGCATAATGTGAGTAAATTTTTTGATAACCTTGCTGATGTCATGGATAGGTACCAATCTGAGCCAAAAGATATCTGGAACATGGACGAGACAATGGTGACCACTGTCCAAAAACCTAGCAAAATTGTAGCCCAAAAAGGAATTAAACAAGTAGGTGCAGTAACATCGGCAGAGCAAGGAAGATTAGTAACTGTTGCTGTTGCCATCAATGCTCAAGGCGGACACATCCCGCCTTTTTTCGTATTCCCACTGAAACGATTCCAAGACCATATGATACGTGAGGGTCCTGTTGGATGTGCTGGAGCTGGCAATTCTAGTGGATGGATGCAGGAAGCTGAATTTTTAATGTTTATACAACATTTTAAAAACTAATTCAAACCCACAATAGATCAAAAATGCTTGTTACTGCTCGACAACCATGCATCGCATATATCTATCCAAGCTCTAGATTTTTGTAAAGAAAATGGAATAGTGCTGCTGTCGTTTCCACCCCATTGCACACACAAACTTCAGCCTTTGGATAGAGCAGTATTTGGGCCATTTAAGAAAATGATAAAGACCGCTACAGACAACTGGATGCGAAATCATCCTGGTCAAACTATGACTATTCATTACATTCCTGGGATTGTTAGAGAAGCATTTCCTCTGTCTGTAACTGATAGAAATGCAATTGCTGGATTTACTTGCACTGGTATAAGTCCATTTAATAGGAATATATTTACTGCTATTGACTACGCGCCATCATCTGAGACTGACCGGCCGTTACAAATCAGCAGACAAATTCCACCAAATGATTTGTTGACTAATTCTGACGCAACGTCATCCGTTCAAGTTGATACAGGTACTCCAGTATGTGATCTTCCAACATCAATTGACTAAACTGTTCATCATAAAGATAGCAATGATTTGTCAAACAAATCAAACAATGACCAACCATCGGACGTTCAAAATATACCGGACTCAATCTCTACGGACACTGATCCTATGTTAGGTAACTCAATCTTTGATCAAAGATCCAAATCACCAGTGCCAGGTCCTAGCGGCCTGCGACAAGCAAATTTTACCAAGCCGTTTAATTTCTCGCCTAAAGATCTTAGACCTTTACCACACGCAGGTCCGAGAACTGAAACAAATAAAGGTCGTAAAAAACGTAAGACTGCAATATTGACGGACACTCCAGAAAAAAACTTACTTGAACAAGAACACCAACAACGAAATAAAGTCAAGAAAATGGTACTGCAAGCAAATACTAGAGAAAGTAAGGAAAACTCGTCTGCAAAAGGGAAGGGAAAAGGCAAAAAGACAAAGAAGGCACTAAAAGAAAAGGAAAATGAATCTGACGATGAAGATTACTTCTGTCTTGTCTGTTTAGAAAATTACAGTCGACCAAATGAAAAATGGATACAATGTACCGAATGCAAAATGTGGTCCCATTTGTAATTTGTGTGGTTGATGATAAGGGTTATGTGTGCCATCATTGCGATTCTGATTTAGATTAATGACTGAATTATAAAAGTCTGATTATAAAACTAAATTGATCTCATTACTTAAACTAAGAATCTTATTGAATTGTTATTATCTTAACATTTATAGTAAAATACAGAAGTTAATTTGTGATATTAGTATAAAAACTTTAAATAAATAATTTGTTGATTTACCATGTATAATATTGTATTCATTACCAACCCCTTTGTCTTGTTACTTTCGACCCACAACGTGTTACTTTCGACCTGCCTACGTGGTCGAAAGTAACAAGTAACGATTTTTTTTTAAATTTCTGTAATTAATATAAAACATACTAAAATGTAATAAATCGAGTTACTAGAGTAAAGAACATAAACTGAATTTTTATATAGTTATATTAATTTAATGGCAACAGTAACATCCATCCACAAATCAAGGTAAAAGTACAAAGTGTTACTTTTGTACCCGATCTCTCCTACTTAAATATAACAAAAATTTAGTAAAATTAAGAAACATGTAGATTTATTCCCCGAGCTAGAGCTTCTTCTGATTACAGTGAACTTTTAACACCTCTTTGTTTTTTTTATATGGTCTCTAATGGTTATTCTCGGTATTTTGTAAATTTACTAGCGCGATAAACACCACCTTGTCCTAAAGTTATATTATATAAAATAGAATTCTGCAAATCTTCCTTAGCATAGGAAACTTTTTTTTTGTACGTAATTGCGTGCCATTTTCTCTAAATATAAAAATAATAATTAAGTACGTATTTAAAGAAAATTGTAGCTATGTGCAATATTCAACATAACATGGGGCAAGTGCAGTCCGGTAGGTGCACTTTTCCTACGTTTTCGGTCACCATTACCTCATACAGATTATTTTCTAGGGCAAGTGCGACCCCCAATGTAAGTTTGGTTACAAACAAGAAAGTTTCAATTTAGGACTTACTTTATATACTTCAATCAGAGATATTACGGATGCAGATTTTTTGACATCCGCGGATGCGGATGCGGATCTCAACTATTTAAAAAAAAAATCTTTTTTATGAAAATTACCTTCATCAGCTTTAACCTGCGATTGTTTTTCTTTAGTCGAGCTTTCAAACATATTAAACTTTTCTGGGTGCATCCAATTTAGATGATTTTTCATAGACGTGGTTGTACGGCCATTGCGAGAGTAGGTTTTATTGCATATTTTACAATAAACCTTATCCTAGTCATGTTCATCTGGTTTAAAATAAGTCCAAATCTTACTTCGTGTGACATTGTAAAGTTACTTGTTTAATAAAGCGTTAACTACAGAAAACTCGCTTAACACACAATACTCACTGTATACTCGAAATAACAATAAATAACTGCAATGTTCATGTTTATACCATAAGCGCAACTAAACACATTACGATTGAGTTACGAGCAACAAATGATAAACACTAATAAACGCGTCGGATCTTATCTCTGGAATCTTCGCTCGTATTGGTCAATCAGCATGCGTTCATGGCAAGCGCCACTCGCCACCCCGGCCCAATTCTTCCTTGTCGCGACCTGCACTGTATCCGCATCCGCAAGAACATCCGTATTATTAAATGCGGATGCATATTCAGATGCAGATGTCCAAATCCAGTTTAATATATTAAACAAAACAATATTTACATTTTTACTGATACAATCGCTGTTTGTTTGATACAGAAGCAATTTTGATACACAGGTACGACAGGTGCATGCTGCTAACAGAAACACAGAGCCCTGTGAACAAAGCTATACATGGTGTCGGTAAGGAACAAATCAAATATGTACAAGAAAGATAAGTAAAAAAAATGCGAAAGGTGACAGGTTAAAACTTGTAATAACAAAAATAATATAAAGCATAATCGCACTTACCCCAAAATCGAACTTACCCCACTTTACCCTATATAATTGTTAAATAATTGAAGTTCAAAATTTGCATTTTCTATACATACTGCAGGTTTATTTATTTTTAAAGTAGTAATTAGGGATTAAAAATGACAAAATTTATTAAAATTTTGTTCGACCTAGATGGCCCATTGCAAGCCTCGTGTAGAAGTCACGTTTCTTCTGTGAATCTGCTTCACTCTGATTTGTTATGTTTTTACGTTTAACATGCAAAGAGATGTATTTAGCAATTTAACTTAAAAATTATAAGAATATACAAGTTTAAATATCAACAGAGTTTCGAGTAGTCTAAAGTGTTTTCAATATTCTATTACTGTCTGTTTGACTATAAAATTATTTGTTATTGCTAGATGTAGTGCAAAACTACCATTTACAATGGGCGCGTTCGGCGGGCTTACAGTGGTCACAGCAACTTAGCGCTTACAATCGTCACGCGTCCAGCGCACCGCTGTGTGCAGCGATTTCTCACAGCAGCTGCCACAGCGCTAGTAGCTTATACTAACTAGAAATACTCCAGTCAGAGTTTGGCCGATGACGTTAAAAATGTACGTCAGTTTCTGAATGGCTGCGCCATTAATCTCTACAACTGTCAGTTTAAAAAAACGCGCAAACACGATTTTGTGCAATTTAGATGTTATTTCTTAATGACGACTAAATTAATTGCAAAAAGGTAAGTATATTATAAAATTAATTGTATTTCTACAATTTTATCAAGTACTCTTTAAATTTAACAGCTGAATTATTATTTTTGACATTTATATTGTGGATATAAATCATTCTTACTCAATTAAATAATAATCTTTTTATTTATTATTCGACGTAACATTAAAATGCCAACATGTGCAGCAACTGGGTGTCACGTTTCTTCTGGACAAGGAAAGAAATTGAATTCGTTCCAAAAAGATGAAGAATGTAAGAAAAAATGGATCCAAAATATAAATAGATCTAACTGGGAACCTAATGCTATATAATTTCTATGCGAAGTAAAAACTTTTTAATACAATTATAAAATATTGTAATAATTCTTTCTCCATTAGATCCATGTCGAGCAAGACATGTGGGTAAAGCCACGCAAATACTATACAAAAAAACTAAAGCAAAATGCTGAGCCAACAATTTTTGCTCACAGAGAAGCGGAAAATGTTACCAGTGTTATGCCAAAAATACACATCATTCCAATTCCAATATTAAGGAGAAGTATAATAATCAACAGAAATCAAAATTGTAAGTAATTACTTTTACGTACATATATATTGCATCACTGAAAAATTTTGCAAAAACATTGTATTTGATTAGTTTTCGTTTTATATGTATATATTTGTGCTATTTTCTAGAGGGTATAATCAGTTTATGTAGAACAAATAAATAAAAATACAATGTTTAACTGTGTATTCAGGTCGACAGAAAAGTATATCCACGGAAGTAGAATCAAACAATCTTGCAAAACAGAAAAAATTCTACTGTGTCAATAGATCAAAAAGACTCGTTAAACGTTACAAAAATGGATGCAAATGTTGAAAATGAAAGTGTGAACGTCAAAAATATAGACACTCGATTTTAGTTGAAAAACGGAAAAGATTGGGGAATAAACTTTCAAAAAACCTAATGAGAATAAAAAAGATGAAGATGAAGATTCGGCGAGTGATGAAAATTTGAAAGGTTGGAACAACAACATCTATCCCAGAAGAGATACTGCATAGATTTCAGCAAACATTGCAGGCGAGTGAAAAACTCAACAACAGAAATAGTTGCTGACGAAGCAACTAAAACGACTGCAAAACGAAGTTAGTATGTTTTCAAATTTACAAAAGAATTAGCTGGGACTTACAAGAAGATTCCGAAATGGAGAGATTCAACATTGGTAAAAGCATATTAGTTAAAATTTGCATGTGGGCGCAATGGATACGAAGAGCTTTTAAAACAAGGACAACCTTTACCAGCATTGAGAACTTTAAGGAAAAATATTGAAAATTTAAACTTTGAAAGACATTTTCGGTTTTCTGAAAATAAAAGTTGCTACCTTCTTGAAAGAAATCGACAAAGATTGTATTATAGTTCTATGAATTATCTATTAAATCTGGTGTTGCTTATGATAATAGTACTGGTTCTGTGGTCGAAAATGACACATTACCTGAACACAGTGGACTTGCGACTCATGGTTTAATATTTATGCTTGCAGGGATTGAAAAGTTAACGTCTTCCTCTTAGCGGATTTAATAAAAAAAAATACGTTTAAAGGTGAAAATATTAGATTGAAAGTAAAGGCAGTAGTTTCAGACATGGGAGCAGTAAATCAGGCAATGTGGAAGAAATTTAAAATAAATGCCTCGCGATACAGCTCGGTTGAATCATCTTGTCCTCATCCGTTAAACAAAGACAGAAGTCTTTATTTTTCACGATGCATTCTATGCTTTTAAAAACTTAGAAGAAGGACTTCTTAACAATAATGTTTTCATTAGTCCAGATAAGTTTGTTAAGGAAAATAATTTGTTAAGAAACATTGTCAGTTCGAAACATTTCGAAGAAATTTTGAAAGAAGACGAAAGACCTGAATTAAAATTAGCTCCCAAATTGCGTTTTGAACTTTTGCAATCCAAAAATCATTTTCAAAAAATGCGCCTTTATGCCACTCATGTTTTAAGCAATGAAGTAAGCACGGCATTAAGTTTATTAGCAGAAGAAGAGGATAAAAAAGAATACCTCCCAACAGTTTGGTTCGTAAAAACTATCGCAAACTGGTTTAAAATTGTTAATGGTCGAAATACAAAATTGGCTTTGAGCAACCTTAACCCGGAGAAGTATTCCAAAGTCCAAAAATTGCATTTTGATATTAAAGTCCTGATGCAGAATTTGAAAGTTGGACAAATAGGAGATTTCAAACCATTTCAAAGAGGCATTATGATAACAACAAAATCAGCTCGTGATATATCACGGAAATTATTACATAACTGTAACTATAAATTTATCTGCTTGGACCTTTTAACTCAAGATTGCATCAAAAATTTATTTTCTGTGATTCGAAGTAAAAATAGTGCTCTGAATGCTCTTCAACTAAAATATTGTTTAAAGTTAGTCACAGTTGGTCAATTTATGAAAAATGTTTCTTCCAGCAACTACCGTTACGATGATCGCGATCATTTGTCTGACTCTTTGTAAATTTTACGTAGAAAACATAGTAATGTAGCAGCTACAAATGAGAAAAAAAATTGTGACACAGAATTGCCTGATTTGACTAAAGTACTCACTTTTACTTTGAACAGGACAAAACTGTTTTTCCACTGCAATACAGCTGGTTACATTGTTTCTAGTATAATGAAAAATAATAAACATTGCAGAATCTGCATTGATATAGTAGGTTCAAAAACAGAAAAAGCTCTTAACTTTAGTCAAATAACTAGCAATAGAAGTTTTAGTAGCAATATTTTATTTTACGTTACTGATCAAACGTTCAGTTATTTTGTTCAGATGGAACAACTGTGTAAATTATATATTATACCAAAAGCAGTTTTTAATGAGAACATTAATCAAAAAGATGTACTGATTAAAAAAGTGCAGCAGATACCACTAACTATTCCAAACTGTCACAATTTAAAAAATAACATATCTAAAATGTCCATTATTTTTCGATTAAGAATTAGTTCCAGTACTTCTCTTAATCCAAGCGCAACTTTTGGTAGCAAAACCGTAGCAATGCACCACTTGATAAAATAATGTCGTTTCTCAAATTGCTGTCAACGTTTGTTGACTAACATATTGTTCTTTTTAAATTAATGTAAATATTGTATGTATTTTCGGCGTTTTTAGAAGAAAAACTATGCATTTAGATTTAATATAATTCTTTAAATAATGACACAAGCATTCACAATCAATTTAAATTAGTAAATTTTCATGTTTGCAAGCTTCAAACTTGAAAATGAAATTACTATATTAGTCCTTGTTTAAGCTAGTTGGTCTCGGTTTTACATAAACTGTTTAATTTCCACAAAATATAATTACTTGTGGGATAAAAGATTAGTGAACAACCGCATTAAAAATAAAAAAGAAATCATTTGTCTATGAATTAAAAATCACAAGTATGTATACCTATGTACTTAATTATTTTATGTACCTACTTATAAGTAGATAAATAATATATTTATTTGAAGCTGAATTAGCGCAAAACATTTTTAAAAATTTAATAGAGTAATACAGAAAGGAAAAACAGTAGATTGAAGCTAAAACAAAAAGTGGGGCTCCGTCTACAGATAGAGATCTAAGATTTCTAGACGACAGTTTCTCTCCAAGGAAGTAAATATATACCATAATGTATACTTTTATTTAAATTTAACAGAACTTCGCCAAATATAAATATATGTAATACATCAACTGAATATACGGAACCAGATGAAAATGAATATAAATTGGAATTTTCGATGAAGAGGAATCTTCAACAATGTCAAATTTTAGTAATCCAAAAAATAATGGATGCAGTTGCTAACAGATCTGAAACAGAAATAAAATTTGATTTTGGCAATAGCACTGTTTAGCTATTACTATTTTGTTACCCGTATAACACTGATGATAGTTTTTATTTAAAAATAATTGAAACTTGTAATGACACTGGAAGTACAATGAAACGAAAGACATGTATTTTGACATTATATTTTTCTTATAAATATAAAATTACAAACTAATTATATATAATTTTTTTTTTTCAAAAATAAAGCTGAATACAAAAACTGTTTTAATACGATATTTAAAAAATCTGGTGTGTCCAACACAATACCTCCCGCCACTGTAGTAATATATTCTATGTTTTTCAATACATTTAATTTGCAGTTTTAAAATTAGTTTGTTATTGCAGTTCAGAATATTATTAATTCATTTCATACCTAAAATTTCCTTCATAAATTTTGTATGACCAATAAGACAGCTATTTTTGACGTTACTAAAACCGGAATTGAACTTACTTTGATTCACGCATGCAAATACGTTCCTAATATATTTCTTCCATCTTTTTAAATTTCACAATAAAATTACTTCATTTTTACTTATTTTATCGTTTACTCTTACTTACATCAAATTTGACATCATATGTCAAATTTTATGAACATATGAATAACTCATCTGTTTTATCGAAATTTCTCAGCCTAAACGATATGTAAAATTATTATAATTTATATATTTTTTTTCTATCTAGCTAGAAGTCGTATATAAACGTAATAATGCAGATCGGTAGAAAATTAAAAAATCTTTGTATTTATAATATCGAAATTTGCGAAAATATGGGATTTAGAGGTATTTTTCAGGAAAAACGGTTTAAAGCTTCAAGTAAAGTACTACTTCCGGTGAACCAATTGTAGTCAAAATCTAATCAGTTCATCATATTAGAATAGAACTCTTAAATACCAAATATTATATTTTTTACATGTATCGTATTTGAGTTATCGTGGACGAAAAATCGTCACAGACACACACACACACACACAGACACACACACAGACACACACACACACACACACACACAGACATACAGACATCACGGTAAAAATAGTGAAATCGTATTTTAGGGACCCTAATTCGTGCTCATATGTTGAAAACTCACACTCGAGAAATCTGACCAAAAACAATACCTCCCTTATCTATATATTGATAGGCGGGAGGTAAAAATGGTGTAGAACAAAATTTAATTACTTAAAATATTATTTTGTCACGATACAGAACCAATAGGACTATTAACATAGTCTCGAAGAGCATCTCTTATTTTAGTATCATTAAAAGATGCATTTCGCGATCTAAGTCGTCGAGGCACAGAAGAAAAAGCAGAATTAATATGTGTTACATTCCTCCACTTTCCTGGCATTAAAACCCCATTTAAATCTATTTCCGCATATTGTGATGTACATCATTTCCTTTCTTTCACTCCTGTATCTTCTTTTACTTTAATGTAGTTATGTAAAGAATGTGTTGCTGTTATAATATTATCAACAGTAGTAGGACTAGCATTAACCCATTAGTGCTCAAACCTTTTTTTTTATAAAATTTTTATTTAAATAACATTTTATTTTCCTGTCAGAAAAATCAGAAAAAAAATGGCAAAAAATATTATTCTTACTTTTTTCAAAAATGAGTGGCAACTTGAGTTGCCAATAAGCACTTATGTGCATAATTTATATTATGGGACATAATTTAAATATTATGATAAAAAATAAATCAAGAGTTTTTGAAGTAATATTCTATATTTTATTTATGTGAAGAACAGTGAAAAACATTCGGGGTGTAACACCCCCCATGTTTGCATTGTACTCAGATATTGATTATGGAATTTCAACTGCAAAATTTTTTCTCTGAGCTCTACTAAACCGCTGTGCAGCCTTGAAAGGTTCAGCTGATTCATAATTTGATAACACTGTAACTACAGCATTATCGTTCCAACGTATAGCAGTCATATTTCCATTGCTTACGACTGCAGTAGTGCCTCGGTCCATTTTCTTAAAATTATTTTTTTCTGGAAGTTTCATATCACTGCCCACAAGATTTTCTCGTAATGTTCCAGTTCCATCTAATCCTTTATTACATAACTGTTCCAAGAAAACCAACAGTCTATTGATAATGTTTTATTTGGCGGCAAAATTTTAAAAGATTTGTTAATGTATACTAAAAGTAGGCGAAGTTTATATAAAGACTCGTCAACTATTTTGGAATTGTCGTTCAAGTGTACAATTCGTAAAATTTCCTAAAACCTCCATCTGCGCATTGCGTTTGATACAATATTAATTTTACAGTCCGGATCTTCTTGCCAAAACATCCATTTACTTGGCAAAGAATGATAACCCGATAAAAGTAATATACCGAAGAATGTATTTAATTCTTCATATGTCAATATTATGTTATGATTTCCTTTCTGACCAGCGTACAAATTTGTCTGCTCAGCAATGTGTTCCATAAGTTCTGTTGTTAAAAAACACTTGAAGGATTCTAAAGGAGTGTTGACAGTATTTTTTAGAAAGTCAAATGTAGATGGTTATGTAAAGGTTCTACATCGAATAAAGTCCAAGTATTATTTAAATTTTTTGACCAAATTTTTTTGGTACTGAAAGATTTTTTGGTTACCCTTGCTTTTCTTAGTCGCTTGGATGTGGAGGGTACTGATTTTTTAAAAATTTTATAAATTTTTTATCTAAATAACGTTTTATTGACCCATCAGAAAAAGCTTATACTATCTTAAGAATATTGTTCTTCTGATTCCACTATTTCAACTTGTGCTACAGACCTTAATGTTCTTCTAGGTAAATGATCTAGATTTCCTAACACTTCATAGTCTGACAAATCAGAGTCTTCATCGGTGTCAGTATCCGCAGATTCAACTGGTGGAATTATTCCGATTCAATTTATATTTCTTGATATACTGCAACGTCCATAAACCTCACAGGTACTAATAATTTCGTCAATGGTAAAAAGATCATCTTCAGACCTGTAAAATTTATTTTTACATTTTATTACATACAAGTGCTCAGTGGTAAAAAAAAAATCCTCCAACGACTAACTAATATGCAAAATGTGTTTTCAATGCACCGTCGAGCTCTGCATAATCTGTAATTGAATATTTTTCTTTTGCTATCATGATTTGTACCATTATAAGATCTCATTAATTTTTTTAAAAGTGGAAACGCCTCATCTCCCACGAAATAGTGTGGCAATGATATATTCGTTTCACCTATTGGCCTGTCAGATGGTAAATCAAGTTCATTTTTAAGAAGTTTCTTCCTAAAAGATGTTTCTCTTAAAATATCTCCATCACTTTGGGATCCATACGCGCCGATATCTACGTATGTAAAAATATATTGAGCGTCGCTGTATTCTTTTTTTATAATTATAACTCATTGATCCAGAATGTGCTGGAGCTTGAATACGAACATGTTTGCTGTCTATACTTCCCACACAATTGGGTAAATTCCATAATTTTTTAAATTCTGTAGCTATATGTGCCCATTGTTGTTCAGTGTGAGGCTTTAAATATACAGGAAATAATACATTCCATATAATTTGACAAGTTTCTCTAATTAAATCGCAAGTTGTTGATACTCCAATTCTATAAGAATATGCTAAAGATTTGTATGATCTCCTGTAAGTAAAAATCTAAAATGAAAGTATTTATAAACCGCAGTAATTTATACCCTTATTTATATTTACCGAATAGTTGCCGTAAGACGTAGGCCTTCTGAAATTGGCTGACGACGACTGTTTTTTTTTTTAATATGCGGTTCAACATGTGTTAATAATTGATCAAAACATTCTTCAAATATTCTAGTATAGTTAAAAAATAATTCCTTATCTCCCAACCTCATTTCTTGTATCAAATTTTCGTATGTCCCTTGATTTATTCTTTTTCTATTTATAAGGCGAACGCACTACCTACGAGGCCTTCTGATCTTTTTTGCTCAATTTTTAACAAAAGGTAATGGAGCCCTATACATTCTGCAACTAGTCCTGCTAAAAAATAGTAACTAAAATTACAATATTAATAATAGTAATTATATGTAATATAAAATTTGTGCATTTACCTGTTCGTCTGTTTCCATATTTATTGTTGCACATTGACATTGACATATAACGAAACTTCCTCTTAATTCTTTAATTGAAGGTGAATGCGAATACTGCTAAATTTTGTATTGCGAATGCTATCAAATTTTTCAAATTCAAATTTTCCAAATTAAAATTTTTCAAAGTGGTTGTGAATCAAGCTTAACAGGTATAATATTCGTATATATATTTGTGAATTAAATTAAACAATTTTATTTATTTTTAGATTCAGAACGTATGTAAATTTAATTTGTCTTGTACATATGTATTAAATTTTTTTTTTTACTTTAGCACAAACGGGTACATCAGACCACATTAACCCAGGAACTATGGCAGATATGTGTACTTATAAAATTTATGTATATTTAGATTATAAGTAAAATGCTTTTGTTAGAAATAAATAGCACAAAATGTTCATATTTTTATAAATTAACACGATTTCTGGAATTCTAACATAGAAGCTTGGATAATTATATTTGAAACACTTTGGATTGTTTACGATGTATACTGCCTGGTATTTCATTTCTTCATTGAAGTTTATAGTTTCATTATCAATATCCGACAGTTTTCCAAACAAAATAGCGTTTGTAATGTGACGTACACGCTGCTTGGGGGGAAGCGTGAAGCCACAGTGATCCCTGTTAGCAAGTAAAAGGGAGCCGGGAGCTCTAGTGGAGACGGGAGGGTTCCTAAAAAAAACTAAGGTATGTTCAACTTCTTTTGTTTACACCCTATTTTCACAAGAATATGGTCAGACTGTGAAGAGAAACCACAAAACTAACTGACAAAACTCCGTCAACATAAACAGTGGCTGAAACGGAATACGGGACGTCTTCCTGCGGACAACCAAACAGGAAGGCAGGATTCAGACTTGTAGGACGCCGTCCTGCAGACAACCAAACAGGAAGACAGGATTCAGACGCGTACTTCTCTCGCCGCGGATTGCCAAACGGTCCGAGTCATACGCACTGACAAGTGGTCGGAAAACACCAAGTCGCGGACGGTCTACGACTTAGCGGGTGACAAATACAAAGATCTTCCTCAGTGCAGACGGCCTACACTTTGGAAGATAACAGGGAGCGGAAAGACGGTAACAGAAATTATTCTAAGTCCCAACCGCGGACGACCAAACGGCTGAGGCAAAACAAACATGCAAAAACTCACCAGTATACTCGCTGAGCAGGTAGCTAGATTCGGCGGACGGCCAAGCTCGAATCTTTCTGACTAAACAGCGAGTAAGCACCGGCTTCTATACCCAAAAATCTTAATTAAAGGCGTTAAGCGCATGTCTTTAGACAAAGAGAGTAAAAACTTCTAGAACATTCTACCATTTTTGTCTAATAAATTTGAATTTAAGTTTTGTCAACTCTTCTGTAACCCTGTGCCTATTTTATACAATAAAATGATATCTGTTACACTTTTGAATTTGACCTGTCTCACAGTTCTACATCCAGGCGGCGTGGCAGTCGTATGTCAAGTGCAAGGTCGCCTAGCCTGTCAGCGGATACAAACATGTGGTGTGACAGTTGTTGTACAAAGTTATTTACAAACAGGGGAACAATGGTGAGTATAATATTCTTATTTTACTATATGTTTACAATAGTATTGCTTAGGTACAAAGTAATAATACAATGGCAGTTGGACATGAAAATAAGTGGTGTCAACCGAGACGATTTTTCACTAAACGTAATTTCCACGATGGATGTATGATTACGTTTTATCGCAGTGCTCGTTGTTTAATGTATTAACCCATACACATATACACGTACGCATCAATCACAGGGTTTGGAGCGCGCACCGAACCGCACTTGTGCGCCGCTGTCGAGGATTTTGGGGTTCGGATGTCTTGATGCCGCGTCGCTGGATGGATATCAGGTCGTATCGTCACAGTAAACTTTAAACTTACTTATTCTTAAATATAATCAACAGTATCCTTTAAATTTAAACTTTTGTGAACATCTATTTATTCAAAACTTAAAAAGTAAAATCTTGACTTTATTCCTTAATCCTGAGTCTTACCAAAATTTGCAATTTTTTCAAAATTTCAGTGGGATGATTCAAATACCAAACTACTTATTAACTTGTATCATCAAAATATAAATAAATTTCGCGAGCCAAAAATAAAAAAAAAAGTATTTGGGAGGAAATAAAAATGAACATGAGGGAAACGGGATATATTTGTACCGCAGAAAGTTTGGACAAAAAATTTAGAAATTTAAAGGACACCTACAAAAATATTAAAAATAATAAAAAAAGTATCGGGAAAGGAGCTGTCTCATGGAAATATTTCTCTTTATATGAGGAATTGTTTTCAGAAAACAGAACTATAAATCCGCTTAATGTAATCTCAAGTATGGAGAAAAATAGTACAAGTTTGTCGGTAATATGTGTTTGAAAATTCTCGCTATGTGATCTAATAACTCTTTGCTGTAGATTTTAGAACCAAACACTATCACCGCCACAACCGAACCTAATCCATTCTTCTCCTGTAATGAGTCCCGATTCCAAACATTGCTGTGAGAAAAAGAAAAATTTAAATGCTTTTATAAGTGAAGCATTGAATTTAGAAAGAGAAAAATTGCACGAAATAAAAAAATTAGAATACAATTAGAAATTACTAATCAAATTGAGCAAGAAAAATTAAGTTTAGTAAAAGAAGCTTTAGAAAGTGGTGAAAGTGCTCCAGAAGACTTTATATAAACCGAGCATAAATTGGTATTAGAAGACCACAAGAAAGAGGTAATGTGTAAAGAGCCCTTAGAAAGAAGAACTTACGTGCTTTTGTTCGACGAAGTAGCGATTCAATTGCACTTGACTTATGACATGGAGATGGTACAATTCGGGGTTTTAAAAATTTTGATGCGATACATAGGCCTATGGTTTTGCGGAGCATACTTTGGTGTTTATACTGCGCGGACTCTGTACTCCACGTTGCATGCTGTCCTATGCGTTCATGTTTGTTAGTACACTGGCACTGACACTCATTCATTAGTGCGTTGCATTAAAAAGGTGCTAGTACTGCGGTGTTGGCGAAGTTCAACGTAATGGCGATCATTTGTGACTAGGAAAGAATGAGCGTACAAGCCATAAAGAACTTCAGACGTCAGACCCAGGCCTTATGTATTCGTGAGAAAAGGCAATTTCGATCGAGTGTTTCATTCATGGATGTAACGCGTAAACGTCTCAGGAAGATTGGCGAAGTTGTTCGGGCGCCAACAGCTCGGATTGCAGGACGGAAAAATTTGGGTCTTTTTTGTTAAATAAAACACCAGTTTTAGATGATGAACATAAAAAGAACGTTCCTTTATTATAACATGAAGAATAGGAATATATTGAAGAGGATGTAAAGGGAGGCGCCTTGGGATGTAAAGGAATTCAGGGAACGGGTTTTTGTTGCATCGATGCCAAACGTCGGCACGGTTACGCTGGTGGCGATGGAATAAAAGTCTGGGCATCCCGATGCCGACGCTGGGAATGTGGTGAACTGACGGTGACGTTATCAGGTCAAGTGTACGGGCCCTGGTTACATTTCATACATAACTACAATGAACTTGGTATATCGCGGAGAATCTAGTATTCGCGATAAGTGTCGTCGAAAATGACATAGATATGCACGCAGCCTCGTGATCTTCGACACCCGGGTATACATGCCGGTAGTGTAGAGACATTTGAGGCAAATATTCCTCGCAACGGTCACCGGGTACCAGGTTGTACACACGCAAAGGTACGGGCTGGCGTTTCGTGAAACAACGAACTGGTCGTGGTTGCTTTGAATTGACACGCAACCTCGTGTTCGTCGATGCCTGGATGAACACACCGGCAGCGTCTAGACGTAGAGGTGATTAAACTCGCAACAAGCCACGACGATGGTCAATACAATAGTGGCTAAATTCGCGGCACGGATGTTCTGTGAATAATAATACCACCTGAAAGAAACGGTTCCTTCGTGGTGGCTAATCATCTTAATATGATATGTTTATATCGTTGAATTCAGAAAAAAACTTAAGAAGGATGACGTCTTTAAATTATCTCAACATATGTCTTATTTTTACATATGAAGAAAACGATGTTTTCATGTTCTTCTTGCTCAGGAGTCTATCTATTTTTTGTGTGACGTTTTCAACTTACGGAAGCGAAGCATATATCTTGTTTCTATTGTCAGCAATATCTATAGGACTTCTTGGTTTTGTGCATCGCTTAATTGATGACAATGGGTAACCATTTTTCATGAAAATATTAATTATTTATTTTTTCTCTTCTAATTTACCAGGATGACAAATTTCCGAAGCTCTCTTCCTAAGACATTTATTTAATAGTGCCAAATTTCTGAGAACATAAATTTAAAAAATCCATAATTCGGTGTGTAATAAGCAAAAATCAAAATTTGACAGGCTTTACATTAAAAAACATCCTAAATAGGCATCAAAAACACTTCAAATATATAAATTAGTTAAATATGTTATAATTCGTTTCTTAGTTACTTGTTTACTTGCTTTGTTATATTTGTCATTACCCTGAAGAAGGTAGCAATTTATGCTGCTGAAACGTTGGATTTAATAAATGAATAATCACAGAACTAGAATTTCAAAAAGCTGTTTTATTCAAAATTTCCACTATTCTACGCAGAGGCAAAGTTTAAAAATATTACAGTCAAATTTTACGCACAAAAGTTGCATACCTTGGAAATGTAATAACCCGCGAAAGTGTGAAACCAAATCCTGACAAAATCTATACAATTAAAAACTATCCTCTACCAAAGACCACAAAACAAATTAAATTTTTTTAAGACTTTTAGAATACTATCGAAAATTCATCAATAATTTTACTGAACTCACCATACCTTTAACGAAATGTTTAAAGAAAGATGAAAGGATAAAATAGAATGAACCGGAAAACATTTATTGTTTTAACACTTGTAAAAAATTACTGATGAACGAACCAATATTTCAATACCCAGACTTTTTAAGACCTTTTAACTTAACAACAGACGCAAGTAAATATGCTACATGTTCCATCTATCTATCTATCTCTACGTCAAGGCCTTATCGGATCTGAACTTCCTATTGCTTACGGAAATAGAACTTTGAACGACACTGAATTAAAATACGACACTACCGAGAAAGAACTTTAAGCCGTAGTTTGCGAAACTAAATATTTTAGACCCTACCTTTAAGTTGATGTCACACTATCATTCATATGAATTACGGTCAATGAGAAGAAAAAGTATTCAAGATTGATGAAATTTTGATTTTTTTGTCATTCACCATCATTCGCGGCTTATTTCGTTCATGAGACAATTATACTATGCAACATCACTTTGTAGATGCTTTTTTAGTTTTGACCGTTTTGACGTTTGTTTGAAAAGTAGGTACGCTCTTCATTTGTTTTTTAAATAACAAAATTGAAAAAGTGATGAATAAAGGAAAACTGAACGAGAAACAGAAACTGGCGTGAGAGAGAAAGATGCAATTTTGGCGTTAATAGGTGTCTACAGAAGTAACCCTGTTTATACGACGTAAAATCTGTGGAGTACAGGAACAGGGAACGAGTAAGAGATGCTCAAAAATAAATGTTAAATGCAATGAAATTAATCATTCCCAATATTACAAGTATAGGTATCTGTAATATGTATAATAATATTGGCTGGTATTCTGAGCTCCCGACTAAAGTTCGAGACTAAGGGCGTGTAACTAGTCGCCGACTATCTTATTTAGTCGATTGTCAATTCTTAGCCACGCGACTAAGCCCGACTAAGTAGTCATTTCTAATATGTTGTTTGTGACAAAACAAAAAGTTAGGTTAACTGACATTTCAAACAAAAGTACTACCTTATTTAATTTTCCGTCTAAATTTTAGTACATTGCCTAACTTAGTCGGGCTTAATCACCTGCTTAAAATATATTTATTAGTCGCCCGACTATATTTTAGTCGACTTCCCTAAGTTGGACTTAGTCGCGCGGTCCAGATGCATTTCCTTAGTCGCTCGACTAAATATTAGTCGTTTTCTTTTAGTCGGCCTTAGTCGGGAGCTCAGAATACCATCCATTATTATTAATATGAACTTTCTAGCGAAAGACTGCATAAAAAAATACCACAGTTTACGAAATGAATTTTGGAAAGACAGGCAGCATTATAAAACTAGTAAGAAGAAGAGTGGATCAAGGGCCGAAGAAGTAATAATACTAAAACTTTAATGTTATGATGAATTGTATTAAATATATATATATATATATATATATATATATATATATATATATATATAAATTAATTTAACGGTGTTAGGATGTAAGTTTTTAAAAACATTTTATTTTATTCACAAATAAGAGATCTTTATTTCTCTGTTGTTACATCAAGACTCCAGTTACAAGTAATATGAATATATATATATATATATATATATATATATATATATATATATATATATATATACAGGGTGTCCCATTTAAGATACGAATGCATTGGTATCTCGAGAACCGTAAGAGCTACGAGGTTGGTTAAATTAGACAAAAGTTGCCCCGTTAGGAGGCTATTTTAATAGTGTTTTGTTATTTGCGAAAAAATGCATAGGTCACTAGATATAGGGGAAAATGTAAATTTAGCGATTTTCTTTTTTTGCTTATAACTTTGTTATATGAAATAATACGAGATTCTGGTTTGCACTTTCTTAAGGCACTTTTGTATGGTGAATTTGCAGAAGTACTCAATATTTTTTTATATCTAACCATTTACGAGTTACTGATAGCAACTTTTATTTTTCATATGGAGGTCATATTAAGCTATGGTATTTTTAAATAGAGATTTTTTCTAGCTTTACAATGATATAAAACAGTAATACTTTATTTTTATAATTAACAGAAAAATTAACAAAAATTGATTATATTAAAATTCCATTGAAAAAAGTAAATTAAAGCCTGCAGTCTAAGAAAATAACTATTTCATGACATATATTCCAACAAGTTTATTTAATTAAAGTTAAAAATTCAAAAATAATTTGCGAAAACTTCACAATAAATTTAGTTAAATTCTTCCACAGCAGCCTTCGATTTACTTTTTTCTAACTAGCTCTTACGGTTCTCGAGATACCAATGCATTCGTATCTTAAATGGGACACCCTGTATAGATAAAGATGGCTGACGGTATGAGTGTTGTTTCTATGTCTAGTGAAAAAAGTTTGGACAATCTGTGTAAAAGATGTCACAAAACCGCTTTAACGGGGTTTAAATGTGTGTCTTGCAGTGTAGTTTCCCATACAAGTTGCGCCAATATCCTGAAGTTCCCAGTAGTGGGTGAAAATTTAATTAATTGCTGTAACAGTGTGGGTGACGATGATGAAAACGAACTATCTTTTGCTAGTGTTGGTGATGATATAGACACAAACATATTGCAAGTGTTGAAGTTCAAATTTTTTTACTTAAAGGAATTTATAAAACAAAAAGACTTACTTTTAAAAGAAAAAGACTCACTGATAAAATCACAACAACTTACAATCGACTTGCTTCACGAACATGTGAAAATTAAAAATAATTATAAAAAGATACCTGCAATTCCATCTGTTAGTGTGTCTTCAAACGATAATAGTGACAAATCTAAAGATTTAAAAAGAAATAAAGTAACGTCTACCTTACCGACTCAACCAAACACGTCTAAAATACAAACAATAACATCAAGTAAACAAAATGGTGTTGTTGAAAAAAAATACCAGTGATGTGAACATTTCAACAGCAGTGTTTAATAAACAAAGTGACAATACTCAAAAAAGTAATGATAATAAACATTTTTCCTCTAAAAATACTTCCAACCGGAAAAGAAAAAATATAGCGATTATTGGAGATCAAGAACCAAACATTGACACGGGAATAAAAGCTGTTCCCAAACTCTTTTCTCTCCACGTTTACAGACTTCATCCCGAAACAACCGACAAGGATGTAAAAAATCATTTAATTACCAATTTTCCGGAGGTGAAAGTAGATAAACTTAACTCAAAGTTTCCTGATATCTACTCGTCCTTTAAAGTCTCGATCCACCAGACAAATAAGGATAAAGCTTTGAATCCTTCCTTTTGGCCGACAGGTACATGTGTAAAACCGTTTTTTCAAAGAGTACAATCTCTAGTGAAAGGGACATAAAATTTAATTTTGACGGCAATCATCTTGATAAAAAATATTTTAATATATTTCATGTCAACATTCAATGTCTAAATAATAAAATTGATCAGTTGACATTATTTTTGAATGATTATCCATTCGATGTTATCTGTATTTCAGAACACTGGCTTGATTCAATTACACTTCAAAGTATCAACTTACCTACTTATCATTTAACTTCTTATTATTGTAGGGAGGTAAATAGGCACGGACGTGTGGCAATTTTTACAAAATCTTATGTATCGTATAAATTATTAAATCTTTCAGAATTTAATGAAACATATCACGCTGAATTTGCAGGAATTGAATTAAGTAAACAAAAAATTCTACTGATTACTGTTTACAGATCACCATCCTACGGTGTTTTTGAAAATTTTTATAATAACTTTGACAATATTCTTCATAAGTACAAATGTTCTTTTAATAAAATTATCTTTGTAGGAGATTTTAATATCGAATTCCGAGGTACACACATTAAACAGGATGGATGACAGATTTTAAATTTAATTCAGAGTTTTGGGCTTGAGGCTACTATTGACGAGCCGACAAGAGTTACTGATAGTTGTAGCAGTTGCTTAGATAATATCTTGACCAATTTAGATATTTCAAGTTATAAAGTAAGTGTTATAGATCCATGCCTTTCTGATCATGAGGGTCAAATTATAGCTATAGAAACAACTCAGGATAGAAAAGTCCAAGGTAGAATTGAAAAAAGAAGTTTTACTCGAAAAAATATCGAAAATTTTAACTTTTGTACTATCTTTAGCGAATGTTTGTCAAATGCTGCAGATCACGTTTTTTCTTTATTAAGCTGTTTGAACGCTTTAATTGATGTTTATTTTCCTTATAAAAAAATATCTAACATAGTTCACAATTCTCCTATTCATTGGTTTGATTCTTCTCTTAAAAGAATGAGACTAGAGTTAAACACTATTAAATCATTTTTTAATAGCACACAATCTAAAGATTTATATAATCTATATAAAACTAGGCTTAAAAGGTATAAAAACGAAATTAAACGTAAAAAATCTACAGCTTATAATACTTTATTACAATCTTCTGCCAATAAGTGTAAAGATAGTTGGCGAATAGTCAATTATGAATGCAACAAGTTCCACAATAATAATACTTTACCCTCAAATTTAACACCAGATAACTTAAATGAACATTTTGCAAATGTAGCTTCAAACATCATTAAAGATATTTCGAATAAGACTTGCAAGGCTGAGGATATTTTAAAAAGTAAAATTAAACCTCCAACTTGTAAATTTGTTTTAGATCAAATAGATGTTGTCGAGACTTTTAATGCAATAAAGTCACTTAAAGATTCAAAATGCCTGGATATTTATAACATAAGTAATAATTTATTAAAAAACATAATAGAATACGTCACTGAACCTCTGACTTCATTATTTAATAAATGTATTACAGAAAGGATCTATCCTGATTGTTTCAAAGTTTCGAAAATTCTTCCGCTGTACAAAAAGGGTGACCCATCACTAGAATGTAATTATAGACCTATTTCTCTAATTCCAACAATTTCTAAAGTGTTTGAAATTATTTTAAAAAATAGATTATTGGAATACTTTGAAAGCAATAATTTACTCTGTGATAGCCAGTTTGGTTTTCGACGAGATCATTCTACTATGAAAGCGATTTTAAGCGTTATTGATAATGTAACAATAGCTCTTGAAGAGGGTCAGCATGTAGCAATGACGCTTTGCGATCTTTCCAAAGCATTTGATTGTGTATCGCATGAAATTCTTTTAAAGAAATTGGAGTTCTATGGAATTTAGCAGGAGCCATTATTATTTTTTAAATCTTATTTAGCAAATCGTTATCAGAGTGTCTTAATCGATGGAAACCAATCAGATTTCATTGTGGTTAAACATGGTGTCCCACAAGGGTCTATTTTAGGCCCTTTATTTTTCATTATTTACCTAAATGATTTCAGTTCTTTTGTAGAGCTCAGTAGTACTATTCTTTATGCCGACGACACAACCTTAATAAGCAAACATAAAAATTTTAATAATCTTCTACAGATTAATGAATCTAATTTATTGCTTACAGAAGCATGGTTCGCTGCAAATAATTTACTTTTAAATAAAGAAAAAACGCAACTGTTAATCATTTCTAGTAACAGACTGTTTAATGAAAATAAATCAGTATCACTTCTAGGTTTACAAATAAACGACAGTTTTAATGGGAAATCTCACGTAGGTATGTTGTGCAAAAAATTATCAAGTTGTATTTTCCTTTTACGTAGGTTACAACCCTTGCTACATAAGTCTACACTTAAAATGGTATATTTTGCACATTTTCATTCTCTAATTTCGTATGGCACAATTTGGTGGGGTAATTTCATTGCAGCATATCAGGTTTTTAAACTTCAAAAAACTGCTGTAAGAATTATTGCCAATGTAGGTTTTAGAGTTCATTGTAAACCACACTTTTGTGAATTGGGTATTATGACTCTTTCGTGTCTATTTATTTTCCATACAGTAATAGAGATCCATAAAAATAAATGTACATTACCTACAAATGGCGATTATCATGCATACAATACACGTTCTGCAAAACTCTTCAGAAAACCTCGAATGAAGCTTCAGATGTGCATTAAAAACAAAATAAATCTTGATTTGTATAATATTCTACCCGAAAATATAAAACTTCTGGACAACAAAAAGTTCAAAATGAAAATCAAAGTATTTCTTTTAAAAAACGGGTTTTATTCAACGGATGAATACTTAAATTTTAATTTCGCGAATTTCTGACATGAAATATATTATTTAAAAATTGTAATGTACCATTATGTATCATGTATATTATGTATTTATACTTTGTATTTTTTTTGACGTTCTATAAACACTCTTGTGTAAAATAGACAACAACAATAAATAAATAAATAAATAAATATATATGTTACATAGCCTGAACCAGCAGACTCAGCAGTCCTTATCAGCGGATGTTCCCGCGCCGTACCATGTCAGCTTCATATTACTTGTAACTGGAGTCTTGATGTAACAACAGAGAAATAAAGATCTCTTATTTGTGAATAAAATAAAATGTTTTTAAAAACTTACATCCTAACACCGTTAAATTAATTTATATATATATATATATATATATATATATATATATATATATATATATATATATATATATATATATATATACAGAGTGATCATGCGAGAATGAACCAGCTATTATCTCCGTTATTAAGGAAGATAGCGATTATTTTATTGCAGATTTACTATACATAACATGGGCTATTATAAGATGCGGTAGTCAGAAGTATTCTACTATTTCTGGTTTCGGAATATATGATGTCAACTTTGAAATTTCAAATAGCACATACTACTTTGTTTTACATTTTTGAAAAGTACGCAAATTTTTTTTTACTATGGTGCTAAATAAGAAGTATGTTATTAAAAAATAAATTGGCGGGCGTTTATACTATTTAATAATTTAATAAATGTTTACTGTTTGAGATTTGGTTGTTTCTAGTTCATGGATAATGTGATATTTAAAAGTAATTTCATTTATTTAGCGTTACCAGGGCAACAAAATAAATAAAACATACATAAATTTGTGGTTCTTGCAATTGGGAGTTATCCGGTAAAATGCCTAATTATTTGTTTACTAATTCTGAAAAAGGAGATATGCTTGATGTCTATTTTCGTGTCATAAAAATAAAAGAGAAGCAGCTTTTTTATATCGCCAAGAATTTCCTGTTCGGATTCACCCAAGTATATCCATATTTAGAAGAATGGAGGAAAAATTAAGGACAACTGGATCACTGTTACCTCAAAAACGTAAATTAGAAAACGATGAAGATTTAGAAGTGGTTGTGTTGGCTTCAGTTGAAAATAATTCATGTGTTTCTATTAGAGATATTAGCACAGATTTAAATATAAGTTATGGAAAAGTTCATAAAATTTTGAAAAAACATAAATATAAAGCTTACCATTTACACAAAGGACAAAGTTTAATAGAAGCAGATTTTAATAGACGACTAAATTTTGTAACTGGTTTTTGAATTGCATACAATAAATTCTAATTTTTACAAAAAAAAATTATGGACTGATGAAGCCAGTTTCTCGAATAATGGATTATTTAATAATAAAAATACGCATTACTGGGCTACTGAAAATCCGTATGTATTACGAGAAACTAAACACTAGCAAAGTTTTAAAATTAATGTTTGGTATGGCATACTTTTTGACAAAATTTTGGGACCATATTTTTACGAAGAAAATTTAACAAGTGAACGCTATTTAAACTTTTTACAAAACC
This sequence comes from Stenolophus ochropezus, assembly GCA_035578165.1. NCBI lineage: Eukaryota > Metazoa > Arthropoda > Insecta > Coleoptera > Carabidae > Stenolophus > Stenolophus ochropezus. The sequence continues at coordinate 50,497,658 of JAQOWZ010000003.1, read as the reverse complement.
AGTTATTCAATTACTTGGACGACATTCCTCTAGCCAATAGACGAAACATGTGGTTTCAACAAGATTGGAGCTCCACCACATAATGCTGCAGTTTGTCAAATTTTTTTAAATAATATGTTTGGAAATCAGGTTCTTGGAACAAATTGTTTGATTCGTTGGGCTGCTCGCTCTCCGGATTTAACTCCATTAGACTTTTTTCTCTGGGGTCGTGTAAAAGATACAGTATACAAAGAGCCTATTCATAATTTGTAAGAATTAAAAAACAAAATAGAAGAAGCTGTAGGATCAATTACAGTTACAGAAATTAGACGATCTACATATTCAGTGATAAAACGAACACAGAAATGTATAGACGCTGATGGTAGTTTGAATATTTATTTAATGAAGATGTACCTATTCTATTTATTACATTAATTTATTTGTTATAATAATAAAATTATCTAAGAATAGTAATAAAACATTTAGTATAATTATGAAATTATATTATTTATTATTTATCACCGTTTGCAAAGTATAACACATTAGATAACATTCATTTTTGTAACAGTCAATTTCACTATTGTAATCAAGGTATCTGTATTGTAATTAACTATGTTTAATGTAATTAAAAATGTTTTTGTATCAGGAAATGTAAACAGATATTCATCAAATTTTTATAATAAATATTTAAATATTTTGATGTCATTAAGCATTGCCAAATGTGTAAATTAGGAAAGATAGGAGCAGGAAATTAAAGAAGTACGCAGAGAAAACCAAGAATACAAAGATGCAATAAGTAAGGTTATGGAAGAAAATATTGTTATGAAGAAGGAAATAGAATATCTAAAAAAACGGGTGGATCTTCTAGATCAAATGAACAACAGACTGGAAAGGATTGACAAAGCAAGTAGAAGACATAACATAATAATTAGCGGATTAAAAATAGTCGAAAATAATGAGACAGAGATCATAAAAAAACTAGAAAGCTTTATGTTTTTACAAATGCAAGTTAACGCTAAAGTAATGAAAGCAGTAAAGATCAAGGATCACATAGTCATGGCAGAAATAGAAAGCTTGGAAAAAAAGATTGAAATCTTTAAAAATAAATCAAAATTAAAGAGAGGCGTATACAGTAAAGTTTATATAAATAATGATATGACAAAAAGGGAACAAGACATACAAAAAACAATTAGGAACTTAGCATATAACGAGAAACAAGCCAACAAACAAGTAAAAATTAAGTACCAACATCTAATTATAGACGGAGAAAAATATGTATGGAATGAGAATACTAATAAATTGGAAAAAACAAAAACAGAGACAGAACCGAATCACGATCCAAAAAACTCAAGAACATAAATGGGAATAAAAAATCTAGGACTGATATACAGGCGACGACCGACATGAATACTCACAAAAAGGAAAGTATTTGGAAACTAGCAACGTGGAATGTTAGAAGTATGAATGGGAAAGAACATGAACTGTACGATGAATTTAATAAATTAAATATAGATATATTAGGAATAACAGAAACAAAAAAGAAAGGTAAGGGAGAAATAATTATAGATAATGGGCATATGTTGATTTACAGTGGAGTGCCGAAAGAAAACAGAGCAGTAGCAGGAGTAGCTTGTCTAGTAAATAAAAAGTTAATAAACTACGTGCAGTCCTGGGAAGGATGTAGTGAGAGGATCCTAAAAATCGAGTTGAAAATTGAAAAAGAAAGTGAAAAAACAATAATAATAATATATGGACCGGATGAAGATGAGTTAGTTGACATAAAAGACAAATTTTGGGAAGAATTAAATATAGTTACAGAGAATAGTAAAGGGGAAATTTATGTAATCGGAGACTTTAATGGAAGAGTAGGCATACGAGATGAAAACACTGCAAATACTGTGGGGATATATGGAGAAAACCGAAGAAATAATAACGGAAGAAGACTGATAGACTACTGTATATTAAATGACTTGTTAATTACTAACACGTTTTTTCAACATAAAAATGTACATAAATACACAAGACAAGGGCCAAGAGAAGAAGATAGATCAATAATAGACTATATACTTGTGGAAAACAAAAAGAGAAATTTAGTACAGGATTGTAGAGTGAGGCGTGGTCCAGAAATCTTCAGCGATCACTTTCTCGTAGAAGCAAGAATTAAAAAAATGAGTAAAGATGAGAACACTAAAACTGAAGAAACAAGGATAATAGAATATGAGACAATAAAAACATACAAACTTAGAGATATAATAACAGCGACAAAATATGCAAAAGAAATAAATAGATTAACTGACATAGAGAAAATTAACTATAAGGACAAGGATATAGAAGAAACATGGAATATTTAAAAAAAAATAATAACACAAGCAGCAAAGAATATATGTGGAAGCAGTAAAAAGAAAGCTAATAAAAGAATGACGTCCTGGTGGAATGAGGAAATAAAAGAGGAAGTAAAAAAGAAAAAGAAAACATGGGTAAAATATCTTAGTAATAGAACAAATGAAAACTATGATCAATACAAACAACAAAGACGGAAGGTTAAAGAATTAGTAGCACAAGCGAAAGAAAAAAGCTGGGAACAATTTGGAAAACAAATGGAAGACAACAGTAAAGAAAGTCAAAAATTATTTTATAAAACACTGAAATCATTAAGAAATGAGAAGAGGAAAGTAGCAAATACAGTCAAATCCAAAGAAGGTACATTATTAACGGAAGAACATAATATCATGAACAGATGGAAGCAATATTTTCAAGAGCTATTATTCACAGATGAAGATAATCAGATAGAACCTGTTGAACAAATTCTAACAGACCAGGTAGAAAATGTGAATGAATACGAAACGCAGGAAATACAGATAGAGGAAGTAAAAGAAGCACTACGTATACTTAAAAATGGTAAAGCAGCAGAGCATGACAAAATTACGCCAGAAATGTTAAAATACATGGGGGAAAAGGGCATAGAAATATTGTTAACAATTTTCAACAAAATTTGAAATGGAGATAAAATACCAAACGATTGGGAATTAGCAATAATTGTGCCGATACACAAGAAAGGAGACACTAAAGAATGCAACAACTACAGAGGCATATCGTTATTGTGTACGACACTGAAAGTATTTGAAAGAATATTAGAAAAAAGATTAAGGAACAAAATAGAATCAACAATGTCCGAAGTACAAAGTGGATTTAGGAAAGGACGCAGTAGCCAAGACCATATATTCACTGTTAAGGACTTAATACATAAGACTAAGATCACTAACACAAAAACATACATGACATTCATAGATTTAGAAAAAGCGTTTGACAGAGTACAAAGAGAGATAATGTGGAAAATCCTAAAAAGAAAAGGTATAAGCACCAATCTTCTAAATGCTATAAAAGGACTGTATAACAAAAACACGAACTACGTAATTAGCCAAAATAGGAAAAGCGAGCTCTTCGAATCAAAGAACGGTTTGAGACAAGGAGGAGTAATGAGCCCAGTCTTATTTACGATATTTATGGATGAGATAATAAAGGAGTGCGATCAAAAATTCAATAAGATACATGTAGAGTATAGAAATCTACTACCAGTAAAAATATCAATATGTGCTTACGCCGATGACGTAGTAATTATGGCAAACAGCGAGGAAAAAATGCAACAAAATGTTAACACCTGGAACGGAATTATAAAGAAATACAATATGAAAATAAATGCGACTAAAACCAAAATAATGGTAATCTCTAACGAACCAACAACTGCTAATATAACAGTAAATAGTGAAACAATAGAACAAGTTAATAAATTCCAATATTTAGGAAGAACAATAGATAGTAACGGCACGCAAGATGAAGAAGTTTCAAGTTGAGTAACAGTCTTGTATAAGTTAGTTGGTTGATAACTGTTAAGTAACATGGTTGTGTGTATGTTTTATCTATGTTTGACGAAAGATTTCTGTAAAATAATTTACATGATTTACTTGATAAGATTTTAATACCATTTATGTAAGTCTGGTACCTGTGTTGAATGTATGTTCGAATATTTGATTGTATGTTTTGTATGTTATCAGCACCCTGATGAAGACTGATTTACAGTCGAAACGTTGGTGTATTAGTGGATTTTATTAAATGACTGCAACTCCAAATAACATCTTTCCTTGCATCAATATCCAGTCGATAAAACCAATCCTGCATTAAATCTACGGAGATATATTTTACAGAAAGATGGATACAATTTTACAATCTTATGACTCACATGTTGCTTCTATGATCAAGAACCTGTTGAAAGCCAACAGAAAACTGGCAGCAGCCATCAATCAACGTACTTTTCTACTCAGGAGCAGACAAGACAAGGTGACACCTGCGCACATTCAAAATAATTTCAAATGTTTACAACAGTCGCTGACTTCAGACCATCCCTATAAAGCGAAAGTCACTAAACTGATTAATAACTTTAAAATTAAAGTTTTAAATACAGAAATCAGTATAGCTTGCTTCCGTATTAAACAACTAGAGCACCAAATTCATGATTTATCCAACCAATTGAGAAACAAAATAAGCGATACACATTTGAAATTTATTAATAACACCCTTAACAGTCAATACACATACCATTACAATACCATCAAAACCAAACACCTCAGAAAACTTAAAAACTTGAAAAACAGAACATCAGTTAATAATAACAACATTCCTGAGGAAGAATGGTTTTTAAACCTGACAAATGTTGAGTTTCCAGAAGAATGCAAGAATTTGTTAGCGCTAGGTCCCAAATTCGCCGTACCTTATGAACCACAGGAGATTCCTGTTGATAGACTGATTGCTGATGTTGAATATATATTAAGTTCAACAACAGATTCCGACTTAAAGAATAATTTGCGGGCCAACGTTACAAATAATATCACCAATCACCTGCATAAAATAAACAATAATACTTCTCACTCACATTTGACACAAGATTACACTAAAACAAGAAAGTTTCTCAAAGCTAATCAGTCAGAAGTACTTATCATAAAAGCAGATAAAGACAATAAAACAGTCGCCATTACTACTGATGATTACAACAACAAAATGAATGAACTTCTGTCTGATGATACTACATATAAATTATTAAATAAAGACCTAACGACGAAAATACAAAATAAAAACAATTCATTAATTAAAAAACTACATGATAATAGACACATTGATAACACGACTAAAACAAAATTAACACAAGACACTGCTGTTGCACCAAGAATCTATGGAACCATAAAGGTTCACAAACCTGATCTCCCTCTAAGACCTATTGTTTCTGGGATCAACGGTCCAACATCTAACCTCTCCAAGTATCTCTCTGGTTTACTGAGTGGACTGGAAAATGACGACTTCCTAGTGAAGAGTTCGTTCGAGTTTGCAACGTTCAAATCAGCAGTTACATTGGATCCAGGTTACATACTAGTTTCACTTGATGTTGTCTCCTTGTTCACTAATGTACCTCTTAACCTCATTCTACAAGTTATAGAAGAGAAATGGGATATAATTAGTAACAAAACAACCATACCAAAAAGTGAATTACTACACCTGATAGAGTTTTGGTACAACAACAGCTTCTTCTGCTACAATGGCAAGTTCTATTTACAACTATTTGGTACTGCGATGGGTTCCAATCTTAGCCCTGTTATCGCTAATCTAGTGATGGACAGGTTAGTAGAACATTGTGTCTCCCGTCTCCCATTTTCCATCCCATTCATTAAGAAGTATGTTGATGACATCATCACAGCCGTACCATCTGACCAGAAGGAAGTTATTCTACAGATTTTCAACAGCTACAACACCCACTTGCAGTTCACGATGGAGGTTAAAAATGAAGGAAAAATACCATTTCTCGACATGTTACTCATTCGTACAGAAGAAGGCAACATATTGTCAAAATGGTATCAAAAGCCGACATCTACAACGCGATATCTGAACTACTGCTCACACCATCCGCGGCACCAGCTAATTAATCTGGCGGCAAACTTAAAAAACCGCGCTTTGAAACTCACGTCTGAATGCTTCCACCCTGAGGTCATTATGAGGATTAAACAACTACCCTAAAACCCTAGTTAATCGTATCCTAAACACTAATTCCACCAATCCTCCACGCCCCTTACCCAACAATACTAACAATTATTACTGTACGATTCCTTACATCTCTGAATTGTCACACAAGATCAGGAACACGCTGACAGGACACCTGAATTTGAACATTACGTTCAAACAATACAAAACAGTAAATAATTTGTTCAGTAATACCAAACACCCCATTGACACAATGCAACGATCGAACATTGTTTACAGAATTCCATGCAAAGACTGTAACAAAGCTTACATTGGACAAACTAAAAGATACCTCCACACTAGATTAAAAGAACACACAAGAAACGCAGTAAAACCAAATTTGAGCTCCAAATGTGCCCTAGTGGAACATTGTCAAAAAGAAGAACATTCTTTCGATTTTGAAGACACTAAGATACTAGCTACGGAGAAGAACTTAAACAAACGTCTCACGCTTGAAATGTTATTTTTGCAGAGGGATTAACAATCTGTAAATTCACAGACCGACATTCAGAATCTCAGATCCATTTATTCTGGGATTTAGAGAAAACATTACGGACAATTATTACAATAGTTTATTCCCTGTACAAATATATTTTTGTGATATTAAATCTGTGATATTCAATTGGCTATACATATGTTTTACAATCTGGTGCTGGCCCTTGATTGGCTAGCTGTAGGTCTTTACAAATTTTGACTGTTACTCAACTTGAAACTTCTTGTATAAGTTAGTTGGTTGATAACTGTTAAGTAACATGGTTGTGTGTATGTTTTATCTATGTTTGACGAAAGATTTCTGTAAAATAATTTACATGATTTACTTGATAAGATTTTAATACCATTTATGTAAGTCTGGTACCTGTGTTGAATGTATGTTCGAATATTTGATTGTATGTTTTGTATGTTATCAGCACCCTGATGAAGACTGATTTACAGTCGAAACGTTGGTGAATTAGTGGATTTTATTAAATGACTGCAACTCCAAATAACATCTTTCCTTGCATCAATATCCAGTCGATAAAACCAATCCTTATTATTTATGTGTATTATTTCAAGAAACTGTCGTTTATTGGAATGGGATTCTATTTTGAGTATAGATGAATTGTTGAAGTCTATACGGTGTGTAGTTTCATTACAATGTTGTGATAAAGCACATGCGTCTGGTCTCAATCTACAATCACTCTTATGTGACGTTATTCTTGATTTTAAACATCTTGTTGTTTATCCAACATAGACCATCTTACATTCGGCGCACGGTATTTTGTAGACAACATTGGATTGTTGTTCTTTATCTATGGGATCTTTAACTTTTGAGAACAGTGATCTGATAGTAAGAGGATTTTTTAAAGCAATTTTAACTTGGTCACTTTTAACTTCTTTACGTAGTTTGTCGGAAAGATTCTTGATATGTGGTAATGAAGTGAACAAAATATCGTTCTCAGTCTGGTTTATAAGTTATTATGAATTTGGATGTTAGCCACTTCCGAGCTGGTGTTAAAAAGCAATCGAGCAACAAAAGCGGATGGATAAGAATTATTTTTTAAAATTTCTTGAAGTTTGTTTAAATTTTTTAACAAAAGTGTGGGATGAGAAATACTTTCTATTCTTCTTTTTAGACCCATTATAACGTTGATCTTTGTTTTCATAGTATGATGCGAAAGATAGTGTATGTACCGACCTGAGGACATTGGTTTCTGATACCTATCAAGAATGATTGTGTTATCGTTGTTTCTAATTAATTTTGTGTCTAGGAAGGGTACACTTCTATTTGTTTCTAAATTGTATTCGTGGGTTGTAATCGCTGAAAATATCTAGTATTTCATCAACTCCTCCACTCGGTATTGAACAAATTATGTCATCAACGTACTTCTTTTATGAAAGGAAGATCAAAACTAAGTTTAGGTATGCAAACATCTAATAATTTATCCATAACATATTGTGCGAGAATGAGACTTAATGAGCTGCCCATAGGTGTTCCGAAAATCTGTTTATAATAATGATTTTTAAACTGACAAAAACTGGTATCAAAAATAAACTTTATAAGTTCAAGGAAAGTTTCTAAATTTAAGCTGCATGATTGTGAGATTACATCCCATTTGTCCTATATACTTTCCAATATCAATTCTAAAGGAATATTTCTGAAAAGTGATATAACATCCAAACTCACTATAACATAATTATCGGGTAATTTAAAATTTTGAAATTCATTTGCAAAATCGAATGAATCTTTTACAAAATATGCATTGTTCTGATTATAAGCAAGGGTTAAAATTTGAGCTGCAAAAGACAATAGTTTTGAATTTGGTGCATTAATACAAGATATGATTGGTCGTAAACTAAGTGTTGGTTTATGAATTTTGGGTAATCCGTAATACTTCGGGGCTACTGAATTATAAATTGTTAAAGTGCGTGCATTTTCGGGAGTGATCATGTTTTTCTGTTTTAATTTTGAATCTAGCTTAGCTTTTTGTTGAAAAGTGCTAGTTGGATCTTTATTAAGTAATTGGTAACTGTTAGTGTCATTAAGTAATTCAAGTGACTGAGCATGATAATGCTCCCTGTGCATTACTACTGTAACATTGCCTTTATCAGAACCTACAACTATCAGATCTCTGTGCTCTTTGAGGAAGTTTTTACACTGTCTAAAAAGAACATTTCTGCCCAGAACCATTAGATATTGCAGAAAATTACCGTTTTCACTTGCGAAAACAACAGGAAGGCGAGTCTGTACAAGATTTTATAACAGCTTTGCATAAATTATCAATACATTGCAAATTTGGAAGTTAATTAAAAACAGCACTCCGAAATCAATTCGTTTTTGGATTACGCTGCGAACGAGTTCAAGGCCGACTACTCGAAATGAAGGACCTAACTCTAGACAAGGCGCTAGAGGTTGCTTCCAGTATGGAGATGTCCGCTAGGGAAGCTGCCCTTCTTCATCAAGGGAACAAGGGTGCGACCGGGTCATCAGCCGCCATAGGAGCCGTTACCATCCAGCGACCCAGTAAGAAGAAACAAAAAGATAAGCAAAATAGCCATACTAATACAAATATATTTTCAAAAAATAATAAAAACAGGCGTGGTTCTCCTGATCACCTTGCAAAAGCTTGCAGTAAAATAAATGTCATCTGCAACTTTTGTCGGAAGAAGGGTCATCTGCAGGTTGTTTGCGCAAAAAGGAGAAAAATTAAGGATAATGTAAAGCCAGTTTTATTTAAAGCTCGTCCGGTCCCATTCACGTTATTCAAAAAAATAGAAAACGAAATTGAAACTTTAGACCTTTAGAGCATGAAGGAATTTTAGAGAAAGTATAATCTTCGCGTTGGGCTTCACCCATAATCCCCGTTCACAAATCATATGGCACAAATCATATGGCACTATCCGAATTTGTGGTGATTTTAAAGTATCTATAAACCCATATTTAATGGTGGATGAACATCCGTTACCCACTATTAATGAATTATTAGCGTCAATGGCCGGGGGTAGTGATGAGAAAAAACCGGGTTTTTTAAACTCGAGGGTTTAAACCCATAGGTTTTTTCGAAGTTTTTTATGGCATTTAATTAGTTATAAAAAAAGAATTAATTTGATACCAAATACTTGATAATTTGCCTAGTATAAAATAGAATTATGGCAAAAAACGAATTTTTCAACAAATTTATAACCTATATATGTATGAGTTTATGAGTTACCGGAGATCTTAGTAAGTATTCTGAAATGGCGATAATTCATGGACCATTAATCAATATTATTATTGATATTTTTTGGCTTTTTATAAAATAAATAACATATAGATTGTAAATAAAAAATATATCATTTTTTTATAAAATTGTGTTTATTTATTTTTTATCCTGGTTTTGGAGAAAAAGAAATCTATCTAAAACTAGTACTTTTTGCCCATTTGCTGTATAAATTTTTGGGACTATCAGGCCGTTGTCAGTCTCATTGTCGTACATTTTTTCAATCTGGGTGTCACCAATGCCATCGTCGAATTCTCTTTCACTATTTTCCAAGGAAGCATTATTCTCTTGTGCATCGGTATCTTCTATCATTCTATTTTCCTCAATTGTTCAGTGGCTTATTGAAATTGTGATCTGAAATAGGATTCTCACTCCCATCCGACTCTGAGTCCGACAAGTGAAGAAATTCTTCGCCTTTTTCGGAGTCGCTTGATTCGTCGATTTCATATTCTTCTAAGGTGGATTCTAGATCTTCGGGTATCTCTTCAACTATTTTGTCAGCTTCTTCCAGATCGTCTTTTATTAGTTTTGTATTATACCGAACGTATGCCAGTTTATGCGTTCTGGTAGGTGTCAGTCTACTCGTATTTCGCTTTTTAGTTTTAATATTGCTGAATGTCTTGAAATTACGTTCGCAGCTAGCTGAAGAAGCGGGAAAAGACAACAAACCTATTTCAATGTTCGATATACTGTTTTCGGGAAAAAATCCACTCCACCAAGTTTTTGCCTGCCTCTTTGAAGCAGCCGCCCATATATTATCCTTTGCCCATTCCTTCTTATCCCTATATTTTGCAATTTCAGCTAATACATTTACAGGTTCCATCCTTAACTGTTCTGCAAAGACTTCTATAAAACTAATAACAATTTTCACCTCACTTGAGGTTAAACCTATTTTATGTTTCCCGGAGTTAAGAAATGTGCAGCCAGCTGTACTTCAGAATTTGTTTTCTTTCTTCATTTGAAAAGAAGTTGAAGCTTCTTGTATTTCTTTAAAAGTCTTGTTTTCAAAAGATTTTAATTTATTTAGTAAAGGTTTGTCACCTTCAAGAACTATTTTTGCTATTTTTTTGTACTCTTTATCCAGTAATGTTGTAGCCAGAAGTTTTCCTGTTGGGATTTTGATGGCAGGTCTAATTTTCTTAATAAATTCATAAAAGAACTCATTCTCTAAAAGCTTAAAAGACGAATCTGAATTGAAAATTGCTCTTGCCAACAAAATATTTAGCTGATCTTGTATATTGGCGCTAATATTATCCAGAAAATTTATCAAGAAAGAATTTTTAGCACTCATTGATGGCTCGGAGTTTTCTACAATTTTATTTGAGCTTAAGGAGGCCGTTAATGGGGTCATTTAAAAAAAAAAAGTGTTACGATTTTTTTTACATATATGGAATCTGCGACACTTACTATGCATATAGCAATAAAATGTATGCAGAAATATAATACTTTTCATTCATAACTTTGTTATAAGATATTCGCGCTGCGAATTTCGTGACGTCACGAATTCAAAACTCACACAAAGATACATCTCACACATACACGTACACCGAGGCGCTACAAGTTGAACGTTAGTGTAACGCAAGAAGTATAATTTCATACTTTGTGATGTAAAGTAACCTAAAATTTATATAGTTGTCAGAGGAAAAGTACGCAGGTTTTTGTTTTGTTTATATTAGTGTAGAACTATATGTTTGTAAGCGTGAAATATAGTTGAAATTATATCAGAGTGTAATATATTTAAATATTTAGGTAAAGCATGGTCAACGAAGTTTACATTTCGTCCGCAAGAGTGAGCTGATCATTCTAATTCGTGATGTATTGGCAAATGGCGTCCTGTTGAGATTTGAAATCGAAGTCTAATTTCAAAAAATTATATCTACAAAACAATGTACCCAAATGATATGAAAATATTATTTACATATATTGTAGACGGTAGACTTTCAGGAAAAAAATAAAACAGAAAATGTGAAATGACCCCATTGAGTTTTAGTTTTCTAAAAAAGAAATACGAAATACTGTGTAGTAAAAAAAGAGCCTGATACTCATTATTCAAACTTATTTTTGTATCTACACCAGTATTGCATTCTGCCCTTTTAGGACAGTTTTTGAGATGCACTTTCAATTTGGCCAAAGTTGAGAAATATAACTTTCCACACAATTTACATTTAGCCTGTGTAACTTCTTTGTTGTTTTTTGGCACTTTGACGATTGTAAATATGTTCCAAGTTACGTCTTTTTCTTCGACACCACAGTACGATCGTGTTATGACATGTTTTCAAACAGAATTTAAAAAAGTGGGGTTATAATTTTTGACGGAAAGTTCAAATTTAAATTTGAAAAAACCTATAACACATCTCTAGCCGGGGATGATAAATTTACAAAAATTGATTTAAGTAAAGCTTATTTGCAATTAGAAATTCGTCCCGAAGATAGGCACCTTTTAACCTTGAATACACATAAAGGCTTATATCAATGTACACGATTAATGTACGGCGTTGCTTCCGCATCCGCAATTTGGCAGCGGAAAATAGAGAAAATTTTAAAGGGAATACCAGGGGTTTCTGTTTTTCTAGACGATATTAAAATTACAGGACCAGATAATCTTACACATCTACAGCGTTTAGAACTAGTCTTAAGCCGATTAGAAAAATATAATTTAAAAATTAATTTAAAAAAAAAGGAAAATAATTATATTTGGCACAGACGATTGGGTCATGTAAACAGGTATAGTTTAAAAAAATTAGTATTACCATATAGTAATGAGATTTGTAAAAGTTGTGTAAAAGGTAAAAGTACCCGTAAACCATTTTATAATTGTGAAAAGAAAACTGCTAGAATTAGTGAGTTGATACATTCGGATATTACTGGCTTCATAGCCACACCCACTCATGAGGTTTATAAGTACTAAGTTTTAATCGATGTATATTCTCATTTTTTAATTGTTAAATTATTAAGAAACGAAAATGAGACACAGCAAAATTTAATTGACTTTATTAAATTAATTAAAACTCAACATAATTTAAAAACACAGAAAATTAGGTTAAAAAACAGAGGGGAATTTGTTTCTAATTACTTTAAATCTTTTTGTAGAAATAATGGTATTGAGCTAATTAAATAATTATTATAAAGATATTTGTTTTTAAAATTATTTTATTTACAAATATAGAAGTATACAAGCTTACGAATAAACAAGAACTAAACTCAATTAACTGAGTTGCAAATTTATATTGATTTCATGTTTATTTTTCAAAGTATTCTTATTACAAGAATTGATTCATCATATTCATTATTAGATATACATAACTCCTCCATCCTTTAAGAGATGATTTAATTCTTGGTATTATTTTTATTAAAAAGAACTTACAGTATTGGGTATGGTTACATTATTTAATTCTATTTCATATGTTTGTGTTTCATTATTCCTTTTACATTTTATTTTTGTTTTTACTTTGTAATATATGTAATATTACAATAATTATAGTTATTATAAGTATAGAATTAATATAATAGTTTACTGTTACAGGTGATTCATCAATTCTTGGGAGTTCTTTAATTACAATATTTTCTTTATTTATTTGTTTCAAATTTAATGTTTTGTCTGTATGTTAATATCAAATATAATGTTCTCAAATGTTATCTCTTTTGCCTTGGTTATTTTACTTGCTAGATTAAAATTGTTTATTTTACAATGTTTATTCGTTCGAAATTTATAGACCCCTTTTATTTGTTGATATTTAGTTACATCTTCGCATTTAATTTCTAAATTTTTGTTTTCAGTACTAGCAATTATTGCTAAATTTATATTCTCTATTTCCATAATTAAAAATGCATCATTAATTTTATGATATTCACAGTTTTGGTTATTTTGACTCAAAACAATATTTTTTAAACATATATTAGTTTCTACATAATTTGTTTTGCAATAGTATTTTTCATTTATTCTGTAATAATTATGAGTACTGTACGATTTTTTATCATTCTTTATAACTAAATCCTTTTCTTCATTAATTATAAACATTGTTTCATTATAAACATTTGGTATTGGGGTTATTTGTAATACTCTAAAATTTTTGTTATTATCATATACAAGTATATCTAGCAAATATTCAATTTGTTCTTTATTCATTTTACAATGGCTAGTGATTTGTGTTGATAATTCCCAAAATGTTAAATTTTGATTTGTTTGTTGTATCATTTTGTTTAGATCATCTTTTGTTATCATAGAACTATGAATTTTGTTTAAATTGCAGAATGTTAAACTTGTTTTAATTTCGTTCAAAATTTCAACTAAATTTATATTTAATAGAATTAATTGATTAATTATATCTTTAATATGTAGGATGTTTTCCCAGCTCATAGCCTGTTGTATTATACTATCCGTCTGCTTTTAAAACTATTTCGTTATGTCGAATATTTTCAATTTGTTTATTAAATTTTGAAATAATTTCTTTATTAACTCGAATATTTTCTAAATTTTGTTCTTGAAGCACATGTTGATTTCTTTGAATTTTGTCAAATAATTTTTCATACTTTTCTTCATCATTAGCATCTAAATTGCCAGAAGTAGATTAAATTATTGTGCCTAAGCCGATTATTAAACCACGTTTTTTTATAAAAGAAAGTTTCACTTTGAATTTGATTTAAAAAGCCAGTTTTATAATTAATAATCTTAAAATATTCTATTTCTAAACTACTAATATTATAATAATAATAAAAATAATAAGAATCCTTATATATATTGGCTTCTCCTAAATCTAAAATATTTATTCCAGGATTATCTTCTAATTTAGTCAACTCGTCTCCCTTGCAAAAGCATCTGCAACATAGAGTAGTTTTCGTATGTTTATCAATTTTATGTCTTTTGTTTGGGTTAACTGTCACAGTTCCTAGTCTAGGATTATAGGTTTCAATTTTATGAATTTTAAACAACGGCTTTTTAATGTTTTGAATTCTTCTTTTACCTTCCTTAATTAAGGCATTATCAAATTTCAAATTTTCTAAATTTGGATCTTTTGGTTTTTGTTTTGCAAATCTTTTGCGGTTTTCTAACTGAATATTTTAAGAAACATTTTCTTTTAATAATTTTCATTTTCCTTGCCAATTCTGTATGTAATCTTCGTTGCTATTTGTAAATTTTAAAATAGTATTATCTTTTTCAGAACCGAATAATATTTCATTTGGAGTAAATTTAGTGATTGAATTTATTGAGTTGTTATAAGCTATTAAAGCTTATTGTACTTTCTTTAAATTACTTAATTCTTTAAAATTTTGTCTTTCATTGAACATTCTTAAATGTTCAATGATAGTAGAGTGAAATCTCTCGATTAATTCATTTGATTTGGGATTATCGATGCAAGTTATATGAATTTTGATATTATAGGTTTTTAATAGATCTTTAACTAAATTATTGTTAAATTGGGTTCCACTGTCAAAAATAATAGTATTGGGTATTTGAAAGTGGGAAAAATAGTTTATAAGTCCATCTACAATATTTGTAGCAGCAAGTGTCTTAAGATATAATATATGTCCGAATTTAGAAAAATATTTTTTATTATCTAGTTTTAATGTGTCTATATGAACGATGTCGAAAGGAAATTTAGGATTTTCAGTGAGATTGTTAGGAATTTGATAGGAATTTCTCTCATATTTATTTTGTTGACAAAGGTCACAATTATTAATATATTTTTGTATGTCTACCTGCATGTTTAGCCAATAATATTTTCTTTTCAGTTTATTGTATGTTTTTAAAATACCTCGATGATTTGTCTTACCTAAATTGTAATTTTGAATAGTTTCTAATTGATCTTCTTTAGTTAATTTATCTTCTAGTATTTCCTCACATTGAATTAATTTGTAACTATCTCTGCAAAAATTTTGTAAAACCTTATTAATTATAACAATTAAGTTTTCTTCAATTAAACAGTAATAATTTACTTGAGGTACTAGGAAGTCTTTTAAAAATTTAAAAATTTCATTTTCCAAGTCATTTTCGTTTAATTTAATTATTAATCTTTGTTTATTTCCAAAAAGTTTTCTTAGTTCGCATTCTGTTTCTTTCTTATGTTTAGTAATTATAATTTGGTTCGTTCCGATATTAATACAAGTATTTTTGTAACTTATCCCATTTATTTCGTTCTCTTCTGCGGAGTGTACAGTTGCTAAATATTCCTCGTCCGCATTTACAAGGATACTTTCATTGTCTTCATTTAAATTGACTTCTTTCGAAATTAATTTTGATATGGCTTTCTTTAAAAATTTCGTTTAATAAATTTTCAATGAGTGAAAATGGAACTTTGTCGCATCCAGAACATATTTTTGGCATATGAATTTCATATATTTCATTTTCAATTAAATAATCTTTTAATTTGTGTAAACAACGTCTTATGTCTTCTAATTTTGGTTTTTCAAAGTGCAGTCCTTTAGTAACTGTATGAAATAATTTAAATTTGTTGTCAAATATTGGTTGAACAAATAAATTTTTAATTATCTTTACGTTCTTTAAATAATTTTTGCTATCGAATTTCTCGTCTATCTGCTTAGCGAAACCTTTTCCTAATTTACAGTCTTGAGATATGCAATGAACTAAATTGTGTGGGTTATCAAAAATATTTTCATTAGTTTTAATAATTTGGAATTTAGGTCTTATTCGTGATAATGCGTCCGCGTTTAAAGAGCCTTTTTTATATTCAATTTCATATGGGGTATATTCCTCTAATTTAATACGCCATCTGATTAATTTTGTATTCAGGTCTTTAAGATTTGTTTGCCAAATTATTGGTTGGTGATCGGTTCGAATTTTAAATTTTGTTCCGTAAATGTAAGGCCTGAAATATTTTACTGCCCAAACTGTTGCTGAAAATTCCTTTTCTGTAGTACTATAGTTTACTTCGTGGTCGTTAAGTGTACGGGATGCATATGCAATGGGCAAGTCTTTGCCATTTACATTTTGGCTTAATGCAGCACCTAAAGCGGAATTACTTGCGTCTGTGGTATTGTATGTATTGTATGTATACGAGGGTTTAAGCGTTTTGTTACATTTTGTCAACGCGACCTAGAAGATCTATTGTGACACAGCCCTTACTTAGTTTTCCGGAAGTAGTTTCAGATTTTTGATGAAGCCGATTATGGCTCCAGGAGTCAAGTTCTGGATCTCATCTGCCGTAAAATACCTTTTACCTAGTTGATTGAGTCTCTGCGCAGTTACGGCTAGGCATTCACACAGTATGTGTTCCGATGATTCTTTGTCCTCTTCACAGAGTCGACAGGTTTAATTTTCAGCTTAACCAATTTTGTGCAAATGGTACTTTAAAGGACAGTGTGGTCAGTGAGAATTCCTGTCATTATGTTTATATCCTTTTTGCTGAGAGCTAGTAGCTCTTTGGCATTTGTCGAAGCTGGAGAAATGAATTTCCGTGCTTGATTGAGGCCTGGAATATTTTTCCAATGTGAGGTTATGGCAGATTCCTCCCAGTTTTTGAGGTGCGTGAACTTAGCAGAATGAAGTAAAGCACTATCGAACCAATTTATATACAAAGTTAGTGCCTCGTTAGTGCTCTTTGGTGCTTCTTCAATTTCTTTACCAGGAGTCACCATGCCGCTACAAAAAGCATTCGACATTTTTTCCTGCCAAGTTCACACTAGCAGGAACTTTGAAAGTTAAATTAATGAACTTGGTGTCAAAAGTTAGTGCTTCGTTAGAGCTCTTTAGTGCTTCTATTAAAAAAATCACAAGTCATACTATATCGCTACCAGGAGCATTCAACTGTTTTCTTGCCAAGTTCACACTAGTAGGAACTTTGAAAGATAAATTAATGAACTTGGTGTCAAAAGTTAGTGCTTCGTTAGTGCTCTTTAGTGCTTCTATTAAAAAAATCATGTCATAGTATACCACTACCAGGAGCATTCGACTGTTTTCCTGCCAAGTTTACACTAGCAGGAACTTTGAAAGATAAATTAATGAACTTGGTGTCAAAAGTTAGTACGTCGTTAGTGCTTTTTAGTGCTTTTATTAAAAAAAAACACAAGTCACACTACGTCGCTACAAGAAGCAGTCGTCATTTGCTAATTTATGTAGATCGACATATTATAAAGTTTATTTATTGTAATAAAATATAAAAAATTATTAGCACATTTTTTGCTCATTTTGTGCTATTTATTGCTACACTGTATTAATTTTGTGCTCATCTCCTACAATTGTCATTATTAAAATAATACGAATACGATATGTTTACGTTTGCTTATTCATAGTGAAAAATTTAAAATTAATATAGCAGTAATTTCTTCTGATCTCGTTCTATTTATTGCCTTATTTTTAAACTTTTTATACTTCTCGGTTTATTACAAGTAAGCTGCAGGGAATATATACTATTCAATTCATCGAAGAAATCATTACATTAGGTACCTGCTAGCTACAGCCATATTTTTAGCCTAATATTTTTTAATTGTTTATTTTTATCAGAGGTTGAGAAAGCATTAGTTAAAATTATGGTCTTCTTAAATTTTTATGTTAATATTCATTTGCATAGTTATTTTATCTACAACTATTGAAATATGGGTACATTATACGTGTGATACTACATATAATATACTACTCATATTACACAAGTGTAATATGAAATGTTATATTACACGCTACACTTTTCTGTAATAAATACAGCGTATAATTTAACACATAAAATTTTAATAAACTGTTAATTTATTAATAATAGATTTTTTATTTGCCTGATAGTTGTAGATAAAGTATAGTATTTGACTCGCATAATATGGCTACATTACACTAGGATGATTAAAAATACTCGCTACCGCTCGTATTTTTAATTATATCCTCGTGTAATATAGCCTACATATTATGCTTGTTAAATAATATACTATTACCCAACACCTGCTAATAGCATTCCATTTATATATAAATAAAGTAGCTTATAACTCACTAGTGGGTTAAAAGTATCTTATCTCTTTGCTTATTGTTTCGTACCTATAATACTATTACGTTAAGTAAGCTTATCTACACTATTTTTATTATTATATGTTAAATTCAATTTTAAATAAATCAGTACCTACATATAAACTAGATACGGCGAACACATTATTTTCCGCGTTTTGTAGTTGACCTATTAGCTATTACCTAAATAAACAAAATAATAATGTAATTTTTTAACAAAGAATTTAAATAAAATGACTATAACTTTTTATTGTCTTGTGAGTAACTGCAGGTACTGTTACATTTAAAATTGAATTTAACATATAATAATAAAAATAATGTAGATAAGCTTACTTAACGTAATACTATTATAGGTACGAAACAATAAGCAATGAGATAAGATACTTTCAACCCACTAGTGAGTTATGAGCTACTTATATATGTATATATATATATATATATATATATATATATATATATATATATATATATATATAAGTAGCTCATAACT
Source organism: Stenolophus ochropezus (assembly GCA_035578165.1). Classification (NCBI taxonomy): domain Eukaryota; kingdom Metazoa; phylum Arthropoda; class Insecta; order Coleoptera; family Carabidae; genus Stenolophus; species Stenolophus ochropezus. Next base: position 50,478,448 of record JAQOWZ010000003.1, on the reverse strand, counting down.
CACTAGTGGGTTGAATTTTGAATATATTGAAAATATATATATATATATATATATTTTGGGATGTGATCACGACTGATCAGTTAAGTAGTAGGTGTATCACGGGTTATGCAGTCGGAGGTTGATGGTGTTAAATTTTAGCTTTCGTATTATTTTCAAAATTTAACACCATCAACCTCCGACTGCATAACCCGTGATACACCTACTATATATATATATATATATATATATATATATATATATATATATATATATATATATATATATAAATGGTAAGGCAATAAACCGAGATGAATAAAAAAATTTTAAAAATAAGGCAACAAATGGAACGAGATCAGAAAAAATTACTGCTATATTAATTTTAAAATTTTCTCTATGAATAAGCAAACGTAAACATATCATATTCATTTTATTTTGATAATGACAATTGTTGGAGATGAGCACAAAATTAATACAATGGAGCAATAAATAGCACAAAATGAGCAAAAAATTTGCTTATAATTTTTGATATTTTATTACAATAAATAAACTGTTTTAGTTTTGGTTTTAGATACGACGCTGAGCCAATCGGTTCTTATTTTTTAAATAATATGTATAAATATGTATTAACAATATTTATTCATAACTTGACATTTACATATCATTTTTTTATTCAATTTATAACAACTGAACTAAATTATTTTTCCGCCGCCTCTCTCTAGTCGTCTAGTTATACAACATCCTTCCCTAAGATGAAATCATCTTCATAACTTCGTAGTCTGTTATCTCTGTGGTTTAACAACAGTTCTTCCAAAACGTGTTCTGGTAACATTGGTTCCATAATTAATTTGAGGGGTTGTGTCTGTTGCATTACACCATTTGTCTCATAATTAAGATTTTCTTTTGATGTTTTAGGTGGAGTTAAAATATCAATGACGTCAGGTATGGTTAAGGTAAGAAGCTGGTAAAAGATGAAAACGGTTTCGTCTTACTATGCTCTTATTTGTCCTAACTAGGTTATACTTAGGTTCATCCAAAACCTTGATTATTTCACCATGGCGTTTTAGGTCAATTATCCACACATAATCGTTACATTTTAAAGGGCTGAGATCTTTGGCTTTATGACGGTGATCATAGTTTTTTTTATATCGTTTCCAATATTTTTCCTCTTTCTCAGGCAAACAAAACATTGTAAACTTCTTACACAAACCTTGATTAGATGTTGGTAAATTGTCTCTAAGATTTCTATCATAAAGCATTTCCGCTGAGCTAAAATAATTCTCTAGTGCTGTATTTCGGTATATTAGAAGAGCAAGTTCTAAGTCATTCTTGTTTTTTTCATGAGATTTTTTGCTATTTTTACTGCAGCTTCAACAGCACCATTTGCTTGATGATGGTGAGGGCTACTTGTAAAAGTTAAAAATCCTCAATCTTTTTCAAATTTTTGAAATTCAGATGTTTCAATTGCTTGAAACTGAGTACACTGAGAGAAATATATAATAATCAGTATTAAATTTATGCTATCTTCTATTATATTTTCTATTACGATTTGGGACAGCACTATAGCTTGCTAAAGAAAATAAATATGTATATTAAAAACAGTATTGCAGTAGTAAATATATAGAGCTGATAATGGTAATAATAAATTTATCATTAAAGACAAGCATTTTCAATAGTAACTGCAGCAAAACTATATAATTGACATTAATAGTTTTTTAAATATTCGTTAATATTTACATATTTTAATTATTATTATAAATATATTTATAAACAATATCCAGGATAATTAAAAACTAATATACTATATAGCAGCTGGAATTAAACAGATATTAACCTTTAATTATTTCAGGAATATTTATCTTTAATAAATAAGGATATTTGTCATCAATATTAGGATAATAAATAAGAATATTATATATAATATATAAATAATTGTTTATTTAATATTTAAAATTAAAGTACATGTAAAGGTACATACGTAGTATAAAAATAATTTTATTGTAATTGACTCTTTGTTTAAACATGCCGTAAGGAAACATAATATTTGCCATTTGAAATTAATGATTTTAGTGAAGGTAACCTTTCTATCAAAGCTTCAAGAAGAACAAAACAAAAATCATTACTCAGTGATACTTCAAAGCTTTGAAAATGTTCGTCAAAATATGACGAAATTAACTTTCGACACACAAAACCGACTTCATTTAATTTATTAACAATTATATATTGAAATATTTCAGGAACTCGATCAAGTTCAAGTGAAATTAGTTCGGATATATTTGAAATATAAACAGACGCACCATTAATTGTTTCATTATTAAAACCAATATTAAGGGTTAATCTCATGCAGTACTTGAGCTGATGTTTTAACGAAACCGTATGACAGATATTTATACGAGAAGCTTGAATATTAGCATAAAGTTTAATTTCGCGATGTTTCGATTCAAACCTCATGCTCCATATATGAACCAGGGGTCCTATCATTTTTATTATGTGTGGATAGTGTACCATGTGGTGATGTTTAGGTCTCAATGGCATGTTAAATAATTCTAAATATAATTTATGATGTTCATCGATTAATGTTTCAAGTAATGTAGATACATTTTTTTGAATAGCGGGTGCACATACAATTGACACAATTTCTCTTAAATGAATATATAATTTCCAATACTTGTTTTCTGATGGAATGAAGGATCCAAATATAAGACCGGAGTACCGAATGAAGCACAACATCTCTGCAGCAGACATTTTTAATGATTTGTTTTTTAAATTCTCTCTGGTAATTAGAGGCGGTTTGTTTTTGGACTCAAAACTATAATTAAAATATTCAATATTTCTATTTAAAGTTTCTAAAGTGATTTTTTTTTCATTATATATAAAATTATTTATTAATAGCGCCATTTCTAAATTACAAACACCTTCAAACATATCGTGCATTATGTCCACACAATTTCGCGTTACGTGAAAATTTTCTACTTTATTCCAAACACAATTTTCTTTTATTCCTGTTTGTGATAGATTATTCTTTTTTACATCCTCGTTATATGATTGTATATTTCTTACTAATGTTATATCTTCTTTAGTATTGAATTTTAGATTCTCTTTGGTTACTTTACAAAACCGACACGGAAAATTAGCACTAAAACTCTCTGAAAAACCCAAAATTGTGTGTAATCCAAGATTATCCCCTAATATAAGAGCTAGTGAAAAATATACTCGTAAAATACCATTGTTTATATTAATTTCTATTCCCTGTTTTGCTAAATTATTTATTTCTTGAATAATTTTTGAAAATACTAATTCATTCCCAAATTCCTTTAAATCTGCACTATGAAACAAACAGCATAAAAAAATATTTTCTAACAAAGATTTGTACTCAGGGGGAATGCATGCTATTGTCACATAAACTGCTCCAAGTTTATGAATTCCAGCATGTGAACCCAAAGCATTTCCAATTTCTATATCGTCAAAATATATAAACAATGGTAAAATAATTTTCGTATCATCTATTGAAATTCTGTTGTTCCATAAATCAGCTTGAATAATATTAGATGTAATTGAATTTATTAGCAATAGGGATTTCATGTATGAAATAATAGTTTGAAACACATTAGGGAGCTCAAGAAACTTTTTCAAAATTAAATTTAGTGGTATGTATTTTGCTCTAATGATTTTAGCAGCAACAACTGTATTTTGTTGTTGCTGCGTACGTTGACCGATTATGTAATCAACAGGTAATATTAAGTTTCCAATTTTACTTAAGTATGCAAAACGTAAATGCTCAGTATTAAAATCACGAAATATATTAGAGAGACTGTCAAAATCATTTTTAATTGTATTCAAATCTTCGTTGCTCGTTCCAGATTTTTCTATTAAATTTATAGCATTAGTGCGTAACACTGAGACTGAATACATCAAGAAATCATTGAAGTATGATATAAAGTGTTGCACCTGTTTACGGGTGAATATGTTTTCGCCATATAACTTAGCAATAAATTGTTTCCGTTGCTCTTCTATAACATCAGAAAAATTATGTTCGAAAGAGTCTTCAATTTTATTGTCTGCAATATTACAAATAACACCAGTGTAACTATTTTCACTTGAACTTGGCTCCTGTAAATATGTGGAACTTTCGTTAGGACCAATTGCTAGATTTTTTTGAGGTATATGTGAAATAATATGTTTCCTATACGAATTCAACGAATTAAATGCTCTTGTACAACCACTTTCGCAACATCTATATTTGCTGTTATTTTTTAAGTTATGAAAGAACCGAAAATGAGTTACAAGATATTTAATTGCTTCAGTTTTGTAATTACATAGAAAACAATGTAACATTTTAATTGTTTATGGGTAAAGATAAATAAAAAATAATAATTCGGCAATAAATTAATGCATCTCAAACATGCATAATTAACTTACTTGAGCTGTTTGTTCGAGATCATTTATAAGTGTTATAACGGCGACATTATCTTTGTCCCATTTAGTATCAATCTTGTATACTGCCTTTTGTATGAATGTCCATACGTGATGACACTCCGGAGGATACTGTGCATTAGTTGAGTGGATTATTTTAAACACAGTATCAAGTGCTTTCAGCGAATTTAAAAAATTATAGGTCACATCATTTATGAAATCATAACAAGATATGTCTTCTTTAAGATCGCCTACAACTGCCCAAAATGGCTGTAGAGGGGTGCAGGTTTTGCTTAACTTGTTTCTTCTTTCTTTAATACGTTGTTCAACATCTGAGTAAGACTAAAAAAAAGAAGAAAATTCAGTAAGATATAAGATAAAAGAAAATTTAACATAACTTTGTACGCAAACGAAACGTGATATACAGTTTTGTGATTTCGTGCGTCTTCAGAAATATTGTGGAAATTTCATTGGTTGCTAATGTCTAAACACAAGGGATAGCAACGTTGTCCCATTATATCGATATTGTTTCCATATTTTTGTAATTTACAATATAAAAATCAATTACTAAATTTATTTGTAATGTTTAATATAGTATATCCATCAAAATATTAACAATATATTTGTAATAATAAAAAATTACACAGTTTAGCAATAACGGATTGTCTACAACTTGCGGGAAATATTATTTTACGCGCGAAATACTTAATTTGAAAAATTCAGAACCTTCATATTGAAATTCATTTTTAAGTCATGTTCAATTTATTATTTGAAAAGTATATAAATTAATAGTTCATTTATTAATAAGAGATACTTACATATCTATGTAGCATAAAACTTTCTTCCACTTCTAATTTTGATGGTCTCCAGTAGGGCCGGTAAAAAAGTCGATATATCGATATAAGTCGCCTATTTAAAAAAGTCGATCGATCAACTTTTAAAAAATATAATATCGATTAATTGAATTTAGACTTTCGATATTTTCGACTTTTTAATCGTCGACTTTTTCAATTTGTTAGACTTTCGACTTTTTCGACTTTTTAATCGTCGACTTTTTCGACTTCTCAATTTATTAGACTTTCGACTTTTAGATTTCAACTTCGATTTACCTGCTACTTTAAAATCTTTTCTAAATATTTTGACTCAAACTATTAGCATGTTAGAGTTTGCTTAGAGTATTTTCAATCTACTCTCATTACTGATAATTTTTTTATCCATTTCTTTATATTTACATACAAACAATAATGAATTTTCATTTTCATGATAACAAAATTAGAAGAATAAATTACTAATTGCAATAATGAGTAAGTATTTAAGGAAAATAAGATCCTTTAGATACACTACAACTACAATATTGTAATTTTACTCTAGATCTGTACAAGTACACGTATTTATTGCGGTCTACAATTTCTAAGACTTTCGATATTTTCGAATTGTTAATCGGCGACTTTTTCAATTTATTAGACTTTCGACTTTGAATATTTCATAGACATTCAATATTTTCGACTTTTTAATCGTCGACTTTTTCGACTTTTCAATTTATTAGACTTTCGACTTCTAGATTTCAACTTCGATTTACCTGCTACTTTAAAATCTTTTCTAATTATTTTGACTCAAACTATTAGAATGTGATTTGAGATATTCGCAAAAGCCTACTTGATTGCAATTTTAAACACCTGTTAATTTTTTTTAAACGATATATCTCTGGAACTAATGATCGGATTTGAAAAATAAAAAACTGTTGGATAGAGAATTGAAAAGCCTTTCGAACTGTGTCATGTTTGACACCCTTTTCCATTTAAAATTTTTGAGGTGCAGTCCACCCCCATTTTAGGGTTGAAGTTATGCCATACGTGTTCGAGCGTTTTTTGCAAAATTAATGTTAAGTGGCCAAAAAGTGAGCTGATAATTTTCACTGGCCCACACTGTATAAGTGAATAAATTTAGTGTTAAGAACAGTACATTTTTTATGATCTTGAATTAAAACTATACAAACTGAAAAATTATTCATAGGTATAAAAAGCTATATTTTCAATTGTTCCATTTCCTTCAACTGTATCGACCGACACTTGACTTTTAATTATTTCGACTTTTTCGACTTTTCAACTTTATCAACTTTTCAACTTTTTCGACTTTTCAACTTTTTCGACTTTTCAATATTTTCGACTTTTATAAATAGTTGATGTTTTCGACTAGTCGATTAAAATCGATTTTTCAAAAAGTCGAAAATCGACTTTCTGTTTCCAAATTCTGCCAGCCCTAGTCTCCAGGAACCTTTTTTTGTATAATTTTTCACGGATACAGGTGAAAATAAGTAAGGCAATAATTTTAATGACAATAAATTAGTATCTAAAAATGTAATGTAATAATAATAGTGTTCCTTTCATAATTTCTATAATTTTACTTATGGTTCTATCGACATCTAATTTTAATTTTCTTTCATCAGCTAGATGTATAATTGCTGGTGCTAGTTCAGGCCAGTTTACATAAAATGTTTCCTGATGTCCAGGATACAAAACATCAAAATCACTTCGAAGCTACAAATATTAAATAAAATACATAAGAGATAATACTAGATATAATTAATAAAATAAAATTACCAACGTAAATCCATTTGGCTGATGCAAACATGGAAATGTTTTAAAGTAATCTGCAATTGTACTACTACCCAAAAAATTTAATCTCTGTTGTACAGTTTCTTGCCAATATGTAGAAACGGTTTCTCAGGGTTCGAAGGAATTTTTTAAAAATTCTAAATATTTTATTTTTGTGTCATTGTCATCTTGCTCTTCTTCGGATGATTCTATGAATTCATTTTTCATTAAAAGTGATAATTATAATAATTATATTTTTTTACCTGTTGCACTGTCACTACTTGTACCCGAGATTAAACTTGAAGAAATGGTAGACGTCTTAAGAGCACGTTTCACATTTATATAACGTGCCCATAATTTTCCTTTTGCCAATGCTTTAGGACATGGACCAATTTTGGGTTTGTAAGGTATGTAATATATTTCCTTTTTTTCTGTTGGAAATAATTCGCAAATTTCCTCCGCCGCGGCTATAAATTCATAACCCGATATTCTGTAACCCGTATAGAATTAATATAATAAAAAATATTAATATTTTAGACAATTTACTTTCCACTTGGGCTGTTAGTTACCATGTAATTTATTATTATTTTACATATTTTATCTAAATGTTTTTTTCTAGCCAGAGCGATTTGTCCTTCAGTATTAGATTTTAATCATTCTCGTAGACCCTGAACATATGAAAAGATTTACTTACCATAATTATTATATATACATATTGAAATGCATTATTATTACATTCGGAAAAATACTTGTTTTGGAGCGCTTGGCTGCTGGTTCCTGACTTTCTTCTTTATAAATATTATCTAAAAAGACTTAAGAAGTTAAGCAGAAACTTGTAATACACATAATAATTACTAAAAACGAAGTATTTACCAACCTGGGATTATATTGCGCAGAAAATATTGTGTTGAGGTTAAAGGTAATTGTTGCGGTGGAGGCATGAGCTCCTTATCTATTTCAATAAGTATATTCTCATCTATCGAAAGAGTACTACTACTACCAGAAACACTAGCAATCTCCGAATATTTACACAAAATTCATTTGAAGATTGAATAGGACTGGTGTTGGAAGGTATGTCGTAACTCGTGCCCTGGTCAGTCAAATATAAATTGGTTGACGGTGAAGCTGAATTTTTTCTAATGATGTACTAAAATTAATAAATGTATAAATGTTAGCATTTAGAATTGTATTGTCCATTTATTTTATTTATTATTATACTGTTAACTACAGGCTGATCGATAACAAGTGATAACTATATGACCGGCATTTATTTTTTAATGAAATCAAAACTGATCAAAACTATTACTTCTAGAGAAAAAGTTTGGTTTAAAGTTTATGGGCGAAATAAAATTCACAATCTACACAGGTCACGTGCCTATCATTTGCTATTGATCACAATGTATAAAATTTAACATTCCTGCAGCAATAAAATGAATCGTTCTTGAATTATCATTATAGAGAAGCGCAATAAGTACGTGGAGTAACAACTACCTGTTTAAATTTAGACAAAAATTTGACTCGTAACCCAATTTTTGTAATCATATTTGTAATTAGTGGTTCACTCAATATGTTAAATGCTTCCAAGTCAATACATTCCTCTGAAATTAAAAATATATATACATATATATACGTAGATACTTTTCCAACATCCTGTTGTGTAAATGACTGAACGCTCCCTACCAAAGAACTACACTGCATCTTGCGGGTGTGTGAACGCACTCATAGATACAAGAGCATAAAAATATGAAATATGGCGATAAGCGTCGTTTTGTATTACCTCAAGAGATCATTAATTTTGTTGTTATAAATATCTATTGTGATAAACTAAACTATAAAAGGGTTAAGGTGACCTGTTATTAAATTACACTACACATCCAATATAATGTATTCTTACTATTGAAATCGAAATGTCTAACCTATCATCGTACTTATTTCATATTTTCAATTACATACAAATTCAACTTACCTTCAAACATTGGAATCAATTCACTTAGTCCCCAACTCTCTAAAATAGACTTCACGTGCTCGTCAGACATATTCACAAGAAAGCATTCGCAGATTTACTGTAACTATTGATGCACGATGCACGCCATTATACACTACGAACACAACTGAACAAGTCTAAACCCAGACTCATCCTCCCCACCTCAATTAAATAAACCCGATATTTATAGTAACACCACAATATTACTGAATATTTTACGCATATTTGTGACTAAAATATTTGGATATTAGAATTATATTAATATTAACAAGAAGAAAACATATTGTTATAAATAAAATCTAAGTATTATAAAGTTCCATTTTAATACACTATGGGGCGTTTCCAAATATCCGTAATATTGTACCTAATATATAAATTTAGCAATAAATTTATAATAACTGTTACAATGCATGTTTTCTGAAGGCGGCATTATGTGCGTTACATATTAATAAAATTTTGCTACCATTAATAAAAAAAAGTTAGCAATACAATTTTAGCTATCCATTTCTCTCCGTGTACCACTGTCGAAAAATATTTGTTGTGGAATGCCATATCTTGAAAGAATTTGTTTACAATTTTGTATAACATCAATGGCTCGCATACGGTTTAGCTGATTTATTTTAAAAAATCTTGAAAACTAATCAGTTGTGACTTGATACCATTTTTCATCAAATTTGAAAAGATCTATTAATACTTTTTGCCAAGGATAGTCTGGGAACTTGGATGGCATCAGGGGTTCATGGTGATTCGTCGAATGTTGGATACATGTAGGGCATAATATTCCTAAGTTTCTTTGGAATTATCATACGATTTTTCCGGAGAAGAATTCCTTTAACTACGCATAGTTGTCTCGAATTAAGTAATATTTTTGAAGTTCAGGGGATAAAGTTGTTTTATTCGGACAAATAATTTTGATAAGATTTTTATTTCTATACATGTAGAATATTTAATCTGAGCATTTATTACCTTTATTATATTTTCATCTGTTGTATGAATGCTGATAAACTAATTTAATGAATAAAAGCATCAACTTCTTCGCTTAATTCGCATTCTTCATCATCATGTTTGAGAGGGTTTCTTAATGCACTAATGCACATCAGCTATATGCATTTTTTTTCCTGGCGTGTAAACAATATCATAATCATAACGCAGGGTTTCTTGATAGTGCATCAGCTATATGCATATTTTTCTCTGGCGTGTAAACAATATCATAATCATAACGCATCATTCCCATTCTGAATCGTTGTAGTCTTGGAGAGAGATCATCTTCTCCTGGCTCAAAGACGCATCGCAGAAAATCATTGTTGGTTGTGAAGCATTATACATGGCTAAACATGACGAATATGTGAGCTTTTCTTTAATTTTCTTGAAAGCCATTTCTTGTGCTGTTTTCCATATGGATTTCAGATTTATTTGGGATGAATTTTGCAAGGAAGTTAACTATTCCCATAAATCTTTGGACTTCTGCGATGTTTGTAGGGGCATTCATTTCTTCTGTTGCGCGTACTTTATTTGGATCAGGTTTTATGTCTTCCTTTGACAATACAAACCCTAAATATGCGATAGTTTCTTTACAAAACTCTGACATTTCTTTGTTTAATGTCATACCGGCATCTTTAATTTTCATTAGAACATTTCGAAGACATTCATCATGTTCTTGAATGTTCTTGCACCAAATGAGACCATGGTCCATATGGACAATACAATTTTTTGATCCTGTGAGAATTTTTTGCATTCTTCGCTGGAATTCTTCGGGTGCAGATGTAATACCAAAGGGTAGTCAAACAAACTCAAATCGTCCATAAGGTGTAATAAAGGTAGTATAATCTTGAGATTCTTTCGCCAATATCAGTTGCCAGAATCCATGATTTGCATCTAGTTTGCTAAAATATTTTGCTTCTTTGAGCTCAGCAAGAGATAGTTCTATTCTTGGAATGGGATGAAATTGACGTTTTACACTCCTATTTAATCTGGATAGGTCGACACAAATTCGAATGCCTCTTGCTTCCTTCATTGCTACTACCATTGGTGCACACCATTCAGTTGCATGTTCAACGGGTACTATTACTTCTTTTTCTACCATTTCATCAAGTGTTTTCTTTACCTTGTCTTTCATTGGAAGAGGAACTGCCCTTGGTGAAGAGATTGCATAAGGTTTCGCGTTTTGCTTCATTTCTATTTTGTATTCTCCTTCAACGCTACCTAAGCCTAGAAAAATTTCAGGAAACTCTTCAACCCAAGTTGTCTCGTTTCCTACAGCATAAATCCTTTTGACTAGCTTCAAATTTTCACATGAATTATGACATAGTAAAGCAACATTGATTTTCTTTGGAAATACAAACTTTTTCTGATATTTCTTTATTTTTATATTTTAGATGTACGTCAACAGTGCCTAGAATATGTAAGCGTTCTTGGCTCTTTGCGCTGAAAACATTACTATTACAGGGTTTTAGAGGTAATTCAGAAATTACATCTTTTACGATATAAAATGGAATCATTGTTATATCAGCAGCAGTGTCTAGCTTGAAATTTATAGATTTTAAAATTTTTTCTCCACACCTGACTTGCAATTTTTCAGTCCAGGCTTCTTCGGATTTGTTATTTCTAATACTACCAATAAACAAGCTATCTTTGTTTCTTGAAATTCTTATTTCATGAACAACGGAGTCATCTTTGACCTCCGAATCAGAAAGTTGAAGTTCACGGACATTTTTCTTTTTCAGAAAACATTATTTACTATAATGTCCTATTTTTTGACAAATTCCACATTTAGCATTTCTAGCTGGACAATCCTAAAGCTTTTCATGCCAGTCATGGCCACATCTTGTATATTTTTTACTATTTTCAGATTTCATTTGTTGATATTTTTGATAATTTTGATTTTGGATTTTATTTCTTCGATAATTTTTTGAAATTGCATATATATTTTGTTCTCTAAGATCTCCTTTTTGACGGATAAACTCTTCATACTGTCTTACATATGCGATTGTTTTTTCTAAAGTTAGATCTGAATCCAGTTGTAGTTTGTCACTGATATGTGTTTCCCGCATTACAATAATTAAAACTAGCAGAATCATATCGGCATTTAATTTACCCCAATTACATATTTTGGCTAAACTATGTAAATCAGTAATAAATTTTTCAGCTGAGTCACTTTCTTGGGTATGTTTCAAAAATTTTGCTCTTTCATATATAATATTTCTGCGAGGTACAAAGTAGTAATTGAATTTCTCCAACGTTTCATCGTACCTAGTTGGAGCTGGAGTAAAAGAAGCGAAAATTTCTTCAGCTCGTTCACCCATATTATAGATGAGAACGTCTATTTGCCTTTCTTGAGACGTTTCACTCAATCCACATCGTCTTCTGTATCGTTGAAAACGATTCTTCCATTGTACCCACTCAGTTGATTTAGTGGGATGAGTGTCTGCGTCCACTCACCCGTTTGGGCTTGTCTCCATCTCTCTTGCCAGGCCCTCATAGTCTCTACTCTAATGGCTTCTTTCTCCTCTTTGCTCTTTTTATAAGAGGCTTCTCTTTCTTGGACTAGCAGGTCTATAGGTGTTTGTCCTGACAACACTTGCGCTGCCGCAGTCGAAACCGTTTTATAGGCACTGCATATCCTTAGTGCCATTTGCCGCTGTACTCACTCGTATAGTGTCCTATACTTTGCGAGTTGCATGGTCTTGCTCCAGATTGGGGCTGAGTACAGTAGTATTGAGTTTACTACTGCACCCAGGATCCTTCTCTTTGTTGCGGCCGGTCCTCCTATGTTGGGCATTAGCCGCGAGAGATTTCTCGTTGCCTCTCCTGCTTTTTTGGCTGTGCGTATGATGTGTTCACGCATTTGTAGGTCTTTGTCAAAGTGTACACCCAGATATTTAATACTGGTAGTAGTCTGGACTACTTGCTCCTGAACTAGGATGTTCATTTCCAGTAGTGTTCGTCAACCGGCCAGTATTACGGCCTCTGTTTTTTCTGGTGCCACTTTCAATCCTTGACTTGTAAGCCAGTTGATGGTGTTTTCTATTGCACCTTTGTTTTTTCTTGCAGTTCGGTTTCAGTCCAGGCCGTGACTACGATGCCGATATCGTCTGCAAAGCCGATCATTGTTGCCCCCTGTGGAAGGTCGATGTTGAAGATCCCATCGTACACGATGTTCCACAGGAGGGGGCCTAGTTTTGATCCTTGCGGTACCCCGCAGGTCATTGGCAGCTTTGCGTTCTCTCCGATTGAGATAGACCTGTTCTGCAGGTAGCTTCTCGTGATCCTGACTAGGTAGGGGCTGATGTTTTTGCCCATTATTGCCTTTATTATGTGGTACCAGCTTGCGCTGTTAAAGGCGTTTCTACTGTCCAGTGTCACGAGTACGCAGAAACCTCTCGTGTTTCTCAATCTTGTTCCTTTTTGGAGGCAGCTGATTACCTATTTCATTGCATCTGTAGTGCATTTCCCTTTCCTAAAACCGAACTGCCGTTGCGATATTCCCTCTGTGGCCTCTAGTTCTTTATTTATTCTATCGCAGATCATCTGTTCTGCGATCTTGCCTAGTGTATTCAGCAGGCAAATGGGCCTATAGGAGGGTTCGCTTCTGACGTCCTTTTTTGGCTTTTCTATTAGGACAAGCCTTGTCTGTTTCCATTGAGACGGGAACCTTTCTGTCCTTCTGCTAATACGGCGGCTCGTGCTACTTCCGGTGTTATCAAGTCCGGGCCTGCCGCTTTTCTGGTTTTCAGTCTAGAGACTGTTTCAAGTAGTTCGTTTTCCTCAAATGGTGGTGGTGGAGGGGATGGAAGATGTTCGTCCATAGGACCCCAGTCCACCGGTGCCACTTGAGGGGACAGTCCTTTCGCAATCTCTAGCTGTCTATTGTCATCTAGATTGTTGTGATTGGATCTGATCTTATTTGCAACTATTTTGTAGCCTTGAGCGAAGATGTCCTGATCTAAGTCTTGTAGGACTTTATTCCAGGCATCTCGTTTGGCTGTCAGAATGGCCTTTCTTAGGGTCCTTTGGGCGTCCCTATACTGTTCCCACATCTGCTCTTTTTCTGCTTCTGTGGAGGTAGCTCTTTTGTTGATGTTTGTGGACCTCCTTCGTGCCTGTAGGCAGTTTTTCCTTAAACTGCCTATCTCCGAGGTCCACCAGTAGGCTTGTGTTCTATTGCCTAGAGCTTTCCTCCGTAGGAAAGTTTTGTTACATGCTCTTATTACGTGAATACGGCTGCGTCAGTGGTTGTGTCTTCTTCCTCTAGAAGTTCTGCCAGGTTTTGTTTAAAACCAGGCATGGCTTCCTCGGAAATTTTCCACCCTTTGGGACCTTTATTTGGCCTGTAGCTGTAAGAGTCCGCCTCCATTATCCTGAATAACAGAATTTTGTGTCAACTAAGGGTTTCCTCTTGTAGGACTTCCCATAGCTGGATTATGCCTGGGTGTTTTGTCATTGTCAGGTCTATAACCGATTCCTGGGTCCCTCTTACGCAGGTTGGTGTTATGCCCAGGTTTGCCACTACCAATTGGTGTTGTGTCATCCAATCGGTCAAGGTATCTCCCCTAGGGTCTTGCTTGTCTCCCCAGATAAATGATTTCACATTGAAGTCACCACCGAGGATAGCCTTTTTACTGGTTCCCTGAATAATGCTTCCTAGTTCGTCGAGGAAGGATTCAAAGGTGTTCATGTCTACATTGGGCGAGATATTGCAGCTGTATATCCTGTATGCTCCTATTTCGACCCATGTGAAGCCCTTTCCTCTTCCCTGCCTTCTAATTGGGATCTCCCTGTTAATTATGATTATCGCGGTGTTCAAGTCCTCGTCAGTTAGCCATTGTTGTTGTTTGGCTAAGGACTTATTTGGTTCGCTGATAATCAAGAGGTCGACCCTTCTTTTTCTGGCTGTCGCTATCGTTATGTCGTATGAGTCCCGCATCCTGCCTGTGTTGACTTGTAGGCACTGGATTGCGGTCCCTGACCTTATGCGATTACTATTGTTGTTCATTAGGAGATGACGCACTCCGGATCGCAGCTCGGCGTTCTACTTTCGTAGCTACGTTCCGCTGCTTCTCTTCGTTGTCTCTCCGTTGTGTTGGCATGAACCATCTTTTTCTCCTTTATATGTTTTTTAAGGATTTGGAGATCTCTCTCCGCCTCCTCTTTAGTTACACCTTGAGAGCAGCAGTATTTTAGGTATACCTCTTTGACGCTTTTTACGTCTTCGGGGAAGCCTAGCTCTCTTAGTTTAACCTTGACCGACACGAATGTCTGGCCCTGGTAGTGGCTCTCTTTATTCCTTGACAGGTATGCTAAATAGAGTCTTGTCATGTCAAAGACTGATGCTGTTGCGAGATGTCCCTCTAATTGCATCTGGTTGATGCGGGTGTAGTCTAGGGGGATCTCGCATCGTTTCGGCCTTGGTGTTATTTCGGTAGACGTGCTACCACCATTGTCTTCAGTGCTTGTTCCGGTAGATGCATGGAGAATAGGTACTTGTCCCATTTCCCGATGCAGAGTTCCACCATGAACAAACCTGATTTGGTTTGGCCGTTTTTTAGGAGGGTGGCGTTGTTCCCTCGTTCTCTCCTCTGCCTCAGCCTTTTCAAGCGCGACATCTAGCACCTGTCTGCCGGTTCGTTTTAGTCCTCTCTTAGACATTGCTATTTGAGGTAGTCTCCTTTGGAGGGGAAGCTGCTCTTTCCGCCGGCCTTGCCTTTTTGGTTGGCTTGTCCTTTGGGGGGGAAGCTGCTCGCTCCGCCGGTCTTGCCTTTTTGGTTGGCTTGTCTATTATAACCTCCGGTTTGGGCGTTTGGGGGCCCCTTCCCGAGGTTTTTGATGTTTTGTCCCCTAGTTGTGTTAGGGCTTTTAGGTACACTTGGCATTTGTTTTCCGTGTGACCTTTCGCGCTGCAGATGGCACAAGCGCTCCTGTCCGGGCCTTTGCACGTTTTAGCTGTGTGTCCGGGTAACCAGCACTTGAAGCAGGTCTGAATCTGCTTGTTCTGTATTACTCGGCAGGAAGGCAGCCCAATTCTGACTGATCTTAGTTTGAGCAGCCTTTCCTCGTCTTCCTTCTTAAGGTGGACCGTAGCATTTTGGGTCCCCGCAAAGCCTTTCCTTAGAGAGACGACTTTGATCTTTGCGTTGCCTTCTCTTTGCCCTAGCACTCCTTCGAGTACTTTTTGGACATCTTCGACTGTAGCCACAACCTCGATGTCTTTTATGTGTACGATCCCCTCTGGTTTTTGTTTTGGGGATCTCACCTTGTCCTTGCCCAGTTTTGTTTGGAGAACAGCCCTGATCTTTTCTGTCTCCGTGCCTTCTGTTTTTCTGACGACTGTTAGGACCAGGTCACCGGTTTTGGTCTCTCGTACCCCTCGAATGGTATCGCTGAGGCCCTTACTCAGGACCTCTTCTCTGACCGTTCTTAGGATACTAGCATATGTTGCCCCTTGAGCTCTTTTGACAAAGATGGCGTCCGTACTCGCCTTCCTTGTTTGGGACTTACTTTTGGTGTGACTTCCGGGTTTAGTGTGGATTACCACCTCAACCTTATGTTTGGCTGCGGTTTCCTCCAACGCTACCCTTAGGTCTTCCAGTTTCCCGGACAGTTGGTCGTCCCAGGGGAGAGCCAACTTTGTCCTCTTGTTGCTTACTAGATCGTTGAGCACCTGTTCAACTCGTTGTCGTAAGTCTTTTGCTTCTCCGTCATCAATCCGGTATATTGTTCTTTGTACCGGTTCTTTTCCAGTGACCCGTCTTTACATGGACTACCTCTCCTTCTTGTTCCATTAGCTCTTCAAATCTGTTTCTGAAGAGCCGTTGGATGCCAGAGTCCATCTTTGGATCAGCCTTTGTCCTGCACGGCAAGGTCCCATTCCGATCCTAAGATCAGTGGACTGCCTTCTGTTACTTTTGTGTGGGTAAACCTAAATTTTGTTGGTTTTTCCCACACCATGTCTGATTCGGGCCATTGCGTTCCGACTTCGCATGTGGCCGCCTCAACCTTTTTGGTGGCTACTGTTTTTGCGGTTTTAGCCGCCTTCTGAGCTTTTAGCTCTTCTACCATGGCTTCGAACTTTTTTCCTGAAAGTGTCTTAGCCATTGTATCTAGTTTAGACACACCCGCCACTACGTCCTTTCGGATGTTGGTTGCCGAAAGGACCGTCTTATTTAAGTCGGCTATCCCGTCAAGGATATTACCGACTAGCTTCGTCAGAGTAGACCAGGATGCTTCGTCATCTTTCTCTTGCCTGCTCTGTCTCTGCCACTCCAATTCCTGCACGACGACTTTTGAGATTTTTAAGTCCGTCGTGAGGTCTCCTGCCGACCCCGCCCTCTCTCGGAGGTTCGGCCGCTCTAGTCGGACTAGCCTTTCTTGGAGGAGGAGGAGTCCTCCTGAGCATACTGCTCTTTTTGAAGGCTTCCTTCTAGACTTCGCTGCCATTGTTTTTTCCGGCGTGGCAATCGCCGTTTCCAGTAGTCTTGCTCGCGGCCTGGGAACCACTGCCTACCCTCGTCGCCTTCTGAATTTGACCCCTTCCACAACCTAGGGCGTCAGCACTAGCCATCGGGGCTTTCACCCGATCGGAGCCGGTGGCGGGATTTCCCGCGAGGGTATCTGTTCTATTCAGATCCTCCATCTTTGCTTTTTTATCGTCTGTGCTGACGTGCATTTTATACCTATCTGCCAGGTTTTCTGTTGCAGTGCTCGTAGCTGCTTTGCCATTTGGCATCTTGGTTTCCGAGATGCCTGGCTTCTCCTTGGTATCGCACACGTTAACCGTTTACTAGACATCCTACCTCCGTCTAGTAGACGTTTCCGCCCCCCACCGCGTGGAGGTGTGTGCTAACCTGACGCTGCCGACTGCAGCGCCAGGTTCCCCGGGTGACACGGCCCGGGGGGGAGGGGGTTGGGGGCAAATGATGATAAACTAATGGGTCTGTATGACTTAGGCTGGACGCTTGGACACCCTCCCCCTTTAGGTATAAAGACCACATTAGTTTTCCTCCACAATTTGGGAATGTATCCTAACTTTAGGCTTCCCTTGTATAGTTCGCAGAGTATTGGCAGTATATCCTTTATGCATTTCTGCAAAAGTACCGGAAAAATGCTATATTCACCAGGTGTCTTGTAGGGTTTGAAAGTATTTATCGCCCATTCAACTCTGTTTTCTGTAAACATATTATTAGCAGTGTTAAGACTGTTAATTAAGCTTAGCTTTGTTGTAGCTCCGGAAGAGTTGTCCTCCTCCTCAACTGGCCATGACGATCCTTGGAAGTGTGTGCTTAACAGAAGCACCAATGTTTCCTTTGAATCTGTTGTAAAGTCCCCGTCTGGTTTCTTTAGTAGGCCTATTTCATTCGTATGATCTTTTGATAGGACTTTTTAAGGCGAACTACCGTAGGCGTTTCTGATAAGCCCTCACAAAAACTACGCCATGCATTCCTTTTAGATCTACGAATTTCTTTATTATATGAGGTTAGAGCACTTCTATATTGCTCCCAGCTCTCATCGCTGCCACTGGTTTTAGTTTTATTTTATAACCAACTAACAGTGATTCTTTGTTTACTTAGCTCCTCGATCTACCAAAGTACTTTCCTAGTACTTTGTCGAAGCTTTACTGTACAACAGTTTTCATATGCAGAGTGTAGCGCATTATGAAAGTCAATAGAGGCTGTTTCCAATTCCTCAATTGTGTTTATGTTAATTTTCGTAAGTTCTTCCAATTCACACTTTAAGTGGCCTTCGTATAGGACCCAGTCTGTAAGTTTCGGAATACGAATTTGAGTTTTAAGTTCTTAAATATCTATGATCCGATATTGAGGCTTCATTTGAGACATGCCAATTATATATTTCAGAGCTAATTTGAGAAGTGGCTAACGTAATGTCCAATACCTCATGCCTGTTTTTAGTTATAAAAGTGGGTTCTTTACTCCTATCTATTATATCTATGTTAGTACTAGAAATAAATTCGAAAAGGTACTCACCCCTTGTATTTATGTCCGTACTACCCCAAACTGTATGATATGCGTTTGCATCACATCCTAGGATGAGGTTTCTGTTTCTATGTTTGCAGTAGGAGATCAGGTCCCTTACCAGCGGAGGTGAGGCTTCCATCGTTTCTCCCGGGAAATACGCCGATGCAATGATTACCTCTTGCGTACCTCCTGATATAGGCTGTGTAGCTTCCACAGCTACCAAATCTCTAAATATAAATTTATTTAATGTTACGAATTTAATCGATGTCTTAATGAACAATGCTGCTCTTGGAGTGACATCTTGTTCGTTACAGTAGGTTAACTTACCTACTGGTGTAGTAAGTTTCCTTATTACGCCTCCATACACATACGGCTCTTGAACTAGCACTATATCGATGTTAGTGGTGGTGAATGTTTTGTTCAACACATGAGAGGCAGTTTTGCAGTGTTGAAGATTCACTTGCAGCATCTTTATATTACTGCTAGACATCACGTTTTGTTCAGAGCCACGTCGCAGCTAGGAACTTGTTTCCCTTTATGCGTGATTCCGACGGCCGGTTGTGTCTTGGAGTGTGTAGGTGTGGGATTGGGTTGGGGCTTTGAGGCAGCCTCTTTACCTTTACTTTTAATCTGGAATTTCCAGTGTTAATATTGGTGGCATTACTTCCTGCCTCCTTTTTTATGTTAACCTTACCTGTAGCAGTGCTGATAGTGGCTTTTTGGCAGTGTCGTCGGTAGGGCTTTTTGTTGGGTTTTTTACCCTTTAGCCTAATCGTTGTCTGGCCAAATTTGTAGCTGATTTTAAAATCAGCTTTTTTAAGAGTGTTTAAGGACGTCGAGTCTATGGATAGTGCAAGAAGCACTGCCGAGCCCTCATCTGTCCTCTTTAAAACCCTCCACTGCTGCGTATCCAGGCCCTCTATCAGATTCAATATCTGATCTGTTGGATTGATTTTGCTGTTGGGGAATTAAGCATTTACAATGCTGGACTTCGGCAAATCCTTTTCCTCTACAGCTTTTAGATGGGCTTTAAGCCCGGCGCCTGTGGTCGGAAGCGCTTTGGTAGCGGTTTTTTCGGGAAAACCGAGCGTAGTCACTTGCGTGGACTAACGTGGCCCCTCCTGGGCGTCTTGGGCGGCGATGGCGGCAGCGGCGAGACGGGACGGATGGCTTGGGCGGCTCTGGTTGCGAAGCGCAAAGCGTCGCGGCGAAACCTCGCGGCGTTCTTGGGTTTCCTCTGGGGCTCCGTGGTGAAGCCGGTTGGGTTCCTCCTGCGTCTGTCTCGGCGTGTGTGTGTGTGTGTGGGTGCAGGTGCGTGCGTCACCCTGCTTTGCAGCTGGGTGAGTGTGTATGAGTGCTCGGCTTTGCAGCTAAGTGGAGTTGATGAGTGCTCGGCTTTGCAGCTGAGTGAAGTTGATAAGTGCTCATGACGTCACGACTGTGTGAGCCAGGAGCGCCAAGGTTCGCCGGGGCGAGTTCACTACATGACCCCCCTCCTAATGATACAGCCTGCAGGATCACGATTCGTAACGGTCTGGGTAGCGGACTTGGCGTCCACTACGTGTGATCCGGGTCATCCCGGGCGGCGTCGTGGGAACGTTTGAGGACCGGGTTGGTGGTTGGTTTGGCTGCCGCGGCATGTTTGAGGCGCCTGGGATCGCTTCCTTCGGGGCGTCATGAGCCAGGTACGCTGGTTTGAGGCGGTTGATGGAGACCACTACCCACTGGTTGTTCCTTATTATAATGAAATGTTTCTCCTCTCTGCTTTCCACGGGAAACGGCCCGTCGTAAGGGCTTTGCAGTGGCTGCCGCGAGTCTTCTCGCCTAACGAACACATGTGACGTTGATTTTAAATCCTTAAAGATGAATGTCTTTCGTGTGCTGCTCTCGGTCCTCTGAGCTGGCTTGAGCTGGCGGAAATGATCCCGGAGTCACGAAGTCCGCCGGTTCCTGTTGTTGTGACGGCTCGCTTGACAGGAGTTCACCGGGTAATCGCAACGTCTCGCCATATGTCAGTTCTGCGGTCGTGGCTCCTAAGTCGTCCTTCCATATGTTGCGGATGCCCAGTAGCAAGGTCGGTAGCACTCTGGTCCATTGGTGTGGGTGGTAACATTTCAGTGCAGACTTGAGCTGGCGGTGCAGACGTTCCACCATCTCGTTGGCTGCCGGATTGTACGCCGTGGTCCTAATGCGTGCGAACCTCAATAATTCCTCCAGCCGTTTGAAAAGCCTGGACTCAAACTGCCGTCCTTGGTCGGTTGTCACTCGTCGTAGAAGGACTGCGCGATGGTCTCCGCTTCGATGTTGGGTACCGGGATGGCTTCCGGCCACCTAGTGTAGCGGTCTACACACGTCAGGAGGTAGCGTTGTCCTTCGGACCCCGGCAGTGGTCCGACCAAGTCGATGTGGATGTGTTCGAACCGCGCGGACGGTGGCGTGAATGTTCCTCCTGGTGACTGCACGTGTCGAGTGATCTTGTTCAGTTGGCACGGTAGACACAGCTGTGACCAGCGACGACAGTCCTTTTTGATACCCGGCCACACAAATCTGCGCGTAACCAGCTTGGTGGTGGCTTTGTGTCCCGGATGTAACAAGCCATGTAAATTGGTGAAGGCCGCCTCCCGGTGCTGCTTAGTGACAAAAGGGCGTATACTCTCCGTGGAGGTGTCGCAGACCAACGTCGTTTCGATCCCGGGTATCTGCCTCTTCTCCGGATTGAGTCCATGGTCCTTTTTTATGAGGAGGGTAGCTAATTCTTCGTCGTTTTCCTGATCCAACGCGAGTTGTTGATAGTCGATCGTACGGGCGATTGCTTCGATGCGGGACAGCGCGTCTGCCACCACGTTGTCTGGACCGGCTACGTGTCGCAGATCAGTCGTGAACTGCCCTATATAGCTTAGGTGGCGGAACTGCCTTGGTGTGCACTTGTCGGGCTTCTGCTTGATCGCGTAAGTGAGCGACTTGTGATCCGTGTAGATGGTGAATTGACGGCCCTCCACGTGGTGTCTGAAATTCTGGATGCTGGCGTAGACGACTAAGAGCTCTTTGTCGTACGCAGCGTAACGGCGTTCGGTGTCGTTTAGTTTTCTTGAAAAGAAGGCTATGGGCTCCCAGGCATGTGTTTCCGAACGTTGCTGCAGGACCCACCGATGGCTACATCTGAAGCGTCGGTCACGATGGAGAGTTCGGCTGATGGGTTGGGATGCGCTAGTTGGGCAGCCTCAGCTAGCTGTCTCTTGATGTCGTCGAATGCGCTGACCGTTGCGTCCGTCCACTCCACCGTTTTATTGCTCCTTTAAGGAGCTCGTTCAATGGCGCCTGCGTAGCAGCTAACTTCGGCAAGCAGCGGCGGTAATAGTTTACCATCCCCAGGAAACGGCGTAGTTGCTTGGTAGTATTCGGTCTTGGAAACGCTTTGACCCCTTCCACTTTCTCAGGTAGAGGTCGGATCCCTCCTGCGGACACCAAGTAGCCCAGGAAAGCGATTTCAGGTAGATCAAACACGCATTTGGGCGCGTTGATGACGATGCCATACTCCTGTAGTTGCTTAAAGAGGGTGTGCAGATGTCGCTCGTGCTCTTCCGCGCTGTCCGAAGCTACGAGGATGTCGGTGATGTAGACGTACACAAAATCCAGGTCGCATAGAATCTCGTCCATAAACCGCTGGAAGGTTTGTGCGGCGTTACGCAACCCGAACGTCATCGACGTAAATTCGTAAAGCCCGAACATCCTCTGGAGCTACCGGGATCTGGTGGTAGGCCGTGACCAAGTCTATGGAGGAGAATGGAGTATGGGACTGCCTGCGGCCGTTGGGTCGGCTCACGGCGCCTGTACTCGCAAGCGGTTTCTTCGGGGAAACCGAGCGTGGTCGCTTGCGTGGACTAACGTGGCCCCTTCTGGGCGTCTTGGGCGGCGATGACATGAATTTTGAATTTTTCAATATAACTACACATATCAGAGCTACTGGCAAATGCTCTACACATTGCACTTATTAAGGCTACTAAGAAATCGCAAACTGCTTCCTTTGGATTCTTAGCTCCTAAACGTCGCCACTCACTAAGCCAGTAATGGATTCCATTACTATTTTGTCGCTCAGATAACATCTGAGATACAGATATTTGACCTTCATGTTCGCCAGGCAAACTTATAACTATAGCATATAAAAAGATATGCCCTGATAATTCATTATCTACTCGGTTTAGTTTACGCACCACTCTTCCAGTTGCATCTATACAAATTTTAGAATAATTTTCCTTATGACAATAAGCATTGTATACACGCAATTGATCTGGTGTCCAGTAGTGTATAAAAAATTTTAGACAACCAATTTCACGAATAGTATTTTGCATGGGGTTTCTTTGTGCCATTATATTCAGCGACTTTATAGGATCTTGATGTAAATGATTTTTAGTCCGGATTTCTGATTTTACTTTACGTAGTACTTCTAAAGATGGTAATATGGATGGATTTTTATGAAATAAGATCGTGGAAGATCCGAACATTCTTTTTCGTGTTATAGATGCAGTTAGGTTCTTATCTATCATATCTTTTCCTATTTAATTTCTAAGTGCACCAATAAGTGGTCGTTTTCTACTGTGTGTAAAGTCGTGGGGCTTTCCTAATACATAGCAATTAACAAAAAGTCCATTGGTATCAGGATTGTGAATATCAACATTTTTTGTGTAACATAAAATTGTACTTTGACATTCAGCACAATGTGCTTTCGTTTTAAAATATTTTTTTTCTGGTATTGCTTGAATTGATCACATGTGATTTAAAAATTCAGGCACATGGTAACTTAGAAGTATTCCAAATTTCTTTTGCAAATATAGTTGTCCATAATTTAGGTGTGAATTTAAGTATTTTTTTACTTGCTCCCAATTTTTTTCCTTGGTATGTTTTTAAAGTTGGTTTTATTTTATTCCAATCTGTTACATTAATAAATATTTTAAAGTGTAATTCACTTAAAGCTGCATGTTCGGAGCTAGTAGTACGATAACTTTCTTCAGACAAATCGTCATCAGATGTTTGTGGATCACCTTTTATATTTTCATGAATATCACTAATGTTTATTGTATTAGAAGATGGTTCTACAGTTTTCCAATAAGTCAATGCACGAGTATATAAGTTTTT
Source organism: Stenolophus ochropezus (assembly GCA_035578165.1). NCBI lineage: Eukaryota > Metazoa > Arthropoda > Insecta > Coleoptera > Carabidae > Stenolophus > Stenolophus ochropezus. Next base: position 50,454,380 of record JAQOWZ010000003.1, on the reverse strand, counting down.
TGGAGATATATCCAAATTATTTTTAGTAATAAGTTCAATCCATATTTTTGCCGAAGGAGGCAATACTTTATTATTGCACGTGTAGCTTTAGGCATTATTTTTAATATCATTAATTTTCAAAGAAACATCTTTTACCTTGCGCCCTGTCATGTTGTCAAAACCAAACCAAAGAATAGTTAACACAATAATTATAAAACCAATAAAACAAATTATTATTTATGAACTTGCATAAAAATAAAGTAACAAATAAACAAAAATTTACTTTTGAAAAAGAAATGATATTAATAAATTTTTACCACGGTTACGAATGTATTTATTCCAATATCCACTATGGGAGAATAATTGACAAGTATATATATCTAGACAGATCTTACAATTTTAAGCCACTATTTAGCCTAGCCTAAAATGCACTAGATGGTGCGAACTTTCCTATTTCTCTGTGAAAAGTAGTTTTTAGAAAAGCAACAAGCAGGGCCGGATTTATATATTGTGGGGCAAGCACAAAATTGTAATGGTGCCTCCCTTCATAAAAAATAAAATAAAATTTCAACAGTGAAATTTATATTAAGATCATTCAGGTATTTATTAAGCAGCTGATTCACGTCGTTACTTGTAACAAGCGAGGCCCCTGAAAGCGGGGGCTTACAAGCAGTTGCTTGTTATGCTTGTTGGTAAAGCCGGCCCCAGTAACAAGATAGAAATTTCACTGGCGACATCAATAGGAGCCTTAGCACAATTTTGTTTCCGATAGAGGCGCTGCTGGGTGAGTCACTTTTTCACCTTGTTCAATGACAAGAATGACAGTCCTTGAATGCTTGATTCTTGATCCTTGATGCATTTGTTAAATATAAACAGTCAGGATGCGTAGATATTATGTTAGAAATGGTCCCGGTAAAAATAAACATCGTTTTAAAATACTTTCTGGAACTGGATAATTCAGTAATTTACGTACATAAAATGAAAAATAATAATTGAGTAGGATATACTCTGCAAAAACTGTTTTTGACATCTAGGATTCGCATTCCTTCTCTTTTTAAATTTATTACTTTTCATTTTTCGTATTCAAACTGTTTTAAATTTACTAAGTAGTGTTATGTACTAGAATGAAAAAGAATAAGTTTTATATTTCAATATTTTCAAACGTTTTGCCGCGAAATCTTATTTACACTGCGTAAAATTACTTGTATTTCTTCTTTTACCTAATATAATTTTCATCGCGTGAGGAGTACTTAAGCAACTCGCCCGGTCATGCCATTTACTTTTAGCTTTGCGCTAAGGCTCCCATATCCATTCGTAATTCTCATACTCGCTGTGGGTATGATTGTGTGCTTCAGCCTAAACTTTATTTTAAGAACAGGTCTGGAGCAAAATAATGTATCTCTCAACCAATGTTATAAAATATAAAAAAAAAACATTTTTTTAAAGATATCATTTCAAAAATACTTTACGAATACTAGTAAAGTTGGTCTATTATACTCTAATTTTTAGTTAAATTAAGCAGCACTTTAGTTCGGTTATTTATCACAGTTGACAACAACAAATAGTTCGTATAATTATTTTACTTGAAATTTAATGGGAGCGTTTAGCGGTTTTTAATAAAATAATCCAATGAACAATAATATTACAATTTTTCGTTAAGAGAATATTTACAAGTGAATTTTGAGTTGTCTTAACCATATACAATAAATTAACGCAAAACTCTAGATTCAAATTTCCCGCTAGAATGGTTTATGGTACGGTGCTGCCATCTACAATTAGCTTTCTCTAAACGGTCCCATTAGCTTAGCTACTAAAATATATTTGTTTTTCTACTCTCGTAATATATAAACAAATTATGATTTTATAATACAGACAAAATGTGTATTTTTACTTTGAGGATAGCTTTAAAATGTACAAGATCAGCAAATAACTTTATATGAAGTAACATGCGACCTAAACATACAGAATCAGTATGAGACCAAATTGTAGTTGTCCAAAACAATGATTCCAACTGGAGTCTAATAGGAAACTCCGACAGCTGGGTATTCACGGCAAATAAGTAATTTTGATATTGTGAAAGTAGGGAGATTATTATTTAAACCCGATGTTTGTATTATTTAATACAATATACTATTACAGTGTGTGCACCAAAAAAATGTAGCCTCTCTATCCCGCACGGGTCTTAACCTATTTCCAATGTACTTAAAAATATCTCCCAAATTCACAGTCATTTCGAAAAACTAAAAAGAAAACTTATTGACCTAAAGTTTAATAAAAATAAGAAAAATAAAATACTGCAAAAACATGTCAAAATAACTGAATGAAAGAAAATTAACTAATGCATGGCAATGGCATGGCATAATAACATAATGTACGTACAATCCATAATCTATCACCTTTCTAACCACCACTTTGAATAGTTCGGCGAGTCATCTGGTGAGCTCGCTCGTTTCCTATATATACATATGTAGTTAGTTGATATAGGCGACGTGCAGACTAGTAGTCAGCGCCGCCACCGGACAAAACTTGCAAAACTGTTATTAAAACAATCGGTCAGCTGTTGCGTTACGGAAGATAATTTGCTGCTTTTTTAAATTTTGTTTGTACTTTAAAATAATATAAAACATGCAAGCTGGTGCAAGATGACCGAATATTATGTGATGTATTGAGGAATGTAGTATTAGAAGAAAAATACACTTCATTTACCGATTTCCAAAAGTCTAAATCATGAGCCTTTGCACAACCAATCTTCGAGAAATTTCTTGATTCGAAAAAATTTCTGTGCCATTAGCGCAATTTTTCTAGGCGTTAAATCTTTTGCTTTTCCTATATTTTTTTATAAACAATAATATTAATTGTACTAAAGTACAACAGTAAACAATATCAACCTGTTCTGTAAATATTGCTGTATGTTGGGTATAATATTCAAAATTATACCTATATGAACAGAAACATTTTAATTTCGATATCACAAGCTCAAAACACGTTCATTCCAAAAATAATATAAAATACGACTGTCTACAGGTTTTTGAGCTACCGTATACGTATTGTCACTAATGTTTCATTTCAAGTCATAATAAAAAAATATTTTGGACAAATAGTTACTTCACATAATAAAAACAATTATAACATTTATAAATTAATTAAAATTTTAAACTAGTCCTCGAAAATCAAAAATTATGATGCGTCTAATAATATGGCCAAGGAATTTAGATCATCAGCTTCTAGAATTTTTTTGAATTTATTGAATTAGCTCATTAAAAAATATAAAACTGTAGTGTTTTGACTAGAACGCAAAGCTATTGATGCACTTTTGCATTCATCTAAAATACATTACCAAAATGCAGAGTTAATATAGACTGTATCGAAATTACTATGGAATTTTAGACTTATTACAGGCGGAGATATAGTTCTTGCAGAGAAGGGAGTTCCAGGTATTAAATGTGAAGAAAATGTAGTGTTTTTAAACTTGTTTCATTTTAAAAACTATAAAAAACCCATCATTTTGCGAATCATTTGCGTTAAACCCATATAAACCTTAAGTTTGTTTTAATAACACTCATTACAATATTGCCGCTAGAGGCGCTGATGCTAAAAATGTGCACGTCGTCTATACGTACATATGTATGTAGTTAGTTGACTTGCACATATTTTATAAATTTAATTAGATTAAAACAAAAAATATTTCATGTACAATAAACATTTATTTAAAAATATTTTCACATTATGAACGTAATAATTAGGTCAAATTTTTTCAATCCAGAGAATAGAAATGCTCTAATTTACATGGCCATAACTCGCTAGTTATTAGGTAATAATAAATTTGAATTTTACGTAATGTTGTATTACTATGTTTATACATAAATACATAATAGGTACATAATATATAGAAATCCAGATATATTTTATATAAATTTCCATTTTGTTACACTTATTAAAATTTAAGAGGTCGCGTATTTCCAGTTACGAATAACGTTCAATCTGTCGTTCGTCCTTCCCTATAACTAAATTTAATTTTTTTGATTAATTTTTAAGATAATATTTGAATTTTCCCGCTATTTTGAGCCAGTTATAGCTGCTATCACCTTCAGTAAGCTTTGCCTAGGTTAGATTCCCTCTTTGCCATATTCCTCGACGTGCCTCCTGCAATCTTTATTACTCGACCCGAAAATTCAAATTATTAGTCCTAATAAAACAAAAAACTATTTGTTTATGAATAAGAAAAGAGAAGACTTAAAAATGCTGTTAATATAGCAAAAAATTATACCATTTAAGAACCTTTTATTTTACACTATGGATAATAATGATATTGTTTATAATTATACAAGGAAGAGAGCAAAAATGCAGACCAAATTGTAAAACATTATAGCATAGCATTAGTAACCTTTTTAGGTTACATTTAACACAAATACTAATGCCTTTTGTTTACAACTAAAAATAGAAGAAGAGCAAAAATGTAGTTCTTATAGCAATAAATAGCAAAAAATCAGCAAAAAAATATTAAATTCGAAAAGTTACCATTTTGTACTAAATATTAATGTACACGCTACGTGAAGTTGGCGTATATTTTTTGTATTGTTAATAACTGGAAAACTATAGCAGCAAAAAATTTGAAAATTATAGCAAACTTTAGCAAAAAATTAATGCTATCGAAAAGTTTCCATTTTGCACTTAGTACACGCTACGTGAAGTTGGCGTGTATTTTTTGTGTTTTTAACATCTTAAAAACTATAGTAGCAAAAAATTTTAAAGTTACAGCAAACTTTAGCAACAAATGAGCAAAAATTATAGAATTAGAAAAGTTTCTATTTTGCACTATGTACATGCTATGTAAAGTTGGCGTGTATTTTTTGTATTTATAATAACTGGAAAACTATAGTAGCAAAAAATTTGAAAGTAAGAATTTAGAGTTTATATAGAATCAAGTTACGCGTTGTAGTTTATTTAAATTATATAAATGTTTTTGATCGCGGTTGATTATTAAAATTTACATAATTTTGTTATTGTTGGAATATCGTGTTTGATTCAGCCCATCCTATTCCATCCCCTGTCTTTGTGACGAGGTAGCACAACGCGTAATTAAAACTCTATTGTTCTAAAATATTACTACCCTGCACCAATTTGACCATTTAATAAACTGCGTCTGTTATCATTATTAAACATTCCCTTGTCTGCTTTTATCACGGCAGACTATTAAATAAAGTGATAGTGGTGGCAGCGACTATCGTTACCCTTGTCTCGTGTAAAAGTTGTTCATTAATATAATTCGTGGATTACTTTTGAGGCAAGTAAAACTCATAGATTAAACCCTTATATGTCAGGTACTAGATTTCGTCATAGGCGACCGTACCTGTTACAGCACTATGTACACGCTATGTGAAGTTGGCGTGTATTTTTTGTATTTTTAATAATAGGAAAACTATAGTAGCAAAAAAATTGAAAGTTAAAGCAAACTTTAGCAAAAAATGAGCAAAAAAATGTAGGATTAGAAAAGTTTCCATTTTGCACTATGTACACGCTATGTGAAGTTGGCGTGTATTTTTGTATTTTTAATAACTGGAAAACTATAGTAGCAAAAATTTTTAAAGTTACAGCAAACTTTAGCAAAAAATGAGCATAAAATTATAGGATTAGAAAAGTTTCCATTTTGCACTATGTACACGCTATGTGAAGTTGGCGTGCATTTTTTATATTTTTAATAACTGGAAAACCCCAGTAGCAAAAAAATTTAAAATTACAGCAAACTTTAGCAAAAAATGAGCAAATTTGTAATAATTAATAAAAATATTGTTTTTTTATAATGTGTACGCTATCTTCACGGACCTGCAATCTTTTGCAAGTTTAACATTGCTCATTATTTGTATACTTTTTGTCTTTTCTTTTGTAATTTTTTTTTTCGGTTACTAGTACAACCATTCATTTATTCACTTATTAGGTTTTATTATTATTATTATTAGCATTAGCACTATCTGCAGATTTGCAATTTTTGCAAGTTGTACTGTACTCATTACTTGAGTATTTTTCGTCTTTTCTTTTTGTTATTTTCTGTGTTCGGTTAGTTCTGTAATATTTAGTTAATTTATTTATTTGGTTTCTATTTATTATTGTTAGCACATACTACTTTATACGTGTTCGTTTACTTTTCTTTGTTTAGAATATTTTTTTCTCTATTTGCAATGGTACGTGTTGATGGGTATCGCAGTAATTCGCGACTTCATATTTTTAATAATTTTATTTTCACTGGAGTTACCAGGCAAGGAGGTAATACGTATCTTTCGTGTAGAAATCGAGATACTTGTTTAAGTCTTATAGTAATTCGGCAAGGTGTTGTAAGATTGACCCGCGAGCGTAACCATGAGGCGGATGTGGCTGAGGTCCAGCTCCTTAGATTTAAAACTTCCTTACGAAGACGGGCTCAGGAAGAAAACACTGAAATGGAAACAATATTTCGCGAGGAAGAAAGGCGATTTCTGGAGGCGGCAAATTTAATAAGTGGTTTCGCAAGTGTGCGATCCACTATGTACCGAAGTAGGAGACAAGGCATCCCTATTATTCCAGGTTGTTTGGAAGAATATTCCAACATTATACGACAACGGCAGTACGTGATGAAATAATATTTTATACTTTGATTTTTATACAATAAATTTTAGATGGTTTGGACGTTATGGACGAGACTTAGCCCCGGAGGAAAACTATTTTTAGAGGTCGTATAACGGCCACCGATGGCAGCACTGCAATAATTTTCGTCTATGAGACAATTTTGGTCTTCTTAAGAGAGCAAGACGGTATATTCATATGGACGCCACATTCAAAGTTGTACTGCGAGCAGGTGGAGCATTACAACTTTTTAATGTTCATCTGCTACATGATGATATGGTAATAATAACAATAACATAATGACAATTATAGTCGTTCAACCTTAAATTATTTGCATTTCTCTTACAGACATTTCCATTTTTATATGCCTTAATGGAGCGGAAGACGAGAGTGGAATATGAGGCAGTATTTAGGCATTTGGGAAGAATCATAGGAAATACTATAATTTTGAGTGCGATGGCGGATTATGAAACGGCAATGCGGACTGCTATTGTCACTGTCTTTCGTGGCATTAGTTTGAAGGGTTGTTGGTTTCATTATACACAAGCTGTATGTAAAAAAGCGCAGGAAGTAGGTATGTTTCGGGATGGCAATATTCAAGAAGCCAGGCGGTTGGTACGTACTGCAATGATTTTTCCATTGTTACCACGTGATAGATTAAAAGATGGTGTTGACGAATTAGGTAACTTCGCTAATGAGCAGAATATCAATGCGGCAGGTTTCATATATTATTTGCAAAGGCAATGGTGTTACGGTTTATTTGGTACTTCCGCTCATTTATATATTTTCCTGTCCTGTACAAATATGTTCGTGCCAAAAGATTTAACAGATGAAGATAATAATTGGAAGAGAGTGATACCTAAGGAGCGACGGCAGGAAATTCTCCGAATTGTGCATGGGTCGCCTACATCTGGCCATCCGGGTATTTTTAAAACTTGGAAGAAATTACAACAAAAATATTACTGGCCCAAGATGAAGGCAGACGTAGTGACGTACGTCAATCGGTGTGTCGTATATATGGAGCACAAGGTGGAACAAAAACGTCCACCAGGATTAATGGGTATGCGCCCTCGTGTCTACCGACCATTTCAGTTAATTAGTGTCGATATAATAGGCCTTCTTCCTCGTTCGACGAAAGGTCACCGTTTTATTCTCGTAGTATGCGATTATTTTAGTAAGTTTACACTTACAACAGCTTTACGTACTGCAACTGCTCAAAAAGTTGTTCAGTTTATGGAAAATGATATATTTTTATTATTCGGCGTACCTCAGTACATAATTTGTGACAATGGGGTTCAATTTCGCAGTCATCAATTTCGTAATTTATGTTCAAAATATAACAGTAAGATTCTATTTAATGCTTTGTATCATCCTCAAAATAACCCGACCGAAAGAGTTAATAGAGTTATTAAAACCATGTTGGCTGCTTACGTGCGAGATAATCAGCAACAATGGGATCACTACCTGCCACTCGTTAGTTGTGCCATCAGGACGCTGGTACATACTATTGGTTTTACACCTTATTTTGTTAATTTTGGTAAAGAACAGATTTTATCGGGAGAAGTTTACAAAACTGAAGCCCTTGAGCAGGATGGTCAAATTAATTGTGACCGAGGAAATTTAGTCGAAAAGAGACATGATCGGTTGAATAAAATTTATGTTGAAGTTCGCAAACGATTAGATCAGGCTCAGAAGCAAGCTCGTTCACGGTACAACTTACGCAGAAGATACGTCGAATTCAAGGATGGGCAAAAGGTTTGGCGTAGGAATTTTAAACTTTCTAAGGCCGCAGGTAATTTTGCCAGTAAACTTGCAGCGAAGTATGTTGGTCCGTTTGTCATACGGACAAAAATATCTAACACTACTTACGAGTTAGAAGATGCCGACCATAAATCGCAAGGGACATGGCATGTAAAGGATATCAAAGCTGGGCCAATAGACGAAGGAGATACATAAGTGCGATGGATCGTAGGTTTCATTATTTGATTGTTATTATCGATTACTGGATTGTTTATCTTCTTTTATTTTATTTACCTTGTCAGTGAGTAAAAATTTTGGGAATTTTTCCTCACGGAAGTAAATGGGGGATTTGTTACGGTTTATTTGGTACTTCCGCTCATTTATATATTTTCGCCTGGGGGTTAGGCAATCTGCACGACGCGAGGCATTGCTGGCTCACTAAAAAAAATTAATTCTTTCTTACCTTTTTTTAATTAATTGTCTTTACCTGTACATCTAAGAATAAGGCGAGCGGGCGGTCATTGTTCTTTTGACCACAGCTGTTGTGCGAGGTCGATTTTATTGTTTATTATTAAAATTTGCAAAGGGAAACCTTGGAGTACCTACAGAGGTGCTAGGTGTAAATTTGTAACTACCCTCACTTGGGGATTGATACATTAATTTCGAACCACGAAGGAAATCGTATTTTCCACGGGAACATCCCGGATCTTTAGCACACGCAGGTCAAGCAAAATACTTTAAGCCGCACAATAACTCAGGTAATTAAAATTGAGATCATTTAAATATCTATAATTTTCAAATATATAGTATTTTATGAAATTTTCTTAAATTACAACACGTGCAAATGATTAGTGAGACAGCGTGCTAATAACTTTGTTTTAGGCTCTTTAAAATCTTTTCCTTATTTATCGTTAATATATATTAATCCTGATCTTGATCTGGATCCCAATATTGGTCACCATCACGGGGAATAGGATCGTTAATAGATTTTGTGAAGGCGGGAATTAAATCCGGAAGGATAGCCATCCAGCTTTGGGAGTCGCCATCTTGTGTGACGTCAGCACGTCGTCGGACTGAACCAGATAAGCCCCAAATTCATTTATATTTTCTTTGTTCAGTTATATATTGTTTAGTATTTTTTTATTTCGATTCGTTTTATTATCTCAATGAGATATGAAATATTTGTAATATATTAGTAACGAGTGTAATAGCTCATGCGAGTAGTATAATCTTTCTTATCTAAATTTAGTCTCTGTATAGAGCCACTTTTAGGGTGGTTAAGTGCAAGGAGAGTTAGGACTTTTCATTATTTACATTTTGATTATCTGCGCATGCACCGTCGCCTGATTGATCGATCAACCATCGTCGTGCCCCCTTTGTTGCGCTATTTATTAATCCATTTTGATATATTGGGGTCCTCATTCTGCCCGGTTTACTCACCCCCTTATTCGGAGGTCATAGTTTATTTGTTGTATTTTATTTCTTTAGTTCTCTCGCGTGAGGTACATATATATTCATTAAAATATTTAAATCTACCTTTCACTTATTATTATTGTGTTATTTTAACACAAATATTGTTCATTGTAATTTATATTTATTCGATATATTATATTTATTTTAAATTTAAACTTGGCTTAATTTGTTGGTTTTGAGATTCTATCCTCCCGTTATAGATTTGGATCGACACTTTCGTAGTTGTGTGTCGGGTTATTCACTACAACTACGTGGCGCCCTATAGTCTTTCCTAGTACTTTATGATCAATATTATTATTGCTATTATTTTTGAACTCGCTCACCTCCACTGTATAAAAGCTAGCGGCCACATACCTGAACAACCGTGGATGTGTAACTTTATCCCAAGGACTAATTAATATACATATAATCTTTGAAGTACGTAATAAAAATTTGGCGCCCAACGTGGGGCCTCGCTAAGTAAATTAGAGTATCGCTGAAGAAATTAGGGAATTGCTAAGTTAGAGCTTTTTTTGTAAAAAAGTTTAACTGGGTATAGTTTATTTTTATTATAATGGAAACGCTACGATTAAATAGAGATGAATTGCAATATGAGTTACACGTACGAGGTGTAGCAAATGCAGATAGTTTAAGTATACATGTAATGCGTCGTGAACTTGCAAAAAAGCTTAAAAATGAAGAAATAGGTGATCTTGTATATAATCCAGTGACACCGTTAGACCCGTCACAAGAAATTGATAAATGTACAGAGAAAGTAGCTGAGTTACAAACTTCTATTGAACATTTTGATGGGACAAGTAGTAGTTACCAGTACTTAAAATATTGCACAAAAATTCAACATGTCATTAGCAGATTGGCAAGGATAGTCACTGAAAATGTAGAACTACTAGAAGCTATTCATCAGCTGAAGAGAAAAATCAAGGAAGAGGAAGACAGACTCTTAGAAAAAAGCTGAGGAAAACGAGGAGAAACAAATGACAGCACACACGCTACCACAAAAGGAAGTAAAAAGTATTATTGTACCAAGTCATAGGAAGCAGATTCCGGTGGTATATTGGATTTTAAAATTTGATGGAAACGTACAGCAAGTAAGTGTAAGAGCTTTCTTAGAACAAATAGAGGAATATAGAATATCTAGGAATGTATCAAAAGAGGAACTGTGTGATTCAGCAATAGAGTTGTTAAAGGGAAATGCATTAACATGGTACCGTTCAATTCGGTCAAAAATCAAAACTTGGGATAATTTTGTCCGTGAGTTAAAGAACGAATACGAACCCTTTGATTACGATCTGGTACTTTGGGACGAAATAAAAGCCAGAAGCCAAGGTGTAGACGAATCTGTTGGCGCATTTATCGCTGCTATGATAAATTTATTTAATCGGTTGCCGAATGCACCAAAGGAAGCAGAAAAGTTACATGTTTTAAGGCGTAACATTCAACCCTATTACATTCACAGCATAGGACTTACTACAATTACATCTATGGAACAGTTACTTCAGGTATGTAAGCAGTTGGAGACTAATAAACAGATGGCTGAAAGATTCCAGCCTCCGCCTACGAATCGTAAGCACTTAATAATAATAATAATAATAATAACCTTTATTGACAGGAAAAGTCAAAGGGTGAGGTTCAGCCAAAGGCTGTTCTTCCACCTAACCATACATTGAGTATATATACAAATACAAGAAATAAATAAAGTTATTAGCATGCCAACTGTGGTAAATGGAACATACAAATATAAGAATATATGAAAGTAAAACTAATTATAAAGGTAACATGTAAACATACGGCATAAATACCTTAAGACTAATATAAGAATTTAACAGATTTCTTAAAGTTACTCACAGACAGAGACTTCATCGATAACGGTAAGTCGTTATAAAGAGTGGGAGCCAGGTAAGAGAAAGATCCTTTAAATTTTGTTTTGTTGTAGGACGGAACAATGTACAAATCTCTGATACGTAAAGAGTAATTATAATGTTTTAGGATTAGTTTATCTAATAGATTTTATCTAATAGATATAAGGGAGTCCCTGATTGTATAACTTTATGAACAAGATTTAGATAAGATATTTTTGTTCTGCTGTCAACATCTTTCATATTTGCTAGAACTCTGTATTCAGATATATGATCATATTTGCGCACTCCATAAACGAATCTTAGGCATGAATTCTCAATAAGTATAATTTTGTTTTTATCAGTTTGAGTAAGATTTGGAACATAAGAACATGCACAGTAATCTAATAAAGGTAAAATTAGAGAATGAACTATGCGTAGTTTAACAGTCGAGCTCATGTCATGTCGGAATTGATACAGATGCCTAAGTTTTAATCTTATTGCAATCAATTTTCTATTTAAATGTTCCCTAAATTTTAGGTTTTCGTCAATAAGGAGCCCCAAAATTTTTACGAATGTGCACCGTTGTAATACTACACCATTCAAAATAATATCAGGTATTATGCATTTGCCTATTAAAAGTAGAGAGGATTTAGCAGCATTGATTTTCAAACCATTATTATGAACCCATTTTTGTAGCAAATCAAGTTCCTTATTGACAATTTCACATTGTTCAATGATGGAATCGGAGTCAATTGATGCAATAATTTGTATGTCATCCGCGTACGAATAAACTGAGCAAAATTTAAAAATTGACGGCATATCAGCAACATAGATTAAAAAGAAGAGTGGCCCTAATATTGAACCCTGCGGAACTCCGCGACGCAAAGGGAAAGGAGATGAAGTTATAGTTTCAACATTCGTTGACATGTTAACCATGAAGTATCTACCTTCCAAATAATTTTTACACCACTGAATGGCACTAAAAGAAAAGTTATAGTAATGAAGTTTAGCGAGTAGTAAGCTATGATCAATCATATCAAATGCTTTCGAAAAGTCAATCTGAATTAAAAGAGATATCTTAGATTTATCATAGTTATCTATTAATGAATCAATAATACTTAATAAACACGTATTGGTACTATGACCAGGTCTGAACCCAGACTGACTTACTGGTAATATTTTATTTATGTTTACGTAATCCATGATTTGATCGCTGCATACTCTCTCAAGTATTTTGGACAGCACTGGTAGAATACTTATTGGTCGCAGGTCATCAAATGAAGAGCAGTCCTTTTGCTTTGCTATTGGTTTCAAAATTGCAAATTTCCATACATCAAGTACAATACTTTGTAGTAAGCATGAGTTGATAATGTGGGTGATGTAATCAATAATTATAGGTAGAATTATCAAGATCATTTTTAAATTGATTTCATCAGCACCTACAGCGTTAGATCTCAGATTTCTTAAGATTTTTTCGACCGTGTCGCTATCTGTACATTTAAACTCAAAAGACTCACAGAAACCATTTAGATATTTATTATTAAGAAAAAAGTTAGTCGTATCAGAGTTTGTACTACAGTTTCCTATTTTCTCTAATACATGTTTCCCATATTTATCTGGTTCATGTAATATGTCTGGAATATTCTTTGCTGGGTCATTATTCACACCCAGGCGCTTTAAGCTGTTCCATAGTTTACCCGAGTTTTTAATATTATTATTAACTTCATATTCAAAATATGCCTGTTTTTCTCTACGAATCGCTGAGGTTGTGAGATTACGCAGTTGTTTGTAGTAATTGAACTTAGCTACAGTTTTATTTTTTTTATAATTTAAGAGTGCTTTATCTCTCTTGCCTTGCATAATTTTAATTACAGGTGTAAACCATGGACAGTACTTTTTCTTGCTATTAAAAGATTTCAAAAGTGCGTGTTTATTAAAAAGCGCCAAGATGTTATTATTTAAAAAATTAACTTTATCATTAACTGTATCTAATAGTAGAATATTATTCCAATTAACGTTATTACAATCAGCCAAAAAGAATTCAGAATCGAAGTTTTTGAAATCTCTGTAAGTGATGCGCGTACTAGATTGAACAGATGTAGGTAAATTAATAATACAAAGCGTGCAGCTATGGTCTGACAAATGGGGGCATTCAATAATATCAGCAAGAGTACACAGGGCTGGATCTGAGATTGCAATAAAGTCAACTAAAGTTTTAGAGGAGCTGGATCTCGCTTATCAGGGCCGTGCACGAACTGCAGCAATTCATTCTACTAACACTCTACCACCCGTAACTTCTAAATTTAAATGTTGGAACTGTCAACAACAAGGGCACCGAGCTCAAGAGTGTAGACAGCCTAAACGAGTGCACTGCTATAAGTGTGGTCAAGCCGGTGTTACGACTAAAGACTGTCAGAAATGTTTACAGTCGGGAAACGTCAAGGGAAGACCATAAAGGGTCGGCTTATGTCTTCCCAGTCTTCTATGTCGACTAAACAATTGGAACTTGAAAAGAATTTGGCAGTAGTAAACTTTATCATAGCACATTTGGGTGAGGATCAACGTCCATATTTACAAATTTCCATCTTCGGTATTAAATTTTTGGGATTATTGGATTCCGGAGCCAGTAGATCAATTATTGAAAAAGGAGGATGGGAAAGATTACAAGGAATGGACATTAATCTGGATAAGACGGATATGCCAAAATGTAAAGTTGCTGATGGTAATCAATGCAACAGTTTAGGTTCTCTAACAATACCAATTTTTCTCATGGATCGAGTTAAATTAATTTCTTTTCTTATCGTACCAGAGGTTATGGGTGATATAATTTTAGGTATGGATTTTTGGTGTGAAATGGGAATTGTTCCAGATCTTAAGAAAGACGTTTGGGAATTCTCAACAACCTCTTCTATACAAGCTGAGACTGGACCAATTTCAGTGTTAACGCCAGAACAGGATGTAAGGCTTGACAATCTGGTAAATAAGCACTGGAAACAAATGGAAAATAAAGCGGGATACACTACTTTAGTTCAGCACAAGATTACTACGGAATCGGAACCCATAAAACAAAGGTATTACCCCGTGTCTCCAGTTATGTTAAAACATATTGATGACGAGTTGCAGCAGATGCTTGCGGATGACATAATAGAGCCGTCCATGAGTCCATGGGCTTCACCAATTTTACTAGTGCCAAAAAAAGATGGTGGGTACAGGTTTTGTGTGGAATTTAGAAATTTGAACAAAATCACAAAGAAGGACGCCTATCCAATTCCATACGTGTCTAGTATTTTGGACCGGTTACGAGGAGCTAAATACTTGAGTTCATTGGATATAAAGTCCGCATACTGGCAAATTCTGATGAGTCCATGAGCAAGGAATATACAGCATTCACTGTACCAGGAAGGGGCTTATATCAGTTTAAGCGTATGCCATATAGTTTATCCAATGCTCCAGCTACTTGGCAACGACTCATAAAATCGGTTCTCGGTCCTGAGCTCGAGCCCTTCGTCTTCGTATATCTCGATGATATTATTACAATTTCGGAAAATTTCACTCAACATTTGGAAATATTGCAGAAAGTGTTTGACCGAGTGTTGGCAGCTGGTCTGGTATTAAATAAGGAAAAATGTCATTTTTGTAGGCCTGAATTGCGCTACCTTGGATATATCGAGGATAAGCAAGGACTTATAGTTGACCCCGGAAAAGTAAATGCGATTTTGAATATTCTGACCCCTACCTGTATATCCGAGTTGAGGAGTTTCTTAGGAATGGCCTCATGGTACCGACGATTCGTTCGAGATTTTTCAATCATTAGCTCACCGCTTACAGATCTGCTTAAGAAACATCGTAAATGGTATTGGTCCTCTGAATGTCAAGATGCTTTCCAGAAACTTAAAGAATGTTTAGTTACAGCACCCATTTTGACTTGTCCGGATTTTACCAAGACATTTACCGTCCAGACAGATGCCAGTGATTATGGTTTGGGAGCAGTATTGACACAAACTTTCGAAGATGGAGAGCGTGTTCTTTGCTTTTTAAGTCGCTCATTGACAAAAACTGAGCGGAATTACTCAACTACAGAACGCGAATGCTTGGCTGTAGTATGGGCATTAGACAAGTTACATCCTTATCTGGAGGGGACACATTTTAAAGTAATCACGGACCACTATTCACTAGTTTGGTTAAATGATCTTAAGGATCCGTCAGGACGATTATGTCGTTGGAGCGTGAAGTTACAGCAACATGATTTTGAGATCATTCATCGCAAAGGTAAGGAACATGTTGTACCTCGTATAGATGTGTATGCTATTAATTCTTGCGGCTCACAAAGTACAGATAGATGGTATAATGAGATGAAAGAAAAAGCGGATTCGTGCTCACGTAAGTATTCTTCTTGGAGGACACAGGAGGGAGTCCTGTACAAATATGTTCGTGCCAAAAGATTTAACAGATGAAGATAATAATTGGAAGAGAGTGATACCTAAGGAGCGACGGCAGGAAATTCTCCGAATTGTGCATGGGTCGCCTACATCTGGCCATCCGGGTATTTTTAAAACTTGGAAGAAATTACAACAAAAATATTACTGGCCCAAGATGAAGGCAGACGTAGTGACGTACGTCAATCGGTGTGTCGTATATATGGAGCACAAGGTGGAACAAAAACGTCCACCAGGATTAATGGGTATGCGCCCTCGTGTCTACCGACCATTTCAGTTAATTAGTGTCGATATAATAGGCCCTCTTCCTCGTTCGACGAAAGGTCACCGTTTTATTCTCGTAGTATGCGATTATTTTAGTAAGTTTACACTTACAACAGCTTTACGTACTGCAACTGCTCAAAAAGTTGTTCAGTTTATGGAAAATGATATATTTTTATTATTCGGCGTACCTCAGTACATAATTTGTGACAATGGGGTTCAATTTCGCAGTCATCAATTTCGTAATTTATGTTCAAAATATAACAGTAAGATTCTATTTAATGCTTTGTATCATCCTCAAAATAACCCGACCGAAAGAGTTAATAGAGTTATTAAAACCATGTTGGCTGCTTACGTGCGAGATAATCAGCAACAATGGGATCACTACCTGCCACTCGTTAGTTGTGCCATCAGGACGCTGGTACATACTATTGGTTTTACACCTTATTTTGTTAATTTTGGTAAAGAACAGATTTTATCGGGAGAAGTTTACAAAACTGAAGCCCTTGAGCAGGATGGTCAAATTAATTGTGACCGAGGAAATTTAGTCGAAAAGAGACATGATCGGTTGAATAAAATTTATGTTGAAGTTCGCAAACGATTAGATCAGGCTCAGAAGCAAGCTCGTTCACGGTACAACTTACGCAGAAGATACGTCGAATTCAAGGATGGGCAAAAGGTTTGGCGTAGGAATTTTAAACTTTCTAAGGCCGCAGGTAATTTTGCCAGTAAACTTGCAGCGAAGTATGTTGGTCCGTTTGTCATACGGACAAAAATATCTAACACTACTTACGAGTTAGAAGATGCCGACCATAAATCGCAAGGGACATGGCATGTAAAGGATATCAAAGCTGGGCCAATAGACGAAGGAGATACATAAGTGCGATGGATCGTAGGTTTCATTATTTGATTGTTATTATCGATTACTGGATTGTTTATCTTCTTTTATTTTATTTACCTTGTCAGTGAGTAAAAATTTTGGGAATTTTTCCTCACGGAAGTAAATGGGGGATTTGTTACGGTTTATTTTTTTTAATTAATTGTCTTTACCTGTACATCTAAGAATAAGGCGAGCGGGCGGTCATTGTTCTTTTGACCACAGCTGTTGTGCGAGGTCGATGTTATTGTTTTTTGTTAAAATTTGCAAAGGGAAACCTTGGAGTACCTACAGAGGTGCTAGGTGTAAATTTGTAACTACCCTCACTTAGGGATTGATACATTAATTTCGAACCACGAAGGAAATCGTATTTTCCACGGGAACATCCCGGATCTTTAGCACACGCAGGTCAAGCAAAATACTTTGAGCCGCACAATAATTCAGGTAATTAAAATTGAGATCATTTAAATATCTATAATTTTCAAATATATAGTATATATAGAAGATTTTACATAAAATATTTTTTTATGTTTAATTGTGTTTATATCGTTTTATTGTTTTTTTTTACATACATTTATTAGATAAAGTAATATTACATATGTAGGTAACGTATTTTTGTAACTACAATATAATAAATTTACAAAATATATAACAATTATCGGAACATAATAACTACAATTTTATTAAACATTTTTACATATACTATCTTCCAAGAGTGGAAAAAGAAATGTTGATATTTGTCAATTTTTTTGATAAGGTTCTATTTTCAGTTATACATTCTAGAAACCGTAATTATTTTGACAGAAATTTGTAGTTATTAAATAAAAATACTTATATCAATAACATAATATAATACAGATAGCCTATTTAAACCATGATACAATGAGGTTTCTAATAAAAAAAAAATAACAATAATTCTTTATAGACTTAAAACGGATAAAAGAACAAAACACATTTTTCCTAAGATTTAAATAATCCATTACTGCATATTTTGCAGCATTTAAAAGGAATTAAAACTTGTTAAATTAGTATAAAAGAGTGAAACATCATATATTAATTTTTATAAGTATTAAGAGTACAGAAAATCAAACTTTATTTTCATATAAATTCTTAAAAGGAAATTCTTATAGAAAAATATTAATTTGCGAAATATATCTACAGTCCGCTACAAATTGTACAAGAATGTATGATGGAAATTCTGAGTTTGCCGTATCAAAGTTATCATTAACGATAGTAATAATTATTTTTTCATATTTTTATATAATTGAGAAATTTTACAATGTAAATGTCTTGTAATATAAAATGGCCCGTTCCCAGTTAAGGGTACGGGGCCATAAAAAATAAACTCTTTGTTTACAATCTGTATATCTTTTGATTTTGGCCAGATAAAATAATCTAATTTTTTTTTCAAAAATTTAATTGTAATAGAGTCGCATTTAATTTTCAAAATTCGACCCAGATACCAGTTTTCATCGTAGTAAACA
Organism: Stenolophus ochropezus; assembly: GCA_035578165.1. Classification (NCBI taxonomy): domain Eukaryota; kingdom Metazoa; phylum Arthropoda; class Insecta; order Coleoptera; family Carabidae; genus Stenolophus; species Stenolophus ochropezus. The sequence goes on along the minus strand of JAQOWZ010000003.1, from coordinate 50,435,695 downwards.
GCATAATATTTTTCAGTCTTTAAAGTGATATTTGTATTAACATTCTTTGAATTGTTTTCCAGATCAGATTCACTACTAGAAAACGTTTCTCATGTCAGATTCTGATTCAAGGGAACTTGCACTCATACGTTCACTTTTGATTTTATTTAATTTACTACTACTTGTAAATTGTTTATCCAACGCCGTGTAATTATAACGATATAAGTATGTTGTTTTTAGATAAATAAAGTAGGTCATAAGTCACTAGTGATCTAAATATATTAGCTCACTGTTTTTTGATTCGTATCATAGTAACTACGTTATAAAACCTTCTCTACACTATTTTGTTCCTAAATGTCATTTCGAAATTCCATCTTTCAAACATCTTATGTGTATTTTATATCAATGATTAAAATGTGTTGGATAAAATGTTGTATGGCACACGTGTGTTAATTACCTGTCACTTAAAGAATACCACACTAACTTATCTGTAATGTAACACACTTGTACCATAAATAGCTATTAATACTCGTAGTTTTGGATGAAATCTGTCCATTCGTTCTAAATCTGAACATCCTATCAGTACTTATTTTTTTATTGTTGTTGGATAATAACCAACAAAGCGTTGATTTTTTAATTATTTTTTCTTTTCCTCTTAGTTTGATTTTTACATACGGACTATTCGTAAAATCTTTTATATTCTGTACGAGAACGGATTCAGAAAAATCTTTCAATTCCTATTTTTTCTTTTCCTCTTAGTTTGATTTTTACATACGGACTATTCGTAAAATCTTTTATATTCTGTACGAGAACGGATTCAGAAAAATCTTTCAATTCCAATTCCGTTTCTTCAGATATAACTTGTACAATATTTACTTCACTTGTTCTTTCAGTCTCTGCCGTAGTCTCAGCTAACTGAGATAATAATAGTTAATAAAGAATAATAATTATAGTTATTAAAGAACTAAGTATGGTAGTTATTGCTCCTAAATTTAATTTACCATCATTATTACTTTCTTCATCTGAAATTTTAGTGTGTCTTGGTTCACTCCAAGGTTTACTTAGAAAATCTTCTAAAGTTTCATTCTGAATAGTGATATTTATCTATATTTCTGATTCATCGTCAGGTAAATGCATACTCAAATCATTAGCACTGTTTAAAGAATCTTTTTTTGCTTCATTTATTATATTTTGTATTTCAGCCATATTTGGCGTATCGAAATACTTTTCAATTTTTTTGTTTATCACCAAGACGAATCATTTTATCTTCTCTTGGAAAAGAAAAGAAAGCATCTGAAATGATAATAAATTTTTAAAATTATAAATAAATAATATTAAGTATTTAATATTTACAACGTGCTAAATAGAAAATTAATACAAGTACCCACACGTAGCATTACATTCTTAAATTAAACGCTAAAATATTTATTATTTATTTATTCACAATATCCTGTACGATTATTATTTGCGTGCGAATACGTGTAGATAATTAATTTTCTGTGAGAAGCAATAAGAACTGAAATAAAAATTAACTCACCCTGATCTTTACACGATGTTTTAGAAATGTCGGTAATAATTTCATCAATTAATTGTATTCGTTTTAGTCTTCGTAAAATATCCAAAACTGTAAAATTGACTATGGTGGAATATGTAGTAGTCATTGTTCTAGCTGCTCTAAAAATCTTTTCGCATAGCTGACTACTCATCAACCATGGCAGAAATAGAAACGAATTATTTGTTGAATTATATTTCCTTATTAATAAAATAAGTGCATGTGCATTTATTTCAAGGCATGTGTATGCATTCAGAGTCAAGAAATTTTTAGAGAAATTTAATTCTTTATGCGAAATTATCCACTGTCTCCAAAATCGTAAAAAGAAAACAACATACCACATGTTATATATTTTAGTTTCAGGTTTCATATTTTTTTTCAGAAACGAATCCAAAATAAATCTTCTTAATTTCAAATATTGTAATGTTGCATTACTGTTTTTACAGTGTTCTACAAGAAAACCTTGGACTTTATCTTGTGATATTTTATCAATAGCATCAAAATTCATTTTGTCAGTATCAGTTAAGTCACTTTCGGTTAAGAGATGTTTGTTCTTTGGTAAATGTTTAATTAATTCCCCATTATCATATTAATTTTCGGATTCAACAGACGTGTTTTTAATTTAGTTCCTATATGTACAGTAATTCTGTATACAAATAGGATTTTCAATATTTTGATCCATTTGGAACCAATTGATTGTATTAGATTCACTTTTATTCATTGGAAAGTTTCTCTTTACTTTCTTACATTTTAGATGTCTTGTATCTCCATCCGACGAATATCCTTCTATTATAATATTGTCATTTTTTGCCAAGCTCTCTATTGTTTGCCACCTGGTGTAAACATCTTTTGCGACAAATTTATTATCTGTTCCGTACACACAAAGACAAAACGAAGGTGCATTCAGTACCAATAGTTGGGCAATGATAACATTAACATATGTAGCCTTTGTATAATTGTTATAAACATACTCTATTTGATTAGCATTTATTGCTTTGTACAAATTTGTATCTGGTAACCCATTACTGTTAAATGGCAAAACAAATCCAATTAGTTTATTTGTTTTTGGGTCGTACTGTACAAAATTATTCACTGTAGTTTGATCTCGTTTAAGGGTAAATTACGTTTTATTAAAAACTCTCTTAGTTCTTTTATGCGGACTTTGCCTTCCACTACTGAATTAAACGATTGAACAGTTGTTAAGGAAAGCAATGTTTTTTTGAAATTTGCAACTACTGTCTCGTACAGCATTCGACCACCTATTAAATATAGATAGATGCCAAATAATTTTAAATTTTTTGAGTATCGATTCCCTGCATCCTTTGTAGTACTATTTTTGAAATTTGTAGCATACAATAATCTTAAAATATTTGATGGTTCATGTGACCGAAAATTACAAGAAAATTGCGTATTTTTTAAACTATTTGAGTCTTTATTATCTTCCAATAATTTCCTTATTTCTTTTAATACAAGTGTCTGATTCTCATCTGTACATTTTTTTAATTTTCTCTTTCTTCTTTCTAAACGACTGTATTGTAAGTTTCAATTTTTACTTTGAGCTCGACTTTGGTTTAGTTTTTCACTCGATTTTTCAAATTTGGAGGCCTTATTTGAACAAGAATTAGATGCCTCCCCACTAGTCTTGTTTAAGCAAAAAATTTCATTCTCGGAGAAAATTAAATAGGAAGCAGAAGACTCCAACGAGGATTCCAAATTCTCACTTTCTAAATGAAATAGAGATTCATTGGGCGATAGGCAAATAGATTCAATTGATAATGGGGAATTTAATAATTTAATTTAATAATCTTCTTTTTAAAAAATTTATTAATAAAGTGTTATGATTCGATTTGTCGGATGACAAATAATAAAACTCAATAAACACTGAACTTTATATTAAACATATTACATTAAACGTATTTGACATAAAGTACTGACAAAACATATATCATGCACAGACTTCTATGCTAAGCGAATGAAAATTCCTACAATCCCCCCCTCGGAAGGATCATAAAACTCGTGGATGATCATTTCGCAACTCAATTCACAAGTTGACTACGTTGGAACTCGTGTGTCTTCTGAGATAGTGGCTTTGTAAAAATATCTGCAAGATTTTGTTCGCTGTTGATATATTTCAATTCAATAGTTCCATTGGTAATCTTTTCTCTGACGAAATGATGCCTAATTGCAATGTGTTTCGTTTTAGACTTATCCACGTAATTCTTAGCGTGCGCGATAGCTGCCTGACTATCACAACGGATTCATGTTGGTCCATTACATACATTTTCAATCTTGAAACACTTTAAAAATTCTTTTATCCAGAATACTTCCCTTGTACAGTTTGCCAAGGCCACATATTCCGATTGTTATGATTCGATTTGTCGGATGACAAATAATAAAACTCAATAAACACTGAACTTTATATTAAACATATTACATAAACGTATTTGACATAATGTATTACAACAACTTTTTTCTTTAAAACAGGTTCTGTTCTCACAATATATAGACGTCCTTCATTTTTGGTTTGAATTATCAAATTACCGATATCATCAAAAATACCACATCCATCTTTATCGAAAACTACCTTCTTGTCATTTACTACTAATTGTTTAACTGATAAAATTCCGTGACAAATACCTGGTACTAGAAGTGTGTTTCTGATTTCCATTTTATTAAATTTAGTACTGTTTCCAACAATTGCTGCATTTACAGTTCCTTTTCCTATTGAAGGTGTTGTTGTGCCATCCGCTGTTGTGATTTTCTCAATCGCTGAGTTTCTATCGATGTCAGAAAAATACTTTTTGTTTGGTGTCATGTGATGCGTTGCACCAGAGTCTATAATCCAAACATTGTCGTTAGTAATAACTGATCCACATGAAGCACTCATGCTGGCAGTATTCGATGAAATTTTATTTTGCTTCTTCAGACAATCTCTTGCATAATGGCCCATCTCGTTGCAACGATAGCATTTCACGTTTTCTTTGTTGCGTGTATTTTGTGTACCTTTGTTTGTATAGTTATCATTTTTCTTGATTGATTCCATGGGTTTCACGAACCATTTGGGTTTTCTGTTGAATGGCGTATAATTCTTCTTCAGTACCATGGCTGACTGCTGAATTTCGCTACTTTCTCGTCGTCTTGCGTGCTCTGCAAGGAGACGTCTTTTTACAGTACTGCAGTTAAATTCACCTTCTGGTAAATTACATAGTGCTGAAACTACATTATCCCATTCTTCCGATAATCCACACAATATTGTCATTGCCAAATCGCCATCTTCAATAGTGTTACCCACATTTGCTAGTTCGGCTACTGTTTTGTTTACCTGTCCCAAATATATTTCTATTGAATTATAATCACTTAATTTTTGTGAATACAGCTTTCGACGAAGTTGTACAATGCGAAACTTGCTGTCGCGTGGTGCATAAAGACGTTCCAATTCATCCCATGCTTCCTTTGCTGTAGTTAAGTGTCGAATATGCATTTGCTGTTCGTCGCACACAGAAAGTGCAATTTTCCAATAGGCTCTTACTTGTCGTGACAGAAACTTACGCTTCTCAGCTGTTGCAGCACCTTCATCGGGTTCTTTCTCACCTGGTTCCACGACAGTCCGTATGTCACATTCCATCATTATCATTTTCATTTGGTAACTCCAAGTCGCGTAATTTGTGCCATTTAATTTGTCAATCGTTGTTGCTCTGTGATCAGACATCTCGAACAAATCCTTAGACAAACTATTACACTTACTATATTTTTAACTTTTTTTCGGACTGACACTTCACGCATATAATTTATTGCGCGCCTGGGCCCATAACCATTGTTATGATTCGATTTGTCGGATGACAAATAATAAAACTCAATAAACACTGAACTTTATATTAAACATATTACATTAAACGTATTTGACATAAAGTACTGACAAAACATATATCATGCACAGACTTCTATGCTAAGCGAATGAAAATTCCTACATAAAGGTTGGCACATATTTGATTTAGAGGTTGAAGCGATGTTATTTTTTAAATCAATTTTGACGTGCCTGTTATAATTAGATAGAATCCAATTTTCCTGGCCGTTTCTTAATACACCTTTTGGAATCTTTATCGTCGTATCACATAAAATACATTTAATACTTGCTGCTTCGCGGTTTACGTTTTTTAAAATGATTGACAGATGACAGTTCACCTTTTGAACAAATTTGAAAAATGGAATTTAGAGAATAGGATTTCGTATTTAAAACTTAAATGAAGGAAAGGAAAGCTCTTCAACCTGATCCAATGCTCCAAAGACGTTCCCCGATGCTGATGTCTCGTGGTGGATGTGGGACGATAGTTGTTATCATTCCCTACACTGCACCTCGATGATGTATCTCTGGTTCAAAAGGACCAAAATGTTGTGAGTAGCAATAACATGCGCTGATTCACTATATATATATATATATATATATATATATATATATATATATATATATATATATATATATATGTCTTGGTGAACACGTCACAGGAATGGGCAGCTTCATTGACGCGATGTAGGCGTTAGTTGATGCGCTCCTTGTATTGATATTTCATCTCGGGAATGAAATACCGGGTGAACTCCTCTCTGAAACGGCTCCAGGACGAGAGTGTGAGACGGTGGTTGCGGTACCATAGTATCGCATTGCCCCGGAGGAGTTCTGGCAGGGTGGTGAGCAGTTGATCGCCGGCTATACCGTAACTGATCTCTAGCTCTTCGAGACGTTCCAGAAACATAATAGGATCGGATTTCCCGTCGAATTGCATGTTCCATTTCCTTACAGTTTCGCATAAATGGACAGGAGTTCGATAGGTTTCGATGGCGGGCTCATCGTTTCGAGTCTCCGTTGCCTGCTCGATGGTAGCTGGTTTGGTAGTGTCTTCCCGGATAAATGCTACTAATCGTTCCCGTAGCGTAGCTACATTCCCTCAGTGTCGAGATTGAGACGTTCTATTTCCTCTTGTAAGCTTTCTTTACTGAGCTCGTACACCCAGGACGTCTTGGCTGCTCCCCCACCCGTCATGGTGTTCTACTTGAAGGTCCCTGTTCGAGCGCCAATTTTCTATAACGTGTCTTGGTGAACACATCACAGGAATGTTGGTGACGGTGCTCGGGCGCCAACGGTCCGGATAGCAGGACGGAGAAATTCGGGTCGTTTTTATTAAATAAAACACCAGTCTTGGATGTAAAAAAGGACGTCCCTTTATTAGAGTATGAACTGAGGTACCGCAGGGAGGGGGGCTGTAAGAGGAGGCGACTTGGGAAGTAAAGGGAACCTGGGAAACGGGTTTATGTAGCAACGACGCCGAGCGTCGGGGCGGCGACACTGATAGCGATGGCCTAAAAATAGGCGGCAAGTACGGGCAGTTATCGTAATTCACTTTAGTGGGGTCAGTTACAATCGACGCGGGGCGTCCCGACGGCGATGCGAGGGACGTGGTGAATCGACGGTGATGTCACCCGGTCAGGTGTACGGACCCTGGATACACGCAGCCTCGTGGACGTCGGCACCCGGGTAAACACACCGGCGGTACCGCGTCTTCGAGACGGTTAGTTAACAACGGGTCACTACAGCGAACTTGGTGTATCGGGAGGAAATTTGGTGTTCGCGGCAAGTGTCTTCGGGAGTGACCTGGATATGTACGCAGCCTCGTGGTCTCCGATACCCGGGTATACACGCCGGCAGTATAGAGACGTTTGAAACGGTAACACTTGCAATGGTTCGCCGGGCACCAGGTGATGCGCACGCAAGGGTGAAGCAACGAACTCGTCGTGGTGGCTTTGGATTGACACGCTACCTCGTGGTTGTCGACGCGCGGGTACACACGCCGGCAACGTCTAGACTTAGAGGTGGTTAACTCACAATGAGCCACGAGGAAGAAGATAGCCAAAGAATGGGGCCAAACAAACGGAAATGCTCACCTGGTGTACACTAGTAATCGCCAGCTAGCACTGTGTCAACAGCCTTTCGGCTCTGGTTTTTATACGTTTTAGTTTAATTAAGCAAGTAGCTACTGGCTAACTCAGTAGCCGGGTTCGAATTCGCGTTTAGACGAGATGGTTCGTAGCTTACAGATATATTTTGTGACGTTCTATTTCGTCACATCAACGGGTTACTTCGGGAGAAAAGAAAAGGAAAACGGAAGGAAGGTACCGGAAGTAAGTCATAACATGATTATATACCATAAATTCAACAATTTTTAAATAAACAAACGCAACGCTTAAAACTAAATTTAACCTAGGTATATATCATATGTTGTGACAACAAAAAAAACTTAACGACTAATAAAACCTTAAACCTAAGTGAACGAAATTCATAAAAGAAACCTTACCTACTTGAAACTTAATTATAAACTTAACTATAAAGAAAGGAAAGTTGTCCACAAGTAGCACTGGAAATGTTCAGAGCCTGGGCAATATTTGTAGGGGGGGACACTGCACTCGCGCACTGAAACACATAACGTCGGACCGGCGGAATAGTAACGCGCCGGCCAGAGGGCAGCCGGATGCGCATTCTTTTTGTCAGTGGCACTCCAGGTGGACGAAGCGATTGAATCCAGGCGCTGTAGTCCTCGGGACGTGTTGGGGCCTCGGTCGGAACGGGCGGTTGCGGTTGGGGAACCTCTGGTGCGGGATGTTGCGGCGCTTCGGGGCTCAGCGACGCCAAAATATCCCAGAGTTCGGCGACGGCGTCCTCTGTGGTTCCTGTGGCAGTGTTGCTCGACGGTGGCGGTGTGCACGGAGGGGGTGATCTGTTGAGCTATGTTGCCGCTGCAGGTAGTGTCTGGCTACCTCCGAGCCGTTGTTCGACCGGAACTACGTCTCCTTCGGATTCGGTGTCGGACGGTATGGGACACGTGGTTAGGTCGATAACATCACCTTCGGGTGACGGTGACCGGAACGGCCGGATAATGGGGGGTCCGTGAAGTTAACAACCACCGGAAAGCACAAACGATGAAATTTATGCCAAACGTTTGTGCTTCGTTTGTGCTCAATTGTGCCCCTAAATAAAACTCAGCAACCCTTACCGTTCGTAAGTAATAAACAATTTAAATGTGGTTGCCAACTTCACGCCTAGCAACCACCTGTGAAGTACAAACGATGAAACATATACCAAACGTTTGTGCTTCGTTTGTGCTCAATTGTGCCCCTAAATAAAACTCAGCAACCCTTACCGTTCGTAAATAATAAACAATTTAAATGTGGTTGCCAACTTCACGCCTAGCAACCACTTGTGAAGCACAAACGATGAAACATATACCAAACGTTTGTGCTTCGTTTGTGCTCAATTGTGCCCCTATATAAAACTCAGCAACCCTTACCGTTCGTAAGTAATAAACAATTTAAATGTGGTTGCCAACTTCACGCCTAGCAACCACCTGTGAAGCACAAACGATGAAACATATACCAAACGTTTGTGCTTCGTTTGTGCTCAATTGTGCTCCTAAATAAAACTCAGCAACCCTTACCGTTCGTAAGTAATAAACAATTTAAATGTGGTTGCCAACTTCACACCTAGCAACCACTTGTGAAGCACAAACGATGAAACATATACCAAACGTTTGTGCTTCGTTTGTGCTCAATTGTGCCCCTATATAAAACTCAGCAACCCTTACCGTTCGTAAGTAATAAACAATTTAAATGTGGTTGCCAATTTCACGCCTAGCAACCACCTGTGAAGCACAAACGATGAAACATATACCAAACGTTTGTGCTTCGTTTGTGCTCAATTGTGCCCCTAAATAAAACTCAGCAACCCTTACCGTTCGTAAGTAATAAACAATTTAAATGTGGTTGCCACCTTTCTGCACAGCGAACACTTATGAATTACAAATTTAGAAATATGTGCGAAACGTTTGTACTATCCAAAATGTGCATAAAGAACTCAACCATCCCTATTGTTCGTAAGGAATGTAATATTAAAACTCTGATGTAGCCATCACATTACTAATCAAGATAACCTTTTTACAAGTAGCCTAGTTAATAGAGGCAAAAAAGGCTTTGCCATGTAAAAAGTCGGGAAGAATTTATATTTGGCAATTTTGTTCATTTTGAGCCCTAATAAAATTCTGAAATTTGTAAAAATGGGAAAAGTCCACCAGCGCTGCAATCTTGAATAAAGGCGATAAAAATCTAGTTATTTGATAATATCTCGTTTCCACAACTTTGCAAAGTAATAATATATTATACAAAATGGCTGAGAATAAAATATCCTCCAAGTTTTGTATTTTTGTTTAGATTAACTGTTAACGAGTTCTGGCAGAGGACAATTGAGCGTATATTTGTAATTTGCAACAATCCCTGAATTCTCATTACTATTTACTGTTCGTTATTGTTATTATATATTATTATTTATGTAAAAATAGTAATAATATATGTCAGCCAGTAACCAATACAGTTGTGTGGTCGTGTCGTGTCTTGTCTGATCGAGTAGATAAGCAACATCAAAATAACAAAATTTAAAATTTTGAATATTATAATATTCTATATTTCTAATTTTTCGTGCATTTTTCAGATTTTCTTTCTATTTCTAAAAATTTGTTGCCTAAAATAGATATAAAAATAGCCATTTTGCCTACCCATTTTTAATAATTTTAGAGCCTAAAATTCCGGTCTCTAGTAATAATAAATAAAAAATACATTGTATAATATAGTCATATACACAGTGTTCATTTTAAGTAGAACACCATTTCTATCTTAAGAACTATAAGAAATACGATATTAAAGTACCTAGGAAACAATTCCTATATCACAAGACTATTAAAATGAGCTCAATAATTTTTTATCAAACTAATGGTTCCAATATATGTGAAACAATATTACTACCTAAATTAATGTATGCAGTTATAACTAAAGTAAGTAAACCTAGAAATTTAATATTTTTATAAAATGCAATTATTTAAAATTTAACATGGTAACCGCCTATGTCACCTTTTCGTAGGACACCCGGTATGTTATATTACGTAAAATTAAGTGTTTTTAATTCAATTTTTAAGTTCTTTGTATTGTAATTCTGAAAATAAAATACACGCAAACGCATACAGACAAACAATGTTCATGTGTTTCTCTCCTTGCCTATCTTATACATTAAAAATCTGTTAAACTATTTCTTTTTCCTCTTCTTTAGATGTTAGTTGTTATTTCTCTCCAAAAGCCTTAATTTTCGTAATTTTCCCCTGCCAGACCTTTGTCAATTCTCATTCATTGCTTCGGTTATATACATATGTATTGTAGCGAACCCAGGGTAGCGGTGAGGGCGGCGGCGCGGGCGGCAGCCGCTAGCGAGCAGGTCAGAACACGTCCGTTCGCTCCCCATTGTTCTGATTTCCAAGGAATCAGAGAATACTCTAGAATAAACTGTTTTAATATAAATACCCCAAGCAAAAGATCGCGAGGACAGTCTTGTATCGATACGTGTAGTGAACAGATCGTGATATAAATAGACAGTGAAATAAATAAATAGTGATATAAATATTGTTGAAATAAATATTGCGTAGTTCTAATTGTTTAAATAAATTATCTTAGTTTTTAAGTCTTTATTGATATATGTTAGTCGTAAATTAGTATTTATATTTGTTAATTCTTAGTGTTAGTTATTTTTCATTATTCTTCATAATTCATATTTCTTTAATTAAACTTAATTATATAATTATTAGCGTTTTAATCAATTTTACACTTCACCTAAATAAATAAAACATTACAGTATATTCAATGGCAATAGTGGTCTTCCTGTACTTATTATTCTTGGTTTTTATTTTAATTTTAAACTTTAAAGCAACAATTTTTATATAACAATTACATACATCGGTTTAGCTATATCTGTTTGCCATCGAAATTTACTAGTATTTTTTCTCTTTTGACTGTAACATTTGAAATTTCTATGTACGCATGCGCACGTGAAAATAAATAAGCGAATGTTTGGGACATGTACACTCTCCGTAAAAGCATATTCTAAACTTGTGTGACTCGCTGCTAAGTTCGTTGTCAAGATTTATAAATGACCCATGGATGTCAATATAGTATTTGTATATTAGGACAGTACACAGTAAAAGACAAAGCTTAAGGCAGTTAATGTTAATAGTATGCATTTTGTGTTCACAAAATTACATTAGATGTAATAATAAAAACATAATAAGTAACATGGACATAAACATAGGATAGAACATAAATGAGGAGCCTTAGCGCAATTTAGTTCTCGATAGAGGCACTGCTGTGTTAAAAATTGTGACGGTAAAAATAAACATCATTTTAGAATTTTCACTGGAAGAAAGATACTTGTGGATGAATGATTTTAGCACAAATAATATTTATTTAATAAAGAGGATGTTATTTTGATTTTTTTTTCGTATTTCAATAATTTATCTACATACATTAATCAAAATAAAAATTAATTAGGACATACTCTGCATAAATTTTGAATTTAATTGTTTTTTGTCCTTTATGAATTGCACTCGTTCTCTTTTTAAGTTTATTACTTTTCATTTTCGTATTCAAACACAATTAAATTTACTAAATATTGTTACGAGCCAGAATAAAAAAGAATAATGTTTCATATTTCAATACTTTCAAATGTTTTGCCGCAAAACCTTATACACACTGCGTAAAATTGCGTGTACTTCTTCTTTTTCTTCATAAAATTTTCATCGTGTGAGACGTACTTAAGCAACTCGCTCGGTTATGCCATCTACTTTTAGCTTTGCGCTAAGTTCCCATTAAAGTGCCGAGTATGTCATAGCAATGTATTTAGTTTAGAACATGCTTGGACAAGTAGTGAACCACTTCAAAATATTTGCTCATTGCCCTACTATGCGTGCACAGGTATTTCAAATGGTACAGTTAAAAAGAAAATTACAACAAATACCCCACTAAACCCTCTTCCTCAGTCCTACACTAGGGACCTTTAATTCTTGTATCACTATACTAAACGATTAGATTCACTATCTATCTATCTATCTATATATCTATATATCTATCTATAGATTCATCACGAGCATCGAGTAACTTTTGTAATCGCCTACAGCCTGAACCATGCAAGTGATTGTTATAATTTTTTTTTTAATATGTGGGGGCTAATGAGATCTGGTGCCTTTTGGGTGTCTCATATTTTTACTATTAGTAATTTTCGTGTAAAAAATTAAAACTTTGCACAAATGCTGCCTTGAAACAATGGATCCCAGAGGCCATGTCTAACTTTAAGAAGAATCACGCCGTCATCCGTCACTTTTGACAATCTGCCTATGAACTTTAAATGATTATATCTTTTAATAGAACATTGATATCAAAGATTTAAAAACAGTATCATGAATAATAGACTTGAGCAAATGTGTTACAACTAATTTAAGTTTAAAACATAACGTATTTAATTAATATAAATTTTGACGTTTCCAATGTCAAAAGTCAATGTTGCCAAATTTGTGATGAAGTAACTAAATTAAAACCAAATATTCCTAAACTAACTTCACTGAAGACGGTGGCAGTTGTATTAGGGTTGACAATATTAATTTATAAATTTAAAAATTAACTACTATTTTTTAATGCAAACAGTGTTGCCAAATTATAAAGTAACTAAATAAAATCAAATATTCCTAAATAAAATAAATTGAATACTTTGCAGTGTTTGTTATCAAAAGAAAGGAAACCATAACGGCCAGTTTTAAAATGACAAAAAAAATGTGTCATGTCGATCTGCATTTGTTTTCCGTAAAAAGTTGTTAGAAGTAGGTCATCCTTGGGTTTTAAGGAAAGTTATATTAGGCTAGGTCACGATGAGGGCTAGCGTGCAGAATGAACAAAAATGTTCTATATCGAACGGCTTTTGTTTTTTGGAAAATGTTGTAAAAAGTATGTGGTGTTTGGTATCAAATGAAAAGGCTCGATAAGGGCTGGCGTGTAGAATTAAGCAAAAAGGTCAATATTGATCGGCTTTTGTTTTCGCAAAAATTTCTCAAAGATATGTCGAATTTGGTCTCAAATGAAAGGTCTCGTTGAAAGCTAGCGTGCAGAATTGACAAAAATGTTCCATGTCGATCGGCTTTTGTTTTATGCAAAAAGTTGTCAGAAGTATGTCGTGTTTGGTATCAAATGAAAGGTCTCGGAGAGGGCTAGCCTGCAGAATTGACAAAAATGTACTATGTCGATCGGTTTTTGTTTTTGCAAAAAGTTGTCAGAAGTATATCGTGTTTGATATCAAATGAAAGGTCTCGTAGTGGGCTAGCCTGCAGAATTGACAAAAATGTACTATGTCGATCGGTTTTTGTTTTTTGCAAAAAGTTGTCAGAAGTATATCGTGTTTGATATCAAATGAAAGGTTTCGGAGAGGGCTAGCGTGCAGAATTGATAAAAATGTGCTATGTCGATCGGTATTTGTTTTTTGCAAAAAGTTGTCAGAAGTGTGTGGTGTTTGGTATCAAATGAAAAGTCTTGTTGAGGGCTAGCGTGCAGAATTGACAAAAATGTTCCATGTCGATCGGCTTTTGTTTTATGCAAAAAGTTGTCAGAAGTATGTCGTGTTTGGTATCAAATGAAAGATTTTAGAGAGGGCTAGCGTGCAGAATTGACAAAAAATGTGCTATGTCGATCGGCTTTTGTTTTTTGCAAAAGGTTGTCACAAGTATATCGTGTTTGATATCAAATGAAAGGTCTCGGAGTGGGCTAGCGTGCAGAATTGATAAAAATGTGCTATGTCGATCGGTATTTGTTTTTTGCAAAAAGTTGTCAGAAGTGTGTGGTGTTTGGTATCAAATGAAAAGTCTCGTTGAGGGCTAGCGTGCAGAATTGACAAAAATGTTCCATGTCGATCGGCTTTTGTTTTATGCAAAAAGTTGTCAGAAGTATGTCGTGTTTGGTATCAAATGAAAAGTCTGGGTGTGGGCTAGCGTGTAGATATGATAAAAATGTTGCATGTCGATCGACTTTTGTTTAATGCAGAAAGTTGTCAGAAGTATGTCGTGTATGGTATCAAATGAAAGGTCTCGGTGAGAGTTGGGGTACATAAATGACAAAAATGTTTCATGTCGACCGGCTTTTGTTTTTTTGCAAAGTATTATTAGAAGTATATCGTGTTTGCAATCTAATGAAAGGTCTCGGTGAGGCCTGACCTGCAAATATAAAATAATTGTTTCATGTCGATTGGCATTTGTTTTTTGCACTGACAGCGGAGCTCTAGGGAATGCTCGGCGTAGCCGAGAATTCGCTAGTCCTATATACTAAAAGGCATGTGCCGGTGATGTTTATTTATTTTCATCACGACGATCGCCAAATTTTGTGGACAGCCTAACTACCTTAACCATGAAAGGGATTGTTGTAATTTTTTTTTTAGATTGCAGGGAATAATGTGTAGTTGTGCCTTTTGGGGGTCTCATATTTTTACTGTGAGTGGTTTTTGTGTAAAAAAATAAAAACTGTGCAAAACTAATAACTTGAAACAATGGATCCTAGTAGCCATGTCTAAATTTAAGAAGAGTCACGCTGTTATCTGTCACTTTTGACAATCTGTCTATGAACTTTAAACGATTATAACTTTTTATAGAACATTGATATTAAAGAAGTAAATACAGTATCATGTATAATAGTCTTGAGCAAAGGTGTTACAATTAATTTAAGTTTAAAACATAACGTATTTAATTAATATAAATTTTGACGTTTCCAATGTCAAAAGTCAATGTTGCCAAATGTGTGATGAAGTAACTAAATTAAAATCGAATATTCCTAAATTAACTTCACTGAAGACGGTGGCAGTTGTATTAGGATTGACAATATTAATTTATAAATTTAAGAATTAACTACTACTTTTTAACACAAACAGTGTTGCCAAATTATGAAGTAGGTAACTAAATAAAAATAAAATATTCGTAAATAAAATAAATTGTATACTTTGCTGTGTTTGATATCAAAAGAATAAAAACCATAAGAGCCGGTTTTGAAATGACAAAAAAAAATATGTCACGTCGATCTGCATTTGATTTGCGCAAAAAGTTGTTACAAGTAGGTCGTCCTTGGATTTTAATGAAACGACACAATGTGGATTGGTGTGCACGAATGCCAAAAATGTTCTACGTCGATTAGAATTAGTTTTTTGCAAAATGTTATCTGAAATATGTTGTGTTTTGTATTGAATGAAAAGTCTCGGTGAGGGCTGGTGTACAAAAAAGAAAATTTTTCATGTTGATCGGCTTTTGTTTTATGCAAAAAGTTAATAGACATATGTCGTGTTTAGTATCTAATGAAAGGTCTCGGCGAGGGCTGGCGTACAAATTTGACAAAAATGATCTATGTCGATCGGCTTTTGTATTTTGCAAAAAGTTGTATAAAGTATATCATGTTTGGTCTCAAATATAAGGTCTTGTTGAGGGCTCGCGTGTAGAATTGACAAAAATATTCCATGTCGATCGGCTTTTGTTTTTTGCAAAAAGTTGTTAGAAATATGTCGTGTTTGGTATCTAATGAAAGGTCTCGTTGAGGGCTGAAATGCAAAATTGACAAAAATGTTATCGATGCCGATCGGCTTTGTTTTTTGCAAAAAGTTGTCAAAAATATTTCGTGTTTGGTATCGAATGAAAGGTCTTGGCGAGGGCTCGCGTAGAGAATTGACAAAAATGACCTATGTCGATCTACTTTTGTTTTATGCAAAAAATTCTCAAAAGTATGTCCAGTTTGGTCTCAAATGAAAGGTCTCGTTGAGGGCTAGCGTGCAGAATTGACAGAAATGTTCCATTTCGATCGGCTTTTGTTTTATGCAAAAAGTTCTTAAAAGTATGTCGAGTTTGGTCTCAAATGAAACGTCTTGTTGAGGGATAGCGTGCAGAATTGACAAAAATATTCCATGTCGATCGGCTTTTGTTTTTTGCAAAAAATTGTCAGAAATATGTCGTGTTTGGTATCGAATGAAAGGTCTTGGCGAGGGCTCGCGTAGAGAATTGACAAAAATGATCTAGGTCGATCTGCTTTTGTTTTATGCAAAAAATTCTCAAAAGTATGTAAAGTTTGGTCTCAAATGAAAGGTCTCATTTAGGGCTAGCGTGCAGAATTGACAAAAATGTTCCATGTCGATAGGCTTTTGTTTTTTGCAAAAAGTTGTCAGAAGTGTGTGGTGTTTGGTATCAAATGAAAGGTTTTAATGAAGGCTGGTGTGGAGAATTAACGAAAAAGATCAATGTCGATCGACTTTTGTTTTTTTGCAAAAGGTTGTCACAAGTATATAGTGTTTGTTATCAAATGAAAAGTCTCGGCGTGGGTTAGCGTGTAAATATGATAAAAATGTTTCATGTCGATCGACTTTTGTTTTATGCAGAAAGTTGATAGAAGTATGTCGTGTATGGTATCAAATGAAAGGTCTCTGTGAGAATTGGGGTACATAAATGACAAAAATGTTTCATGTCGACCGGCTCTTGTTTTTTGCAAAAAAAATAATAGAAGTATATCGTGTTTGCAATCTAATGAAAGGTCTCGGTGAGGTCTGACGTGGAAATATGAAATAATTGTTTCATGTCGATCGGCATTTGTTTTTTGCACTGACAGCGGAGCTCTAGGGAATGCTCGGCGTAGCCGAGAATTCGCTAGTATTTTAAACTAAAAATTATCCTTATTTTGCTTACGTGACATTTTATAATGAAACGAAAATATTTCATATGGTAATTTTTTTCTTTTGACTGTACCATTTGAAATTTCTGTGCGCGCATGCGAACTTTGTAGGTAAATGACCGAGGATCTTATGAATACGTATAATGAATAATCATGCAAATTATTATTCGCAAATTTATAATTTTAGTTAAAAATTAATATTTGATTGTTCGGTATTATAATAATTTGCTACATCTATTAGTTGCAATAGGTCATGAAAGTGAACCCTGAAATATAATATCCGGTTTGAAATTTTGGCTATAGTGAACAAACCATAAGCGCGCAATTTAAATAACTGTCATCTGTTGTGCACTTATGTGTAGTTTGTACTCATATGATAATGACGGACATTTTATTATTATTTTTACGATGGAAACAGTAAAACAATAACACAAAATATATTCTTTATTGTAGTATTGAAATATGAAACATTATTCTTTTTTATTCTGGCTCGTAACAATATTTAGTAAATTTAATTGTGTTTGAATACGAAAATGAAAAGTAATAAACTTAAAAAGAGAACGAGTGCAATTCATAAAGGACAAAAAACAATTAAATTCAAAATTTATGCAGAGTATGTCCTAATTAATTTTTATTTTGATTAATGTATGTAGATAAATTATTGAAATACGAAAAAAAAAATCAAAATAACATCCTCTTTATTAAATAAATATTATTTGTGCTAAAATCATTCATCCACAAGTATCTTTCTTCCAGTGAAAATTCTAAAATGATGTTTATTTTTACCGTCACAATTTTTAACACAGCAGTGCCTCTATCGAGAACTAAATTGCGCTAAGGCTCCTCATTTATGTTCTATCCTATGTTTATGTCCATGTTACTTATTATGTTTTTATTATTACATCTAATGTAATTTTGTCAACACAAAATGCATACTATTAACATTAACTGCCTTAAGCTTTGTCTTTTACTGTGTACTGTCCTAATATACAAATACTATATTGACATCCATGGGTCATTTATAAATCTTGACAACGAACTTAGCAGCGAGTCACACAAGTTTAGAATATGCTTTTACGGAGAGTGTACATGTCCCAAACATTCGCTTATTTATTTTCACGTGCGCATGCGTACATAGAAATTTCAAATGGTACAGTCAAAAGAGAAAAAATACTAGTAAATTTCGATAGCAAACAGATATAGCTAAACCGATGTATGTAATTGTTATATAAAAATTGTTGCTTTAAAGTTTAAAATTAAAATAAAAACCAAGAATAATAAGTACAGGAAGACCACTATTGCCATTGAATATACTGTAATGTTTTATTTATTTAGGTGAAGTGTAAAATTGATTAAAACGCTAATATTTATATAATTAAGTTTAATTAAAGAAATATGAATTATGAAGAATAATGAAAAATAACTAACACTAAGAATTAACAAATATAAATACTAATTTACGACTAACATATATCAATAAAGACTTAAAAACTAAGATAATTTATTTAAACAATTAGAACTACGCAATATTTATTTCAACAATATTTATATCACTATTTATTTATTTCACTGTCTATTTATATCACGATCTGTTCACTACACGTATCGATACAAGACTGTCCTCGCGATCTTTTGCTTGGGGTATTTATATTAAAACAGTTTATTCTAGAGTATTCTCTGATTCCTTGGAAATCAGAACAATGGGGAGCGAACGGACGTGTTCTGACCTGCTCGCTAGCGGCTGCCGCCCGCGCCGCCGCCCTCGCCGCTACCCTGGGTTCGCTACAATACATATGTATATAACCGAAGCAATGAATGAGAATTGACAAAGGTCTGGCAGGGGAAAATTACGAAAATTAAGGCTTTTGGAGAGAAATAACAACTAACATCTAAAGAAGAGGAAAAAGAAATAGTTTAACAGATTTTTAATGTATAAGATAGGCAAGGAGAGAAACACATGAACATTGTTTGTCTGTATGCGTTTGCGTGTATTTTATTTTCAGAATTACAATACAAAGAACTTAAAAATTGAATTAAAAACACTTAATTTTACGTAATATAACATACCGGGTGTCCTACGAAAAGGTGACATAGGCGGTTACCATGTTAAATTTTAAATAATTGCATTTTATAAAAATATTAAATTTCTAGGTTTACTTACTTTAGTTATAACTACATACATTAATTTAGGTAGTAATATTGTTTCACATATATTGGAACCATTAGTTTGATAAAAAATTATTGAGCTCATTTTAATAGTCTTGTGATATAGGAATTGTTTCCTAGGTACTTTAATATCGTATTTCTTATAGTTCTTAAGATAGAAATGGTGTTCTACTTAAAATGAACACTGTGTATATGACTATATTATACAATGTATTTTTTATTTATTATTACTAGAGACCGGAATTTTAGGCTCTAAAATTATTAAAAATGGGTAGGCAAAATGGCTATTTTTATATCTATTTTAGGCAACAAATTTTTAGAAATAGAAAGAAAATCTGAAAAATGCACGAAAAATTAGAAATATAGAATATTATAATATTCAAAATTTTAAATTTTGTTATTTTGATGTTGCTTATCTACTCGATCAGACAAGACACGACACGACCACACAACTGTATTGGTTACTGGCTGACATATATTATTACTATTTTTACATAAATAATAATATATAATAACAATAACGAACAGTAAATAGTAATGAGAATTCAGGGATTGTTGCAAATTACAAATATACGCTCAATTGTCCTCTGCCAGAACTCGTTAACAGTTAATCTAAACAAAAATACAAAACTTGGAGGATATTTTATTCTCAGCCATTTTGTATAATATATTATTACTTTGCAAAGTTGTGGAAACGAGATATTATCAAATAACTAGATTTTTATCGCCTTTATTCAAGATTGCAGCGCTGGTGGACTTTTCCCATTTTTACAAATTTCAGAATTTTATTAGGGCTCAAAATGAACAAAATTGCCAAATATAAATTCTTCCCGACTTTTTACATGGCAAAGCCTTTTTTGCCTCTATTAACTAGGCTACTTGTAAAAAGGTTATCTTGATTAGTAATGTGATGGCTACATCAGAGTTTTAATATTACATTCCTTACGAACAATAGGGATGGTTGAGTTCTTTATGCACATTTTGGATAGTACAAACGTTTCGCACATATTTCTAAATTTGTAATTCATAAGTGTTCGCTGTGCAGAAAGGTGGCAACCACATTTAAATTGTTTATTACTTACGAACGGTAAGGGTTGCTGAGTTTTATTTAGGGGCACAATTGAGCACAAACGAAGCACAAACGTTTGGTATATGTTTCATCGTTTGTGCTTCACAGGTGGTTGCTAGGCGTGAAATTGGCAACCACATTTAAATTGTTTATTACTTACGAACGGTAAGGGTTGCTGAGTTTTATATAGGGGCACAATTGAGCACAAACGAAGCACAAACGTTTGGTATATGTTTCATCGTTTGTGCTTCACAAGTGGTTGCTAGGTGTGAAGTTGGCAACCACATTTAAATTGTTTATTACTTACGAACGGTAAGGGTTGCTGAGTTTTATTTAGGAGCACAATTGAGCACAAACGAAGCACAAACGTTTGGTATATGTTTCATCGTTTGTGCTTCACAGGTGGTTGCTAGGCGTGAAGTTGGCAACCACATTTAAATTGTTTATTACTTACGAACGGTAAGGGTTGCTGAGTTTTATATAGGGGCACAATTGAGCACAAACGTTTGGTATATGTTTCATCGTTTGTGCTTCACAAGTGGTTGCTAGGCGTGAAGTTGGCAACCACATTTAAATTGTTTATTATTTACGAACGGTAAGGGTTGCTGAGTTTTATTTAGGGGCACAATTGAGCACAAACGAAGCACAAACGTTTGGTATATGTTTCATCGTTTGTGCTTCACAGGTGGTTGCTAGGCGTGAAGTTGGCAACCACATTTAAATTGTTTATTACTTACGAACGGTAAGGGTTGCTGAGTTTTATTTAGGGGCACAATTGAGCACAAACGAAGCACAAACGTTTGGCATAAATTTCATCGTTTGTGCTTTCCGGTGGTTGCTAACTTCACGGACCCGATAATGGGTGGTACCTGCAGTTGCGCAGGGTAGGGCCCAAATCGTGCCACTAGGGCCTTGCGTAAGGCCTTGTCACCATCGCCAGGTTTCCAGGTGGGCACCGGGATTTTCCGTCTGGCGAAAATTTCGGGTGATAAGTTGAACGCAGGTCGGATGACCTGATTAGCCAGTATTACTGGCTTTGTGTAGGGGCGGATCCTGCGGGCGACCCGTCCTTGTATTGGCAGCATGATGGGTTTGCTGCCGGCCCTACCTCCCACCCTACAAGGACGGATTGGTTTCCTCACCCATGGAGCGGCGGTATCTGACATCCTGGTGAATTTGTCTCGGTTAGCAAACTCTGTGCCGTTGTCCGTGATAACCGCACGTGGGCAACCGTATCGAAAAAGTATCAGCTCCTGGAACGCTCGTGTGATGGTGGCCGCGGTGGCTCGTCGAAGGGCTCGGCACTCTACCCACTTAGTCATTCTATCCTGTATTACTAGCAGGTAGTTATTACTCCTTTTTGAAGTGGGTAATGGTCCCATGATGTCCGCGGCTACGGTGTTCCAGGGTTGGTAGATTTTGGGTGGCTGCATCCTACCTGCTGATCCGAGCTGACTCGTTTTGAATTTTTGGCACACCGGGCATTGGCGGACATATCGAGCAATATCACGGAACATTCCGGGCCAGTGGTATCGACTGCTATGCGGGCGGCGGTTTTTGTGATCCCTGCCCCCTCGTAGTCGTGGGCTGCCGCTATCCGCCGATACAGGTTGTTATCACGAATACAGTAGTCGGGCCAGAAATGGGGGTGCTGGCGGACGTCCTCTAGTCTTCGGGAATACCATGTGCATTTGGGTTGCACGGCGTAAATGAGCGGCTTACTGGGTTCGACTTTGGTTAGCGGTTGACGGGACAGAGTATCCGCTACGCGGTTCAACGCTCCTTTCCGATACTGCACCTCAAAGTCGAATTGTTGGAGAAACATCGCCCAATGTGCTAGCCTGCCAGACGGATTCTCTAGCTTATTTAGCTATCGCAGAGCCTGGTGGTCTGTAACGACGGTGAATGGGTAACCCTCAAGGTAGTGTCGCATTTTTTGGATTCCCCATACGATAGCGAGGCACTCTTTTTCCGTGACAGAGTATTTCAATTCGGCTCCGTGTAAGGTGCGGCTGGCGTAGGCGATCACCTGCTCACCAGTTTTGGTGTGTTGTACCAAGACCGCTCCTAGTCCTTCGTTGGCGGCGTCGGTTTGGAGGTAAAAGCGGCGCTTGAAGGCGGGACACCCTAACGTGGGGGCGGTGGATAGGGCCTGTTTGAGTTGAAGAAATGCCTGGGCTTGGTTCTCTCCCCAGACCCATTTCTCCTGTTTTCGGAGTAGTTTTGATAGCGGTTGCGTGATTCGGGTAAAGCCGGGAATAAACCGGCGATACCAAGAAGCAGCCCCTAAAAATTGGCGGAGCTGTCGAAGGTTCTGGGGGGTGGTCATGGCCTGGATAGCCTCGATCTTGTCCGGGTCTGTGTGAATTCCGTCTGGACCGATGATATGACCGAGGTACTGTATGTGGGTTTTTCCGAACTCACACTTTTCGGGGTTAAGACGGAGGTTGGCTGCTTGAAGTCGTTTGAACACTTTTTTCAAGTATTCCACGTGTTCCTCTACGGTGCGGCTGGCCACGATAATGTCATCTAAGTAGGGAATTGCGTACGGATCCATTTCCGGTCCGATGACGGAGTCTAAGAAGCGCTGGAAGGTGGCAGGGGCGGCGTGCAGGCCGAATGGCATTACACGAAACTGAAATAACCCCCTCCCAGGTACGGTGAACGCGGTAAGAGGTTTGCTGTCCTCTGATAGCGGTATCTGCCAGTATCCTTGCTTTAGGTCGAGTGTACTGAAAATGGTGGCTTGCCGGAGTTTTTCCAGGATATTGTGGATGTAGGGAAGCGGGTATGCATCTTTCTCACTGACCTCGTTCAGCCGTCGAAAGTCTATGCAGAAGCGTGGTTTACCATCTTTTTTTCGCACTATCACGGCTGGAGAGCTCCATGCAATCTGCGAGGGCTCGATGACACCATCGGACAAAATTTTCTCGATTTCTTCGTTAATGATGGCCTGCATTTTTGGGTTACGGGGTTGGTAGCGCTGTTTTAAAGGTGTTGCGTCTTTGAGCCAGATACGATGGGTTACTAGTGATGTCGTTCCCCTGAGAGATTTGAATCGGGGCAACTCTTGTTCCAGGAGCGAACGAATCGGTGTCGGGACATCTTGTGGAATACTGATCGCTTGAAGGGAGGCCGGTTTGGTGTTTGTAACGTCGACTTGATTACCCCCGGACCGGATTATAATGTTCATTTCGAACGCTTGGAGGGCGTCCATTCCGAGGATCATAGGCAGGGCTAGCGAGGGGATGCAACCGAGGGAGATTTTCCTACTGACTTCCTGAATGCGGCCTGTGACTTGAAACTCTTCCGTGATACCGATCACGGCTCCATCCGCCATCTGAGCCTGCGTGACCTGGGGTTGGTATCGGTAAGCCCCCTGTTGACTGTAGATTTCGGCGGTATTTGCGCTGATATAAGAGAGGGTTGACCCAGTATCAACAAGGGCTCGCACCTGGTGCTGGCCTACGGTGATGGTGACCCAGAGGCGATTGTCCGTTTCATGGTTGATAGCGGAAACTAACGGGTGTTGTTTTATGACCGGCTGGGTTGTCCGCCTTGCCCAGTCGGTTTGGCGTTTCCCGAACAATGACAATCTCGAGACAAGATGCCAGTTTTACCGCAGCGGGAACAGAATATCTTGGGTGGGTTACGGCATTCTTGTCGCATGTGGCCGGTTTCGCCACAGCGCCAACATGCATGTCGGAGATTGGCCCTAACGGCATAGCTACTAGCCAGACGGTTCGCAGGTGGCGGGTCTACCTGACAGCGGCTGCTAGTCTTCAGTTCACGCTGAAGCTCCTCCAATTCCCGGACTTCTTCCAGATGGGCGTGGACGATAGGGCAGTCTTGACGACGAATTCGTTGACGATACTCTGGTCGAAGGTTTTTGTACAACCGGTAAAGCTGTTGTTCGGGGCTGTTAAATATGATATTTATCGCGCTGTCAATTCTATTTGTCATAGTCAGTGTCACTTATTTTTTATTGTATAAATATGTAGTTACATATGATATTATTGTTTAATGTTATAAAAGAAAAACATAAGTTGTCAATTGTATAGTTTTTCACTTGGTCATATCTATTCTGTTAATAAACCATTCGTTTCTACTATCTATATATATTTATTTGTATACACAGCACGTGAATTATAAAATTCAATAGGTTATGGGCCCAGCAGCGCTATACGTGTTGTAAGATATAGAAAAGTAGAAACTGACAGAATTAGAATATTTATAGCTGGCGGAATTTGAAACGAAGGATCGTGTGAAGAAACAATGGGAGAATACATCGATCTTAAGAATTTATCCAAGTTTAATGGATCAAATTTTCAGGCCTGGAAGTTCCAGATGAGAACTATCTTCATAGCTAATGATATACTGGATATCGTTGTAGGCACTGAAGTCAAGCCGGAAGATACAGATGAACGGAAAATATGGCAACGCAAGGATGCAAAACCTATGTTCATTTTGTCATCTTCAATGGATCCGGCGCAACTGAATTATTTAATAACATGCGAGTCATCTGCACAAATGTGGACAAAATTACGCACAATTCACGAACAGCAAAGTACAGCCAATAAATTGCTGCTTATGACCAAATTCCATGATTACAAAATGTCTGTAAATGATTCGATTGCGGAACATATCGCGAAGGTGGAGAATATGGCACGGCAATTAAAAGATGTCGGTGAAAGCATGTCTGATGTCACTGTTATGGCAAAGCTCCTCGGAAGTCTACCATCAAAGTACAATGCATTTGTTACAGCATGGGACAGTGTAGCAATTTATGATCAGATTCTTCCAAATTTAGTTTCACGATTAATCAAAGAAGAAAGTAGAATGTCGGCAACTGAAGAAATAACAACAGCATTATCGGCAGTAAATATTAATAAATCGAATAAAGCAGACAATACGAATAAGTCACGTAAAGATGAAGAATGTTATTACTGTCATAAGAAGGGACACATTGCTCGAAATTGCCGAAAGAAGCAACAGAAGTCAAAACAATCATTAAATATAAATGCTTTTTCAGTTTATACAAATCTCCAAAATGTTGATGAAAAATATACGTGGTATCTTGACAGTGGAGCTTCACAACATATGACATTCCAAAAACAATGGTTTCATCAATTTATAGAAAAGAGCAATGAATATGTTTCAGTAGGAGATGATCATGCGTGCGAAGTTAAAGGACATGGAACAATTTACATTAAAAGATTTGTAAATGACACTTGACTAGATGGAAAGCTGGAAAATGTTTTATATGTGCCGTCTCTGGCAAAGAATCTATTTTCAGTGGGAGTTTGTACAAAGAAAAATTATAAGGCTGTTTTTGACGCTAATCGCGTAATTCTGTATCAAGCAGGTGCACAAAAGGCCATAGGAATAATGCAAGAGAATAACTTGTACAAAATGTTATTCCAGGTAATCCCTATTAATCAAGTATGTGTAGCTGAAATTTCAGATGCAAAACTGTGGCATGAAAGACTGGGGCATATCAATTTTAACTTCATTAGACAGTTAAAAGATCAAGAATTGCTTCAAATTGGCGAAATACCGAAGAAAGCTGATTTCTTTTGCGAGGCCTGTCAATATGGAAAGCAATATAGGTTCCCGTTCAAAAAAGAAATTCCTCCACGTTCATCTTTTCCTGGAGAAGTCATCCATTCAGACATATGTGGTCCGATGTCTGTACAATCAGTGGGAGGTTCGAAATACTATGTAAATTTCAAAGATGATGCTACAGGTTTCAGAAATGTTTATTTTATTAAACATAAATCTGACGTTTATGAAAAGTTCAAAGTATTCTATGCACTAATCAAAAATAAGTTTCAGCATTCAACTAAAGTACTAAGAGTTGATAATGGCAAGGAGTATATCAATCAATCTATGAATCAGTATCTTGCGAATGAAGGAATACAGATTGAAACAACTGCTCCATATACTCCTGAACAGAATGGTCGTTCGGAGCGCGACAATAGAACAATCGTTGAGTGTGCCAGATCAATGCTCCATGCAAGAAATCTCGAAACTTATCTTTGGGCAGAAGCAGTGCATACAGCGGTGTACATTTTAAATCGAATACCTTCTTCCAGACTTGCAGGTAAAAGTCCCTATGAAATATGGATGAAGAAGAAACCATGTCTAAGTCACATTAAAATTTTTGGATCAGAAGCATTTGTACATATTCCTAAAAATCTCAGACGAAAATGGGACAAGAAGTCAAAGAAGCTAATCCTTGTGGGCTATGATCAAGAGTCTTCCAATTATCGCCTGTTTGATCCTCAAACCAGAAGAATTACTGTGTCAAGAGATGTCGTGTTCAATAAAAAAACAAATGACAGTATTTTAATGACTAAAGAAGACGAAATAGTAGTACCTATGAGCATCTGTTCAGATTTTAACCCAAAACAAGAAATTTCGAATACAGAAGAGAAAGAAGAACAGAAAATTAACGAAATTCTTCAGAAAAATCAGAAATATGAACTAAGAAGTAGACAAGAAATCAAGAAACCTGTAATTTATCAGGCTAACTATGTAGAACCAAGAAGTTATAGTGAAGCTTTATCACTTCCAGATAACTCAAAATGGGAAAGCGCGATTCAAGACGAGCTGAATGCGCACGAGAAGAATGGAACATGGAAATTGACAGAGTTACCTTCAGGAAAACGAACAGTAGGCTACAAATGGGTATTTAAAATTAAACAGTCGTCTCCTGAAGACAATCCTATTTACAAAGCACGATTGTGTGCTAAGGGCTTCACACAAAAATATGGGGTTGATTATGAAGAGACTTTTTCACCAGTGGTTCGATGTCAAACGGTGCAGTATCCTGGACATCACAGAGGCAGAAAATGGTGTCCCTGAGCACTACAGAGTCAGAATATGTCGCTGCCTGTTTAGCATCAAAAGAAGTTGTTTGGTTAAGACAATTGTTAAATGATATCGGACACACATTTATTAGACCAACTACTTTATATGTTGATAATCAAAGTGCAATCAAATTAGTAAAAAATCCAGAATTTCATAAAAGGTCTAAGCACATTGATATCCGCTATCATTTTATTCGTGAAAAATTCTGTGAGGGTACTTTATGATATTTTTACGAAACCTTTGCCTACAAGTAGAATTGAAAAGTTAACTGTAAAAATTGGCAATTTATGTATTAGCGATGCGCTCAAAAAGTGGGAGTGTTAAATATGATATTTATCGCGCTGTCAATTCTATTTGTCATAGTGACAGTGTAAGTCAGTGTCACTTATTTTTTATTGTATAAATATGTAGTTACATATGATATTATTGTTTAATGTTATAAAAGAAAAACATAAGTTGTCAATTGTATAGTTTTTCACTTGGTCATATCTATTCTGTTAATAAACCATTCGTTTCTACTATCTATATATATTTATTTGTATACACAGCACGTGAATTATAAAATTCAATAGGGGCTGTACCCTCCGTGCCGTCTCATCACTGTTTGGAGCTCAGTGATGTAGTCTTGGGCAGCTTCATTGACGCGATGTAGGCGTTAGTTGATGCGCTCCTCGTATTGATATTTCATCTCGGGAATGAAATACCGGGTGAACTCCTCTCTGAAACCGGTCCAGGACGAGAGTGTGAGACGGTGCTTGCGGTACCATAGTATCGCATTGCCCCGGAGGAGTTCTGGCAGGGTGGTGAGCAGTTGATCGCCGGCTATACCGTAACTAATCTCTAGCTCTTCGAGACGTTCCAGAAACATAATAGGATCGGATTTCCCGTCGAATTGCACGTTCCATTTCCTTACTGTTTCGCATAAATGGACAGGAGTTCGATAGGTTTCAATGGCGGGCTCATCGTTTTGAGTCTCCGTTGCCTGCTCGATGGTAGCTGGTTTGGTAGTGTCTTCCCGGATAAATGCTACTAATCGTTCCCGTAGCGTAGCTACATTCCCCTCAGTGTCGAGATTGAGACGTTCTAATTCCTCTTGTAAGCTTTCTTTACTGAGCTCGTACACCCAGGACGTCTTGGCTGCTCTCCCATCCGTCATGGTGTTCTACTTGAAGGTCCCTGTTCGAGCGCCAATTTTCTGTAACGTGTCTTGGTGAACACGTCACAGGAATGTTGGTGACGGTGCTCGGGCGCCAACGGTCCGGATAGCAGGACGGAGAAATTCGGGTCGTTGTTATTAAATAAAACACCAGTCTTGGATGTAAAAAAGGACGTCCCTTTATTAGAGTATGAACTGAGGTACCGCAGGGAGGGGGGCTGTAAGAGGAGGCGACTTGGGAAGTAAAGGGAACCTGGGAAACGGGTTTATGTAGCAACGACGCCGAGCGTCGGGGCGGCGACACTGATAGCGATGGCCTAAAAATAGGCGGCAAGTACGGGCAGTTATCGTAATTCACTTTAGTGGGGTCAGTTACAATCGACGCGGGGCGTCCCGACGGCGATGCGAGGGATGTGGTGAATCGACGGTGATGTCACCCGGCCAGGTGTACGGGCCCTGGATACACGCAGCCTCGTGGACGTCGGCACCCGGGTAAACACACCGGCGGTACCGCGTCTTCGAGACGGTTAGTTAACAACGGGCTACTACAGCGAACTTGGTGTATCGGGAGGAAATTTGGTGTTCGCGGCAAGTGTCTTCGGGAGTGACCTGGATATGTACGCAGCCTCGTGGTCTCCGATACCCGGGTATACACGCCGGCAGTATAGAGACGTTTGAAACGGTAACACTTGCAACGGTTCGCCGGGCACCAGGTGATGCGCACGCAAGGGTGAAGCAACGAACTCGTCGTGTTGGCTTTGGATTGACACGCAACCTCATGGTTGTCGACGCCCGGGTGTACACACCGGCGGCGTCTAGACGTGGAAGCGGTTAAACTCATAAAAAGCCACGACGACGGGCAATACAATAACGGCTAAACTTACGGCCCGGTTGTTCTGTGAACAGTTACACTATTTGTAAGAAGCGGCTCGTTCGTGGTGGCCCTGGATTGACACGCTACCTCGTGGTTGTCGACGCCCGGGTACACAGGCCGGCAACGTCTAGACGTAGAGGTGGTTAACTCACAACGAGCCACGAGGAAGGAGATAGTCAAAACAATGGGGCCAAACTCTTGAGGTAGTGACTTACGTGGAGAACTCACGGAATAGACGGTTATATGGTAAAAACACGGAAATGCTCACCTGGTGAATTTGTCTCGGAGATGCTACTAGGTCTAAACACTAGTAATCGCCAGCTAGCACTGTGTCAACAGCCTTTCGTCCCTGGTTTTTATACGTTTTAGTTTAATTAAGCGGGTAGCTACTGGCTAACTCAGTAGCCGGGTTAGAATTCGCGTTTAGACGAGATAGTTCGTAGCTTACAGATATATTTTGTGACGTTCTATTTTGTCACAACCTTCTACAGTTTTCCATTAATATACCAGTAAATAGTAAGATGTCAAAGCGTAAAATTCTATCTATAATCTTTCAGATTTATGACCCATTGGGGATCATAGGTCCTCTAACCATAACCGCAAAAATATTCATTCAAGAATTATGGAGATTACTTATAAATTGGGACGATGCAGTTCCGCAAGATTTGGAAACAAATTGGATAAATTTTTGGAACTCACTTCAAGTAGTCAAGAAATTGAACACCACCAGAAATGTCAACGCTAGGAATATTTCACATCAGATCATTTTACATGGATTTAGTGATGCTTCAGAGAAGGCGTATGGAGCATGCGTATACGTTTTATCAAGAAATGAGGACGGTGAATTACAATCAAATCTACTATGCTCAAAATCAAGAGTTGCACCACTGAAATCCGTTTCATTGCCTCGCCTAGAGTTAAATGCTGCGTTGATACTTACACGGCTCGTTTCTCTTGTCCAACGAGTATTAACACAAAATATTTCAGAAGCTCACTGCGGCAGTGATTCTACAATTATGTTGTACTGGATAAGAACTTCCCCAAGTAATCTCAAGACGTACGTAGCAAACAGAGTAGCTGAGATACAGGAGCTGTCCTTAGGCTCTAGTTGGCATCATATTCCAACGAAAAATAATCCAGCTGATTATCTTTCAAGAAGAGTTCCTCCTGATAAACTTTTGACATTAGATTCTTGGTGGCACGGCCCTGACTGGCTAATAACACGCGAATGGCCATCTCAAGTCATACCACCGCTGGATGAAATTCCTGAACAGAAACATGTGGTAACTTTGACAACAATACCCATCGAAACTGATCTGTAGAGGAAACTCTCATCATTTACCAAACTGCAAAGAGTAGTGGCTTATTGCTACCTTGTTTATTACAAAGCTAAGAAGATAATGAAACCCGGACCGTTGTCAGTTGAAGAACTCGAAATAGCTCATACGAAAATTCTTCAATGGACTTAAGACGAAGTCTTCCCTCAAGAAATTAAAAGATTACGTTCGGGAAAACTAATCAGTACCAGAAGTCCGCTTTTACCACTGAAACCATTTTTAGATAATGATGGCCTCATAAAGATAGGTGGACGTTTGCAGAATGCGGACGTTCCAGTCGAACAGAAGCATCCCCTTTTACTGCCTTTAAGAAATCACATAACAGAGATCATCATACGCGCGGAACATATTAGACTTCTTCATTGCGGACCTCAACAACTTTTTTGTTCAATACGGTTCAAATATTGGCCATTATCTGGAGGAAGGGAAGTTAGAAAAATCACGAGAAGCTGTATTCCGTGCTTTCACTACAGACCAAAAGTCCCTGAGGTTATTATGGCAAATTTACGTGAATGAAGAGTAACCACTTCAGTTTATCCATTCGAGACGGTTGGTATAGCCATTTCAGGTACGCGAAAGCAGAAGACGAGGTAGAATTCCAACCACAAAAGGATATGTCGCCGTTTTCGTTTGCTTCTCTACCAAACCTGTACATCTGAAGATGGTGAGCGACCTAAGTTATTTTTAGCGGCTTTGCGAAAATTCGTGGCAAGAAGAGGTCTTTGTAAAGTCATTTATACGGACAACGCAACGAATTTCTTAGGAGCGTCAAGAGAGTTCAAGGATGTTTTTTATTTTTTGTCGAATAACAAAGATGAATTAAGCACCAGACTCACATCTCAGAGAATTACATGGAATTTTATTCCTCCAAGATCACCACATTTTGGTGGCCTGTGGGAGTCGGCGGTAAAGTCAGCAAAAAAGCATTTGTATACTGTAGCAAAAGGCCTTCTTCATACGTAGAATATAGTACTTTATTAACAGAAATCGAATCGGTTTTAAATTTTCGACCTCTTACACAATTATCTTCTAATCATAATGATTTTTCCGCTCTAACCCCCGCACATTTCCTTATCGGAGTTGCTCTACAACAACCAAAAGCTTCGTGGGTGTTTCAGATAATTGCCTTTCTCGGTGGCAACATCTTCAGAAGTTGAAGCAGCATTTTTGGCAGAGGTGGAAACGAGAATACCTGCACCAGCTTCAAACACGAACGAAATGGACTACAGGAAACGAGAATTTGAAACCTGGAGCTCTCGTTTTGATGATAGAAGACAATACTGCACCATTGCACTGGCCACTTGCTCGAGTCACAGAGACGTTTTCAGCCTCTGATGGCTTTGTACGAGTTGTAAGCGTGAAGACATCGACCGGTATCTACAAACGAAGCGTTAAGAAACTGTGCGCATTGCCATAAAACATTTGATTATTATATTATTCAACATTTACATTATTTAAGTTTATTTAACTCGTTCCGAAATGTTAATTTTAATTAGAATTTGTAAATCAATCATATTTTGAAATAATGTATTTCAAGGCGGCGGAGAATGTTCATGATTGCTATAAAAAAATAATAGTTTTTGTTATATATATATATATATATATATATATATATATAATTATATATATATATATATATATATATATATATATATATATATATATATATCT
The DNA here is from genome assembly GCA_035578165.1 of Stenolophus ochropezus. Classification (NCBI taxonomy): domain Eukaryota; kingdom Metazoa; phylum Arthropoda; class Insecta; order Coleoptera; family Carabidae; genus Stenolophus; species Stenolophus ochropezus. The sequence goes on along the minus strand of JAQOWZ010000003.1, from coordinate 50,403,427 downwards.
GTTTCATCCGATCATTATCATATCAAGCCTTCCAAACCACGGGGAAGCTGTTCATAACCGTTTTTTCACCAAGCACATGGTCTAACCTAATTCCGAGACCACGTGCCCGGACAAGTGACAGTTCCAGATTCACCTAAAAAACCATGCTCATAAAACATCACCCTGTTACCAATAATCACATTAAACATCTCTGCGTAAAATGTATATTTTCACAGTTATACAACTCTACAAAAAGCTGTCAAAGACACCTCCAAGACGCCACTGTGCAGATGCGGCAAATATCCGTACTTCCGACCGAAGTCGAGATTCAAATGTTCAAAGAAGTCAAATATAATTTGTGAAATATTCTAAAATAACATAAAATGTAATATATTATTTTGTAAAACGCAGGGAAGTCAAACAACGACATTTAGAATAAAATTAAATTTTATTAAACAGAAATAACAATATCTTAGAACTCTCCATCTTTGTCGTACAATTTGTTTAAACGAGTTTAATTAGTAATCGGGGTATAAATACGGCCTCCGGGGCTGAGCATGATCAGTTGTTTACTAGCTTCTGATGATGACTTGTTTACTAGCTTCTGATGATGACTTGTTTACTAGCTTCTGATAGCGACCTAAACTGAGTTCTTTAGCGATAACTGTGATTTATCTCCGAGACACACAGATCTAACGACCGACCTTTTGTAGGTAAGACCGTATTACCGTCCTGACCGCTAACCTCGACGAGTAGAACTTTAAGCTGGCGTTCAGTTTGGTGATACTCGTCGTCCTGACTCCGACCGTTGACCACCACGACGATACCACCTGAAGCTGGCATCCAGTTTGGTAGTATTCTTCTTCCTGACCAGAAATGTTACAGACATCCGCAATTGCGGAGCATTCGCATAAGTTTTCAGCTCCGCATCCGCATCCGCCATCCGCATCACTCGATGCGAATGTAATGCGAATGTTGAAGCATGCGCAATTAGATGGTGAAGACTTTTTTATGCGCTTGAGATGTCGCCAACTTGCCACTGTTTCTTTTGCAATCAGGTAGCGTGATAAGCGAAGTGAATACTGGCCCTTCGTCTCACTGTACATATGCAATTTGTTCATTAAATTTAATTTTTTATTATTTGTGATGTCTCCGCCTACAAAAAGTGAAATCTGGCGTTATTTCAAAGTGATAGATGTAGACAGTGCAAAGTGTAATAGTTGTGGCAAAATATATTCTCGGAAAGGACGCACTACTAAGTCTCTGAAAAACCATCTAAGATCAATTTATCCAGAAGAATATATTATATTTGAAAAAGCTGAACAGGAACAGAAGAACAAAACTATAAAAATATCAGAGGCTACTTTAAAGACTCCACGACAGGAAGCCAAAAAACAGATCTCTTTACAAGAATCCATGCAAAAATCAAAACAATGGGACAAAAATGATTCTAGATCTCAAAACATTGACAATCGTATTGGCGAAATGATTGCATTACAAGACTTGCCATTTAATTTTGTAGAGGGAATTGGGTTTCGCAGGTTAATGCATACTGTGGCGCCCCAGTACAATTTGAATGGTCGTACCTATTTCACAGCTCATGTATACAATATTTTGTATGAAAAAGTTGCCAAAGCAGTACAACTGCTTGTTAATGACTTAGAATACATGGTATTTACGACTGACATATGGTCTGAGCCTAGTGCGAACGTCTCACTTCTTAGTTTGACGTGCCATGGTATAACGTGAAACTTTACTCGATTAGCAATTGTACTAAAATGTGAAACGTTCGATGGCAGACATACAGGTGAGTTGTGACAGTAAAAGTATTTTTTGTAACTTATGTAATTTGTTATATTACTTTACAGGTGATATTATTGCAGAAAAATTTGAGGCAATGCTCAATGAGTGGAATATTTTGAAACAACAAGTTCATTGCATGATACGTGACGAAGGCTCTAATATGAAAAGAGCAATGCTTTTATCATCTTTAATCGATATTGACTGCACTGCCCACAAGATACAAATTGCTGTACGAACTGGGGTAAACTCAAGTCAGAAGCTTTTGGATCTTGTTAATAAGTGCAAACAAATAGCACGGCATTTTAGTCACTCTACTATAGCGCAAGACCATCTAAAGAAAATTCAAGAAAGATTAACTCAACCTGTACTGAATGTACTGCAAGATTGTACTACTAGGTGGAACAGTACATTTTATATGTTTGAGAGATTTTTGAAAATCAAGGATGTTCTTTGTCTTTACGCGAACGAAAAACCTATTACTTCTCTCGTGCCCGACGAATGGATGTTGATGGAATCGTGCGTGGAGTTGCTGGAACCATTTGAAGATGCTACACGAGAATTAAGCAGTTCGCATGATATGATTTCATCAGTGATACCCATTATATATACGTTGAGAAAAAATATTGATGAACAATTGGCAGCAGCAGAAGGCGATAATACGATGAAAATTATTATCACAGCTGTAAAAAATGAACTCATAAATAAGTTTGGCGACTTGGAAAATGAATTTATATATACAATAGCGACATATTTAGAACCACGATACAAGCATAAATTCTTCAGTGTAATTCTAACAGAAAAAATTGAGGCCGAAATATTAACACTATGCAAATGCAACAGTGAAAAAGACGAGTGTGAAAATCCTGAAAAGAGGTTAAGGTCTTCATCATTATCGCCTTCGAGAAGCAGCGACTCATATCCTTCAGCTTCAACTAGCCAGGAATCTATTACAACTCATAAATCCAGTTTACAAAGTAATCTCGCTATGATACTTGATTCCTCAAGTGAAGATGAAGCTACACCTTTTCCAACGTCTGATTTAATAATAAAGTCGCAATTAAAATTGTATTCTAAAGAGAAACGAATACACGTTACTCAAAATCCACTTGAATGGTGGCAGAATAAACCTCAGCTATATGGCATATCTGGTTTAGCTCGGCGATATCTTTCACCGCCACCAGCAAGTGTACCCAGTGAGCAGCTATTTAGCAGTGCTGGTATTATTTATTTACCACTAAGAAATCGGTTGCATGGAAAAAAGCAGCAAAATTGTTATTTTTAAAAAACTTACCCTTACTTAACTTTAATTATTAGTTTAAAAGCTGTCATTAATATTATTTAAGTTACAAATAAATATATAAGTATTACATACTTACATTGTTTTCTATACATATATTATTAATAAAATTTTAGTACCATTCTCATTTTTTTTTAAATCTGCATCCGCATCCGCATCTGCGGATGTCAAGTGAGAAAATCCGTATCCGCATCTGCATCTGCAGATGTCACAAAAATCAACATCCGCGGCAACACTGTTCCTGACACGACCGCGACCCATTCCTACAGTAAAGCCTCAAGCTGGTATCTGGTTTGGCTGTACCTCCTTTCAGACCGTGATAAATTCAGACCGCGACTACGACCGTGACTTCCCAGCGTTAACGTCGTATGGAACTGAAGGATCTACAATAAAAACTTGTTTTTTTAGTAATTCTGGGTTTTATTGTTATCACCCTGGCCTAACCGACCTAGAGCTCCCGTGGCACATTATTTTTCTTCCAGGAGCCGCTGTTTGGCGCCCGAGAAAAACCCGACGACCTGGAGAAAAACCACGACATCACGGTCCGACAAGTAGCAGCGGCCCAACTGATCGTCACAAATTGGCGCCCGCGAGCAGGGACACGTCACAATATATATATATATATATATATATATATATATATATATATATATATGTATATATATATATACATATATATATATATATTATATATATATATATATATATATATATATATATATATATATATATATATATATATATATGTACATTACAGATTACTTCAAATTAAATTATAATTATTAAAATACAACAATAAAGCAGATATGACTTTCGAGTTTTCGCTTTTAAAAGTTGTTGTGGCTTTGAGGTCGCAGTATTCATATCACCGGTTGTTTCTTTTACACAATGCAGTGTAGTGTGCAATGTGGGGTGCTTCGTATGACAGTAGTGGGTCCATGGTAATTTACCATTCCTATTAGTTTTACGTCGTTTGCTGTATTGAACGGATGCCGCAGTTCTTGCTTATTTTTCTTTAGCGGTACAACATTGTAATTCCTTTGCTCGTTGTACGGTTCTATAGCAATTATCATCCCTACAACAAAATATATACAGGGTGTTGACTCGAACACCCGAACATAGGAATTTAACATGTAAAATCATACTTTCGTAGTTTCCTGCTTCTTTAATTATTTGAGATAAAAAAGCTTCAAATAACAGTTGTAGCGCATAAATTTACACATCTGAATCAATAAGCAAAATTAATTTTACGTCTCGTAAGCTCAGAAATTTTTTAATTCAGAATTAATTTATATAAAATTGTTCCCTTTCAATGTAATATCAAATAATAATACAAATAAACTAATGCAGCAAATTTAACAGATAAATCGTTAAACATTTGTTCATTTTTGTCTCAATTCCATGGCTACTGCTATTTGATGATTTACGTCATTTTCAGACCTAATTTCTAAGCTTACAAAGCAAGTAAAATTGGTTTTGCTTATTGATTCAGATGCAATATTTTATACTCTACAATTGTTATTTGAATATATTTTACCTAAAATAATTAGGGAAGCAGGAAATTACCAAAATATGATTTTACATGTTAAATCCCTATGTTCGGGTTTCGAGTAAACACCCTGTATATAATAAAAAATAGTCACAAAATATTGTGTAAACAGCAGATTTTATGACTTAGAAAATATATTATGTAAAAGTTAGTAAAATAAATCAAATTATACGAAAAAGTCGACTAATTTCTATGGAATATTTCTACGCAAGTGCAAGTATATCGGGACCGAGTCTTAACTAATTCATCTACTTGTGTGCGGCATATACCATCATATTTGTCATTGGAGCATGGTGTATTTTGTAAACTATTCATCGCTGTTTCTAACACTTCCTGTTCTTCCGACGAAGTAAGTAGTAAATTGATATTAATTTGTACACGGCCGAAGATTTTTCGGCGTTCGCAACCTTTACTGCACCTCGTTGTTTCCGTAAAAGTTGGATGATTTTGTAATAGGCGCTCGATAAGACATTCAACATTTATACTACATACCAAGTGGTATGTATTACTATTCGCAATTTTCGTCTTATGCCCGAATTGTAAAAGCAGCTTTGTCCGAAGTCTATATATGTGACCTGATAATTTTTCTATTAATGAAAAAAAGGGTCGCTTTCACAAGTAAGTAGCTGCAACAAAACATCCGACAATAACATTTAGATTATCATTTATAATAAATAGTATTATATAGGTACATGAATTTAAAATTATTTTTTTTAAATCGGCATGGAAATCCTCATTTGTTGACTAATTTGAGTCTTGAAAGTAAAATTTCCATGACTAGTCTTGAAAGTAAAAATTTTCATGACTAGTCATTTTTACTTTCTACTGTCCGTAGGAACAAACACAAATAACAGGAATACCCAACAATTTTTTAAAAACTTTATTTAGATATTACAAACTAATTTTATATATTGATTTTAACAAAGAAAACAGCTCTGATTTCAACAATGAAAAAATTTATTTAGGTTTTAAAAGTGCAAGGTTATGTTAATGTAACATATTTAGAAGCAAATTATTTGATTTTAACATAGAAAATAGCACTGATTACAACAATGAAAAAATTTATTTAGGTTTTAAACAATGTTTGTGAACTAATTATATATATTTATGTGAATATTTGTATTGTTAGCATTTGTGACATTTATCGAAGGTAAGGTAGGATCTTTCTTGAACGATGAAATGTCAATAGTATTTTTCTCAGTACTTTCAGTTATCGAATTTTCCAAAACGAATTTCTCGTTATTATCCGCAGTTCTTGTTTCACAAATTCCACCTTGAATCCTTCTAGCAATTGTGCATTTATTTTCCATAGATTCAGCTATGTAGCCTTCAGACACACTGGTAGAACTCCATCCGCCATGCCGCTTAAGATCGGATATATCGCCGCCTGCATCAACCAACAAAGTTGCCGATGTCCGACGTAAGCAGTGTCCGGTATATTCAGTACAATTCGGTAAAGAAAGAAAAGCCGCTATTTTAGCAGGTGTCGCCCCAAACGTATGTACGCCCACAGCTTGAACGCTACATTTGCCTTTCTTGTAATTTATAAATAAACGCCTATGTGGTGTATGAGGTGGACGTAATGCTAAATATTTGCGATAAAGGCCCAAGTTACTTTGCTTGTTTCCGTCAACAACAATAAAGCGTCTTGCTTTGTACGTTTTAGAATCAGGAATTGTGACAATTAACACAGAGCCTTTATCATTTATGTCATCAATCGTCATTTTTGTTAATTCGTCACAACGACATGCACCCGCTAAACCAAAAATTAATACAACCTGAAAAAAATTAAGTATTAGATCCATTTATGTACAATAATTGTGATCACTTACTTTCATCATTAGATAATCTTCATCAGAAGCTTTGAGAATAAATTCATCTACTTCGTTTCTAGAAAACACTCTGGATTTTTTTGCTTGATGTCCCACAGATGCTTTTTTAAGATACGCTTTCAGTTTGGGAAAATTACCAATATTCATGTTTTCTTTAACTAATAGCATGGATCGTAACATGGAATATACTCTCCATAGGGTGGACGATTTATATTTCTTATTTGCCTCTGCTATATAAACTAGAAGGACGTCTTCACTAATTTGATTCACTTTTCTAATGCTGCACCACTTTTTGAATTTATCGTACTCCTTTTCGTATCGCTCTTTGGATTTTTTTGGTAGTAAATCTGCCACAGCGGAATTCGCAGCTTCAGTTATGTCCATCGGTACTTTATCTTCACCATCAAAATCACCTTCGCATTGCGACATCGTTTTCAAAAGAAAAATTACTGGTAGCAAGAAAGCAAACACAACACCACGTCAAAATTTTTTAATAATAAAATTTGTTTCTTTGTTTCCTAGTCATGACAACGTTTTCTAAAATTTGTCACAGCTCTTATGATTTATGCAAACCTAATTTTTTCTATAATTTTAAGCTTCTATAATTACCGATTTAAAAAAAAAATACATCACGCGTCATAAAAATGTCTCTGCTTGACTCAGAGGCTTTGAAGAAATGCTCGGACGCTGCGCATCCTCGCATTCTTCAAACAAGCCTCCTCGTCTGCAATGAAACATTTCATGACTTGTAATGTAATATACTATATTATTAGGCATAGTTAATTTAGAGGGTAATGATTTTTTTATAAAAACAAATTTTAGCAAAAATAGCAATCGTTTGTAAGTACAGAAGTTAAATGATATGAATATATATGAACGATAAAAAGGACAGATATAAATTAATAATAACCTTTCAAATCTTCGTTGTCAACTGCTCCGACTAGTAAGACTTGAAAGCAACTATCGAATGCACAAGTATTCGATAATACAATTAATTCGTTGCCAATTTTATTCTCATGTAAGTCCATACTGTTAGCATTTTTTATAACAGGTAATTTCGTGTGGGCCGTCCATGTCAAGGAATCTTTAATTTTCTCCTTACTTTGGCCCAAGTACAAATTACCTCTCGCGCAGTTCTTCCCATTGTACATGTATAGCAATTACGTCGCAAACCATACCCTTCTTCTCCATTGTATGGTGCAGAACGTAGATCGATACCATGTACTGCCTTGCCACATACAATACACGTATGTGCACCATCTGGTAAATAGCCGTCTGCACACACTGGACACGTTTCATGGAATGCGTCATCCAAATCTTCCGTCGTTCTTGATTCTGGTTCCGACGAAGCATGTTCTACACAGTTCTGAAAATTAGCGTTCACAATTTTCATTTTACACGACAGATACTCCAGGTGGCGTTGTAAAAATACATCAGCCCACAATCGTGGATAATTTTTAAAAAAGATGTTTTTTTAATTTGCTGAATTCGCTTTCACAACTTGAGAAGATGCTGGAATTCTGCTATATTCAAAATCAGTCGTTCTACAATTCGACCAAAGAGGAAGAAGATAGAAAGGATTAATCCTTTCTGCGGACAACCTGGATTCATAGCATATTGTGATTTGTTATTTTCTAAATGTTTCGTTCATGTTTGGTTAGTGGTTTATTATTATTGAAAATGTTGTTTAAATTTGGTTGTGATTTTGATGTGAGAGTAATATTATGATTGTTAAGTGTTTTGCTTAATTTTTTATGTGTCTGATGGTGATATGGAATAGATATATATATTTTTGTTTGTGTTTTGTACATTTGTAAATTTCGTTGTTAATAATGTGTCTATTTTTAGTATTGTTAAACATTTTCTCTAAATTTGCAAGAGGGTATTTATTATTTAAACATATTTGTAATATTGTTTGATATGATTTATTAAAATCAAATTGTGATAGAGGGGTGGAGAGTAGTCTATGTAACATGAAATTAAATGCCGTTTCTTTGATTTTTGGGTTGTGATAAGAATTGTAATAAGAGATGATTATGTCAGTCGTAGTAGGTTTTCTGTAAATATTGTATGTTATTTTATTATTATTCTGTTTATTTTGTTATTGTTTTCTATTTCTAGTGAAAATTGAATATTGCAAATTTTGTTGATGTTATTGTGGAATTGTATTAACTTTTATTTAATAAAATGTCTTCTACGTATCTTTCCCAGAGAATTATATGTTTATTAAGAGGGTCTTGCATGATTTTTTGTTCTAAGTCGTCATTGTATAGATTGGAAAGTAGTCCACTGAGAGGGTTACCCATGGCTAAGTTATCTTTTGATTTGTATGTATTGTTATGAAAATTAAAGAAATTTTAATCGGTGATAATTTTAAACATTTCTATTAAGTTATTTATATCTAACGGTGTGAGATTGAATTTTTCAATAAAAACTTTATTGTTTGATAGAAAATTTGTTAATAAATGAAGAGTTTCAGTGATAGGAATAATTGTATAAATTATCTATAACTATATCAAAAGATGCCATTATAAATTTTTTATGTGGAAAATTATGTGTTTTGTCTTTAATATGATTAATAAGTATTTGAGAGTTTTTTATAGATTAGTGGGATGTGTATGAGGTATTGAGGCGTCTCGTATGGTTTGTTTAATAGATTGAATGTTTTTATTTAAATGTAAATTTTGTCTATATTTATGTATACTGCTTCTACTTACCGAATCATTGCACCATCACCTCGCAAACCTAATATACTAAAACTTTTAATTGATATCGAAACACAATCCAACACCATTTTTAAAATAAGTACTTACACAATATTATATACACAATATGTAACATCTAAACTAAATTTACTATAACACAATTACAACAAAAAATATTTATAACCTATGTATTTCAGCTTGGGCCTGATGATGACATATAAGTCGAAATCGATTGCCTAATAGAAAGATTATAAAAAACACTGATTTATTTATCCTATCCAAAGCACACTGATATGGAATCTTTCATCGAATATATTGAATCAATGAAGATATCCACCAAATTCCAACAGCTGAAATTCACACTAAACAAACGACACAAAATACAACAACACTTAAATTTTTTACACACATGCCGTTCGAATAACATCACTCCAAAATTTTTAAAAATAAATTTCAAGAAAAAAACTATACGTAAGCAAGAAGTGGAGATATAACGAAAAATCCTAAGACAAGATATTAGAAAACAAGAAAACATCAGCACCATCATCGACACTAAACTAAAATTCTTTCATAGATACCTACAACAATTTTTACACTACATAGAATACGACATTCTCATTTCAACCTTAGAAGAAGAAATAAAATATGATAACTACTGTGACGAAGTGCTAGTCAAAAGGACACTTACCTGCCCCCGTCAGTGCTCCAAGCAGTCACTAGCACCTGACTCCACGAGGTTCGAACCGCACATCGGGTTAAAGCGAACCTACCGTCCGGAACAGTAGCCGCCGACCGCTACGAACACCGTCATAAGGCTATACAACAACTCCAGCAGCCTCCCGAATTGCCAGAGAGCCGCCGAAAAATACTTTGGCAGAAACACGTTGCACGCATCAGAATTTTAAGACCACGTGGGATCAAATTTTTACAAACAGTTTCACCTATAACCACAGAGCTGGAGACCATAGTAAAGACTTTGTAACACTTACCGATTCTCACTTCCTAGTTTTTCTTGCTTTTTTACAGTTTTTCATATTCAACCACTTGTCAGCTGAGCCACCGACTGCGCATGTCCGTATGCCAACTTCAGAAACAACAGTTCCTGAGACCAAAATCCCGTTCTACATTTTACAAAAATATGTAAATGAGATCAGAATAAATATGAAACTCTGGAAAGCTAAGGGAAATGATTTCACGATTTTTATAATAAAATTCAATTTATTAGACAAAAACGACAACACAAAAAAGACCAGTCTTTCTCACTTTAAAATCGGTAGCTGCATGTTTAATTAAAATTCGGGTATAAATACGACCGCCGGGGCCGTATTTCTTCAGTCTGTGACGACTATAACGTCTAACATCAATCCGAGAAGAGTAGCAGTCCGCATCCGAACCGTACCGTATCGAATTTTCGTAAGTTATTTTTTTAAACATTTTTCTTATATTCCGTTCTTGTTGGAGAACCGTGCTGGTGGCAACTACTGCAGATTCTTAAACTGCGGTTTAGAATTGAGTATTTATTTCGTATTTATTTTTGCTGAATTCCGTTCCTGTTGGAGAACCGTGCTGGTGGCATCCACCGCAACCGCCTTCAGCTACTGGGCAGACCCGTGTATTCGTTATTTTGTTTACTGTGTTCTACATTTTCCCCCGTCTTTGATATTAATATTTTTATGGACAATTTATATAAAGTTTTAGATTATATTCATAAGCCAAACATAAAAATAATCTTAACCGGTGATTTCAATATTGATCCCACAAGAGATTATTCATATTTCAATTTACTATGTGGTATGTTAAGAATTTTTAATCTAAAAAATATTGTTGTGGAAAAGACTCGTGGTAATAATACTTTAGATTATATTTTCTGTGATATTAATAATAAATCTAAATGTTATGTTTTAGAGAATTTCATCTCTGACCATAGAACCATATTATTTAATACTAATGTAACTAAAAGTGAAAACTTAGCAAATAATGAATTCAGGAGAGTTTTTTCTAATAGCTCCATCCAAAATTTTAATACTAGTCTAGAAAATGAAAACTGGAATAATATTATAAACTTGCATGATGCTGATACAGCTTTTAACTATTTCATTGATATTTTTTTATACTATTTTAATATTTATTTTCCTATTAAAAAGGTCAAGAAAATAGCTAATAAATCATGGGTTAATGACAGTATAAAAAAGTCAAGTATGTATCTAAAACATTTGTTTCAGTTAAAACAGATCCATCCAGAATTAACTCATCTATACAAGGAAGCGAAATCTAAACATTCCCTTTTGGTGACAAATACAAAAAAAGAATTTTATCAGAATAAAATACTTCATTCTGATAATATGAGTAAAAGCGCTTGGCAGGTTATCAATTCTAACACGAAAAAGAACACTTGCTATCCCAACCCACCAATTATAAAAAGTGATGGTAAATTAATAGATGATCCAAATTTAGTGGCAAACAATTTTAATAGTTTTTTTAGAGATGCCCCTTTAAATGTTTTAAAGAAAATTCCACAAAATGGAGGCAATGAAGAAGGCAGCAACCATTATCAATCTCAATCACTCTTTCTTATGCCTTTCACTGAAACGGAATTGCTTTCGTTTTTGAACAGGAAGATAAAAAATAAAAGATCAGCGGGTCCTGATGACATACCTGCATTTATTGTGAAAACAGTTCTTCCAAGTATAATTTTACCTTTACTTTATTTAGTAAATTTATCATTCTCATCAGGTAAATTTCCTGATAGACTTCGACTATCTAAAGTAATACCGCTTCATAAAAAAGGTGATAGAGAGGAAATGGACAATTATCGCCCGATAACATTGACCTCCATTTTCTCTAAAATATATGAATACTGTTTTTTGAATCGCTTAGAATCTTTTTTGAAAAAAACTAAAGCGATTAATACTAACCAGTTTGGTTTTAGACCGAATTTATCAACGAGTAATGCTGTTTATGATTTCTGCAGTAAAACTGTGTCACACCTAGAAGATGGTGAGCGACCAGTTGGAATATTTTGCGACTTGAGCAAAGCGTTCGACTGCGTAAATCATGACAGATTACTAAATAAACTAGATAAAGGTGGTATAAGGGGAGTATCTTTGAATTGGATTGCTAGTTTCCTTACTAACAGAAACCAGTACGTATCAATAAAACAACCAAACGGCCTTACGGTAAATTCGGAGTATCTCACTGCCAGTACTGGTGTAGGGCAAGGTACAGTGCTAGCTCCCATCCTTTTTATATTATATATTAATGATCTCAGTGAATATATTAGTGATAACTGTCATACAACACTGTATGCTGATGATGCATCACTATCTATATCTAATAAAAATGATATTGTGCTTACAGAGAAATGCAATGATGAAATGATTAATTTGACAAAATGGTGTAATAATAATTCTCTATATCTTAATCCCAACAAAACAACTTATATGAGATTTCATACATCGCAAAACACAGCGAATTTAAACCTAGATTTATATACAAATGATTCAGTCATTTCCATGCAAAATAATGTTAAATTCTTGGGTTTAATTTTGGATAAAAATCTTAACTGGATTTCTCATTGCAATTACGTTATTCCAAAACTAAACACAATATGCTTCCAAATTAGACATTTGAGACTTATTCTAACTACGAGTCAGCTAGTGATGTATTATCATGCGAAAGTCGGGTCGATTCTTTCATATGGTATTTGCTTCTGGGGCTCATCTACGGCCACAAAAAATGTTTTCGTCGCACAGAAAAGAATTATAAGATGCCTGACCAATGCCTCTTTCAACAGTAGTTGCCGAGAATTATTTAAAGAACTTAAAATTATGACACTGTATTGTCTGTATGTCTATCATTTATGTATTTATATATATTCAAATAAAAATAGATTTCTGACTTATGGTGACATACATAAGATGGAAACTAGGAACAAAAATAATTTCAGAATTCCGTACAAACGTTTAGAAATTGGAAAAAAAATTCCTGATTGTAAGGGTTTAGAATATTTTAATGTCCTACCGTCAGATATTAAGCTCTCTAAAACATTACATACTTTTAAAGTTAAATTAAAGAAATTTTTAGTCAATAACTGTTTTTATACAGAAATAGAATTTCTTAATTACTGTACCATGGCTGTGTAACATGTAAAATAATTTATTTTTGTATTTTGTTTTTCTACACATATATTTTATCTTGACGTTTTCGATACATGTACCATGTCTAATGAAATAAAGAAATATTATTATTATTATTATTACATTTCGCTGTTGTCGGAGAAACCGTGGCGTCCACCGCAAACTTCGTAAGCGGCTGGGTAGAATCGGGCCGCGGTTAGAGTTTTCTTTTGTTTCACTTCCTGCGGCTAAAAGACACAGGTGTAGGTTTTTTTATGTAAAATAAAATATTTAATTTTATTTTACTCTTGTTTGTCTATGCTAATCCCTGGCCTAACCGAACTAGAGCTCCCGTGGCATACCATTTCTCTTTCACAGGACCCGCTGATTGGTGTCCGAGTAAACCCGACATCCTGGGAGAGACCCACGACATCACGGACCGACAAAGTAGCTGCAGCCCAAGTGATCGTCACACTACATAACAGATCAAAAAAGAAACAAAAACTGAACACACTTTTAAAAAACAACATCTTAAAAACTAATCTACTCAAACAACAACAACACAAAACTCAACAAATACTACAAACAACAACACATAAATTACCGCCCAGATACACTAACCATACTTTTCACCCAAGAAGAGGAAGAACTTCTAAACCAAGGCTACAAATTTGCACCACCACCTCGCAAACCTAATATATCAAAACTTTTAATTGATATCGAAACACAAATCCAACACCATCCTTAAAAAACAAATTTAAAGACAGAACTTATACAAGACCTTCAACACATTACAGACACTATAGATAATTCGGTAAGTAGAAGCAGTAAACACAAATATAGACAAAATTTACATTAAATCTATTAAACAAACCATTTCAGAAAATAACCTAACTATAACTAAAGCTGATAAAAAGGCTGGTTTAGTCATTCTAAATACTACCGATTATAAAGAAAAAACTTTTAATTTTTTTAAAGAAAACAATTACAAACTATTATCAAAAACCCATTAACCACATACAACACCACTTTCAGACACATTATAAATATAAACACACTCTCCATAAATTAAACATTAATACAAAATAATAATAAATTTGACAAAACCATAAGACCTATTATTTCTTCTATCAATTCACCGGCACACAAACTTGCAGAACAATTAAATAAAACCATAATACGATACGCCTCATACACATCCCCCTAATCTATAAAAAACTCTTAAATACTTATTAATTATATTAAAGACAAAACACATAATTTACCACATAAACAATTTATAATGATATCTTTTGATATAGTAAATTTATATACAAATATTCCTATCTCTGTATCTCTTCATTTATTAACAAATTTTCTTTCAAACAATAAAGCCTTTATTGAAAAATTCAATCTCACACTGTTAGATATAAATAACTTAATAGAAATGTTTAAAATTATCACCGATCAAATATATATATATATATATATATATATATATATATATATATATATATATATATATATATATATATATATTGTCACAGTCATTACATTCAATTTTATGTATTCCACTTTTATCTATATCTTTGGTTAGTGGTTTACTATTATTGAAAATGTTGTTTAAATTTGGTTGTGATTTTGATGTGAGAATAATATTGTGATTGTTAAGTGTTTTGATTAATTTTTTATGTGTCTGATGGTGATACGGAATAGATATATATTTTTGTTTGTGTTTTATACATTTGTAAATTTTGTTGTTAATAATGTGTCCATTTTTAGTATTGTTAAACATTTTCTCTAAATTTGCAAGAGAATACTTATTATTTAAACCTATATGTAATATTGTTCGATATTCTTTATTAAAATCAGATTGTGATAGAGGGGTGGAGAGTAGTCTATGGAACATGAAATTAAATGTCGTTTCTTTGATTTTTGGGTTGTGATAAGAATTCTAAGCGATGATTATGTCAGTTGTAGTAGGTTTTCTGTAAATAATATATGTTATTTTACTATCTATTCTGTTTAATGTTAACTCAAAAAAAATTATTTTGTTATGGTTTATTAAGAGGTTCTTGCATGATTTCTTGTTCTAAGTCGTCAATGTATAGATTGGAAAGTAGTCCACTGAGAGGGTTACCCATGGCTAAGCCATCTTTTGATTTGTATATATTGTTATGAAAATTAAAGAAATTTTGATCGGTGATAATTTTAAACATTTCTATTAAGTTATTTATATCTATCAGTGTGAGATTGAATTTTTCAATAAAGACTTTATTGTTTGAAAGAAAATTTGTTAATAAATGAAGAGTTACAGAGATAGGAATATTTGTGTATAAATTTACTATATCAAAAGATATCATTATAAATTGTTTATGTGGTAAATTATGTGTTTTGGCTTTAATATAATTAATAAGTATTTAAGAGTTTTTTATAGAATAGGGGGATGTGTATGATGCGTCTCGTATTATGGTTTTATTTAATTGTTCTGCAAGTTTGTGTGCCGGTGAATTGATAGAAGAAATAATAGGTCTTATGGTTTTGTCAAATTTATTATTATTTTGTATTAATGTTTAATTTATGGAGAGTGTGTTTATATTTATAATGTGTCTGAAAGTGGTGTTGTATGTGGTTAATGGGTTTTTGTTTAATAGTTTGTAATTATTTTCTTTAAAAAAATTAAAAGTTTTTTCTTTATAATCGGTATGATCGGATGACGGAACAGTGTTTGTTGAGTAATGGGGAGTGTACGTGATTACGAACAGGAAGCCAGGTTAGTGACGCTTCGTCACAATGTATATATATATACATATATATATATATATATATATATATATATATATATATATATATATATATATCGGTTTAACATCCAGAAATCTACAAACCAGATTCAAAGAACATATTAAAAATTAACCACCCTCAGCAGTAGGAACTCTCTTAAAAAATTACAATCATACAGCCACAATCAATAATATAATATTATTACATGCCGAAAATAATTATGCAAAACTTTGTTTATTAGAAAAATATGATATCCTAGCTCATAAACATAATAACATCAAACTTGTCAATGATAATTCAATCTACCCAGAGAATTATATATTTAAATCGTTACCACCTTTAAAAACCCTACCAACTTAACTAATTCAGATATTAAACTTTAATTTTCTTCAAATCCATCCACTTCCTATCCATTATTCCTCATAAATTCCCTCATTTCCTTCAATCACCAATATAATTTCACTTCTTGTTCATATATCATTTATCCTACAAGACATAAAAACCACATTTTCAGCTACAATTTAAACGGTATTCATATTTTCAATTTACCTATTTCTATATATATAAAAAAATATTTTATTTATAATTTGTAACAACTAGTTTCCCGCTTCTCTAGAGGGCAGCAGTAACTTGTCTAGGGACTTTTAGTGTAGAATATATGTTATGTTCGGAGAGTAGTTTTTTCCCTCTCAAGCAATGTAATGTGGTCATGAAATTGTTTGTAATTTGTTATAATACGGTTATAACTACTTGTGTTATGTATTATAATGTGCATCTAATTGTTAATTTCGGTCAATAAAAATAAGTAACAGTAATTCTGTAACAAGTGGCGTCCCAATGTAGTGCCGAAATTAGGTTAGGTGAACAACGTAACACTAACTTTTCGCTTTAAAAATATTCGTTTGTGTGCTATCGTCGAGGAACGATGCAATTTCCACAAGTGCTGTTCAAAACAAAAGCAAGAAAATGCCAGAAGAGGACAATGAAACACAAGAACAAACCATTGCTCAACCAGTCATAATGATGACTCAGATGATGTCTCAACTCATACTTGGGTTGCCAACACAAATGTCACAAATCCACGAACAGAGATCACCTTCTCCAATATCGACAGTAAGTGAAACATTACGTGGACATTTTACTAAATGCACGGCACGTTTTAGTGGAGCTGAAGATTATGTCGACGCTTTCATAAAAGCAGTAACAACATACAAAGAATGTGTTGGTGTTTCCGATGCTAACTGCCTATGCTATTAACAAAAGATGCTGCAACTTGGTAGCAGGGCATTAAAGATTCTACCCAGAACTGGGACGAAACCATTTCACTCTTGAAGGGTGCCTTCGGACCAAGGAAGCCGAACTATGCGATTTACCGCGAACTCTTCGCTAGCGAACAAGAAGTAAGAACACTTACAGAGTTTTTCGTAAATAATGCTACAGCTCTTATATCACGATTAAATCCGAAGCCAACAGAAACCATTCAATTAGATATGGTGTATGGGCTATTGCACAGGAAGATTCGTAAGCGTATAGCAAGAGATGATGTTAATATGTTCAACGAGCTGATCAAACATGCAAGAGACATAAAACAAACAGTTCTGGAAGCAAAGAAAGCTAAACCAGCAGAGAAGAATTATGATAAATCTTACACGAGAATAAACAAGAAGAAAGAACGACCCCGATGTCAGTATAAGTATTGCCAGAAAGATCAAAACTCGCCTCCTACAACCGGGACTACAACAGTCACTAGAACATCACCACTTACTTGTTATGGGTGCGGTGCACCGGGAGTAATCCGAGCTAAGTGTTCTAAATGCAGTCCTGCGCAAGAGAAAGAGGAAACTAGTTCAAGTACAGGTCCACTCCACTTTCGAACCACAGAAATACAAGGAAGGTCTTGTACTCGACCGTTTCTATCCATACAAATACATGGAGCTAAGGGAACTGCACTTGCTGATTCTGGATCACAAGCCTGCATTGTCAGCCAGTCCCTGTATCAGGTATTGAAGGACCAAAGTCAACAGTTTACAGAAAAAAAACTTACGATTTCGTACGCTGATTTAGTTCCGCAGCAGACAAATGTATTAAAAACAACAGTCGATATAACAATTAAAAATTACGTTATACCAACAACTTTTTACGTTCTACCCAGTAACTGTGATACAACTATTCTTGGTATGGATTTCCTGGAGCAAGCCGAAATCACGATTAGTTTGTCAAAAAGAACTAGGCACTTTGATGATAGTCCGGTAACTCAGTTTCCATTTGAGGAAGTGGAACACAGTACATCAAACTGTACAACGATTGCTCAAGTAACATTTCAAGAACTGAGACAAGATGAAGAGCCTACTCTAACAGAGACGCAACGCCAACAACTTCGAGAAGCACTAACTGAACATCAAGATATATTCACAGCAAGGGGAGCGGCAACCCCTTATGCAGAACATTGCATAGACACTGGTAACCATGTTCCAATATCTTTACCTCACTTCAATTATCCCAATCGAAGAAGGAGTTCTTGCGAAAGAAACTCGACCGACTTCTACAGGAGGACATTATAGTAGCGTGTGAATCGCCTTTGGGAGTGCCTATTGTTCTGGTGCAAAAACAAAATGGTGACTTAAGACTATATGTGGACTATAGACGTTTAAATGATGTCACAAAAGGTGATACCTATCCGATGCCGCGAATTGAAGACATTCTGCAGTGTGCAAAATAGACAAACTACATGTCCACGATTGACTTGCAAGCCGGATATTGGCAAGTGGCGGTTCGTGAGTGTGATCGTGATAAAACATGCCTCGTAACTCGTTTTGGGACATTTCGGTTGAAAAGAATGCCCATGGGTTTGAAAAACGCACCGGCCACGTTTCAACGGTTGATAGATCGTTTTCGCGCGGGTATATCAGAAGACATGAATATATTCGCATACCTAGATGATATTCTCATAGTATCAGATACCTTTGAACAATATATTAAGGACTTAATTACAGTATTCGCGCGTCTAAAACAATTTAACTTAAAAGCACGACGTGAAAAATGTATATTTGCAAGAGCAGAAGTGAAGTTTCTCGGACATGTGTTGACACGGGACGGTATTAGCACCGACCCCGCAAAAGTAATTGCCATTCGGGACATGCCATGCCCACAAAATATAAAACACCTAAGAAAATTCCTTCAGACGTGTAACTGGTATCGCAAATTCGTACCCAATTTTTCAAAAATCGCAGAGCCATTATCTAGACTCACTCGGAAACAAGTACCCTGGACTTGGGGTGAAAAGGAACAATCTGCGTTTGCCGAGTTAAAAGAATTGCTGACGACGGCACCCATCCTTATTCAAGCCGACCCATCCAAGCCATTTATAATTCGCATCGATGCAAGCGATTATGCGCTTGGAGCAGTTCTTCTCCAGGGGGAGAGGAACGACGAGAGACCGATTGAAAACGTGAGCCGATTGCTCACGCCCGCTGAAAAGAATTATTCCACGACGGAGCGAGAAGCTCTGGCGGTAGTATTCGCCGTAGAAAAGTATCGGGGATATATTGAAGGTGCAAAGGTTCATATCGCTACTGACCACCAACCACTGCGTTGGCTGCTTTCGTTAAAGTCTCCTACTGGACGATTAGCGCGATGGGCGTTATGTCTGCAAGCGTATGACCTACAAATAGAGTTCACTCCCGGGAAACTGAATGTAGTAGCAGATACTCTGTCAAGACCCATATGTACAACACTAGCAGAATGCTCAGTTTGCACTGTGCTGGTAGAAATGCCAACAGGAAAGGCTGAAGATATAAGAAATGAACAATTAAAGGATGTCGAAGTAAAGAAAATTATCTAGAAGACATGACCTCCGAAGACGCCATTCATTGGGCCGAACGAGGGTTCGTTATGTCAGCAGGAGTGCTTTACAGATATTTTTCAGATGAAGAAACCGCACAACGAGTACTACCACAACACGAACGTGCCCAAATATTACATGATTACCATGATGTTCCAACAGCAGACTACATCAAAATACGAAAACAAATAGAACAAGTCCAGGACCGCAGCAAAGAAGTAGCCGATTGGAAACGATGAAAGGCACCCTACTACGAACCTGGGGATCTAGTATTAGTAACATCCCATCAACTCAGTAACACCGCCAAGGGCTTTACATCCAAATTTGCAACAAAGCGCGATGGTCCCTATGTCATCGACAAGAAGGCCTCATGTGCATACGTGCACAGGAAGGGGATCCCCATGGCAAGTATCACGTCGCTGATCTCACCCCGTTTAGAAGTTCTGAAACTGCAGATCCCGTACTCCCTGTAAAGAAACTTAGAACTCGACGGCGGCCGCGCAAGACGACAGAGATTCTAATTGTTCCAGAGGTGCCAGTCCCACACGCGTCACGAGTTCCCAGAGAGAGAATACCACCACGCCGCTACTGTCGAAGTATCACCGGGTCGGTTTGATACTTCCAAGGGGGAGACTGTAACAACAAGTTTCCCGCTTCTCTAGAGAGCAGCAGTAACCTGTCTAGGGACTTTTAGTGTAGAATATATGTTATGTTCGGAGAGTAGTTTTTCCCGCTCAAGCAATGTAATGTGGTCATGAAATTGTTTGAAATTTGTTATAATACGGTTATAATTACTTGTGTTATGTGTTATAATGTGCATCTGATTGTTAATTTCGGTCAATAAAAATAAATAATAGTAATTCTGTAACAAATTATAATTTATATTTCTATTACTGCTTCTACCTACAATAAAATTAATTATTGGAATAAAATAATTTTTCAAACATAACCACATATTTACACACATGTTTTCTGGTTATTTTCTTGTTTCAAAAATATTTTTATAATCTTTCTCAATAATGTTTTAAAAATAAGTGCTAACACAATATTATATACACAATATGTAACATCTAAACTAAATTTACCATAACACAATTACAACAAAAAATATTTATAACCTATGTATTTCAGCTTGGAACTGATGATATATACGTCGAAATCGATTGCCTAATAGAAACTTTATAAAAAAAAAAACAGTGAGCTTTTATTTATTTATCCTATCCAATGCACACTGATATGGAATCTTTCATCGAATATGTAAACAATAATTGAATGTTAAATTTATTTTATTATTAATCCTTACCAGCCGAATTCTCGAAACGGTGTTAGCTTAAAACCAAAATGAGTGTTAACTAGCACCGTCTTAAATTATTAAAATTTAGTCTAACCCGTATTCTCGAAACGAACACGGTGTTAGACTAACCCAGTGCTAGCTTAGCACCACATCGTATAAAAATGGCGGCTGGTATTCTAGCTGTCAAGATCATTTAAGCCCTATCTGAGAAAAGTATTGGGCTTAAGGTGGTGAAAGTGTTAATATCTATATCGATTTTAGTGAGCAACTAGCTTGACTAACATGGATTACATCTCTCATTACATCCACTTGCTAAAAATCGCAGTCATCAACAACTGTGTGGGAATAGACATAGCATTTGATGTTTTAATATTTTTTTTGCAAATGGTCTAATCAAACTGAAATTTTCCAGAATAAAATTACATGGAAGCCTGAAATGTGTGGTAAATAAATAAATTAATTGTCTAAATATTTTAATAATGAAATATTTTATTGATATTGCAGGTAAATGGTAAAGCTCTGAAATATACTACTCGCTATAAAAATTCCACACCTTGAAGGAATTGATATAGGCAATTCTCCTTATAGTAATGTACAAGTATTAATATTGTCTTGAAATAATTAAATTTTCAAATGCTAGATGTAGAAGGATGCTCTTATTTTAAATAGTTTACATGTAACGCCCGCTCTCACATTGCGGATGAAGGAAAGGCTTATTGTAATCACGAAATCCTTAAAATATTTGATCTAAACATTATTTAGAATTTCTAGTGATATTAAAAAATGTATTATTGCTCGATAATATACAAGTATAAAAAATATTACTTTAAAATTTTGCTTAGTAATGGGGCTGTATATTTTATGACAAACAGCAAAGCAGTGTGTAATTAATACTAAGATGTAGATGTTGGCTTGGACGATGTATTCTGTTTGGACGGTTTAATTATTAATTCATTGTTATTTGCCTTGAATTTCTTTTTAAAAAAGTAAAAATCGTGTCATTTTATTTCGTTAGTAATTGTTTTAGTGCTAAATTTAACCCATATCGGACGGTGTTATTCTTTGTGAATAGGATTAAGATATTTATTTTACGTTGTCATAGTTATGGCAAGGATTAACGTATCTAGCACCGGTGTTAGCGGAGTGTTAAGAGTTTAGTACTAAACTTTTTTGAGAATAGGGTTAGCGCTAACACCGGATAACTAACCCGGTGCTAACGCTAACAATCTTTCGAGAATTCGGCTGTACATGTTTATTAATCCACATGCAATTATTACTATTCAATCTAAATACTGCACTGTTTGGATTTTAATGCAGGCATGTGGACTCATCATTTCAAATTCTCTTAATCTACGAATAACGCGCTCCACATGAACCCTAAGAGAAGCTATTCTATTACTTTCAAGAACTTCTTTCCTACTACTTTTAACATTAGCAGCAACTGATGGTGGACGTACCAGGGTACAGTTTTTGCTATCAAGCTAGGTACCAATGTTTTTAAACCTACGATCAGCCATTACCATACATCCTTCTGGGAGAACGTCTAAATATCCACTGAGATCAACTAATTCTTTATCTGAAATTCGTCCTCCAAAACCTTGTGACACATAGGTTCACGAAACCATATGGCGTACAAGATAATAAATATTTTGCGGTGGTGCATTTTTATATTGTATATGTAACAGCTTGATGTAAATCGTTGGATGGTACTTCAATTTCTATTTCGAAACAATCAATTATGGACTGTGTATTTCTGAATCTGTACCGAAATGCTAGTGGTATTATTTTTCGTACTACCCATTTTTCTGGCCAAAATATTAAATTTGGAAAAAATGAAGCTTTAGGCAAAGCAGATGTAAAATATTTTCCAATAGTAGTGGTAGTTAAAGAGAAATCTATAGCTAACCTTGAATAAGAAACGTTTGTGCGAATTTTTTTAATGTGATTAAAACGTTTTCATAATTTAAATTTAAGTTTTGTTGCATTAATTTTATTAAAAAATATTCTTCTTTTGGTAGACCTAAATATAATCGGGAGTTATTTTCTATTTTATTAATAGTACATTTTTGAATATCTTTTGAATCAATTTTGTTTGCAACTGATGTGTCTGATGAACCAGAATGTAATAATGATGGAGAGTAAGAGGAAGATGAGAGCACCGAAGCTGGACTTGTATATAGGTCAACATTTCGTACAGAAAAATTTTCAGGAATACACATTGTACTTTTGATTTTGTCTCTACTCTAGCCACACACGCCACACTTTTAAAATGTTCCTTGTCATCTGGTTTGTGGACATCTACTTCAAGATATTTATAAATCATGAACGAACCAGAAGGAGAACTAAATGATGACTCAGATTTAGACTTCACTGGAGTGACTTCAATCTGTACTTGAGCTGATGATGATGATGGTTGAGCTTTATCGAAATTTAACTTCCTCCGACCACGAGTATACATTTCAATATTTTCTTCTTTTCGCTTTTTTGCAGAGTCGGTTAAATGACATACAGCTTCTTTTATTTGTGGTACAACACTTTTATTTATGTGTAGCTTTTGTCCTAAAGTTTTATAAAACCTCCAGTTAGATGCATCGTTTGGTAACTATAAATTATAATATAATAAATGTATTTAGATATATAAAAAGTATTTAAATGTATACGAGTACATACATCAAAATGATCTTCACATGCGTATAAGCTTTTACTTGCAGGCACTGAATCTTCTTGGTGGACAGCCTTGTACCAATTTATTCTGTCTTTTTTATTTGCCGGAACGGAAATAAATATTTTGTCGAGATTTTTTCGAGAATCATTTTTGCAAGCTTTAATAAAACTGTATTTCACTACAACAGTAGTGACTAAAATTTCTTCTACATTATAAGCAACAATTATTATCAGATCAGTCATATCTAAAATACATATACATTTATTATTTCCCTGTTTTATTAATACAAATACAATAAATTATTACCTGATAACATATTTTGTCCTTTAATAAGCACTTAATTAAGAAAATATATTAATAAAAACAAGTCTTTGATAATACACGAGCGAAATTCACAAACAAGCATGGTTGAAACGAGAAGTTATGTTTTCACTGGCAATTTGTTTACATACAAATTTGAATTTGACGTTACGCGCGGCATTTGTAATGCTATGTTCACATTGGTTACTAAATCTATCTCTTTCTAACATATTGTCTTTATTATTATTATTATTGATACATTACCCAACAGGCAAAAATGCCCAATTACAGGGTAAGAGAAAAAAACATTTTTAATTGGGAAAAATACTTTTTGATATCATTAATGGCATTAAAATAAATATCTATGTCAATTTCAATTATGTTATGGGAATTTACCATTTGATGTACAGGTGACTTATTTAATATAATGGATTTTGCGGTTTTTAGATTAGAAGTATGTTTGTGTCGTGCTGATATCCTGACAACTTGGAAGGAGATTCTGTTCATAATTTGAATACAATCTATACGATTATGTATAATTTTGTGTAATAGAATTACAGCATTAACATGTCGTCTCTGTTGTAACGAAGGCAGTTTAAAAGCTTTCCACAGAAAGGCTTGCGGTATACCTCTAGGAGGGTATGTGCCTTCTAAAATAAATTTTAAAAATTTTAAAAATTTTCTTTGTACTTCTCCCAATACCTCAATTTGGTTATTGTGTAACGGGTTCCATATGACAGAGCAGTACTCAAGATGCGGACGAACTAGTGAAATAAATAGTAGTGTTAAAGTGTTCAAATCAGTAAACATTTCAGAGTTTCGAATTAAGAATCCTAGACATCTTAGTGCAGTCGCTTTTTTAGTTTCAATATGCTTAGTGAAAGTTAATTTTGGGTCGAAAATTACTCCTAAATCATGTGAAATATTTGGCCTATCTAAAACATAATTATTTATAGAGTATTGAAAAATAATTGGGGTATGTTTTTTACTGAAAGTCATGCAGTGGCATTTGTTCGTGTTTAAATTAAGTTTATTATCTTTGCACCATTCGTAAATATTATCCAAATTTTTTTGTAAATTTTCACAATCGTTGATAGAGGAGATGGTACACATGAGTTTCAGATCATCTGCATATAATAAATGTTCGACGTCGATATTAGCTGTTATATCATTAATGAAAATGTTAAAGAATTGAGGCCCCAGTACAGAACCCTGAGGTACACCAGATTTTTGTAAGAAATACTCGGACTGAAATTCATTTATGCTGACAAACTGATGTCTGTTATGAATATATGATGTTAAAAGACTTAAAAGTGATTCAGAAAAACCATAATGTTTAAGTTTATTCAAAAGAAGAGAGTGATCCAACTTATCAAAAGCCTTAGAAAAGTCTGTGTACACGACGTCAACCTGGCGTTGTTGATCCATTGCTTCGCATATTATCTGTGTTTTACACATAAGATTCGTAACAGTAGATCTACCTTTCATAAAACCGTGCTGATTTATGGAAATCATACCGCATACATGATTATACATTCGACTATGTAAAATAAATTCGAAGATTTTGCTGAAATTTGAAATTATTGCAACAGGTCTGTAGTTGGTAATATCATTTTTATCGCCTTTTTTATAAATTGGTTTTACTCTTGATATTTTCCAGTTCTCAGTGTAAGTCGAATTTTTTAGAATAACATTGAATTTAGTTAAAAGCGGCTTTACAAAAACAGCAGCACAATCTTTAATAATAAATGAAGGAATTAAATCAGGTCCAGTTGTCATATTTGATTTTAATTTTAGAATAGCAGATAATACTTCTTCTTCTGTTACTGACCTTATAACTAGAGTAGAGAAGTTGCTGGATTTAGGCAAAAATAATCAGCAAAACAATTCACTATAGACTGAACATTTTCAATCGAATTATTATTATAATTCAGGACAGAAGGAATATCCGAAGTTTTACGTTTATTGTTAACGAATGACCAAAATTTCTTTGGTTCCTGAACTAAGTCTGTTTGCAGTTTAGAATAGTAATTCTTATATGCTTCATTGATTTCAGTTTTTATTTCAGTTCTTAATTTAATAAATTCTTGTTTGTCTTCAGTTCTGTTATGCTTCTTATATTTCTCCCATGCTTTATACTTTAGTTTGGTTTTATGTATTATAGAACCCGTAGACCACTGAGGCTAAGAACTAGTACATTTACGTTTTAATGGTACATTTTTGTGAAAAGTGTTATATATAGCAGAGTAAAAAATGTCTATACTATAATTCATATCCTCTATATTAACTAAAAAATCCCAATTAATACGAGAAAGATCATCATAAAGTGTCGAAAAATTAGCTTTATTAAAATTAAAACCGTAATTACTGACGGACTGGAATTTCTTGACTTTAGTATTTAAAGACATTGCAACCGTTAAAGGAGGATGATGAGCATATTCACGAAATAAAGTATCAATGGATCTCGAGACAATGCAGTGGATATTGCTGATAACTAAATCTAATAATTTGCCGTGAACATTGAATATAAAGTTGAACTGTTGCAAATTTAGAAAAGATAAGAAACTGTTTAAAGATTTATAAAAGGGACAAAACAGTGTATTATTATAGCATTTCAGATAATGTGGAATGTTGAAGTCTCCGAAGATAATAACGAATAAAGAAGATGTGAACTTGCAAGTGATTCAAATAAAATATCATAGTCTGTAATGGTACAAGTCGGAGGAATATAAATGTTCATTGCATAAATAATAGAATGATTAACAAATATTTTTACTAATATTATATCAATATGTGGAATTTTCTTATACCCATCATGTAATGAAGCAATATCTATTGCTGCGGCTTGAAGGTAATTTGCAATAGCTAAAAGGACTCCACCTCCACGAGTTTTATTTGTTTCACTATAATTACGACCTTTCCTAAACACAGTATAATGATTGCAATCAAATAATTAATTGTTATGTATACCATCGTGGCACCAGGTTTCAGATAATGCAAATAGTTGGTATTGAGATGCACAAAGCGAAAACTTAAATAAATCACTGCTTTTGGAGCTAAGGCCTGTGACATTCTGATAAAAACAATTAAGTTTATACTCATATTTATTATGTAATTTATTTGATGCGGATGTAGATGCAGAACAATTATCTAAATGAAAATCCGGGGAAGGGGAATCACGAATCTGTAATTGCTATTTATCACCCAGTATATTTTTTTTAAATTTTTGTAATGCTTCTTTATATACATGACATTCGTTATCCCATGCAGAGTGATCAGTTGGTATATCAACATTATTTGCCGTTTTTAATTGTGTGCAGTTAGGACATTTTAATAAAGTTGCTGTGCAGGCATCAAATCGATGAGATTCTGAACATTTGGGGCAGGTTGAGCTTTTTTTGGCACATTGAGATGCTAAATGATTAAAACCGCAACAATTATAGCAACGCCGTACTTCATTGGCATCATACACAGTACAAAAGTCATATCCAATAAAGAGCTTACCCATATTCATCACATTAAAATAAGTTTTATGATCAACTTGAATTACTGATTGATACATATTTTCATTTTTCCGTAATGGTTTAATCGAGATTACCTAACAAACACTATCTTCAGAAAAGCATGCTTTATTTTGCATTCTTAAATAATTATTTGAAACCGTAGAATCCAATTTTTCCGATATTCCAACAACCTTAATTCTAGGATTTAACAATGGAAGCTATTTAACCTCGTATTTCTCACTTAACTTCTCAGTTAGAATTTTTTTAAATTTTGTGGAGCTTGAATTATTATCACAATTTATTACTACACTGCCTTTGGTCGAATTTTTAATATTTGATATTTGAATATCATTTTCAACTGGATTGAGCGACCGCAACATATCGGATTTCGTAATTCCAGATGTTTGAGCACCAGATTTGGGTTTGATTACTATTGGTGGTTCCGGATTTTTAGTTTTAACCATTGAAGCATAAGATAGCGATGTGGAACCAGGCTTAGAGACATTCGAAATAGATTGTTTCATAGATGAAAAACTTGTTGTCGATATCTTTGTAAACCTCGGTTTTGAATGAATTAAAAATTGATTCTAATTTATTTACTAAAGTCGATTGTAACGTATCAAAAAGCTTGGGAATATTTTCATCGCTCTTATTGACAGTAATTTTAGAAAAAGATTTGTGGAGTTCAATAATTTTAACTAAAACATCGTTTGTATCAACTATATCACAGGTTCGTCTACAAACATCACATAGATAGAAAAAGTTATTTTTTTCTACAATACTACAAACTTCTTCACTTATATTAAGACAAGATGTATAAAAACGTTTACCACATGATCCTTCACAGTTTATAAAACTTTGATCTTTTCTTTTAAATCTGCATTTGGCGCAGTCAGCCATTATAACATTGTAATAATATAAAATTCAAATACTAGAATAAAATAACTAAAATAATCGTGCGAAATCCTAAAGTTTAATTCTAATGAAAATGAATGAGAGACACAGTACACGAGACAGGAATAGGAGGCGCCAGTGCGGTCCATCACGGCTCAAGGTTAGAAAACACGTACAGGAGTAGGACCACGGAAAATGAAAAACAATAGAGATTGGTTGTTACTGTCAATGAGGAAAACGGATGATCGAAATAAAAGCCTAGGAGATAAACTTACATCTAAATAAAAATACTAAAATAATAAATAAACTTGTACAAATGTACCAATGAAAAATGTGTAAAAAAACTGATAAAGTAAAAGTAAATTGATACTACAACTATTTAAAATAAAATAAACAATAAAATAATATAAAAGAAATATTGCAGATACGCCACTGTCAATACAGCACTGTGAGACGACTTAACGTGTTTAAACTGACTTAGCGCAAAGACTCTCAATATTGATACAAAATATTAAAAAAAAGTATATCAGACTCACAAATTTGGGCTCCTGAAGTGATACACACACAGTAAAAAACCTTACACAAATAATAAAGTTAAACACAAAAATAAAATAGATTAAAAAACCACAAAAAAATAATATCAACACAGAGCTGACAATAGCACGTGCACACACTATGAATATACATATATATTTGTCTTCTTGTCTGGCAGGGGTAATACGTCACAAACCTATTTGCGAACATTTTTTAGCAAAACTATTAATTTATTTCCAAATTAAAAAAATACGGGTCTTTAATTTTTAAATTTAGATTCATTTAAAAAAAATTTTAAAAAATGACGGAAGTCCCTATTACACCAGCGCAACCAGTCATAAAGAAATTTATAATGCATTCATCGATCAAACATTGTCGAAACTTGAATTTAGTAATAATTACTTCAGCACAACCAGTCATAATAAGGTACAATTTATAATGCACTGATCTATTAAATAATATCTGCACTTGAGTTTAGAATTAATTACTCTAGCACAACCAGTTATAATGTTATTAATAATGCATTCAAGCATCAAGCTCTATGGAAACTCGAGTTTAGAATTAATTACGCGAGCACAATTAGACATATTGCAGTTTATAATGCATTTATCGATCAAACATTATAGAAATTCGAGTGTAGAATTAATTATTCGAGCACAACCAAACGTAATGCAATTTATAATGCATGCACCGATTAAAAATTATCGATACTTGAGTTTAGTTTTAATTACTCGAGCACAACTAATTATAATGCAATTTATAATGCATTTATCTATTAAATAATATTTAAATTAAAGTTTACAATTAATTACGCGAGCACAATCAGTCATAATGCAATTTATACGAGTCATGCATTCATCGATCAAAAATAAATCAAGTTGCTAGATATATTACTGTCGAAATAAACGATTTAATTATATAATACTAATAAATTAAGACCAATTGAGCGCGTTGGCGCTAAATAAACAAAAATTAAATGTTGCTAAACACGATTTTGTTTATAACTATTCCGTTGCATTTATGCAAAAAGGGACTAAAAATGGAGTAAATGAAACTGTTGAAATATTCTAACATAATTTTTGTATTTATGTGAAAAAGAATATATGTAAAAGTACATAACTTAACAAGACATTCACAGTATAATAATAACCTAATTTAAACTTAAATCTAGTCGTTTATGTATTTTTATAAATTAACAAAGAAATTGTCAAAATTGTCGTTTTTGACATACGTGTTGCTGTGCTTTTTAAATCATCATACAGGGTCGAAAGATTATTATTTTTGCAGACCGCTGTATAATACCCAATCAAGTTCGTATTTCCTCTAATGTTTGTAGACCCGCGATAGAAAATTGCTTCAACAAGTGCCAAGGTTCCACCTTTTGTAGGGTGCGGTATGGTGGTGGGTATGTTAAAAAGTTTTATTGTCGTATAGCCTGTTTCGAACTCGCTGCAAAAGCTGTATGGCTCTATTACGACAAGAGGTCCTGAAACAATATTGTTGTATAATGATATGCATGTAAGAAATTGCCTATTCGCATCGCATGTACACAAAAGTAAATAAAATCTAAATTAACTCGTTAATAACCTTTCATTATTTACATTTACTGGTTATGGTTTATTTTGCGTGCTAATAGTTTTATTGTTAAATATCTTACCATATGTCCCGCCTGCTGTTTTGGAAATTCTTTAGCAATTATTTATAGCACAAATAGCTGTATCATTTAAATGGTTTGACATAAAAGTTTTATCAACGTTTTCTGGTCGCAGAAAACTGTCATTAATTTGCACACGCT
This sequence comes from Stenolophus ochropezus, assembly GCA_035578165.1. Taxonomy (NCBI): domain Eukaryota; kingdom Metazoa; phylum Arthropoda; class Insecta; order Coleoptera; family Carabidae; genus Stenolophus; species Stenolophus ochropezus. Next base: position 50,372,558 of record JAQOWZ010000003.1, on the reverse strand, counting down.
TGATGCAACATACTAAGCACAGTCTAGTCTCTGTCGGACATACTTTCATAAATGTTTCCGCAATGAGTCCAACCTCACTGTTACTCGAGACTTGGTTCGTATCAGGTGAAATTATATGGTGTGTTTTTCAAAATTTGACCAACAGCTCTGCTCGCATTTGATAATTTTTTTTGAAAGTCTTTAACGTTTCTCGAAGCATTTGGAAAAATATATCGTCCGATAATTCTTCAACCTGAAAATGAAATTTATGGTATATTTTTTTTTTGTACGTAATTATATATATATATATATATATATATATATATATATATATATATATATATATATAAATAATAATATGGATATAATTTTCATGTACCCAAATTCATAAAATTATAAATTACCTTTTTCTTTATATCGTCGTAATAGTGTGCGATTACGAATATAGCTTGAAAGAAGCTGTCAAACGCACACGTATTTGATAAAGATATTGTTTTGTTGTCTACTTTATGTTCTTCCAGACTAAAACAGTTTACGTTTTTTATGACGAGAACTTTTGTATGGTTTTTGAGTCTTTAAGCTTTACTTTTTCCAAGGTAAATACTTTTTTCCCGATCTGTCTTTGCTGGCTTTGCATTTTGTTTTTTTCTCCGCATCTTCGTCTCGGTGGATGTCCTAGTCACTCCGCGTCACATACCGCCGCGTTGCGTCCTGGGTCTTGCCGAGAGACCTCTCGAAGTCTACTACTCAGCCTCTTCTTGTCTTGTCCTTGGCCTCTCCAATTCTCTACTTCACGTGAAGCCAAGGCTGAGCGCGCCTGACCTGGCAGTCAAGCAAATTCGTCCCTTTCCATGGCCTTCCTCTTCACCGATACTGATAGAACATTTGTCTAAAGCATGCACAGCCTTATTGCATATGACACATCGATGAGCGCCTGCAGGATAATCGCCATTGATTTATGCAGGACATGTCGTCATGGCATTATCGCTGACAACATCAATTGGAAATTCACCACGTTGCCAATGGATTTCGCTATTTTCATCCTCGTCATTCTTGTATTCTAATCTTTTCAAATTTGCTTCTTTTATTTTTAAATTGCCACTCATATGCTCCAAATGTTTTTGGACAAACACATCCACTCTAAGTGGCAATATGTTTTCATTTGTGAAAATATTATTTTTCAGTCTATTAAATTCGCTCTCCACAGATGCTGAAGACGCAGGAATACGGCCGTAGCCAAAACTATCTGTTTTAATGTTACTGTACACCGGAAGTACCGACAAATGTTTTGTTAATTATTTCCCGATCTCCGGACAGTGAAATGGGTTGACTCGACACTTTTTCTCCTGTTTCAATAAAGTTTTTACTTTATCTTGTATTTTCTGTCCCCACTTCTTCCAAGAGTTACAACGGATATCTTCGCTGTCATCATGAGCAGGAGAGGTATTGTTTTCTTCATTTTCGTCGTCATTCTCGATCTTATCGGAATCTTCTATAATTTACAAAAATGTAGATACGTTATTCATACATTATTCATTACTTTATATAAGTAATAGTGTAGTTTTATAAATTATTGTGTAACGTCATCATCTTCATAGCATGAAGCTAACGTTGCTAACTAGCTGTCCGGCTAGTCTTGAGAACCATCGGGCCACGTCTTGCCCCGATCCCACTACTAGCGCTATCCCCTACTCCGTAGCTGCGGCTATATAAGCCCGGACACTAGTCCGGTGAGCACCTTTCCTTCCCATCCGCCTCCAGCCCAACTACCAAAGGCGAGTTGAGCCTTCCTCACCCGAGGCGTGTTGAGCCTTCCTAACATACGGCGTGCTGAGCCGTTCTGACCCGAGCTTGTCCGCATACGGCGTGCTGAGCCGTTCCTCAAGGCGTGTTGAGCCATCCTGACCAAGGCGTGTTGAGCCTTCCTCACCCGAGGCGTGTTGAGCCTTCCTAATATATGGCGTGCTGAGCCATTCTTACCCGAGCTTCTCCGCATACGGCGTGCTGAGCCGTTCCCCAGGGCGTGTTGAGCCATCCTTACCGACGGCGTGCTGAGCCGAACGTTCCCTCACTACCTACTTCACCGGCGACACCGCGTCGGCTCCGAGTCACCGCGTGGGAACCGTGTCTTGTTCGTCAACACCCGAGTACAGCACGGCAAGGTGCGCCATTAGCTTTATCGCGAAGGCGTACTATCATATCCGCCGCCTCGCCGTATTACCGTGTCTGCTTTGTTACAGGTTGCCCCAGCCCGGAGAAGTAGCTTCGACAGCCGCCAGACGCTAAACGGCCATTCTTACTTTCTTATTGTTTTACAATAAATTGTATTTATTTTCGATTATTGATAATATAGAATATATATTTATTTATATTTTTGGGTAGAAACAGAAGTGTTTGCTTATTCCTCTAGTACCAGTCCGTCCTGACTCCCATCCTCGCTCCTGAACCCTGGTAACTCTGAGCACCCGACCGGCGGGGAATGAGAGACGTTACATGGCGCCCGAACAGGGACCGTTAAAGTAAACACTTCTGTATTATTTTCTAAATTTTTGGGCCATTATTATTATTTCTAAAATGCCGAACGAGAATCCAACATCGTGGATTTACCGATTATCAAAAGATGAGTTGATCGAGCAACTCACTGCTGTCCAGTTGGATTCCACGGGAACAGTGGAGGAATTAAGAAAGCGTCTTTGTAGCTTTATTAAGGATAATCCCGACACACCTTTATTAGCACCTACCGATAAAGTACCGCTAAATCAAACCGATCAAGTGCGCGAACTTGAAAATACCAATAGAACCGATGTAAAATTACATCCCGCGGCTTATGTTCCCACCACGACCGGGCTGATGAGCGCACCTCCGGCTGCTGCATGCATTCTTGATACGGTCCGCAAGTGGAACTGCCAGTTCGACGGCAAGAATGTCCTGACATTCATCCAGCGCGTGGAAGAACTAAGAGCGGGCTACCATTTTTGTGATTCCCAGATGCTGACCGCGTTACCTGAATTGCTACGAGGCGAAGCTCTGCTCTGGTACCGTAATAGCCGCGATAGCTGGACCGCATGGAAAGATTTTCCAAGACTTACGACTCTATTATCTCTCCACCGGATTACGGATTCAACTCGAAGACGGTGTCCGAGACCGAAGTCAAGGGGCAGATGAACCAGTCCGGCCATACGTCACAGCTCTCCGTACACTGATGCGCCGTCTCGGAGAAATGAGCGAGAAAAGTCAGTTAGATCGCCTGTATCGGAATCTACGCCCCGAATACATCCGTAGAGCCGAAATTTCCAGCATCTCCGACCTGGTTGCTAGGGCAGATGAATACGAAGAAATCCGACGACAGCAATCAGTCTTCCGAGCACCACCCTCTGCTGCCCAGTCGCTTATGCCGGAGACAGCTTATCGGAGCCAGCCGTCGTCGAGAACCCAAACTCCACGCACCTCTATTAGCATGGTTTATTAGCGGAATGAATGCTGTTGGAGATGCGGGCAGAGAGGGCATACCCGCCGAGACTGCCGCAGATCCGGGAAAATATTTTGCTCATATTGTGGTACAGCTGACACGCTTACCAAAGATTGTCGTTGCCACCGGCCGGGAAACGCGTTGGCGGGCAGAGGTACCGCTACCGACCGACTGCCGAACGCCATCGCCCAGAAGGGAGCAACCAACCAACCGACCCGCGACCGCATATTCCCATAATGTTGTGCGGCGTAACCGTTAACGCGCTGGTAGACACTGGCTCAGTGGTGTCATACATCAGTGACCACCGCGCGCTGTCAGAAAAGGGGATACGTTCTGAACCACGAGGATACCAACGCACGGTACCGAGGTACAAATAACAGGACATATGACTCTACGGGTTGAGATCGCCGGCCAGAAGACACGCCACTCATTTCTTGTTATGGAGATCCTCGAATCCGCCGTCATATTTGGAGTCGACATATTAAGTCTCGAGTGCCGTATTGGAGCACAATTCCGTGTTGTCACCGGCCCCCACATATCTAGCATGAGTCAAGGGCTACAAACCATCTCTCCGGAAGAACAAGATCTACTTCAAGAATTCCCAGAGCAAGAACTACCGCGGTTTAAACAGCTCCAAGGAACCACGCACCTGGTCGAACATAAAATCCGCTTAGTAAATCCCGACCCGATCAAACAGCGTTACCGACGACGTAACCCCGCTATGCAGGCGATTATCGACAAAAAGGTAGATGAAATGCTAGGGCAAGGAGTCATCGAACCGTCCGAAAGCCCCTGGAGCTCACCGGTTGTAATTGTGCGGAAGAAAGACGGAAAACCGCGCTTCTGTATTGACTTCCGCAAAGTAAATTCTGTCTCCCAGAAAGACGCTTACCCTTTACCACAGATAAACGCCACTCTAGATAAGCTTCGCGGAGCGTCATATTTATCTACGATCGACTTAAAGAGCGGCTATTGGCAAATTCCACTCTCTCCCGACAGCAAGCCGATAACGCCGTTCACCGTGCCCGGACGTGGACTCATGCAATTCCGAGTGATGCCTTTCGGATTGCATTCCGCACCCGCAACCTTCCAGCGTCTACTCGACCGAATCATCAGTCCAGAAATAGAGTCTTTCGCCCTAGCCTACCTGGATGATATCGTCGTAGCCAGCCGCTCGTTCAAAGAGCATCTTCAACATCTCGCCGAAGTCTTCCGACGTCTTCGCGCCGCAAACCTCCGCATCAATCCTGATAAATGCCAGTTCTGTCGGGGGCATCTTCAATACCTGGGCCACGTTATTAACCGCGACGGCATCAGTACCGACTCAGCGAAAGTGAGCGCTATCACGACATTGAAACCACCCACCAATTTGAGATAATTGCGGCAATTCCTATCTATCTTCATCTATTAGAAATAAATCGAAAAATTTTTAAATATCTTTTTATTTGTAGTAGTTTTAAATAAAAAAAAAACAAATGTATACCTGTTATTAATTCGATTAAGGAATTGCGCGCTGCTTCACACAGGGTCTCTAAATTGTCTACGAAGCCATCCTGTTCCCTGTAGCAAACCGTCATTATGTTTTCCACTATTTTCTCAGCATGTTGCACACTGCGGCATATTATTAAATGTCCAATGCATGCCAAATAAAACCTTTTCACTTTCACGAACTTCACTAGCTTTAGGAGATGGCGATATATGTTAACAAAATGGGCAACATCCAACCGTGTATAGCATTGTGGTAGTTCATCATGATAAGGGAAATGAGAGACATCAATCGTACATTGCAAACATCAATCAATGAGATTGTCCTGAAGGCTGCAGGTACCGGATTCAAGTTATCCCCCGAGAAAACCCAATGTTTGCACTTTTGCAGGTTAAACCGTCCACACTACGGACCCATGTTGTATCTGAACGGCAATTTTATTAGGTGTAGGGACAAGATTAGGTTCCTTGGTCTTTTGTTCGACCACAAACTTAACTGGAAACCTTACCTAATTGAATTAAAAACCAAATGCTTACAGGCATTGAATTGTCTTAAAGTCCTTGCTGGTACGAAGTGGGGCGCTGAACCTCGAACTCTCCTTCGAGTGTATCAGGCTCTAGTTCTGTCGAAACTTGATTATGGTTGCATTGTCTACTCGTATGCTACGCGCTCAACGCTGAGGTTGCTAGATCCAGTACACTACGCTGGCATTCGGTACAGCATTGGTGCTTTTCCCACCACACCGACAGTAAATCTCTGCTGCGAAACTGGATTAGCACCTCTGAGCGTTAGGCGTAAAAAGCTCACGCTTGCATACGTATGCAAAATGTGGGCACAATGCAGCCATAAGAATTTCGACATCCTCTTCAAAGAGGATTTTAGGTCGCAGGCTTTATCGAAACCCCTATGTGTACGTGCTAGAGAACTTCTGAGTGAAATTGAATACACCCTTCCGCGTGTCATGCCAATGGGTTTCCTCGAAACCGCACCATGGCTTATCCCTCCAGCGGACGTCATATTGGATCTACTCCAATACGACAAGCACTCTATGCCACCGGTATTCTTTACTCAGAAGTTTCTCAGCATAAGGGACACGTTTCCACCTGAAGTGAAAGTGATTTTCACTGATGGGTCCAAAACTCAAGAAGGTTCTGGTTCGGCTGTAGTAGTAGAAGAGACTGCCCACGACTGGACGCTGCACGCAGATGCCTCAGTGTACACGACTGAGACTTATGCTATTTGGCAAGCGCTACTCTACTGTGTTCTCGATCACAACGGCAGGGAATTCGCTATTGCCAGCGATTCCCTCAGCATTTTCTCCATCATCTCGGATTCCTCGTCCACGGACCCAGTCATTCAGATGATTTTATCATTGATAAAACATCTGTCTGACATGGGTAAACATGTCCGTTTTGTGTGGGTCCCTAGTCACGTTGGGATACGAGGGAACGAGATTGCCGACCATGCTGCGCGTAATGCAGCGACAAGAGACACAGTAGAAGCGCAAGTCATTAAGTACACTGACGTCAGAAATGCAGCGTACAGGAAGTTGTCCATCTTATGGTAACGAAGTTGGGACATAGTGGACAACCATCTACACCGAATCAAACCTTCGATTGGACCTGTCAATCTGCCCATGATCTGTCGAGACGAGACCTTGTTAAAGTCCATCGGTTGCGATTAAGCCATACGGGTCTAACGCATCGGTACAGACTCACAAGGGAGGAACAGCCCTCCTGCACGGACTGTCAAGTACCTGTGACTGTACCGCATGTTTTATTGGAATGCCCCGCTCTGCAACCGATGAGACAAGCTTTCGACTTAGGTCAAAACATCGAAGAGATGTTAACTGATCATGGAGAGATAAGGAAAGTCATCAGTTTCCTTCAAGCCTGCGACCTTTATGATCGGATCTAACCAAGGACTTTAAGGCAATTCAGTTGTGTTAGTTTTGTTTGTTATTTATTTCTACATGTTAATTTATTTTGTGAACGTCTATGTTTTTAATTATTTGACTGCCGACGGGCAATAAACGGTGATATTTTTAACATGTTGTGCTGTCATTTTATCCTTTTTTTAATAATAATATATATCAGATTTGGCTAATGGCCCTAGCAGCCGACGCCTTTACAAAAAAAAAATCATGATAAAATTTTTCTGCATACTTTTCGATATCGACTGAGTTGCAGTATTCATTAGCACAAGCGTTTAGTGGAGCTCTTTAAAAATCCATGACAACTTATTTAGGAGTTAGAATACTTAAAGATTTTACAGTTCCCAAAAATCTCTTGATGTTTAAGGAACTCTGGCAATCTGTCAACATTTGAGCGACGCTGAACTGCTGGTTATTGACGTTAATAACCATCAAGTAAAGCAAAATCCGATTCGCTCTTGTGTTACATGCAAATACCACAGGTTTTACAAAAATTCCAGAGGCATCTATACTGACTGTAAGCATGTTGTTTTTCATCAGTTTTCGTAATAGATGAATTTGGGTCTTAGTGCAGTATATTACTGTAAATGGTACTAATGAATAGTAAATAATTTCATTTGCAGACATTTTTTGACAGTTTCAGTAAGCTGACGAAAATATAAGAATCTACATATTCTGAACGTATCAGCTCAAACTTCGCGGTGCGCAAGACTTGGCCTTGAAATAATGTTAGTGGTTAAGGATCGCCAAATTCCATTAATACATCTGCAATTTCAGCGCGGTAAACCTCAGCAGTTTTGTGATTCAATTATCTGGCAAGTTCAGATCTCATTGGTTGTCGCAGCCATCGTTTGCTGCAATATTTTAATCGGCCCAACGTAATACAACAAATCATTTCGACATCTTTTCCTTTTGGTTGAATGTCGATATGCAAATGGCTGACGCAAGCACATTTTCCTAAAATACAAGTAAAATTTAATAGTTGATTGAAATAATTATAAACATTAAATGTCTTCATTTAAAGAAATATAGTGGTTTTTGAACAAAAATCCACACGGTAACTTTGTATTTGAATAAATTTTCTGGGAAATATTGGACAGTTAAATTCCATCTTTCAGACATCTCCATAACTTTTTTTGTGGTAGTTGATGTTTACGTGATCTGCCATAATATTTTTATTCACAATTCACCGAATTCCTTTTTTTCAAATTCAATATGAACTTGAATTTCTTCACCAGTGTCGCCGAAACTACTGTCTGCGTAAGATGTATTTTTATCAATCCTTGAGCTGTTTTGTGATTCTTCTTGTTGTTTTAAAGATTTAACATTAGGACCTATAATAACTCCGCACGTTTGCAATTTTAACAGTAGTTCGATAAAGGCAAACTATTAAAATAAGTTGGTGCTGTGAAGGTGGCACAGCCATATTAGCACAGTTTTAATCTGAACTTAAATTTTGGCAATGGTAATTTTTATAAATCAATTTGTTAAATATACTTATCAAGAATAATTATCGATATAAATAATTTAGACAAGATTGTGCTGGTGTAATAAATTATTAATTATTGTTTAGCGAATAATTTCAATGGAAAGAAAGATTTTTAAAGATTTGTTAATCTGAAACTAAATTATGGCAATGGTAATTTTTATAAATCAAATTTCTAAATATACCTAACAACAATAATTGTCGATAAAAACTATTTCCGTGAGATTGTTTTTGTTCAGCGAACGGTAGATTATTGAGAGTCAAAGCTCTGAATGAATCTTCTACTAAATAGTTTATTTTAATAAGTATTGTGACTAGATATATATAGCAACTTGATTTACAAAAAGTATCGTCGCCATAATGCCCATTTTTTTTAAACGCCAAGGGTAATAAATTTATTTGTGCGATATTTATTTAGTAATTAATTAGTACTAAATAATAGGATAGTTTTTTTTTTAATTGTGCCAATATGGCTGTTCCACATTCACAGCACCAAATAAATGCGACTTTTAAGAGTTACATAATATAAGCACAATTAATATCTTACCTCATTGAGTTGATCAGCTCCTAAAAAAATCGGTTGATTATTGAACAATTTGCAAGCATATACGTACAAAGATGAAACTTTAATTTTATGATGTAACCGTTGTGACTCGGTACTCTGGATACTGCGTTGGGTGGTCTTGCACCGCCTGGGTTATGCGCTTTTACCATACACACGATTCGGTGACGGCGGCGATAGCGGGTAACGGGGTTTGACTTAACATATCAGCCATGTGGTTTAGAGTACCTTTCCGGTAGACGGTGTCGAAGTCGTACTGTTGTAACGTCACCGCCCACCGGGCCAACCTCCCAGATGGCTCTCTCAAACTGTCTAACCACTTCAACGCCTGGTGGTCAGTGACGATGGTGAAGTGATACCCTTCCAGATACCCCCTTAACTTCTTGACCGCCCATACTATGGCCAGGCACTCCTTCTCGATGACGGAGTAGTTCTTTTCCCCCGCCGAGAGCGACCTGCTAATGTAGGCAATTGCCCGTGGTTCTTCGAGGCTTCCTTGTACAAGGGCTGCGCCGATCCCCTGATCCGATGCGTCCGTCTGGAGGATAAACGGTTCCTCGAAGTTCGGGCAGCTTAACACAGGAGTTGAAGTAAGGATTGCCTTGAGTTCTTGATACGCGTTTTCCTGGGCTGGCCTCCATTGCCACACCCGTCTTTTCCGTAGCAGTTCGGTCAGCGGCGCCGTCTTCTGAGCGAAGTTGGGAACAAATCGCCGGTACCATGATGCTGCTACCAGCAAGCGGCGCACCTCTTTGACGGTTGTTGGTGTGGGCATCTGCGTGATGGCGAGCACTTTGTCTGGATCAGTTCTCAGGCCATGTTCGGTCACAACGTGCCCGAAATACTTAATTTCTTTTGCTCCGAATTGGCACTTCTCGGGATTGATACGGAGATTCGCTTCTCACAGGCGACGAAAGACCACTTCCAAATGCTTAATGTGCTCCTCCATCGTTTCGCTGACGACGAATATGTCGTTTAAGTAGGCGAAGGCGAACTGTTCCATTTCTGGTCCGATGACACTATCGAGGAGGCGCTGAAACGTGGCAGGCGCGGCGTGCAGACCGAAGGGCATAACCCGAAACTGGTACAGCCCTTTTCCGGGTACAGTAAATGCGGTCAGTGGCTTACTTTCCGGGGTCAATGCAACCTGCCAGTAGCCGTTCTTCAGGTCAATTGTTGAAAAATATTTGGCCGGCCGCAGCTTATCGCAAATAGCTGAAATGAAAGGCAGCGGGTAAGCATCTTTTTCGCTGACTTTATTCAGTTGCCGAAAATCGATACAAAATCGCGGCCGTCCGTCCTTCTTCCTTACGATCACCGCCGGGGAGCTCCATGGACTTTTCAATAATCCCGTCCCGGAGCATCTGTTCTACTTCGTCGTCAATAATCTGTTGCATCCTCGGGTTTCGTAGAGCATAGCGTCCCACTAAACAACAACCATCGCTGCGAGGTTGCAAAATGTCCCAAAAACATCTCACTTGTTGCTATAATTAGTTTCGTTAGGGAGATGTTACATAGTAAGAGATTTTGAGACATCGAAAAATTGTAATTATATGGACTTCTTATCCGTTACATCATATTTGTTGGAAATTGTAACATTACATAAATGTTGCTTTTGCGATATTTTTTTATTCTAGCAAATGAGATTTCAAAGATGTAAATAATTAGATGGAGCTTAACAATATCTTTTTCTGAAATTTATAATTTATGAAATAATAAATTAAATACCATTTATATTATACAAAATAATATGAAAATATTTAATTTTGTTCAACATGCGATTGCGCAAAAAAATGCAATGAGTCCCCTCACGGGGCCTCCGCGCCAGCAAGGGTAGTGTTAACAAACAAAATGGTCGTTTTTCACGCTGTGTTCTTGTGAAGTGGTGTGCTCTTCAAATTAAAAGTAAGTATAATGTATTTAGCTATATTATAGTTCAGTAAATCACAGATCTTATTTGCAGCTATAAATTTATCATGTTTTATTCGCAAATGTAACAACGTAGGTAATTGTTATTCTTGGTTTAACACATTTGGCAGTCATATTATTTGTCTACAAATTTATGTATATTGCATATATGATGTTATTATTACGAAAATATGGTGAATTTCAGATGTCCCAATCCTCAAAGTTACAAGAAAGCGAAGATAAAATATTCAACAAGTCAAATAAAGGATCACTGCAGAAGCCGCATCAAGACGATGATCAACCGAGAAACTGTACCCCTACGCCGGATTTTATAATACAGATATGTTGTAAAGACTTGTTCTAAATTGTTTATCAATTTTTATTATATTGAAGAAATATTGTACATGATGTATTCTTCCAATAACTTTATTGTTTATATGCTTATAAATTTAAGTTAACAATTTGTTACAGATTCTGTGAAATTGAATTTTCCTACATTAAGAGACATAGAATTTGAGGAGACAGTAAAGACCTGGTTCCGTCATGCCAACCAGAGAAATTTCAGAGAGAAGGTGAATATAATTTCATAAATATATATGTAAAGAAAGTAAACTTTCTTCATTATCAATACGCGCTCCTCTTTTAAATAACTCCCGCTAGATGAAATGAGAGAGAGTATGATGACACGCAGATTTCGAAGAAGAGAAAATAATAACAAAATAAATTGAAGAGAATTATTTTATGGAGTTAAGGGTTTAGGGAGTAAACCAAGGAAGGGATAATAATAAACTTTAATTGTCGTTTCTTTGTTTTACAGGTATTTTGTAAATATACTTTTGTAAATATTGTAATATAATTTAATAAAATAACCTTTGTTTTACAGAGAAACTGAACCGTTTATTATTAAATTAAATAAAGAATAAATATCCTTTATAAAACGACAATTTTTGTCAAGAACCATGAAGTTACAATTTACATTCAAAGTTGTAGCTTCTCCAAAAGATGAAAAAACAAATGTGATAGCCATAACCTTAATAACAACAGAAGATGGAAAAAAATATGTGCTACCAGAAGAAGTCATGTACATTAGTCTACACAAAGATTTAATGAAAACTAGCACATATACTAAAGTAAAATCTAGTTTAAAAAGAAGACATGACAAAATAAGTGTATGGTTTATATTAACAGAAGATCTTAAAAAAACTTACATGGATGAAGCAGGTAATTTAGAATTTGAAGAGATGTTTTTAAAACAAGTAGATAATAATAGTGAGGTAGAAAAAACAGAATTAAGCAAAATATTAGAAAAACTAATAGAAACTACACAAAAAAATAAAGAAAAAAATCTTAAACATATTGCAGATAAAATAATTAAAGAAAAATTTAATAGCAAAACTGCAAATGTTTATCAATGGATAGATACATATGAAAAATAATGTGCACGACTACAAATAGATAAAGAAGAAAATAAAATTGAAATATTAAGATTTTTCCTAGATGACATAAGTCAGATTTGGTATAATTCAATGATGATTAAAGAAAGAGAAAGCCAATGGGACATATGGAAAGAAAAATTCATAGATACATTTGGAAATAAAGGATGGAGTAGTAGAGCATATGCTCACTATTATAAGTTCAAGGAAGGCTCACTATTAGATTATGCAATAAAAAAAGAAAAACTACTATTAGAAATTAACAAAAAAATGGATACAGATACTATAATTGATAGAATTGCATTTGGTCTACCAGAATGTATTAGAGAAAAAATAGATAGAGAAGATCTGAAAAATCTTACAGATTTATTTAATGAGTTGAAAAAACAAGAAGGAAAATTAATAAAGAAGAATAATCCTAAAATAAAAGAAACCAAACAAGATTGGAAGAATAAATATATAGAAAAGAAACCTTGTAAAATATGTGAAAACTTAAATAAAAAAGAAAGATATCATCCAGAAGATAAATGCTGGTTTAAGAAAAATCAAAATGAGACAGAAGAAAAACAGAAAATAAAAAGCAACAATGTAATCATAGAAGTAGATTTACAGAACGAGACAAAAAACGAATAATCACACCGTTGATAAAAGTTAAAATGTTGCTAGAAAATAAATTAACAATAAAAGGGACTTATGATCCTGGATCACAAATATCTATAATAAATTCAAAATTTATAAAATTAAAAGAAGAAAAAAAAGATATGAATCAAGTAACATTAAAAACTGTCAATGGTGTGACAAAAACAGATGGATTAATTAGAATAAAAATTAAAATATTTGAAATAGAAGAAGAAGTAGATGTATTTATAATAGAGAATGATAACTTTGAAGATTTTTTAATTGGCTTAGACATGATAAAAATATTTAAATTAAGTCAAGATGAAAATCTAAAGGTATCCCAGAAATTAATAGAGAATAAAACACAAATAGATACAGAAAAAAATGCGGTAAAAGTTAAAGTAAATTTTAACGAACATATTAAAGAAAACGATTTCAAAATAAACATAGAAAATTTAAATAGTAAACAAAAATCTAAAATAGAGTATTTAATAGAAAAATATAAAACGATTTTTGCTAAAGATAAGTACGATATAGGCACAGTGAGAAACTATGAAGCGAGGATAGACCTAGCAGTGGATAAATTTTGCAGTAAAAGACCCTACAGATGCACCATTGAAGATAGAAAAGAAATAGAACAACAGGTGGCAAAATTATTAGAAAAAAATCTAATTGAAGAATCATACAGCCCATTTGCCGCACCAGTAACTCTAGCATTAAAAAAAGATAAGGGAAAAACTCGATTATGCATCGATTTTAGAGACTTAAACAAAATTGTGATACCTCAGGCTCAACCTTTTCCACTAATCGATGACATGATAATTAAAGCTAGAAACTGTAAATACTTCACATCACTGGACATAAATTCAGCATTCTGGTCGATACCACTAAGGATAGAAGATAGAAATAAAACAGGATTCATAACTCAAGAAGGACATTATCAATGGACTACTCTACCATTCGGATTAAAAACAGCACCGGCAATTTTTCAAAGAATTCTATCAAGTATACTAAGAAAAAATAACCTCAAAAGCTTCACAGAAAATTATATAGATGATATATTGATATTTTCAGAGACATTCGAAGATCATATAAAACACATAGAACAGGTTTTGGAGGCAATAATAAAAGAAGGATTTAGATTAAAATTAAAGAAATGCACATTCGCATCAGAATCAATAAAATATCTAGGACATATAATTGAAAATAACACAGTACGACCAATTAAAGACAACTTAATATCGATACAAAATTTTCCGAAACCTACAACACAAAAAAATATTAGACAATTCTTGGGAAAAATAAACTTCTATCATGAATATATACCACACATTTCAACAATACTAGATCCACTACACAATCTGTTAAGAAAAGATGTAAAATTTAATTGGTCTGAAGACTGTGAAAAATCATTCACAGAAATAAAAAAATTATTATGTGCGCAACCCGTGCTAGAAATATTCGATAAAGACTTACCTATTAAAATATACACAGACGCATCACTGGAAGGCATGGGTGCAATATTAAAGCAAAAACAACGGAATGGAAAAGAAAAGCCAGTAGCCTATTTTTCAAAAAAATTAAACGAAACACAAAAAAGAAAAAAAGCCATATATTTGGAATGCTTAGCTATAAAAGAAGCAATAAAATATTGGGAACACTGGTTGATTGGAAGAAAATTTGAAGTGTATTCAGATCACAAACCTTTAGAAAATCTTAATATAAAGGCAAGAACAGATGAAGAACTAGGTGATCTAACATATTACCTGTCTCAATTTGATTTCAAGATTATATACATACCAGGAAAACTCAATACTGAGGCGGATTGTCTTAGTAGAAACCCGGTATTAGAACCAATAGACAGCAATCAAGAAATATTAAAAATAGTAAATATGATCAAAATACAAGAAATAAAAAAAGATCAGGATGAAAATATTACATTAAAAAAACTTAAGAAGAAAACGATAGATGAATATGGTATAATCTATAAACAGAGTAAAAATAAAAAGAAGATAATATTATCAGAAAAATTGAGTGTTAAACTGATAAAAGATACACACAGAGACTGGTGCCACATTGGAATCAGACAAATGATAAACAGAATATGCCCATATTATACTTCAAAAAGATTAATAGAAAATATACAAAATATATGCAAAACATGTGAAATTTGTAAAAAAAATAAATCTAGAGGTCAAGCAAAATATGGATTGATGTCACATTTAGGACCAGCAACAAGACCGTTTGAGATAGTGTCGATTTATACGATTGGTGGATTTGGTGGACAAGGATCTACGAAAAGATACCTTCACCTTTTAGTTGATCACTATACAAGATATGCATTCATACTAACTTCAAAAACCCAATCTGCAAATGATTTTATAAAAATGGTTCAAAACACCCTAGAAATAAGCAAAATAGAAATGATAATAACAGACCAATATCCAGGACTCAACTCAAAAGAATTCAAATTTTTTTTAAAAGGACAAGATATTAAACTCATTTACACAGCTTTAAATGCACCATTTTCAAATGGCCTAAATGAAAGATTAAACCAAACAATAGTTAATAAAATAAGATGTAAAATTAATGAATCTAAAGAAAAGAAAGCTTGGACAACGATAGCAAGAGAATGTGTTGATAAATATAACATAACAGAACATTCAGTTACAGGTTTTACACCAAAATATTTATTAGATGGTACCAACACAAGTCTGTTACCTGAAGAATTGAAAGAATACAAAAATGCAGAAAATTGGAAAAAGGATAGAAAAGTAGCTCTACAAAACACCATAAAATCGCATGAATACAACAAAAAACTATTTGACAAAAACAGAAAAGAGATTGAATTCAATACAGGTGATTTAGTATACATAGAAAACGGTAATAAACTAAATAGAAAAAAAATAAATGAACTTAGAATTGGACCATATGAAATATCAGAGAAAATATCAAACACAATATTTAAAATCAAAACTGGAAAAAGAAATGAAGAAACAGGATTATTCCACATAACGAAGTTAATACCAATAGAAGACAACAGATAAAAAAATCCTCAAGAGAATTTTCACGGCGGGAGGGGGAGATGTAAAGAAAGTAAACTTTCTTCATTATCAATACGCGCTCCTCTTTTAAATAACTCCCGCTAGATGGAATGAGAGAGAGTATGATGACACGCAGATTTCGAAGAAGAGAAAATAATAACAAAATAAATTGAAGAGAATTATTTTATGGAGTTAAGGGTTTAGGGAGTAAACCAAGGAAGGGATAATAATAAACTTTAATTGTCGTTTCTTTGTTTTACAGGTATTTTGTAAATATACTTTTGTAAATATTGTAATATAATTTAATAAAATAACCTTTGTTTTACAGAGAAACTGAACCGTTTATTATTAAATTAAATAAAGAATAAATATCCTTTATATATATTTACATTATTCAAAATAATATTAAATGTTTATATTTTAAATTCAACTTCATAGCATATTCTATACAAATACAGCTTATTCCCACTAGCAATAAATTGAGTTCAGTTTTTTAAAAATCACTTCATAAAATAGAAAAACTGTAAATAATGAAATAATAATTTGTTCCAGAAATAAATTTACCACCTTCTTGTGCACCGCAATCCATAGTGGATTATCAGTTACCAAAACTTTATTGTATGTTATGTAAAACAATAAAATGTTGTAAAATGTGAAATATTAAAACAAATGTTCTTTTTCAATGAAATCTGTTTTAATTTCTGACAAAAAAATGGATTCTATCTTTTTTTAATAATTTTTCACATATCTTGTTGATATGATATAAACGAAAAAAATTAACAATAAAAATAACAACATAAATTTAAAAACAAAACAGGTATATGAGAAGTACGTATAACGTAACAAATAATATCTAAGTTACATCCCAATGAAATTACCTACATCCATAAGAGGTTAACACTGACATTTTAATATGTCTGCGCTATATCGCAAAATATGCTGCTAACATCACAACGATAATAATTTTGTGACATCTATGGGGCTTTGTAATACTGATATCACAACATTGATACAATTCTAACATCTATGGGATGTTGTGATATTAGTCGGACATTAGCAGTCACATAGCAATCAATGTGATGTTAAATGAAGAAAAATGATAAAGTCACAGTTGTGATTTGAACATTGCAGCGATGTATATGAGATTAATTTTTGTTTAGCGGGGTTGTTTCAGGGGGGTCTTGTCGGTTAATTTAATCGTATGCTGGGCGAGCGGAGTCACGCCGGTTATGCCCTCGAATTTTTGGAGTTCCCGGTTCAGAAAAATGTCCAGTTTTGACCTGTCATCTTCGCGGGCCTGGATCGCACATATAGTGCCTCCTTGGATGGGTCTCCCTACCGTTACCCGTCTGGTAGCTGGGTCAATCACCATGTGAAAGGTTGTGATAACGTCCATGCCTAGGATAATTGGGTGGGTTAAGTTGGGCAAGCAGTGCAGTACCACTGGTCGCCAGACTCCCTCAATGGCACAACCTACCCGCAGCGCACCTCCCACTATGGACGTCGTACCGTCTGCCAGTCGAACATGGTTGTGTTGGGCCGCCACGACGGTGGAATGTCGGTCGGTCAGTCTGTCGGCAGTGGCCTGGTTCAGGTAGGAGTGCATGGCCCCCGTGTCGACCAATGCTCGGATGCGGTGCCCCTTTGCCCATATCTTCACGAACGGGCGGTTATCTTCCCCTGGATCGCTCTCCGCGACCAGTCGAGCGGGAATCATCTGGTGGGGGTAGTTATGAGGAGGCAGTAATGGTGTAAATTGCTCCGGCCTCCCTGCGGGGCAATTTATTTGGCGTTTCCCGACCTCGCACAGCAGTCCCGGGTCAACACTCCTTGGCGGTCGCACTTCCAGCAGAACAATTTGGGTGGATTGCGACATGCTTGCCTGAAGTGTCCGTGTTCGCCACACCTCCAGCAGCGAACACCCAGGTTTGCGGTAGCGGCTGCTAACGTTGATGGGGATATATCGGTGGCGACCGTGTTGAGACGGCTTACGAGTGTCGGCCTCATTTCCTTCTGGAGGCGCTTATATTCCTCGACCTCCCTTAGCAGCTCTCTAATGGTATGTACGTCGCGGCGTCGGATGAATTGCTTGTATTCCGGCAGTAAATTATTGTGAACGCGGAACACTTTTTCTTCTTTCGTCAGCTGCCCATGTCGTCGAATTAGAAAGCGGATGTCGGTGACATAATCGCTACCTTTTTCTCCGACTTTCTGTCTCCGGGTCAGGATGTCTTCCCCGAGGCGGAGCTTTCGATCTGACCCCATGTATGTGTCTTGAAAGTCCGCCTGGAAGTCTGTCCAAGTCTGCCATTCGCTGCGGTTGTTTCCTGCCATAGCAGGGCAGTCCCGCGAAACAATTCGGGCAAGGCAGTAAGTAGTCGTCGGTCGACGTTATAGCTCTCCTTCAACTCCTGAATTGTTTCTAGGAAAGCTACTGGGTCGGCTTTACCGTCAAAATGGGCATTCTATTTACGGACCGTTTCGCATATCTGCGAGGCTGGTGGTAGTCCGGTCGAGGGAGGGCTGGCCGGCGACGCGGTTTCTGGTGGTGGGACGATGATAGGTGGCGTTATGAGAGCAGCTTGTGTGGCCGCGTCTTCTGTTTCGACCTTCGCTTCTGCTGCCACCTGACCCAGTCTTCGCACCAAGGCTACCATCCTTGACCTCAGCTCCGTTAAGTTACCCTCTGTTTCTTGGCCAAGTTCCTGCAGCCGTTGCTGGAGGTCAGTTTTCGTCAGTTCGTAAACCCACGATACGGCTGGCCCGGTACTTCGGCCGCTGCCACTGGGTTTTCCCTCTGTATCGCTCATATTGTTTTAAAATGTCCCTGTTCGGGCGCCAGAATTTGTGACGTCTGCCTACGCTTCGACCTCGTGGATGTATCGGCGGTATCGGGGTTGCTCAGGCCTTTCTGTACGGCAGATCCACGTTGGAGGTCCTAGGGTGCCTAGATAACTCAGTGAAGAAGGGTAGGGTTGTTTTGTAAATAAAACACGCAGGGTAACTTCACTGTGGTTTATTCCTGGCTGCAACGATACAGGTTTAGGGGTTTTTAGTGGCTAGTCGATGTGCTGGTGACGAAGCGTTGTAGGGGATGGCTAGCTAGTGGTTGTTGCGTGTCCGCGAAAACGGTGCGTGAGTCTGACGAACTGGCTTTAAATCTACGTTTGCCAGGGATACCACGGCTAACGTCGATACTACGAATCGATGCGTATAAATGAACCGGTACGCCTAAAACGAGGCAACGGGTAACGGAAACAAACGGGAATAGCCGCAATAAAGTCCTCACGGCGTGAGAATGAAAAAGTTCCGAACCGGTAATTTTACCGGTTTGAGTTTTTAACGGTTCTGAAGTCTACGCTTGCCAGGGATACCACGGCTAACGTCTATGCTACAAATCGGTGCGTATAAATTAACCGGTATACCTAAAACGAGGTAGCGGTTAACGGAAAACAAGCGGGAATAGTCGCAATAAAGTACTCACGGGCTGAGGATGAAAAAGTTCCGAACCGGTAATTTTACCGATTCGAGTTTTTAATGGTTCTGAAGTCTACACTGAACGGAACGGGCCTCTTGGTAATAGTAACGGTACGGATACTCTGTACTCGCCAGGAAAACCACGGCAGAGACAGACCGGAGAAAACGGTAACGGTACGGATATTCAGCACTCGCCGGGAAAACCACGGCAGAGACAAGGACCGGGGAAAATGGTAACGGTACGGATACTCAGTACTCGCCGGGAAAGCCACGGCAGAGACAGAGACCGGGGAAAACGGTAACGGTACGGATACTCAGTACTCGCCGGGAAAACCACGGCAGAGACAGAGACAAAACGGTAAACTCACCATGAATTGCTGCTCGCTGGTCGGAAGACACTACGCGCAATCTTCGTATTGCCAGACCGAGCACGTATCCACTACACTTGTGTAGTTTTTATTTTAGTTTGCGACATTACTTCGTCACACCGTTCGCAAATATCATTCCAAATAGGATTATGTTTCGATATACATTTTCTTGTATCATCATCAATAATTGCGTCTCTGTACTGATAAAGCAAATCCCGTACAATATCTACATTAATACAGGCTTTCCAACCAACTTTCATTGCAAGAAATGTTATGTAAAAAAACGAAAATAATGAAAAATTCACAAACTTCACTAGATCACATCTATAGACAACACCAAACAAAACATAAATATGTCGTTCTTCACTAACAACTCATATTTAAATCTTTTAACTCGGGTAAAAGATTAAGACTAACCCCTCCCTCATAAACCCTAATATGAACATGATTGGTCATTATACGCAACCCCTACCTCAAAAACGATGATTTTGATCATTTCTTTGTTAATATGTAGAAATGCATAGATATATTGTTTAATTGGTGAATGCATTATGACAGGTTGGTCTCGTGTCATTATTTCTAAACTCGAGTTTTAGATATTGTTTAATAGATAAATGAATTATAAATTGCATCATGACTGGTTGTGTTCGCGTAATTAATTCTAAGCTCACGTTTCGATATTGTTGAATATATGAATGTATTATAACTGCGTATAGTTTAGATCAAAAACTTCGCGAAAATCTGTATTTCAATAAATATCGTTCGATAAACAATAATTAACTATTTATTATTCCAGCACAATCTTTCCTAAATAGCCAATTTTAACAAGTGTTGCTGTTAGCTATACTTACCAATTTGATTTATAAGCATTTCCGTTGGCAAAATGCAGTTTCAAATCAATATTTAATCAATATTATAAAACCGTCAGCGTTCACACACAGTTATACCTGTCATATTTTACACATTCCCTTTTCCAAAGAAATAAGATTTAAAGAATAGCACGTAATCAAGAACTTTGTTTTAAATAATGAATATTCATTTCAACAAATATAGGAAGAAAGAAACATAAACTAAATATTAGCAGGTTGTATAATTATAGGAAAAAGGAAAAGGGATTAAAGCGGAGAGATCAACGGAGATCAGACATGGTCAATTTGTTCATTCATAAGAATTCTGTTTTGTTTCTGTGATCTTTGCATTTCCAAGGATTCGAATAAATCCATCTTTAATCCCTTCTAACGAAATGGTTACGAACAACACCGTGATTAGCAACATTTAATTTTATTTATTTAGGGTCAACGCGTTCTGTGATCTTTGAACTATGATAAACAATTTATTATATAATCTATACTTACTAGTTTATTTCAACAATAATTGTTGTCAGCTATATCAAGTAATTTGATTTATTGCTGATCGATGAATGCATTACTCGTATAAATTGCATTATAACCGGTTGTGCCGGAATAATTAATACTAAATTCAAGTTTCGATAATGTTTTTTCGATGAATGCATTATAAATTTCTTAATGACTGGTTGTGCTCGAGTGATTAATTCTTAACTCGAGTCTACATATTGTTTGATCGATGAATACATTATAAATTGCAT
The DNA here is from genome assembly GCA_035578165.1 of Stenolophus ochropezus. NCBI lineage: Eukaryota > Metazoa > Arthropoda > Insecta > Coleoptera > Carabidae > Stenolophus > Stenolophus ochropezus. Next base: position 50,351,189 of record JAQOWZ010000003.1, on the reverse strand, counting down.
TACGACTGGTTGTGCTGGTGTAATTAATACTAAACTCAAGTTTCCATAGTGTTTTATGCTTGAATGCATTATTAATTACATTATAACTAGTTGTGCTGGAGTATTTAATTCTAAACTCAGCTATAGATATTATTAAATAGATCAATGCATTATAAATTGCTTTATGACTGGTTGTGCTCGAGTAATTAATTCCTAAACTCAAGTTTCAATAATGTTTAATCGATGGATGCATTATAAATTGCATTACGACTGGTTGTGCTCGAATAATTAATTCTACACTCGAGTTTCTATACTGTTTTATTAACGAAATGCATTATAAATTGCATTATGACTGGTTGTGCTCTTGTGCTAAAGGAATTAATACTAAATTCAAGTATCGAAAATTTTTAATCAATGAATACATTATAAATTGCATTACGACGGATTGTGCTCGTGTAATTAATTCTACACTCGAATTTCTACTGTTTGATCAATGAAATGCAATAGAAAATGCATTATGACTGGTTGTGCTGGAGTATTTAATTCTAAACTCGAGTTACCATACTGTTTGATCGATGAATGCATTATAAATTGCATTATGTCTGGTTGTGCTGGAGTATTTAATTCTAAACTCAGCTATAGATATTATTAAATAGATCAATGAATTATAAATTGCTTTATGACTGGTTGTGCTCGAGTAATTAATTCTAAACTCGTGTTTCCATACTGTTTGATCGATAAATGCATTATAAATTGTAATATGTATGGTTGTACTCGCGTAATTAATTTTAACTCGAGTTTCCATAGAGTTTGATGCTTGAATGCATTATTAAAAACATTATAACTGGTTGTGCCATAGTAATTAATTCTAAACTCAAGTGTAGATATTATTTAAAAGATCAATGCGTTATAAATTGTATTATGACTGGTTGTGCTGAAGTAATTAATACTAAGTTCAAGTTTCGATCATGTTTGATCGATAAATGCATTATAAAATTTTTTTATGACTGGTTGTGCTCGAATAATTATTTCTAAACTTGAGTTTCCATTCTGTTTGATTGATAAATGCTTTATAAATTGCATTATTACTGGTTGTGCTGTAATAATTAATATTAAATATCAAGTTTCCATAATATTTGATGGACGAATGCATTATAAATTGCTTTATGACTGGTTTTGCTCGAGTGATTAATTCTTAACTCGAGTCAACATATTCCTTGATCGATGAATACATTATAAATTGCATTACGACTGGTTGTGCTGGTGTAATTAATACTAAACTCAATTTTCCATAGTGTTTTATGCTTGAATGCATTATTAATTACATTATAACTGGTTGTGCAGGAGTAATTAATTCTAAACTCAGTTATAGATATTATTAAATAGACCAATGAATTATAAATTGCTTTATGATCGGTAGTGCTCGAGTAATTAATTTCTAAACTCAAGTTTCGATAATATTTAATCGATGGATGCATTATAAATTGTATTAGGACTGGTTGTGCTCGAATAATTATTTCTACAGTCGAGTTTCTATACTGTTTGATAATGAAATGCATTTTAAATTGCATTATAACTGGTTGTGCTGTAGTAATTAATTCTAAACTCGAGTTTCCATAGGGGCTGACCGATGAATGCATTATGACTAGTTGTGCTCAAGTAATTAATACTAACTGTAGTTTAGTTCGAAACTTTAATTAAACGCACTGGCCAAATACCTCGCCAACATACTAAAAGCACTCGAGGATGACACATATTTTGTAAAAAAAACTCTTTGGAATTTCAGGAATTCATATGCATCATTAATCTTCAAGAAGGATATAGTTTAAGATCGCTCGATGTCATATCACTGTATACGAACATACCCGTAGACTTAGTTACAGATGCCATAAAGAAAAAATGGAACATTATATCTAAAAAAACAAAAATAAGTCAGGAAGATTTTATAGAATTATTAACATTTTGCCTTACAGAAAGTTCGTTTCAATTTGAACAGACTTTTTACAAACAGGCCTGGGGAGTGGCAATGGGTTCGTCTCTATCTTTAGTGATAACAAACTTGGTGATGGATGAACTTCTAAGCGTTGTAAAAGCACGCTTACCGTTTGACATACCCTTCCTAAAAAAATATGTGGAAGATCTTATTTTAGCGGTACCTACAAACGAAATTGACAACACACTTCAAATTTTTAACGACTATAACACACATTTACAATTCACAGTAGAAGTAGAAAAGCAACAAAAAATAGCTTTCCTTGACATGGCACTGATACATAACCCAAATAACAATATCTCCACTAAATGGTACAAGAAACCAACAGCAACGATTTGAAGTGTTATATTGATTGACATCTCGTGTCAAATGTACAATGTTGTAATCTTAGGAACTTTTGTATTTAAAAGTTTTAGTAAAATAATTTTCAAGTTGGCACTACTCCCGGGCACAACTTTGAAATTGTGCAAAGTTGTATTTATTGTCAACTGCGTATATGTGCAAAATTTCAAGATTTTCTTTAGTAATTTTCATAAAATGTCACCACTCAAATTTTAAACAATACCGCCAAGCGCACAAACTAAACGTCAGTATAACACTAGTGAAATAAATATAACACTACCCTTCGCGCTAGTGAATCGTTTACAAAATGTGTGACGTCATATTCCCAGTTGTACTGAAAAACCGCTAGATGGCAGTCAGATTATAACAATTTTGAACGCGTGTCACTAGTGTTATAAGTTACAGAATAGGCATCCTGGTTCCAGATATCTAAATTTCAACTCCAAACATCCTTTGTCACAACGCATAAATAATGCTAGAAATTTATTCAACAGAGCTTTAACAATAACCTCACCGATGTTTCAAAATGAAATCTGCAATGAAGTCTCACAGTTACTAAAATTAAACAGCTATCCCACCAATATTATAAATTCAGTTAAAAACACTATTACAAATAAAATAACAATGAAACAAAATCAAAATAATAGCAATGAAAATACAACAACTAACACAATAACAAATAACAAAGAAACAGAACAAAACAAAAAGGAATGTTTTTATTCTTTGATACATATAGATGGCATAGCAACAAAATTAAAAAAGTGCTTTACAAATCATTTAAACATAGGAGTCGCATTCAAACAAATAAAAACAGTTAATAATATATTTAGCAATCTAAAATCTCAAATTAATAAAAATATAAAATCAAACGTCATTTATAAAATTCCCAGTCAAGATTGTACTGCGCAATACACTGGACAAACAAAGAGATATTTAAAAACAAAAATAGATGAACACAGACGAAATTGCAATAAAAATAAAAATTCAAATGTCAACAAATGTGCACTTGTTCAACATGTACATTCACAAAATCATAATTTTAATTTTAACAACACAATAATATTAGATACAGAAGCCATTTTACACAAAAGACTAACCCTGGAGATGTTGCACATAAATAATGATCCTAATAATGTTAATTTAAAAACTGATACTATGTACATAAGTAAAATTTACAATAATATTTTAAAATAATGCAAACACAATACTAAAATTAAATGAATAATATTCTTAAACAAGCAATTAATTCCTTCTTTTTTAAAAACAAATTGACCTTCACCTTCAACAAAATAGCGCGAAATATTTTAAACATTTTTAAATTTCTTTAAAAACTGTCTTAACCTTCGAGTATAATTAAAAAATGCAAGTTTAAACGGTACTTAGTGCAAGTTGTCCATTAGGGTGTGGCACACCATTTTTATTGTTTAAAATTTTATTTTTTATTTTATTTTATACTGATTATTTTACAATTATTTTGACACTGTTAAATGAAAATTTAACATTCACTATTTATTTATTTATATTTTTTTATTATTTGACTTTTCCATGTTCAAAAATACATTAATATTTAAATTACACATACACTATGATTAGCAAACTGATAAATTTCATGTAAGTGATACTGTACCTTTATTATATTTTATACAATTTGTCTTAAAACTAACATATTCATAAACAATGTAATAATTATATCTCCTGAAGAAGACCCATATGGGGTCGAAACTGTCGAGGTTGATAGAATAAAGTTGGCTGATTTCCAAAAACTATGGTGTATTGAATTAAGGAATTTGTTATATTTACTTATTTTTTTTTGGGTTGTGCTAGCTTAACGGTTAAGCTGGCACAAACCCATTTATTTTTTAAAAAGTAACCGTAATAATTTTTTTTTTGTAATTAATTAGTAATTAATTTGTACTAAATATTCTCAAATTTTTTTTTGGTTGTGCTGCAATGGTTGTGCTGGCTTATCGTACCTACTAAAATCGGTAGAAACATTTCTACAATGTGTAGCAAAGCTTTCAGATATGCATCAAATGAGTAAATTACCTGACATTGACAGTTGTCAAATGCATTTTTCTCTTTGACGAGCGGGCGGACGCGCAGATTTACTCTTCCCACCTTCTGATCTGATTCTGCCTTCTCTCGTGAGATGCGAAAAAAATAGCGTCCAATTTCAATTTCATATTATTTCAGGGTTTTACAGAATCGGGAAATTCTCAAACATAATTGGTTGCGTCGATTACGTTCAAGTCAGGATAAAATCGCCTAAAATATATATTTTTTAATTAACAGTTCTCAAAATTACAGTTATCATAGTCACAATGTTCAAGCTGTGTACGACAGCAATTTAATATATACTAATTTAGTGGTGCAATAGCACGGTAGCACTCATCATTATTCCTTCATATGGGCGAATTGTAATTAAAAGATTACCTCGAATTGGAATGGTGAAGGCTGGTATATTTTTAATAAATTTGGAATGAAAAAGAAAACTAAAAAATAATTTAAAAAAATAGGAGATAGTGGATATCCCTGCGGCCCAGATTTCTTAACTCCTTTTAAAGAACCGTGTACTCCAGCAGAGGAGAGATATCAAACGTCATATATAAAAACGCGCAACACTGTTTAGACTTAGATGTCTGGACAATTCTGGCGGTACACTATTATACAACATAATTTGTGTCAAAAATATTATAGTAACTTGTTTTCGTTGATATTACCGACCGATCCAACCTCGGTTCCCATCAGATAGATGGTGTTCGCGCTACGCACTAGCACAGGCTAGCACTAATGATATACAGTCTATTTTTTATCACAGTAATTGTCAGTAATAGATCGATTACATGTAGACGGCACTGGCATCGAAGTTTGGTATTAATACATAACCTCGCTTTTTTACGTATTATTCTTTCATTTAATTTGACTACATACATAGATTGTTTTTCATAAACCATTATGCCGTATAATTGTTGTGTGCCTCAGTGCTCATCTGTATCAAATAAATGTAAAGACATTACGTTTCACAAATTTCCGGAAGACAATAAGTTAGTAAAAAAATGGTTGATTGCGATACGGTCAATGAAAACTCCAACGAAGCATACAAAAATATGTTTCAAACATTTTTTGCCATCTGATTATACCACCACTAGCATGGGTAAGTTAACTAATAATTAATATATTTTCATATTAATTTAGAGTTATTTGGTAATTTCAGGAAAATGGAAAATACTTCATTATAGCAGCGCAGTTCCATCTCAGTGTTTGCCGACTAGAAAGTTTGAAAAAAAGAAATCAAATAATAGTCGCAATGAAAGATTTAAAAAGAGGGAGACTACTAAACTCTCAATTATGTAGAAAATGTGAATGAAAATACAGTAAGCGATTCGGATTCAGTTATAGCTCGAACTATTGTCACAGATGGTATTATGGTAAATAGTTCTACCCAAACCACTTTTAAAGAAGAAATAACAAACCTGCAGGCTAATATATATACACAAACAATATTGACTATGAACAGGTCTCAATTAATATCATACAGCTTCTTAAATGAAACTCAATTAAAACAAATGACAGGTTTTAATTCAAGAACATTTAATTTTTTGTGTGAACACTTTGGTAATTCTCGTGTAAACTTCCATTATGCCTTAAACTTACATGATGAATTATTGTTAACTTTAATGAAATACTAACATAATATGTATTATTCAACATTAGGGAGTCTTTTTGACATAGATGCACGAATTGTTACAAAGATTTTTACAAAATGGACAGAATGCATATATAAAAATTTTTAAAAAATTAATTTTTGGAAACTGAGGTCTGAATCAGAAGGACAATACAGTATAATATTAGATTGCACAGAAATACGCATTGAAAGAAGTTCCAATCCGATAGAACAGCAAGGGACATATTCAACGTACTACGGTACAAATACGTTTAAAGTTTTAGTTGGTGGAACGGAAAATGGATCAGTTGGTTTTGTGTCAAATATTTTTGGAGGCTCGATAACTGACAGGAAAATTACGGAAATATCGGGAATTTTAGATATATTAAAAGAAGGTGATTACGTTTTGGCAGACAGAGGATTTGATGTATCAGATCTTATGGAAGAAAAGGGAATTTATTTAAATATTCCACCATTCAAAAGAGGAGAACAACTATCAGAAGAAGATGTTGCAAAAACTAGGGCAATAGCGAACAGAAGAATAATAATCGAAAATCTTCTAGCGCAAGCAAAGAAAAATAAAATTTTATGTGATAGGCTGCCTAAACATATGTGGCATATTGTAAATGAAATAGTATATAATTGTTTAATGCTAATTAATTTCAAAAATTCTATTGTTAATTCGAAATAATTTTTTTTAAAATTAATATTTTTGTACTCGATATAGGTAATTAAATAAACATTTATTTTCATTTTATTCGTTTATTTCATTCATACACATTACATGTAACATATTATTAAAATAATTATGTTGTAAAGTTTTTAATAAGCTAGTAACAAACTCAGAATCAAAGTAAACTGTGATATTTAAAAATGTTTTTGAAAAAGATGAATAAACAATAAAATCGTATTCTTTCAAATTCATTATTGCCATACTCATCTGAACTTGTGCGTAATATGCATGTTTCTTTTTTAAACTTAGTCTATAATTTTCTATTACCAGATAATCAGCATATTTTATGAATTCAATAGCAGATTTTTCTTTGCCCACAATAAATAACATTAATAAATTAATGTTTGATTAAAATAATAATACTAATACTTTTTTAGAACCTGTCGTTTTCGCACCTAATTTTTTTAATTCCGTTCTAATTGAGCTTAAGTCCATTTTTTCTCTAATTTTTTCTTAACATAATAGTAAAATATGAACATTTACACAGAGCAGAGCACTGCTAACCAACTGCTAACACAATTCTATACCAAACTTCGACTGTGCACACCTAGCGGCTAAACAATGAAATGCAAATTGTGCAATCGATCTATTTTGGTATAACTATGTATGTGTTTTCTCGGCGCATTTAATATAAGTTCATTTTGTGTGTAACCAGTGTTCTGTTAATTTCGAAGCTCACCTTGCCTTCAATAGCTTATGGGCCCAGTCGAAAAGTGAGAATCACGGAATCGGGTCATAACACGGGGTGCGTATCGGAACGATTTTGAGGTTAGCGTCGTTCAGACCACGCGGCAAAATGCACACGTCCGAAGTGCGTTTCGAAGTTTTGATCAAGGAGAACTACGAAACATCGAAGGTCCAGATGCGAGCAGTTCTCATAAAATGACGCATGGTTCTACGTGAATGGAGATCCAGTGAAACCGGAAATCGTGCAAGGTGACGCGACGTCGGTTGCAGCGGAAAAGGCCTGGCGGGAAGCAGACATAAAGGCTCAATCCGACATTGTTCTCGCAATAAGCTCGGCGGAGATCAACCAGATCAAGGGCTGCAAATCAACGCGCAGGATGTGGACCTGGCTAGAAAACATGTTCGAGTCCAAAGGTCCCGCGCGAAAAGCCGCTTTGCTAAACAACTTGATTTCTATAAAGATACCGGACGAGGAGAACGCGCGTGAACATCTACGCAAATTCTTCGATTCCGTAGAAAGACTGGCAAAATTGGAAGTCGCCATCAATCGTGACTTACTAGCAGTCATGCTCCTGCGCAGTTTGACCGACAATTACGAGAACTTCAGGTGCGCCATGAAAGCGAGAAACGAGCTACCGTCACACGACATGCTACAAATAAAAATCGCTGAAGAATCCGATGCTCGCAAGGAATCACAGAAAACGATGCACAACGCGATGGTAGCAGGCAGGTTTTGGTCAAGAAAACAAAGGAAGTCAGAGTCGGTCGAATAAGTCGAAATCGGTAAATAAGGAAATGATCGAGTTCGCAAAGAAAGACAAGACAATGAAGTGTTATAAGTGCGGAGTGATCGGCCATCGCGCGGTACTATCGACACAAATCGATCGAGACATCCGCAAACAGTACGAACGAAGTGGGTTTCCTCACGATGCCAGACATTCCCGGAAGTAGTGCGTATCGAAGAGATGATAAGGCGGGTCGCGACGATTGGTGCGTCGATAACGGGTGCACCCCACACATATACAGGGACATCGACTTCTTTTCAGCGCTGAACCAAACACATAACTTCGGGAACCTGAACTTGGCAAACAGCACCTCTGCAAGCATCAAGGGAAAGGGGACAGCCCGAGCAACCACCGGCTCGGACAACGGCGGACGAGATGTCACGCGTTGTATGTGCCAGACCTCCGCACGAACCTCATGTCAATTGGCAAGGTCACCGACAAGGGACATCGGGTCATCTTTGACAACACTAAGGCCGAAGTTGTCAGCGGAGATGGTAACTTATTAGCAGTTGCAAAGCGTATCAACGGCTTGTATTTTCTCGACAGCACGAAAGACAAGTTCTGAGATGGACAAGCACAAGTAAACGTAGCGACAAATTAACGCAAGAAGGCATCTCTCAAGGAGGGCACATTCGCATGGGTCATCTCAACGTCCCGGCAGTCCGGAGTCCAGGTCGAAAACATCGACAAAGATTTCTAATGCGACGTATGCACTCAAGGGAAGATGTGCAGGGCTCCCTTCTCAAAGAAGTCAACGAGAGAGACAACCTTGGCCGACATCGTGCACTCCGACGTATGTAGACCGATGTTCGTGGCATCAATCGGCGGGTAGAGATACTACGTCGCGTTCATCGATGACTTCTCTGGCTGGTGTTAGGTGATGTTTCTCAGCAAGAAGAGTCAAGTGATCGACGAGATCGAGAAGTTTAGGGCACTAGTCGAGACACAACAAGAAAAGAAGATAAAGATGCTGCAGTCTGACAACGGGAACGAGTATGTAAACAGACAGTTCGACGAATTACTCGCAAAACATGGAGTGAGTCGACGACTGAAGGCCCCACACAACCCGGAACAAAACGGACTTGCAGAGCGTCGGAACCGCACGCTGATGGACAAAGCTTGCTGCCTGCTGGTTCAATCAAAGCTGCCGACGACCTTTCGGGCAGAGGCAGTCCATACGACCAACTACGTCCATAACCGGTGTTCCACAAGTCGGCTCAACGAAAAAACGCCGCACAAAGCCTGGCACGGAACAGCTCCAGACGTTTCTACGTTCGAGAGATTTAGACGCGAGGAGTTAGTTGGCGACACGGCGCACGACAAGGGGCAGCTCAAACCTCGTGCAAAGAAATGAATATTTCTTAATTACAGCTCGGAGGCCCGGGCATACAGAGTTTGGATGCTGGATGAGAGGAAGGTGGAAATCTCGAGGCACTTCAGGATAGCAGCTAGATCCAATGGCTGCAGAATATAGCTGCTAGGATGAGACAGTTTTAAAAAAGTAATTTCTGCTTTTACAGCAGCTTCCTTTACTTCTAATGTTATGTGCGTTACATGTCCATCATATATGATTAATATTGGACAAAAAAGATTCAGATTAGTAATTAATATTTTCAAAAAGTTGTGACGTACGCGCTGCTATGTGGGGAGCACAAGGCCACGATGTTCCCTGTAAATAAGAAAAAGGGGGTCGGGAACACAATTGGAGACGGGAGGGTTTCTGTTAAAAAAACTGTGGTAGGAAATAATTATTTATTTCACACACTGGATGTAAATAAATTACAATATATAAAATACAAGTTATAATACAGCACGCAGCTAGGGCAAAAACTACGCAGACAGAACTCCGTTTCCCTGGAGGAAATACTAACAGAATAGAAGAAGAAAAGAACGTGAATGAGAAGGAAAATCTGCGGACAGCCTTCAGGAAGACAGCATCTACTCTCACCGCGGACGACCAACGGTTCGAGGTAAACGCAGTGGGCAGGCGATCGGCAAAACGGAATGGAAAGAAAATATAAAATATTTTAAGTCCACAACCGCGGACAGCCAACGGTTAAGGCAGGACAGCACTCACTAAAAGACGGGTGAGAACTCGTATTTATACACGAAAATCTTAATTAAATGCCCTAAACGCATGTCTTTACACAAAGGAAGTAAAAACCTTTAGCCTCTATGTACCACAATAGATATGATGTACAATAAAATAATATTTTCAATACATGCTGTTACAATTTTGAATATTAAACTTGAAACTATTTCAATGTTCTACACACAGGCGGCGTTACAGTCGAACGTCAACTACATGGTCGCATGCCTGTCAGCGGCCATAAACATGTGGTTACCAATAACAAAATAAAATAAATACATTAAATCAGAACAATGATAAGTTATACAATTCTAGCTGAAATACATATTTACAATGTACATTTTAGGTACAATAAACTAAACACAATGACACGCAGGGTTCGTAGCGCGCACATAAGCTAATTTTTGCGGCGGGTTGGGGGTTCGGAGAGACTGTGGTGACGATTTACTGGGACAACGAGATCGTATCGTCATAAAGTATCTTGTGAAAACTTCTGCTTCCATCCATCCATTTTCAGTGGCGTAGCAAGTTCCAGGATAATATTTTCCCTTTTTCACAACCCAAGTATCCCAGACATTCTTGCCTGTAAATATAATTAAAAGTAGAGCTTCCTGTACATCTGCTGCAGCAGCAAACTAAAACTGTCGTATTTGACTTGCCTGGCCCTGCTGTAATCCTAGTAGAAGGGTACCCTGCATTACCTACCACTTTTCTTTTTGTTTTTTGTTTCATCCATATTCCATATGTTTAAGGATTTAACTTCTAATTTTATGGTATCTAATATAGTTTTTAGTAATTTAAAATACTCGCCAATTATAAATGGATCGGTATTATGTTTTATTGCATATTCTATTTCTTCTCTTTTTTTTAATCAAAAGATTATGCCTTTTTCAAAAATTAAGAAACCAATCTTTACCTGGCCGTATCATTGTTAAATAGGGTCTATATGTTATTTTTTTTTACATATTGCCCTATGATTTCCAAAACTTCCTTAAGGCTTAATCCGAATCCCAATTTCTCCATATTTCTATAGGTAGTAATAATTTGTAAGTTTATTTATTTTATTATAAATGTAACAAAAATTTAGTAAAATTAAGAAACATGTAGATTTATTCCCCGAGCTAGAGCTTCTTCTGATTATAGTGGAAGAGATGTTGGCCTTCCCATTGAAGAACTTTTAACACCTCTTCGTTTTTTTTATATGGTCTCTAATGCTTATTCTCGATATTTTGTAAATTTACTAGCGCGATAAACACCACCTTGTCCTAAAGTTATATATAAAATAGAATTCTGCAAATTTTCCTTAGCATAGGAAACATACTTTTTTTTTCGTACGTAATTGCGTGCCATTTTCTCTAAATATAAAAATAATAATTAAGTACGTATTTAAAGAAAATTGTAACTACGTGCAATATTCAACATAACATGGGGCAAGTGCAGCCTGGCAGGTGTACTTTTCCTACGTTTTCGGTCGCCATTACCCCATATAAATTATTTTCTAGGGCAAGTGCGGCCCCCAATGTAACTTTGGTTACAAACAAGAAAGTTTCAATTCAGGATTTACTTTATATACTTTAATCAGAGATATTACGGATGTAGATTTTTTGACATCCGCGGATGCGGATGCGGATCTCAAGTATTTTTTTTTAAAAAACCTTTTTTTTATGAAAATTACCTTCATCAGCTTTAACCTGCGATTGTCTTTCTTTAGTCAAGCTTTCAAACATATTTAACTTTTCTAGGTGCATCCAATTTTGATGATTTTTCAAACACGTGTTTGAACTGCTCTTGCAAGAGTAAGCCTTATCCTAGTCTTGTTCATCTGGTTTAAAATAAGTCCAAATCTCACTTCGTGTAGGTGGTGACATTGTAAAGTTACTTGTTTAATAAAGTATTAACTTCAGAAAACTCGCTTAACACACTTAATGTTCTTGTTTATACCATAAGCGCAACTAAACACATTACGATTGAGTTACGAGAAACAAATGATAAACATTAATAAACGCGTCGGATCTTATCACTGGAATCTTCGCTCGTATTGCTCAATTGGCACGCGCCACTCGCCACCCCTGCCCAATTCTTCCTTGTCGCGACCTGCACTGTATCCGCATCCGCAAGAACATCCGTATTAATAAATGCGGATGCAAATTCAGATGCAGATGTCCAAATCTAGTTTCATATATTAAACAAAACAATATTGTAGCGAACCCAGGGTCGCGGCGCGGGCGGCGACCGCTAGCAAACAGGTCAGAACACGTTCGTTCGCTCCCCATTGTTCTGATCGGGGTCGGCGAATATTCGAGAAATTAAAAGGTCAAAGAATATTCCAGAATGCAGCGTTTTAATATAAATACCCCAAGCAAAAGATCGGGAGGACAGTCTTGTGTTAATACGTGTAGTGTACAGATGGTGATATAAATAAATAGACGGTGATATAAATAGTGTTGAAATAAATATTGCGTAGTTTTAATTGTTTAAATAAATTATCTTAGTGTTTAAGTCTTTAGTAATAATAATTAGTTCTTAAATTAGTGTTTATATTTGTTAATTCTTAGTGTTAGTTATTTTTATTTATTCTTTATAATTCATATTTCTTTATTTAAACTTAGTTATATAAATATTAGTGTTTTCATCCATTTTACACTTCACCTAAATAAATAAAACGTTACAATATTTACATTTTTATTGATAAAATCGCTGTTTGTTTAATACAGAAGCAATTTTGATACACAGGTACGACAGGTGCATGCTGCTAAGAGAAACACGGGGCCCTGTAAAGAAAACTGTACATGGTGTCGGTAAGGAAGAAATCAAATATGTACAAGAAAGATAAATAAAAAAAATCCGAAAGGTGACTTATCCCACTTTACCCTATATAATTATTAAATAATTGAAGTTCAAAATTTGCATTTTCTATTCATAATGCAAGTTTATTTATTTATAAAGTAGTTATTAGGGATTAAAAATAACAAAATTTATTAAAATTTAGTTCCACCTAGATGGCCCATTGCACGCCTCGTGTAGCAGTCACCCTTCTTCTGTGAATCTGCTTCACTCTGATTGGTTATGTTTTTAAATTTAACATACAAAGAGATGTATTTAGCAATTTAACTCAAAAATTATAAGAAGGTACAAGATTAAATATCAACAGAGTTTCGAGTAGTCTAAAGTGTTTTCGATATGGCATTACTGTGTGTTTAACTATAAAATTATTTGTTATTGCTAGATGTAGTGCAAAACTACCATCATCAATGCGTGTTCAGCGGGCTCACAGTGATCACAGCGGCTTAGCGCTTACAATCGTCACGCGTCCAGCGCACCGCTGTGTGCAGCGATTTCTCACAGCAGCTGCCACAGCGCTAGTAGCTTATACTAACTAGAGATACTCCATTCACAGTTTGGCCGATGTCGTTAACAATGTACGTCAGTTTCGGAATGGCTGCGCCATTAATCTTTACAACTGTCAGTTTAAAAAAACGCACGAACACGATTTTGTGTAATTTAGATGTTATTTCTTAATGACGACTAAATTAATTGCAAAAAGGTAAGTATATTATAAAATTAATTGTATTTATACAATTTTATCAAGCACTCTTGAAATTTAACAGCTGCATTATTAAATTATTTTTTGACATTAATATTGTGGATATAAAGTATTCTTACTCAATTAAATAATAATCTTTTTATTTATTATTTTGTATTTATTATTCGACGTAACATTAAAATGCCGACATGTGCAGCAACTGGGTGTTACGTTTCTTCTGGACAGGGAAAGAAATTGAATTCGATTCCAAAAGATAAAGAATGGAGGAAAAAATGGATCCAAAATATAAATAGATGTAACTGGGAATCTAATGCTAAATCATTTGTATGGGAATTAAAAACTTTTTAATACAATTATAAAATATTGTAATAATTCTTTATCCATTAGATCCATGTCGAGCAAGACATGTGGGCAAGGCCACGCAAATACTATACAAAAAAACTAAAGCAAAATGCTCAGCCAATAATTTTTGCTCAGAGAGAAGCGGAAAATGTTACCAATATTATGTCAAAAATACACGTCATTCCAATTCCAATATTAAGGAGAAGTATAATAATCAACAGAAATCAAAATTGTAAATAATTACTTTCACGTACATATATTGCATCACTGACAAATTTTGCAAAAACATTGTATTTCATTAGTTTTCGTTTTATATGTATATATTTGTACTATTTTCTAGAGGGTATAATCAGTTTATGTAGAACAAATAAATAAAAATATAATGTTTAACTGTGTATTCAGGTCGACAGAAAAGTATATCCATGGAAGCAGAATCAAACAATCTTGCAAAACAGAAAAAAATCTACTATGTCAATAGATCAGAAAGACTCGTTAAACGTTACAAAAATTGATGTAAATGTTGAAAATGAAATTGTGACCGTCAAAAATATCGACACTCGATTTTAGTTGAAAAACGGAAAAGATTGGGGAATAAACTTTCAAAAAACCTAATGAGAATAAAAAAAAATGAAGATGACGATTCGGCGAGTGATGAAAATTTGAAAGGTTGGAACAACATCTATCTCAGAAGAGATACTGCAAACTTTGCAGGCGAGTGAAAAATTCAACAACAGAAACAGTTGCTGAAGAAGCAACTAAAACGTATGCAAAACGAAGTTAGTATGTTTTCAAATTTACAAAAGAATTAGCTGGGACTTATAAAAAGATTCCGAAATGGAGCGATTCAACATTGGTAAAGGCATAGAAGTTAAAATTTGCATGTGGGCGCAATGGATACGAAGAGCTTTTAAAACAAGGACAACCTTTACCAGCGAACTTTAAGGAAAAATATTGAAAATTTAAATTTTGAAGTTGTATTTTGGAAGATATTTTCGGTTTTCTGAAAATAAAAGTTGCTACCTTTTTAAAAGAAATCGACAAAGATTGTATTATCGTTCTGGACGAATTATCTATTAAATCTGGTGTTGTTTATGATAATGGTACTGGTTTTGTGGTCAGAAATGACACATTACCTGAACACAATGGACTTGCGACTCATGGTTTAATATTTATGCTTGCAGGGATTGAAAATCAGTGGAAAGAAACTGTAGCATATTTTTTTTACCGGTGACAAAGTTACCGGCTTCCTCTTAGCGGATTTAATAATAAAAATACGTTTAAAGCCGAAAATATTAGATTGAAAGTAAAGGCTGTAGTTTCAGACGTGGGAGCAGTAAATCAGGCAATGTAGAAGAAATTTAAAATAAATGCCTCGCGATACAGCTCGGTTGAATCATCTTGTCCTCATCCGTTAAACAAAGACACAAGACTTTATTTTTCACGATACATGCTATGTTACGTCTGCCTTCGCCTCGACCTCATGGATGTATCGGCGGTATCGGGGTTGCTCGGGCGCCTTTCGGTACGGCTGATCCACGTTGGAGGTCCTAGGGTGCCTAGATAACTCAGTGAAGAAGGGTAGGGTCGTTTTGTAAAATAAAACACGCAGGGTAAATTCACTGTGGTTTATTCCTGGCTGCAGCGATACAGGTTTAGGTGTTTTTAGTGGCTAGTCGATGTGCTGGTGACGAAGCGTTGTAGGGGACGGTAATTTTACCGGTTCGAGTTTTTAACGGTTCTGAAGTCTACGCTTGCCAGGGATACCACGGCTAAGGTTTATGCTACAAATCGGTGCGTATAAATGAACTGGTAGACCGAAAACGAGGTAGCGGTTAACGGAAAACAAGCGGGAATAGTCGCAATAAAGCCCTCACGGGCTGAGGATGAAAAAGTTCCGAACCGGTAATTTTACCGGTTCGAGTTTTTAACGGTTCTAAAGTCTACGCTTGCCAGGGATACCACGACTAACGTCTATGCTACAAATCGGTGCGTATAAATGAACCGGTATACCGAAAACGAGGTAGCGGTTAACGGGAAACAAGCGGGAATATTCGCAATAAAGTCCTCACGGGCTGAGGATGAAAAAGTTCCGAACCGGTAATTTTACCGATTAGAGTTTTTAACGGTTCCGAAGTCTACACTAAACGGGACGGGCCTCTTGGTAATGGTAACGGTACGGATACTCTGTACTCGCCAGGAAAACCACGGCAGAGACAGACCGGAGAAAACGGTAACGGTACGGATATTCAGCACTCGCCGGGAAAACCACGGCAGAGACAAGGACCGGGGAAAATGGTAACGGTACGGATACTCAGTACTTGCCGGGAAAACCACGGCAGAGACAGAGACCGGGGAAAACGGTAACGGTACAGATACTCAGTACTCGCCGGGAAAGCCACGGCAGAGACAGAGACAAAACGGTAAACTCACCACGAATTTCTGCTCGCTGGTCGAAAGACACTACGCTGGTCGGAAGGCACTGGTCACAGTTAGTCCGGGAGAACCTCGGTCTGACTGTTTCCAGCTTACTGCCGTTTGAGTGCTGTGCCCTTGCTTTTATCTCCGCTCGTCACGGTGGGAGAGATTGCGCGTGATTTGTGGTGGGAGTGTGCGCGTGAGATAAGCACCATTACTCTTGACTCTGCTGAGATACGATGAAAAAATAAAAAAAAACAATTGCCGCCCAGTGGACTTGAACGCGCACTCTTCGTATTGCCAGACCGAGCACGTATCCACTACACCACGGTGACTTGTGTAGTTTTTATTTCAGTTTGTGACATTGCTTCGTCACACCCCCCTCTTACTTTACCAAAAAAAACAGAGGAAAAAAAATACCAGTTCTTCCCGATATACCCTGATGAAAAATACACATACAACATACAAGAAAATATACATAACATACATGAACCCAATACATTACAAAACTTAATCTAACATAAAATCAGTTCTTTTTCCCTCGCCGGCGTCTCCTGGGGGACCTTTTACCTTCGGGGTTTATAAATGTCTTCCACATAACCCCTCCTCCTGGTCGGGGTACCAGGCAGCGAACGCGGCGGGGCGGCGGTTGGTTGCTAGGCGGTGGGAGTGTGGGCCGAGTGGGGGGAGGTCGTTCGGCCACGGGTGTTTTCGGCGCTAGGGGTCGGATGCCTTCGACGAGGCTCACGAAACGATTCTGGGGGGCTCTGGATATCGGCGCTGGGGGGGGTGGCGCGGCAACGGAGATGCGTCCAGCCGCATGTAGTCGCCGGGCGTGCCAGGGGCTCGTGGTGTCATCGGGAGGGGGGTCAGCATGGCGGGCGTCGGGCTCCAGTGACACAGTAGGTTCGGGGGTCTTGGCTGGTCGATCCGGGGGGTTGGCGACGGAGACAAAGCGTGGAGGACCTCGAGCAACTCCGCCTGCATGTCCTCCAGTGACATGGACGGGCGTGCGGTTTTTAGGCCCGTTGCGTCATTCTTCGGCGTGCGAGGTGTCCGCGGCAGAGGCGCGGTATCCAGCTGGAAATAGAAGCCCGGACTGTCTGTGCGGTTTCCTCGCGCCACCTGTGTTCCTCGTTGCGGGGTTCGGGGAGTACGAGGGTACAGAGGCGTCGCCGATAGGCTGGGGGAGGTGTCCAGGCACAGGTAGAACCCGGGGCTGCCTTCCACCGGATTTAGCCCGTAACGTTGTAGGAGGGCCTCCTGGAGAATCTGCTCTCGTGTGGGGGAGTTCGCTGGCTCGCTCTTGGGCGTTGGCGGTTTCTTGGGTGAGGGCTTCCTTGGGCGCGCCCCCAGAGAACGCGGGTCGGGTCGGCGGGCGTACTTCAGTGGAGATCCAACCGGTTGAATCCTCCGACTGTATCGTGACGGGCCCGGAGGTGCCTGGCTGCGAAGGTGTTGGGCTGGTGGCCCCAGCCTCGGCTGTGAGGGCTTCTACGGTTGGAACCGGTTCGGTGGCGTCTTCATCTGTAAAAGCCGGTTTAAGGTCTTTTATATGGATTCGAGTAAGCATCTTTCCGAGGACGCCGCGAAGGTTGTATACGTAAGGGGATACGCGTTTGTGTACCGTCCACGGTCCCGAGTATTTCTGTGCTAGCTTAGCCGCCACTCCTTTGAGAGCCGATGAAAGTGGGTGTTCTCGACGCATCACTTTATCGCCCGGGTAATAGGTGTGCTCACGTTTGCGCAGGTTATAGTGGTGGGCCTGTTGGGTCGCTGCCCGTGCGATGTTAATCCGGGCTAGCTCCTGAGCGTCTTTTAGGGCTTGCATTCGTGCCAGGTGTTCCTCGGATATTTGGCCTCCATCTCGATTATCGGCGGGGACTTCCGTTTCGTCGTTTGTTGGTAGTGCTAACTCCCGTCCGAAGTTGAGGTATGCCGGAGAGTACCCCGTCGAGCTGTGACGGCTACTATTAATAGCCATCATGAACTCCGGGATATAGCGGTCCCACGTCCGGTGTTGCTCTCCGCAGAACTGTGCCAGCGTGGGTTTCAAAATTCGGTTAACCCGCTCTACGGGGTTGGCTTGCGGTGTGTACGGGGGTGTTAGAAGGTGATGTATCTGGTATTCGGCGAGCATCTTCTTTATAGTGCGGTTGTCGAATTCAGTCCCATTGTCCGATATCAGTACCCGCGGGCATCCATACCGGCATTTTATCAGCTCTCGGATTGCTTGCGCTATGGTTGGCGCATTCGCCTTCCGGATGGGTCGACTTTCCACCCATTTAGTCATCCGGTCTTGGAAGCAGATCAGGTACTCGTAACCCTTGGCGGTTCGGGGCAGTGGACCCATGATGTCCATGGAAACGGTTTCCCAGGGCTGTCCGATTTTCGGTGGACCCATCTTTCCAGCCGCCCCTCGCTGGTCTGCCTTATATCTTTGGCAGCCAATGCAGCGACGGACGTATTGAGTCGCATCCCGGAACATCCCAGGCCAGTAGAAGTGTAGGGCGAGCCGCGCGATGGTTTTGGCTATCCCCATATGTCCGGCTTCCGGTCGGTCATGGTTGTTTTGTAGTACCTGATGTCTCTGTTCCTTTGGGACACAGAGCTTCCATTGCCGGTCAGGATCTGCTTCGGTTAGGTCGGCGGGATCCCAGAAGTGGCGATATAATTTCCCCCGAATTAGTCGGTACTCTGGATACTGCGTTGGGTGGTCTTGCACCGCCTGGGTCATGCACTTGTACCATGCACACGATTCGGTGACGGCGGCGATGGCGGGTAACGGAGTGCGACTCAACATATCAGCCATGTGGTTTAGAGTACCCTTCCGGTAGACGGTGTCGAAGTCGTACTGTTGTAACGTCACCGCCCACCGGGCCAACCTCCCAGATGGCTCTCTCAAACTGCCTAACCACTTCAACGCCTGGTGGTCAGTGACGATGGTGAAGTGATACCCTTCCAGATACCCCCTTAACTTCTTGACCGCCCATACTGTGGCCAGGCACTCCTTCTCGATGACGGAGTAGTTCTTTTCCCCCGCCGAGAGCGACCTGCTAATGTAGGCAATTGCCTGTGGTTCTTCGAGGCTTCCTTGTACAAGGGCTGCGCCGATCCCCTGATCCGATGCGTCCGTCTGGAGAATAAACGGTTCCTCGAAGTTCGGGCAGCTTAACACGGGTGTTGAAGTGAGGATTACCTTGAGTTCTTGATACGCGTTTTCCTGGGCTGGCCCCCATTAGCAGTTCGGTCAGCGGCGCCGTCTTCTGAGCGAAGTTGGGAACAAATCGCCGGTACCATGATGCTGCTCCCAGCAAGCGGCGCACCTCTCTGACGGTTGTTGGTGTAGGCATCTGCGTGATGGCGAGCACTTTGTCTGGATCAGTTCTCAGGCCATATTCGGTCACAACGTGCCCGAGATATTTAATTTCTTTTTCTCCGAATTGGCACTTCTCGGGATTGATACGGAGATTCGCTTCTCGCAGGCGACGAAAGACCACTTCCAAATGCTTTATGTGCTCCTCCATCGTTTCGCTGACGACGACTATGTCGTCTAAGTAGGCGAAGGCGAACGGTTCCATTTTTGGTCCGATGACCCTATCGAGGAGGCGCTGAAACGTGGCCGGCGCGGCGTGCAGACCGAAGGGCATAACCCGGAACTGGTACAGCCCTTTTCCGGGTACAGTGAATGCGGTAAGTGGCTTACTTTCCGGGGTCAATGCAACCTGCCAGTAGCCGTTCTTCAGGTCAATTGTTGAAAAATATTTGGCCGGCCGCAGTTTATCGAGAATAGCTGAAATGAAAGGCAGCGGGTAAGCATCTTTTTCGCTGACTTTATTCAGTTGCCGAAAATCGATACAAAATCGCGGCCGTCAGTCCTTCTTCCTTACGATCACCGCCGGGGAGCTCCATGGACTTTCGGATTTTTCAATAATCCCGTCCCGGAGCAACTGTTCTACTTCGTCGTCGATAATCTGTTGCATCCTCGGGTTTCGTGGAGCATAGCGTTGTTTCAGGGGGGTCTTGTCGGTTAATTTAATCGTATGCTGGGCGAGCGGAGTCACGCCGGTTATGCCCTCAAATTTTTGGAGTTCCCGGTTCAGAAAAAGGTCCAGTTGCGGCCTGTCATCTTCGCCGGCCTGGATCGCACATATAGTGCCTCCTTGGATGGGTCTCCCTACCGTCACCCGTCTGGTGGCCGGGTCAATCACCATGTGGAAGGTTGTGATAACGTCCATGCCCAGGATAATTGGGTGGGTTAAGTTAGGCAAGCAGTGCAGTACCACTGGTCGCCAGACTCCCCCAATGGCACAACCTACCTGCAGCGCACCTCCCACTACGGACGTCGTACCGTCTGCCAGTCGAACATGGTTGTGTTGGGCCGCCACGACGGTGGAATGTCGGTCGGTCAGTCTGTCGGCAGTGGCCTGGTTCAGGTAGGAGTGCATGGCCCCCGTGTCGACCAATGCTCGGATGCGGTGCCCCTTGGCCCATATCTCCACGAACGGGCGGTTATCTTCCCCGGGATCGCTCTCCGCGACCGGTAGAGCGGGAATCATCTGGTGGGGGTAGTTATGAGGAGGCTGTAGTGGTGTAAATTGCTCCGGCCTCCCTGCGGGGCAATTTGTTTGGCGTTTCCCGACCTCGCGCAGCAGTCCCGGGTCATCACTCCTTGGCGGTCGCACTTCCAGCAGAACAATTTGGGTGGATTGCGACATGCTTGCCTGAAGTGTCCGTGTTCGCCACACCTCCAGCAGCGAACACCCAGGTTTGCGGTAGCGGCTGCTAACGTTGGTGGGGATATATCGGTGGCGACCGTGTTGAGACGGCTTACGCGTGTCGGCCTTATTTCCTTCTGGAGGCGCTCATATTCCTCGATCTCCCTTAGCAGCTCTCTAATGGTATGTACGTCGCGGCGTCGGATGAACTGCTTGTATTCCGGCAGTAAATTATTGTGAACGCGGAACACTTCCTCTTCTTTCGTCAGGTACCCGTGTCGTCGAATTAGAGAGCGGATGTCGCTGACATAATCGCTACCTTTTTCTCCGACTTTCTGTCTCCGGGTCAGGATGTCTTCCCCGAGGCGGAGCTTTCGATTTGACCCCATGTATGTGTCTTCAAAGTCCGCCTGGAAGTCTGCCCAAGTCTGCCATTCGCTGCGGTTGTTTCGCAGCCATAGCAGGGCAGTCCCGCGAAACAATTCGGGCAAGGCAGTAAGTAGTCGTCGGTCTTCGACGTTGTAGCTCTCCTTCAACTCCTGAATTCTTTCTAGGAAAGCTACTGGGTCGGTTTTACCGTCAAAATGGGCATTCCATTTACGGACCGTTTCGCAAATCTGCGAGGCTGGTGGTAGTCCGGTCGAGGGAGGGCTGGCCGGCGACGCGGTTTCTGGTGGTGGGACGATGATAGGTGGCGTTATGAGAGCAGCTTGTGTGGCCGCGTTTTCTGTTTCGACCTTCGCTTCTGCTGCCACCTGACCCAGTCTTCGCACCAAGGCTACCATCCTTGACCTCAGCTCCGTTAAGTTACCCTCTGTTTCTTGGCCAAGTTCCTGTAGCCGTTGCTGGAGGGCAGCTTTCGTCAGTTCGTAAACTCACGATACGGCTGGCCCGGTACTTCGGCCGCTGCCGCTGGGATTTCCCTCTGTATCGCTCATATTGTTTTAAAATGTCCCTGCTCGGACGCCAGAATTTGTGACGTCTGCCTTCGCCTCGACCTCGTGGATGTATCGGCGGTATCGGGGTTGCTCGGGCGCCTTTCGGTACGGCTGATCCACGTTAGAGGTCCTAGGGTGCCTAGATAACTCAGTGAAGAAGGGTAGGGTCGTTTTGTAAAATAAAACACGCAGGGTAAATTCACTGTGGTTTATTCCTGGCTGCAGCGATACAGGTTTAGGTGTTTTTAGTGGCTAGTCGATGTGCTGGTGACGAAGCGTTGTAGGGGACGGCTAGCTAGTGGTTGTTGCGTGTCCACGAAAACGGTGCGTGAGTCCGACGAACTGGCTTTAATCTTCGTTTGCCAGGGATACCACGGCAAACGTCTATGCTACAAATCGGTGCTTATGAAGGAACCGGTACACCTAAAACACGGTAGCGGTTAACGGAAAACAAGCGGGAATAGTCGCAATAAAGTCCTCACGAGCTGAGGATGAAAAAGTGCCGAACCGGTAATTTTACCGGTTCGAGTTTTTAACGGTTCTAAAGTCTACGCTTGCCAGGGATACCACGGCTAATGTCTATGCTACAAATCGGTGCGTATAAATGAACCGGTATACCGAAAACGAGTTAGCGGTTAACGGAAAACATGCGGGAATAGTCGCAATAAAGTCCTCACTGGCTGAGGATGAAAAAGTTCCGAACCGGTAATTTTACCGATTCGAGTTTTTAACGGTTCCGAAGTCTACACTAAACGGGACGAGCCTCTTGGTAATGGTAACGGTACGGATACTCTGTACTCGCCAGGAAAACCACGACAGAGACAGACCGGAGAAAACGGTAACGGTACGGATATTCAGCACTCGCCGGGAAAACCACGGCAGAGACAAGGACCGGGGAAAATGGTAACGGTACGGATACTCAGTACTCGCCGGGAAAACCACGGCAGAGACAGAGACCGGGGAAAACGGTAACGGTACGGATACTCAGTACTCGCCGGGAAAGCCACGGCAGAGACAGAGACAAAACGGTAAACTCACCACGAATTTCTGCTCGCTGGTCGAAAGACACTACGCTGGTCGGAAGGCACTGGTCGCAAGGCACTGGTCACAGTTAGTCCGGGAGAACCTCGGTCTGACTGTTTCCAGCTTACTGCCGTTTTAGTGCTGTGCCCTTGCTTTTATCTCCGCTCGTCACGGTGGGAGAGATTGCGCGTGATTTGTGGTGGGAGTGTGCGCGTGAGATAAGCACCGTTACTCTTGACTCTGCTGAGATACGATGAAAAAATAAAAAAAACCCGATTGCCGCCCAGTGGACTTGAACGCGCAATCTTCGTATTGCCAGACCGAGCACGTATCCACTACACCACGGTGACTTGTGTAGTTTTTATTTCAGTTTGTGACATTGCTTCGTCACAGCTATGCTTTTAAAAACTTAAAAGAAGGACTTCTTAACAATATTTTTTTTATTGTGGCTAAGCGGTCTCAACATCTAGGGTCATATGCCGCCCCGACTCGCTCGTAAAGGTGTTAGGGCTACAGATCTACGCTGTGTTTCGCTAATGGTCACCCATCCAACTACTACACGCGCCTACGGAGGCTAACTTGCGTGATCGAGCCCTCTTAACAATAATGTTTTCATTATTCCAGATAAGTTTGTTAAGGAAAATAATTTGTTAACAAACATTGTCAGTTCGAAACATTTCGAAGAAATTTTTAAAGAAGACGAAAGCCCTGACCCAAATTGCGTTTTGAACTTTTGCAATCCAAAAATCATTTTCAAAAAATGTGCCTCAGTTCAGCCACTCATGTTTTAAGCAATGAAGTAAGTACGGCATTAAGTTTATTAGCAGAAGAAAAGGATAAAAAAGAATTCCTCCCAACAGCTTGGTTCGTAAAAACTATCGCAAACTGGTTTCAAATTGTTAATGGTCGAAATACAAAATTGGCTTTGAGCAACCTTAATCCGGAGAAGTATTCCAAAGTCCAAAAATTGCTTTTTGATATTATAGATCTGATGCAGAATATGAAAGTTGGACAAATAGGAGACTTCAAACCATTTCAAAGAGGCATTATGATAACAACAAAATCATCTCTTGATATATTACGGAAATAATTAGATAACTGTAACTATAAATTTGTCTGCTTGGGCCTTTTAACTCAAGACTGCATAGAAAATTTATTTTCTGTGATTAGAAGTAAAAATAGTGCTCTGAATGCTTTCAACTAAAATATTGTTTAAAGTTAAGTCACAGTTGGTCAATTTATGAAAAATGTTTCTTCCAGCAACTACCGTTACGATGATTTTACGTAATGTAGCAGCTACAAATGAGAAAAAAAATTGTGATACAGAATTGCCTGATTTGACTGAAGCAGTCAATTTTACTTTGAACAGAACAGAACTGTTTGTCCACTGCAATACAGCTGGTTACATTGTTTCTAGTATAATGAAAAATCATAAACATTGCAGAATCTGCATTGATGCAGTAGGTTCAAAAACAGAAAAAGCTCTTAACTTTAGTCAAATAACTAACAATAGAAGTTTTCATAGCAATATTTTATTTTACGTAACAAACGTTCAGTTATTTTGTTCAGATGAAACAACTGTGTAAATTATATATTACACCAACAGCAGTTTTTAATGAGAACATTAATCAAAAAGATGTATTGATTAAAAAAGTTAGGCAGATACCACTTACTATTCCAAATTGTCACAATTTAAAAAATAACATATCTAAAAGGTTCATTATTTTTCGATTAAGAATTAGTTCTAGTACTTCTCTTAATCCAAGCGCAACTTTTAGTAGCAAAACCGTAGCAATGCACCACTTGATAAAATAATGTCGTTTCTCAAATTACTGGCAACATTTGTTGACTAACATATTGTTCTTTTAAAATTAATGTAAATATTGTATGTATTTTCGGCGTTTTTAGAAGAAAAACTATATATTTAGATTTAATATAATTCGTTAAATAATGACACATGTAAATAATGATAATAAGTTTATCGAAGCAGATAATATTTAGTTTACAACCAGAAAATTAATAATTACATTTCATTTCCAGGTAACAGCACGCAAAGATGAAATCAGTTTCCATTTAACCCTTCATCAGTAGGCAAGCAGCATTAAAATTTAAAGGGTGAGAAATTATTGCCTTTTTTCCAATGGACTTGTATTTTTTTTCACTAAATCCAGCCATATCCATAATCCTCCAAATGTAATATTTACTAATCAAAATTTTCATAGCATCATTTCCAATATTCTAAAGCATGTCTAATCTATATAATATATGTTATATGTCAAGTTATAACTTGTAAACTAACATTTTTATTTTAAATTTCAATGTATTTTTGTTCTAATTTTACATATATCGATCTTATTACAGACTACATTATGTTATTAATATATTACAAAAACTACTCAACAATTTTCAAATGAAATATTCATAAAAAATATTTCGCATTTATGCGTGTTATCGAAATGTCAAATTTAAATTTTCCAGCCAGAGAAAAAATGGCGACACATCGGCCAAACTCTGATTGGAATATCTCTAATACTAACCGTGATTTTTTTGCGCAGCGTATGGTAAGAGCCAACAAAGTGGCTGACATCTGGTGGCAAAATAAAACATATGAGTCGTAGGGAAAACGTTGTCAGTTGCATAAGGTTATTAAGTAAGTTACAAGCAAAAATGACCAGCAAATCTAAACGATATTGCTCTGTACCGCAGTGCAATAATTACACAAGTGCTGATATATCTATGCACTATTTTCCAAAAAGTGAAATAATAAAAAGAAGTGGAAAATCACTCTGAAAATTGGAAACGACGTAACACAGTTCATGAACGTTTGCTCAGAACATTTTGTATCAACTGATTATGTTCCATGTAAGTATTTATAAAAATATATTCTTCAAAACATTATTAGATTGGTTTTGTAGTTATTAAAAGAAAAATTTTAAAAAGAAATGCTGTACCAAGCCAAAAATTACCACAACGGAAATTTGACAGGACCCCTGTACTAAGACGAAAAGTAAAGAGACGTTATGTGTAAGTAATAATTATTATCGTTGAACATTATATATCTATATATTTATTTTAAATTGTTTATAGAGAAGAAGAAGAAGAAACGGAGCAAATAGAAGAAATTGAGCCACCGCAGGAAGAAGACTTTCAAAATGAAGATGTCTATCAAAACGAAGATGTACATGTAGCTGAAAGTAGTAGAGCTTCCTTTTTAGACAAGCAATGTCAAGTAGATATAGGTGTTAATGTGAAGATCTCAAATGTTGACAATGGTTTTATGCTAGACAACTTCTTATCTTTCACGGGTGTAACAAAAGATATATTCATTTCATTAGAATTATGTCTTGATAAAGTTTCGAATTCTTTAAATATCTCTAAAATTTTAATTAGAGAAAAATTGATGCTTTCTTTAAAGTAATAGCCACCATCTTTAATATACCCAATACTAATGTCCATAGATATTTTTATAAAACTGTAGAATCATTAGCATTTATTTTAAATTTTAAACGTAATTTTTTTACCAGACAGAGAACATATGGTTAATATACCAAAATGTTTTGAAAATTTTAAAAATGTTAGTTATTTTAGATTACACAGAAATAGATATTCAAAGATCAAATTGTTTAACTTGCCGAATAAAAAAATATTCTCATTATAAAAAAAGACACACTTTAAAATTTTTAATAGGTGTTACACCCGCAGGAATGATTTGTTTTAAAAGCTCTGCCTATGGCGGTAGAGTGTCAGATAAAGCCTTTGTCGCAAATGAAATTTTTTTGGAGAATTTAGAAGCTTATAGAGATGCTGTTATGGTGGATAAAGGAATTTTAATTGAGCAAGAATGCTTAAAATATGGCATTAAATTAATTCATCCACCATTTCTAAGAAACAAAAAACAATTTTCAAAATTGGAAGCGACCCTTACAGCAGACATTGCACGCGCAAGGGTGCACGTAGAGCGTGCAATACAACGAATAAAAAAATTTAAAATCTTTAACAATAAGTTAGAATTTTCTTCGGTACCGTATATTGACGACATTATGACTATAATTTGTGGGATTGTAAATTTATCGTCACCTATTTTGTCGGATAGTAAATTTTAAGTTTGTTAAGTTAAGGAATTTAGGTATAAATAAATATAATATATTATAATTTTCATTTTGTATATTTATATAATAAATAAATATCAGATATATACATATATTTTATAACAAAACAAGTATCACCATGACACGAAAACAATAAAATAAATACATAATATATATATAAAAAAAATATGCATTCTGCAACAAAACAAATATCACTTTGATATAAAATAATAAAAAGAAAAAACTGTAAAAGTAAAGTGAAACATTGTACCAATCTAGGAAATATTTGGTTAAAATAAATAGACTTCAAAGAAAAAATTCATTCATGTGTATACGTGTGATTAAAGTTACATTTATTACAAAACAAGTATCGTCAAAGGAAGAATATAAAACAAAAAAAACACTGTTTTAAATTCAAAATGCACATTTTTAATTGAATTTGAGCATAATAATGGTGCCTTTCTTTCAATTCAACATATCCACCATGAAATTTTAAATAATTTTAAGTTGGTACAACATCTGTAATGGTATTTTACTTCCCTAATACAGGAAATTTTATTTCTATTATCTTCCACAATTCCGTCCGGACTATATCCCAGCCAAGGAACAGATGGGTTTATGCAAAAACCGCATAATTTAATTTTATTAGAGGTGGTGCTTTCGTAGCAGGCTCTTGCAAAAGATTCGGTTATACAACCGTACCGAGTATTAAAATTTCCAGTAAATGTGGAATTATATATTGAATTAATTTTTTTTATCCCAATTGGGCATTTTATTAAATGCATACGTAAACAGAGAATAGCAAATGGATCCTGCAATTCGAATTTTTCGGGATAATTTCCATTCCTGACATTCTTATTTTAAAGTTTTGAAATAAATTATATTGGCTTCTGCTAAATTCACCTGAACATTATTTAAATAAAATTAAGTTTTTTCTAAATTTGTAACAGATGACTCGACATCGTATAAAATACTGTTAAAAGTTATTAAATGGCTATTTAATTCATCAATTGATAAATAGTTATTATCTATCTGATAATTTTCAATTCCAGTTTCAGCGATGTCAATTTTATTTTGAATCCAGAAGCCCTGCAGTAATAGATAAACAAGTCAAGAAATTGTTATTATAAATATAAGGATGCAACCTTTTGACCTACAGAAGCAATTGCTTGATGTTAAAAATTGTGTTAGTGCTTATAAAATAATTATTCTATAGTTTTAGTAAATAACGAAAGTAAACAAATAAATAGTATAACTAAATAAAATAGTTTCTTAACTTACATATTCTCCAGGCTTTCACCACAGCAATATTTATGGAACATACTATATATAATAAATTCTAAAAAAGCAAATGTTATTTTGAAATTGCTTACCATGCACAATTATAATAATAAACACACCATACTTCAATTACACATTTATTCCAATGATTTATGAATTAAAACAGTTCAATATATAAAAAAATATAAAGAATCTGGTTATAAATCAATATTTTGTATTTATAACTACTTTCTTTTATACTTACGCGTTATTAGGGTATTCAAAACAATTTTTTTTTTATTTCATTACTTTCAGGTTAATTAATTTGACGTTTCTTTTTATTTTGCGGATGACAAAAATCGATGGCTTTCGTTGGTTTCGAATAATTAGGTACTGATTTTTGAGTTACACCACCCCAAAGTTGTTCCGTATCAGTATAGCTCAATTCTTCTGTCATGTCTGAAGGAAAAAATAGTTCTGTTCGTTGACATGCACTAGGTGGTTCTAATGTACACTTTATTACACTTGTGTGTTTTATGACAAAAGTGTAAGTTAGGACATCGTGTTCGTTGACAAATCATTTTTGAACTAACGTGCACTAATATGCACTTTTCTGAACTACTTCTTGAGGTAGTTCCCGATAGTGCAGGCAGTAGTGGGGATGAAATCTAATGTTGAAACTGTATTTGAAGTGGTATAATAAATCTTAACCTACAAAATGAGTGATTCAGATGTATCAAGCAACAACCCAATCATTTGTTTATACATTTCTGTAATTTTGCCTTTTCTGAAATGAGGTTATAATCAAAGTTGCACTTCTTTGTTTTTTGAATATCTTGCACTAGTTTCAGTAACATGCACTAAAGCGACCCCGCACTGTACTGCACTGAACTAGTTTGCACTTATTATAATTGTCATCGAACAGAGCTATTAATACATGTAGTTGGTTCTTCAATAAAAAAATATACAATAACCTTTCTAAATACAATAATAAAGCAACGATATGTTTGCATTTCTCTCCCTGACCTGCTTTACAACTGCACACACATTTCCATAAATTGACATTTGTGTTTAATGAAATAGCAATTGTGTGTGGTGCTCCTTTTAAATTAAATGTTTGCATACACAGCCCATTTATTTCTATATTATTTTCTTTATCCGTCTTATAGCCACATAGGATAATATGTCCAGCTAAAAATAATTAAATACGTTGTTTCCTTGCAGATAACCTCAAATTTAAATCTTATTTTACCTTTATATACAGCTTCTCCCTCGATCATTGGCCGCACAGCACCATTTAAATAAATATATGTCGGATATTGAAATAAACATATTCGTACTTAATTAAAATAACAAAATACCCTCAAACGAAAGCGACAAAATAACATTAGCACTAATGCAAAATACAACGTTTTCCCTATAAGTCAATTCGTAGTGCTGCCATCTCTTGGATGTGGCTCTCGCGGATATCAATCCTTGTACAGTATTGTCATTGTGACTTCAAAATGGCGAATGTGTACGAAATTGAATACACTTATAATAAGAATATTATACGTGTTAGTCTCCGACACAGAAGCAGGCCACAATCG
The DNA here is from genome assembly GCA_035578165.1 of Stenolophus ochropezus. Lineage (NCBI taxonomy): Eukaryota > Metazoa > Arthropoda > Insecta > Coleoptera > Carabidae > Stenolophus > Stenolophus ochropezus. The sequence goes on along the minus strand of JAQOWZ010000003.1, from coordinate 50,321,000 downwards.
TTTAGTGAAGTATCATTCACAACCACTTTCACTTTCGAAAATTTCAAGTTTGCATATGGGATATCTGTACAAGCATTCACAATCAATTTGAATGAGTAAATTTTCATGTTTGCAAGCTTCAAACTTGAAAATGAAATTACTATATCAGTTCTTGTTTAAGCTAGTTGGTCTTGGTTTTACATAAACTGTTTAATTTCCGCAAAATATAATTACTTGTGGGATAAAAGATTAGTGGACAACCGCATTAAAAATAAAAAAGAATTGTGATGGAAATCACTTGTCTATCAATTAAAAATCACAAGTATGTATACCTATATATTTAATTATTTTATGTACCTACTTATATGTAGATAAATAATCTATTTATTTGAAGATGAATTAGCAAAAAACATTTTTAAAAGTTTGAAAGAGGAATACAGAAAGGAAAAACAGAAGATTGAAGCTGAAACAAAAAGTGGGGCTCCAGATCTTCAGATATAGATCAATGGTATATGCTGGAAAATCTAAGATTTCTAGACGACGGTTACACTCCAAGGAAGTAAATATATACCACAAGTTTAAATTACTTTTATTTAAATTTAACAGAACTTCGTCAAATATAAATATATGTAATATACCAACTGAATATACGGAACCAGATGAAAGTGAATAATATAGGGAGTGCGCCGGCCGCTAGGTGTCTCACCGAAGGACATTTAAAAATGGTCGTTAGTGGTGATAGATGCCATTGTTTTGTATAGCCATTGCAAAGTTTTCTGTGGATATTAATTTATTTATCCGAATTTTCCTGTGTTTATTTCTTTTATATGACAGTATTATTCATATATTTCCTTTTTAATAACTATGGCTATAAATATTAGTAACATATTTTAATATATCGGTAAAAGAGTCAGAACCTTACGAGGAGAAGCCGTATTTTTAGCTGGCCATGTAGTTCGTTGTAGTTTGTTAGACAAATTTAATATATTATCCTATGTATTGCAAACCTCCGCAGACAAAAAGAATTCAAGATTTTTGCTACATTAAAAAAAGCAACAAAGTTTTAAAATAAGTCACCAGAATCGCAGAAAGAATTTTCAACTTTTGCTGGAGTGTAATAATTGAACATAATATTAAACAGGGAAAACCATACGAAGAATTCGTTTTATTTTTATTTATTTATTCCTTTACAGCTGGACAGCAATAATGTGTCCTTATATATGGGTTTCGTATATTGAGAATTTAGTATTGTGCATGTGCGTCATTATTACAATGCATGTTATTTGCCATAAACAATTTCTATATTATTGGATAATCTTCATTCTTAAAATTGTATTTAAAATGTTTACAACACACAGTCATATATTTGCTAACCATTTTGCCTATTCTCAAAGCAATCTGCCACTTTCCGCAAGTTATTTTTGTGGGAAAAATAATGCAAACTGATATCTTTTGTGGCATAACTTTTACATTGAGGTACTGAACAATATTTAGATTATAAGTAAAATGCTTTCGTTACAAATAAATAGCACAAAATGTTCATATTTTTATAAATTAACACGATTTCTGGAATTCTAACATAGAAGCTGGGATATTTGAAACACGTTGGATTGTTTACGATGTATACTATTGTCGGGTTTTTCATTTCTTCATTGAAGTTCATAGTTTCATTATCAATATCCCACAGTATCAATATTTAAAACGCTTCTATGGGGAAGAAATTTATAAAAAAATATGTAAATATGAAAAAGTCAAGAAACAAAAAACATCCCGACTATGTGATTTGATATTTTTGAAGAGATGCAGAGATAGTAATATCATTCCCAGCTGCGCTCGTGTTAACAGCTACATACAGACTGAACAAGCAAAAAGAATATTGAACCGAGCCAATTTTGCTATGCTGCGTGAAAGAATACAATACACTAGGAAAGAAATTGCTCGCTTAGATAAAGATTGTTTGGATCTACATTTGTTTTTGTCTTCTACTCTGGTTCCAGAGAATTGGTCTACATTGGATAATATTATTTCGCTTCATGTAACAGGAAAACAGCAGAAGTTAAGTGCAGTACACAAATCTAAATTTGATAATTTAATTAAAAAACAAAAACCTAACATACAAAAAGATTCTCTTTCTAAAAACAAATTAAAATTTTATAATAGTAAGCCAACAATTGGATATTTTGAAAGGAATTAGATATTGGAGACTAAAAAACAAATTAATTTTCAATCTAAGTTCACATTTTTTGTCAGATAATGCTTGTTCTGTTTTATGTAAAGGTTTTGATTTTGGAGTAACTCCCAGCCGTATACCTACTGAAGAAATTATTACGAGGGTTGAAGCTGCCATTCAGACACTACCTGCAGAGAAATCTCAAGAGATTCGCCATGAAACTATTCGTATACTGAAGAAGGCTACGCCTGTGAAATCAAACTTGTCGAGAAGGGATTTGTCAAGTTTAAAAGAAATAAAGAAAAATAAGAATATTGTTGTTTTACCAGCGGATAAGGGCAAAACTACAGTAATCTTGGACAAAGAAGATTACATTAATAAAGCTAACGTTTTGTTAGATGATCCAGCCTACATTAAAGTCAACAGTAATGCATTAGGTTCTTCAAAATACCAAACAACGAAATTATTGAAGGATTCTTCGTTGTTACAAGAAGTTTTGAAGAAACTTATTCCCCAGGATCCTGTTATTTCAAGATTTTATGGTTTCCAAAAATCCACAAGAAAGATGTCCCGTTAAGACCTATTGTTAATTCTATTGGATCTACAACTTATGAATTAGCTAAATATTTAGATGGATTATTGAAACCTTTGATTGGTCATTCTTCATCTTACGTCAAAGATTCGAGACATTTTGTGAATTTAATTGGTGATTTGAGTTTGACAAGAAATGATCTACTTGTCAGTTTTGATGTTTCATCATTATTCACGAAGGTTCCTATTCTTGATACCTTAAAATTATTAGAAGATCATTTTTCTACTGACATTATCAAGCTTTTTAAACATTGTTTGACATCCTGTTTTTTCCTCTTCAATGGTAATTACTACAAACAAGTAGATGGTGTTGCCATGGGTTCTCCTTTATCACCATCCATTGCGAATTTCTATATGGAGAATTTTGAAGAAAGAGCTCTTAGTACAGCAAGTAAGAAACCTACCGTCTGGCTTCGTTATGTTGATGATGTTTTTGCTATTTGGCCTCATGGAAGAGACGAATTAAACAATTTTCTTAATCACTTAAATTTGCAACATAAGAACATCAAATTTACCGTTGAAGTAGAAGAAAATAATAATCTCCCCTTTCTTGATGTATTTTTGGAAAAACAAGATGATGGCAAGCTTATTACTTCAGTATATAGGAAGTAAACCCATACAAACCAATATCTTCATGAGACCTCTAACCACCACCCTGCCCAAAAAGCTTGTACTATTAAAACGCTTTATCAGAGAGCTTCTAATCTATGTCATCCCAGTAAACTACAAGTACAAATTAATTTTTTGGATGAAGTTTTCTTGAAAAATGGTTACAGTAAAGCACAAATAAGAAGAGCGCTAAAAACGAAGAATAAACCTCTACCAATTCCACAAGTGGGTCCTGATAAGAAATTATTTGCTACTTTGCCATTTATTGCCAATGTCACCGACAAAATTGGAAGGATTCTTAATAAATATGACATAAAAACTTATATAAATCAAGTTTAAAAATCCGTGATCTTCTTGGCAATGTCAAAGATACAGTTCCTCTACATTGTTCTGGCATTTATAAGATTCCTTGTCAGTGTGGTAAAATATATATTGGTCAAACTGGTAGAACTGTAGCAACGAGATTAAAGGAACACAAACGGCATATTAGATTAAACCAATCTGAGAAGTCTGCAGTTGCAGAACATGCAATTCAGGAATTACATGGAATTGATTTCGAAAACACGAAGATTCTTGCAAGAGAAAATCACTGGAAATCAAGAAATCTCCTAATAATTTTAATTTAAATACAGGCTTTGAACTAAATAAGTCGTGGTTACCTGTCATCCGTTTTTAATTTTATGTCAATGTCATTTGTATGTTTTCATTTGTATGTTTTCATTTGTATGTTTTCATTTGTTACCTATGTTACATGTTGTCTTGACTACTTATTTATTTGTTATTTACCTGACGAAGGCAGCACTGAGCTGTCGAAACGTTGTAATTAATAAATTTTTACAGAACTAAAACCCAAATATTGTCTATTTATTAATTATGAGTTCTGAAAGCTTCTTTCAATATTTAAAATAGCGTTTGTAAACTTTAAACTTACTTATTCTTAAATATAATCAACAGTATCCTTTAAATTAAAACTTTTATAAACATCTATTTATTCAAAACTTAAAATGTAAAATCTTGACTTTATTCCTTAATCCTGAGCCTTACCAAAATTCACAATTTTTTCAAAATTTCAGTGGGATGATTCAAATTCCAAACTACTTCTTAACTTATATCATCAAAATATAAATAAATTTCGCGACCCAAAAATAAAAATATCTGATGTGTCCAACACAATACCTCCCGCCACTGTAGTAATATATTGTATATATAAGTTTTTCAATACATTTAATTTGTAGTTTCAAAATTAGTTTGTTATTGCAGTTAAGAATAATTTTAATTCAATTCACACCTAAATTTTCCTTTATAAAATTTATATGATCAATATGAGAGCTATTTTTGACGTTACTAAAACCGGAACCGAACTTACCTTCATTCACGCATGCAAATATATTCCAAATGTATTTCTTCCATCTTTTTAAATTTTACAATAAAATTACTTCATTTTTACTTATTTTATCTTTTACACTTACTTACATCAAATTTGTCATCACATGTCAAATTTTGTGAACATATGAATAATTCATCGGTTTTATCGAAATTCCTTAGCCTAAACGATATGTAAAATTATTATAATTTATATATTTTTTATTCTGTTTAGCTAGAAGTTATGTATAAATATAATTATGCATGTCGATTGAAAATTAAAAAATCTTTATATTTAATAATAATGTAATTTGTGAAAAAATGGTTTTAGAGATATTTTTAGGAAAAACGGTTTAAAGCTTCAAGTAAAGTACTACTTACGTTTAACCAAGTGTAGTCAATATCTAATCAGTTCATCATATTTGAATATAAGTCTTAAATACCAAAAATTATATTTTTTACATGTCACGTATTGGAGTTATCGTGGACGAAAAATCGTCACAGACACACACACGCACACACACACGGACATACAGACATCACGTTAAAAATAGTAAAATCTTATTGTAGGGACCCTAATTCGTGCTCATATGTTAAAAACTCATACTCGAAAAATCTGACCAAAAACAATACCTCCCTTATCTATATATTGATAGGCGGGAGGTAAAAAACGTATTTGAAAGGAAATCAAAATGAACATGAGGTAAGCGGGATATATTTGTACCGCAGAAAGTTTGGACAAAAAATTTAGAAATTTAAAGGAAACCTACAAAAATATTAAAAATAATAAAAAAAAGTACCGGAAAAGGAGCTGTCTCATGGAAATATTTCTCTTTATATGAAAAATTGTTTTCAGAAAACAGAAAAATAAATCCGCTTAATTTAATCTCAAGTATGGAGGAAAATAGAACAAGTTTATCGGTAATATGTATTTGAAAATTCTCGCTATGTAATCTAATAACTCTTTGCTGTAGATTATAGAACCAAACACTATCACCGCCACAACCGAACCTAATCCATTCTTCTCCTGTAATGAGTCCCGATTCCAAACATTGCTGTGAAAAAAAGAAAAATTTAAATACTTTTATAAGAGAAGCATTGAATTTAGAAAAAGAAAAATTGCACGAAATAAAGAAAATTAGAATACAATTTGAAATTGCTAATCAAATTGAGCAAGAAAAATTAAATTTAGTAAGAGAAGCTTTAGAATTAAAAATAAAAGAAAATAATTAAATAATATAATAATAATAATATAATAATTTCATTCTGTAATCACAGATTTCTTGTAATATCACACAGAAGAATTGAAAATAATAATTAAATGCAAAGTTTGGCAAAAAAAAATAAAGGTACGCCCAGTTAGTCGCTATGACGCTGATCGTGTTCCGTTAGATAGATAACTATCTTTGTAATAAAAAAAATTATAAACTCTTTTTGTATGAAGTTATTTTACAATAAGTTTTGTGCAAGTTTTTGTCCTCACACCCTTAAATAAAATATTTTCAATATTACTTATGGTGACTGCATTACTAACTCTTAACTTTTGTAGTGATTTTTGTTCAATTCAATAAACCGAGCATAAATTGGTATTAGAAGACCACAAGAAACAGGTAATGTGTAAAGAGCCCTTAAAAAGAAAAACTTGCGTGCTTTTGTTCGACGAAGTAGCGATTCAAATGCACTTGACTTATGACATGGAGATGGTACAATTTGGGGTTTTAAAAATTTTGGTGCGATACATAGGCCTATGGTTTTGCGGAGCATACTTTGGTGTTTATACTTCGCGGACTCTGTACTCCACGTTGCATGCTGTCCTATGCGTTCATGTTTGTTAGCATACCGGCACTGACACTCATTCATTAGTGCGTTGCATTAAAAAGTTGCTCGGGCGCCAACAGCCCGGATAGCAGAACGGAAAAATTTGGGTGTTTGTTGTTAAATAAAACACCAGTCTTAGATGATGAACAAAAAGAACGTTCCTTTATTATAACACGAAGAATAGGAATATATTGAAGAGGATTTAAAGGGAGGCGCCTTGGGATGTAAAGGAATCCGGGGAACGGGTTTTTGTTGCATCGATGCCAAACGTCGGCACGGTTACGCTTGTGACGATGGAATAAAAGTCTGGGCATCCCGATGCCGACGCTGGGAATGTGGTGAACCGACGGTGACGTTACCAGGTCAAGTGTACGGGCCCTAGTTACATTTCATACATAACTACAATGAACTTGGTATATCGCGGAGAATCTAGTATTCGCGGTAAGTGTCGTCGAAAATGACATGGATATGCACGCAGCCTCGTGATCTTCGACACCCGGGTATACATGCCGGTAGTGAAGGATAGATACATAGATACATTTATTTTTGTTTTTGAGATACAACTCAGTACAAAAAGATTGGGAACAAATATAACTGTATTGATACATAGTATGAAAGTTAAAAATATAGATACAATAATATATTATAATAATCATAATGCAAATTTGATAGGGTAATGTATTTACAGATTCAGTGCAAAGGCTCGAAGTTTTAGGGCATTTCGGACGTAGTTGTGGGTGTCGTATATTTTGTCCTTTGTAGGCTCTGCAAGCAGGTCTCTCATTTCCTTGTTAGATTCCTGTAAATGTTTATTAATATAGGATGTTCTTAGGGGAGTATATAAGGGACAACGGAAAAGGAAATGGAATAAGTCGTTGTATTCGTAGGTATTGCATACATTGCAGATTTCTTCACTATTAAATTTATGACAATAGTCGTCTTGGTAGATATAGCAAGATTTGGGATTTGAGATTCGAATTTTAAGATAGGTTTGGAGTATTCTATAAGGGATATTATAGGTGAGGTGATTGTATGAGATGTTATACGTTAATAAGTTTGGATTGTAGGTGGAATTTATGACGTGTTTATTGTCTTCATTGTATAGCAATTCTTTGTAAGCTAGAATAATATTTCCCATTTCTTCTTTGAGGGTTAAAAAATTTTGGCTTGTCCAAACACGGTGGAAGTTTATCTTTTTCAACATTATTTCTAGGTTTTTCGCCCAGTTAAATTTAATTTGTTCTATTTCGGCTGTTTTGCTTGTATTAATTAATGCAAGAAGTTTATTATAGCAGACTTTTACATATCTCGTGTCGTCCATCAACAGTATCTTATACCACCAATTCAGCATTTTAATAAATATATCTAGCTCTAAATTTGCCTGCCCAGTTTCTCTTCGAACCCAGTAATTTGGGGTTGTCTTTGGCCAGCAGTAAATGGTCTTATAAAACTGAACTTGTCCTTTTTTAATATTTTCACATTGGTGTGGTCCCCAAACTTCTGAACCATAGAGCAAGGCTGGTTTTATTAAGGATGAATATAATTTATCTATTGTGGTCCATGAATGTGTGTTTGCGGCATATAGCATATTCTTAATAGCTCCTGTTGTGATATTCGCTTTACTTATGTAACGAGAGGTGTTTTCATTAAAAGATCCAGATGTTTTAAATGTGGTACCTAGGTAATTATATTCTTTGTCAAAGTTTATTTCTTCACCTTGGCAGATATATTTCATATATCTGTTTGGCGGTCTCCCACGGTGGAAGTGTAATATTTTTGTCTTATTTACACTAATTTCTAGTTCTTGTTGCATACAGTATTCTTCAAGCGCTGTTATTTTATGTTGCACATCAACCGGTGTTGATGACGATATCGTCTGCATATTGTAAAGAGATGATATCTGTTTTTTGATTAATGAAATAACCTTCTAAATTTTTATTTTTAAAATAGGTTTCAAAATCTGATATATATATATATAAGGCGAAGAGCAGCGGACTAGTACATTCGCCTTGTAAGACGTCTTTTGTGATAGGAATTTCTTCCGTAAGTTCGTTGTTTATTCCTAGACGTACGGAGGCATCATTATATATATTTTTAAGTAGCCTTATTATTTTTCCGCTAACTCCCACGTCATTTAATTTATTCCACAATTTAATGTGAGGTACAGAGTCGAAAGCTTTCTGGAAATCAACAAATATAGTGTATATTCCTTTTATGTTTTTCCTTAGAGCGGTTTGTATTATGGTATTCATTACAAAAAGGTTGTCTATACATGATCTTTTCTTTCTAAATCCTGATTGAGATTCAGGTAATATATTATAGCTTTCAGCCCATGTTTGTACACTGTTATTCACTATAAAGGTGAATAGTTTGTTTATAGTGTTAATTAATGCAATAGCTCTATAATTATCTGGGTTTAGCCTATCTCCCTTTTTATAAACGAGTGTTAATTTTATTGTTTTCAGTTTCTTAGGTAAATCCCCCTGTTTCAGAAATTCGTTGAGCAGGTCTTTTAGATATAAAGTCCAAATATCCGGTAAGTTTTTTAAATGTTCATTAATAAGTCCATCGATACCAGGGCTCTTTTTCGTTTTAAGGTGTCTTAGCGCATGTGTTAATTCATATGTTGTTATATCAGTATCGAGATATGGATGTAGTACTCCAAAAATATTAATTTCGTCTAGTATTTTACTACTGTACCAAGTTTTAAAGTGTTGTGTCCAAATATTTTCTTCGATTGGGTTTTGTATATATTTTGTACGATTTAATGTTTTTATCATTTTCCAAAATTGTGTCTGGTTTGTGACTGTCTCTATTTTTTTTCTGATTTCTTCTTTATATTTAATTTTTTGCTCCGAAATATATTTCTTGTATGTTTTTTTTGCTTCCAGGTACTTTTCTATGAGGTCTTTTTTGAAGTGGTTTCTTTTACATTCTTTTAATAGTTTTCTAGCATTTTTTTGTAGTTCAGTACATGTTTGATTGTACCAGTCGTTTTTCTTTCGTACAAAGTTATTATCTGGTATTTTTATTTGTTTTGTGAGTCCTATATCACAAGATATTTTTTCTGCTTGGTTCTTTAAACATTCATAATTTGCTTCCATGTTATTTCGTGTATCTAGTTCTGAATACTGTTCAAACATTTCTTTTTTATAAATGATAGTTTTTGAATTGTCCCAGATGGTTTTAGTAATAGTTAGTTTTACATTTTTTGTGTAGGTAGTCCGTGTGTTTAATATATTTTTTAATGTAAGTGAGCAAATCATGTGGTCTGAAAGTAATATGTCATCATTGATACTTAGATCATGTACATGGTTCACAGATAAATTATCAATCCATATGAGGTCGTTTATACTTTTCCCATTGTGTCCTAGAAATGTATAGTTAGCAGGTGTATCACTATAGGTTCTACCATTAAGTACGAGTAAGTTATGTGTTTCCATTATATTAACTAGGTCTTTTCCTTTCTTGTTTGTAATTGTATCCATGCTTGTTCGTGATGCTTGTAAGCTGGTGTTTTCCATGATTATATCTTCTGATCTGTTTAGAGTTCCAATTCTGGCGTTAAAGTCTCCACCTATAATAATAGAGTGGTTTGGAAATGTATTAGTAATATTTTCTATACATTCGGAGAACATCTCAAGCAGTGTATTGTAATCATAAGAGGGTGAGAAATATATTAATCCTATAATAGTGCTATGTATTCGATTTTTAATGTTGAGAAATATCCAATGTGCTTCTTGATCTATGATTGTAACATCTTTTATATTAAGTTTTGAAAAAATTACGAGTCCACCAATGGCTCTCCCTGTGCTTGCTTGTTTTCTAGCTATTTGTTCGTATCTATAGTATTTTTTTAGAAAATGAGGTTTATCTGTTAATTTATAGTTTAGCCACGTTTCACTTAGGCAGATTATATCATACTTGCACAGTTTGTTTTCTTCTAAGTTGTTAAGTTTGTATATATTTTTGAAACCTTGGACATTCCAGAACATTATCTTATTTGCTTCATCTGTTATTATTTCTTCGCTTCTAAGTTTTTTGAAGTGGCTGGTTGTCTTGATCTTGTTTGTATATATTTTTCCAAAGGACCATTTCTTACTTGTTTGTTCTTATTATTTGCTGTTTTCGGGGTGTCTTCGAAATTGTTTTGTTCTTTAGCTTGGTTGTAATTTTTATTTTTATTGAGACTGAGAGCTTCTTTTTTTTTCGCTTTCTTGGTTGTTTTTATCTACTTCTTCTTCTTCTGAATTTTCATCTTGGTCATCAATAGGTAAGTTTATTAGTGAAATTGATTTTCTTCGTAAGTTGAGATTAAATGGTTCATCAGACCTCACTTGTTCATTTTCTTCGGTTAAGTCATTAATTTTATAAGGATTACCGTTGATATATAATACGTTGTTCTTCAACGCTTTATATCCATCTTTTCGTGCTTTTTTAAGATGAGGGACTAATTTTCGTCTTTCTTCGATAGTTTTTAATGAATAGTCTTCATCTATAGATATATTAGTTCCTTTTAAAAATTTAGCATTGGTTATAATATCTCTTTTTACCCTTTTTGTATTTAATTCGAGTAGAATCGGCCTTGGTTTGTATGCACCTTCTCTATATTTTCCTATTCTTCTCACTTCTTCGATGTTTTCTTTATACATGCTGTTAATTTGCAGCTTACTTTTAAGTATTTCTAGTATTTTGTCTTCAAGCTTTTCATGTCTTTCTTCTTGAATACCATATATCACTATATTCTTTTCTCTTATTTTTCTCTCTAAGTACTCAATATGCTTATCTTTAGCTAGAAGTTCTTTTTCCAGATGTTCATACTTTTTATTGTACGTATTAGTGTTTTTAATAAATTTGTTTACTGTTTCTTGCAGATTTTCAATTTTGTCATTCAATGCCATATTTTGTTCTGTAAGCGGGTTTAATAGCCCTTTGATATCTTCGATAGTAACCATTATCTTAAAGTTTTGATTTTATCTTCGATAGTAACCATTATCTTAAAGTTTTGATTTTTAAATTTCAGACAGTTGGGAACACTGCTGATTAAAAATTTGCGCGCTTAGACAATAGTTAACTAAGAAGTCTTGACCCTGAGTAGCGAAGTGACCTTGGGGCAGCGTACAGATATTTTAATATTTTAACGCACAGATATACACAATATCACTATTTTATTTTAATCACTATTCAGATCTCGCACTAATTGCACTACCGATACTGATTTCATCAATATTAAGTTGAATTTGAAAAAACTCAATTTAAAAAATCACTGTTTTTTAGCCTGCTTATCTTTTACAACACAGTGTTGAGACCTAGTGAAGGATATTTGAGGCAGTTATTCCTCGCAATGGTCACCGGGCACCAGGTTGTGTTCGTGAAACAACGAACTGGTCGTGGTTGCTTTGAATTGACACCCAACCTCGTGTTCGTCGACGCCAGGATAAACACATCGGCGGCGTCTAGACGTAGAGGTGGTTAAACTCACAACAAGCCACGACGACGGTCAATACGAGCCCCGAATCATAATAGTTGGGCGGGCACAATATTTTACTATAATGACATATTATTTTATTACAAAAAACTAAATAATTATTTTATTCTTACAGATATTATATTACCCTAAAATATACAGTTTCATCTTAAACTGAAAACAAAAATAAAATTGTTTTGATAAAAATTAGGCTAAAAACTGAATTAAATTAAATATAACATACTATTCAGAATAGTTGCGGCACTTATAAATTTTGCACACAGTAGGCGGTGTATGATTCAACTGGTAACAAAACAATTGATACATTGTTAAAATCAACAAAGTACATTACAGTTATTGTAAGTAATAAGTTTTAACGTTAAAATGGCTCGTGGTAAACCATATAGTCAAGATTTAGGAAAATCTATAATTAATGCTCATAAAAACTGCATTTCGGGAGGAAAAATTTCGATTTCACATTCGATTCCGCGATCGACAGAACAACGTATTATTAATTTGTTTAAATAAAATAGAAATTTTATGGAAAGGAAAAAAACTGGCCGTCCACCGTCAACATCTAATGCTGATCACCGAGCTTTAAAAAAAATTGTGAAAATAAAAACCGCCGATCAAATGCTTGAGATATTACCATACAATTGCGTGAAATGATCGGGAACCAAGTTTCGGTATCTACCACTGTAAAAAGAATTAAAAAAATTGGATACAAGTTTTATAAGGTATTTTTTATGATTTCTTTGTTAAAAAGTATTATTAATATTTTGTTTCTCTAGGCCAAAGAAAAGCCTTTTCTTACAAAACTGCAACAGCGTAATAGGTTGAAATGGACTAAGGGTCACAAGAACAATGGCGTAGCGTCATTTGGAGCGATGAGTCCAAATTTGAAGTTTGCCTGGGAGATTGTAGAAAACCAGTGTTGCCAACTTAGCGGATTTCCCGCCAAATCTGGCTTATTTAAAGTGAATATAGCGGTAGAAATTCTCATCTAGCAGACAGCGGAAATTCTGGCGTTTTTAATAAATTTTTGACGGGATAATTGGCTTTTTAGTAGAGATTTTAAAAATATATTTTTATGATTACATATTATTATTGAAAAAATATCAAACGTAAATAAATTTCAAAGAAATATTGCTTTTAGCGGGTTGGCATTTTTCTCTCATTTTGTTCAAATCAATCGTGTATCATCGTCTATGAAATGTAGTCCTACCCCTACCATTTCACTCGGGCAGAATTGAGGGCAGAATACGTGACCTTCACTTACTACCGTGTTTCTTGGCTGTCACCATATACCTATTAGTAATATACCGCTGATCCCCTATCTTCCCAATGTAATTGCTATACGTTCAAGAAAGCGTAATAGAGATATATCTTGCATCGCACACAGCTGTTACAGTGCACTTGGTGCGCATGCTCATCACCCAAGAAGATAGTGTTTCAAAGTCACATTTAATATTTAAATAAAATAAATAAATATAGAAATTTGAAGAAAATAATGAATTATTGTACATAACACTGTAATAATCATTTAATATTGCTTATTGATAAATTTTAAGCTGTTTTGTATAGGGAGTGCGCCGGCCGCTAGGTGTCTCACCGAAGGACATAGCTTAAAATATTTTAAATTTCGCGATGTAGTAATTTTATTATCAATAAACAATATTAAATGATAATTACAGTATTATGTACCATAATTTATTACTTTCTTCAAATTTCTATATTTATTTATTTTATTTTAAATAATAAATGTGACTTTGAAACACTATTTTCTTGCGTGACGAGCCTGCGCACAAAGTGCACTGTAACGGCTGTGTGCGATGCAAGATATATCTCTATTACGCTTTGTTGACCGCGTGGATCGCTAAGGATCAGCGGTTTATTACTAATAGGTATATGGCTGTCACTTGCGTTCTGTGTAGGTTATAATTCGTTTTTATTCTGTATCGAACGGTAGGACTACCCTCTCAAAGCGATCGCTTTTGAAAACTATCGTTTTTAAAGTTACACAATCCGGGCCCAGCTTGTTGGAGAAACGAAGAAGGGAAATCCCCGCATACTAAAAGATTTCAAAAATACAGTGTTAGTTTTTTATTTGAGTATATGAAACTACAATTAGAGGTAATTATTTCTGAACTACCAAGTCATAATATTTTTTATATTAGAAAGTACATATTTTAGAATTTTCAAATATGCCTAAATGCCAATACAAACAAAAATTTAGAGATGAATGGACTAAAGATCCTGAATTAAAACAATGGCTAGTAGCAGTTGAGAGTACAAGTGGTAAAACAGCAAAGTGTAAATTTTGTACTTGCACTCTCAATAATAAATTATCCGATTTAAAAGCTCATGTCTTGTCAAAAAAGCACAAGAGCAACAGCGAACTTATACTGGGACATAGGCAACCAAAAATTAGTTTCCGCAAAGAAACAGACTTAAATGGAGCAAAAGCTGCTGAGTGTAGAATTGCACTACATGCTGCATGGCATACAGCAATATCTACTGTTGATCATTTAGTGCCGCTTTACAAATCCAATTTCAAAGGTAGTATAAATATTAATTATTAACTAGCATAAAAATATTATAACTTGTAGGAAAAGAAGTCGAATATTTACAGATACACAGAACAAAATGTTCAGCTATAATTAAAAATGTCCTGGCTCCACATTTCATTAAAAAATTACGAGAAGATGTTGGCGATCGACCTTTCAGTGTTCTGATAGACAAATCAACCGATATATCAGTTCATAAATATTTAGGTTGTTCGATTATTTATTTCAGTATAAACAACTCAAGTATTGTAAGCACTTCTTTAGAATTAGTTGAATTAGAAGAAGCTAATGCGGATGGTATAGTCAAGGCGCTCCTACAGTTATTAAAAAAATTTCAATTAGATGTTAGAAAGATGCAAGGAATTGGCACAGATACCGCATCAGTAATGGTTGGAATAAATAATGGTGTTTACAAGACGCTTAAACAATATAATTCCAATTTAATATTGATTCGTTGTGTGTGTCATTCGTCGCAATTATCCGTATCAGCGGCAACAAAGGAATTGCCTAGAAACTTAGAATTTTTAATTCGTGAAACTTATGATTGGTTTTCAAAGTCAACTAGTAGACAAATAAAATATAAAACTTTATACAATACAATTAATGATGGTGCTGATCCTCTAAAAATTGTAAAAGCTTGTGTTACTCGCTGGCTTTCTATTGAACCAGCCATCAATAGAATTTATACTCAGTGGCTTGAGTTAAAAACTCATTTCAGCATAGCCAGTATTGATGAGAAATGTTATACTGCCCATTTAATAAAACAAAGGTATTCTAATGATTTTAATTATGCTTATATTTGTTTTCTCAAACCAATTTTATCTGAAGTGAACCGTGTTAACAAAGCATTTGAATCGAATAATGCAGATCCAACTAAATTATTAGATGACCTCATGAATTTATTGCAAACATTAATATCAAAAATAACAACTCCGAATTCAAAATTTAATTATAGTACAGATAATATAGACGATTTCATTGATAATAATTGTTATTTGGGCTTTTTATTTGAAAATCAGGTAAGACTAATGAAGGAATCTGGGTTTAAAGATGAGATAGGTTTGAGACAAAGATGTGTGTCTTTTCTAGTAACTCTAGTCCAAGAAATTATTAATAGAATGCCAGATAATATTAAAATACTAAAAAAAAATTACACTCTTTTCCGTTTCAAATGCTTTAAAACATAACAAACTTGACTTAATTGAATTACTTCAATTTCTTCAAAAAACATCAGAAGAAATTGAAGTAATTCATAATCAATGGAGAAAAATCCATTTAATTCCGTGGAATAATATAACTGATACTCATAGTTTTTGGGCAGAAGTAATAAATTACAAGGATTGTCAAAATATATATATATATTTTTAAGGAATTAGCTTATACTGCTATGTCACTATTATCTTTACCGCACTCAAATGCAGATATTGAACGTCTGTTCAGCCAAATGAATATTGTAAAATCTAAAGCCCGAAACAGATTAAATTTGCAGACGCTAAATTCAATTTTAACAATTCGCAGCGGTCTGAAAAGAATTAACAAATGCTGTCATAATTACGAAATTAGTTCCGAATTATTGGCAAAAATCAAATCTAATGAAACATATGCAATTGACGAGAACGAGAGTTTTGAGGATTTGGATTTTACAATTTAGTTTTTTAATTACATGTGGTTTTTATTTACAGTTATTTTATTATAAAAAATATAAATTATGTTATAATGTATACGTTTGTTTTTGAAATAAAAAAATCTCACTCGAAATTATTATTTATCAATAATTATCAATATAGGATCTAAAATCGTACTTTTTTAATACATTTTATTAATTTATTTTCTAGCGGATTTCTAGCGTATTAAGGAGACCTATCTAGCGGATTTACAAATTAAATAGTTGGCAACACTGTAGAAAACGCGTATTGCGTACTTTTTCCGAGGCATACCAGACAGACTGTTTGGTTAAAAAAGTGAAATTTCCTGCAAGTATTATGGTTTGAGGTTGTATGTCTGGAAGAGGTGTGGGCAAGCTACATTTTATAAAAGGCACTGTTAACGCTGATAAATTAAAGACATACTTAAAGATGTTCTTTTACTATCGATTCCTTTATGCATTCCATCGATGGGAGGTATACTTTTCAGCAGGACGGTGCCGCGTGTCACACTGCAAAAACCGTTAAAACCTGGTTTGAAAATCATAATATTCCTACTCTAAGGTGGGTTTCAAGTAGTCCGGATTTGTCGCCAATTGAGTTCTTTTGGCATAAAATGAAAAAGAACTTCGCAAGGAATATATAACAACAAATATGAAACCTATGAGAACAATCATGTAGTGTAGACTATGAATATGACACGTATAATGACGATTCGCAAGCGTTACATTTCGACAATTCTTAATACAACACTTCTGATAACATTAGGTATGAAGAATCTGCAATCAACAATGCTGATCAAATAAATTTTCCTATGACCAATAATACCAACAACAAGAGGTAGCACAATTATATGCAATGAAAAGATTTTACTCCACATATATCCCCGAATTAAATGCCATTTTCTAATTAATACTGATAGTACTTAAAGTTTCATAAACCTGAAATTAGCATATACATTTTATCCAAATTACATATATAAAAAAAAAAATTAATTAATTAATTAATTTCACTTATGATGTACTATACAATAATGAAGTTGCAGAAATCCCTATTTTCGAATCTTTTAATATTTCCGATACTCATAAATTCTATTTGTTTCAATCTTGTAGTGTAGACTATGAATATGACACGTATAATGACGATTCGCAGTAAGAAATACGATTACCTCATTGGTGTTGACATTTTAAGACAACTAGACACAAATTTAAACATCTCAAACAAACAACTTACAACACCGTACGCTGTAATACCCATCAATTTCGACCCCGACCACTTCGTTTGTAGTAAAATTGCCTGTTACAATGAGAAATGATATAGGCATTTTAAATCACACAAAGTTTTAAAGTAGCAAATAAAAGACAAAAGCAATTTCACCCAATTTTGCGATAACTACATTGACAAATTTTAACGAGAATCCTTGGGTGGGATTCTATAACTTCGGTTGCTATCATTTGGACTTGTTTTGATATCAATTGTAAGTATCAACTACAAAGTGAACTTCCAATTCTATAACAGCCACCATTATTTGTGGTTGATATGTACCTACATATATAAAAAACACCCCACAAGTGAGAATGTCTTAAATTCATTGTCAATTTTAATTTCCGCCTTAGTGACATATAATGTTTGACGTTTGTAGTTGATGTAATAACAAGTACAATTGCTATTTGTAGTTCTTACGAGTAAAGCTGGATTTATAATGACGCACCGCAAGAAGTAACTTACTTTTTGACTTTATGTGTAGAAGGGGGGCATTATGAATTTAAACGCATGCTATTCGAATTAAAAAACGTCCCATCATCAGTTCAACGAGTCACGAACAATGTTATTCGCGGATTCAACACAAGACATGTTTAGTGTATCTCGAAGATATCATTATTTATAGTTCATTCCTTCAGGAGCACATTGAAAGACCAAACTCAGTATTTAATCATTTACGAATTAGTAACTTCAAAATTCAACTTGATAAAAGCGAATTTCTTCAAAAAACTGTTCAATAATTAGGATATAAAATTACTCCAAATGGTGTAAGATCTATCCCAGATAAAATTTCGGTAATAAAAAGTTTCCCCTTATCTCGAACATCACAAGCAATTAATAGTTATTTATTATACAAGCAGGTTAAAAGAAATGTTTATTGAACAGTATATTAACCGCTTAACACCCCCATGGGGTTGCGCCGCTTCCTTCGAAGCTTTCTGGATCCAATTTTATTGGAGTGGATCAATCTCCGTTCCTGTTTCTTATATGTTCTTTATAATGTTTCCTCACAACTCCCTATCTCTTGTTTTATTCTTCCAGTTGCTAATTCCAGCTGCTTTTAGATCTTCTTCCACTTCTCTCAGCCATGTTGATCTGGGCCTGCCTCGTCTTCTTCTTCCGCCTGGGCTCCACTCGACTATTGATCTTATTGTATCCCTTTCTTCTGCTTTCCATACATGGCCAAGCCATCTCATTCTTTGTTGTTTAATTTTTTTCACTATATTTTCTCCTTCTAATTCTTGTTCTATTTCATGGTTCATTCTTAATCTGTATTCATTTTCTGATACCTTGATTGGTCCTAGAATTGTTCGTATTATTTTGCGTTCCATTATTTTTAGATCTTCTTCTTTTTTTGTCATTGTGATTGTTTCAGCTGCGTATAATGTTATTGGTCTTATTATTGACTTGTATATTCTGATTTTGGTATTTTTTGTTAATAGTTTGCTTTTTAATATTTTTTTATTTGCGTAAAAAGCTCTACTTGTTGCTATAATCTTTTCCTTAATTTCTGTTTCTCTTTCTCCTTTACTTGATAACATAATTCCTAGATATTTAAACGTATCTACTTGTTCAAATATGTGTTCTCCGATTTTTATTCCTTTGTTTTCAGCATTCTTTCCTAGCAGCATTATTTTGGTTTTTGCTTCGTTGATTTTTAATCCTATCTTATCTCCTTCGATTATTATTTCTTGCAGCATTTCTATCATTATATTCCTGTTCTTCGTTGCAATAACTATGTCGTCGGCATATCCTATTATTTGTCCTCCTCGTGTTCTAAGCGTTCCTTTATTTATTTTTCTAAGTACATATTCTAAAGCTAGGTTGAACAATGTTACCGACAGCGTATCTTCTTGTCTGACCCCTTTATTTATCTCGATCTCTTCTATCTCTCCTTTTTGTGTTATAATGCTTATTTTATTTTTCCTCATTGTCATCGAGGTTAGTCTTCTTAATTTTGCTGGTATATTTAGCTCCTCAAGTGCTGTCATGAGTTTTTTTCTTTTAATGGAGTCAAAGGCTTGCTGGTAATCAATAAATAGCATTTCTATATTCATATTGTATTCAACTGATTTTTCAATTATTTGTTTGACTGTATGTATGGCGTCTGTTGTTGATCTGCCTTTACTGAATCCACATTGATATTGTCCAATTGTGCTATTTTCTTCATTTACTAATCTCCTTTGTATTAACCTGTTAACGCTCACCGTATGATTTATCATACGAATGACAGCTACATATTTGAGGTTAAATAAACTTAATAAAATTTAAGGTGCACGCTTAATTCTTTTGTTATTTGTAACATACAGTCTAAGACACTTGATTACAGTTAATGTAAAGTTTATATTTAAGTATTGAACAATTTGTTTTAGTTTTAAATACTATTGCCCAGTTGCAGAAAGGCTAATCAGGCTCTAATAAAAAAAATCACTGATTAATTTGACGTTGTTACCATGGCCACGTATTAAAAATACATTGCTGTCAAAAAATTAATCATTAATCAAAATTGAAAAAGCTTTGTGCAACCCGGGCTTAAGTGTTGAAGAAAATTGTAAAAATGCCGTTGAGGTAAGTTTTTAGTTATGTATTTTATTTAAATAAAAATATAAAATATATTTAATGAAGACAAAAGTTTCCTTATATTGTTGTTATTTATTTGCTACAGTAATTTTTGTAATTTTGAAAAATTAAATTAGGATTTCGTTACTAATTACCTAATGTATGATATATCATACGTTGGGCGTTTGTGACTATTTATAATTTTATTACAGAAAGAAATTTTACAACACATTGGATCCTCGAGATGCTGAAGAACTTCTTAATTATTTGGAGGAACTTAGCTCTGAGGATGAGGACTATGTTCAAGTGAACTATAGTGATAAATTGGAACTTGTTCTTTTTCCTCCAAAAGATGGCGCGGATACAGATATAGATGATGCTCCAAGTGACGAAGACGAGGATGCTTCATTCAGGACAATTGGGAAAGGCGTTCTAAAGGAAACTATGGAGATTATTTGCGTTAATAATGAAAACGAGAGAGATGAAATAAATTTAAACGTAAGAGAGGAAGTTAATACTGAAGGAGGTGACGAAACGGATTCTTCTTTAGATGATATACCTTTGGCTACATTATTCAGAAGAAAGTTAAAGGACAAGGAAATAAGAAAAAATATAAAGAAACGGAAATGGGAAACAAAAAGTTTTGCAAAGAATCCAGATAAAATAACGATTTCTCCTACGCCACCGCCGGATTTTGTACAAAAAATAAGGGATGAAAATTTGCAACCGATAGATATATTTAAAATTTTCTATGATAATGAATTCATGAACTATGTGTGCAACGAAATGAAGAAATATGCAGCTTTTAAGGGTGACCATGAATTTAGAGTAACTGCAGATGAGTTATACAAATATTTTGCTATTCTTTTTTGTCTGGTTATTCCAAAGTTCCTGATCGTAGGCTTTATTGGGAAACTAAAGGAGATACATACAATAGTTTGGTGAGTAACAGTATGTCACTTAATAGGTTCGAACTTCTGCACAAATATTTGCATTTCAATGACAATGCCAAGATAGATACCAATAACAGGGTTTATAAAATTGAACCATTAATAGATCATGTCAATAAACAATCTCAGAAAATGTTTCAGCCTTTAGGAATATCATTTTCCGTAGATGAAGCAATGGAACCATATTACGGACATAGTAGTATGAAGTAGTTCATAAAAGGAAAACCAATTAGATATGGTTTTAAATTTTGGTGTTTAACTACTTCAGAAGGATATCTTTTAAAATTTAGTCCATATTGTGGGTCTGGTGACAAAGTTGTTGGTAAAACATTGGGCTCTAGCTTTTGTGAAAATCTATGTTTAGATTATTTACCGGAACGAAGCACTGTATATATAGACAATTATTTTAACTCACTCCCACTACTTCAAATTCTTAAATCCTACAATATAAATTGCATCAACACAATAAGGTCAGATAGGGTGGAAAAAGCTCCACTAAACGAATTGAAGAAAGATACTGGAGGATCAATGCATGGTTTGACGGATACGTCCAATAGAATATCACTAGTTCGTTGGTATGATAATAAGCAAGTCACTATTGCAACAAATGTGTCTGACGTCGGCCTATGTTTTTCTAAAGGTCATTGTAAACGTTGGTCCAAAAAAGATAGATCAGCTGTCCAAGTGGAACAACCGACAGTAATCAAATCATATAATCAAGGAATGGGAGGTGTTGATTTGTTTGACCAACAACGAGGTCTTTATAGAATTAGAATAAGATCTAAAAAATGGTATTGGCCCCATATACGATTCTATCTAAATGGATCAGTTGTCAATATGTGGCATCCGTATAGATTTGTGTACCCCAAAACCGGATTATTAGATTTTATACGGCGAATAGTGCTAGCTACTCTAACTGCACCAGATTATTTAGGAGGGCCCAAACCCAAGTCCTCTAAATTTGTACTGACTGAAGTGCGATATGATAGTACAAATCATATAGTGTATAAAATTGCAACACAACGATGATGCGGATTTTGTGGAAAGTGTGCAAAATTCATTTGCATAAAGTGCAACGTTGCCTTACATCCTGATACATGTTTCAAGCTTTATCATACACATTATTTTTTTTTTATAATACTTTAAACTACTAAATATTTTCAGAAATTAAAATTTAAGTTTAATACCTACTTTTATAATTAATTTTTAACAATTATTGAAATAATTATATACAGTGACCCTAAATCAATAAGTGTATATAAAAATTATATGTTTTGCTCGAAAAAAAATACCTCGGCGTTAATGGGTTAATGTGGATATTATTTTATATACCGTATTCAACATAGTAATACCTCTGTTTTTACATACTTGCTGGTCATCTTTTTTATGAATTGTCACTATTTGTCCAGATTCCCATTCTTTTGGCATCTTTTCATCTCTCCATATTTTCTTTATGAGTTCGTATATTTGTTGTTGCAAGACTACCCCTCCATATTTTATTAATTCAATATTTATTCCATCTTTACCTGGTGTTTTTCCATTGTGACATTTTTTTATTATTTCTTGTACTTCTTTTAGCGTTGGCTCTTCTTCTATTCTATCTTGTTCATTGTATTGGGTTTCAAATTCATTTTCATCTTGTGTATCTGTTAATAAATTTTTAAAGTGGTTAATCCAAATTTGTTTATATTCTTGTTCGTTTTCTGCTATTCTACCATTTATATTTTTTATGCCATGTACTTTGATTTTCTGTGTATTATTTTGTGCTTGAATTTGTTTGTAAAATCTTTTTGTATTTCTTTTCTGCCTTTCTTCTTCTATTTCTTTAATCTGATTCTCTGTCCATTCTCTCTTGTTTTTTCTTATAGTTTTGTTGCATTCGTTTCTTATTTTTTCATGTACTTGTTTGTCTTCATTTTTTTTTTGTTTGTAGCCATTTTATTCTTGCATTTTTCTTTTTATCTGCCATTTTCTGACATTCGTCATTATACCAGTATTTTCTTTTATCTTGTTTTTCTTTTCCTACCCATTTTTGACTTGCTTCTTGTATGCATTTCTTTATACCATTCCATTTTGTTTCTATGTCATCTTCATCATTTATTACTTCGTTTAGATTTTTATCTAGTTCTTCTATATATTTCTCTTTTATACTTTTATTATTCGGATTTTCTGTATTCCATTTTATTTTTTACTACTATTTTTTGAGGTTCTTTTCACTTTTTGTCTTAGGGTTGCTGCTACCATAAAGTGGTCCGAATCTGCGCATGCTCCTCTGTAGGTCCTTATATCCATTACTGATGATTGCTTTCTTCTTGTTATAAGTATATGGTCTATTTGTGTCTGCGTTTGTTGATCTGGTCATATCCATGTTATTTTATGTTCTCTCCGGTGTTTAAATTTTGTGCTGCTTATTATCAGATTTGTTCTTGTTGCTAGTCTGCATAGTCTTTGTCCATTATCATTTGTATTGTCATGTATTGTGTGTCTTCCTGCTACTTACTGTATATAGTCTTCCTTCCCTATTTGGGCATTAAAGTCTCCTAATACAATTATTGTATCTTCTTTTTGCATTTTTTCAATTTCTTCTTCTAACACTTCATAAAACGTTTCTTTTTCTTCCGATTTCGCATTCTCTGTTGGAGCATATATATTTAAGATTGATATTTTGGAAGGTGTCGTATCTATTCTACAGTAGGCCATTCTTTCGTTTATTGGTTTAAAATCTATTATATTGTTTTTCAGTTCATTTAAAATAATAAATGCCACTCCGTATTGCCCTTGCTTTATATCTCCTGAATATTTTACAAAATAATTGTCTTTTACAATTTCTCCTGCTCCACTCCATCTAGTTTCTTGTATTGCAGCAATATTTATTTTATACCTCAACATTTCTGCAGCTATTTCTTGCGTTTTTCCTGGTTGTAGCATAGTTCTGACATTCCAGGTACTAATTCTAATCTTATTATTATTTTTTGTTTTTTTACCTTTCATTCTATTTATTTTCTTTCTTTGACTTGGAATTGCGGGTGTGTGTTGGTGCCATTTCATTGTACTTATTTTCTAATTCCTTTGTATTAGCCATTTTCGTTACCAGGTTTCCTATTACTTTATTTATGTTTGGTTGCTATTTGTTCTAGGTCTACTTGTAAATTGAGGTCTGACACTTGAAGTTGTTGGTATATCTGCTTTATTGGGTTGTTGTTTTTGTCTCTTTGCATCTTGTTCTTCTTTGTTTTGTCGTTATCTTCTTATGTTTTTAGACTTTTCTTTTGGTCCTTTCCTTCAGAAGGCATTCGTTTTTTGTCTTTTTTTTCTTTTATTAATATTGTTGCTTCATTGTTATCTATTTTTATTCCATCAACATATAAATGATTGTATTTCAAAACGGCATGTTTACCCTCTTTTCTTATGTCTTTCATCAGCGGTATCAATACTTTTCTTCTTCTGCAATGTCTTTTGGATAATCTTCTGATATTATTATTCTTGTTGCTTTTAAAAACTTTCGGTTTGCCAAAATTTCTATTAATTTCCTTCTTGTTGTTAATTTTATTAGAACCGGTCTTGTTTTATTTGCCTTTTTTCCTAGTCTATATATACGAAGTGTGTTCAAAAAATATCGCGAATTTTGTGTTTCTTCAAAAATTATTTATTTATTCATGAATATCTATTTTGTCCCCTTCAAAGTAATCCCCATGAGATATTATACACTTGTGCCAACGGTTTTTCCAATCTTCAAAGCACTTCAAAAAATCATTTTTTTCATCTTGTTCAGCTCCTCCTTCGATGCCGTCTTTATCTCGTCAAGCGTAGCGTAACGTCGTCCTTTCATGGGCCTCTTCAGTTTAGGGAACAAGAAAAAGTCACAGGGGGCCAGATCTGGGGAATACGGTGGCTGCGGCATCATTAGTGTGTTGTTTTTGGCTAAAAAGTCACGCACAAGCAACGATGTGTGAGCAGGGGCGTTATCGTGGTGCAAAAGCCAATTTTTGTTCTTCCACAAATCCGGGCGTTTCTGGCGGATTGCTTCGCGCAAATTGCGCATTATTTGCAGGTAATATTCCTTACTGACCGTTCTACCCTGTGGCAAGAACTCATGATGCACCACGCCCCTGCAATCGAAGAAAACTGTCAGTAAAACTTTCACATTCGACCGAACTTGGCGCGCTTTTTTCGGTCTTGGTTCGTGCGGCAGCTTCCATTGAGATGATTGAGCTTTGGTTTCCACGTCATAACCATAAACCCACGATTCGTCACCAGTTATGACCCTCTGGAGCAAATTTGGGTCGTCGCGGACAGAGTCCAACATCTCATTAGCAATGTTCATGCGATGCTGTTTTTGATCCCAATTGTGCAATTTTGGTACAAATTTCGCGGCGACCCGTCTCATGCCCAAATCATTGATAAAAATCGAATGGCACGAGCCAATCGATATGTTTAGGTCCTCAGCAACTTCTCTAACGGTGATTCGACGATTGACCAATATCATTTTCTCCACTTGATTAATTTTTTCGTCTGTTGTTGAAGTGCTCGGGCGTCCGGCACGCTTTTCGTCGTTCACATCTTCTCGGCCTTCTGAGAACATTTTGTACCACCGATAAACGTTGCTTTGGTCCAAGGTAGCTTCTCCGTATGCCACAGTCAACATTCGGAATGCATCCGCGCACTTAATTTCGTTTTTCACACAAAATTTGATACAGGTTCTTTATTCCATTTTTTTGAATAGGTAAAAATCGAAGACGATTCAAAACACGTGCAAGCAAAGCAGCTGTCAACAATTAAGTGAACATTCAAAATGGCGGAGCTTGTCGACATAAGTGAGAGACATGAGTACCAACATAAAGCCACAAAAAGATCGAAATTCGAATATACGTAACCCGCGAAAATTCAAAATTCGCGATATTTTTTGAACACACCTCGTATTATCAATATCTCTGTTATTTATATCTATTTTTATTGTGTTTTTTATTAGATCTAGGCAAGCATTTTCTAGTTGAAATTTATTTATTTCTTCTTCTATTAGGCCAAAAATTAAAAGATTTTTTTCTCTGTTTATTTTTTCCTGTTCATTCCAATTTTTTTCTATTTTCACTATTTTACTGGTCAGGTATTCTAAATTATCTGCTGTGATATTGAATTTAGTATTTATCTCTTTTTTTATGTTTGCTAATACCTTTTTTAAATCGGCTATTGCATCTAGGATTATTTGAGCATCCATTTTGTTAAATGAAGGTATGCAATTCTCTTTACTTGCTAGTTTTTCTTGGTGGTGTTCTATGCGTCGTCAGTTCAGTTTTTGTTATCACCTTACTTGATTCGGGCGGTAACCTGATATCTGCCGCTGGCTCAAAACATTACTTTGCAAAATGCAATTCTTGATTATGCTTTGCTGGCAATGTAGCTCTCTTGAAAGAGTATGTGTATAACCTACAAACGGCTAATAATTTTTATTTGCTTTTTAATCTTTTATCTGACGATACTTATCTTTTCCTTTATATCTTCCTTTGGGGTCTCTTCTTAGTAACTTGCTTTATTTTTAATAGCCCTCTATATCCTTGTATTTCATATATTTTTTAAATTCTTTACGGAGCACAAACTCATACGTGTTGACACCACGACACACACACTATACTGAGCGCGTTAATACTGCGAGTTAAACATTTCTTTTAACCGTGCGTGTAATACAACTGTTTATTCAATTTTGCAACCATAAAGATCTCCAATTTGGGTGTATGATTTTTATAAATGAAGGTTGACATTTGAACATTTGAACAAATGCTTACGATTATCTAGAGGCTGGGTGTAAGTTTTTTGATGCGTTGTCATGGGTTGAATTGTTTACATATGAAAAAATATTGAAACGCAAGTAGAGTGCAGTGAATCGTCTTCCTACCTCCTCAATAAAGTGTATGTGTTTTTAAAATGGAAAACGAAGTTAAAATTATGGAACAATTGTTACCGCAGAAGTCAAAAGAAGTATACAAAAAAAAATTATCAAAAATTTTGTTCTTGGAAAATAACTAAAGATATAAAAGAAGTTAATTAAGGTGTCATATTAAATTACATTGCCGAATCTTCAAAATATCTGAAGCCATCGTCGCTGTGGAGTTACTGCTCAATGTTAAAAGCGTGCCTCGTTATTTTCGAGAACGTGGATATTGGGAGGTAACTAGAAAGATATATGTTTCTAGAGACAAGATTCTAAATATTTTTATTATTTTTGTAGATTCTGTAAAGTAAAAGCTCTCTTGAAACAAAATTCAAGAGGCTTTAGAAGCAAGAAGTCCAAAGTTCTAAGCCGTGATGAGATTTTAAGATTTTTCAGAGAGGCACCGGACGAAATTTTTTTACTAGTTAAGGTTAGTGCATTCTTTAAAATTAAAAACGTAGTAAGTAAAAAAATTATTGATCCATTGTAGACAATACTGGTCATGGGTATAGCTGGTGGATGCCGCATTGGGGAACTCGTGAACATGAAAATTGATGATGTGGACGATAGAGGAAATGTCTTACTGGTAACTCTACCAGACACAAAAACTAATAAACCTCGTATATTCACTGTTATTAATGAAGTAGCCATAACGGCTGTGGACATCTACAAGAAGTATATAACATTACGACCCCAAACGGTAGCCCATAGACGCCTTTTTTTAAATTACCAAAAAGGCAAATGTACCGTCCAGCCAGTAGGAGAGAATAAAATACGAAAGATGCCTAGCGTTATTGCGACATTTTTGGGTCTTCCTGAGTCTGAATTATATACAGGTCACGCTTTCCGAAGGAGCTCCGCGTAACTTTTGGTGGATGGAGGAGCGAATATTCTCGAACTTAAGAGACATGGCGGCTGGAGCTCTACTACAGTCGCCGAAAATTATATAGAAGACTCTATTACAAAGAAGATAGAGACATGTGAAAAGATTTTTGGGAGAACAATGTCTTCCTTGCTACCTGGAGAAACACAAAGTACTTCAATAAGCGTTTCAGAGGAGACTAATGATGCAGTTCATTTACATAAAGTCGAGAAAAAACAATTATTTAATGCCATGAGAAATGTAAACTTTCAAAGTGGCAGTGTTCAAAACTGTAACATATTTTTCATAAGCGAACCAATGCAAGATCTGACTTCGCTAATGAAAAATTGAAATGCGTAGGTAAATTTTTGTAATGTATATTCATAATTGTTTAATAAATCTTTGATTTTGATTAACATGTTTGACATTTTTAAACTAAAGAAATACAAATTTTAAACCGCTAGCGAAATAAAAATTTTAAATGATTGTTTATAAAACAACAATTTTAATGGTTTGTATCCAAGAAAATAAATATGACTTTATAAGGCAAAATTGAATAAAAGCTTTTTAGGAGTACTAGGTTACTACAAACGGTTCATCAAAGACTGCAAAAATACCTAAACCCATGACCAAATGTTTGAAAAAAAAACACCAAAATCATTCACGGCAAATAATTAATAGTCAGTTTTAATACATGTAAAGAACTAATTATAAACCATACCATACTACAATATCCAGATTTTGATAAACTTTTTATACTAACGACAAACGTCTGCGATTTTGCAATTAGTGCCGTTCTTTCGCAAGGTAAGAAAAACATGTATCTTATGAATCTATAACTTTAAATGATACAAAGACATGCTACTCTGCTATCAAAAAGGAACAATTAGCGATAGTTTGAGCTTGTAAGCATTTCACTCTGTATCTGGTATATGGTAGAATATTTAAAATAATGACTGACTACTGTCCTCTTACTTGGCTCTTCAAATATTAAAGAATCAAATTCCAAACTTGATTGAAGTTGATTGAAAATAGAAGAATACGATTATGAAATAAAATACGAAAAAAGAAGAATTTAATACCAGCGCAGATTGCCATTGAAACAGAATCCACAATTAATAATCTCCAACCATTCCGTAGTATATCAACTAGACCAAAAATCAAAATCCTATCAATCATCCAAATTAAACTTCCAAATACTTCAAATACGTATTCCCAACAAAATGTTAATGACGAAGACATAGGCGAACACAGAGAATGACAATGCATACACCGGTATAACAATATTATAATTATTTGTAACCGATCAAAAGTTCAAATTACAGAATGATATTACATTATTTTAACAAATACATATGAAATATAAAGCCCAGTTTGTACATTGAGAAAAACATAAGACAAAAGTTAAAGGTAATTACAAAATGTTTATACAATAGTATTGTTATTTGGTAAAGAAACATAGAAATTTATCAAATCTCTCTATTCTCTATTCTGAACGAGTCAACAAAAACATCCATAGTGCAAGGTATTTCATTAAATATATTGCACATTTTCCATATCGGTGATCTTTTTTTCATAATTTGTGCACACAGCTTTGCAATGAAACGTTAATTTATTCCTTAACAAGAGCCGAGGTAAAGTACAATTACTCAAGATAAAACATAAATAATTATTCAAGAACATGTACTCGTATTTGCAATCTTAAATTCACCAGTTATTCCGAAGGATTCACATGTAACCTTACGTCAATTAGTAAACGATGTCACAAGTAACATCGCTGGATTAAAAGCATTAAATCAACCTGTATCAACGCGCATTACTACTTTCTATTATTGCACAAAAATTTTATTGGCAAACAAAAAAGATTGGGAGATTACGCTAAATTCTGAATTACCAACGTTAAACAACATAATTTAGTTCTTAGAAAAGAAATGCTTACTACTGGAATCAATTCACGCTTTAAGTAATATACAAAATCAGTTTAAAATTAATCAAACAAATTCAAAACCTAGTAATCAAAACAATAAATTTAAATTTCGAAAACTTAATTGTCTAATAACTAAAACACCTTTATGTCCATTATGCAACAATAGCCACAAGTTATATCAATGTAAAATGTTTTTGGAATTAACAGTTGATGAAAGAATTAAAAAGGTAAACCACCTACAATTGTGTATCAATTGCTTTCGGAAAAATCATAATGTTATAAACTGCAAATTAGGTTCATGTAAAACATGTAATCAAAAACATAATACGTTACTACATACTAATAATACAAACTCAAAACTTATATCATCCGTAACAGCACATGAACACAATCAAATGTTCAGTCAAGTATTAGTAAGTACTGCGCAAATTTCAGTCAAAAACAAGTCTGGTATGTAGGTCAAACTAAGATCACTTTTCGATGTAGGTTCACAATCCAACTTTATAGCTGAAAATGCATTAAATAAATTATAACTTTCGGCAACTGATATAAATATTCCAGTATATGGAATAAAAAATTCATTAAGTATTATTAAACAAATTGTAGACATAGAGTTTAAGTCTCTATATCAAGAAACAATTTATAACTTAAAATGCTTAGTTCTAACCAAAATAATTGATGAGTTACCGTCTTTGTCTTTTTGATCAAAACAATTGCAAATACCTACAAATTTACCATTAGCGGATCCAAAATTCAATGCTAGTAATAAAATAGATATTTTGTTAGGGGCAGGAATTTTCTGGTCATTATTACGAGCAGGTCAAATACCAGAAACACAACACAACCCACACATACAAGAAACTGCACTAGGATGGATTATGGGAAGTAATATTATAAATTCAAATTGTTCTCAAAAACGCGCATCTTGTTTTCTGAATACATTGGAACAGCAGATGTTAAAATTTTGGGCGATTGAAGAGTGTCTAAGCATTAAAACAACAAAGTATTCTCAGGAAGAATTAGATTGCATAGAACATTTTAAAAACACACATAAAAGAAATTCAGAAGGGCGTTTTATTGTACAATTACCATTTAAAAATAATATTTTTAAGTTAGGATATTCAAAACATATAGCAAGCAAACGGTTACACTATTTAGAACGAATACTTAATCAAGATACTCAATTACAAATCGAGTATAACAAATTCATGCAAGAATATGAAGACTTAAAACACAAGCAAATAATTAATTGTAATAACGATAGTTCAGAATTAAATTGTTACTATTTACCACATCATGCAGTAGTAAAAGAATCAAGTTCAACAACAAAAGTTCGAATAGTTTTCGATGCTTCAGCTAAAACAACATCTGGTTTAAGTTTAAACGATACACTTATAATTGGCCCAAAAATACAGGATGATTTGTTTGCCATTGTAGTTAGATTTAGGACGTATCAATTTGTTTTGTCTGCTGATATCGTCAAAATGTACTGACAAATTATATTAGCAGAAGAAGATAGGGCGTATCAAATAATAGTTTGGCGGTATAATCGTTCTAATTTATTATGCATCTATCAGTTAAACACTGTGACATATGGTACAGCAAGTGCACCATACCTTGCAGTTCAGTGTTTAATTCAATTAGCAGAAGATGAAAAACACGATTTTCCTAGAGCATCAGAAGTTCTTGAAAGAGAATTCTATATACACGATCTCTTAACAGGGGCAAATACCATTAATGATGCACAGAAATTAAGAGAAGATCTCCAATTATTATTAGCACGCGGTGGATTTGATCTAAGAAAATGGGCATCAAACGAACCAACTTTATTACCAATATTGAACGAACATAAACATGTTTCTCATATGATCAACTTTGAAAAAGATGGTTATACCAAATTGTTAGGATTATGATGGAATTACAAAAATTATAAATTAAGTTATCTAATAAATAATCAAATTACACAGACAAACATTATAAACACTAAACGTTAAATTTTATCCAAAATATCACAAATTTTCGATCCATTAAGTCTTTTATGTCTAGTTACAATAAAAACAAAATTATTCATTAAAAAATTGTGGCAGTTGAATCATAACTGGGATCAACCAATACCACAAAACCTTTATAAAGAATGGTTAGAAATTATAAGTCAAATCACTGAAATTGAAAACATAAAAATAACTCGAAAAGTTCTAGAATTTTATCCTACAGAATTGATTGAATTGCATGGCTTTGCACATGCTTCTGAAAAGGCATATGGCGCATGTATCTATTTACGAGCTATTAACAAAAACGGACAAGTATCTGCTAATTTACTTTGTGCTAAATCACGCGTTGCATCTCTAAAGGTACAAACGGTTCTAAAGTTAGAACTTTGTGGTGCTTTACTTCTATCAAAACTAATGAAAGTAACACAAGAATCATTGAAAATAAGTATAAATCAAATATTTTATTGGACTGATTCGACGATTGTTGTGGCTTGGTTAAACACAGATCCAAGTAATTTTGAAACATTCGTAGCCAACAGGATTGCTCAAATACAAGTATTAACATCTGTAAATAATTGGCGTCACGTTAAGACACATGATAATCCTGCAGATATAATAACACGTGGTATTTTCCCAAATCAATTAGTAAATAATATGCTTTGGTTTCACGGACCTGACTGGCTACAAAAGAACAGAATTAATTATTAAACATATACATGAAAATTTGTTACATGTTGGCAATTCAGGTACATTAGCTGCAATTCGCGAGAAATATTGGCCATTATATGGCAGAAATCAAGTACGTAAAACCTTACGTAAGTGCATTGCTTGTTTTCGAGTAAAACTATCAATTATAATTCCTGCAATATGTGATCTACCCGCATCAAGATGCGATTATTCATTTCCATTTATTAATTGTGGAGTAGACTATGCGGGACCAATTTTGATTAAAGAAGGGAAAAAACGTAATATTAAAGCATATATTTGTGTATTTATTTGTTTTACTACTAAAGCAATGCATTTAGAACTGGTTACAAACATCACTTCTTAAATGCGTTGAAACGATTTATTTCTCGACGCGGGTTCATTTAAAATATTTATTCGGACAACGCAACCAATTTCGTGGGTGCAGGCAAAGAATTAAAAATTTTAGCTGACTTATTCAAATCAGATCAATTTAAAAGTAAAGTAATAAGTCATCTATCGTCAGAAACCATAAAGTGGCATTTTATACCAGCGCATTCTCCTCATTTTGGGGGCCTTTGGGAATCAGCGGTAAAAAAAGTTAAACATCTGTAACACGGTCGCTTGGCGGTTGTGTATTTTTGTAAAATTTTGATAGTGCAGTACTCTAAATGTTACGAAATGGACAAATTTATGATGACAGACGCTCATTTTGCACCTCCAAGCTTGTTTCAAAGAAATAACTGTCCGTGTCCGGTACGTGATGCCCTCGGTGGACATCAATAGTTGGGTTATTTTTAGCATAGTTCATACTTAGGGGATGAGAAGAGCCGGATAAACATAGGTTGAGAACTTCTGGATTTTTACCATTAAATGGGCTCCAAAGTTTGAAATCTCTCTCTCTTGTTGTAATCATCGACTATTGTGGATGTCTTGACCGAATCGTCAGACATACCTTGGTATTTCTTAGTGAAATAACCAATTAGTTGTTTTACCGTGTGTAAAGGCTCTTTTATCGTTGTGTAAATTTGTAAGTAATTTTTATTATATTCTGTGTGAATTAATATTGATTTGTAAATCGATGTAAAAAGATTTTCAAAATTGTTTGTAAATTAGAAAAGTAAGAATTTAGAGTTTATATAGAATCAAGTTACGCGTTGTAGTTTGTTTGAATTATATAAATGTTTTTGATCGCGGTTGATTATTAAAGTTTATATAATTTTGTTATTGTTGGAATATCGTGTTTGATTCAGCCCATCCTATTCCAACCCCTGTCTTTGTGACGTGGTAGCACAACGCGTAGGTAAAACTCTATTGTTCTAATATTACTCACCTGTACCAATTTGACCATATAATAAACCGCGTCTGTTATAATTATTATCATTCCCTTGTCTGCTTCTATCACGGCAGACTAATAAATAAAGTGATAGTGGTGGCAGCGACTATCGTTACCCTTGTCTCGTGTCAAAGTTGTTCATTAATTTAATTCGTGGATTACTTTTGAGGCAAGTAAAACTCATAAATTAAAACCCTTGTATGTCAGGTATTAGATTTCGTCATAGGGGACCGTACCTGTTACACATTATTTAAGATGCGTATTGGGTAATGCAATGCTCACGTTTGAAGAACGACCCTTATTACCGCTATTGAATGACCCAAATGATCTGTCAGCCCTGACACTATGTCATTTTTTAATTGGACGCCTAATGAAGTCAATCCCCGAACCATCAATAATACATCTCCATCAAAATCGTTTATCGCGCTGGAACTATATAGAACAACTTCGCCAGCACTTCTGGAAACGAATACGAACACAGTCAACATCCAACCTGGAACCCTGGTTATACTCCGAAAAATCAACGTCCCATCACTTGCGTGGAAATACGGCCGAATCGTAGAGCTACATCCAGGTGCCGACGGTGTAATCCGAGTAGTGAGCATCCGCACAGAAAATGGTATCACTAAACGCGCTGTCCGAAACATATGTGTAGTGCCAGTGAAAATCTAATGTCTTCATTATCATAAGTACTATCTTTTTTTTATTTTAAATTAAAAATTATGTAAGATGCACCTGATTATTGTATATTTGTCTTTTTATTAATGTGTTTTTTAGTATGTTTCACCCTGAAGAAGACTTAATTGAAGTCGAAACGTTGGTGTGTAATCAAATTATTAAATTGACTGAATTTTCTAAGAACTTCTTTATTTTTATTCCATCATCCAGTCGAGCAGAATCTTTTCCCTTCATTACTATAACTAGCATTAAAGCAGGGATAAAGGTGGATTTTTTTTTAAATAACATAATTATAAGAATCGTTTTTGTATCGATTCAATTGCAAAATCATATTTTTTGTAAATAAGATTCCATATTTGACAACAGTATTCCAGTTTTGATCTAGTCAGTTAACAAAAGAAACGTTGTAACATAGTTATTTTAAAATATGACCTTCATGTGCGCATAATTAACCTAGTACTCTTGAAGTGGATTTAACAATGTAGTCAATATACTAACCAAATGATAACCTATCATCAAATACAATACCAAGATCTGTAAATTGATACACTCTTTCAAAAAGAGTTCTACCCATAACATATGAATAGGAGTAAACAATTTTTCACAAAGAATCTCATTAGTTTGCATTTGCTAAAATTAAAACAGAATTTAGACTCCTGACCCCAAGTTATCACACTATTTATATCATCTTGCAAAAGTTCACAGTCTTCTAAAGAATTTATAGTTTTATAAGTTTTAAATCATCAGTATAAAGTTATACTTCGGAATTCTTAACTACCTCCATAATGTCATTTATGAATAATATAAATAGTAAAGGGCCTAAATTGGAACCTTTTGAGGCACCTGATGTGGCAAAGTAAGGTTGAGATTTGTCTCTTTTCAACTTTAAGTTCACGATTTTCTAAGTAAGACTTCAAAAAGGAAATAAGATTAGAAGAAAAGTTAAAATTATTAATAATTTATGAAGAAGAACATAGTGATCAACCGTACCAAACGCTTTTTTGAAATCAGTATAAATGACATCTGCTTGACAGATATCATGAAATGCATTGTGACGAAGCGTCACGATGCAATTTTATTTTAACAGTATTTTTGAACGTAAATTTGTATCAAATTTACCGAAACTCCGATTTTCTTGATTCAAATACTATGAGATGCAAGATAATGTTCTACGTAGTGTAGTGCCAAACACATCGCAGTGGTTTTTGTGAAAGTGGAGTTTTGAAAAACATAACCATCGAACATGTGTTTGGGTTGTAGTCAAGTTACTCGTTCAGTTAATTTCATGCGGCGAAATTAACTCGTTTAGTGACCTAAGGCAATAGTAAGTGTATTGTTTTTATTATTGTTATATTGTATGTTAAATGTTATTTACTTATATTTATTTTTTATATATTTTTGATCTGTGACTATGTTCACCCTCCGGGATGGAGGGGCGGAGGGTAACAGTATAAAAGCTCGGTCATTGACCGACTCGTGGCTTTTTTAAAAAAGTTTTTGAGAGACGAATAAAGAAGTTAGTAGTGATTTCGTGTTTCATTGCAAGTTGTATTTCAGAAAATCCGTAAGGTAGATGCATATATATAAATATATATATACAGTATTTACGGATAGTGTAATAGTTGTTTCCGCTGTTTTTTTTTCTTCATTCTTGTGTGGTGAAACGTGTGCTTGAAAAAGTCATCGTATTCCCATCCTGTGCACGAGCGGAGTGAAAGTCTCGATAGTTTGCGAGTCCCGATTACTAGAGCAGGAAAAAGCTAGTGATCGCGTTACCACTATCGGGATAATTTTGGATAAATTTCGGCCTAAAAATAATCTTTGAATCCGGTTGGAATCATTTTGATTTCGCGAGCCGCGAGACAGGATTTGGCCTGTTTTTCTCTTTCAACCAGGATCCAGCAAGGATAGTTCGGTCCGATTGCACTTTGCGTTCGTTCTTTTCCTCACCCTACAACCTCGTGTGCGTAAATGTGAGCGAGCAGCGCAGGGTAAAACATTATTTTCCTGAACCGAATAAATATATATATATATATTTTATTTATTATTTCTTTACTGTCTTTTTTTTCTTGAAAATCGGCCCGTCGCATTGTGTCCAAGCGAGCGATCACCACTGGAGTTGGAATCCGTACCTTGGACATTTTTCTCCACTGAGATACCCGTGGCCGTCGTCACTGGAAGCCTGCGAGTTAGACGTCTCTACCGTTACGTAGAGTGGCGCCCGAGATTTGGCAATAAGTAGCGCGACAGCGTTTGTATATTTCATTATACCGTAACCTGTCGACTAATTCCGGTGCTTTTGCACCAGTTCTTGTTTTGCAGGCCGTGGCGGCGTACTGTACGTTGTGTAACGCGAAGATATCGTCGTAGACCGTCACCCCTCGCTGAGTAGGATTGGGACCGGCGACGTAACGACGTCACATAATTTTTGGCGCCCGAGCAGGGGCCTGGTTAGTTCCAACGAGCCAGTTTCGAATTTTATATATATATTTTTTTTTCTATTGTGATATTAATTAAAACAAAAATGACGGGTACTGCTGACGATTCCAGCAGGAGAATCCAAGGGTAGGTCTTGGATCTATCGGCTACGATCATCTGAGCTACAGGAGGAATTAGCATCATTATTATTTGGTATTGAGATTCGGCTGCACATGTTTTTTTCTGCTCCTCGTTTAGTTGTATATTTATTAGGCATTTTTTATAACTGTGAATTAGTCTTTGGTATCTTTGGATTCGTCAAATTTTCATCTAACTATTGGTGTACTTATCTCTGCCATTTATATATCCTGGGGTGAGTTATTCTTTATTATTTATTTTTTCAAGTAGTCTTTACTACTGACTTTTGTCTCTGTCTCATTCTTGGTTTATACTTGTTTGGTTAATTTTACTTGTTGTCATTTATTAATTTCTTTCCAATATACTGAGTGTTTGGTTAAAATTTATATACTGGGTGTTTTGTTTTTTGTCCATCTAGTTTTTTTTTTTTTGTTGAATAATGAGTGATAATATAGTCTGCTCTTGTTGTCATCAAAAAAGTGAGGAGCACCGTCTTCTACGCTGTTCACTTTGCAAAAAAAATTTCAATTATGCTTTTGTTGATCTAACTGCAGCAGAAGCTAGAAAAATTAGATCTGGGGTTGGAGGATTAAAATTTACTTGTCACACCTGTAGTCCTATATCAGATGCTCTTGATGAGTTAAAGTCAATGATTATAGGTCTGCAAAACGATATTAAAGAATTAAAAAATATTAGAAATAATGACACTGAAAAATCTAACTTTGTAGTCAATGAAGAAATTATTCATGAAATTTATGAACGTGAAAAACGTAAAAACAATATTATGATATATGGTTTGATTGAAAATACTTCTGCTAATGAACAAGTAAAATCAGCATCGAACACTAATGAAATTAAAAATATTTTAACCGACTTACGAGTGGATTCTCAGTTTGACAAACCAATAAGACTAGGTCGCTTTGACTCATCGGCCTCCCGTCCACGCCCAATTAAAATAAAATTAGCGTCAAATGATGATATAGCAAAAATATTTAAAAATTTTAAAAAACTAAAATCATCAAATAAATGGAAAAATATATCGATGTCTCGAGATAGAACAAAAAAACAAATTGAATTCTATAATATCGTGAAACGTGATCTGTAAAATCGTTTGTCGAATGGTGAATCGAACTTGAAAATAAAATATGTAAATGGAATACCGACAATTGTTACAATGTCGGAAAACTAAATAAGCCCGATAGTAATTCGATCATAGTTAATTGTTATTATCAAAATACGAATGGACTTAATACAAAATCTCTTGAATTCTATATTAATTGTTGTTCTAGTTGTTATGATATTATATTTATTTCTGAAACATGGCTAAATAGTTCAATGTATAACTCAGAACTTTTTTCATCAAATTATAATGTTATCCGATGTGATAGAAATTTCTCAAATGTAGATCGCTCAAAAGGCGGAGGAGTACTAATTGGAATAAGGGATCATATTTCCTTTAAAGTTTTAGATACAACCAATTTATCAAATATTTCACCATTAATCGATATTAGAGTCAGCCAGTACGGTTGTGTGGTCGTGGCGTGTCTTGTCTGATCGTGTAGATAAGCAACATAGCCCGCCCTGTCCAATTGGATGGGTTGCCGCACAACGGCTCGGTGTGTGCTGGCCTTGCAGAGACTGTAGGCTGACAACCTGCATCACTAAAATGCAAGTAAAACATGTCACGAAACAAGTACTTCAGGTACTTGAGGCCTTGTTCCACATAGGAATGTTGAGCCACTGATGATGATGAATCGATATTAGTATTTGTAGATGTTATTTCAATTATTCATCCTTCTTAATAAGTGCAATATATATTCCCCCTGATTTAAATAATAATGAAATTGTTGTATTCTTAGATGCATTAATACCAATACTTCTAAATGAAAAGTTTATACTCGTAGGTGATTTCAACCTTCCTAACTTATATAATATGTCAATAAATTGCATCAAATCAGTGTCTTTCAGAAATTTCTGTAGTGTTCTTAATATTAAGCAATTTAACACAGTTGAAAATACTAATGGTAAAAGATTAGATTTAATATTATCAAATTTTTGTGACGATATTAATATTGATAGGCCTAATTTTCCAATAGTTAGTGAAGATAAACATCATCCTGCCTTATCTTTTCAATTTAATGTTCCAAATCCTTCTAAAATAGTCAAGAATATTACAGACGTAAATGGTTGAAAACAAATAATGTGTATTATTTCAATGAATTTAAAAGAATAACGCTTATAACTGTTATGTTAGTAATATAGAAAAAAATGTAAAATCGAACCCAAATGAGCTATGGAAATATGTAAATCTAAAGCAAGGTACCACTCGTATACCAGGTATTCTTCATGATGACAGTTGTGAATATGATTCTCCACAGGATATTGTTAATGCAGTTGCTTCTTTCTTTTCTAGTTTTTTCTCAGAAAGTTCATCTGACACTTTTGTACATGAAAATAATAACTCTCAGCCTTTAACTTTTCTGAAATTTAGTGAAAATGAACTTAGTGTTTTAATGTCATCCTTTTCTACCAAATGTACTGCTAGAGAAGACCAAATTCCCAGTTTTCTTATTAAAGACTGTCGATCAGTACTTACAAAACCACTGTGTACTATTATTAATCTCGCAATTAGCACTTGTACCTTTCCCGAACATTGGAAAAAAACTAGAATAACACCAGTTTTCAAAAAAGGTGATAAATCTTGTATTAATAATTATAGACCCATCTCAATTTTGAATAATTTTGCTAAGCTACTCGAGATGGTAATGTATAAGAATATTTATACTAATACTCGTTGTTTAATATCTCCAGATCAACATGGTTTTATGGTTGGAAGATCAACTATTACTAATCTCGCATCGTTTTCACAATTCGTCTGTGAGGTGTTGGATGAAAGAAGTCAAGTAGACACTGTTTACACTGATTTAACGCGTGCCTTTGATTCCATTGACCACAATCTGTTACTACATAAAATAAGTAACTTTGGGGCAGCTCCCTCTGTCATTAAATTATTATAATCTTATTTACATAATCGCACATGTTGTGTTTTCTATAATGGTTTTGAATCTTTTAAATTTGTTGCTATATCAGGTGTACCGCAAGGATCTAACCTAGGGCCGCTCTTATTTATATTGTTCATAAATGATCTAATATCATCCTTTAACTGTAAAGTTCTTGCCTATGCTGATGACATTAAATTATATTTAAATATTAATACTCCAACAGAAACAATTAATTTACAAACCAATATAAATTTAATGGTCAACTGGTGCATTAGAAATAAATTAAAATTAAATACAGACAAATGTTGTATAGTTAAGTATACACGTAAAAAGTGCCCATCACAGATGAAATACAATATGCAGAATAATTCTTTAGCGAGAAAAAATTCCATCAAAGATCTTGGAGTTACATTCTGTAGCAATTTTATGTTCATAGAACACATAAATAATACTTGCAAATCAGCTAGCAAGACACTGGGGTTTGCTAATGAGAATTTCGAATATGTTTACTGACACCAATGTTCTTAAATCTTTATATCTAGCATTCATAATGAGTAAATTTGAGTATGGTTGCTTAATTTGGTATCCGTTTTATCATTATCAAAGTCTTGCTCTTGATCAAATCCATCGTAGATTTTTAAAATATCTCTCATTTAAACTAGATAGGTCCTATCCAGTAAGAGGTACAGACCAGGATTCCCTATTACAACGCCATTCCATGCAGTCCCTGGCCGAGAGGAGAGAATGGTCCTGTGCTCGATTTCTTAATCGCCTGATAAACAACCAAGTTGATGCTTCATATCTCTTGTCCCGTGCGTCATTCCACGTACCTCGAGTGCAGTCCAGATATGCCAGGTCCTTTCAAATGTCGACCTCGCGCACTGATATTTTAAAACGATCTCCAATTTATATAGCTTCCCATGCAGCCAATCTTCTGTACCCAGATATTTTTATTTAATATATTTTTGTATTATGTATCTCAACACATGTATTATGTTATGATTATTATTTTATATTTTGTCCTGTTATCGGATTACTGTTGGGCAATAAATTATTATTATTATTATTATTATTATTATCACGAGGGCTGGATAGTGATGGGACCGTAGCTGAGATGAGGGCGCGCTTGTCACAACATGTGCGTGACACACAGGCTGCCGAAATGGAGGCGGTGCGTGAAGCGACAATACGCGAGGTGTTAGTCCAGTCGACACCTACGCCGAAACCCGAATTGTCAACGCGGATGTGCCTGGAGTCCGAGGAACAAGTCGGAGAGAAGGCCCGTAAATGGGGATTCCAATTTAATGGGAAAAGTGATCCCATCTGGTTCCTCGAGAGGATCGAAGAAGTAAGGCTGGGTACCAGCTTCGTCAACGACCAGTTGCTGTCGGCACTGCCATGGTTGCTGAAGGACCAGGCATTGTTGTAGTACCGCAACAACAGAACGTCTTGGAAATCATGGGCAGAATTCGAGCGGGCGGTCCGACGGTATTACTTGCCCCCTCATTATATGGACGATCTTGAGGACAAGATTAAAGCCCGCAAACAACGAGACGGAGAACCATGTCGCGAATATGTGCAAGACATGCGGACGTTGATGCGGCGGCACGGGTCTATGACCGCCCGGCAAGAAGTGAGGAGGATCTTCACCAACCTTGACCCCGAGATCCAAGTCCTCATCGATGAGGATAGTTTTTCAGACCTCGACGGCCTGCTGGGGAATATAGAGCAGGCGGAGAGGAAGTTTGCTCTGCTTCGCGACAAGCGGGATGCGCAGCGGCGTCGCGAAACGCGCATCAGCGTGCTGGAAGTCCCACCGAGTCCAGCACCTAAGGCAAGTACGCGAAATGAGGTTACTTATACGAACCGAAACCGTGCCCTAAGATCTATCATATGTTTTAGCTGTGAGGAACCCGGCCACATCAGTCGCTTCTGCCCGAAACCACGCCGGGTTTACTGCTACATATGCAAGAAACCTGGCGTGCGCACCGGTGAATGTTGCCGCAGGCCGGAGACGGGAAACGAGAACCGGGCTGCAATGAACCGAGGCCAGAGCAGCTCGAGCCGTTAGGACCTCAGGCCGTCGTCGCGGGGTTACCGATTGTTACTGCCCTCGAAAGCGACGACCAGCGACTGTACATACAGGTAACAATTAAGGACCGAATAATCACTGCGTTAGTCGTTACTGGCGCGGTGTACTCATATATTGACGAGCCCACGTCCAACTTGCTGTGCCAGGAAGGCCTAGTGGTGGAGCCGACAGCACACACCAGAGCTCGCACAGCAACAGGGAAGTTGGTGACCGCAGTAGGTGAGCTACGGACATGCTGCGAAATTGATGGCAACAATTATCAGATACGACTGATAGCGTTGCCTGGTCTAACGTCTCCGATGGTACTAGGAATGGATTTCCTACGAGGAATCGACGCGACGTTAGCAATCAAGGAAGGTCGGATAATGATAAACGTGTCTAAGGCCGAACCAGCTGAATTAGCAGCTGCTGACCATGAAACGTGCAGCAACAGGGTAAGTGATGATGTAACCCTTGTAACGTCGCCCCATGAGTCAGTGGCGACAGTGCTAGCACCGATAGGACACGCCGTGAGCGAACGTAGACGTCTGGACGAATTTCTGGCTCAGCAATTGCCCAAGGTAACTGAGAACCGTGGTGTCACGTCCTTTGCCGAGCACGTCATCAAGCTAGAAAGCGACGCTATACCCCCCGCAATCCGTTAATGCAAGAGATCATTAACGCAGAAGTCGATAAGATGTTGGACGACGGGGTAATCGAAGAGTCAGACAGTCCATGGTCCAGTCCGACAGTGATTGT
The DNA here is from genome assembly GCA_035578165.1 of Stenolophus ochropezus. Classification (NCBI taxonomy): domain Eukaryota; kingdom Metazoa; phylum Arthropoda; class Insecta; order Coleoptera; family Carabidae; genus Stenolophus; species Stenolophus ochropezus. The sequence goes on along the minus strand of JAQOWZ010000003.1, from coordinate 50,278,230 downwards.
GAAAAAGAAAGACGGAAAACATCGGTTCTGTATAGATTTCCGGGTGGTAAACTCCGCGTCCGCACCAGATGCGTACCCGTTACCACATATACAGGCTACGTTGGACAAGCTACGCGGGGCGAAATATTTCACAACTATCGACCTGAAGAACGGTTATTGGCACGCCTGGACGCGGTTTGTATCAGTTCCGTGTCATGCCGTTTGGACTGCATGCTGCACCCGCAACCTTCCAGCGACTTCTCGACCAGGTAGTCGTAGCGAGCAAAACGTTCGAGGCAGGTATTCGAGCGTCTGGCCGAAGCGAATCTGCGAGTGAATCCGGATAAATGCCATTTCGGAGTGAAATCGATCCGTTATTTGGGACATGTAGTGGATGGGGATGGCATTCACACAGATCCGGAAAAGGTGGCCGCAATTCGTGACATACCCGCACCAACCTCGGTGAAAGGAGTGCGACAGTTCCTTGGCGCCGCATCCTGGTATCGTTGTTTTGTACCAGAGTTTGCAAAATTGGCTGCACCGCTGACAAAACTCACACACAAGGCTCAACGGTGGATTTGGAGCGAAGAACAACAGAACGCGTTTGAAGGGATCAAACGCGCGCTAACAACAGCTCCCGTCTTGACCTGCCCGGATTTCTCAAGACAGTTCACGCTCCAAACCGATGCGTCCGACCTGGGAGTAGGAGCGGCCCTGATTCAATACGACAAAGACATTCCTCACGTGATAGCGTACGCCAGCCGAGAATTGAATGATAGAGAGAAGAATTATTCAGTGACTGAGAAGGAGTGTCTGGCCGTAGTCTGGGGAATCAACAAATTCAAGCCGTACATCGAAGGTTACCATTTCGTGGTAATGACCGACCATCAAGCCTTGAAGTGGTTGAATAGCATCCGCAGCCCCTCGGGACGGCTTGCGCACTGGGCTCTGTACTTACAGCAGTTTCAATTCGATACCGTATATCGAAAGTGTAAGTACAACCAGCTGGCGGACACGCTGTCACGCAACCCAGTGGAACCGGCACCGGCGTTAATGAACTTAGGGAACGGCGATATTACATGTAAGTGGTATAGGAGCCGCTGTAGCGAGGTGAGTGCCCGACCAGGAGATTTTCCAGACTTTCGTATGGAAGATGGCAAGCTATTCCGACGATTCTGGGATCCACTCGACTTCTCCGAAACAGAACCGCATCGTGAATGGAAGCAGTGCGTACCATCAGATATGCGGAAGGAAGTCATGAGTACCAATCATGACAGTGCAGAGGCTGGCCACTTGGGTATCGCGAAGACCATCGCCAGGGTGATGGTACGCTTCTACTGGCCAGGTATGTCTAGAGACATCGCCAAGTACGTGCATAGCTGCACCAGCTGCCAGAAGTACAAACCGTGGCAACAGGGAATTGCTGGGAAAATGCAAATGCCACGAATCCGGGGCCCATGGGACACGGTTTGCGTTGACTTAGTAGGACCGTTACCACGTACAGCAGCAGGACACGAATACATCATCGCGTGCCAGGACAGATGCACTAAGTTCGTGGAAGGTCGAGCACTGCGAAAGGCGACAGGGTCTGCGGTAGCGAAAGCGATTCGGGAGTTAGTGATCTGCCGGTATGGGTGTCCGATGTCCATCATCTCTGACAACGGCACCGAATTCGAGAATAAGACTGTGAAAGGTATGCTAGCAGACTACAAACTCAAGCACCACTTGACACCACCGTACAGCCCACAATGCAACCCAGTGGAACGAGTCAACCGAGTATTGAAGCCGATGATTGCACTGTTCTGCGAAACCAATCACCGATCATGGGATGTGTTACTGCCAGAGTTTATATTCGCGATAAACACAGCACGGCACAGTTCGACAGGGTACTCCCCGGCCTATTTAGTCTTTGGAAAGGAGCCGGTACTACCAGGTACGACGTCAGGAACCAACGACGATGGCGGGAGCAACGAGCTTACAACGGCACAGCATCAACGGCGGATTGGGTGTATCCGTGATGCGCGTGAGCTCGCAAGAGTGTTGATGGCACGGGCTTCGACAACCCAGGCGCGACATTATAATCTGAGGAGACGCGAGGTGAAATTTCATCTAGGAGATAAAGTGATGCGACGCGAACATCCATTTTCGAACGCGATGCGCGGATTTGCGGTAAAACTGGCTCCTAGGTATTCAGGTCCCTGGAAGGTCCACAACGTAAGTTCCCCACAAGTCTACGACCTCAGAGGCGACAATGGAAAGAAGTTACTGCGAATCCACATTAAGGATTTAAAACCAGTAACATCCAGTGAAGACTAACTTGTTTTCTTCTTCACTTTGTTTACAGGCAGCTCGACGGCTTCCGACGGGGAAGAATCGACACCCACAGTAAAGTGACCCGTTCCCCAGGCTCATATCAGCGCTTCTGTGGCGTTAGCTGCTAATTACTTTGTATTTTTTTTTATAGGGTTCACCAATGGAATCAAACAAGCACACGTTTTTTCGTTCCATTGTGTTTGTCTGTCTGTGTGTCTGTGAGTGAGTTGTACACCCGGTGAACAGTCGCAGATGGCTCGTATCGGTGTACAATTAGTCCTTCCGTTGTGTATCGTTACCTGTGTTTTGTCATTTTCATTTCAGTTATATGTTTTATGTACAAAACCAGGTCGTAAGTATACAGCCAACGTGAAACGAGCTGGTGCCAAAAACCTCCAATATTTTTGTATTTTTAGTAGGATGGACCGTAGCCAACCAGCCAGTGGTGTCAAGGACGCCAGGGAGCGATGGCGACCCAGGGGCGGGAGCCATATCAGTGTCGTCGAGGGGCGAGGGCGCCGAGACCGTCCGGGCAGTTGTCAGTGCCAAGAACACTGTGGTGACCGTAACCGGCGTGCACCACCGGTCGACCTGCGCGTCCACCTGCGTCGCAAGAAGCGCCCATTCTCCAGTCGACAGAGGCGACGTCCAATGGCGCGGCCCCAGCCGAGCCGCCCATCGTCGTCTCGGCCCTCACCAGCAACCCGCCCTCGACGGGAATACCCGAATGACGTCCGGGATTGGATCCCGGAGAACGCGTGGGAGCTAGTGCCGCCGCACCAACAAGCAAAGCCGCGCGTGAGGATGCGTTTCCCCACCCCCTCCGGATACCGATGGGCCACCATCACAAATCCGCGGGCTAATGAACGTGTCATCCTTACCCAGCCACCAGCGGTTCACCAAGCGGGCAAGGTGAAAAATGAATAATGGGATTGGAGTATTTTTAGGGAACTTTCGGGGTAACTGGGATAAAATTTAACATTTTTTATTTTGGTGTGGGATTTAGTTTTTTTTTACGGTTTTGCATGGGAAGGTAGACGCATTTTTTTTACTGTTTTTTTTTTTTGTGAAGAAAAGGGGATATGTGACGAAGCGTCATGATGCAATTTTATTTTGACAGTATTTTTGAACGTAAATTTGTATCAAATTTACCGAAGCTCTACCTTCCAAATATTTTAAACACTATTGCCTAGAATTTGTATTTGAATCAAGCAACCGCGCAAGGCCAGCGCGCGCATGTCTAGTAATGGCAGAACAGCATGGAGATTTATTTGTTTACATTGTGTTTTGGTGAAGTGTTCTGCAAACCATTGCTCCGATTTTCTTGATTCAAATACTATGAGATGCAAGATAATGTTCTACGTAGTGTAGTGCCAAACACATCGCAGTGGTTTTTGTGAAAGTGGAGTTTTGAAAAACATAACCATCGAACATGTGTTTGGGTTGTAGTCAAGTTACTCGTTCAGTTAATTTCATGCGGCGAAATTAACTCGTTTAGTGACCTAAGGCAATAGTAAGTGTATTGTTTTTATTATTGTTATATTGTATGTTAAATGTTATTTATTTATATTTATTTTTTATATATTTTTGATCTGTGACTATGTTCACCCTTTGGGATGGAGGGGCGGAGGGGAACAGTATAAAAGCTCGGTCATTGACCGACTCGTGGCTTTTTTAAAAAAGTTTTTGAGAGACGAATAAAGAAGTTAGTAGTGATTTCGTGTTTCATTGCAAGTTGTATTTCAGAAAATCCGTAAGGTAGATGCATATATATAAATATATATATACAGTATTTACGGATAGTGTAATAGTTGTTTCCGCTGTTTTTTTTTCTTCATTCTTGTGTGGTGAAACGTGTGCTTGAAAAAGTCATCGTATTCCCATCCTGTGCACGAGCGGAGTGAAAGTCTCGATAGTTTGCGAGTCCCGATTACTAGAGCAGGAAAAAGCTAGTGATCGCGTTACCACTATCGGGATAATTTTGGATAAATTTCGGCCTAAAAATAATCTTTGAATCCGGTTGGAATCATTTTGATTTCGCGAGCCGCGAGACAGGATTTGGCCTGTTTTTCTCTTTCAACCAGGATCCAGCAAGGATAGTTCGGTCCGATTGCACTTTGCGTTCGTTCTTTTCCTCACCCTACAACCTCGTGTGCGTAAATGTGAGCGAGCAGCGCAGGGTAAAACATTATTTTCCTGAACCGAATAAATATATATATATATATATATATATTTTATTTATTATTTCTTTACTGTCTTTTTTTTCTTGAAAATCGGCCCGTCGCATTGTGTCCAAGCGAGCGATCACCACTGGAGTTGGAATCCGTACCTTGGACATTTTTCTCCACTGAGATACCCGTGGCCGTCGTCACTGGAAGCCTGCGAGTTAGACGTCTCTACCGTTACGTAGAGTGGCGCCCGAGATTTGGCAATAAGTAGCGCGACAGCGTTTGTATATTTCATTATACCGTAACCTGTCGACTAATTCCGGTGCTTTTGCACCAGTTCTTGTTTTGCAGGCCGTGGCGGCGTACCGTACGTTGTGTGACGCGAAGATATCGTCGTAGACCGTCACCCCTCGCCGAGTACGATTGGGACCGGCGACGTAACGACGTCACAGCATATATTGTCTGTAAAATTAATGAGATTAGTTGCTATCGATTTGCCTTTGACGCATTTATGCTGCCGTGAAAAAATATAATGCTGCACATTGATATAAATATGTTTATACAAAATTGACTCGAAAATTTTGGAGAAATTGGAGAGAATAGCAATAGGACGATAGTTAGAGATATCAGATCTCTCACCAGACTTGTGTATTGGTTGTATAATGGTTGATATAAGAAGAAAAGAAATTTTACTATTTTTAATGATAACTTAAACAAATATTTGAAGTTGAAGAACCAAATGACTGCAGGCTTTTATGAAGCAGATTAGAAATTTATCTTGACCTGGATTCCGTGTAACTTTTAGTAGTTTTATGACTGTTAATATATTTTCGTAATTATAAATAACAAAATGAATTACGTCGACGTTTCTTCTCATATACATCATAAATCTTTTGTTACAGCCAATAATTATGAATATCAAAAAAATATTAAAATCAAACAACCCGAAGAAAATAATTAGCAAATTGTATCTGAATTTTTAACAGTCTAACAAAAATGTATATCATCATTATTTTCACACTGATAAATATTTCCGCGATTTCTCAAAGGCATATTTAGATAAATTTTTATTGAAAGGTCCGAAATTAATTAAATGCACTAAAATTATTAACACTGTAACTGACAAACAAAAACAAATTTAACTTATCAAAAATCATTTGGAATCTTAGATTTTACGTGCACGATACTTTTGGCGCGTAAAAACAAAATTTTTAAAACAATTCCAGAAGCATATAGCAAATATATTAGTATTTTTGAACGATATTGATACTGTTTTTAAAAAAAATTACTGAAAACTCTCCAAGTTAATTAAACACCAAATCTAAATCATTATATTATGTATATTCATTTGAAGAAGCTGTTGGTTTTCAGTGATACATATTGAATAAATAGATAAATAAATAAAACCACCCGCTATTGTTTCACAAATATTAAAGATGAATCTTTATTACAATTTCGGCTGTTCTGGCATCCTCAGAAGAATGCATAAATTCAAAATTATCTACTTTTTCCAAAACAAGTTTTACATTCTCAATTTTCGTATCATCAAAAAATATCTCACGCCTTATATTTACTACTACAGCTAACTTTTGAATATCCATTATTTTTTAGTTTTTGTACACAATTATTTGTGACAAACACGCCAGGTGTGGGTGAATGACAACTTCGTTCACTTTTAAGTCCAAAGTGTTCGGATCATGGAGGTATAAATAGTAAGGAGGGAGTGTGTTCCACAGAAACTGTAGCCTCTACCCCCTCTCCTTTCAGACATTTACTGTCAGGCTAAACACGTGCGTGCTTTGTTTATGTGAGTAGTTTTGATTCTCGCTGGACAAAATGACAGTTTGCAGTGTAACTGGGTGTAGAAATCGTTCTACAAATAAAACAATGATCCAAAGACATAATGAGTTAATCCGGAAAATATCGTTCCACAGGTACAAAAGTAATAAAATATACACATGCAGAAAATAATGATGCACGATAATGCGCGTCTTTATGTCGCTGCAATCCTGAACAATTATTTAAGTAATGTTAATATCAATTGCATGGTGTGGCCAGTGCGTAGTGCGGATCTAAATCCTATTGAATAGGTGTGGAATATGCTTGGTCGAAATATTCGGAGCCGTATGTCTGTTTCTAATACCTTAGAAACACTTGGAGATGCACTTTTACAAGAGTAGAATAACATCCGACAAGAAGTCATTAGGGAGGTCCGTAGTACGCCTTGACGGTTGAGTTAGGTCATGCAAGCACACGGATGCAATATGCATTATTAGTTGTTATTTTTATCGTTCATTTTTGTTTTTCTAAAAAATTTTCCTATTTTTGTTTGTTGTTGTTTGTACTCCTATTTTTTTTTTCAAATAAACAATCATTAGATATTTCAAACTGTCATTGAATAATATCAAATGATCATCTGTATATCTTCAATTAAGATACATAATAATTTTACGAAATAATCAAGTAATATCAATAGTTTGTTATAAGAAAAATGGCCCGTTTTTCGTGCCGGTCAGTGTATTACAAAAATTAATATGTTTTTATTATGTACGATGTACTTACAATATGTAATAGAATTTAATTTTTGTATTTTATATAACAGTTTTTAAATATGTATTCATTTTTTTAAACTTATTTCTCATTTGTTGTTTATTTGCAAATTATACATGTATCTTTTGAGTATAGAAAACAATCGATCATTTAATATGCGCGCCACGATCCCCACTACCATAAGACAAACGAAGTGCATGCGTCCGTTCCCACCTAGCTTCACTCCCCTCGCCTATTGGCTATGTGCACGATTTCAGCGCCACCTAACGTTGTGGACTCTTTGACCGTTCTGACGTTTTGTTATAGATTGGCGACATTGGGATAAAATATTTAAAAAATACTACTTTTATTGATGTAAGTATCAAAATTATTGTGATTTGGGTGGACAAAGTGTTGTGAAATCATTTTTGGGCATTTAAATTAAATGTGGTAAGCAAAATCTATGTGTTTGATTTTGGTTATGTCAGGGTTTGTTTACTTTTTTTTTAGTTGTAGTTTTACTGTTAAACAAGAAGATAAAGCTACTTTAATGGTTTTATTAAATGATAATAAACATATATAATTGTTTCTGTATCGCTAGTAATAAATTAAATGTCGTTTTCAGATCGAAATGAGTATTATTTTAAAGACCGGGTTTGTGAGTATCACTCACAATATAAAATTTCAACCATAAACCGTTTGTAAAGGAAAATTGTTGGTATCTGCTGGACATGTCCGAGATGTAGAGAAATTAAGAACAAAACAAGGACAGACTTCAATAATTCAAGCTCGCATAATCAGACAAACATCTGTTACTTTGACACCTTATAAAACGCTTTTAGATGTAAGCAATTAATCTCCGTTTAAATTCTTAATCATTTTGATTAAGTTTTAATAAAAGTAATATTTAAATATTCATTTGATCGCAGGTGAATGCAGCACGAATAGTGATAAGTGTTAAATGTGATTGCGTTTATAATCAAAGTGGTAAATGCAAGCACATAGCTGCTTTGATCCATTACATAAACCATGAAGAAAGCATATCAAAAACAAGTTACGAACAACAGTGGGGTAAGCCAAGTGCACGCCAATTTGCCAAAGAAAAATATTCCAAAGGAAGATATTTTGAGGAAATGTTTCCAACAAAACAGAAAACAACTTGTGAGCCAATGTCAATAAATTTATCAGACTTAGTAGAACACTCAGCTTTAAAAATCTGTGATAGAAGCCGCATCTCAAACTAAGGATACATTTATAAGAAAGGATGTAGTAGGAATGTTAATAAAACATACAGAATCAAATTTGGTGTGTGAAGACTGCGTGGCGTGCATAAATAATTTTTTTGATTTTCAGAGATGAATTTGAATATTATCAGACTGAATATAAACTGGAAGAACAATTACAGCAGTTTTATGAGGAAAATATTCAGGTTAATAATGAAAACCTAATTAATATATGTTGTAAAACAATTCAGCAATCGAAATGTGAAGACTGGTATGCTGCCCGGCGTTTAAGAATATCGGCGAGCACAAATGTTCACAATATTAAAGTGCAAAAAACTAGAACAAACGAGAGTCTAGTTTTAAGCATTTTACATCCACGAAAAATTAAATGTGAGACAACAAGATATGGTTTAAGAAATGAACAACACGCTTTGCGTGAATATGAAAAAATACATTCCTGTAAGGTGAAAAACGTTGGTTTAATCATTAGCAAATATCAACCTTGGCTTTGTGCCAGCATTGATGGAGCTGTCATTGAAGATGATTGTATCTTATCTAGGTTAGTTGAAATCAAATGTCCGATATCGTGTTCAAAACAAGCTGTGATAAATTATAATGAGAAGTTGTGCAATGTAAAGTATTTAGAGTTTGTAAATGATACATTATAGTTAAAAAAACAAAACCAATATTATACTCAAGTTCAGGTACAGATGTATGTAACTGGAATGACCGTGTGTGATCTTTTTGTGTACTCGTCGGTAAAAAATGATAGCTGCACATTACAGGTACATCGTGACGAAGCATTCATTAAACATGTAATTTTAGTTAGTGAAAGATTTTACTTTGAACATTATTTGAAATCATTGTATTTAGAAAATACTTGTGCAAATGATGATAATAATAACAAAACTAAACAATTAAAACGTTATTTTACAGGAAATAATATAAGTAATGTGATGTAGATTTGACCAAAAAAAAAGATAAGTTTTTAATTAATTATTATTATTTATTAATTATTGTTGTTATAATATTAAATAAAGAAATATTTACAGATTAGTATTATTTTTTTTTTTAATTGGGGGCTGTAAATTTACTAACACACAGCAGATATGTACAATGTCATCGATACAGTGAAATAAATTTACAGGAATTTTATTCAAAATTTGATAAACTCTTAACCTTTGCATTATCCTTTCCACATGAATTCTTACACTGGCAATATTATATGTTTCTTGAGTCTCTTCTCTGGATAATTCTACCTTTTTTTTAAGGAAGGGAGGCATAACAATCTTGACCTCTTTTCCACTAATGTCTATAATTGTTTTTATTTCTGGGAAACCTTTATCCGCTAAAACAATATCGCCGTCTTCCAAATAATCAATGAATCTGGATTCTATTGTCATTTGAGAATCACTTTTTCTTCCGCCAGCCACTTTAGACTTAAAAGAAATGAAGCCACCAGGAGTAATACCTATTAGCAACTTAGCAGTAAACCCCTTCTGGTAATGTGAATAACAATATACACGGTTATCTACTGATGCCGGAACTCCTATCCTCAATTCAGTGCAATCAATTATTACTCTTGTATTATTGTATTTTTGATGGAAACAGTCTGGCATTGTGGCTTGAATTATATTTTTATTTGGCCAAAAAACAAAATTAGCTGTTGATTTAGCTAAATTTTCTAAAGTAGTATAGAAAATTCTTGCGATTGTTGTTCTATGAATACCAAACAAAACACTTAGCGCTGAAAATGTCAAGCCAGTTTTAATTTTTATTAAAAAAAATAAATAATCTATCTTCTTTGGAAATAATGTATTTGTGATTGGTTGCTGATGTTTTTAATAATAATTGAAAGTTTTTCAATGTCACACCTGCAAGATCTAAAAGTTGCTCATCATTGCGGATGGATGAAAACCCATTAAAATCAGTTTTTTCTGTAGAAGTTGCAACATCTGTGTATGTTTTTTGAAGGGTCTCACAAAATTTGTTCTTTATTTCTCTGTTATTTTTAATGTAAATAGTTGAGTTTTTTATTTCTGTTTGTACTTCAGCATCACATACTTGGTTATAAATATATCTATTACATGTAAATGTCTTACCCACATTGTTGGATTTCAAAAACATATCAACTTGACATTCCTGATCACTTTATAAAGTTATTTCTGCTTGATGATATGTTTCCGATGATTGAATAAATGGTTGGTTGGTCAGTATGGTGTTGGATAGTTTATTCTTCTTTCTCCGTTCCATAAAACGATTGTACCGCGAAATAGCTGCAGATCCATTTGATATTTTAGCACGATAGATTGATGGAAATATGGTCGGTACATAACTGGGACTGGCTAACTCGTCTGATTTCTTGTGACCGATAAAATGTTCACTGCATATTAAATCATTTGGTTTTGGGTACCATGGCGATCCATTGGCACTGAAACAAAATTAAATTAATGTAGACAAAATGTATTCTATAATAAAAACATCAAATACAGGATTTAAATAAGGTTATGATGATACTTGCTTTGTTCTCTTGACAGCAGCTATCCATTTCTTACACTGTTCATCTTTCCAAGAAGCTCTTGGAAATCGGTAAAACTTAAATTTACTATTTCTGCCAGTATTCTTGCAGTTTACTACACAACAACTGCTGTGACCCATTTTCGTTAGCGGAATAATGCAATTATCTAACAGATTGCTTCGACATGACAGATGACAGAGCTTACATTATTTTTAATTTTGGCCACCATGAGCGCTGCGCTCGATTAGGATATCCCCACCTAGTGCTTCGCACCCTGCGAATAGTAGCACTACATGCTCCCTCCTTACTTATTTATACCTCCATGGTTCGGATATTCGTTTGGTGCACTATTTGCACCGAAGTCACTTGAATATGAACTGCACACTACATTAGACCGCACCAGATTTTTTACCGAACGCACCTTAGGTAGGCAGTATTTATTTCATTTATCGTTGTTATAGTGTTTTCATCACTCACGTATATTTCTTGTCTATAAATATAGTGCAACAGTGTATCTATTTTATTGTGCTGTGCTGTGTGCTCCATAAAGAGTTACGATGACAGTCGATCCTGAACAAGAAAGATCTTCCTGTGTCTTGCTGCCAATATGAGTGCCAGAGATCTTCGTTAAACATCTTGCTGCCGATACGTTATACCTTATAACATTTTATAATTTAATTTTAATTTATTCTTCATTTATTGAGAGCTCGCAATAATTTAAAAATATTATCGTTTAGTTCTATTTGCTTCATCTTCAATTTTCATATCTTCAACATAAACGATGATATTCCAGTTTGTTTAACATTTGTATTGTGTTCAATTTGCTTTATATTAAATTTTGTTATTTGTCAAGTATTGTTTTATTCTGATCAAGTAGGAATTCCCTTCATCTTTCAATAGAGGTCTATGTAAAAATACAAATCAGCATCTTTAAAACATATAAAAACAACAATAAAAATTTTTATATATGCATGTGAAATTTGTCACAAAGTAAAATATGCTAGAAACAAACCGTATGCCTTTCTCATGCTTACTGAAACAGCCTCACCACCTTCTCAGATAGTACACGTAGATATATTTTTGTTTGATAACAAAAATTATCTTACACTAGTAGATACCGTTTCTAATCTTACACAAGCTATTTTCATGAAAGTAAAAACTACTACTCATGCTAGTAACGCGTTAAAAAAGTATTTTGCATCATTTGGTATACCAGAAAATTTAATTTTGGATATCGACAAAGAGTTTACTAACAACACAATTAAAGAACTTGCATAAAATTGTGTCCATTTTACCACCTCTTCACATCACGAATCAAATTGTAAAACGATTTTATTCAACAATAATTGAACATCTAAGAATGCAATATGCAATAATTAGTTGCAATAACTCTATCCACAACACTAGAAATTACACCGTCTTTGATCTAGTATTTGAACATACAAATTTCAGAATTCGGAACGAAATATTCTTCCTAATTCATTTACAATAATTATATTTAGGACCTTAAAGACAAATTAAAACATGTTTATCAAGATGTCTCTGATAAACTTTATACCGGTAAAGAAAATAGTAACGAAACATAATACCCAAAGTGATACATATTACTCTTTCAAAGTAGGACAAACCGTTTATAAACAAAACCCTTTAAATATGAGTGAAAAGTCTTTGAAATTTTTAGAACCAATTAAAATAAGTAAACTTTCAGACAAAAATAAAGTTGAAATTTGCAATGAAAAAAGAAGAATAAATTAAAAATTGTTTATGGTGAAACGATACAGGTACAATTTATCTATTTTTTTATTATTATTATTTAATTATTTTGATTTATTACATGATTTGCAATTTACTTCTAAACATCTGGTTATTATATTACAATTCGAGATCCCTTATATCACGAAACACACCATACAAGCGTGCCGAATTGATTCCGAAATTTAAAATTTTATATAACGCACCGATATATTAGTTAATAAATATTACGCTATTATCAAATATTCTGTCCTCTCCCCCAATTATCAGCTTTTAAGACTCTGTATCCTAGGCACGACACCAATGAAACGGTACACGTACGTACCCCCTCTCACCCGTACATATTAACATATTTTAGCCAAAGATCGTCTAGTAGGTTTAACTTACTCTACGTTGTATTTATATAAATAAGTAACCCTTCATCGTCGTAATATAAAGTAGTTGTTAAAATCTGGACAGGTATTAGATAAAATAAAAGAATGATATTTACTCCAAAAGAAAGACAAAATATCTACATCCACAAGAGCTCTCGGTCAATCGAACCGGCCACGGCGGGCTCACAGTCAAAGCGATCAGAAATAATTATTGATAGTTTGATTTGTGGCAAACACCAGATTTACAATTGTTAGTCAGTCAATATCAGATTAATAATATCTAATTGAGACGTGATATCATTGTGACAGCCATAAAACAACATTTGTATAAAAAATATGTAGGTAACACATACTTAGCTTATCCGAGCCACGCCGAAGTTTGTGGAAATTTAATAGGATTTAGCAATAAATTCGGAGACGGTACCAGACATCAGCCTCGTGCTACTCATAGACGGTCCCAATGGGGAGGATTATCCGTCGAGGTGCCAGACATCGGCCTTATGCTACGCACGACAGCGAATTCAGAGGGTCCACTAGGTCGTTTAGACGCCAGACATCGGCCTTGTGTTACTCATAGACGGTCTTAGCGGGGAGGATTATCCATCGAGGTACCAGATATCAGCTTCGTGCTACTCACAACAGCGGATTCAGAGTATCCACTAGATCGTCAAGGTGCCTCGTCCTACTCATAGACGGTCTCAGTGGGGAGGATTAGGGATGTAGAGAATTGAAGTCAAGGAGACAAGCGAAGCATACGTGGAGTCCTAGATTCGACTCCCCGAGTACAGATTTTTGGTGGTTTGGGGGTACTCGATCCGAACACGTGATCGTGGAAGCTTCTGGAATGTTTTTAATATTCCATTTCACTTGGATACATGATCACTTCTTTGTCTTAGTCCTTTCACAAAGACGCTGATTTGCAAACATTTCACACGTACGCAGACTAAGAAATATCGTTTTTTCAAGTGGTTGTAACCCCTGACCTGCGCTAGACTAAACAATAAACACATACTTACGGCACAACTAATATATACTGTGACGACTCAGGTGTCACTATCAAGTATTCATGATATTTTTGCCTGTTTTAACCGTCTGGAAGTGTGTTGAATACTGAACTGTTACAGTCTGTCCTGTCCTGACAGTATTCTAACACATTTCAGTCATTTTTCTCCAAGTATTTATAATTTCGGATTACTGTAAATCTGTCTTGTTACCTAGAAAACCTCCGTAAAGTCATTTCATAAATATTTGTTTTGCTTCTCTTACCTTTGTTTAATTCATGTTTGTCAGTACTTTGTATTAGTATTTATTATCTTAATTACTGTTTTTGACATGAGAAACACGTCTTTACAGTAATTATTCTGCTCTGTTAATGTCATCAATGCACCGACCGTGCATTGTTAGCTCACGTCAAAATCAGTAACAGCTGTCAAATGTAATAATGTTTTATATATTTTTATACTGCATTAGGATTAAGATAAATACTCTTCTGACCTATTATGATTAGAAAAAGACTTTCACATGGGTTTAAATCTCCTAAAAACGGTTTATTTCTTTTCCGCAATTCCGATTCATTCGGTTTTTACTCAATAGATGGCTCGGATAGCTACCCTTACTTCTACGGGACATTTACCTATTTCATCTTCACCCTTAACTCAATAGATAGCTCGGATAGCTATTCCCTATCTCGGTAGAACGGTTCACATTTTTATTTAATCAAAACCCTGATCAATTTTAATCGAAAGTAGAACCAAATCGCTTTGTTTCCAAATCATATGAGTTCGAATGATCTTCTAGAGTTCTCGAGTCGGTGAGTCAACCTTAGTATTTTGTTTTGTATTTGTTCCGTGTTCTGGTTTCGTAATTAGTTCAATTGCGAACCTGCTAGTGTTTCCACAGTAGGTTTTGCTTTTGATCTGTTGCGAGACAACTGTCATTTCACCCGTGTCATTTTGTTTTACTTGTCCGTTTTCGTTCCGTCCGTAACTAGTTTAATTGCGAACCTGCTAGTGTTTCCACAGTAGGTTTTACTTTTGTGCTTGTTATTTTACCTGTTTTTCGTGTTATCCAGTCCTTTGTAACTTAACAGTTCACACAGTATCTTTTGTTATCTTGTATGATTTTAGTCTGTACCGAAACAGGTTTATACATTTTTTTGACAATAAAACTCTGTTAAAGTTATTCTTGCAAATTTTTCCTTGGACCTCCCGTCTAGCTATTCTAGGGCAAATTAACGAGGGTAGTGTGAACAGATTGGCGCCAGAATAAATAGACACTACCGACGTCACGCCAGTAAGTATCTCAGTCGTTACAAATCGTGACAATACTAGCGTATACAGATCGACACTTTTAATGGCACAACTGGAAACCGTTTGTTTGGTTCTGTTTCTGTTTGATAGATGTCACGCATATACTGATATTGAAGGTCTGCACATCGATTCGGTTGACTGCACACACCTTACAGTTTACGCGACTGTTGGATCTCCTAGTTTGAGATCCGAGCTTGTGTATCGTACTAATCCGGCCTTTTCCCCGTACAAATAATTTTTACATTGTTATTTAGGAAATTTTCCAAGGGATCTTAAGGTTGTGGGAGGCACATTTCATCTTATTCCGAACATTCAAAAATCTACATTTTTTTCTAAATGAATACCTACATATTTTCTTGGAATTCAAATTTTTTAACTTTAACTTGTTACATCTCGGATGTTACTTGGAATACTCTTATGATTTTTACAGATTTATTTAATATATCTATAAACATACAATGATTGTATTAAATATATAGTTGAAAATATAAAACTTAATACAGAACAAGCCAATTTTGCAGTATACAATGCAGTACAATTCATTTTTCTAAACATTTTATTTATTCTGTATAGTAATTTTGATTTTAGTGTTGTTAATTTAAGATATTTTTGATCAGCTGGCGTTCTAATTTTTTGTTTGAAATCAGCAAAATTTAGAATTATTTGCCATAAATAAAAATAGAACAATTTATCATTGAAAATATCTCTCAATGTTATTATTGGTAGAATATCTATAACTATTATTACCCTATAAATTATATACACGACTTTTATAATACTTAATAATAATACTGTTTAATTCAACATAACGTCGTAATATTTCAAAAGGTGTAAATTTAAAAATAATGCAATTAAAAGACATTTTTGCTTAATTTTCTTAAAATTTGTTGTAATATATGGTGGTGAGAGTCTAGGGATGGGCATCGAAACGAAAATCATATACGTTTGGGATAATCAACTCAAATAAATATTTTTATTACATATACATACATATTAAAAAAAAAAACAAAATAAACATTACAATAACCAAAAAAGTAACAAAAAATATAAATTCTTACAGGTTAACAATAATGATAACACAATATCGAGTACTATTGTACTGCCTACTTATTGATGTTTTAAAATTCTTAATTTTGGATTTTGTGTATGAACATAGACTTTCTTTGAATTTTCATTATTCATTATCTTAGTCTTAAAATAAATTTTAGCATTTAATAGTTTATCTACAATAAATAATCGATGTTCTTTACAGTCTTCTAACCACAAAGATATATCATTTTCTTCCAATAGAGCACGAATTAGGGTCTCTAGAATACGAATTTGCTCTTTTTACCGTGATGTCTGTATGTCCGTGTGTGTGTGTGTGTGTGTGTCTGTGACGATTTTTCGTCCACGATAACTCCAATACGATACATGTAAAAAAATATAATATTTGGTATTTAAGACTTCTATTCAAATATGATGCACTGATTAGATTTTGACTACAATTGGTTAACCGGAAGTAGTACTTTACTTGAACCTTTAAATAGTTTTTCCAAAAAAACACCACTAAATGCCAGTTTTTCGCAAATTACGTTATTATTAAATAAAAAGATTTTTAAAATTTCTACCGATCTGCATAATTACGTTTATACATAACTTTTAGCTAAATAGCAAAAAATATATAAATTATAATAATTTTACATATCGTTTAGGCTGAGGAATTTCGATAAAACAGATGAGTTATTCATATGTTCACAAAATTTGACATATTATGTCAAATTTGATGTAAGTAAAAGATAAAATAAGTAAAAATGAAGTAATTTTATTGTAAAATTGAAAAAGATGGAAGAAATATATTAGGAATGTATTTGCCTGCGTAAATCAAAGTTTGGTTCCGGTTTTAGTAACGTCAAAAATAGCTGTCATATTGGTCATACAAATTTTATGAAGGAAATTTTAAGTATGAAATGAATTAAACATATTCTGAACTGCAATAACAAACTAATTTTAAAACTACAAATTAAATGTATTGAATAATTTATATAGAATATACATATGTATTACTACTGTTGCGGGAGGTATTGTGTTGGACACATCAGATTTTTTTCCTAAATAGCCCGCAAAATATGTCACAGAACATTCTTCGAGATTTTCTTTTACAGAAGTGCATTTGGAAGAACTTAATAAAGGGGAACATACGGATGCTGCATTACTTGCTTCATTTGTTGTTAAAACCTCTTTTGAAATTTTAACCTCTATATTAGGATTTGTACTTGTATTATCACTAAGAGCAGAACTTAAATTTAAAAGAATATCTGAATCAACTTCACAATTTGTAAATTCAGTTGATTTCATAAGAGTATTAATTGTATTACTACGGAATATTGTTCTGAATATTCTTGCATTAGAGTTGTGGTTAAATCCACCTTTTTGTCTGTATATAGAAAATAAATTTTCTAGAGCATCTTGGTTCAATCTATTAGTTAAAATAAATTTGATATTTAAATTAGTTTTCTCTTCTTTAGATAATTGTAAAATACCAGCTATTGATTGTATTAATCCTGCGAAACTAGGTTGTTTACTCAGTTTTTGGGTTTTGTGATCTACTTTATTTAAAGATTCTAATTTATCAATTGTTTCTGTAATTGTCTTAACAATATTATTAATATCAAGTCCGGAATTGACAGGATTTGAACTAAAACGCGATTTGCTATTAAGAAAATCAAACAAGTTATTTAGGAAAAGAATGAATTCCGCCGTATTGTCCGCTGAATTTGTTTTTAGTTATCCAGTAGCAATACAAGAATTCGTGGATAAGCAAAATTCAAACCTTTGTCCAGAAAACTAATTTCTTCTGGAGAAAAAATGAAAGATGACGAGTTGTGGATCCTTGGGTAGAATTCGGAATCAGAAGCTAAGGCAACGGATGATCGTGAGTAAGCTTATTCACTTCAATACCTATTGATCATTTAAAGAATATTATTTATAATCTTCTTATTAGATCTGATTTTAAATTTGCAACCGAATTGTACAATTTAGTAAATGTTTGTTTGGATCAAAATTATTTCCAGTTTAATGGGGTTTTTTATAAACAAAACGATGGTCTTCCGATGGGCTCTCCACTTTCTCCTCTTTTGGCAGACATATTTATGAATTCGTTCGAAACTTTTTTATTCGATTCTAATAAACCGTTAATTAAAGAAATTTTCTGTTGGTATAGGTATGTCGATATTGTTTTTTGTAAATGGACCGCTTCAGACAGACAATTAGACTTGTTTTTAACTTTTTTAAATGGAATAAACACCAATATTCAATTTACAGTCGAAAAAGAAATCAATAAAAGCCTAAATTTTCTGGACATCACTATTTCTCATGCAGAACATAATGTTGAATTCAAAATTTACCGCAAACAAACTTATACCGATATAGTGATCCCGAATGATTCTCAACATCCCGTTAATATAAAAATGTCAGTTTTTCATAGTTTCATACACCGATTATTACATATTCCCCTCTCTCCACAAAACTTTAAAAACGAACTTAATACCATAAAAAATATAGCAATTAATACCAGTTTCTATAATAGACCGGATACTGAAACATCACAACCAAAATATAATCCGTAAATTATTATTTAATACAGGAGATATTAAAGAAGTAGATACCTTTCTTTATAAAAGACTGCCTTTCATAGGAAATGCGAGTTACAAAGTAAAAAATATATTACAATCAGAAAACATTAAATCAGCCTTTTATAATCCATACACTTTAAAAAACAGCCTGGTCAACAACAAATTAAATAAAAAAGACATTTTAGAAAACAGTGGGGTTTACGAAATTAGTTGTAGCGATTGTGCAGCAATTTATATAGGTCAAACAGGTCGTAATTTTAACTTAAGATTTTTAGAGCACCATAGAGCATTAATTAATGGAAAATCAAATTCAAATGTTGCTAAACACTGTTTGGAAAATAATCATAAAATAGAAATTACAAATTTGAATGTTAAACATTTCTGTAAAAAGGGATTAAGAATGGACTTTCTAGAATCCTTGGAAATTCAGAAAGCCTTGAATGAACATAAAATTCTTATGAATGATCAAACAGATCTTTATAACACCCCACTAATTAGTCCTCTTTAATCCCTTTATTGCTTTTACTTTACTGTTTACCGTTATTCTTGTCTCTACCTTTAGGATATATAAATGTAAAAATTTTGTACAAATTCATTCGTGTATTACCTGATGATGGTTTAACAGACCGAAATACGTATTGTAATAAACATTTAATTTTTGAAACTTACCGAGTGTTTTTTACCTCCCGCCTATCAATATATAGATAAGGGAGGTATTGTTTTTGGTCAGATTTCTCGAGTGTGAGTTTTCAACATATGACCACGAATTAGGGTCTCTAGAATACGATTTTACTATTTTTACCGTGATGTCTGTATATCTGTGTGTGTGTGCGTGTGTGTGTGTGCGTGTGTGTGTCTGTGTGTCTGTGACGATTTTTCGTCCACGATAACTCCAACACGATACATGTAAAAAATATAATATTTGGTATTTAAGACTTATATTCAAATATGATGAACTGATTACATTTTGACTACAATTGGTAAACCGGAAACAGTACTTTACTTGAAGCTTTAAACCGTTTTTCCTAAAAAATACCTCTAAATACCATACTTTCGCAAATTTCGTTATTATAAATACAAAGATTTTTTAATTTTCTACCGATCTGCATAATTACGTTTATATATAACTTCTAGGTAGATAGAAAAAAATATATAAATTATAATAATTTTACATATCGTTTAGTCTAAGGAATTTCGATAAAACAGATGAGTTATTCATATGTTCACAAAATTTGACGTATGATGTCAAATTTGATGTAAGTAAGTGTTAAAGATAAAATAAGTAAAAATGAAGTAATTTTATTGTAAAAATTAAAAATGTGGAAGAAATGTATTAGGAATGTATTTGCGTGAATCAAAGTAAGTTCAGTTCCGGTTTTAGTAACGTCAAAAATAGCTGTCATATTGGTCATACACTGAGAAAAATAACCCGTTTATGACAAATAAATAATAATAATTGAGTACTACTTAATTCACTGAAATAAGACATATTTAAATTAATTATAAGTGATTTGTTATTACAAAATTAATTTAATTAGTTAAATTAAATTATTAAATTGAACCATATTTTATTGAATCAAATTAGGATTATTTTGTACAATTAAGTAATATAAAAATAAAATAATTAATTTTAAATTTATTTCCAATAAATAAAATATTATTATCTGAATACATTGCACACAAAAGATTCCATTAAATATATTTGATGGAAGTTTCGTATAAATTATATTCAAGTACAATATATTTGATGCCAGTGTGCCGTAGATGTATTTGTAAAGAAATATTTATTTAGCTGAATTAAAATTTATTTGTGACAAATAAATTTGATTGGTTATAAATAATTTGCCGATGCGACTTGTTCGGTCCTGTTTACTTCTTCACAGTACGTCGTAGGTGGTCTACTAGTGCGTAGTTGAGGTGTATTTTGTGCAGTTCTCCAGTTGTGTATTATATTTTGATAAAATGGCTGATGAAGCAGTAAAGAAACTTTTAGAAAAGTGGGATATGGTACAATTAATGCCACAGTTTACAGGTATGCAATAAATGCACATGTCTTATTATCAGTAGTTGAAAATCACGAAATACAAGAGCACGCCATTTTTTACAGAACAAGAAATTGATTATGAGGCCTTAAAATCTTTAACACCCGAACTAATTTCACAATTAATACCAAAAATTGGTCTGAGAGCAAAATTTCAAGACAAATATAAAGAATTTTTGTGTTCTGAAAGTTACAATCAAGAAGTACGTGACTTATCATTGTCCATTGGCCTTTAAAACATTATTTGAATATATTATTAATTTTTAAGAATTTTATATTATATATTTACTTTTTAGATTGATTCATATTCATATCCAATAGAGAGTGAGAGTGAATTGAATACTTCTGTATCATATAGTTCTCTAAGTATCTCCTCCACTCCATGTGGGTCTAATATCCCACATACTGTTCCCACGACATCGACACCAATAATTATAACTGAAGCTGAGCAAACAGGTAGTCTTTACCAACTAGTTCCAGTTCCCGTCTCCGAAAATTTAGGACAGAAAAGAAAATTCAGAACTTCAATTTCTGATCTTGACTTGAAAACATTACTTGAAGAATCTTGCGTCGGACAAGCTATTCTAGCAATTTATAAAACCAAAGAATATCTGGAACCAAAATACCAAAATTATCTAGTCCAAATTATTATAGTACATATCCTAACAAATAGGGAGAAATACGGGTACGTTTTATCTCTTTATAAAAAATTATAAATTTAACATGAAATTATAGAATTTTCATTCGCTGGAGAATAGGTTATTGAAATTTCCCGCTATGAAATGTTCCTTAATTATTTCAGAGAAAAATTCTTAAGACAAAAATTGTTGAGTTAAATTACGGATTTAATTTTTCTCTACTTAAATATATTTGGAACCTTTGACACCGGGCAATTTTCATATATTGATAAAAATACTACGTACATAATTTTTTTTTAGTAATCTTACAAACGATTGCTTCGACGAATTAGCCGACAAAATAATAGACCTGTTTCCTCTGGAGCAAAAATCTTCGTATTATATACGTCCACTACGAAAATCCCAATCAAAGGACAAGAAGTCTGGAATATCCCGTGGAAAATTGCCAGATAAATATAAAAACAAAATATCCTTGTTAAAAGAAGCTGGTATAATACCAAAACATAAATTAAATAGTTTTGATAATCCCGACGATGAAGAGCAAATAAATGATGAAGGTATGAAAAAACTAAATTTATTTCTAATTTAATTAAAATAATAAATAAATTATTTTAAATTTAAAGATATATCAAGTGAAGCAACCAACGAAAGTGTAACATGGTTAAAACACAATAAAGAACCGGAAGACGACGTATTAAAGCATTGGAAAGCATCATTTTCCTTGCGCAGAAAACAATTTCAATCACAAAGTTTTAAAACACTTGATGATATATATGAGGAATGGCCAATTTTAAAATTGTCTATTGGATCCACATTGGTAAATTTTGAAATCATGGGATAATGTTCGTATAATTAATATTTTTTTATTTTAGATTGATAAAGATTTTGAAAATATTTTTGAAAATAAGGGAAATTTATTGTTAAACAATTTCGACTTATTTTTTGACAAAGCATTGAGTGTTAGAAAGTCCCCTTTCTCCTCTGGTGATGCTATGTATATAGATTTATTGCAATCCGCGACTATATCAACAGGTATGTTTATTTATGTTATTGGAATATTAAAAAAGAATTATTATTCTTTAGATTCAAAACATCTATTAAAATTATTTGTATTATCGGCCATTTTACCTCCCAAGTCGGTGAAAATTAAAAAGTGGAAACCTTCCATTGCAGAATGTCGAGAAGGCATGGTGCTACATGTTAAAGTAAGTTGTATTTTGAGTATTAGTAACTTTATACATATGTCAAATCTAAATGTCCACCCGTAACCGTCAACACCTGGTATTATCGCTAATAACCCCTTTTAACGTCAGGTGAAGATGCAAAATATAAATCCTTGGGTTATTTGTGAACGACTCACTCGTTCTTATTTCTCGCTATTTTCTTTAATATCTATAATTATAACAACATTTTACTTCAGATTCCTGGGGACATTAATTCTGCCATAAATAAAAAGCGAGATTTTGTGAAGAAACTAGGATTGACATTGCAGCCTTTTATTGTAGTAGAAGCACCATCCGTATTAGAAATTAAAAATGTTTTTGTATACGTAAATTCCACATTATACGAGACAAGATCGGTGTTAAAAGCCATAGATCTGTGCCTTAAGGCATTCCTAGTTTTTAATGCGTCATATCCGCCGGAGGCGGAACATTTATGGACACTAATGCAATGGCAAATTTTTAATATTCACACACCCTACGATGTTAATATACCATACGTATATGATTTCACTAAACTAATTGACAAGATAAAATAATTATTTTCTAAGGTTTTCCACCGAAGTTGTTTATTTATTTAATATTTATATTGTTGAAATTAAAATGTATTTTTGCAAATTATGTAAATTACCGTTTAGGACTAGTGAAAAATTTTTATTACACGAAAAATTTGTACACCGTTACAGTTTAACATATATTTGCGGATATAATATATGCAATAGAAGTTTTAATTCATTTTTATCGTTATCAAAACATGTAAAAAAACATAAAACAGAAAAACCAGAGAGCGCACATTTAACTGATAGTGATTATTTAACTGATGATACTACAAAATTGCAAACGGAGTCTTATTTTTCAAATGCATCTGCTTTAAGTAATATTAAAACAGAAAATGAACAAAATTTGTTCATCAATTCAATAAAAAGTAATAATGATCCTCAAGACATAGTCAAAACTACTGTTACTTCTTTTTTAACTAAATTATATAACAATAATTCTATTTCAAGGGCATGTATACAGCAAATTGTTGAATTAACGAGCGAATTAATTAATACATGTGTCTCTGATGGAATAAAACAAAATCTTGCTCCTTTAATAAGTAACCTTTCAGAAGAAGACCAATCTAAATTTAATTCTATTTTAAATGCATTCAGTAATCCATTTCAAGGTTTACATTCCGAATATTTCAGACTGAAATGGTTTGAGCAAACACATTATTTTATAAAACCAGTATCGTTTACAATATGTGAAATTGAAGGACCGAGAAATTCTTGTGGTCAGATAACACACAGTATTAAAAAATATCAGGGGCAATTTATTCCTTTGCGATTAGTTCTTAAACATTTTTTAGAATTGGCAGATATATTTGAAAAAATTTCCAAATTTATAGAAGTATGTGGTGAGCAGTGTGATAGTATAAATAATATTTTGCAAGCAAAGCTATGGAAACAAATAACATTTAAATATAAGGGGAAAATTGTTATGCCATTGTTTATTTATTTTGATGAATTTGAACCAGGGAATCCGCTTGGCTCTCGGGCTGGTAATCACAAGTTAGGTGCTGTATACGCGTCCTTGGCATGTATACCTCCAGAATTTGCTTCCTCGTTGGACAACATTTTTCTTGTTCAAATTTTTGAAACAATTTGTAAAAATTTATATAATCATAGTGACGTTTTTAATCACTTAGTTAATGAATTAGCATATTTAGAAAATACTGGGATTACAATTTGTACCCCTGATGGTTATAAAACTGTATATTTTGTTTTAATATCTCTTCTCGGTGATAATTTGGGACTTAATTATCTTTTGGGATTTAATGAAACATTTTCTTCAAATTATTATTGTCGAATATGCCGTAATGACAAAAATACAAATCGAAAACAAGTTATTGAGGATGAAAATTCTTTAAGAAATCTATCTAATTATAATGATGATCTTAGTAATAATTCATTTGGTGTAAAGACTGATTGTATCTGGAATAAGTTAAAGAATTTTCACAATACAGTCAATATAACGTGTGACATTATGCACGACTTATTTGAAGGAATTTGTCGTTATGAAATGGGTTTTATTTTACAAAATTTTATAGAAATAAAACATTTATTTTCCTTGTTTGAACTGAATGAACGAATAGCTCATTTTAATCATAACGAACATTCCGACGTTGGTAACAGTATTCCTCCAGTTAAAGAAGATCATATTAAAAAATGTTATATAACTTGTTCAGCTGCAGAAATGCACGCTTTTGTAATTTACTTTTCAGTTCTTGTAGGAGATATGATACCACCCGATGACGACGTATGGAATTTTTATTTACTTCTATACGATGTAGTTGAAATTTGTACCAGCAAACACTTCACACCAGATTTATTATTACACTTAAAGTATTTAATAACAGAGCATCATCAGTTATACATGAATTTATTTCAAACCAGTCTGAAGCCAAAGCATCACATGATGATTCATTACCCAACTATTATTAATATGATTGGACCACCAAAATTTTATTCATCTATGAGATTTGAAGCTTTTCACAAAATATCCAAAACATACGCTCACATAGTAACTTCACGAGTCAATATTCCATATACACTAGCAATGAAACATCAATTACGTGTATGCTATAGATTTTTAAGTAAAAAAGGTTTCAATACAGTTTTTCAAACTGGTCCAGAATTAAATTTTATTAATGATTCCCCTTTATATAGTATAGTTCGCGACAATGGTTGCTATGAGGGTATTTGCGTATCATGGTTTTCATATAATGGAATTTTATATAAGAAAAACCAAATTTTGTTATTAGGATTTGATAATACTTATTTAGAAAATCCAATTTTTGGAGCAATAGATACAATTCTTATAAACTCGGAAAATATGGTATTAATTATTGTAAAGTTAATGTGCTGCGTAGGTTACGACAGACATTATCAATCTTATAAAGTTGAACACCATGAGAGGACCGTATATAAAGTCATTGAAGGTGTACAAAATTTATTTTGTGTATTTCCTAATAATATTCATATGATACGGAACGGAACAATGTTAATTTCAACTATAAATATTAAAAACAATTTTTAATTTGTTAATTATTTTTAAGTTACGATATTTTTTCTATTATACGAATGTATGTATAAGTAGTATTGATAAATAAATTATATTTCGCATAACTATTTTAGAATTTTTAATTCAAATATGAATATATTCCTATACAATATATGTGTAATATTATCCCAAATATTTATTTAAATGAAACCATCAAATTTATTTCTCTTAGGTATTATTGTTTATTAGTGTTAAATGTAAATTTATTTCGATTAATTATTATTGGTTATTGGTACCGAATATAATTTATTTCTTCGAATTAAATATGTAATCTTGTGTCAAGATTATATTTATTTCAGAGAATTAAATCGGGCAATTAAATAATTTACTTCATTCATTTCAACATTTTATTGGCTAATATCAAATCTAGTATTTATTTGGGTAAATTAAGGTTTCAATTCAAGGAACTAAGCCTTTTTCTCAGTGTACAAAATTTATGAAGGAAATTAATTAAAAATATTCTGAACTGCAATAGCAAACTAATTTTAAAACTACAATTAAATGTATTGAAAAACTTATATAGAATATATTACTACAGTGGCGGGAGGTATTGTGTTGGACACACCAGATTTTTCTTTTTGAACTAATTTTTAAATATGTTTCAACGTGAACCGACAGTGCAATATATTAGTTTTGAATTATTTACGTTTATCTTAGACATGAGAGTTACAGCTGATTATTGGACTTGGTTGCTCGATTTTTGCGAACAGCACCCGCAAATTATCACTAATTAATTTTCCGGTGCAATAAACGGCCGGGAGGAGAGTAAATCGTTATGGTTGGAATTGGTCACAAACTCTGTAGAAGATTGAAAGAAGGTGACTTTTGTAATGTATTAATAATAAGGCTTAACTTTACTTATATTCTATTCTACGTGCAGTCTCTCACTGATTGGAAATCTAAAACTAAATTGAAAGTTTATAAACTTGGCCAATACAAAACCAAAAACAGGCGGAGGACCAATTTCAACGAAAATTATAACACCGTATGAAGAGAGATTGATTAATTTAATGGCCCGATCAGCTGTCAAAGGAAATACAACAGTAAAGGAGATAGGAATTCCTTCAAATTTAAATTCTACACAAAATTTGACAAATGATTTACCTATTTCTAATGAACCAATTATCATTAACTCTGTTCCCTTCGACGAGTCATATCCCTCAAAAAATTTTTATGTACCGAGCCCTATTACGAACATTTCTCTAGATGCTACAAATGTGTCCGTTCTTTCATCTAAAGCATCTCTGAATACTCGCCCAAGTGCTACACTCTCAGAACAGAAGAGCGAAAATTATTGTCTTCTACGGAGTAAAAACCTTTTTAGTCAAATTTGAGCATCTTTGGTTTATTTGTTTAAATTTCAATTGAGTTGATTAAAATATAAGTACTCAAATGAAGATTAAAATATTTTTGTCTTTAAGTGTATTATTTTTTGTCTATTAGAGTATAATTTTTTTCATCCTAACTTTGATTAAAATGTACTATTTTCTTCAACATTATTCACTCTTCAGAAAAGTAAATGTTACATTAGAAATAGCAAATTGTATTCTAATGTGATAACTTCTAGTATAATAATCTTATAACTAGTTAAAATTAACTTTACAAAGGTAAAAACAACTCCACAAAATTCAAATGTTCTCGATTTGGAGTATTTTCATTCTTTGCGCATGCGCTATTGGCACATTTAGGCGGCGACTGGGATTCCCAGCCTAGCATCCCATGTAATACTTGCCAGTTGCTACTGGTTCAAGTTGTGTTGCGAAGTGAACAAAATGAACAGCGACGAATGAAAAAAAATATAGAAAATGGACTGGACAAGGACACGGCAAAGAAAATAGAAGGTAAGCTATAATATTTTATATAATATTACGCAGGAAACATATACATTCACTTGTTTTACAAAGTACACATACATGACCTAATAATTTTACAAAAATTAGAAATTGTGATAATAAATGCGAAATGCATATCTTCTTTATAATATAAAGTAAAGAAAATGTTTCTAGGTAGTGCCACAGGTAATGCTTCAAGTTTAAAACACCTGGTATGTTTTGTTTGTAAAATTCCAATTCAAAATGTATCCTTAATTTGTTTAAAAAAACATTTAAGAATTATTCATGGCTCCATGTATTCAGGGAAAAATAATTTTGTCTGCTCACGGGACGGATGTTTTAAAACATTTTCATACTTTCGAACATTTTGTAACCATTTAAAAAATTATCATAAATATGTAGAACCTGAACCAGCTTGGAACCAAAATAATGAAATTACTGAAGACATTCCTATTTCAAGTAGATCTACAAATATTTCAATCGGGATTGAAAACTACGACAATGTAGAAAATGTTTCAACATATTAGGATGAATTTGTACCAGATATTTATAAACAAACTTTACAAATGATACTTATATTAAAATCAAGATGTAACTTAACACAACATGCATTATCTTGTATGATTGAGGAATGTGAAGCTCTTTTTGATTCGTCGAAGACTATTATTAAAATAAATTTTTAAGAAGCTATAAAATATAACAATTCTAATTTTCCCAATTATAATGAAATCCTAAATTTATGTTTAAATATTGACCCATTTAAAAATTTCAAAACAGAATATTTGCAAATGTAAGCATTATCTCAGAACTACAATTTTATTGAAGCTGTAAGTATTCCCCTTGGTCAGAGAAGAGACAAAAAAATATGTTCTGACAACAAATATCAGTTGCAAGAAGTAACAGAGTTATCAGTACGTCCCAATCATAGAAATGTTAAAATATTTGCTACAAAATGATATTTATCGGGTACAAATTGAACAGAAATATACAACTGCTAATAATTTTGAAAATAGTGAAATTTATAATTCGTATAAAGATGGTCCATTCTTCTTTGTTTTGGGTACTGTTTTACATTTTACATGCATTAATATTTTTTTAATAAAAAATTTTTTTTGGCCCGCTGGGTTTTGTTTGTGTGTTTTAGGTGGCTTTTTGGAGGAGTCTCACGCTGGAGAAAGTGTTCAGAGACTGAGATATATGCCACCAACCCTATAATGGTTTTTTCTTTTTTCTTTCTGCAGAAAGGAAAAGAAGAAATAGCAACGTCCTTTTTGCAGACATAGTTAAAAAGCAAACCAAAAGACCTAATACTGACACAGGGCCAGTCGACGCCAAGGGTACAAAACGTACAACAAGCGCAGAAACTAAAGCCAACGGCAACCCCTAAACGGAAAAAACAAACAACGGACGCAGTAATTATTCAGAAACAAGGACAAAATCTTACAAGGATATGCTCCTGTCCATTAGACAAATACGAGACACATTGACTGAAAAGGACATACCGATACAAGACATAAAACAGACAAGAAACGGGAACATGGCTGTCCTTCTCAAAAAAGGATCAGACAAGTTGGACGAACTGAAACAGACCGTAGAGAAACATGTAGGAGGAACGGCAACAATTAGACCCGCACAAGACAAAACCATACTAATAATATCGGGTATGGACCAACTGACGACAGTAGACGAAGTGAGAAAAGCCTTAATAGACTTAACTGGACAGACAGACACAGACATAGACATAGACGACTAACGAGACTCTTACGGCGGAAGGAAGAGTACAACAATTAAGGTCTCACAGAACACAGCAAATAAATTATTAAACCTGGGAAAAATTCAAATAATTTATAATACTTGCCACATCCGCGAACGAATAAGCGTGCCAAGGTGCAACAGATGCTACGACATTAACCATATAGAAAGCAAATGCACAGCACCAGACAGGAGGACGCAATGCACTAAATGCGGGGAAAAGGCACACGGCGCGACGGAGTGCAAAAAACCACCGCACTGTTTTACTTGTGGGGAAAAGCACAGGACAGGCACTATGGAATGTCCCACATTTAGACGACTGATACGAGACACTAGGACAAAGAGACAGACAAACAGACAAAAATCAACACGACCATGACGCTAACATAATAAAATTAAATCTCAATAGGAGTAGAGACGCACACAACGCGACCAACTGAATCATGACACATAGACAGGCGGACATACTGCTAGCGACAGAACCAAACTACAACACAATGACAAACCAAGTAGGCTGGATCTACAAGGAAGACAAGACAAAATGCGACTGCGCGATAAAGATACTAAGTAGGAAACCCAAGGTAAGGAACTTTGCAGCAACAAAGGAAATTACCTGGGTGGAAATAGACGACTACAGACTCTACTCGTGCTACGCGTCGCCTATAACTTGACTATATGTTAGCTAACTCTGGCTCTTCTATCATAACTGGAGACTTCAATGCGAAGCACACGGATTGGAGGTGACCGATAACGGACCGAAGAGGAAGAATGCTGTCAGAGCTGCTATACAGACACGACATGACTGTGACGAATAAGGGCGATACACCGACTTTTGCAAATGCAAACGGGACATCGTTCATAGACGTGACAGCGTGTACGGACAGACTGGCAGACCGAATACAAAACTGGATTACTGACGAAGACGAACTCACATACAGCCCACATAGACTATTAACTTTTCAAGTGACACCACTACTAGACACATACGTAGACAAACAACAAACAACGCCTGACAGTACATTGGGCTGGAACAAAGAAACTTTATGTCAGGAGAAATTAGAGAAGGACATAACTGAACTAAAACAAGTAAACAGCGTAGAAGAAATGACAGTAGAACTGAGAAAGTTATGCGACAAAAATATGAAACGAAGGACGAAACATACAAACGACAAACGTAAACCAGCCTACTAATGAACCGAAACAATAGCCGACATTAGACGTGACTGCATCATTTCTAGACGCACATACCAACGTAAACTACGCAGACAGGACAATGTGACAGAAACAAATGACGCAAAACAGACTTATAGGGACCTAAACAAGAGACTGTCGACAGAAATAAAAAGGGAAAAGGACAAAAAATGGACTGAACTGATAGAGACAATAGAGGACGATATATGGGGGAAACCCTATAAACTCATCATGAAAAGAACGAGACAGACGACAACAGTTCAGCCGACGGACAAAGACGTAGACCGCATCATACGGCACCTTTTCCCGGTAAAAGACAAAACAGTATGGACAAGACTAACCAATTCGGAACCACTGACTGACATAACAACTGATGAGATAAGACTTGCAGGACAAGGCATCAGACCGAAGAAGGCGGCAGGTCCAGACGGTATCCCTCCGGAGATAATAAAGGGGATCACAAGGGTAAAACCAGAGTGGTTTATACCAACCTTCTAAAAAGCCCTAAATGCAGGAAAATTCCCAAGCAGCTGGAAAAGAGGTAACCTTATCCTCCTGCTAAAACCCGGGAAAAAAGATCTATCATCTCCCAGTGCCTTTAGACCACTTTGTCTCCTGAGCACCTGTGGAAAACTTTTGGAATCAATTATAAACAACAGGATAACTAAATTCCTCACAGGAAACGGACTGATTTATGACCAACAATACAGTTTCCAAAAGGGAAAATTCACGGTTGGTGCAATGATGGAGATAAAGAAAACGTTCGAAGCAGAGAGGGATAAGAAGGGCAAAGCAAGGGGGCTATGCACTCTGGTTACCCTTGATATTAAGAATGCCTTCAATACAGTGCCATGGAACCACATCCGCGACGCTGTGCTCAGTATGGAGTTCCCACCATACTTGACAAATATGGTGGGATCATATCTGGAAGAAAGACAAATCGCTTACAACAACAAAAGCTATGAGACGACCTGTGGAGTCCCACAGGGATCCATCTTAGGTCCAACATTATGGAATATATTCTATAACGGGATCCTAAACATTCCAGTAGGGGCGGGGACCCGTCTCATAGCATATGCAGATGATATAGCGGTGTTAGAGCGCGGAAGAAGTGAAGAGGCACTGCAGCTGAAAGCAAATAGAGCTCTGGTAGGGATACAAGAGTGGCTGAAGGAAAGAGGAATGGACCTGGCACCAGAAAGGTCGGAGGCCGTCATGCTGGTGGGTAGAAAAAAGTACGACAGTTTCGATCTCTCCGTCGAGGACACACGAATAACGCCGAAGAACGACATAAAGTACCTGGGACTCACCTTTGATAGGGGACTCACATTTTTACCCCATGTGCGGGAAGTAGTTTTAAGAGTGTCCAGAACAGTAAACGCTCTCCGGGCAATGTTCCCTAGAATAAAGGGACCGACGGAACAAAAAAGGCGCCTGCTCGCAGTAACAGCGCAGGCGATAGTTACCTACGCAAAGCCGATCTGGGGTTCTGCCCTAAAATACGGAGAATGTAATAAACTGTTGGGCACTCTAAACAGAAAACTCTCCCTTGGAATTAACCGAGGGTACAGAACTATTTCAACAGAAGTCTCCCAGGTACTAGCAAGACTAGTTCCTCTACAGATTATTGTGGAGGAACGAATACTAGGACAAGGACAACCTAAACAGACTAAAGACGCACAAAGACGAGACAGACTTGACAAGTGGCAGAACAAATGGAATGCGGACAAAACAAGTACATGGCTGCACGAGCTGATGCCGAACCTTGAAGAATGGATGGAAAGAGGATTTGGGGAGATAAACTACCATCTAACCCAGTTCCTAACGGGGCATGGATGCTTCCAAGCATACCTCCACCGAATAGGGAAGGCAGAGGCAGACACCTGCTTCTACTGTGCTGACATAGACACACCAGGACACACCTTATTTCACTGTGTAAGATATAAAAACGAAAGACAAACACTGAACTCCAAACTACCTGAACCGATACGAGAGACCAACATCATGACAAAAATGACCAGGACACATGACAATTGGGAAATAATAAATAATTTTATTATAAACGTTATTTCAGACAAGGAAGCAGAAGAAAGAAAGCGGAAACGGACCATGACGTAGAATAGACGACAACCACTAGCCGGCGAAGAATGCCGAAAGCGTACCACGGCTTTTGGGGCAGTAAGGGACGGGAGAGTTTAGTGGGTTAAAGTCCTACACTACCTATACCCCCAGGGGGGCGTCGTCTGCGTAGCACGACGTCAGGTGTGCATGATGCATTGTCTCCAACCAAAAAAAAAGGTGGCTTTTTGGAGGAGTCTCACGCTGGAGAAAGTGTTCAGAGACTGAGATATATGCCACCAACCCTATTATGGTTTCAATTTTACTTGTGCATACTTTTCTTCACTGGAAACTAGAACGTATTTGCTAGATCTTTAGGCTATTAAAATACAATGACAAGAATTTAATCACAACAGGAGTGTCTAGCTGAGATTTCTCAATCATCCTCACGGACAGTACCACTCTAAATCAACTTTCGGTGAACCTAAACTCCCTACGACATCTTTCACCCCACTGCAGATCATTCTTTCGATGAGACAGAGTTTGTGACTTCAAATTTAATTTAATCTTGCATGTACAGGAATCGATTTTCTCGATATAATATTTTACAAGTACGTTAGACTCTATTTACTGTTACAATTTAAAAACCATTTTATTTTATAGGTATGAGTAGTCATTAATTTCAGCCTTATAAACTAAATTAAAATTCAAATAAAACATTTACAAATAAATTGCTTGTTATCAATTATCTTCAACAATTAATTTTCCTTCCTGTTATTATGTTTTCGTTTACTGGCCCTTGTTTTTTTTAGGATCAAATTAATAGAATTAGAGAAAATTTCACAAACGGATATGAAATGTATGTGGAATAAAAAAAAAGAAAATTATAGAACAAAATATGAGGCAAAACCCATATCAAAAATAGAGTCCATAGAATTTTCTAAACAATTAGAAACTTCTGATGAGCATCAGAAAATATTCTACGAAGTTTTAAAAAATACACTGCCGCAGTCTGCCATAGTAAAACATAAGTAAATGATGTATTATATATGCCAGCAATTTCTCTATAAGAGTAAGTTTTTAGATTCGGTCGTCGTGATGTTTACAAAATTTTAAATCACTCTTCAACTGACAATGAAAATTTTTATGTTAGAATAATTTTAGACAACGCCGTTCAATCAGTAATGATGATGGAATTAAGTATTATTATGCCGAATGAAAAAGATTTGTTACCCTGTTGCCAAAATATAGTTAAAGAAAAGTTAACAGATGATATAGAAGATTTGTATTTTAAAACAAAAAATTCAAAAATAAAGTGGATGGTGGCTCGGCAGTACCGAATAACGGGGTCAAGAAGTAAAGTAAAGGAGATAGGAATTCCTTCAAATTTAAATTCTACACAAAATTTGACAAATGATTTACCTATTTCTAATGAACCAATTATCATTAACTCTGTTCCCTTCGACGATCATATCCCTCAAAAAATTTTTATGTACCGAGCCCTATTACGAACATTTCTCTAGATGCTACAAATGTGTCCGTTCTTTCATCTAAAGCATCTCTGAATACTCGCCCAAGTACTACACTCTCAGAACAGAAGAGCGAAAATTATTGTCTTCTACGGAGTAAAAACCTTTTTAGTCAAATTTGAGCATCTTTTGGTTTATTTGTTTAAATTTCAATTGAGTTGATTAAAATATAAGTACTCAAATGAAGATTAAAATATTTTTGTCTTTAAGTGTATTATTTTTTGTCTATTAGAGTATAATTTTTTTCATCCTAACTTCGATTAAAATGTACTATTTTCTTCAACATTATTCACTCTTCAGAAAAGTAAATGATACATTAGAAATAGCAAATTGTATTCTAATGTGATAACTTCTAGTATAATAATCTTATAACTAGTTAAAATTAACTTTACAAAGGTAAAAACAACTCCACAAAATTCAAATGTTCTCGATTTGGAGTATTTTCATTCTTTGCGCATGCGCTATTGGCACATTTAGGCGGCGACTGTGATTCCCAGCCTAGCATCCCATGTAATACTTGCCAGTTGCTACTGGTTCAAGTTGTGTTGCGAAGTGAAGAAAATGAACAGCGACGAATGAAAAAAAAAATATAGAAAATGGACTGGACAAGGACACGGCAAAGAAAATAGAAGGTAAGCTATAATATTTTATATAATATTACGCAGGAAACATATACATTCACTTGTTTTACAAAGTACACATACATGACCTAATAATTTTACAAAAATTAGAAATTGTGATAATAAATGCGAAATGCATATCTTCTTTATAATATAAAGTAAAGAAAATGTTTCTAGGTAGTGCCACAGGTAATGCTTCAAGTTTAAAACACCTGGTATGTTTTGTTTGTAAAATTCCAATTCAAAATGTATCCTTAATTTGTTTAAAAAAACATTTAAGAATTATTCATGGCTCCATGTATTCAGGGAAAAATAATTTTGTCTGCTCACGGGACGGATGTTTTAAAACATTTTCATACTTTCGAATATTTTGTAACCATTTAAAAAATTATCATAAATATGTAGAACCTGAACCAGCTTGGAACCAAAATAATGAAATTACTGAAGACATTCCTATTTCAAGTAGATCTACAAATATTTCAATCGGGATTGAAAACTACGACAATGTAGAAAATGTTTCAACATATTAGGATGAATTTGTACCAGATATTTATAAACAAACTTTACAAATGATACTTATATTAAAATCAAGATGTAACTTAACACAACATGCATTATCTTGTATGATTGAGGAATGTGAAGCTCTTTTTGATTCGTCGAAGACTATTATTAAAATAAATTTTTAAGAAGCTATAAAATATAACAATTCTAATTTTCCCAATTATAATGAAATTCTAAATTTATGTTTAAATATTGACCCATTTAAAAATTTCAAAACAGAATATTTGCAAATGTAAGCATTATCTCAGAACTATAATTTTATTGAAGCTGTAAGTATTCCCCTTGGTCAGAGAAGAGACAAAAAAATATGTTCTGACAACAAATATCAGTTGCAAGAAGTAACAGAGAGGTATCAGTACGTCCCAATCATAGAAATGTTAAAATATTTGCTACAAAATGATATTTATCGGGTACAAATTGAACAGAAATATACAACTGCTAATAATTTTGAAAATAGTGAAATTTATAATTCGTATAAAGATGGTCCATTCTTCTTTGTTTTGGGTACTGTTTTACATTTTACATGCATTAATATTTTTTTAATAAAAAATTTTTTTTGGCCCGCTGGGTTTTGTTTGTGTGTTTTAGGTGGCTTTTTGGAGGAGTCTCACGCTGGAGAAAGTGTTCAGAGACTGAGATATATGCCACCAACCCTATAATGGTTTTTTCTTTTTTCTTTCTGCAGAAAGGAAAAGAAGAAATAGCAACGTCCTTTTTGCAGACATAGTTAAAAAGCAAACCAAAAGACCTAATACTGACACAGGGCCAGTCGACGCCAAGGGTACAAAACGTACAACAAGCGCAGAAACTAAAGCCAACGGCAACCCCTAAACGGAAAAAACAAACAACGGACGCAGTAATTATTCAGAAACAAGGACAAAATCTTACAAGGATATGCTCCTGTCCATTAGACAAATACGAGACACATTGACTGAAAAGGACATACCGATACAAGACATAAAACAGACAAGAAACGGGAACATGGCTGTCCTTCTCAAAAAAGGATCAGACAAGTTGGACGAACTGAAACAGACCGTAGAGAAACATGTAGGAGGAACGGCAACAATTAGACCCGCACAAGACAAAACCATACTAATAATATCGGGTATGGACCAACTGACGACAGTAGACGAAGTGAGAAAAGCCTTAATAGACTTAACTGGACAGACAGACACAGACATAGACATAGACGACTAACGAGACTCTTACGGCGGAAGGAAGAGTACAACAATTAAGGTCTCACAGAACACAGCAAATAAATTATTAAACCTGGGAAAAATTCAAATAATTTATAATACTTGCCACATCCGCGAACGAATAAGCGTGCCAAGGTGCAACAGATGCTACGACATTAACCATATAGAAAGCAAATGCACAGCACCAGACAGGAGGACGCAATGCACTAAATGCGGGGAAAAGGCACACGGCGCGACGGAGTGCAAAAAACCACCGCACTGTTTTACTTGTGGGGAAAAGCACAGGACAGGCACTATGGAATGTCCCACA
Organism: Stenolophus ochropezus; assembly: GCA_035578165.1. NCBI lineage: Eukaryota > Metazoa > Arthropoda > Insecta > Coleoptera > Carabidae > Stenolophus > Stenolophus ochropezus. The sequence continues at coordinate 50,241,398 of JAQOWZ010000003.1, read as the reverse complement.
TTTAGACGACTGATACGAGACACTAGGACAAAGAGACAGACAAACAGACAAAAATCAACACGACCATGACGCTAAACATAATACAATTAAATCTCAATAGGAGTAGAGACGCACACAACGCGACCAACTGGATCATGACACATAGACAGGCGGACATACTGCTAGCGACAGAACCAAACTACAACACAATGACAAACCAAGTAGGCTGGATCTACAAGGAAGACAAGACAAAATGCGACTGCGCGATAAAGATACTAAGTAGGAAACCCAAGGTAAGGAACTTTGCAGCAACAAAGGAAATTACCTGGGTGGAAATAGACGACTACAGACTCTACTCGTGCTACGCGTCGCCTATAACTTGACTATATGTTAGCTAACTCTGGCTCTTCTATCATAACTGGAGACTTCAATGCGAAGCACACGGATTGGAGGTGACCGATAACGGACCGAAGAGGAAGAATGCTGTCAGAGCTGCTATACAGACACGACATGACTGTGACGAATAAGGGCGATACACCGACTTTTGCAAATGCAAACGGGACATCGTTCATAGACGTGACAGCGTGTACGGACAGACTGGCAGACCGAATACAAAACTGGATTACTGATGAAGACGAACTCACATACAGCCCACATAGACTAATAACTTTTCAAGTGACACCACGACTAGACACATACGTAGACAAACAACAAACAACGCCTGACAGTACATTGGGCTGGAACATAGAAACGTTATGTCAGGAGAAATTAGAGAAGGACATAACTGAACTAAAACAAGTAAACAGCGTAGAAGAAATGACAGTAGAACTGAGAAAGTTATGCGACAAAAATATGAAACGAAGGACGAAAAATACAAACGACAAACGTAAACCAGCCTACTGGTGGACCGAAACAATAGCCGACATTAGACGTGACTGCATCATTGCTAGACGCACATACCAACGTAAACTACGCAGACAGGACAATGTGACAGAAACAAATGACGCAAAACAGACTTATAGGGACCTAAACAAGAGACTGTCGACAGAAATAAAAAGGGAAAAGGACAAAAAATGGACTGAACTGATAGAGACAATAGAGGACGATATATGGGGGAAACCCTATAAACTCATCATGAAAAGAACGAGACAGACGACAACAGTTCAGCCGACGGACAAAGACGTAGACCGCATCATACGGCACCTTTTCCCGGTAAAAGACAAAACAGTATGGACAAGACTAACCAATTCGGAACCACTGACTGACATAACAACTGATGAGATAAGACTTGCAGGACAAGGCATGAGACCGAAGAAGGCGGCAGGTCCAGACGGTATCCCTCCGGAGATAATAAAGGCGATCACAAGGGTAAAACCAGAGTGGTTTATACCAACCTTCCAAAAAGCCCTAAATGCAGGAAAATTCCCAAGCAGCTAGAAAAGAGGTAACCTTATCCTCCTGCTAAAACCCGGGAAAAAAGATCTATCATCTCCCAGTGCCTTTAGACCACTTTGTCTCCTGAGCACCTGTGGAAAACTTTTGGAATCAATTATAAACAACAGGATAACTAAATTCCTCACAGGAAACGGACTGATTTATGACCAACAATACGGTTTCCAAAAGGGAAAATTCACGGTTGGTGCAATGATGGAGATAAAGAAAACGGCCGAAGCAGAGAGGGATAAGAAGGGTAAAGCAAGGGGGCTATGCACTCTGGTTACCCTTGATATTAAGAATGCCTTCAATACAGTGCCATGGAACCACATCCGCGACGCTGTGCTCAGTATGGAGTTCCCACCATACTTGACAAATATGGTGGGATCATATCTGGAAGAAAGACAAATCGCTTACAACAACAAAAGCTATGAGACGACCTGTGGAGTCCCACAGGGATCCATCTTAGGTCCAACATTATGGAATATATTCTATAACGGGATCCTAAACATTCCAGTAGGGGCGGGGACCCGTCTCATAGCATATGCAGACGATATAGCGGTGTTAGAGCGCGGAAGAAGTGAAGAGGCACTGCAGCTGGAAGCAAATAGTGCTCTGGTTGGGATGCAAGAGTGGCTGAAGGAAAGAGGAATGGACCTGGCACCAGAAAGGTCGGAGGCCGTCATGCTGGTGGGTAGAAAAAAGTACGACAGTTTCGATCTCTCCGTCGAGGACACACGAATAACGCCGAAGAACGACATAAAGTACCTGGGACTCACCTTTGATAGGGGACTCACATTCTTACCCCATGTGCGGGAAGTAGTTTTAAGAGTGTCCAGAATAGTAAACGCTCTCCGGGCAATGTTCCCTAGAATAAACGGCGCCTGCTCGCAGTAACAGCGCAGGCGATAGTTACCTACGCCGCGCCGATCTGGGGTTCTGCCCCAAAATACAGAGAGTGTAATAAACTGTTGGGCACTCTAAACAGAAAACTCTCCCTTGGAATTAACCGAGGGTACAGAACTATTTCAACAGAAGTCTCCCACGTACTAGCAAGACTAGTTCCTCTACAGATTATTTTGGAGGAACGAATACTAGGACAAGGACAACCTAAACAGACTAAAGACGCACAAAGACGAGACAGACTTGACAAGTGGCAGAACAAATGGAATGCGGACAAAACAAGTACATGGCTGCACGAGCTGATGCCGAACCTTGAAGAATGGATGGAAAGAGGATTTGGGGAGATAAACTACGATCTAACCCAGTTCCTAACGGGGCATGGATGCTTCCAAGCATACCTCTACCGAATAGGGAAGGCAGAGGCAGACACCTGCTTCTACTGTGCTGACATAGACACACCAGGACACACCTTATTTCACTGTGTAAGATATAAAAACGAAAGACAAACACTGAACTCCAAACTACCTGAACCGATACGAGAGACCAACATCATGACAAAAATGACCAGGACACAGGACAATTGGGAAATAATAAATAATTTTATTATAAACGTTATTTCAGACAAGGAAGCAGAAGAAAGAAAGCGGAAACGGACCATGACGTAGAATAGACGACAACCACTAGCCGGCGAAGAATGCCGAAAGCGTACCACGGCTTTTGGGGCAGTAAGGGACGGGAGAGTTTAGTGGGTTAAAGTCCTACACTACCTATACCCCCAGGGGGGCGTCGTCTGCGTAGCACGACGTCAGGTGTGCATGATGCATTGTCTCCAACCAAAAAAAAAGGTGGCTTTTTGGAGGAGTCTCACGCTGGAGAAAGTGTTCAGAGACTGAGATATATGCCACCAACCCTATTATGGTTTCAATTTTACTTGTGCATACTTTTCTTCACTGGAAACTAGAACGTATTTGCTAGATCTTTAGGCTATTAAAATACAATGACAAGAATTTAATCACAACAGGAGTGTCTAGCTGAGATTTCTCAATCATCCTCACGGACAGTACCACTCTAAATCAACTTTCGGTGAACCTAAACTCCCTACGACATCTTTCACCCCACTGCAGATCATTCTTTCGATGAGACAGAGTTTGTGACTTCAAATTTAATTTAATCTTGCATGTACAGGAATCGATTTTCTCGATATAATATTTTACAAGTACGTTAGACTGTATTTACTGTTACAATTTAAAAACCATTTTATTTTATAGGTATGAGTAGTCATTAATTTCAGCCTTATAAACTAAATTAAAATTCAAATAAAACATTTACAAATAAATTGCTTGTTATCAATTATCTTCAACAATTAATTTTCCTTCCCATTATTATGTTTTCGTTTACTGGCCCTTGTTTTTTTTAGGATCAAATTAATAGAATTAGAGAAAATTTCACAAACGGATATGAAATGTATGTGGAATAAAAAAAAAGAAAATTATAGAACAAAATATGAGGCAAAACCCATATCAAAAATAGAGTCCATAGAATTTTCTAAACAATTAGAAACTTCTGATGAGCATCAGAAAATATTCTACGAAGTTTTAAAACATACACTGCCGCAGTCTGCCATAGTAAAACATAAGTAAATGATGTATTATATATGCCAGCAATTTCTCTATAAGAGTAAGTTTTTAGATTCGGTCGTCGTGATGTTTACAAAATTTTAAATCACTCTTCAACTGACAATGAAAATTTTTATGTTAGAATAATTTTAGACAACGCCGTTCAATCAGTAATGATGATGGAATTAAGTATTATTATGCCGAATGAAAAAGATTTGTTACCCTGTTGCCAAAATATAGTTAAAGAAAAGTTAACAGATGATATAGAAGATTTGTATTTTAAAACAAAAAATTCAAAAATAAAGTGGATGGTGGCTCGGCAGTACCGAATAACGGGGTCAAGAAGTAAAGTAAAGGAGATAGGAATTCCTTCAAATTTAAATTCTACACAAAATTTGACAAATGATTTACCTATTTCTAATGAACCAATTATCATTAACTCTGTTCCCTTCGACGATCATATCCCTCAAAAAATTTTTATGTACCGAGCCCTATTACGAACATTTCTCTAGATGCTACAAATGTGTCCGTTCTTTCATCTAAAGCATCTCTGAATACTCGCCCAAGTGCTACACTCTCAGAACAGAAGAGCGAAAATTATTGTCTTCTACGGAGTAAAAACCTTTTTAGTCAAATTTGAGCATCTTTTGGTTTATTTGTTTAAATTTCAATTGAGTTGATTAAAATATAAGTACTCAAATGAAGATTAAAATATTTTTGTCTTTAAGTGTATTATTTTTTGTCTATTAGAGTATAATTTTTTTCATCCTAACTTCGATTAAAATGTACTATTTTCTTCAACATTATTCACTCTTCAGAAAAGTAAATGATACATTAGAAATAGCAAATTGTATTCTAATGTGATAACTTCTAGTATAATAATCTTATAACTAGTTAAAATTAACTTTACAAAGGTAAAAACAACTCCACAAAATTCAAATGTTCTCGATTTGGAGTATTTTCATTCTTTGCGCATGCGCTATTGGCACATTTAGGCGGCGACTGTGATTCCCAGCCTAGCATCCCATGTAATACTTGCCAGTTGCTACTGGTTCAAGTTGTGTTGCGAAGTGAAGAAAATGAACAGCGACGAATGAAAAAAAAAATATAGAAAATGGACTGGACAAGGACACGGCAAAGAAAATAGAAGGTAAGCTATAATATTTTATATAATATTACGCAGGAAACATATACATTCACTTGTTTTACAAAGTACACATACATGACCTAATAATTTTACAAAAATTAGAAATTGTGATAATAAATGCGAAATGCATATCTTCTTTATAATATAAAGTAAAGAAAATGTTTCTAGGTAGTGCCACAGGTAATGCTTCAAGTTTAAAACACCTGGTATGTTTTGTTTGTAAAATTCCAATTCAAAATGTATCCTTAATTTGTTTAAAAAAACATTTAAGAATTATTCATGGCTCCATGTATTCAGGGAAAAATAATTTTGTCTGCTCACGGGACGGATGTTTTAAAACATTTTCATACTTTCGAACATTTTGTAACCATTTAAAAAATTATCATAAATATGTAGAACCTGAACCAGCTTGGAACCAAAATAATGAAATTACTGAAGACATTCCTATTTCAAGTAGATCTACAAATATTTCAATCGGGATTGAAAACTACGACAATGTAGAAAATGTTTCAACATATTAGGATGAATTTGTACCAGATATTTATAAACAAACTTTACAAATGATACTTATATTAAAATCAAGATGTAACTTAACACAACATGCATTATCTTGTATGATTGAGGAATGTGAAGCTCTTTTTGATTCGTCGAAGACTATTATTAAAATAAATTTTTAAGAAGCTATAAAATATAACAATTCTAATTTTCCCAATTATAATGAAATCCTAAATTTATGTTTAAATATTGACCCATTTAAAAATTTCAAAACAGAATATTTGCAAATGTAAGCATTATCTCAGAACTACAATTTTATTGAAGCTGTAAGTATTCCCCTTGGTCAGAGAAGAGACAAAAAAATATGTTCTGACAACAAATATCAGTTGCAAGAAGTAACAGAGAGTTATCAGTACGTCCCAATCATAGAAATGTTAACATATTTGCTACAAAATGATATTTATCGGGTACAAATTGAACAGAAATATACAACTGCTAATAATTTTGAAAATAGTGAAATTTATAATTCGTATAAAGATGGTCCATTCTTCTTTGTTTTGGGTACTGTTTTACATTTTACATGCATTAATATTTTTTTAATAAAAAAAATTTTTTGGCCCGCTGGATTTTGTTTGTGTGTTTTAGGTGGCTTTTTGGAGGAGTCTCACGCTGGAGAAAGTGTTCAGAGACTGAGATATATGCCACCAACCCTATAATGGTTTTTTCTTTTTTCTTTCTGCCGAAAGGAAAAGAAGAAATAGCAACGTCCTTTTTGCAGACATAGTTAAAAAGCAACCCAAAAGACCTAATACTGACACACAGGGCCAGTCGACGCCAAGGATACAAAACGTACAACAAGCGCAGAAACTAAAGCCAACGGCAACCCCTAAACGGAAAAAACAAACAACGGACGCAGTAATTATTCAGAAACAAGGACAAAATCATACAAGGATATGCTCCTGTCCATTAGATAAATACGAGACACATTGACTGAAAAGGACATACCGATACAAGACATAAAACAGACAAGAAACGGGAACATGGCTGTCCTTCTCAAAAAAGGATCAGACAAGTTGGACGAACTGAAACAGACCGTAGAGAAACATGTAGGAGGAACGGCAACAATTAGACCCGCACAAGACAAAACCATGCTAATAATATCGGGTATGGACCAACTGACGACAGTAGACGAAGTGAGAAAAGCCTTAATAGACTTTACTGGACAGGCAGACACAGACATAGACATAGACGACTTACGAGACTCTTATGGCGGAAGGAAGAGTACAACAATTAAGGTCTCACAGAACACAGCAAATAAATTATTAAACCTGGGAAAAATTCAAATAATTTATAATACTTGCCACATCCGCGAACGAATAAGCGTGCCAAGGTGCAACAGATGCTACGACATTAACCATATAGAAAGCAAATGCACAGCACCAGACAGGAGGACGCAATGCACTAAATGCGGGGAAAAGGCACACGGCGCGACGGAGTGCAAAAAACCACCGCACTGTTTTACTTGTGGGGAAAAGCACAGGACAGGCACTATGGAATGTCCCACATTTAGACGACTGATACGAGACACTAGGACGAAGAGACAGACAAACAGACAAAAATCAATACGACCATGACGCTAAACATAATACAATTAAATCTCAATAGGAGTAGAGACGCACACAACGCGACCAACTGGATCATGACACATAGACAGGCGGACATACTGCTAGCGACAGAACCAAACTACAACACAATGACAAACCAAGTAGGCTGGATCTACAAGGAAGACAAGACAAAATGCGACTGCGCGATAAAGATACTAAGTAGGAAACCCAAGGTAAGGAACTTTGCAGCAACAAAGGAAATTACCTGGGTGGAAATAGACGACTACAGACTCTACTCGTGCTACGCGTCGCCTATAACTTGACTATATGTTAGCTAACTCTGGCTCTTCTATCATAACTGGAGACTTCAATGCGAAGCACACGGATTGGAGGTGACCGATAACGGACCGAAGAGGAAGAATGCTGTCAGAGCTGCTATACAGACACGACATGACTGTGACGAATAAGGGCGATACACCGACTTTTGCAAATGCAAACGGGACATCGTTCATAGACGTGACAGCGTGTACGGACAGACTGGCAGACCGAATACAAAACTGGATTACTGACGAAGACGAACTCACATACAGCCCACATAGACTAATAACTTTTCAAGTGACACCACGACTAGACACATACGTAGACAAACAACAAACAACGCCTGACAGTACATTGGGCTGGAACATAGAAACGTTATGTCAGGAGAAATTAGAGAAGGACATAACTGAACTAAAACAAGTAAACAGCGTAGAAGAAATGACAGTAGAACTGAGAAAGTTATGCGACAAAAATATGAAACGAAGGACGAAAAATACAAACGACAAACGTAAACCAGCCTACTGGTGGACCGAAACAATAGCCGACATTAGACGTGACTGCATCATTGCTAGACGCACATACCAACGTAAACTACGCAGACAGGACAATGTGACAGAAACAAATGACGCAAAACAGACTTATAGGGACCTAAACAAGAGACTGTCGACAGAAATAAAAAGGGAAAAGGACAAAAAATGGACTGAACTGATAGAGACAATAGAGGACGATATATGGGGGAAACCCTATAAACTCATCATGAAAAGAACGAGACAGACGACAACAGTTCAGCCGACGGACAAAGACGTAGACCGCATCATACGGCACCTTTTCCCGGTAAAAGACAAAACAGTATGGACAAGACTAACCAATTCGGAACCACTGACTGACATAACAACTGATGAGATAAGACTTGCAGGACAAGGCATGAGACCGAAGAAGGCGGTAGGTCCAGACGGTATCTCTCCGGAGATAATAAAGGCGATCACAAGGGTAAAACCAGAGTGGTTTATACCAACCTTCCAAAAAGCCTTAAATGCAGGAAAATTCCCAAGCAGCTGGAAAAGAGGTAACCTTATCCTCCTGCTAAAACCCGGGAAAAAAGATCTATCATCTCCCAGTGCCTTTAGACCACTTTGTCTCCTGAGCACCTGTGGAAAACTTTTGGAATCAATTATAAACAACAGGATAACTAAATTCCTCACAGGAAACGGACTGATTTATGACCAACAATACGGTTTCCAAAAGGGAAAATTCACGGTTGGTGCAATGATGGAGATAAAGAAAACGGCCGAAGCAGAGAGGGATAAGAAGGGTAAAGCAAGGGGGCTATGCACTCTGGTTACCCTTGATATTAAGAATGCCTTCAATACAGTGCCATGGAACCACATCCGCGACGCTGTGCTCAGTATGGAGTTCCCACCATACTTGACAAATATGGTGGGATCATATCTGGAAGAAAGACAAATCGCTTACAACAACAAAAGCTATGAGACGACCTGTGGAGTCCCACAGGGATCCATCTTAGGTCCAACATTATGGAATATATTCTATAACGGGATCCTAAACATTCCAGTAGGGGCGGGGACCCGTCTCATAGCATATGCAGACGATATAGCGGTGTTAGAGCGCGGAAGAAGTGAAGAGGCACTGCAGCTGGAAGCTAATAGAGCTCTGGTAGGGATACAAGAGTGGCTGAAGGAAAGAGGAATGGACCTGGCACCAGAAAGGTCGGAGGCCGTCATGCTGGTGGGTAGAAAAAAGTACGACAGTTTCGATCTCTCCGTCGAGGACACACGAATAACGCCGAAGAACGACATAAAGTACCTGGGACTCACCTTTGATAGGGGACTCACATTCTTACCCCATGTGCGGGAAGTAGTTTTAAGAGTGTCCAGAACAGTAAACGCTCTCCGGGCAATGTTCCCTAGAATAAAGGGACCGACGGAACAAAAAAGGCGCCTGCTCGCAGTAACAGCGCAGGCGATAGTTACCTACGCAAAGCCGATCTGGGGTTCTGCCCTAAAATACGGAGAATGTAATAAACTGTTGGGCACTCTAAACAGAAAACTCTCCCTTGGAATTAACCGAGGGTACAGAACTATTTCAACAGAAGTCTCCCAGGTACTAGCAAGACTAGTTCCTCTACAGATTATTGTGGAGGAACGAATACTAGGACAAGGACAACCTAAACAGACTAAAGACGCACAAAGACGAGACAGACTTGACAAGTGGCAGAACAAATGGAATGCGGACAAAACAAGTACATGGCTGCACGAGCTGATGTCGAACCTTGAAGAATGGATGGAAAGAGGATTTGGGGAGATAAACTACCATCTAACCCAGTTCCTAACGGGGCATGGATGTTTCCAAGCATACCTCCACCGAATAGGGAAGGCAGAGGCAGACACCTGCTTCTACTGTGCTGACATAGACACACCAGGACACACCTTATTTCACTGTGTAAGATATAAAAACGAAAGACAAACACTGAACTCCAAACTACCTGAACCGATACGAGAGACCAACATCATGACAAAAATGACCAGGACACAGGACAATTGGGAAATAATAAATAATTTTATTATAAACGTTATTTCAGACAAGGAAGCAGAAGAAAGAAAGCGGAAACGGACCATGACGTAGAATAGACGACAACCACTAGCCGGCGAAGAATGCCGAAAGCGTACTACGGCTTTTGGGGCAGTAAGGGACGGGAGAGTTTAGTGGGTTAAAGTCCTACACTACCTATACCCCCAGGGGGGCGTCGTCTGCGTAGCACGACGTCAGGTGTGCATGATGCATTGTCTCCAACCCAAAAAAAAAGGTGGCTTTTTGGAGGAGTCTCACGCTGGAGAAAGTGTTCAGAGACTGAGATATATGCCACCAACCCTATTATGGTTTCAATTTTACTTGTGCATACTTTTCTTCACTGGAAACTAGAACGTATTTGCTAGATCTTTAGGCTATTAAAATACAATGACAAGAATTTAATCACAACAGGAGTGTCTAGCTAAAATTTCTCAATCATCCTCACGGACAGTACCACTCCAAATCAACTTTCGGTGAATCTATACTCCCTACGACGTCTTTCACCCCACTGCAGATCATTCTTTCGATGAGACAGAGTTTGTGACTTCAAATTTAATTTAATCTTGCATGTACAGGAATCGATTTTCTTGATATAATATTTTACAAGTACGTTAGACTCTATTTACTGTTACAATTTAAAAACCATTTTATTTTATAGGTATGAGTAGTCATTAATTTCAGCCTTATAAACTAAATTAAAATTCAAATAAAACATTTACAAATAAATTGCTTGTTATCAATTATCTTCAACAATTAATTTTCCTTCCTGTTATTATGTTTTCGTTTACTGGCCCTTGTTTTTTTTAGGATCAAATTAATAGAATTAGAGAAAATTTCACAAACGGATATGAAATGTATGTGGAATAAAAAAAAAGAAAATTATAGAACAAAATATGAGGCAAAACCCATATCAAAAATAGAGTCCATAGAATTTTCTAAACAATTAGAAACTTCTGATGAGCATCAGAAAATATTCTACGAAGTTTTAAAAAATACACTGCCGCAGTCTGCCATAGTAAAACATAAGTAAATGATGTATTATATATGCCAGCAATTTCTCTATAAGAGTAAGTTTTTAGATTCGGTCGTCGTGATGTTTACAAAATTTTAAATCACTCTTCAACTGACAATGAAAATTTTTATGTTAGAATAATTTTAGACAACGCCGTTCAATCAGTAATGATGATGGAATTAAGTATTATTATGCCGAATGAAAAAGATTTGTTACCCTGTTGCCAAAATATAGTTAAAGAAAAGTTAACAGATGATATAGAAGATTTGTATTTTAAAACAAAAAATTCAAAAATAAAGTGGATAGTGGCTCGGCAGTACCGAATAACGGGGTCAAGATGTTATAATTTATATACATATGTGAGGGAACAGGAATGGGACAACGAACAATATAAAAATACCGAACTTGACAAAATACAGTGAAAATATATTGCACCAAACTTTACACAGAATGAAGAATATTTTGACAACTACTATTCCATGTGTCTTTTGCATGTGCTATGTATGTATGTGTGATGTGTACCAGAGATGGCGATACCCGTCTTGAGACTCGCGAAATATGAATTATTTCTAACAACATATAACAAACAAAATTGGGATGAAAAAATAGCAAATTATTTTTGGCCTAAAAAAAGTTATACGTATAAAAATTTCGAGCACGGTAACAAATTTGAAGCGAAATCTATGCCACCTGCACAGGCCTCAAAGTTGTTGAAACAGGCCTTATAATAAGACCGTCTAATTTATTTGTAGGATATTCTCCAGATGGGGTGGTATTTCAGGATGATAAGTTATATAAATTATTAGAAACAAAATGCCCAATTAAGGGTAAAATATGTATAGAATATAATACTGATTATATATTATTGTTATTTCGATTTTAGGTAAAGAATATTCTGCAAAAGACGTAGTGAAATATTGTAAATATTTTAGTATTATGGACAGTGTTCTTTAGTTAAAAAAAAAGCATGAATATTACGCCCAAATACAGTTCGGAATGGCAGTACTAAATTTAAAAGATTGTAATTTTGTTATATTTTGCAGTTATGATGAAAGTATTTTAGTAATTAATGTTCCAATTGATGAAGAATATTCTTCTGAAATGTTATCTCGATTGAAAGAAAAATATATTTTTTTCAAATGATACATAAAATCTGCGACAATGAAAGTAAATGTTAAAAAGTTTTTTTTTTTTTTTAGTAATTGTTATTAATATTATATTTTTTTATTTTATAGATTTACTTCATTTATAAATTTTCAGCTTGAAACTGTAAAAGTATAATAAAATAAGCAATTAAAAATAAAATTGATACGAAATGAATATTATATATTTAATTTATTTACAAGAAAACAAACATTCCCCACCTGCGAATTTATTACATATTTATTATTAATTTTTTTATTTAAAAAAACTTATTATCGTGTAGAATAGGAGCTGACAAATTTACTATTGCACAAATAATGAAAAAAATATATCATTTATGAAAGAAATTAAATTCCATGATACTTTTTTACATCAAATTTTAAAAAATTTGAATCTTTGATTACTACTTTCTATATCCACTCTTGCGGAAGCAATTTTAGCATTTATCAGAGATTCTGCTATGCTCAATTGATCATTTTTGCGTAAAAATGGGGGTCTAATTAATTTAATACCATGATTTTGGCATATATTATAAATTAAAAATCCCTTATCTACCATTATTGCATCTATATGCATATCTAATTTATTAATAAGATCATTTTGCTCAAATATTGGTTTATCAGACACCCGTCCTCTGTACGCTTCACTTATGAATGTAATAATCCAACCTGGGCTAACTCCTGTCATAAATTTGATAGTATGTCATGATTTATAATGAGAATAAAATTGAATTTTATGAGCTAAATTTTTTGGAGTTTGTACAGCTATTTCCGTGCAATCTAAAACTACATTTTAAAAGTCAACAAAACATGTTGGCATATTTTTTATGCATTCTTCCTTGTCTGGAAAATAAATTGCGGGCCTTAATGCTACGGTCAGTATTCGTAACATTGAAGTAAAAATATTTTTTGCAGATTGCGATGTTATACAAAATGACATTCCCAATATAACATGGGGCAAATCTAATTTTAATTTTATAAACGTTAATATAATTTTATCTTTAAGGCATAAACGAGTACAGAACTTCTTTTTGTAAACATTTTTTGTCATTTCTAGTATAAAATCTAACATTTTAAAACTACATAAACCAGTCATGGAATTTAAATCTTTCTCACTCTTAATATTATCAGACATAGTTTTTGGTTGCATTGTGTGGACTTGCACGGCTATGTATCTTTTAGTAGTGTGATTCATTAATTCAATGAAAGTATTTGCAACCTCGATTTCAGCTTGAGTATATCCTATTTCTGTAGAAATATTTATATTTGCTTGCGAAATTGTTACAAGATCCTGAGAAATAAAAACTGAATGAATAAAGAACTTCTTTAACTGAAATAAAAACTAGATACAATTTCAGGAAGTGGATGATTTGATTTCATGAAATTTCTGTTCTCCAGCCTTTCAGTCCTTCGTGATGATTTTACTTTGGTTGGTCTGATGCTTTTTTGAGGCAAATTTTGGGTGGGAATTGCGCATTTTTTAAGAACATTCTTCTGACTGTGATTTTCTAATATTGAAGTATACGAACAATCGTATTTTATACACATATATAAATGAAATCTAAAAAAATTAAAACAAAACACATACTTTTTGGATAAAAGTCCTCTTTGTGAAGTGAAGAGAGAAAATACGCATATGTCTTGAGGGCTTTTTACCCATCAACAATTTATTTATCCACACTTGCTGCAAATTACACATCTCTTCCGTACCGAAATTATTTGAAATGGAAATTTTAATTTTACCAACTGGCGGAAAAAAGTGAAATGATAATTCTGGGCTTCGTCTAGCTAGAGAATTGCACCAAAATACTGAGCAAAACGTATTATTTTTACCCACATCTCTATTTTTTTCGCCTCCATCATGCAATACAAGGGGCGCGTTCGGCGGGCCGCAGCGGCTGCACAGCGGCTGTAAGAGCGCTGCGTGACGTCACACCGCCGCTTGCTGATAGCCGCTGCAAGTCCGCTGAACGCATTTCCCGCGCATTTTTAACTGTCAAGTGGAAAACAATCAAATCAATTAAATTGTCAAAAAAGTTTCTTTATTTACATAATAAATGCCCGGTATTATAAACGCGAAATAAGTTATTTACTATGCTACTAAAATTAAATAGTTTAGTAAATTACTATACTTGGAAGATTTGTGTACCACAAAAGCTAAATAAATTAAGTGAACTATTAAATCAGAGAAGTTATTTACTTGGTACTTTTTCTAGCTAGTAAAATTTAGTTGACACTTAAAAAGCAACATAATCTACTACTTTTTCGTTTTCGAAAGGTAAATATATAAAAAAATATATTTTAGTTATGCAATTCTGCCCTACATTTGTGACTCTCATCTCAAAGGCATCAATCAATTTTAATTTTTAGTTAAATAATATCATCTGTATCATCAGTGAGCTCTGTTTCTGATATTAGTTCTGTTTCGGATATAAGTTTATCCTCGGACACGAACAGTGACGGTAGCCATATTTTTGATAACTCATTGATTCGAGCTAAATTAGAGAACCTCTTAATAATCCTGAAACTGTAGCAAAACAAAGATATAATCAAGCCCACATTAAAACCCGTAATGTAATTAAGAGAACTTTCGGAGTTCTTAAGAGAAGATTTCCTTGCCTTTCTCTGGGATTAAGAGTATCGTTAATGAGAGTGTTACCTATAATTGTCTCAACTTGTGTACTACACAATATTGCTATCAAATTCAATGACTTAGATGTAGATGAAGACAATAATCTTGAAGAAACCGAAAATTTTGAAGACTTATTTGAAGTCGTGCACCTTCAAAATAATGAATCAGTAAGAAATGCAGTAATTAATACGATATATATTTAACTGTATGTATAAATATGTTTACATGTATACAAAAAAGATAATACTTGTACAAAATATTTAATAATAATTACTATTAAAATTCTATAAAAAAATATTAATTATATTTCTTTTTTAACTCTTCTATTTCTAATTCCAACTTTTTTTTTCTGAAGCATCATAATATCTCTCTCAATTTCTTCCTTCTCTTTTCTAATTTTTAGAATCTCCAATTTAATACTTTCTTTTTCAGAAATATCATTTTTGTCAAGTTTTATTTTTTTGTGTTTACTAAAATAACTAGATCCACTTTTCAAAATTTTTGGTGTCGCATTGTTTTCAACAGTCGTTATAATATTCTCTTCATGATTTAAATTCTGTAATTAACATTTAGCATTATTTATATACATATTGTAAAGAATGACAAGTAATTGTATAATATTTACATTCGCGTTCTGCTCAATATTGATTATTTCAATTTCTATGTTTGTGTTAGGATTAGAAATATCGACAATATCTGACACCAGTAAAACATCTAAACAAAATATGTTAAGTATATATGAAAAATGAAATCTTTATGATGTACCATTGTATTGTTGCTTAGGAATTATGCAATGTAAAAAAAACTCAACAAGTTCCGCGGAACTATGATAAGGATTTTGCAGGTCAACAGTATTGTAGTTTGTCATTGACAAGGGAAGGAGCACAAAAGGCTTAGAATTTGACAATAATACAATTTGACAGATGGATAACCTCAAAAGTAAAAAAAACTCATTTGACGTGTGAAAATACTGCCAAAATGCAGAAATAAAGAATTAAATTTATTTACTGAACAAGGAGTTATTTAATAGAATGATTTGTTTTGTGGTACGCAAAATTTTTAACAGTATAATTTACTGGCCTAATAAATTTACTAGACTAGTACTTATGTGTAGATTTATTTTTCGTTTATAATACCGGGCAAAAGAGTACAAATTAGTTTAATATGGATTTAGACGACATTATAAACAATTTATTACAAAGAAATCCCATTCAAAATATGATTGCACCAATAGTAGAAGTGTTAAATGAAAATAATAATTTAAATGAAGTATATAATGATAGAAATGTTGGCATAAGAAATGAGCATTATTATGAAGAAATAATTCCTAATTATTCTTTCACCGAGTTTCGTGAACATTTTAGAATGACGAGAGAAACTTTTTAGGTAATACTTTATTGGAAATTCAAACAAAAAAAAATACAAAAAGACATTTTTCTTGCATAGATACTCTTAGAAAATATCTAAGCACGTAGGCAACTTAATGTAGATATCATTCTATTAGAAAAAAAATGTTATGCTTTTTGTGGACCCTGTCAAAACAGGAATTTTTTTATCAATTGGAGACCGTTTTACCTTTCCTAAAAGCACCGCACATGAAAATTTTTTTGAAATAAGTCGAATAATTTGTAATTTAAAGTTACTATATATAAAATGGCCTGATAATAACGAAAAAAATATCATTTCAAGAGAATTTGAAAGAAAATGTGGTAGGAACTAAAATCAAATATGTATATCATATAATATAAATATAAATGCCGTAACTGTAGGTATTTCTGGAATAATTGGATCTATTGATGGATGCCACATAGAAATAAAATGCCCCATTAATAATTCTGTTGATTTCTACAATTGCAATAATTATCATTCTGTGATATTACAAGGAATCTGTGATTATAGAATGAAATTAACAGATATATTTGTTGGTTGGCCAGGTTTCGTATTTATTCTGAAAAATAAGAAAACAATATACAGAAATCTATTATATAATAGATTATTTTACAGGGCGAATGCATGATGCTCGTGTATTTTCCTAAGTCCTATATATGATAGATTAACGAATGATGATAATCCATTGCTTCCAGTTAACGAGCACTTAATTGGGGATGCTGCTTACCCATTATCCATGTTTCTTTCATTCTTTCGAAACCATATAGAGACAATGGTCACCTAACTGAAACGCAATTACGTTTTAATAATATTTTAAGCGTAGCAAGAGCAGTAATTGAACGGTCATTTGGTCAGTTGAAAGGAAAATTTCGACGATTAAAATATTTAGACATGAGCCGTGAAGATATGATTCCAATAGTTATAACTGCGGCGTGTGTTTTACATAATTTTATTTTAACCCATGAAGATGTAGTCGAAGATGAAGAAAACATACTACAGTTGATTAACCCTGAAAATGAAAATAATGATGTAGAAGTAAATCACCATGAAGCAGAAGCTAAACGAAATTATATAGCAGAACAATTAAATTAAAATTTATTTATTTTTAATAAAACAAACATGTTAATTATAATATTATTTAATTATTTTCTTTTTTTAATTCAAAAGCCTTTCTTAGGCCCGGTCTTATAAAACTATTTAATCAAAGATTAAAATTTACTTAACAAGTAAATTGACTTAACTGAGAATTTCAGTATTATAAAGGTATTTTAAATTGCAATTTAAAATATTCTGCGATTAGATTTTACTTGACAATTATACTAATTTAACTGGAGATTTCAGTCTTATAAAGACTATTTAAATTAAATACGCAAGTAAATCTGACAACTAAAATAACTGAAGAAAATCGTGATATTAAAATTTAATGGAAGCTTGTGAACATTATTCTACGGATAATATTGATTATCATTCTTTTAAAAATACAACAAAATGGCAAAATTTAAGAAATAAATAGGTATGTACTTGTAAAACATGTAAATAAAATGATATCTATTGTAATGTAAATTATTATTACATATTATTTTTTGTAGGTTATAAATTAAAATTTAATTTATTTTCAAATTATAAAAATGTCATCTGTATCATCCATATCATCGGCATCATCTATATATTCCGTATCATCTGTGTCTGATACTTCAACGGATGAATCTGAAGATGAACCCAAAGAGGAAGATTGCCACGAATATTTAGAGACAGAACCAATCCCTTTGATTTGTATAGTGAAAATGAATTTAAAACCAGATTTCGACTATCCAAACAATGTGTACTGAACGTATTAGAACAAATTGATGAACATTTGAAGCCACTAACTTTAAGAATTAAGCCTATATCACCTGTGAACCAGCTCTTAACTACTTTACGTTTTTATGGCACAGGATCATTCCAAATAGTGATTGGTGATCATTTTAATGTTACTAAAGCTACAGTGTCTACAATTATTCATCATGTAACACATCACATAGCATTATTGGCAGCTACATTTATAAAAATGCCAGACACAATTGTAAAACGAAATAAAATATGTCATGAATTTTACGGCATAAGTCAGTTTCTGAATGTATGTGGCGCGATAGACTGTACGCATGTAAAAATTCAGTCACCAGGAGGAAACAACGCTGAAATATTTAGAAATCGAAAAGGATATTTCTAAATAAATGTTCAAGCTGTTTGTGATGCTAAACTTCATATAATTGATCTAGTAGCACGTTGGCCTGGTAGTACACATGATTCCAGGATATTTGATAATTCAGTGTTGCGAGCAAAATTTGAAAATAATGAATTTGGAAATTGCTACTTTCTAGGGGATAGTGGATATCCTTGCAAAAGATATATTTTAACACCGTTGTTAAATCCAAACACTCCAGCGGAAAATAGGTGCAACAGTGCACATATCAGAACACGAAATACAATTGAAAGAACGTTCGGTGTTCTTAAACGAAGATTTCCATGCTTGTTAAACGAATTAAGAATAGCATTAGAAAATCATTTGCAGTGATAGTAGCGGTTTGTGTTTTACATAACATATGTTTGGATATGAATGAAAATTTTGCTGATTTTGACATTAATGAAGTGGCTGAAGATGCAGATGGAGATCAAGAACAAGTAAATAGAAATATTTAAGGGGAAAATTATTCTGTAAGAAATGCGGTAATAAATGAAATATTTTCAGGATAATTGTTTCTATAATGTGTATCTATATATGAAAATAAGTACATTCTGTAATAACTACTAATAAAAATATGTATTTTTCTATAACAAACATTTTTTATCAAATATATACAAACTTATTTTATAAAAAACTAGGAATAGTTATCACCAGAAAATTAATACTATTTCAATCATCTGCAGATATAGTAAGACCTTCTTTTCTAGCTAGTATCTTTATACTGATTTCCTTCTCTTTAATCTCTAGAATTTTTTCTTCTTTTTTAAAAGTAAAATATCTTTTTCTATGATTTTTTTCTCTAATCGTATTTTCAAAATTTTTAATTTAATATCTTCATTTTCATTTGACTTTCCTTCAGATTTTTCTCTCTTTCTTTTATATAATATTGCATTTTTACTTTTATTTAAATATTTTTTTGGTGTTGATCCCGCAATTGTACGTACTGCTGGTGATGGCTCTTCTATAACTGAAAATGTTGACTGAGTACAACGCGATGAAGGAACTATTTCATTGATTAGATATATATATATATATATTTGAATGATTTTCATTAGATTCATTTAAAAAATATTGTGAATGTACATCCTGTAAAATGAAATTTGTAGTATATCATTAAAAGTACATTAGCTTTAATTTAAAAATTAATGTTGATAAAATCAATGAATCAAATATTATTCGGTGGAATAGTGTATTCAGTATTATGAATCAAAGATCAAAGCCCTTAATGTTACTATTATTTCTAAGTTACTTCATTATTAATATATACCAACTTACATTTATAGTATCCACTAAAAGTACAGGAGCGTTATCATCTGAAATAGCAACAAAGATTTTTTAATCTAATAAGAGATAACTTTAATTAAAATAATTGTAGTGAAAAATATACCTAATATTGCTGAACTATCATACATATTTGGCATTTCGAATAATGCAGCTTCATTTATCTGAAGAAATTTCTCATTTATTCCATCCAGTTTGTTGCTAGAAGAACCGCCGCCTGTTTTGTATAATTCAATCTAAATTTTAATGAAATTATCAATATTTTACGATATACAATCAAAGAAATATTTTCCGTTATACTTCGGTATACCAATAATAATTTATTTTTACTTTTTGTGAAGCTTTATCTTTTTTGGCTTTTTGTTTTATATTTTCATATAAAAGTTTCAGTTGAGTTCCAGTTCTAAGCCCTGTTTGCTGAATTGCATTGAATTTCTTTGCAATTAAATTCCACGTTTCTTTTTTGTCCTTCGCATGTTTATCGTCTGTTTTTTTTATTTTCAATAATATGCAAGTATTCTTCTATTTTATCTAATAAAGTATATTTTTCGGTTTCTGTGTAATTTTTACCTCTTTCTCGGTTTTTATTTATAACCTTAAATATAGTTAAAGTGACAGCTGACTGCTGGCAATAATATATGAGGAGTTAGCAACCACTACAAAAGCCAGCAACACACAAGAAAAATAAATAATAGAATAGTTAAATCTTCAGTTAGTTAATTAATACATAAATTAGTTTTATAATACTCAATTTATATTTAACAATCAATTAAATTTACTTATAACGTAGTTAACTGAAGATTAGTTTCACGTTTATAAGACCGGGCCTTAATAAATTTATTTTTTCTTGTTTAATTACGTTGGCTATTTCTAACTGCATTCTAATTTTCTTTATTTCTTCCAATTTTTCTCTTTCTAAATTCAATGCTTCTCTTCTAAAAGCATTTAAATTTTTCTTTTTTCGTTTCAATGTTTGGGATCGGGAGTCGTTACAGGAGGTGGAGGATGGATTAGGTTCGGTTGTGGCGTTGATTGTATTTGGTTCTAAGATCTAGAGCAAAGAATTATTAGATTACATAGCGAATATTTCCAAACACATATTACCGGTAAATTTGTACTATTTTTCTCTATACTTGAAATTAAATGAACAGGATTAATTGTTCTGTCTTCCAAAAACAGTTCCTTAAATAAAGAAAAATATTTCCATGACACAGCTTCTTTTCCGGTACTTTTTTATTATTTTTAATATTTTTATAAGTGCCCTTTAAGTTTCTCATTTTTTTTTGTCTAAACTTTCTGCGGTACAAATATATCCCGCTTCTCTCATTTTCATTTTTATTTCTTCCCAAATACATTTTTTTTTTTGGGTCGCGAAATCTATTTATATTTCGATGATATAAATTAATGAGCAATTTGGTATTTGAATCATCCCACTGAAATTCTGAAAAAAATGCGGATTTTGGAAAGACTCAGGATTAAGGTTAAGATTTTACATTTTAAGTTGTGTTTACAAAAGTTTTTGGAAAGTAGCAACAATTCTACCCTTATTTAAGAAAGGTGATCGCACGATCTGCGAGAATTACAGAGGAATAGCTCTTTTAGATACTGCGTACAAAATCTTCGCAATCTGTGTTAGAGACAGAGTATAAAAAACAGTGGAAGATCAGCTAGGGGAGTATCAAGCGGGATTCAGGAAAAATAGATCCACAATAGATCAAATATTTTCACTGAAACAAACGATGCAAGATAGTTATGAACATAAGTTGCCAATGCAAATTTTATTTGTGGATTTTAAAGAGGCTTATGACACCATCAGACAAGTCAAATTGTGGGAGATAATGAGAGAATTTCAAGTACCCGAAAAATTAATCCGGCTGATACAAATAACCCAAAAAGACAGCAAAGGGAAAGTAACAGTGGATGGAGATGTATCTAACAGCTTCTCCATAAAAAGGGGCTTGACGCAAGGAGATCCGATGTCACCGATGCTGTTTAATCTAGTCTTGGAATGGGTAATAAGAAAAGCGAATATACATACTAAAGGGAATCTGTATGGAAAAAAACACCAAATATTAGCGTATGCAGATGATATCGCTATCATGACCAGGACGAAAGAAGAATTGAAGATGATGTTCAGAAGAATAGAAGAAGCAGCATCGGAAGCGGGTTTAAGAATAAATGAAGAGAAAACAAAATTAATGTGTATAGAAACAGAACATGTACAACCGAGAGAACTAACAATAATTAACAATGTAGATGGAAAAACTTACAAGTTTGAAGAGGTGAATAGTTTCGTGTATTTGGGGGTAGTGCTGACAAATAACTGTGACGAAAGTGCGGAAATAAATGCTAGAGTTACAAAGGGAAGTAAGTGTGTGGGGGCATTACATGGGCTGTTAAAATCGAAAAGTATATCGTGGGCATCAAAACTGAGTATTTATAAAACAGTGATAAGACCTAAAGTCTTATATGGGTGTGAGCTATGGATTCTAAAAGAGAGTGATAGGCTAAAACTAGAAGTGTGGGAAAGAAAGGTGTTAAGAAAATTTTTTGGAGGAGTTCGGGAAGGAGACGTAATAAGACAAAGGACTAATGCGGAAGTGATGTGTTTATATAGGGATTTTTCTATAATAGGAACGATTAAAGCGCAAAGACTACGGTGGCTGGGTCACATAGCGAGACTAACAGAAGACAGAAACGTAAAAAAAGTGTTTAAAGGAAGGACTGGTATCAAAAAGGGAGTAGGGCGGCCAAGGGAGAAGTGGTGGGACTCTGTGCGTAAAGACTTAAATAAATTAAAGATAAGAAACTGGGAAGTGCAAGCTGCAAACAGATTAGAATGGCGAAATATATGTAACAAAGCCTTGGACCTTTAAGGTCTGCAGAGCTGTATTATTATTATTATAAGTGCCCTTTAAGTTTCTCATTTTTTTTGTCTAAACTTTCTGCGGTACAAATATATCCCGCTTCTCTCATTTTCATTTTTATTTCTTCCCAAATACATTTTTTTTTTTTTGGTCGCGAAATCTATTTATATTTCGATGATATAAATTAATGAGCAGTTTGGTATTTGAATCATCCCACTGAAATTCTAAAAAAAATGCGGATTTTGGAAAGACTCAGGATTAAGGTTAAGATTTTACATTTTAAGTTGTGAATAAGATGTTTACAAAAGTTTAAATTTAAAGGAGACTGTTGTTTATGTTAAAGAATACGAAATTTCAAAGTTTACAAACACAGACTAAGTTATTTTGTTTGAAAAACTGTCAGATATTGATAATGAAACTATGAACTTCAATAAAGAAATGAATGATCGGGCAATAGGATACATCGTAAACAATCCAACGTGTTTCAAATATAATTATCCAAGCTTTTATGTTAGAATTTGAGAAATCGTGTTATTTATAAAAAGTTGATCATTTTATGCTATTTATTTGTAACGAAAGCATTTTACTCATCATAATCTAAAATCTAAATGTACAGAAATTTTATAAGTACACATACCTGCCGCAGTTCCTGATGGGTCTATTTTGTCTGATGAATTCCTTTGTGCTAAAGTAAAAAAAAATCAAATATTTTAATACATATGTACAGGACAAATTCAATTTACTTACTTTCAGAATGGCCCAACACCCTTCTAAAAAAATTTCCCGCGTATTCCGTATCTAAGAATAAATAAAATTGTATAATTTTATTGGCAAATATAAATATGAACATTATACCTGTTACCAAACGATTGTGACTTGCTTCTGTATCAGAAACTCGTACAATATTGTTTTCAAAAGTGTACTCCACTTCATACACGTTTGCATTCGCTATTTTGACGACACAATGACAATACTACACAAGGATAGGTATAGGCTGCGTAAAGAAATCGTGGTTAGTTTACGCTACTAGCGCTGTGGCAGCCGCTGTAAGAAATCGTAGCATCCCATTCAATATAAAACCACTCAATATAAAAGCCTGGGCCGTTCGGTGTAATCCCATTCAATATAAAAATACCGCCACTTTAGTTCCGTTCGCCATAAATGTACACAACATAAACTTGGTCCATTCAATATAATTCTATTCAATATAAAAATACCCCCACCATGTAGTTCATTTGATATTAAAAGTTCCCGTAGGCCTTGGTCTGTTTCCCGCCAGTTTATTTCAAATGAAATGGCTTTGATGTACATTGGACCAAATAAATAGTGTAAATAATTAGACATGAAAATGTGAAATTACAATTTAATAAACAACAATGTCTATATAATTATAATTTTTTGCTTATTTTGTGTTATATTGTCATAATATTGAGCGCATCTCCTTCTATTGTTCTTAACTAAGTAAAATGAATACAAATGAAACATCACGTTTGCTTATTCACAGTAGAAAATTTAATATTATTAATAGTCAAAATTATTTTGCTCTTTTAAGGCTCATTCACAAATGAACATTTGGTTTGGGTTTATGGTTTTTGTTTAAGTTTAAGAGACCTTGTTTCCATTAAACAAATGACACCATTCACACTTCATAGTTTTAGTTTACGCCAGTCAAAACTTAAAGCTAAACATTGTAATCTTCTTTATTTTGGTTTAATGTTTACGTGACGTCACAAACATAACCAATGAACATCGTTCTAAAACGATGTAAAAGATATATCTGCCTCTGTCTACCAACAAAATGTCTGAAAGGTTCCATTTATAGGTTATTGATATAATATAAATAAAAATATGAATAATAGGAAAAAAGTAATTGTAGGTACTTTACTCCTATATTATTTAATAAGAATGAAAAAAAAATAAAAGGAGGTGGTGGGTTCGACCACTGAATCAGATGAGGGAAGAACAGGGTGATTGGCAAAATCTAATTCAAAAAATGAGATTCTGGGACAGTGACATGTTTTTTTCATATACTCGGCTAAGTATTGTACAATTTGATTTATTATTATCCCTAGTAGGGTTAATAAAAAGAATCAGTTACGAAGGCCGCCAATCAATGAAGGAGCCAGATTGATGATAACTTTGAGGTATGTATTAATATTTATTTTTATTTTATTATGCTCAAGTCTTTCTGTTTTACGAGTTTAGACATCTAGCCACAGGCGACTCTGTTCCATCATTGGCTTTCGCTTACCGTATCGGCAAATCAACAATATGTAACATTTTGCATGAGACTTGTCTGGTAATATGGAATGCCTTGTCACCTAAATATTTGGCATTTCCTACACAACAAAAATGGATTGAAATAGCAAATGAATTTGAAAATAAATGGAACTTGCCCAACTGTATCGGGGCTCTAAATGGTAAACATGTCGAATTTAGAGCACCGTCTCATTCTGGTACACAATTTTATACTTACAAACATAACTTTAGTATTGTCCTTTTTGCGCTCTGCGATGCTAACTATTATTTTACCTACGTCGATATTGGAGCATATGGTTCAAGTAGTGATGGAGGCATTCTGAGGGAGTCTAGTCTAGGTAAATTATTTTTTTTTAATAGACTAGATGTCCCTGAACCAAAGAAATTACCTGGAACGAAAAATAAATATCCATACTTCATAGTAGGGGATGAAGCATTTCCGCTCCACGAAAATCTTATGCGACCATATGGTGGTAAACATTTGTCAAAAGAGCAACAAGTTTATAACTATAGAACTTTCCCGAGCAAGGAGGTGCATTGAGAATACTTTTGGTGTAATGGCAGCACGATTTCAAATATTTCATTGAGTAATAAATGCGCAACGAGAAAATTTAGATTTAATAATAAAATCGTGTGTATGCCTACATAACTTTATAAAATCTTCTGAAAGTCAAACGCCTGTTGCAAACAGAAGATATTTTACAAATACTTGTATTGACCGAACTGATGCTTTTGGTAATGTTATACCAGGAGATTGGAGATTGACAAATAACAGCAAATTTAAAAATGTGACCTTAAGAAGGCGTATAGGTAGCCGAAACTCAGCTCAGGAAGTTGTAAACCTAAGAATTATTTATAAAGAGTATGTAAATACTATCGGTGCAGTACCCTTGATTTCATAATATGAACTTTACTTATTAACATGAATCCGTTATCTTTTCTAGTTAAGCATCGATTATTTAACATATATTTTTATAATAAAAAGTCATTATGAATAATTTTATACTTTATTGTCTTCAAAACAAAATACTGTATTATTATAAAAAAATAAATGTGCATTCTGCACAAGTAACAAAAATCCTCATTGTTTTAAATTAAACGTGTATTCACATCAGGACAGTAATATTACACTTATCAGTTCTAATCTGGGAGGAATCGGCGCATGAACATCAAAAACTATTCGCAAGCAATATTTTTGTCAGAATCTTTTAAAAATATCCCAAATAATATATAAATGCAGTTTGCCATTGGGCAAAGTGGTCCTATTTTGTTTAAACCGCATTGCCCCATGGTAAACTGCATTTATATAATATTTGGCTTATTTTCAAAGGATTTTGATAAAAAAATTCCTTCCGAATAGTTTTCGGCACTCATGCGCCGATTCCTCCTGGACTATTTAGATAACTGAACATAAACAAATTTTTAAATTATCTTTCTTAGTTTTTCATGAATTATGTTGTTAATTTGGAAAATTACATCATTGGCGTCATGTATGGGAAGTCTATTGATTTGAATTTCTAAAGTTTTACAAAAATATTGAATTTTTGGCCGTATATTAGTCTTATCTAAAACTTCTAAAATTTTAGGTTTCGTATTATCGGCTATTTTTCTCTTTTTCCTTTCATTCAACTTGAGTATTGGCTGAGTGGGTTCGTATTCTATCTCATTGAAATTTTCTTTGTGGGGAATCTTGAGTAATGACTGATACGGGGATGAGTGGGTTCGGATTCTATCCCAAATACATTTTCTTTCTCTGGATGCGGAATGTTAAGTAATGATTAAGACGGGGGTTGAGTTTCTACTTCCAAAGAATATTCTAAATCCAGATCGGGAGTTCTCATACTGTCTCTGTAAACTATATTATCTATTACTAGAGGCTGTACCGGTGGTTCTGACAAAAGTAAATTTGAATGAGATCTATAAACAATTTAATTTGTAATTTTTCAAATTTAAATAATTCTGTGCACAGGATGTTTGACGAAAGTCCGGCATCAGACATACTTTTTAATCTCTCATAATAAAAAAGTATTCCATATGACTTTTCGTCAAAAAACTACATATAGGTAAACTTACTGTCTAAATTCCTATACATTCATCTAAAAATGTCATTGGGTCCTACAAATGCCATTTTGTATGAGATGATAGAGCAGATCCACTCTTTTTTGTCAGAATATGTTTTTCTTTAACATATCTTTAACGCAATAGAACAATTTTTTTTGTTCTTCTTCATCTAAAATGAAACTACGTGTGACATATCTATTTCTTCCCACGAAATAAAACTCACCTGTAATTTTGAAAACATTTCCTATCATTTTCCATGCATTTTGTTTTAATTTTTCATTCTTATAATCTTGGTGCTTTTTGTTATACAGAAAAGGATAAGCCTGAACTTTGCCAATAAAAATATCTTCAGCGTTCATCTATAATTTTGTAGAAATATTTATAATGACACACATTTTAATACACAGAAACATAAGGATTGTTTGTAGCTAATAAGGTACTTCTAGTGAACATATGTGCACTAACTTCGGCACGTGCGAAACTATCACGTATTAAACTATATATGTATTATACAAAATGTTGTAAGTTTACCTCAATATGTCGATTGGTCTCTTGTAAGATTTAAGTAAATTAAAAAAAAATAATTGACAGTTTTTGGCATACTCAACCAATCAAACAGCGCAGTACATTACCAATCTATTCGTCAATACTTAAAATATTTCACAGATGTCACCACATACTAAACGAAATAAAACTTTCGTTTGTGAATGCCTGTGTAAACTTAAACCTAAATTGTAATGTTAATTTAAAGCTAATTTTCATTTGTGAATGTACCTTTAATGTTACAATTTTTCTGCTTTTGTCTCCATCACCTTCAATTTTTAAAAACAAAATAAAATCAATACGCCTACTTCACTTAGTCATCTTAATGTAAGATATCAGTCTAAAAGTGCACAGAGACGGTTCCAGTGAGTAAGAGAAGCCACAGCGATGGTATCAGCCTGAAAGGCCTTCCGCAGCGGATTAGTAGGGTACACTATAGCTCATCCAAAATAGAAAAGGACCTGTCAATCATTCTCGCGCATATAATGCAACAAACAAGTTGAAGGAGACGGCAACATAAATATAGTTTTTTTCTAATGGTGTTCAATGTGCCGCACAGTACATACTATACGCATCGTAGACCCATGCCTGGCCTACCAGTTGCCCTGTGCAGTACTGGGTTATAGTAGCTATACCTACACCATATAAACGAAGTTCAAAACTGCACTGATCCAAAAAGTTGGTAAACCATAAATGGGAAAGCAATCTACCAGTGGCGTGGGTTTATTTTAATACAAACGGAATTTTTGTAAATAGTTATATTTTAAAACAAAAATATTTATGAACATCATCAACGTCTTCTCGGATACCGTCTGACTGTGCATTGATATACAAATTAACAGTATATATACTATTTTTCTAATTAAGTAGAGAAGAATGGTTTATATCGGTTTGGTCATTATCAATATTTTTCTTTGAAATAACAGCTTCTTTAATCTCTAGATTAAAATGTAGACATGAATGGATTACATCGGTTTGGTCATTGTCTATATTTTTCTTTGAAATAACAGTTTCATTAATCTCTAGATTTTTAAGCCAAATTATTGTTAATCCTTTTTCTGCTACATACAAGATTACCAATCACCCTTTCCATAAATGATTATTACCTGGTAATATAATCGTCGGCAAATTCTGTGCTGTTTTCTGTTTATTGCAGTTATATGTTCTTTAAATCTTAATTTCGAATTTCCTAAATATTATATAATAATTTCCTAATAGAGTTTCCCCATATGAACTACAAACTAAGTACGCCACTGGTAAAAAACGCAATGGGGGGTACCTTCTTCCATTGGCTGCTCAAAATATGAACGAAAATTCGACTTTCGCGCAGGTTCATTTCTATTTTGGACGAGCTATAGGTCATCCTAATGTCAGATATCGGTCTAGAAATAGTGTAGAGACGGTTTCAGTATGTAGGAGAATCCACTGCGATGGTATAGGCCTGGAAGCCCTCCGCAGCGGATTAGTAGAATGCACTAGGTCATCCTAATGTCATATATCGGTCTAGAAATAGAGTAGAGACGGTTCCAGTAGGTAGGAGAATCTAGTGCGATGATATAGGCCTGAAAGCCCTACACAGCGGATTAGTAGGGTGCACTAGGTCATCCTATTGTCAGATATGGGTCTAGAAATAGTATAGAGACGGTTCCAGTAGGTAGGAGAATCCACTGCGATGGTATCGGCCTGAAAGCCTTCCGCAGCGGATTAGTAGGGTGCACTAGGTCATCCTAATGTCAGATATTGGTCTAGAAATAGTGTAGAGACGGTTCCAGTAGGTAGGAGAATCCACAGCGATGGTATAAGCCTGAAAGCCCTCCGCAGCGGATTAGTAGGGTGTACTAGGTCATCCTAATGTCAGATATCGGTCTAGAAATAGTGTAGAGATGGTTCTAGTAAGTAGGAGAATACACTGCGATGGTATAGGCCTGAAAGCCCTCCGCAGCGGATTAGTAGGGTGCACTAGGTCATCCTAATATCAGGTATCAGTCTAAAAGTGTGCAGAGTAGGAAAATGCACTACATTGGTAGACATTGGCTTAAAACCCTAGTAGGGGATTCATAAGGTGCACTACGTTATCGAAAATGAGCAATATATTGTTTCCCGAATTATGCGAATCCAACTTAAGCTATTTTCGTAGGACTTACCTATCAAGTAACTTCGAGGTATTACTATACTCAGAAAATGGGTCTAGTGATTTATCGCACATCAAATTAGCTAATGAGAAATACCGTTGGCCAGAAATTTTCCAACCTCCCCTCGTAATATAATTAATACAACAACATTTTAATCAGAGCATTTCAGTGTGTGAAACGTGTCAATAATATATTGTTGAGTTTTACAATTACATTGTCACGTTAAATTTAAGTTTTTCGTTGCGCCAATGAATCGTACACCAATCTATCACCCTTGAAATGTAGGTAGCCGTACATTAGAGTTTAGATCCCATACCTGTTTGATAGCTAGCGCTAGGGTTGTTAGCAGTGCAGAAGCACGTTGGTTGTTTTTCGCGCTCTTTTCGCACGTGCGTTGGTATACGGGAGGTTGGAGTTGATTTTTATATCGTTGCGGAAGATTAAAATGTTCGATTTTTCGTTATTTGAAAGATTTTTCGTTATTACAAACGCTTAAAGCGGAGATACCTTTCTGCCAACGTCCCAATAATTGGATCAAACGCATTTTGCGGATTTGGAGAAAAATCAAACACCTTTGCAATATCGAAAAGAGGGTCGAAACTTTACGTAAGCTATTTTACATAGTTATCTTTTCTAAATTAATTTATATCTTCGTATTTCAGCCTCTTTTGTTGACTTTAAGTGTTACTATTTTGTTTTACACCGTCTCAATATCAGAAAGAGGGTCTATAGTTGACGTAAGCAAATTTACATAATTATTTTGCTCTAAATTAATTTATATTTTCGAATTTCAGCCTCTTTTTTTCCATCCCTTTTCTTTTTTTTTGTCTTCATTCCTGTTTTGAACTTCTCATCGTATAACATTTTACGTTATCTTTCGTCGCTTATTGGGGATATTCTACGTCGTCCTTGCCTCCCGGCGGTGTCTATATTGGACGCCTATTAACCCTAAGGATCTGGGGATACTATACGTGCTATCTTGGGAGCCTATACAAAGGATTGTGGAACGGAGAAGCTTGCGGAGCCGCCAAGGAGAGAAGTTCCAAACCGCAAGTTAATTTATTTATTTTCTCTTACGAGACATTGTTAATCTTGCCATTGATATTTATGAATTGTATCGACGTAATGTATCTCACTAATATTTTTGTATGTGTTGTACGGAGTGTACTAATTACTGTATCGCGCCTTCGATGCGATTGGTTTTCTTTTTTATTGTTCATATTTTGGTTTACGTACGGGTAGGCTATTTGCGGAAATTCGCTTCGTCACTCGGTCTATCCCGTTCATTATTTTTATATCATTACCATAAACCAGGCTACTTGTGCCAACAACATATCGAAGCCGCGTAAACTATATTTTACCCTCTGTAAAATTACTTTAAATTAATTTTCAATATACGGCAACTTTTGTTGTAATAATTTAAATATTGTGTGTTACTTCAATTTCCCTCAACGCTCAGGGTTCGCATTTAACCTGATGCGTTTATCTCTCTTCTTTAAATGCGTGGCGCCCCAAATATCACTTGTTATAAAAGAAGCCGACCCAACCCTTTCTCCACTGTTTAAAGGCTGGCGGCCTGTACCTTCCAACCTAGGACAGTAATACCTCCCTGGTTAAACCCTAGCGGGAGTTACTTTGCGGCGTAACAACATGTCGTATCGTACTTGTTCTGAGTTGGCAGTCAATAATTTTGAATTATTTTTTTGTAGTAATTTTACAAATAGTATTGAGTATTTCAGATATTAATCAAATATCTTGGTGTTTATAATTTTTCTTTTACTGTTTTCTATTTGTTTCACATTCTTACCTGTTTTATTTTTATGTGGTTTTTGAAATTTTTTTTAGCATTTATTTGTGTTTACTATTATTTTTCACTATTTTATTTTTTTAACATTGTGGTGGAAACGTTGTGTGTTTTTGTTGTATTTTTGTTGATTTTGATACCGTTAGTATTTACTTTCGATTTTTTGGTTTTTATTTGTCCTTCAAAATGGAACGTGTTGATGGATGTAGAGCCAATTCAAGTTTATTTATTTTTAATGGAAATAGATATCGTGAAGGTACAACGTATTTTATTTGCGTTACCATCGGGACTGCCAGGGACGTGCAATCATGCGTAACGGAGTACCTGATGTTACTCAGGAGCACAACCACGAGGTTGATCTTGCAGAAATTGAGCTATTTCGTTTCAAGACTATGTTACGCACTCCTGCTCGGCTGAAGAACATTTCGTTCAACACAATCTTTCGGGAAGAAGAGCGGCGATACCCCGACGGAGCTAGGCTTCTAGGTGAATTAAATAGTTTTAAATCCACAATGGCTCGATGTCGCCTAGAAGGAACTCCACGCATGCCAGCAAACATAAGACAATACTCTGAGACCATTAACCAACCTCAGTAAGCATGTTTATATTTTATATTTAGCACTTTTATAAACAAAATATCTATGCCCCCTGCTTTTCTACCATTTATATTTTACATACAGTGTATTTTGATTTTATGCGTTTAATTTACTAGAAAAAGTATCCAAAATGAGGTGTATTAAAATTCATTCGTTTCATTTTGCAATAAATCAAAATTCTGTCATTTGTGATTGTATTTTTGTGTAAGAAATAACTGCGAAAATTATTTGCAAGGTACCATATTTATTAATAATTGTAATATTAGCAACTGTACTTTAAATTTTAATAGCAATAAATTAATTTATAAATAATTTCTGTGCACTTAACGTTTAGCGAACAGTATGTAATAATACAGTCTTTTTAGAGTAGCGACCAGCAAAAGCAACCTATACTATCTTGGAAACCCAATAAATAAATCTTTGTTATGCTCGATCGTAAAAAAAATTTTTAGTATTTATATTTGTGGTAGATTGTATCAACTTTACGGCTTTGATTTAAGTCCTACAGAAAACGCTTTCTTCAGAGGACATATTATTGCGTAAGATGGTAGTGCGGCTGCCCTTTTTATATCTGAAGAAATACTTCAGCATGCCAGGTAGTCTATTCATATAAGGCTACATATGAATGCTACATTTAAAGTAGTGCCCAGACCTGTTGGGGTAATACAATTATTTAGTGTCCATATTGTATATGATGACATGGTTATATATAATTAAATTGTCAAACTTTCCCGTTTTTTTTTTACGAAAATTTATATTTTTTTAAGACTTTCCCACTACTCTATTCTTTAATGGAAAGAAAATCACGAGCGGCATATGTAGCTATATTGGTTGAACTTCGGCGGGTATTGGGAAATACCATTGTCGCAAACTTAATGGCTGATTATGAATCAGCCATGAGAATGGCTGTAGTCCAGATATTCCCTGGAACCTCTTTTAAAGGCTGTTGGTTCCATTTTGCTCGGGCTGTTTTTAAAAAGTCCAAAGAACTTGTATTGCAGCGACCTGGATTAGGACAACAAAGTAGAAGAATTGTCCGTGTAGCGATGGCATTGCCTCTGCTTCCGCAAAATATGTTAATAGACGGAGTTAATGTAGTGGAAGCACTGGAAGTCCGAGCTAACATAAATGTGGCTCTATTTGTATTATATTTGTGGCGTCAGTGGTTGCCACTACAATTTAGTGCGCGCGGGGACTATCACCGTACAAACAATTGGGTAGAAGATTTCCATCGCCAATTGTATAGGTAATTTGGATGTACTTATTATATACTATTGATATTTTTACAATTGCTTCAATTATAATTTAGACTTATGGACCGGCCGCACTCAAATATTTGGGTATTTACTGAAAAACTGAAGCAAATGGAACATGCAAAATCCACTGATTTGCAAAAGCTTCTGAATGGTGCAATGATGGCAAATAGAAGACATCAGCAGTACCGTTTATTAGATTCCCGTATACGACAAGGGGAAACGAGATTGGCCGCAGATGGAAATGTGGAACGGTTTCTTTTATACACTAGTTTTGGTCTTACACGTCTAGAAAGGATTATGAACAGAAAATTCCATTAAGTACATATTTTTATGCGAACACTGTGGTATTGCTGATAATGTTAAAAAAATCTATAGACGCTCTTCCTGCTGCTGTTGTCCATCCTCCTGCAGTCCCCGCTCTAGCTGAAGCCGCCGGTCCTGCTGCAGTCCCCGCTCCAGTTGCAGTCCCCGTTTTAGCTGCAGTCCCCGCTCCAGTTGCAGTCCCCGTTTTAGCTGCAGTGCCCGCTCCAGCTGCAATCCGCGCTCCAGCTGCAGTCTCCGCTCCAGCTGCAGTCCCCGCTCCAGCTGCAGTCCCCGCTTCATCTGCAGTCCCTGCTCCAGCTGCAGTCCCCGCTCTAGCTGCAGTACCCGCTCCAGCTGCAGTCCCCGCTCTAGCTGCAGTTGCCGCTGCCGCTGTAATCGCCGCTCCCCCTCCAGTTACTGTTCCACTTGTTGCCGCCAATTTGCCAGACTTACCTCCTCAGATACCGTATTGTTTAGTCTGTTTGACTAACGAACGGTCGTATCTGTTGGTTGATTGCCGGCATTTATGTATGTGTGCAGATTGTGTAACACATTTTAGAGTACGGTTGTTTCACGGAGATGATAGCCCCGACACAAGGTGTCCGATTTGCAGGACACCGATATTATCTGAGCCGCTTCGGGTCATAATTTAATTCTGGGTATTTATTATTCGGTGTTTACATTTTTTCTTTTAATGTTTTATATTTCTTTCCACATTCTCATTTTCTTTTTATTTAGTTCTGAAATCCTTTGGGTTTTCAGCTTTATTTGCAGTCAATATCATTTTCACTATTATATTTTGCTTGTATTTTACGTTTTTTCTGTATTTTTGTTTACATCTAGTTTTAAACTATTTTGGTGGTTCTGACACCATTAGCATTATTATTATTTTTTAATTTTTATATACCCTACAACATGAATACATTTATGTATTTCTTCATATTAAATTTTAGAAGTTTGATCGCTAATTAATAACTTAATAAGGTCGGCAGAAAATAATAATTTATTAATTCACGTACTTCAGTATTTTATTTCAGAACTAGTGTTTGTTTCAATTCTTGGGAATCTCTTATATATATTTTTTATTCGTAATATCGAATAATTCAGATGATACAATTAGCCAGGATCTAACTTTATCCTCTTAACTAAGAAATTTTTCATGGTTATATAAATATTAGTGCTTTAATCAATTTTACACTTCACCTAAATAAATAAAACGTTACAATTGTGTCACGTACGAGGGTTAAAAAAACTGTGAAGTGTAAATTAAAATAAATAAAATGGCTACTAAACAAGTAAAATTAATTGAATTAAAAGTGGCCGATCTCAATAGGGAGCTGGAAGAAGGAGAGTTGGAGACATCGGGAACCAAGTCTGTTCTACAACATCGTCTACGGCAAGCTCTAATAGAAGCTGGTAAAAATCCTGATGACTTTTTATTTGAAATTGATGATTCTGGTAAAATTCTTAAAGAAAATTCTAGAACTTTAGAACAAATTAAAAAGTTCTAGAACATTAGAACAAAAATTGGAGGAGACTTCTAGAACTTTCGAACAGAAACTAGAACAAAAATTAGAGGAAAGTTCTAGAAAATCTGAAGAAACTTCTAGAACATTAGAACAAAAATCAGAGGAAAATTCTAGAAAATCCGAAGAAAATTCTAGAGCATTAAAAGCAGAACTGATAGAATATTTAGAACAAAAATTAAATGAAAATTCTGGAACTTTAAAAGAAGAATTAATAGAAAATTCTAGAATATGGGAAACTGAAAGAAAGTTCTAGAAATTTAGAAGATAAATCGGAAAATTTGAAAGATGAATACTATATGAGGATTGCAGAATTACAGAAAAATGTCTCAAAAATTACGTCACCCGCGGTTTCAAATTCTGATATAGCTAATACGGATAAAATTCAGGAAAAGAAGCCAGAAAAAGAAAATAGTTCTAGATTGCATATAAAAACACCAGAATTTGACGGCAAGACATCGTGGCCAAATTATATAAAACTATTTGAAGCCGCTGCCAAAGCAAATGGCTGGACTTCCAAGGAGAAGGCTACAGCGCTAACAGTTTCACTGCGTGGAGAAGCCATTGATATCCTACAGACGCTAAAAGAGGATGAGCAGGAAGACTACGAACAACTTGTTAAGCGATTGGATTTGCGATATGGCAATGTGCATCTGGAGCAGGTTTACCAGACGCAACTGAGGAACCGATATTAGAGTTCAAAAGAGAACCTTCAATAATTTGAAGTGGATATAGCACGTTTGGTTCATCTCGCACATCCCACAGCTCCTGACAATGTTTTGGAATGTCTGGCCACTCAGTCATTTATCTATGGGGTCCGTGACAATAAAACTCAACAAGCACTGCGATTGGCTCGACCAAAGACTCTGGTTGACGCACTTTCATATGCTTTAGATCATAAAGCAGCTAAACAAACTTCACGTAACCAATCGCGAGTGCGTAATATCGATGCTGAGACGATTGAAGACACTGAGGATCTAGATGACAAGACAAGACGAATTACGTCGGAAATTCATGCCGCTGGAAGAAAGAAACTCCGCTGTTGGAACTGCGGTGAATTAGGTCACCCGCAAAGGCTCTGCAGAAAACAACAGAAAGCAGAACCAATAAAGGATGAAAAGGAGTCGAGAAACTAAGTCGGATTGATGCGAAGGGGCAATCGTCGACCCGTAATCCAGTAGCCCCAGAATCCATTAGTTATGTCGCATTCCTACATCATCAAGCTAATAGCATCTATGTAGACGGTTCTATCGACAGAAGGCCGCTTAAAATGTTGCTGGATACGGGTGCGACAAAAACAATAATCAGGCCCGATTTAGCAAGAAAACTGTGCAGAAAACATCTACTTCCAACAATGTGGCAAATACGCACAGCCATAGGAGAACAAGCTTCCGCCTCTGGAGAAATAGATTTGAGCATCGCTGTTGGAAAAACGTCCATTAAACATCGTGTGCTGGTAGCTGACGTAGAAGGTGAATTCATTTTCGGCATGGACATAATGAAAAAGCATAAATTTAAACTTGACCTGAAGAATGATGTGATAATAGTCAATGATGAAGAACTAGTATTAAATCCACGAGACGACAATGCCATGCGAGTATGCTACCCGCTACCCCGAACAGGCGATACACTGGACACATTGGCAGGATCAAAGATCTTCTCTACTCTAAAGAGGGGATACTGGCAAGTGGATTTAGATCCAAAAGACAAAGAAAAGACAGCCTTTACCATCGGTACCGGTCTGTGGCAATTTACTGTTATGCCATTTAGGCTCTGCAATGCCCCAGCAACGTTTGAACGACTTATGGAAACCGCGTTGGCTGGACTGTCATGGAAAACATGTTTGGTTTACCTCGACGATATTATTGTGGTAGGAAAAACGTTCGAGGACCACATGAAGAACTTAGAAGAGGTTCTCCAAAGATTGAGGAAGGCTAACCTGGAACTCAGTCCAAAGAACTGTCACTTATTTCAAAAAGAAGTTCATTATCTTGGACACGTATTTTCTGGTAAGGGTATTGCAGTTGACCCGGAGAAAATAAGGGCTGTGAGTGACTGGCCAGTACCGAGAGATAAACACGAAGTGAGAAGTTTCCTTGGTTTCTGTACATATTACCGACGTTATGTACCTGGATTTGCCAACATAGCGAAGCCATTGACAAAGCTTACTGAAGAAGGTAGAAGATTTATCTGGGAGATGGACTGTCTCAAATGGCTGCTACAATTTAAGAATCCTGAAGGTCAGGCAGGTAGATGGATTGAAAGATAACAAGAATATAACTTTGTTATCGAGCATCGGGCAGGTACAAGCCATCGTAATGCTGATGCATTATCAAGACCTTGCCAAGACGAATGCAAGCATTGCGGTCATCTAGAAGAAAAACTCTCCATCGTCAAAAGGACAACAGTAGTAGACGAGGGATGGCAACCTGAAGACTTACGGAAGGACCAAGAGAATGATCCGGACTTAAAAATCATACTGGATTGGAAGCATGGCGATAGCAGACCACTCTGGGAAGATGATGCACGACACTCACAAGGTGTAAAATCGTATTGGGCGCAGTGGGATTCTATTGTGGTTGATACCGAACTATTGTGGTTGAAGAGGGCCTCCTGAAACGTATCATAGAGAATACTAAAGGTAATGAGAGTAGGACCCAGTTGATAATTCCTAGGAAAAGAGTACCGGAAGTATTGGAAGAGATCCACGACGGATCTAGTGGAGGACATTTTGGAATGAATAAAACCCTCGAGAAAGTGCGCCAACGATTTTACTGGGTAAATAGCAAAGAAGATGTTAAAGAGTGGTGCAAGAAATGTGTCGTCTGCGCGGGAAATAACGGGACACATAGGAAAAGAAGAGCTCCTATGCGCCAATATAAAGTTGGAAGTCCCTTTGAACGCATTGCGATTGACGTGGCCGGACCATTCCCAGGACCTGACGAGGGAAATAAATACATAGTGGTAGTAATGGACTACTTCACTAAGTGGGTTGAAGCCTACCCATTACCGAACCAGGAAGCCATTACGGTCGCTGAAGTTTTGGTAAAAGAATGCATCCGCCGATTTGGAGTACCGCGAGAGATACATTCCGATTAAGGAAGGAATTTCGAGTCTGCTCTGTTCCAAAATATCTGTAAGATATTAGGAATAAAGAAAACCAGAACTACTGCATTACACCCGCAGTCTGATGGCATGGTCGAACGGATGAATAGAACAATAAATCGGTATTTGTCGAAGGTAGTCTCTAACCATCAACGAGACTGGGGCCGACATCTTCATCTGTTCTTGTTGGCTTACCGTTCATCCGTGCATGAGACAACAGGGCAGACACCAGCTAACATCTCATTCGGGCGGGAGTTGCGCTTACCATGCAAACTGGTATTTGGCAGTAAACCCGGTAAAGATCTAGGCGGGGAGGACTACGTAACGGACTTACGGAGAAGAATGAACGACATCCATGAACAAATCCGTACAAACATTCAAGGTGCCAGCGATCGGATGAAAGACCAGTATGACGTCAAGGCTGAAAAAGTTGGTTATCAACCTGGGAATTTGGTGTGGCTTTACAATCCACAAAGACGTCGTGGCTTATCACCGAAGCTGCAAAAGAATTGGGAAGGTCCCTACGAGATCGTAAAGAGGATAAATGATGTGGTCTACAGGATCAGGAAAACACCTAATGGAAAGCCGAGAGTAGTCCACTTCAATCGGTTAGCCACTTTCACTGGTGATAACTATGATGATCATCCTGGAGCGACAATTCGCCGAGTTGTACTTGAGGAACCAAGATTTGAAGACTTCATGGAAAGCCATTCTACTGGTCATAAGGCACGGTATGGCGTGACACAAGAAGAATAACGAGATCTGTTCACCGTGTCTCCAGAGTATTCCCTCGTTCATTGTGTAGACATTAAAATGTCCGGCGGCATCGCTTCAGTTTTAAAAGAAAATTTGGGCGAGTACAAGAACTGGCCAACCAACGTCCATCCATCGGAAAAACGCTACATCTGAAGGACAATAACGTAGAACACAAGCGGTACATTTACTATCTGGTTACGAAACAATACTCAAATCATAAGCCGTCATACCGCAGTTTATGGGACTCGCTGTGTGACATGAAGAACCATCTGTTGGAGAACGACATCATGAAGCTAGCTGTACTGAAGATAGGCTGTGGACTAGATGGTTTGGATCGAAGGATTATTAGAAGCATGTTAGAAACAATCTTCCGCTTTAACGGAATGGAAATTCTAGTCTGCAGCTTCAACTCTACCGGGCAAGAAAAGCTTAAACGGACCGTCGACTGTTACTTCTTCAAGACTTCCAGATGCAGCAAGGGTGATGCGCGCAGATTTCGTTATAACGAACTGTTCCGGGACGAAACAGTCTTAAGGAGGGGCAATGTAGCGATCCCAGGGTCGCGGCGCGGGCGGCGGCAGATAACGGACAGGTTACAACAAGTCCGTCCGCTCCCCATTGTTCTGATGAGTGCGTAGCATGCCGCCTAATCCTACAATTCCTAAATCCCACAAGACCTATATGTTATGCCGCCTCAATGCCACCAGGCCTAAACAATGGCCGCCGCCCAGTCGCCCAGTTCAATCGTGCTCAGTCCCACAAGGCCTAATAATGTAATTTCACTGTCGCCCTGTCTAGTCGTGCTCAGTGCCACAAGGACTAATGTGGGTTGAAATGGGATAGGACACAATATTAACCCAGGTTTCAAACCAATATTACAGATATATCTACATTTATGTTTTATTGTAGTTTCTGGTAGATCACCAGATGTCTGTACTATATACAGTATAATTACTTAACAACAAATTAAATACATGCAACTTTAAGTAATATTGTTTATCCAGAAGCACGATTATCCAGAAACAATATTATTGCAGCAATTTTTTTATAATTTCAGGTTTATATAACAGCACTTCTGAAATAATGCAATAATAAATTCAAGATCACATAAACAATGGGAGTAATGAAAAATCGTTTGTCTTCTATTAGAAAAATATTTATTTATTTGTAACAGGCAATTGTCTATCCTGAATATATAAAATATTGAATATTTTGTTTTACATTTAGATTTTTAGATTTTAGATTTGAGGTGGAGGGTGGATAAACTCCACGTGCACTGAGGCCTCACATATGGGCCCATTGTACTGCCTCCAGGTGCACAGCTCCCTAGCTATCTTGAAGCCATTCTACGCTACGGAAGAAGGCTAGCAAGTTGGCAGGTGGAGTTGTGCTGAGTGTTGCCTCGGAAGGCCACATATCCCCAAGCATGGAACCTCTTTTTAATGATAAAGTGGGGCATTCCTGAAGAATGTGCTCCACTGTTTCATCATCCATATCACATCCTCTGCAAAGTGAGGTGTTTGAGATTTTTATACGATGCATGTGCTTGTTGAAACGACCATGCCCTGTAAATACTTCAATAAGGAGTTTGAGATTGTTCCTCGAAAGCCTTATTAGGTAATTAGTCAGCTTGAAAGTCGGCTTAAAGATAAAAGATTTCGTCTGTTTGCAGTTAGATCTAGTGTTCCAACTAGCTGAAAATTTGTCGAAAGTAATGGTTCGAATGATGTTATGAAGAGTCGATTTACTTAGCGGCAAGATGGGCTCGGGCCCACAAGGTGGGGTAGATGAGCCTTGCTTTGCTAAATAGTCGGCACGAATGTTACTTTCATTGTCACTATGTCCTTTTACCCATATGAGTTCAAGAGTATTATCTTGGCATACGTTTGACAGGGCGGTGTGACAGAGTTCAGTTGAACCTGAGGTAAATTTAAAACCATTCAGGCTTTGAAGAGCTGCTCTACTGTCAGATGCTATCCTTATATGCTTATTTAGAACGTTGTGTTCTTTAATCAGCAATGCACTATGCAGGATCCCCAGCATTTCTGCTTGGAAGACAGTAGCATATTTGCCTAGTGGAATACTGATGTCCAGGTTCATTTGTTCAGAGAAAATGCCTGAACCTGAGCCTTTCCCATTTTTGGAGCCGTCAGTGGAAATTAGAATGTCAGGATTTGATGATATCTGACAGTCTAGTATAATCCGATAGGGTTTATCAAAGTATAATTTTGGAGCAATGCAGTCAGTGTTCATTTGCAGAAGAGGAGCACTTTGCCTGCAACTTGGTCCTATTTTGGGCCAGTGGCCTAATTGTGAGAGGCGTAGGACTGCTTTCAGCGCGACTTCCTCTATGTGAAGGTTTAGAGGAGGAAGGCATAGAAGGACTTCCATTGCCGCTGTTGGTGTGGTGCGTATTGCACCGGTTATGGCTAGACATGCCAATCTTTGTACATGTTCTAGTTTTGATATTGCTACGGATTGTTTGATTCTGGGCCACCAGACAAGAGCTCCGTAGGTGATCATTGGCCTGATTCTGGATACGTATAACCATAAAGCGAGTTTTGGAGTTAGACCCCAGGTTTTACCTAAGATCCGTCGACACTGCCAGAATACTATGCAGGCTTTTTCAACTTTGTAGTTTAAATGTAGACTCCAGTTAAGTTTGCTGTCAATTATGACAGCCAGATATTTGACGTTACTGGACAAACTTAGAGACTGATTGAATATTTTTGGCATTGTGAGAGTGCCAATTTTCCGCTTTCTTGTGAAAAGAACCATTTCAGTTTTGGCAGGATTTACCGAAAGAGAGTGGTCTTTGCACCAGTTTTCAATGAGTTTAAGAGCAGCGCTTGCTAGATTTGCAAGGATGTTCTCAAATTTCCCGTTTAGCAGGACAGTGATGTCGTCTGAGTTATGAATATCATAATTTGTTATGTGTATCAAATTCTGTTTAGACTTCGCTTTATCATATGGAACCAGACCCCTTCCTGTTATAGAGTATAAATACTCATGTTATTTATTATTCGTGGTCATTCGTCACTCCTCACTCTGTCTTGTATAAGATATAAGTAATTTCATTGTATTAGGCAAAATAAATCTTTTTAAAAACAATAAACCTACGAGTTTTATTATAATTGGCGCAGTCGGTAGGATACGCGAAACGAAGTATTAATCGAAATCACGAGAAAAGTGATTAATTCGTTAAAATTAATCTTCGGTCGTTTCAACGTTAATTCGCGTATCGCCTAAGAAATTACGACGAGTGACCCGGTCGCACAGAGCCACCAACGGTAGAGCCAGTGATCGTCATCTCCAGGACAACCAGTCTATCTTTACGAGCCACCAGCCCGTATCAGTTCATCGAGAACAACATTCCATTTCCCGGACAACCAGGCCGTCACCACGAGCCACCAGTCCGTAGCAGTTCATCGCGAACATCAACCCCCAGGACAACCAGGCCGTCTCTACGAGTCCCCAGTCCCTAGCAGTTCACTGAGAACATCATCTCCCGGTCATCAGGTCATCACCAGGTGCCAATCCAATTTTCTAATGAAAACACTATTCATTATTACTACATGTATTTTATTGTAAGTAAATACTTATTTTATTATATATAATTGTGAATATTCTATCACATTAACAATATGGCAGAAGCAAATACCGCAAATATTAAATTTGCATTAGAAACAGTACCAAACTACGATAGTAACCCAAAAACATTATCACATTTCATAAATTCAGTGGAAATAGTACAAAGATTACTTACCACCTTACAACCACCCTTAACCGACTTTCAAAAAGTCATAACACTGCAATATATTAAAGCCAAAATAACAAACAAAGCAGCTGAAACTTTAAAAAAATGCAACATTCGAAAACTGGAATGCCTTAAAAACACATCTTATTAGTAATTTTGAGGACAAGCAAAATCCCGCTACCATTATTATAGATATCATGAATTTGAAACCTAGTAAAGACATATTCCAATATTTGAAATTAGTGAAACAAAAATTTGAATTATTCAAAGCAAAAGTAGCTCTTTTAGAACTAACACCAGAAAACAAGGCATGTTTAATCCAATTTCAAGAAACTATTATTACAACTCAATTTATTAGTAATTGCCACGATCCTTATCGTAATAATTTGGCTACAAGAAATCCAACAAATTTAATAACGATTGAACAGTTATTAACAAATGATTTCCAGTATTTACGACCAGGAAACAAATTCCAATTTCAACAAAAACCTCCTGTTCAGAATCATAATCAATCAAAAATTAATATCTCTAATAAACCATCCTTCTCACAATTTCCAACTGGCCCTGTAAACTTACACACACAACCCTCAACTTCAAGACCATTTACACCCCGGCAACAAGTTAAAAATGCCCAAGGTATTAAACCAACCCCCATGTTAATACAAACAAGAAATACCTACCAACCAAGACAAAACAATAATTACTTCCAGCCCCAAACTCGTAATTTTTCAAATTACGCTGCAGAAGAATTATTCCAGAATGATGATTGTCAGACAATTTATAACCCAGAAATGGATGAAAATCAAGAATATGACGAAAATGGCCTAGAACAAAACGAATCAGAAAATGAAAATTCTTTTTTAGAAATGAAGAGCCTCGAAATTCAGGAGAAATCCTAAACATAAATTGTAATAGTAAATTACCTTTTCTAAAAGTTAGAGATTATACTATTTTATTAGATACAGGATCTTCTATCAATTAGTGAAAATTATGTTAATAATAATAAGGATAAATTCAAAATTTATAATGAATCCTTTTCTTTTTCGACAGCATTAGGTAAAACAACCGGTAATCAATATATAATACTAAAAATTGAAAATGTTGAAATAAAATGTTTTCTATTTAATTTTCATAAAGAATTTAATATTTTATTAGGAACGCCAGCTCTAAAACAACTAGAAATAAAAATAGACTTTACTAATAATTCCGTTAAAATAAAAAATAAATTATTTAAATTACAATATTTTAATAATAACGAAATAAATATGACCGAGATTAACGAAATAAAAATCATCTAAACCCAGAAGAAAAAACTAAATTATTTAATGTAATAAAAGAATATAATGACTTATTTTTAAAAGATAACCAACCATTGACTCATACTACGACAATAAAACATGAAATAAAAACAACAAACGAAACACCAGTCTATTCCAAATCTTATCGCGAAGAAATAAAGACACAAGTTAACAATCTTTTAAAAGATAATATTATACAAGAAAGTTATTCCCCTTGGAGTTCACCCGTTTGGATGGTCCCCAAAAAAACGGATGCTTCCGGAAAACGAAAATTTAGAATGGTGATAGATTACCGAAAATTGAATTCAAAAACTATTGACGACAAATTTCCAATCCCTAATATTACCGACGTACTGGACAAATTAGGCAGAAACGTTTATTACACGACATTAGACTTACAATCCGGATTTCACCAAATTCAAATGGCAGAGAACAGTATTCAAAAAACAGCTTTTAACACAGATCAAGGACATTACGAATTCACAAGAATGCCCTTTGGACTTAAGAACGCACCAGCTACCTTTCAAAGACTAATAAATTACGTTTTACGTGACTATATAAATAAAATCTGTTTAGTATATTTGGACGACATTATAATTTTAGGAACAAGTTTGCAAGAACATTTAGAAAATATTAGAAAAGTATTTCAAAAATTACGAGAATATAA
This sequence comes from Stenolophus ochropezus, assembly GCA_035578165.1. Taxonomy (NCBI): domain Eukaryota; kingdom Metazoa; phylum Arthropoda; class Insecta; order Coleoptera; family Carabidae; genus Stenolophus; species Stenolophus ochropezus. The sequence continues at coordinate 50,196,703 of JAQOWZ010000003.1, read as the reverse complement.
CTTAAAAATCCAACTAGACAAATCTGAATTTTTACAAAAAGAAGTCGCTTATCTTGGACACATAGTTTCGGAACAAGGAGTAAAACCCAATCCTGACAAAATCAAAGCAGTCAAGGAATACCCAATACCCAAAACTCAAAAAGAAATTAAATCATATTTAGGACTTTTAGGCTATTATAGGAAATTTATACCAAACTTCGCAAAATTAACTAAACCTCTAACCCAATGTCTAAAGAAAAATAGTAAAATTGACATGAAAAATAAAAATTATATAGAAAGTTTTGAGGAAAGTAAAAAATTATTAATAAATTCACCCATTTTACAATACCCGGACTTTACAAAAACTTTTATACTGACAACAGACGCTAGTAAATACGCCATAGGTGCAGTATTATCACAAAATTGCGACGGTAAAGACCTGCCAATTTCATACGCTTCACGTACCTTGAACCAACACGAAATTAACTATTCAACCCCAGAAAAAGAAATGTTAGCCATTGTGTGGGCAACAAAATACTTTAGACCCTATTTGTATGGCGTCAAATTTATAATTAGAACCGATCATCAACCTCTTACTTGGCTTCTCAATTTAAAAGATCCAAATTCTAAATTAATGCGTTGGAAAATTAAACTAGACGAATATAATTATAAAATAGAATATAAAACTGGACGTTCAAACAGCAACGCTGATGCTCTTTCCAGAATAAAACCAAAATTCAAAATTACAGAAACAAATGACGATATCTTTGAAAAACACCATAATTTAGTACATTGCATTTCATCTGATAAAAGATTAGGTAAAGGATTTGCAAAACAAATTGAAAATAAATTTCATAGTAAAAAACATTTTGAAAATAAAAATAAACACACAGGAGAAATTTTCATACAACCAATTTATAAAAACAAATTCTTATTCCATTTGATAACTAAACAATATTATTTGGAAGAACCAATAATTCCAGATATCAAAAAATGTTTAATCAAATTAAAAGACTATTGCATCCAAAATGACATAGTAGAGTTACACATGCCCAAAATTTGTTGCGGTCTAGACAGACAAAATTTCGAAGAAATAAAAAATTTACTTAACGAAATCTTTGAACAAACCCATTTACATATTTTTATACACATATTACCAGACGAAATATACATAAACGATAACGATAGTATTTTACCTCAGTTCGACGAATCCGATTTAGAAACCGTACATTCCGACCAAGAGAATGAAATTAACGGAATAACATATAAAGAATCTGCAATAAATATAGGAAAAAATCAATTAATTATATCCACTCACGATAACGAAACAAAAATTACTATACAAAAATTATTTAATAATCAAAAACAAAGATTAGTAGTTCAACTGAATAAACAAAATTTAAATTTAGAAATTTATGATTTTATAAAAAGTTATTTAGCACCAAATTGTAAATATTATTGCTTATTTGAAAAAGACATACATTTAAAATTTAACGAAATACTTTCACAAAATTTTGTAAAAAATTCATATAACCTAATTAAATGCGAATATCTGTTAGAAGATATCGAAATTATCGAAAATAAATTGGAAACAATATCAAATTACCATTTAGGAAAAACAAATCACCGAGGAATTTTAGAAACATTTCAAAAATTGAAACAGAAATATTATTGGCCAAATATGTATCAAGATATCCAAAAACCCTTACCAAATTAACGACAATTTAACAAACACTCCAGAAAAACCATTTCAAATCATTAACATAGATACTTTAGCTCTTGATAAAGAAAAATATTTAACTATAATAGATCAATTCTCAAAATTTGCAAAAATATATTATTTAAAAAATCTGACTGCCACAACAATAGTAGACACGTTAATAAAATATTTCAACGATTATAAAATTCCTGACAAAATAATTCATGATCCCGGTACTGAATTCAATAACAACTTAGTAAAAAATTTATTAAAATTGTATAAAATCAAAATTCATATGACGTGTGTCGACAACCCAAAAAGCAATGGATGTGTCGAAAGATTTCATTCAACAATTATAGAACATTTACGTATTATAAATCAGAGAAACGAATTTAAAAATGAAACACCTCAAAATAAAATCAATTTCGCATTAATAGCTTACAATAATTCAATTAACCAAACAACAAAATTTACACCCGTAGAAATAATTTTTGGAAAAGATAATCTAAAAAACCCTTTTGACATGAAATCCACTAATGAAGACTATTTAAACGAACATAAAGACAAATTAAAAATAATTTATAATAGAGTAAAAGAAAATATATTAACCGAAAAATATAAACGTTATAAACCACAAAATAATAAACCAGTAAAAATTCCTAAACACGTATTAATTAAAGAAGGAAAAAGACGCATCCAGAAAATTAAGAAACCCCTTTTTAAAATCCATAAAATCGAAAAATATAACTCTAAACTAGGATTAATTAAAGTTGATAAAAATAAAAAACATAAAATTGATAAAATTAAAAAACCCCGACTCTTCGTTTCAGATGCGCAAACGGAATAGAAGAACTGGAAGAAATAAACAACAATCCCGGTATAAACATTCTAGACTTAGGGAATGTCTATATATATATATATATATATATATATATATATATATATATATATATATATATATATATATTAATTCCCAATATAATTATTATAGATATAACTTAACTAATATAATCTTAGAATATGATAAAATTAAAATACATAGGGACGATCTATTTAAACAAATAAATAAAAGCAGTAAATATTTAAAGGAATTGGAAACCTACATTAACATTTTAGAATTTAATTGTAACAGATTAGAAGATAAACTGAAAACAATATTCAATAAAAAACGAGTTAAAAGAGGCTTGTTCAACGGTCTAGGAACAATAATAAAAGCCATTACTGGAAACTTAGATTCTTCTGACAGTCAACGTTATGAAGAAATTTTTAACAAAATTAATAAACACCAGGAAATACTCGAACACCAAAATTTAGAAACAATTAGATTAAACAAAGAAATGATTTCAAAATTTAATTCACAATTAGAAAACATAAAACATAATGAAATTGTTCTAAAAATCCAGAATTATGCAAATAGAAGGAATAGTTAAAGAAAAAATTAATACGGAAAACACATTTATGATCAAAGACATACTAAATCAATTAATATTATTAACTGTGAATCTTATCGAAATAACCTCCGAAATAGAAACAAGCCTAACATTTTGTAATCTTAACAAAATTCATTCATCGATAATAAATTTAGAAGATTTGAAAAAAGTAACTAATCAAATTTCAGACCTTGATTTTTGGGACATTTCAATGCAAATAACAAGTCATTGTCAAATGAAGAATAATATGATAGAATATTTATTAGAAATACCACTGTATGAAAACAACCTTAATAATAAATTACTACAGATAACTCCAATTCCTACACTTATAAATAAGGACATGTTTATGTTAGATAATAGTAAAGAATTGATAATAGACAAAGAAAATAAATTAATAGTAGCAAACGATTGTATTAGACTCACAAATAAATATTTTTGTAAAACTAATTATTTAGAAATAAATCAATGTTTGTGTAACATAATAAAATTTCAGAAAAATCAAGACTGTATGTATCACAAAGTTTATAATTCATTTGCTGTAATAAAAATAGAAAATTCTAATATTGTAATTATAGCAGCAAGCAAAGAACAAACCTTAAACATATTTTGTCAAAATTATCAAAAACACAAGAATATTATTGGCGTATATAAATTTATAACAAATAAAAACTGTGCCATAAATGATTATACTTTGGAAAACATTGCTCATTATAATAGAGAGATAATATTTGAAAACATAAATTTTAATTTAGAAAATAAACAATTGAGTAATAAAACTTTAGAATTAAAACAAGTTAATAAACAAGAAATATTCGTAAAAGAAATACCAAAAATTCAAACTACAAATATACAAGAAAACAATCATTCTATTATCAACTCTATTGTTATAGTTTTAATATGTATTTTTATGATAATTATTGTAATAGTAATTAAGTATTTAAAGATAAGAAAAAGAGACATTTCTAAACAAAAAAGTTTTGAAATGAGCAATATAGAAGAACATGATAAAGCTGCATTTTAACGGCGGAGGAGTTATGAATATCATAATTTGTTATGTGTATCAAATTCTGTTTTGACTTCGCTTTATCATATGGAACCAGACCCCTTCCTGTTATAGAGTATAAATACTCATGTTATTTATTATTCGTGGTCATTCGTCACTCCTCACTCTGTCTTGTATAAGATATAAGTAATTTCATTGTATTAGGCAAAATAAATCTTTTTAAAAACAATAAACCTACGAGTTTTATTATAATTTCTGCATATCCAATAGAGTGATATCCATTGTTGTTGAGGAGTAGCAGAAGAATGTTTACTAATATCGCCCAAAGAAGGGGTGACAGAACACCACCTTGGGGACAGCCTCTTGTAACATAGCCTCTTATGGTTGTTTCTCCAGAGGAGAATTCGATCGCCCTATGTACTAGCATGAACTTTATCCACCTGATAAGAGGAGATTCTACTTCATGGAACTCTAGAGCATGGACTATAGAGTTGAAGGTAGCTTTGTCGAAAGCGCCTTCTATATCTATGAAAATACCCAGGGAGGAATTGTTGTGTTCCAAAGAATTTTCGATCCTGCTAACCACAGCATGAAGAGCAGTTTCGGTCAAATTTCCCTGAATATAAGCATGTTGGTTGGGGTGCAGCGGATTTTGAACCAGTGCAGTTTCCCTTATGTATCTATCACAAAGTCTTTCCAGAGTTTTAAGAAGAACTGAGGTAAGGCTTATTGGGCGATATGATTTAGGTATTGAGTAGTCTACGCGTCCGGGTTTGGGAATGTAAACTACTTTAACTTCCCTCCATCCTATAGGGACATATGCGAGGGTAATGCAAGCTCTAAAGATCCAAACCAGATAAGGTGTTAATTGCTTGCAGCCCCATTGAAGAAGGGCCGCAACAATACCATCTAGACCTGGTGATTTATAAAGCTTTAGGGAGTTTATTGCCCAGGTTGTGCGTGTCTCATCAATGATTACCGTAGAGAGTTCGAGCGCCTCCTCTGAGAAGGAGTGATCGTTGTCCTTCCAGGTACATCTTTCAGAGATCACACAGCCGGGGAAATGACATTTTAGAAGAATTTCATTGTTTTCAATGATTGAGGAAGCGTAGGTGCCATCTTCTTTTTTGAGGCAGCCTAGCTGTTGGTTTGGTTCTTTGCAGAACATTTTTTTCAAGCGAGCTGCAGGGGCAGATTTGTCAATATTGCTGACATATTGTTGCCAGGCGTTCCTTTGCCTTTGCCTGATAGCATTTTTGTATTTTGTTTTCTCCAATTTGTACGAGAGCCAGTCAGCTTCCATTTTGGAGTTTTTGGCTTTGTTGAACAATTTCCTAATAGAAGTTCTCATTTTACTCAATTCCTTGCACCACCATGGGGCGTTCTTTGAGTTAATTGTACTTAAGGGACATGCCCTTTCATATGAATTGATAAGAACGTACTGGAGTTTGCTGACGCAATCCTCAAGCGAATCCTTGCTAATTTGATTTAGAATATGACATCCCTCTATTCTAGAATGAAGAAGATCTAGGAATAGAGTTTTGTCTGTTTTCCTGGGGTTCCGAAAGACCTTTTTATCAATATGCTTAGCGTTCAGCGTAAAGTGAATTGATTTGTGATCAGACATTGAGACATCAGGTGATACATACCATCCTGATATGTCATTAGATATCTTAGGTGTTGCCAGGGTGATGTCAATCTTAGATTGTGCACGAGACGTGACGAAAGTAGGTTCATCGCCTTTGTTGAGAATTTCTAGATTGGTACTAGTGATGTATTCACATAAAGATTTACCTCTGGGGTTAATGTCTTTGCTGCCCCAGACAGTATGGTGTGAGTTAGAGTCACATCCTACAATTAGATGTTTGTGATTTTCTTCACAAAACTCGACCAGTTTGACAAGTTCAAGGCTGGGAGGTGATTGTGAAGAATCTGAGGGAAGGTAGCAGGAGGCAAGAATGATGTCTTCCATGCTGTTGTTTGTGACTCTACTAAGAAGGATGGCAGTAATATCACGTGTACACAGGTGTGTTGGAGAATAACAGCCTGAAGGTTGTTAGGCACTACTATACATGTCCTCGGATTATCAATACCAAAACCTGTAAAGGTAAAGGTATTTTTGTCGCCTAGTCCACAGATCTTTGATTTTACAATCCAGGGTTCTTGAACCAGGGCTATACTGTGCTGCCTACTATCTAGGTGTCGTCTCAATATTGAGGTCGCCGCCCGACAGTGTTGCAGGTTTATTTGAATGAAGGATAGAGGTGAAGAAGAGGGAGATTTAGGATTGGGATGGGTCATTTAAGGTTTCGGATGTGTGGAGGAGAGACTCGAGCTCCTGCAGTTCAGCATCCTCTTTGGAGCAAACCTCCATTGAGGTTGCACTCTGCGAGGACTGAGCTGCGGTCCCAGGGGTTGGTTGAGGTGGTATTGAACTACCAACCTTCAACTTGACGCTGAGGGAGGAGAAAAGATACCGAAGTTTCTTCCCTCTCTCCGTAAGGGTTTTGGCATCCTCTTCGTTGACGCCGAAGACTAACAATCTGCCCAATGGTTTCTCCTTAGGTGCATCATGAAAGACGCACCAGTTGGAAACCTTGAGGTCTTTGTTTTGTACTGCCAGCCTCCGAAGGACAGTCTGCCTTTCATCGGCTTTACCCGGAATCCAGACAGCTGCCTTCACCAACCGAGGAAGGCAGTCCAGGCCAACGACCTCAAGTTGGGCGTTGTCCCAAAGGGGGGGAGTTTGCTCACCGCAGATTTCAGCCATTCCAGGAAATGGTTGTCACCGCAGGTGATACGAAGAATTTCCCCGGAATGAAGCCATCCATCGAAGACAGGAGGCTGTTCTTTATCCTTCAGGGTAAATAATGCGGTGTCCAGTTGTTCATACAGCCGGTCCTGCAGTATCTGCACCTGAGAGGAGGAGATCTTCCCAAGGGGATTACTGCGACAAATTATCGCCACTTTCAGATGTCTCTTAGAGGCATCTGCGTAGCTCACACTTGGGGCAGGGGGTTTTGCTGATGGGAGAGGGCGGTTTCTTTTCCTGACATTGGGAGAAGGTTCCGACCCTTCCGATCGTTGGCGTTTGGTGTTTCCTGGGCAGCCAGCCGTCTTCACTGGTTTAGACGATTGTCTAGAGCCAGCGGGGTTAGCTTTTCCCAAGTGCACCGAAGACGCGCCAGCTCAGCTTCACGTGCCTTCTTCCGACGTTTTTGCTCCGCTCCGCTAATGCGGTGCCTCTTGGGCTTGGGAGCAGTTGATGCGGTGTCCGACGACGCACCCATTGGTAATGGGGTGTCCGAAGACGCACCCACTGGTGTTGTTAGCGGTGTATCCGAAGACGCGCCCGCTGGGGTTATGGTGGTCTTTACAAATCCATCCATGGGGAAAAGAAGCTTCATCTCACCAGCGCTCCACCCACCAGGGAGCCCCAAAAGGGGACGTTGAACTTCAACGCCAGAGCCTACCGGTGAGATATAGCCTCCAAGGATGACAAACACACGAGGAGGTTGCCAGTCAGCCAGAGGAAAGCGACCAACAATCCAACGGTGGCTGGGCCCCCTGCGTGTCCGCAGTCCCCAGAGACTCACCCTGACGGCGGTCTGACCCGACGTCGCAGCCGGTTGATCGAGGTGGGTTAGTCTCGACCGCCCGTCTAGGTGAAATCAGGGCCAAAGTGGAGTGTTGTCTGGCGACTCAGCCACCAGGATTCCTTCATCCGACCGACACGGGTTGCCACGCACGGCACAAACACGTGGGAGGATGGTCCGCGGTGACAGCCTTGGCTAAGCCCATGCCGGGGTTTTAAGCCCAGAGGGTCAGCGTATAGCTGTCACTAACCATGACTTGCGAAATGGCCGTTCCCCTATCCGCCACCTGGGGACGCGCCCGGTAGTTGACCTCAAACCTCGGGTAGTTTTACATTATTAAGCAGAGAGAAATCGATTTAGTAATCATGTATATTTCTGAATTATACTTGTTTGACAAGTGGTTAAATTAATTTCAGATAAAAATCATAATAAAATCTGCATTTTATTTCCCATTTTGTTATACATCGAATATTAGTTTCTTTCATGGTAATGTTTATACTTATATTTTTTACAGTAACTAATTAAGTAGTATACCATTAGCCCATTAACGTGAAACAATTGCTGCTATGTTAGTACCATTGCCATATTTCAACAGTTTTAAAAAATCAGATGCCCAAAATGTAACCTATATAGTACAATAAATTTCTCGCTTCTACCTGTATAAACTATTTTATTATCCATAACCTTCTTACATGGTGTCAGTTGTTTGTGTTATATTTAATGTTTCTAGTAAATGACTCAAACTTTGCTGTATTCATGCACACATATATCCAGACCGACGGATCGACAGACATGCTAAAAATAAATAAAACCATGGAATATGCTCGTATGCTTCAACAGTGAATAAATCATTCATATATCAATATAACTTATTCATTCAATAAACTAAAACGAAATTCACTATCACAATTTAAGAATTCCATTAGTAGGGAGAGATTTATTCATAGAATATGTAATTATTGTGAAAAGTAGGTTGTAAATAATGTCTTATTGAAAGATAATGACTACAAAATAATGAAAACTAATTTAGAATTTGGACGTTTAATGTCAAGGTACCAAAGCAATTCAAAACTTAAAATGAATATATTATACATTAAATAGAATATAATATTTTTAAATTGAAATCAACCGATGCCGAACAAGTTACATGAAATGAGAAAAATATAATTGTAATGAAAATTTAGTTACATGAATAGATACATTATTAGCACTTAATATAATAATTTTTACATGACTACTCTCACTCAGCTAACTTAATTTCTATCAAATTATTGCTCATGTTTCTTTTGCTATTCGATAACATTCACTAATTCTGATTGTCGGTGCGAGTTACAATATTTATTATAGCTTATATATTTATAATCACAAAATTTATCATGTAGATGTAATGTAATATGCATTTGGACGGCCACAGTGCACGTTAAGACGATTCGGCACAATAAGAAAAACTAGTTAACTTCATGTATATGAATCACTGTTTGTAGTGACTTGACTAATCAGTCTGTTCCTCGTGTTTGCGAAGAAAATAGTATTTTGTTATCAACATTTGTTCTTAACTTTTCATCAGCTTTGTTTGTGTTCTTATAGAAATATTAGTGTTTATTGTTTATACTCCATATACTTCTCAAATTATTTTACTTTTTACAATTTATTCTACTTTTTAACATCTTCTTCACTGACTTATTTGTTTTCAAACAATGGAGCGTTTAGACGGCCACCGTTCTAATAGCCAAGTGTTTGCTTTTGGTGGCTTTATTTATGTTGTTAGCCGACGATATCAGGATGTAACCTATTTAGTATGCAAAAATCGGGAAACTTGTTCCGCCCGCTTAACTTTAAGGAATCAAATTCCAATGATTACACAGCATCATAGCCATGAAGCGGATCTTGCTGAAATACAACTCTATCGGCTGAAGACATCACTGAGAAGACGTGCTCAACAAGAAAATACTGAACTGGAGGTAATTTTTAGAGAAGAGGAAAGACGGTATCCTAAAGGAGCAGCTCTGCTAGGTGGATATGAGAGTATCCGCTCTACTTTGCATCGCAGCAGAAGACTTGGAACTCCAAGAATTCCAGATACCATAGTCGAGTACTCGACCATAATACGTCAAAGGCAGTATGTTGAAAATATAAATTATTTATAATAAAATCTTAAGATAAAAAATTTCAGATGGTTTACACGATATGGACGCGACTTGCGTAACTAGTACAGACAATAGTGTCTCAGCAATATTTATGTCTGAAACTATACTAGCTTTTATTCGACAGCATGCTGGCGTCCATCTCCACATGGACGCTACTTTTAAAGTAGTATCTCGTACTGGAGACTTTTTTAGACTTTTCATCTGTTATTTGCTTTGATGGAAAGAAAAAGTAGATCTGCTTATGAAGCCGTTTTAAACTACTTGTCGAGGATCATGGGGAACACTCTAGTCGAAAGTGTAATGGCCGACTATGAAACGGCGTTAAGAGTTGCGGTAGTACGGGTTTTAGGCGGCAACACAAGACTGAAGGGTTGTTGGTTCCATTACTCTAGGGCTGTCTTCAAGAAAGCCCAAGAACTTGGACTGTTGCGTGCGGGTAATAGGAATCTTTCTAGAGTAGTAAGACGTGCTGCCATGGTTTTACCCCTATTACCAAGTACGTTTTTGGTGGAGGGTGTGCACCAAATTGAACTCCTGGCACAGAAGCGGAACGTAGATGCCGCTCCTTTTATTAACTATTTAAGGAGGCAGTGGTTACCACTGCGAATAAGTGTCCATGGCGAATACCATCGCACAAACAATTCGGTGGAAGCCTTCCATCGACAACTCTATCGGTAAGTAGTTTTTTAAATATGTTCTTAATTATTGTAACACAGTATATTAGTTACTGAAATGCCCTACCTCAGAATATACTTGATTGCAGTTTTGTACACCTGATAAAATTTGTTTTAAACGATATTTCTCTGGAACTAATGATTGGATTTGAAAAATAAAAAAACTGTTGAAAAGAGAATTGAAAGGCCTTTCGAACTGTGTCATGTTTGACACCCTTTTCCATTTAAAATTTTTGAGGTGCACTCCACCCCCATTTTAGAGTTGAAGTTATGCCATTAATACTAATCCATTCAGGTGTCGCCCTTTATACTAAAATTGACGTGTTCGAGCGTTTTTTGCAAAATTGATGTTAAGTTGCCAAAAATTGCACTGATAATTTTCGTTGGGCTACCCTACATATATATTTTTCTTCCATTAATGGTGAACGACCAGATTAACTATATATAAAGATAATTTCATATTATTATAATTATTTGTTTGTAGCACTATGAGGAGACCTCATCCAAACATCTGGTCCTTTACATCCCAACTAATAGCAATGGAACACACAAAATCAGTAGATTTTACAAGACTCCGTAGTGGAGTAATGTTACCTCACCAACGTCGCCGAAGGTATGTCCATTTAGACCAAAGGATAAGGAGAGCCGAAGAGCGGCTGGTGGCCGATGACGATGTACGCCGTTTTTTACTATATATGAGTTACGGTGTCGGCCGTCTTGAAGCCGTACTAAATGGAATGCCAGGTAATTTTTACATAGAAAAAACATTTTATTTCATGAGAGATGGGATATTTCTTGGCTAGGTGTTGATATTAAAAACGAAGATGGTTACTGGAAATCAGCCACTCTTTATTGTATTCAGCCTCTACAGTTTCGACCCCACATGGGTCTTCTTCAGGAGCTATATAACAAAATTACAATTCTATTTAATATCTAAAAGCTTTACAAATATGTGTATCTGTGTTTAGTATAATTTTAACTTACATGAATTTAAATATTTGTGGTTTTATGTTTGTAATAAATTGATATTTTTCCATCATGAAAATAGTTAAAAATCGAAGTGAAATAAATATAAATTGTTTTGTTAAACATTAAACTTAACAAATGTCCATCTAATTTTAATTAGAAATATAAAAATATATATAAAATGAAAAAATGAAAAAACGGTTTATCACACCCTAATGGACAACTTATACTAAGTATCATGTGTCCTTGCAAGTTTAATTAAAGTGAAGGTTGAGTCATCTTTTAAGAAGGTATAAAAAGTTTATTTTAAATTTTAAAATTTTAAATTTTTAAATTTTTAACGCGCCTATTATTTTGAGCTGAAGTTAGTTATTGTTTTATCAAATATTTAATACCCTAGTTTGTTATGTAGTGTTATTTTATTTTATTTTAGAATTATTTTTATAGAATTTTAAAATATTGTTATAAATTTTGCTTATATACATTGTATCTGTTTTTAAATTGACATTGTTATGGTCATTATTTATGTGTAACATTTCAAGTGTAAGTCTTTTATGTAAATTTTGTTCATTGTCTACTATTGTTGTTTTTTCAAAGTCAAATGTATGATTTTGTGATTGTGCATGTTGCACAAGAGCACATTTGTTATTATTACTTTTATCTTTGTTACAATTCCTCTTATGTTCTTCTAACCTTATTTTTAAATATCTTTTTGTCTGTCCTGTGTATTGCGCAGTACAATCCTGACATGGTATTTTATAAATAACATTTGAGAGATTATTTTTATGTATTTTAGCTTTAAGGTTGCTAAATAATGTTTGAACTGTTTTTATTTGTTTAAATGCAATTCTCATGTTTAAGTGATTTGTGAAGCATTTCTTTAATTTTGTTGCTATGCCATCTATATGTATTAATGAATAAAAGCGTTTTGTTGTATCCTCTTTATTTTTATTATCTGTTGTTATTACATTTGTTATTCCGTTGTTAGTGGGGTTATTATTCTGGTTTTGTTTAATTTTAATTTTATTTTTACTGTCATTTTTCAAATAATTAATGATGTTAGTAGGGTAGCTGTTTAGTTTTAATAGATGCGAAACATAGTTGCAAATTTCCTCATGATATGTTTGTGTGGTTAATTTTAGTGCTCGGTGAAACAAATTTTTAGCATTATTTATACGGTGTCATATCACCAATAATTTCAAATGTCTCACTAGTATGTTAATAAAAAATAATCCATATAAAAATCATATAAATAAAATAATTGACAATTTCAAAAACCAAACCTTAAATTTAGAAATAAAAATAGCATGTTGGCGCATAAATTATTTAGAGAAAAGATACTATCATCATTATGAATGCATTAAACAAAACATTAGTTACATTCACTGGCATGAAATACAAATATTACTAAACAAAAAATTCAATTATTATAATACTAAATTTAAAAATACACAGATAAAAAAACTCAACACACTAAGATACAAACAAATCACAAACAATAATAGCAACAATGTAGAGAAAGATTGGTTCTTAAACCTCACAAACACAGAATTTCCTCCTGAAATAACAGAAATTCTATCACTTGGACCAAAATTTAGCTTACCATTAGAACCACACGAAGTTCCAATATTTCATCTTATTACAGAGGTAGAATATATAATAACACACACAAATGACATAGACACAAGAAATACCATTAGAGCTGAATTCACGAACATAGTTACTAATTTTTGTAATAAAAATAAAAATCATAAAAAACAAAATATAATCAATAAAAATTACAATAAAACTAAATTTTTTTTAAAAGAACACAAGGAGATTATAATTATAAAAGCTGATAAATCAAACAAAACGGTTGCCATAAACAAACAAGATTACAAAGACAAAATGGAAAATCTACTGTCAGATGCGAAAACATACAAACGTTTAAAAGAAGACAACACAAAGAAATTACAAAATAAAACAAATAAATTAGTTAAAAAATTACATGAAAAAGGCTCAATAGATACAGAAACAAAAAAGAAATTGACAATAGAAAATGCTATAACACCCCGAATATACGGACTCATCAAAGTACACAAAAAAGATCTTCCCTTAAGACTTATTGTATCTGGAATAAATTCCCCAACATACAATCTAGCTGAATATCTGGCCAACATATTAAAAGGACTTCAAGAAGACAAATTTGAGGTGCGAAACTCCTTTGAATTCCAAGAATTCATAAGCAATACCAACTTGCCAGAAGGATACAGCTTGATCTCACTTGATGTAGTATCACTATACACCAATATACCCAAAGACTTAGTCATAGCGGCCGTAATAAAAAATTGGCATATTATATCTAAAAAAACAAAAATTAGTCAACAAGATTTCATAGAATTACTAACATTTTGTCTTACAGAAAGCTCATTCCAATATGAAGAAACTTATTACAAACAAACATGGGGTGTAGCAATGGGTTCAGCTCTATCTCCAGTTGTAGCGAACATGGTGATGGATGAACTTTTGAACACAGTAGAATCACTCATACCATTTAACATACCGTTCATAAAAAAGTATGTAGATGACCTAATTTTAGCAGTTCCAACAGAGCAAATTAATAACACACTAGAAATCTTTAACAATTACAACACACACTTACAATTTACAGTAGAAATAGAAACGCATCACACAATAGCCTTCCTGGACATGACGTTAATACATAATGATAATGGTACAATATCAACAAAATGGTACAGAAAACCAACAGCGAGCTCAAGATATTTAAATTTCAAATCCATGCATCCGTTATCACAACGTATAAATAATGCTAAAAATTTGTTTCACCGAGCACTAAAATTAACCACACAAACATATCATGAGGAAATTTGCAACTATGTTTCGCATCTATTAAAACTAAACAGCTACCCTACTAACATCATTAATTCTTTGAAAAATGACAGTAAAAATAAAATTAAAATTAAACATAACCAGAATAATAACCCCACTAACAACGGAATAACAAATGTAATAACAACAGATAATAAAAATAAAGAGGATACAACAAAACGTTTTTATTCATTAATACATATAGATGGCATAGCAACAAAATTAAAGAAATGCTTCACAAATCACTTAAACATGAGAATTGCATTTAAACAAATAAAAACAGTTCAAACATTATTTAGCAACCTTAAAGCTAAAATACATAAAAATAATCTCTCAAATGTTATTTATAAAATACCATGTCAGGATTGTACTGCGCAATACACAGGACAGACAAAAAGATATTTAAAAATAAGGTTAGAAGAACATAAGAGGAATTGTAACAAAGATAAAAGTAATAATAACAAATGTGCTCTTGTGCAACATGCACAATCACAAAATCATACATTTGACTTTGAAAAAACAACAATAGTAGACAATGAACAAAATTTACATAAAAGACTTACACTTGAAATGTTACACATAAATAATGACCATAACAATGTCAATTTAAAAACAGATACAATGTATATAAGCAAAATTTATAACAATATTTTAAAATTCTATAAAAATAATTCTAAAATAAAATAAAATAACACTACATAACAAACTAGGGTATTAAATATTTGATAAAACAATAACTAACTTCAGCTCAAAATAATAGGCGCGTTAAAAATTTAAAAATTTAAAATTTAAAAATTTAAAATAAACTTTTTATACCTTCTTAAAAGATGACTCAACCTTCACTTTAATTAAACTTGCAAGGACACATAATACTTAGTATAAGTTGTCCATTAGGGTGTGATAAACCGTTTTTTCATTTTTTCATTTTATATATATTTTTATATTTCTAATTAAAATTAGATGGACATTTGTTAAGTTTAATGTTTAACAAAAAAAATTATATTTATTTCACTTCGATTTTTAACTATTTTCATGATGGAAAAATATCAATTTATTACAAACATAAAACCACAAATATTTAAATTCATGTAAGTTAAAATTATACTAAACACAGATACACATATTTGTAAAGCTTTTAGATATTAAATAGAATTGTAATTTTGTTATATAGCTCCTGAAGAAGACCCATGTGGGGTCGAAACTGTAGAGGCTGAATACAATAAAGAGTGGCTGATTTCCAGTAACCATCTTCGTTTTTAATATCAACACCTAGCCAAGAAATATCCCATCTCTCATGAAATAAAATGTTTTTTCTATGTAAAAATTACCTGGCATTCCATTTAGTACGGCTTCAAGACGGCCGACACCGTAACTCATATATAGTAAAAAACGGCGTACATCGTCATCGGCCACCAGCCGCTCTTCGGCTCTCCTTATCCTTTGGTCTAAATGGACATACCTTCGGCGACGTTGGTGAGGTAACATTACTCCACTACGGAGTCTTGTAAAATCTACTGATTTTGTGTGTTCCATTGCTATTAGTTGGGATGTAAAGGACCAGATGTTTGGATGAGGTCTCCTCATAGTGCTACAAACAAATAATTATAATAATATGAAATTATCTTTATATATAGTTAATCTGGTCGTTCACCATTAATGGAAGAAAAATATATATGTAGGGTAGCCCAACGAAAATTATCAGTGCAATTTTTGGCAACTTAACATCAATTTTGCAAAAAACGCTCGAACACGTCAATTTTAGTATAAAGGGGGACACCTGAATGGATTAGTATTAATGGCATAACTTCAACTCTAAAATGGGGGTGGAGTGCACCTCAAAAATTTTAAATGGAAAAGGGTGTCAAACATGACACAGTTCGAAAGGCCTTTCAATTCTCTTTTCAACAGTTTTTTTATTTTTCAAATCCAATCATTAGTTCCAGAGAAATATCGTTTAAAACAAATTTTATCAGGTGTACAAAACTGCAATCAAGTATATTCTGAGGTAGGGCATTTCAGTAACTAATATACTGTGTTACAATAATTAAGAACATATTTAAAAAACTACTTACCGATAGAGTTGTCGATGGAAGGCTTCCACCGAATTGTTTGTGCGATGGTATTCGCCATGGACACTTATTCGCAGTGGTAACCACTGCCTCCTTAAATAGTTAATAAAAGGAGCGGCATCTACGTTCCGCTCCTGTGCCAGGAGTTCAATTTGGTGCACACCCTCCACCAAAAACGTACTTGGTAATAGGGGTAAAACCATGGCAGCACGTCTTACTACTCTAGAAAGATTCCTATTACCCGCACGCAACAGTCCAAGTTCTTGGGCTTTCTTGAAGACAGCCCTAGAGTAATGGAACCAACAACCCTTCAGTCTTGTGTTGCCGCCTGAAACCCATACTACCGCAACTCTTAACGCCGTTTCATAGTCGGTCATTACACTTTCGACTAGAGTGTTCCCCATGATCCTCGACAAGTAGTTTAAAACGGCTTCATAAGCAGATCTACTTTTTCTTTCCATCAATGCAAATAACAGAGGAAAAGTCTAAAAAAACGAAAATAAAATAAATATAACCAAAACCTTATACTAAGATTTCAAGTTGTGTTCAAAATGTGTCAATACAACTTGTTTGATAGTTCTATTTAAACTTAATTTAAAATTACTATTTGGTATCAGTTTGTCAACCATCAATCTCTACATGGGATCTGCAGCTTTTATGTTTTCTGAATGACAGATTTTATACACCGTTCCGTTCGTATCGGACAGTATACTAATCAGAAGTGTTATCGCTATCCGGTAAAAAATTGTTATAAAAATATATAATTTCAATTACCATGTCGTCATATAAAAGGTGAATACCAAAAAGCTGTAGTGCCCCTCCAGCGCGAGGTACTACTTTAAAAGTAGCGTCCATGTGGACATGGACGCCAGCCTGCTGTCGAATAAAAGCTAGTATAGTTTCAGACATAAATATTGCTGAGACACTATTGTCTGTACTAGTTACGTGGCCTCTAAAAAAATCATTTTCGGCTGGATGCAAGTCGCGTCCATATCGTGTAAACCATCTGAAATTTTTTATCTTAAGATTTTATTATAAATAATTTATATTTCAACATACTGCCTTTGACGTATTATGGTCGAGTACTCGACTATGGTATCTGGAATTCTTGGAGTTCCAAGTCTTCTGCTGCGATACAAAGTAGAGCGGATACTTTCATATCCACCTAGCAAAGCTGCTCCTTCAGGATACCGTCTTTCCTCTCCTCTAAAAATTACCTCCAGTTCAGTATTTTCTTGTTGAGCACGTCTTCTCAGCGATGTCTTCAGCCGATAGAGTTGTATTTCAGCAAGATCCGCTTCATGGCTATGATGCTGTGTAATCATTGGAATTTGATTCCTTAAAGTTAAGCGGGCGGAACAAGTTTCCCGATTTTTGCATACTAAATAGGTTACATCCTGATATCGTCGGCTAACAACATAAATAAAGCCACCAAAAGCAAACACTTGGCTATTAGAACGGTGGCCGTCTAAACGCTCCATTGTTTGAAAACAAATAAGTCAGTGAAGAAGATGTTAAAAAGTAGAATAAATTGTAAAAAGTAAAATAATTTGAGAAGTATATGGAGTATAAACAATAAATACTAATATTTCTATAAGACCACAAGCAAAGCTGATTAAAAGTTAAGAACAAATGTTGATAACAAAATACTATTTTCTTCGCAAACACGAGGAACAGACTGATTAGTCAAGAACTACTAACAGTGATTCATAAACATGAAGTTAACTAGTTTTTCTTATTGTGCCGAATTAATTATTTTCCTTTATTGTTCAATCTCTGTCTTTCTCGCTGCTATCGTGGGATATTAGGCATGAGCACCTAAATCATGGACAACTGAATGAATCCTCTTTATCGAACAAATGTAATGTTTACGGACGAAGACTGTAATAGTAATATCAGAAAAGTTCGCAAAACTTAATTTGCTTAGGTGTTCTTTTTCTATTACAATACTATTCAAGAAATTACTATAATATCAAATTTTGTAGTAAGCAATAATGTATGTTAAAAAAAAATGTATGAGTATTGTGGCATGACTGAACGCAACTGAAAATAAATGCGCATGGTCAGTATACGACCAGAAGAAGAAGAGAGCATATGAGAGTGTACCGCATGCCGCATGTAACGCGATGTCAAAAACTTCTAATGTTATAAAATCTTATTGAAGTTTATGTAACAAAGATATAAACAATCAAACTAATTCTGTGTTATCAATACAATATTGCCCACCATGTAACTAGAAATGGAAACTCCATGTGTGTTCCACACGTTAACAAGTGCAGTGTCGCCAAGAGGATTTTAGAATGCTGGAACATCACATGCATAAATAGACACATAAAACAATAATGTCATAATTGTACTTGCATTATTTTTCTTTTACAAAATATGATTTTGTAAATAAAAAAAAATCCCATTCATGGGTTCCTTACAGCTCCATGGGCCCCGGAACAATGTACTGAGCTCTCACTCGCGTCACTTGAACTATTGTTTGTTATATATAGGAACATTTGTTATTATGTGTACTATTTATTTATAATATTTTCAAGGCGTCACTCGAATCATTTTGATAAATAAATAAGGTTAAGTGCAGAAAATGTCTTGTTTGAAACATTCTTGATATTTTTTCACTCCCTCCTACGGGTTCCGCTATTGTTTACATGGGAACATTTGTTATTATGTGTACTATTTATTTATAATATTTCCAAGGCGTCACTCGAATCAGTTTGGGAAATAAATAAGATTAAATGCAGAATATGTAATGTGTGGAATTTTATGATTTTTTTCACCCCCTCCTACGGGTGACGTTAGTGTTCTTTATACATGAGAACATTTGTTATTATGTGTACTATTTATTTATTATTTTTCCAAAGCGTCACTCGAATTAGTTTGAGAAATAAATAAGAATATATAGGCAGGATAAAGCAGACAATCTTTATTTTTTTTACGTACCCCAACAGGTGACGCTAATATATGTTATACATGAAAATATTTGTTATAATGTATATAATTTATTTATAATAATTGGGAAGCGTCACTCTAAGTTATAGAGGATATATATATAAATTTATTCCTAACATAACCTACAAAAGAATGATAGGTTAGTGTTACAACCATTAAAATAAATAAATGTATCACTTACCTGCGTCTGATAATTTCTATTATTTTGTTGCATACTACTTGATTTATCTACTTGGCCTTGGTCATACACACGACCATGTTTCTTCGCAATATACTACTCTCGGGAAGTGGCCGCTAGAATCACTCTGGTGTAAAATTATCATAATTTATTTTGTATATTTATTTTATATTTCATTTTGATTCTACCTTCGTGGCAAGATATATGTTATCTGGTGCTTTGTTTATAATTTTTTAATTTCTTCTGCTTTCAATGTTTAAATTTTTTTGATACCTAACCGGTCGATTTCCTTTTTAAAAATGCTTGCAGCTTAGCATAATTTGCCAAATCAACATCGTGTTTCACACTAAGGGTTGTTCTCAACATAGAGTAATCTTCCATAAAGTGGAAGACTTCATTTTGTTTCAAATTTCGCAAAAATAAGCTACAATGACATTTTCGTTGAATGAATAAACTGATGATAACACTGTTCGTATGTATCTCTAGGTTAAATTACCAATTGTAGCTGTAGCTGCTTGCACAATTTCTTTTCAGGATTCACTCATTTTAAATAATATTTATATTAGGTATACAAATATATTTCCTTAATTTATGGGTATTAGCGTCAAAATGTCAAAAACAGACAACAAAAACAATCACAAATTTTGTTTTGAGGTTAAGCGTTGCATAAATTTCACAATAGGTGTCACTGTAATAATTGTTTTTCATTGAATTGTAATATTTTAAAACTCATATAATTTCAAAACATACGATTTCTATATTTATACAAAAATTATAAAATCTTCTGCATGAATTATAATAATTGTTTATTGTTATAAGTGTTTCTTAAGATATTTTTTTACCGGTAACAGATGCGACATGTGGCTATTCCATTACTAGTTAAAAAATAATACCGCACAGTTTTACAGAATATAAACATTCCATAATAATTGAAAATTATATAAGAATGGCATTATTCTATAATAATCGTATATAAAAGTTATTATATGTATATTATATTCATTTTATAATAATTTTATATGTATATGCAACTTGTTAAAAATATTATATTCTATTTAATGTATAATATATTCATTTTAAGTTTTGAATTGCTTTGGTACCTTGTAGTGCTGTCGATTTTTAGAATTTTGGTATTCGAATATTCGGATACAAAAATATTCGTATCCGGATAATTCGGATACCGAATAGCCAAATATTCGATTAATCGATCATCCGGATATTCGATTATTCGGTTAATCGAATATCAGAATATTCGAATATTCGGATATTCGGATATTCGAATATTCGGATATTCGAATATTCGGATATTCGAATATTCGTATAATCGAATATTCAGATATATAGTGGCTGGACGTTTGTGTCGGCATCTGTGGTGCCGGTACAATATTAAAACTAAAATTACATGAAAACAGAGCGTAATCTACAAAAATTTACGAATGCATGTAAACGCAGGGCCTTGGGAGTTGCAACGGCACGCTTCTCACCATCATACTACTGCCTGTATTACGGTACGCTGTGACAATACTAAATGCACAACTCCAACTACGCATTTCTACAGGTTTATGTAATATAAATATACCTATACCTACAGATTTTAATAGCTAACTTTGTGGTTATTAAACTTATATACGTTGTTAATATTTTTTGTCAAGTATATAACAAAATAATGTCAAAAAGTGAAGTGTGGAAAAACTTTATGAAAATAAAAGATAGTAAGGTTCAATGCATCATATGCAAGGCGGAATTGAAGTATTCAGTAGGTACTACAAATATGTGGAACCACGCAAAAAAACATCTTCTATTAGATATTTCACCGTCTACCAAAAAAAATGACACTTTAATTGATTTTGTTGAGCATAAGGATAAAAGGTAAATATGACTGTTAAATAATTGCAAATAATGTATTTTTTAGGCGACTGGTACATAAATTGTTGTTTTTCGTATGTGCTGGCAACCTTAAAGTATCAATTTTTATTTGACATCTGTCAAAGTCAGAATTTTCGGCCGCTTGTTTGTTCATTATTTATTTTGATAGTTCATATTAATGGGATTATTAATATTTTAGAATATAATAACAAGTGTAAGTCAAATTTTAACTATATCTTTACAAATATTATTGAAAAAGTAATGAATTTGCGAGTAACAATAGCGGCCGTAAAGTAAATGCGGTCGTAAAGTAAATGCGGCCGTAAAGTAAATTTTGCAGATGTCAAACATAGATTTTGAATGAAAATTCATAATTTTTTGTTATAATCGCCTAAAAAATGTTGTGTGCACCTCGGCTAAAAGTTCTTTTTTGGCCTCATCTGATTTGTAGCCTCGGCTTTGCCTCGGCCTCAAACTTCGGATTCGGCCAAAAAAGATCACTTTTAGAACCTTGATACACAAATAACTATTTTAAACCGGGCATAATGTATAACTTTAGGCTTTATTTACTTTTGAAATTAATTTTTATTAATATCATTAACTATCATTTGTTTTTAGATTTAGAAAAGAAAACTCTACTGAATCTCAAAATTCTGAACAATCGTCTCTAACTTTAGAAGTTATTCATTAAAATGAAACAGAATCGACATCATCGTCAACTATATCTGTACATAGTCCGCAGACAAATGTCCAACCAAGAATAGATAATATTTTTTATACATCTAAGTCTTGGATTCATAAAAATGAACAAATAACTAAGGCAATAGCAAATATGATTGCGGTAGATATGTTGCCGGTATCAATAATCGAAGGTGATGGTTTTAAAAATTTGTTGCAAACACTTCAACCTAACTATAAGTTACCTAGCCGGTCTACAATGATGTCACGTATTAATTTTATATATAATGACAAAAGAGACAAACTTTCGGAAATTTTAAATTCTACCCAACATGTTGCAATTACGTCAGATTGCTGGACATCAAGAAACATGCAAGCATATATTACCGTTACAGTTCATTCCATATCTAACGAATGGAATTCATTAAATTATGTGATAGCGACTTGTGAAATAGAGGAGGAACATACATCAGAAAATTTAAAAAACATTATTGAAGATATCGCTATAAGCTGGGATATTGATAAAAAAATATGTGCAACTGTAACTGATAATGCTAGAAATATTGTTAAAGCAGTGAATGATTCATCATTATTAGGACATCAAGTTTCTTGTTTTGCACACAGCTTACAGTTAGCTATAAACAGAGGTTTAGAGATTGCCGAAATAAAAGAATTATTAACTAAATGTTCTGCTATAGTGCGCTTCTTTCATAAATCTTCAAAAGCTTTTTACGCTTTAAAAATAAAGCAAAGACAAATAAATCTATCTGAACATAAATTAATTCAAAGATGTCTTACCCGATGGAATTCAACTTATTATATGATTGAAAGATTACTTGAACAAAAAACTGCTATTGTTGCAGTTCTCTGGGATAGACAAATTACAAAAAGAGATTTTTTTCTTTCAATTGAAATTAGTGAAACCGAATGGATTTTACTAGAATTAATTTGCAAAATTTTGAAACCATTTGATGTTATCACAACATTGCTTTGTTCCGAAAATAATCCTACATTATCTATAGTTTTACCGGTACTTAATTCTTTAAAAACAATTTTTTTACAAATAGAAAATAACGATGATGATATTATAAAAAAAATTAAATGTACTATTCAGAGTGATATAGAAAATCGATTTATGAATATCCAATCAACTGAAAGTACGACTGTACAAATGATTGCAACTTTGATGGACCCGAGATATAAAATTTATAACAATAAATTAGACCATAATTTAAAATCTTTTATAGAAGAACAACTAGAAACATTGAAAGAGAGTAGTTCTGATGAGGGAAGAAATCAAAATAATTCCGCAATAGATTTTTTATTTCCTTCAGAAAATGAAAAAGGTGAATTTGAAGTGTATATAACAGAATCTACAATTGACAAAAATTCCAATCCGTACACGTGGTGGAAATTAAATGAAGCGCGGTTTCCTACTTTGTCAAAAATTGCAAAAAAATATTTATTGATACCGGCAACATCCTGCCCTTCAGAAAGAATTTTTTCCAATGCTGGAAATATTGTTTCAGCTAAACGTAATTGTTTATTGGCAGAAAATGTAGATAAATTAATTTTTTTGCACAATAACAATAATTTGTAAATAAATACAAATATTTATAATATTACAAGAATTGTATTTAATTTAATGTTAATCTTAATGGTATTATATTCAATAAAGAAATTGATTTAGCCAACACACAACCTCTTACTTTACATTACGAACCAAATTTGTTATTATACCTACTAATATTATTAATCAGTTACTAGTTAATTAAATTACCTTAATTTTTTTTACCATTTCGTTCAATTACACGTTACATCGTAATAAAAATTTAATGTTTTAATAATCCTTATTTATTTATAATTATATATACCTAGTTTAATTATCCGAATTTCTAATAATCGGATATTCGAAATATACGGAAATCGTAGTTACTTGTACATCCCAGTTATTAGTATATCCAACTTATTCGTATAGCCGAATTATTCATATATCCGTATTATTCGTATATCCGAATTATTCGTATATCCGAATTATTCGTATATCCGAATTATTCGTATATCCGAATTATTCGTATATCCGAATTATTCGTATATCCGAATTATTCGAATATCCGAGTTATTCGTATATCCGATTTAATCGAATATCTGAATTATTCGTATATACGAATATTCGAATTATTCGAATATCCGAATTATTCGAATATCCGGATTACTCGTCTATCCGAGTTATTCGGATAGCAAAGTACGAATATTCGCCAAATTTTTATTCGGTTACTCGAATATTCGAATATCGTTAACAGCCCTAGTACCTTGACATTAAACATCCAAATTCTAAATTAGTTTTCATTATTTTGTAGTCATTATCTTTCAATAAGACATTATTTACAACCTACTTTTCACAATAATTACATATTCTATGAATAAATCTCTCCCTAGTAATGGAATTCTTAAATTGTGATAGTGAATTTCGTTTTAGTTTATTGAATGAATAAGTTATATTGATATATGAATGATTTATTCACTGTTGAAGCATACGAGCATATTCCATGGTTTTATTTATTTTTAGCATGTCTGTCGATCCGTCGGTCTGGATATATGTGTGCATGAATACAGCAAAGTTTGAGTCAGAGTCATTTACTAGAAACATTAAATATAACACAAACAACTGACACCATATAAGAAGATTATGGATAATAAATTAGTTTATACAGGTAGAAGCGAGAAATTTATTGTACTATATAGGTTACATTTTGGGCATCTGATTTTTTAAAACTGTTGAAATATGGCAATGGTACTAACATAGCAGCAATTGTTTCACGTTAATGGGCTAATGGTATACTACTTAATTAGTTACTGTAAAAAATATAAGTATAAACATTACGATGAAAGAAACTAATATTCGATGTATTGCTACGCCCCTAAAGGACAAATTCTACATTATCTTCATCAGAAATTTTATCATTAAAGTCGTCACCAAGAAGAACAGCTTCCCGCCCAAAATTTACAAAATACGGGGACAAACCAGTGACTTCATGTTTCGCAGTCCTAAGAGCACAAGCAACTTTAGGGAGTATTTTATCCGATTCACGTTGATTATCTGCTACAAAAGATACCAACATCGTCTTTAATACGCGATTCACGCGTTCTGTAGGGTTTGCTTGCGGGTGGTAAAACGCAGTGAATCTCGGTTTAACATGATAGGACTTCAGAAGGTGTAAGTATTCCTTGGACTTGAATTGTACACCATTGTCCGAAATTATTGTGCAAGGTACACCAAAAATCAAGAAAACATCTGTCTCTAAGTGCTTCACAACTAAATTCGCATTAGCTTTCCTCAAGGGATAGCACAACGTAAATTTGCTAAAGCAATCCGTGACGACCAATATATAAGCAAAACCACCAGTGGATCTGGGAAGAGGTCCTATCAAATCCGTACTCAGAACTTGCCAAGGTCGAGAAATTTTTGAGTGTCCTCCCATTTGACCTGCAGGAGCTTTTTGTTCAGGTTTGGTTCTACTACAAACAACACAACGGCGAATGTTTGAAACATCCGACTGCATTTTTGGCCAGAAGTATTTTTGAGCCAAGCGGTGGTAGGATTTATAAACGCCTAAATGACCGCTGGTCGGTGAATCATGACACTGTTCGAGAAGATCCTTACGTTTATCTCTAGGCACTACTAACTTCCAATTATCCACTTCCTCAGCTAAATCATATTTCGGTTTCACGAACTTGAATAACCGACCATTATCTATACGAAAATTGGAAAAACGAAACGGCTTTTCCTCTACCAACTTGACTAAACGTGAATACCAATTATCCTTTCTACCGGTCACTTCCACACTGTTACAAATGGGTACGGAACGAGATAGAGTATCCGGCACCACATGGTCCTTTCCCTTCCTATGAACTATCTCGAAGCTAAACTGTTGCAGGCGAACTGCCCACCTAGCAAGACGTCCGGAGGGATTTTGCAGTTTGTTTAGCCACACTAGGGAATAGTGATCAGTAATCGCTTTGAAACGAACTCCCTCCAAATATGGTCTGAGCTTCTCAGCTGCCCACAATAGTGCTAATAGCTCCTTTTCTGTTGTGGAGTAGTTTCTCTCCTGTCGAGTGAGAGAACGAGACAGATAGCAGACAACTCGTTCTCCGTCAGAGTACTCTTGTGTCAAAACAGCACCGAGTCCAAAATCTGATGCGTCGGTTTGTAGTGTAAAATCTTTTGAAAAATCCGGGCACGACAGAATCGGGGCAGAAACCAGGTGATTTTTTTATCGCTAACCAAGCCGCATCACAAGCTTTGTCCCAACAGAATTGGACGTTCTTCCGCAGAAGCTGAGTTAGCGGAGAGATTACTGTCGAAAAATTCGGAACGAATCGCCTGTACCAAGATGCCATACCAACAATACGACGTACATCTGACACTGTCCGAGGGGTGGGAATCTCTAGGATGGCTTTAACCTTATCAGAATCTACTAGAAGACCTTGTCTATTCACGACATAACCTAGATAACGAAGTTCTTCTCTACAGAAGATACACTTCTCGAGACTAAGAGTGAGTCCCGCACTAACTAAACGTTTCGTTACTTCACGGAGAACTTCCAGATGTTTTTCAAAAGTTTGTGTAACGATAACTATATCGTCGAGATATACAAATACATTTGGTTCCAGGTCTGCGCCAATCACTGAGTCGATAAACCGTTGCCACGTTGCTGGCGCATTGTGCAATCCAAACGGCATTCTCTTAAACTGAAAGAGGCCACGATTTGGAACGGTGAAGGCAGTGTACTGTTTGGACTCTTCCGCGACCGGAATTTGCCAATAAGCGGACTTTATATCTAGAGTGGTTAGATAACGGGAATCTCTTAACTTGTCCAAGGTATTACAAACATAAGGCAGGGGGTATGCGTCACGTTCCGTTACTTTATTTAATTTGCGATAGTCGACGCAGAAACGGTATGTGCCATCCTTTTTTGGCACGAGAAGGATGGGCGACGACCATGGACTAGTTGACTTTTCGACGATTCCTTTACTTAACATTTCGTCCAGCTCTTTGTCTACGTGCTTTTGCATGGCGGGTGACAAGGGATAATACCTTTGTTTTATAGGTTGACTCTCTGTCTTGATTTCATGTTTGACTAAATGAGTACACTCTATCGAATCAGAAGGCATTTCTGCGAACAACTCTCCTAACAATTTATTTAACTGCGACTCCTGCTCCGACGACAACAAGGATCGCGAGATTACTTTATCTACACTATACACCGCCATTGGGTTATCTGAAAATGACCATTCTCCTTTCCTAAGATCAGGAACAATCCCCATAATCCTCCAGAAATCTGCTCCTAGAATAATATCATGGCGAATGGAGGGCACAACTACAAACTTTATTAACTTCACCGTCTCGCGAAGTTGTACTGGCGCTATGATTTCACCCGGACTACTACATTCCTCACCATTCGCAACCACACACGTTGCTGATTTTTCTATCAATTTAAAACCCATGCTAACTAAACAATCATATCCTAAACCTCCTACAATTGTTTGAGAGGCACTAGAGTCCAACAACCCAAAGAAATTCCGACCCAAAATAGAAATTTTTAAATAGGGACGCTCATCCCCCTGAACATGTGAAAGGATAAAGTCGAGTTTTACTTTATTAATCGTAGCCAACATAGAAGAATTATGACGACGCACGTGGCCATTTACATCGTCTTCCTCTCGTTTCCCGAACGACATTTTGGACAGAATGTCTCGTATGATTTTGCATACCACAACCAAAGCAAAATTTAGTTTTAGGTCGTCTACAGTTCCGCGAAAGGTGACCCGTGTCTCTACAATTCCAACACATTAATCGGGCAGAGGTACTAGCTTTTGAATTAACTTGAACTTCAGAAGAATTGACCGTTGTTCGCGAACGTCCTTGGTAACTTAGATCCGGTTCGAGCAGAGATCGGCGATTTGCCGGTGGCGGCCGAAACTTTTCCGCCATTAAACGATTCCTCTCTAACCTCTTACACATTTCACGCAATTCATCTGTAGTATTAAAGTCTTGCGTCCCCAACGCGTGAATATAATATGGCGCGAGGTTGCGTCTCAAAACTTGAAGTTTTTCCACCTCTGAAGCAGGTGTCGGTAGACGTGCAAATAAATTAATTACACAGGCAAAAAAGGTCCCTACGGATTCCTCTGGTCCTTGATAACGTGCCCTAATTTCTCGCCATAATTCGAACTGGTAGTCGTATGGTTCATATTCGTCACGCAGTAATTTAACGAAATCGTCCCAATTCTTAATTTTATGTCGAACCGACCGATACCACGTTAAAGCATGTCCCGTGAGTAATTCGATAATGCTATCACACAGTTCTGTCTTAGACACATTTCGTGCAACACAAAGTTCGCTTACACTTTCGAGGAAAGCATTTACACTAACGCCTGGGTCTCCGCTGAAGGAAATCTGCCATTTACTGACCGGAATTTGTCCTCGACGACTAGGACTAGGACACACGGATTCTACTGGTTTCTCCTCTACGACTTCTCCCGGTTCGCTACAATTCAATGTGTCTATCTCACAAATGTTTAACGATTTATTCAATTGCAAAATACATGCTTTTATCTCATCGTCTTCTGAATCAATTCTGGCTAATCTACCCTTCACATAAAAAATTTTCGCAAAAATTTTATCAACCGTACTTTTGTCTAAGGTATTCTTTACTTCAGTGATTAAAGCTTGTATTTCACCCACATTTTCTGTGCATTTATCTATTTCGGTTGCCGGATCACGTGGTCGAAGACTGTTATCCTTAAACACGTCTAATTCCTCTCCCTTTATTCGACGTCTGAGTTCCGAACGCATTAATGGAATAGTTAAATTTTCAGGGGCCTGTACTCCGCGAACTGACAATTCATATTCAAGTTCCTCTCGGTTTAATCTTCCAACGTCCAAGATTAGAAAGAGCTACCGCAATGATCACAGCAAAAAAAAAACAATAAGGACAACACCTTCGTTAATCTGATTTCCCTACTCAAAATTACTAAACGACAACAACAAAAAAAAATAATACCATAAACTTCCTCTTTAATCTAGTTTCCCTATTCAAAATTACTAAACAACAACAAAAAAATATGTTTCGTTAATTTGGTACTGTTAACACGATACAACCGTAACCGTATTGTACTTCAAAATTGATAACTACTACATAACTCGATGTATTCCCTTGCCAACATAAACTTTTCTGGCCCCACGTTGGGCGCCACTTTTCTTGCTACGCCCCTAAAGGACAATCCCGCGCAAGTACGGTTGAACTCCGGCTGAGCTACAGTGGAGACGGGTCGGGGTTTTTAAGTCGCTTAATACGTAAGCTAGGTAAACACCGCAGCCTAATAATTTTTAATTTGGGCGCCAGTTGACCACGAAGAGTCCAACAATGCTGATCAACGAGCACTACGGGAAGGGATAGCATACGAAAGCAAATAATACGAAGTCGCCATTCAGGTTTAAATTGAATTTAATAAAGTTTAGGTAAACTTGATCAAATATAACATGAATTATTGTTGGGTATAAGTAAATAATGTACAAAATAAATGCGCTGATAATACTAAATATCATTAAAACAATATCATAATAGTTTATCATAAAAAAACTATAACTCAAGCAGAGTGTAAAATAAGCTTACGCTATTGAAAACCAAATGCAAAATAATTAAACGACTATCAGAGAGTGAAATACGCCTATAGCGACAAGGATCAAATTCAAGTGCAATAGTCTGAGAATGGGCGCAACAATAGGCACGGTTTATCCGTTGATCGATCAATGGGTGCACGATGCTAGCGCAAAACATAAAGCAAGACTAAAAATCCGAGACGCTAATTTGCCTAACACACCCTAATAAGTCGGAAAAGAAAATAACTAAAATAGTAACTGAACTCGTTGAACCACTCGCGTGAGCTATTTACAGCCAACGATAATAATATTCAAATATTAAATATACTAAAAAGACTTTAGCGCCAAAACAATAATATTGAGATATTTGACTATAATAATAATAAAGAAACAAATTTAAATGAACAAAAAAAATAGTTAAATAAGCTTATCTGGCTCGGCATTCGCCGCGGATGTAGATGGCACGATAGTTCCCTGTCCAGTGTATTGAGTCAGCGGCGGCGCATCCGGGATGGAATGACCACGCACTCACTAACTCCTCCACAGATTCACAGACAGACCATTCGGTCAATAGAGATGGTTCGGTCAAAACGACGGAACTTGTACGTTGGTGGTAGTAACGGTATTAACCGTGGACAGTACCAAATATTACAAGCCTGAAAAGTAATTGTTAATCTACTGGTCAAGTGTCAAATGCACGCCACTGAAACGTGCGCAAGAATGAGCAAACGCTTGGAATTTACTTGTTAATTTAGAATTAGTAAATGAATTTTACAATACCATTCTGATAAACTAATAAAACTATAAATTTTAAACGCATCATACCTTAGTTGGAATGCGGCTATGAGAATAAAATAGCAGTGATGGTGGTATTACTCCGGGCTCTCCCGTGGAAATAAATATATTCCTCAAAAGATTTTGATCAATACTCCCAATTTAATGGATAAAAATACAACCAATTCTCAAAATTGCTCCACAACTAATCAAAATTATAACTGATACAAAATCACAACCACACTGTTCAACTGCCAAAATTATAATGTTCGTTTAAATTTTTCTTACAAGTTTTAGAGCTATTAATTAAGTGAAAAGAGCGAATGCTATGACCAGACAGATTGACATTACTCTTAGGTAATTAGGGTTGCCTACCTCGATACTTTAAATAAAATTAAAATAAAGTCTTGGTATTATTTTAAACCGCAACAGTATAACAAAATGGGAAATAAAATGCAGATTTCATTATGATTTTTATCTGAAATTAATTTAACCACTTGTCAAACAAGTATAATTCAGAAATATACATGATTACTGAATCGATTTCTCTCTGCTTAATAATGTAAAACAAAATATACAATATTTTATATATTCAGGATAGACAATTGCCTGTTACAAATAAATAAATATTTTTCTAATAGAAGACAAACGATTTTTCATTACTCCCATTGTTTATGCGTGATCTTGAATTTATTATTGCATTATTTCAGAAGTGCTGTTATATAAACCTGAAATTATAAAAAAATTGCTGCAATAATATTGTTTCTGGATAATCGTGCTTCTGGATAAACAATATTACTTAAAGTTGCATGTATTTAATTTGTTGTTAAGTAATTATACTGTATATAGTACAGACATCTGGTGATCTACCAGAAACTACAATAAAACATAAATGTAGATATATCTGTAATATTGGTTTGAAACTTGGGTTAATATTGTGTCCTATCCCATTTCAACCCACATTAGGCCCTGTGGCACTGAGCACGACTAGACAGGGCGACTGTGAAATTACATTATTAGGCCTTGTGGGACTGAGCACGATTGAACTGGGCGACTGGGCGGCGGCCATTGTTTAGGCCTGGTGGCATTGAGGCGGCATAACATATAGGTCTTGTGGGATTTAGGAATTGTAGGATTAGGTGGGGTGGCACGCTTCGGTTCTGATTTCCAGAAGGGGCGGTGAATATTCCAGAATGAAGTGTTTTACCTTAAATACCCCGAGCAAGACAGTCTTATATGTATACGTTTAGTGAACAGATGGTGATATAAATAAATAAGAGTGATATAAATGTTGTGGATATAAATATTGCGTAGTTTTAATTGTTTAAATTAATTATCTTAGTGTTTAAGTCTTTATTAATAATTATTAGTCTTAAATTAGTGTTTATATTTGTTTATGCATAGTGTTACTTATTTTTTATTATTCTTTATAATTCATATTATATTAAATTTATATTAAACATAGTTATATAAATATTAGTTCTTTAATCAATTTTACACTTCACCTACGCTACGCCGAGCATTCCTTAGAGCTCCGCTGTCATACAAAAAACAAATGCCGATTGATATTAAATTTTTTTTTCATATCTGCCTATCAGCCCTTATTGAGACTTTTCATTAGATTCCAAATACGATATACTTCTAATAACTTTCTGCAAAAAACAAAAGCCGGTCGACATGAAATATTTTTATCATTTATGCACACCAGCCCTCTCCGAGCCCTTTCATTTGATACCATACGCGACATACTTCTGATCATTTTGCATAAAACAAATGTCGGTCGACATGGAACATTTTTCTCATTTCTGCACGCTAGCTCACAACAAGACCTTTCATTTGATACTAAACATGACATATGTCTAACAATTTAAAAAAAAAAAAGCCGAGCACCCTAAAGCTCCGTTGCCAGTGCAAAAAACAAATGCCGATCGATATGAAACAATTATTTCATATTTGCACGTCAGTCCTCACCGAGACCATTCATTAGATTGCAAACACGATATACTTCTAATATTTTTTTGCAAAAAAGAAAAGCCGGTCGACATAAAACATTTTTGTCATTTATGTACCCCAACCCTCACTGAGACCTTTCATTTGATAACAACACTATACACTTCTGACAACTTATTGTAAAAAACAAAAGCAGATCGGCATGGAACATTTTGGTCAATTCTGCAGGATAGCCCTCAACCAGACGTTTCATTTGAGACCAAACTCGACATATCTTTGAGAAAGTTTTGCAAAAAACGAAAGCCGATCAACATTGACCATTTTTGTTAATTCTACACGCCAGTCCTTATCGAGCCCTTTCGTTTGATAACAAACACCACATACTTCTCACAACTTTTTCTAAAAAACAAAAGCCGTTCGATATGGAACATTTTTGATCATTTTACATGCTAACCCTCATCGAGACCTAGCCTAATATAACATCCACTGTCTTCAGTAAAGTTCATTTGGGCATATTTGTTCTTTGTTTAGTTACTTCATTACAAATTTGGCAACATTGACTTATGTAATACGAAAATACACAAACACAACATTTTTCTGACAACATTTTGCAAAAAGCAAATTCTGCACAGTTTTAATTTTTTACAAGAAAACTACTAGCAGTAAAAATATGAGACACCCAAAAGGCACAAGATCTCATTAGACCTCAAATATTAAAAAAATAATAATTATAATAATCACTAACATGGTTCAGGCTGTAGGCCTTTACAAATGTTACTCGATGCTTGTGATGAATCTATAGATAGATAGATATATAGTGATTCTAATCGTTTAGTATAGTGGTTGTTTTTAAAATTTTATACAATAACTTGGTATGCAATATATAATTAGTTACAAAAACATTAAATAATAACTACCTTATGTAAATAAAGAAAACAAAATATATTCCTATTTATTTTTTTTTACATTCTTTACAAAAATAAGTTTATAAGAAAATAAATTTAAAATGTTGCTTTTCTCTCTTTTATACTAGCAAATTCATCAACAATATCTGAATTATTTAGCATAGTAGCAATATCATGCTCTATTGCAATTATTAATAAGCTCCCTATACGATATTGGGACATAGACGATCTTGGGACATAGACGATCTAAGTAATTTTTTATTACTTTTAGTCTCGAAAAAGATCTTTCAGCAGACGCTATTGTAACAGGTAAAGTTAAAAAAATTCATAACACAATGGTTATATTTCCAAATATACATTCCAAATTGTTGACACAAATAACATTTAATATATCAATCGTATCTGTATAAGTATTAAGATCTACAAAAACACCTATAACCTTCGACTCTTCAAATAATTCTAATGCACTTATATTTATTTTTTTTATTTTTTTTTTTATTTAATTTACAACTATCCTGACAGGACAAGCCCAATAGAGGATAGCAATAGGAACATTAGCACATAGCAAATATACAAAAAAAATATTAAACTGACAGAGAAAAGATAAAGAATAGAAAAACAATTAAGTCTTGTTGAGTAATTTTAAAAGTGACTTAAAATTCAAGAAGAAAATATCTATGCTAGAAAATTTAGAATTATATAAGGCACACATGCGATATAAAGGAGATGAGATGAGAAGATTGGTGCGACAGAGTGGAATATAGAAAACGAATGATGATCGAGTGGAGATAGCACGGACATGAAAATTAAGGAAAGACAGGCAATTGGGGTCATCAATGCGATTGTTAATAAGGTTATAGAGGTGAATAATGGCGAAGTTCTCACGGCGTTGGAAGAGGCTTTTAATATTAAACATATGGCATAGATTAGGATAAGGAAGATTTCGGTTGGGGTAGATAAGATGAAGTTTGAAATATAAATATTTGAGAATTTTTTTTTGAAGAGATTCCAGAAGATTTTGGTGTACTTCATAGATTGGGTTCCAGATAATGTTGCAATACTCTAGTTTAGAGCGGACATAGGCATAATAGAGAACTAAAATTGCTGAAATATTATGAAAATCCTTAATGCTTCTAATCACGAAACCCAACATACGAGCTGCAGAGTTACGGATATCACGAATGTGGTCCGTGAAGGTAAGTTTAGGATCAAATTTCACACCAAGATCCATGATAGTTTTAGGGCGGGACAGAGTAACATCATTAATTGTGTATTCAAATTTAATTGGCGACATTTTCCTACAAAAGGACATAACTGAACATTTACTTAGGTTAAGATGAAATTTATTATTAGTGCACCAAGATGATAATTTGTCCAAGTCTTGTTGAAGAAGAAGGCAATCTCTAATCGTCGAGGTGGAATGGAAAATTTTGAGATCATCCGCAAAGAGTAATTTAAGACAATGTAAGGAATTTGAGATGTCATTTATGAAAAGAAGGAAAAGTAAAGGACCGAGATGTGAGC
Organism: Stenolophus ochropezus; assembly: GCA_035578165.1. Taxonomy (NCBI): domain Eukaryota; kingdom Metazoa; phylum Arthropoda; class Insecta; order Coleoptera; family Carabidae; genus Stenolophus; species Stenolophus ochropezus. Next base: position 50,161,770 of record JAQOWZ010000003.1, on the reverse strand, counting down.
CTTGGGGGACGCCAGAGGTGGCAAAATAACTGAGAGAGTTGGAACCATGAAAGTTGACAAATAACTCACGTCCATGAAGGTAGGAAGATATTAGTTTAATTAAGGAGAAGGAAAAAAAAAGATTCAAGTTTACTGGTTAAGATGTTGTGATCCAGTCTGTCAAAGGCTTTAGAGAAGTCGGTGTATATACAATCTACTTGACCACAGGAATCAAGAATGGAGGAAACTTTCTGCGTGAAAAACATCAGATTAGTGATTGTGGAACGCTTACCAATGAAGCCATGTTGACAAGGCGAGATGAGATGTCTTACTGCGGGATAAATATTGTTATATATCACCTTCTCAAAAACTTTGCTAAAACTGGACAGTATGGCTATAGGACGGTAATTACATACTGCCGAAGCGTCACCAGATTTAAGGATGGGAGTTATACGAGTCATTTTCCAGATATTGGGGAAAGTATTCGTTTTGAGGGATAGGTTGAAGATGAAGTAAAGAGCTTTGGAAAGAGGATGAGCACAGTCTTTGATCAACAGGCTGGGAATGAGGTCAGGGCCACAAGAGAGAGAAGATTTAAGAGACTTAATGGACGATTCAATTTCACGAATGCTTATATGATCAAGACAGATGGGAGGGTATGACAGAGTTGAGGATGACAATGAAGTTGAAGAAGTAGTAGTAGGGGAAGAGGAAAGAAGATAAGTATATTGAAAAAAGGAAGCAAAAGCATTAGATATATCATTAGGTTTAGATGAAATGGTGTTGTTGTAGACGAAAGAGTTTGAGTAGCTAGATATTTTTTTCTTAGAGTTGACATAATTCCAAAATTTTTTAGGATCCGACTTAATTGCGTTTTCACTGGATTTCACATAGTCAGCGTATGATTTTTTTATGAGAGATTTTACTTCAGATCTTAATAATTTAAATTTAGTAATATACAACTGATTATGTGGAAACCGATTCAATAACTTTCTGACGCGAATCTTAGCCTTGAGTTTCCGAATGATAGTCTTATTAAACCAGGGTGGGTAGTTGCTACCATTGGTAATTTTAGTGGGAACACATAAGTCTATAAAAGAATATAATTTAGAATACAAAAAATCACAGGCAAGATTAACGTCAGAAAATTCCTCAAGACAATTCCAATTATAATTACCAATAAGTTCATATAGTTTCACAAAATTTTCTTTTTTAAAATCATATTTAACAGATGGTAAAGTCTTAGGATTCGGGTAATGTGCAAAGTTGAGATCTAGAGTGATAGTGAGTGCAGGGTGATGAAGGGGATAGCCTATATCAAACACCAGATCAGTAGCCCGTGAGACATTACACTGACTGTTACAAATAACTAAATCTAATAACCTATTATTAGCGTTTCTTACATTGTTGATCTGACTTGCATTAAAAAATTCAAGTAACAAATTTAGTTCATTAACTTTGGGAGAATCTGAATTTAATGTTAATTCAGGAATATTAAAGTCACCACAAATTAAGAAATTGCTGTTATTTAAGAATGGGAGATGTTCAAAAAAATCGTTAACCGCAATATATGAACTCACAGGTGAAGCTGGTGGCATATATACAGTAAATATATAAAGATTAGAATTAACAGTTGGTATTTTTGCACAGACAATGTCAACGTTAACGGGTAAAATGTCAGTATAATCAGTGAGATTAACTGCAGAGGATGAAAGATGATTTTTGATAAGTAAAAGAACACCTTCTCCCTTAGTAAGACGGCATGCAGTGAAATCTCGGTCGCACCTGTACACTCTGAACGAGTGTGAACCAAGTTCGGCGTTGTAAACACTGCCGGTGAGCCATGTTTCCTTTTCATGCCATGCTTAAGCATATTTTCAATGTCGTTACAATGTTTTCTTAAAATTTCTTTTTCCATATTTTTTATTTCTTTGATATCGTAAAAAATTTGAAAATAATCATTGTGATTTTTAAGTTGACTAAATCTTTCCCCAAAAGAGTTTAATATTGTATCTAAAATAGCATTGGAAAAAAAAAATTAAATTTATCTTTAGGGTTAATCGGTGTTTCATCGGCAGACTCGTAATTAAATTGTTTTTTATATTACATCGTCGTACATTAATTGACGAGATAAATTCTGGCTCAATCTCTAACTCTGAAGCTAATTCTTTTGCAGATTATATTTCATTAAAACCTTTATCTGATCTTAATTCTTTTATAAAACATATTAAATTTTTCATTGCATCTAATGCACTTTGTAAATGATGCTTAATAGCTTGTAACGTTTTACTTACCACATTTACTTTGCTTAATACTTCGTACCATAAAGTAACAGAACAAAGAAATGTAATTTTTTTAATTTTCTTAGCTAAACTTTGTGCATCATGTTGACTGCTGTTGTCGTAATTATTATTTTCATAGATTTCTATTATTGAGTCATATATTTCCCCTATTTCATGCCTCAATGTTCGCAATGCCTCAACTTTAGATTCCCATCTAGTTGCAGATAAAGGTTTTAATGTTAATTTAGAAACATGATTTTTTAAAACGTCCCATATCTTAGTAAAAGCACTAAAAAAAATATAAAATTCTTGTGACACCAAAAAAATTAATTGTTTCAAAATTCATTTTCGCGGCATCATTTACAACTAAATCCAAGGAATGCGCAGCGCATGCAATAAAGAAAGCCCTGGGATTTAAATTTTGAATATGCCATTGAACTCCTTTATTTTTACCTGTTTCGCCATTATCGTAGCCCTGTCCTCTCATATCATTCACATTTAAATTTAAATCACAGAGTTTTTTAAGCAAATAATTTGCTAAACCTTCTCCGGTTGTGTCACAAACATTAAGAAATCCCAAAAAATGCTCCTGGATATTATATTTATTATTTTCTTTATTTTTATGTACTAACCTTAGGTACTATTAGTTCCGCGTGACTAGTATCGGGTGTTCAATATAATATTATGGAATAGTATTTACATTCTTTAATCATATTTATAATGAACTGAATGATGTTTTTTGAAATTAAATCTATTATTTCATTTTGTATTCTTTTGCTTAAATAATGCGCGTTTTTTTTCGATCTCTCCAGGTGATTTGCCATAATAATGTCAAATTTTGAAAAAAGTTCGATTAGTTTCAGGAAATTGCCATTATTTTTATGAAATAACTTATCTGTTGACCCACGCAGTGCTAAACATTGCCCAGCTAGATATTTAATAATTTCTATTATACGTTCACAAACTTCTCGCCAATGACGTTTTTCTATTTCTTACAAAGACTCAATATTTTTGTTAATAGTAGTTTGGGTCTGCAATTTATGTTTTAAATTTAACCAATTTTTTAAGCTCTTAATATGTGTTACTAATTTCATGTATTGAAAGTGTTCTTGATAAATTTTGCCAGGTTGAGAGTCCATTATGTATTACTTGAGTATTTGTAATTGTAAGGGGAGCAAAAAGTTTGCAGCAGAAACAAAACACACCATTATGTTTCACTGAATACACAAGCCAAGTACGCAAAACTAGTTCATTGTTACTTAATTTTTTAAAATAATAGTTATCGCTAAATTTACTACCATCTTCACTAACTGGATAACAATAATTTCTAATTTGAGTAGGACCTTGCTCTATTATAATTTTTCTAAGTTTGTTACTTATATTTTGTGGCCAAGTCCCAGGATCACTAGTAGTAAATTCATTACCATTATCTTCATTATTTGCAAATTCATCTTTAAATAGATCTTCTGTCTTGTCAGTATTATTACGCTGTTCATCATATGTAGAATTTTTTTTCCATTTTTTCATTTTTTTGTGAAGTGCTTCTTGTTCATCTCCACTAATTTCTTTATTTATTCTATTTTCTGGTATACTTTTGTTTTCCGCTTGTTCATCAGTTCTACCAGTATTAGTTTTAAAAAATTTAAGTAACTGATTTTTTTGCTTATTTTTTCCTTTTCTAATGCTTACGTTATAATTAAAAAAAAAAAATTACAGAACATCTGAAAAATTGAATATGACGTGAAACTTACAACGAATCATGTACCAGTTTTCTTACATAATAAATACAATTTTGATTATGAAAATTGAAAATATTGCACTGATATGATAGTAGCACTGAGTAGTATGTGATCCTACCTTTCGCGCGACCCAGGGTAATTAAAAAACTCATTAACTGGCGCCAGTGTCTGATAGAAATTTTTGATATGTAATTTTGATAGGAATTTGTGATAAATATATTTGAAATTTTTTATTGGGGAAATTGTTTATGTATGTATGTTTAATTTTGCGAATGTTGGAATGTGATATTGAGATTTAATATTGTGTACAATGAAGTATTTGAAAGATTATGAGTATTGAGTAAATGGGATTTAATATTTTTTGACGAAATGTAATTTCAATAATGTGCATATTTAGGTAACGATAATTACCTGTAATACTTAATAAGTACTAACAAGTATTTTAAAGATTATGAATATTGAGTAAATGGGTTTTAATATTTTCTGAAGAAATGTAATTTCAATATATATAATATGCATATTTATAGGTAATGACCTGTAATGTGACCTTAAAGTAATGCTCAAAAATTTTGAGGAATTCAAATGATTTTAAATATTATAAAATATTTCAATAAGAATTTCAATTGAAGGATAAAAGTGAAAATCAACAAAATATACACCGTATAAATAAAGAAAAATTTCTTATACACTTTATTCCAGTTAAAAAGAATATTTAAACCGTTTACGTAATACTAACAATATTAATGAAGAAACAGTAACTAGTCGACTGGATAAAGACATGCAAAATATTTTTAATCTAAAAATATCAGAATATGAGAAATGGGTTAAGTATCAAGAAATATTACAAAGATATTTATACTTTCAAAAACAAAGTAGAGAACCTATAAACTTTCCTATAGAACATGAATTTAGTTCAGATTCAAAGCAATCTTTGGAGAAGAGAGACGATACAGGAAATTTAAAAGATTTTGTCGTCAAATCTGAAAATATTTCTGAAGAAAAGAAAGACGATTTCAAAAATATATTAAATATCATTTCTAAATCTCAAAAAGAAAAAGCTCGACTATTACTGCAAAATATAAAACTAGACAAGGCAGTTACATGGAGTGATTCTGGTGTAGTTTCAATTCATGATAAACAAATTCCAAATTCAAATATAACAGATTTAGTTGTGGACATTGTAGGACGTAAGAAACGTATTAATCCTGTAGGTTGGGAACAATTTTTAGAAGCATTAAAGAAAATAAACATTCCAACAGAATTAATTAACAATCCTCAATGAAAAAATTTTTTTACTTCGATATCTGATATTCAAACTTCTATGAAACATAAAAGAAAACGAAAATATATACAAGACGATCCATCGGAAACAGTGAAAGTTAAAAAAAATGAATGGAAACGATTTTCTTTGTAAAATGAATAAAATTTATCAAAAATTTATTTTGATGTATCAAATCCAGCGGGGTTTTCAGGAGTCAGTAATATTATAAATTCTGTAAAAGGGAAATACAAATCAAAAGATATACGAAAATGGATTAATTCACAAGATGCGTATACTTTGCATAAAATAGCTCGAAAAAAATTTATAAGAAATAAATATAATGTTTCTAACATAAATGATCTTTTCCAAGCAGGTCGTAATGATATGCGCAAGTTAGCCCGTACAACGATAATAACAAATATATTTTAACAGTAATTGATGTTTTTAGCAGGTACGCATGGGCTATTCCATTAAAAGATAAGAAACCTTGTTTAGTTATTTAAGCATTAAAAAATATATTTAATGAAAGAAAACCATTATGTTTACAAACTGACAAAGGCTCGGAATTTATTGCAAAATCAGTGCAGTCATTTTTAAAGGAAAATGATATTAAATTTTATGTTACTCACAATCCCGATGTAAAAGCATGTATTGTTGAAAGATTTAACAGAACTTTGAAAACAAAAATGTATCGTTATTTTACTTACAAAAATTCATATAGATATGTCGATATATTACAGGATTTAGTTAATGCTTACAACAAAACGAAACATAGAACAATAAATATAGCACCTTGTGAAGTAAATGATAAAAATATATTAGAAATTTTGAGAAATCATTGTAAAATAAAACAAAATAAAAAAGCTATTCATAAGGCAATATTTAAAATTGGAGACATTGTAACAATATCTAAACACAAAAATATATTCGAAAAAGGATATGAATCTAACTCGAGCGAGGAACTATTTAAAGTACATGCGATTATTAATAGAACTCCAGTCGTTTATAAATTAAAAGATTTAAATAATGAAGTAATAGAGGACACCTTTTACAAAGATGAGCTTCAACAAGTACATATAGAATCTGACACTATGTATAAAATAGATACAATAGTAGCTACCAAGGGTACAGGTATCAGAAAGAAGTTACTTGTTAAATGGAGAGGATATAGTAATAAATTTAATACTTGGATATCTGCAAATTCAGTTATTTTTTATAACATTGCCTAGTAATAGTTCTATGCAATATTTTCCTGATAATAAAACTACTCGATATACAACACAATTACTTCAAAATATAAAATTAAATTAATCTTGGGGGGTAGCATTATCAGAAATTATTTTTCCTTGCTCGATTTACAATATTAATGAAAGAGAAAACAAAGTTACAATTAAGATAGAATCAAAGACAGAAGAAAATGTAGTAGTAAAAATTGTAAAGGCGAAAATTTCTACAAAAAATTATTAAAACATTGACAGAGTGTTACATGAAATGAACGAAAATAATGAAATAAATGAATATGTTGTATTTTCACACGATAACGAAAAAAACCGAGTTACAACAAAAGTTAAAAATGAAAAGGTGTGTTCTCTAAAGTTATTTCATCGGCTAGCATTATAACTTGGTTACCCTCCATTCACTGATATGTATGAACATAGAACTTCAGTAAATCTACCTAATTTAATACAAGGTATTCCTCCACAATTATTTGTGTATTGTGACATTATTGAACCGCAAGTAGTTGGTGATGTGGTTACTCAATTGCTAAGAATTATACACATTAAAACTGACAAATATGTTTTTGGATCAAATGAAATGATATCATACGCACAGCCGCATTTTGTTCCTGTATTAAGAAGAGAATTTTCAAACATAGAAATAGATATAAGGACAAACGATGGCTATATGGCGCCATTTCAATTTGGAACGTTGTATGTTAAACTTCATTTTCGACGAGCATCATGGAAAATTGTCCTTATCAAGAATATTATAATATACAAGCAGAAAGTGGAAGCAGTATATAAAGGGAATCAATTTCAAAGGGGACATAATATAGGAATTTTCTTTAGTGGATTGTTTAGAAGTATTCTACCACTAATACGGAAGGGTGTCGGAGCCGTTGGTAAAGAAGCATTTAATACAGGAATTAATTTCTTGGGCGATCTTAGTCAAAATCAGCCACCTAAAGAATCATTCAAGAAACGTATCGCAGAAGCGGGGATTAATTTAAAACGCAAAGCCGAAGATAAAATGGAAAAATTAATACGTGGTTCTGGTTATAAAAAGAAGCGACTAGTTGAAAACCGTACTCATTCTAAAACTTTACGTGCTACTGTAAAGAACAAAAGACACGTAGATATATTTGATTAAAATGGCATTCTTACATAGTCAATCTTGTGAATGTATAAAAACTGAATTGGATTTGTTTGCGATTCCTCCAACACAAACAAGTATTGAAAGTGGACAGTGCGTAAATTATAAACCGTTATCATCAATTACTGAAGATGGACCTATTGAATTTGATATACCAGGACATGGAGAAGATTATTTAGATTTATCCCAAACTATATTATATTTGAATGCAAAAATAATTAAACCTGATAATGTAGGGCCTGTAAATAATTGGCTATATTCAATTTTTAGTTAAGTTGATGTATATTTGAACCAAAAACTTGTATCTCCGCCCAACAACACTTATGCTTAAAAAACATATATTGAAACTTAACTGAATTATGGTAAAGATGCTAAAAAATCTCACCTCAATTCTACTCTATGGTACGCCGATGATGCAGGAAAGATGAATAATACCGACGCAGGAACCAATTCAGGGTTTCTCAAGCGACAAAGTTTTACAGAAAAAAGTAAACATGTTGACATGATGGGACATCTTCACGCAGACATATTTTACCAAGAAAAATTTTTGCTCAATGGTGTTGAAATGAGAGTGAGATTAGTTCTATCGCGGGATAGCTTTCATTTAATTTGAGGTAGCTCAAGTTATAAAGTACAAATAAATGAAGCCACATTATTTGTTCGTCGCATCAAATTAAATCCAAGTATTTTATTAGCTCACAATAAGGCACTACAATTATCCACCGCTAAATATCCTATTACAAGAGCTGAAGTTAAAGCTATTACCATCCCTATAGGTGTTCAAGGAAAATCTTTAGATAATATTTTCTTGGGTCAGCTTCCTTAAAGGTGTATAATAGGATTTGTATCAAATAAAGGATTTAATGGTGATTTTGGAACTAATTCTTTCAACTTTAAAAATTTTAAAATAAACTACCTATCATTATGTGTAAATGGGCAACAACTGCCTTGAAAGCCTCTACAACCATCATTCGGCGAGAAAAAATCATATATTCAAATGTATAACACATTATTCTCAGGAACAGGCATTCACTTTGGCAACAGCGGTAACGGGATCGACAGAGACAGCTATCCAAATGGTTATTGTTTAACAGCATTTGATCTTAGTTCTGACTTAGCAGCCAATTGGAATTTATCACGACATGGTTCTTTAAGAATAGAAGTTGGATTTGAAGCTGCTCTTTCCCAAACTGTAAATTGTGTTATATATCCAGAATTTGATAATATTATTGAAATTGATAAAAATAGAAATGTTATTGTAGATTATGGTAGTTAATAATTAAAATATAGTTGTATTTATTAATATAGAATAAATTATGTACATTTTTTAAAATATAATGTTTTTATTTCAATTCTCTCCTATATATTCCTACAAATTTGAAATCAAATTTAGTTACACGAAAGCAATCGTACTGTTAAATAATAAAAGAAATGAATGCTGCATTCATACAAAATACGAGTATATTTAGAAAATATTTCCAAAATACAGGCGAATTTGGAGTATTTGCCGCAAATAATTTACCTCAGCATGTTAACTTTCCATGTGCCCTTATTGTTATTACGGATCCAGATACTTTACCCGGAACTCATTGGGTAGCCATTTTTATCGACATGGACGGATACGGTACATATTTTGATAGTTATGGCCGTCCGCCATATATAAAACAGCATAGAGTTTTTCTAAAGAGAAATACAAGGAAATGGACATACAACACGCTAACTTTACAGGAATATACATCAGATGTTTGTGGTTATTATTGTTTAATGTATTTTTTATTTCGAATGAATGTATACAACCATAATGATTTCATAAAACTATTTAACAAGTACAATAAACATGAAAATGATCAATTTGTAAAGTATACGTTTTATTATTATTTAAAAAATAAACTAATTAACCCTCCTCCTTTTAACACAATATGTGACACTATCTATTTCATCTATTAACCTACGTTTCATAAACTTAACGCTAAATGTTTTTGTTTCTTTTTTTGTAATGACATGATGGTTCATACAAGCGTAATCGGGCTTGTGCTGTAGTGTATGCTGCAACCACGACGTTCACGGTTTTCAACTTCTCCATGGCCTCTTCTTTATGTATCCAGTTTACGTACATCATATGATCTCCCGCAGGAATAATCCTGTTGACCTGGATAGATGTATTTGCGAGCAGATCATATAATTCCTCAGCCGAAGAAACAGTTGATGTCCGTGTCCTATTCTCTGCTTGTGCGAATTTTCCTGTAATCATATTTTTATTAAGTATATATATAAAATAAATTTGTAAAATAAAATATATAAATTATTTTATCATACACCAGAAAGAATTCAGCATAAGTTTGGCATTGGATCGTCTCCCTGCATTTTTCTCTATTTTAGTGGTGTCCAGCTTAATTCCTTCATTCCTCTCATAATTTTGTACATATGCTGCTTTAGAAGCATCATCAGTACGATCTGTGGGGTATCCACTGGCTTCTTGCTTCATTTTTAAAAATGTATTAATATAGTCCTTCGGCAGAACTCCGCATATGATAAACCATGACCCCGCAGCTTTCCTCGACCAGCTGACATTGAGACTTTGGTCATTTCTATTACGAATTGACCATTCGTAAATATTTCGCGATTACTTTGTAATATTCGTTCCACAGTCTCCCAAACCATGTCGATATGCAATTGATCCGCCCGGCGAAAACTAAGCCATGCTGGTCCATTTTCCAGACGAGGCGTTTGAAAAATAAAACCTACGTAATCTGTAGGTTCTGTAGACTCCATGACATACTCCGTGACAGATTTCACACCACTATAGAACCATAGCACAGAATCTTCAACCCGTGGTGGATCAATCAAATGGAATGTTACTTTTCGCCCCGCAACATTGAATAGTCTTGAATGACTTTCAACATCCGAAACTATAGAAAAACGAGCAAGATTTTCTTCACCCCGGCCGAGCTGATTTAAAGTTTCTTCTATCGAATTTTCGCAAATTTGATAGAAGGCGTCGTATTGTGCTTGTTGCAAGATGCTGAAGAAATTTTCGTATTGTTGATCCATTGTCACTCACTCACTTACTAACTCCTACTCAGCTGCAGATTATTACTAACTCAAGTTTCTTTACCTGTCCTTTTATACCTGATTACTTATCCTACCTTCCAATATTTAATGTGACTTTAATGACAATATTTTGAGAGGTTTTGAATAACAAAGATAAACTTCTATTTTTTTTTTAATTATATATTTCTTTTCTCTTTTGATGAAGCTGCCTACACATTTTGCATCTTTTTTAATTTTATTGTTATAATAAGTATATAATTCTATAAATAAATTTTTAAAAACTAAATTTTCTATATGTATAATATTATATAAACCTACATCTATATCTACACTAAATCTTAAACTATGAATATAACTATTTTATAGAATATTTTTATATATATTATTAACATCTAAATATTTTACGCTAAATTCTAATAAGTGTTTACTTATAACTAACTATAAACTAACTAAATCGTCTATTTGCTCTTTATTTAAAACTAAATACTTATTATTAATTTTATATTTTAATTGTCTTTTTAGCAATACAGTAAACTGTACACTTCCGATATATTTCGAAATGTTCACCGACACTTTATTGTTCTTCACATCCTTTACAAAGTTAATAAACTTTTCAAAGTTTGGGATGTTACCGAAAAGTTTTCTTCTAACATCTCCTACCAAACGAACAGCGACCTTCATCCTTGCATTTGGATCGACCCCGATGCACACGAAGCTTTTTAAACTTTTTCATAAGGGAAATGACAGGACGTCCAACAACCTGTCGTTATTATCCCGGGTATTCAGCATTTCCAAGCAGCAGACCAAGATGGGCGTCTTCTCCTAGGAATCAGTGGCGTAATTTTGGAAGGGGGAAGGGGGGGTTCAAAATTAGATTAGGTTACTTAATACATAGGTATGTATATCTATTTATTTATTAAGAAAACATTTTTACAAATAAAATAATTCAGACCTCTTATCTATACAAAAACAAAAACAATTCTTAAATCTATAATTTTCATAATTTTAAATAAATAGCAAATAATTATGTTATAAAAAAATTATATTTTAAATTTAAGTCGACTTGTGTTTTTTGTTAAACTACTCAGTACTTCGTCAACCGTAATTGGAATTTCACGATGTATATTTAACATTGCCAGACCATTTAGTCTATTTTCTGACATTGAATTCCGTTAATATGTTTTAATTCTATTTAGCGTTGAAAATGTACGCTCTGCAGTACTAGTTGTTACTGGTAATGTCACAAATATTTTTAGTAATTTATACACTTTTGGAAATATAGTTTTGTTACAGTGATATATTGCTTCTATTCCATTTTTTGGTCTTTCTTGTAACTGCAATATATGTCTTTGCCATAATTTATATTCTGCAATGACAATATCTTTGTCATTTAAATCCATCGAGTAAAAATTTATTAAAGGTAGTAAAGGATCTTCTGTATTATTTATACCATTTATTAGACACTGAAATCCACTTAATATAGTTTTATGAGAAAACAATCTATTATCTATTTCTATAATAAAAGAATCTAAAAAGGGTATGAATATTGATGCCTTGTAATAATCTTCTGGAGAATTCGTTGGTATATTTGATCTGTGTATTTGTCTCTTATTAGTTCGTGGTATTTTTAATTCAAAGTCAAATATTTCTGCTTGGTGTTTAATATTTTGAAATAATTTACGAAATTCTGTGTCTGAATCTGTTTAATTTACATGATTTCATTCTTTACATGTTCACATAATGTAATTGCTTCCATGAGGTCTTTGTCTTGTTTTTGCAGAATAATACTTAAATTGAATGTGTAGGAAAATACTAAATTTAATGTGTTTAAACTAACATGAAAGTCACAGCATTTTATGGAGCACAATAGTTGTTTTGCCCTACTTGAGGAATCTTTGTCGTCCCATTCAGAAATATTTTCAAGTGCGGGTAATATAACGTTTTCTAAATCGGTAAATGATTTTACAGCATCATGCCGTTGTACCCATGTAGTGGGGCAAAGACGTTTTAATTTGGTTCTCGTGTGTTCATTGCCCAATTTTTCATTTTCCTTTAGTAACACATTTTGCCTTTTTGGTGTATTCCTGAAAACATACGTACTTTCTATTATGCTCATACAATTTCGAATGGAAGGAACCGTACAACAACTAGATATTACTAAATTTAAATTGTGACTAGCACAATGAACATATAAAGCTGAATTATTGTAATGTTTTTTAATAAGAGCTTGTACCCCTTTAAATTTACCGCTCATTGTTGCTGCCCCATCGTATCCCTGTCCTCGTAAAAAATCAAAAAATCTACGCCAAAATTTCGAAGATTTTGAATTATTTTGTCAGCAAGAGCTTTTCCTGTTACTTCAGTTACTTCGACAAATTGTAAAAAATATTCGCTTATTTTCATTTGGTCTTCATCATAAAATCTAACACTTAAAGAAAATTGTTCTTTTCCAGCTATATCCGCTGTTTCGTCCGCAAGTATCGTGAAACATTGTGATTTATTTACTTTTTCTACGACTTTTTTGAATATTATTTCATTACAAGTTAATATGATTCCATTTTGAATATCTAGGCTGCAGTATTGGGGATTTTTCGGGCTCTGTTCTCTAATAAATTTTAAATCTGAATTGGGATTATTTTCCGCTGCCATTTTAATACCAAAACGCAAAATCGATCTAAAATTACCGTCATTAAATTTAGGCTCTATATTTATATCAACCGGTTCGGAATCGAGGTGTCCTCTCAGTGCAAGACCTTGTCTACCACATAATAAAATTGTTTCTATTACAGGTAGGATTAATTTCCTATTCCGTAATCTTTGTTCTTTTTCTGTTTTGTTTAGTTGTAAGGCTACGGAATCCACTTTATTAGAGGCGACAGACTTTAAACCTTCCGCACTGAGAATGCATTTTCTGTGGTAATCAGTAGTATCATGACGTTTAAATGTTTCAATAGCGTGCTTCCATTCTTTAAATCCTGTAGTACATAATTTACCTAGAGGTTGATGTCCACTACCACCACTTTTTACATTAAATATTACACAATATTTGCAATATGCTTCATCTTTAATATTGAAATTGAAATTTTAATTTTTTAGTGCCAAATTGTGTGATAGGAAACATATAATCAGGCGGTGGATTCCATAAATTGTCTAATAATTCAATTTTTTTAATTCCAGAAACTTGATTATTTACACTTAAGAATATATCATTCGGGTTTATAGTAGTCATTTCTGTTTCACTTACAATTTGATTTGTAGTAATGGTATGCTTAGATGTACATAGTTGAGATTCCACATTCAATAATTTCGGTGGTGATATTTGAGCGATATCCGTGTTTTCGTTATTCATTTCAAATTTCTCATTTTCTGGGTTTTTATTTGATTCTTCATCTCGAACTTTTTTTGAAAAGAAATCAATCTTTTATTAGACATTTTTCTAACTTAGGCTAATAAATTCGCGTTTAAAACGTCACACCAAAATAAAGAATAACTGTTATAAATAAATACAACAAAAGTACAGAGCGTTTACTAATTGAACCTTACAATAACAAATAACACAGTCAAGACGAACCTATGTTATGCCATTGCATTTTGGGTGATTCATGACACGCATTACGGACGCTGGACGCAAGCGCAGTCAATACGCGTTGTCGCTTTTGAATAGGGTACTTTTTTTTCATAATATTATAGCTGGAATTCTCCTCTCGTGATGACGTAATAAAAGACAAGGCCAATTCAATAATCTGGCCGATAAATCTAACCGATAGATGGCAACCGATTTGTAAATGAAAAAAACAGTCTTAGTGTCAAGTTGACATTTGAATAAACATTTTGATTGGTTATATACTCAGAACATTATAAAGACATTGAATGTGAAAATGATTGAAACTCGTACAAAATATTTCTTTGTACCAAAACTAAAATAATTAAGAACTAGCGCACGTAAACATAGGAATCTGTATGTAGTATCTTGTTAGAAGAAATGCCGCTAGATGGTAAGCAGTAGTCCATGCTGTTTTGCCATTTAACGGCTTTTCAACTAACAAGTGCACTTAAGTTACAATTAAACAAAAATATGGAATTGTATTTAGGTGAAATTCTCTATAGGGCACGAGCGCGCTGCTGTCGTTTTGCTTGGCTTGGTCCCAGGCAGGTGAAAAGCGACTGAATAACTTCACACTGATCGAGCCGTCGAGCAAAAAGCGGGAGTTTTAAATAGATGTCATGAAAAGTGCTAGTGCTAGCGGTAATTTTAAGAAAGAGACTGATGAATCGGCAATAATTTGGTGTTTGAAAAGAGTTATTTGATGAACGTTGCATTGTTAACATTGAATAATATTTTCTGAAGCTATAAACATGTTTGCAAAATGGCAGAAATTCATTGACATTTACTTAAAGTTCCCGCTCTTTTCTCGACGGCTCGACCAAGGGACTAGTGTGAACTTGCCTTGGGACCAAGCCAAAGTAAAACGACAGAAGCGCGCTCGTGCCCTATTGCTCGTGAAAAAATGTAAATAAATGGATATATATAAATATTTTATTTTAAATTCGTCAAGGAGGGGGTCCGGACCCGTAACCCCCCCCCTCCCTTTTGTACGCCACTGCTAGGAATGCAGCTTCTTGCCAAGCGTTCATGGGGGCCTTTTCCTCTTCCTCCTCTTCTAGGAGCGGTTGTCCGAATGGTTCGTCGATGTCCGAATGTTAACCTTGTTTCCGTGGTATTTCTTCTTCATTAGCGTCCTGGCGTTGTCTTTTTAGTGGCATTGCCACCAGCTGAGTTGCTGCCTCATGAAGTAGTTCATCTAGTTCATAGATGCTATCATCCTCGATTACATGAGTCGCTAAAGGAGAACAGGAGCCCCTTTCATCCACGATTACCACGGGGTCCACCTCCCTTATCTCGGCATCGGTCACCACCGGGTCTGCTTCTCTGATCACGATGTTCGCGAGGATGTTGAACTTTCATGCCATGATGCTAGTGATGTTTAATACACAAATATACAGCACGAGAAGAAACTGTATACTAAAGAAATAAATATTTTGAACAAGTATTTATACAAAAAATATCATATACAAAGAAATGGTCTCCATATTTAAAATACATTTTACATTTTAAGATATACAAATTATGTATAATTAAAAGATTTATTGATCTTTAGTAAAATTTCAATTTCATAATAATTTGCTAAGAGCATTACTTTAATGGTCGCATTACATGCAATTATCATTACTAAATATGAACATTGTTGAAATACATGTCGTTAGAAAATATTTAAAACCCCATTTACTCAATGTTCATAATTTTTCAAATACTTCTTAGTACACCCTATTGAATCTCAAAACTTTTAAGCATTTACTTTAATCTCCCCATTACAGGTAATTATCGTTACCTAAATATGCACATTATTAAAATTACATTTCGTTAAAAAATATTAAATCCCATTTACTCAATACTCATAATCTTTCAAATACTTCATTGTACACGATATTAAATTTCAATTAGTACTTAATTATAGGACATAATGGAAATTTTTAAAATCAGACAATGGCGCCAGTTAATGAGTTTTTTTAATTACACTGGATCGCGCGAAAGGTACGATTACAAACTACTGCACTGTATATGTATTGGTTTTATTTGAAATATAAAAAGTTTTCTGTTATTATTGTTCTGCCATACTGCCCCTACCCCAACGCAATCAACTTTGGTGGTCTTTAATCTATGATTTTTTATATATCTAAATTAAACATTGTTACTTTATTGCACGACTGACTTTTATTTTAATACCTATCGCCCATACAAAAGAGCAGCTCGCCGACACATGCCAGGCATTGAAGGGCAGAGAAACTAATGTAAACATCAATAAATTATACATTTGTAAAATATATTTTATATTATGTTGTAAATGCGCTACTCATTGTAATTTGGAATGTAATGATTCATATATGACATGACGATCTGAGCAATCACACGAATTAGTTTCAAAATTGTTCAACTTCAATTTCTTTTATAAAAAAATGCGCCCTCTAACGATGGCGCCTTGATGCTGTGCGTCACTTGCATCATGCCTGGGACCGGCCCTGAGAATATCATTATAAAGTTCATACATTTGTGACATACCGCGCGACCCGTTATAACCCACAACAATACGCGACCTACGCAGGGTTAATATCAATTATATATAATCGGGCATTATTATTTATTTTTAGGTTTTTATTTTAATATATATATATATATATATATATATATATATATATATATATATATATATATATTATTTATATATATATATATATATATATATATATATATATTTATATATATATATATATATATATATATATATATATATATATTATTTCATTAAATACCTCTAACTGAAGAAAGTTCAAAACCTTGTACTATAAATACCCCATTTAGTAGATACTGTTACAAGAGACTGCCCTATAGGATATCAAGTGAAACTGAAATATTCCAAAAGTTCTGGAATAAATGATCAGGACATAAAAAAGTAATAATATACTCTGATAATATTTTAATATATGGTCAGTTTTTAGAAGAACATAACGCAAGACTACAATTAGCAGTAAAGAGTATTAATTATCTAGGTTATACTATAAGTAACCAAGGAGTTTCAAATGACAAGGAAAATGTTCAACCTATTTTAAAAATAACAAAGCCCAAAGATCGAAAAGAATTGCAATCTTTTTTGGGAGTTATTTATTATTTTGGCAAGTTTATCGACAATTTATCGGAAAAAGCAGGTATTTTGAGAGAACTAATTAAAAAAGGAAATGACTGGACATGGGAAGAAGATGGTCCACAAGATAAATGTTTTAGGCCCGGTTGTATAAACACACGTTCAGATAAAGCGTAGTTGAACTAGGTAACTAAAATAAATCATATTAATTGGTACTTGTGCGGGATAACAGGGATGGATACCCAGGATATCGAGTATGGATGATGGAACAGTTGGTGAGGTTGTAAATCTCACTTTCACACAACCACGCGAAAAACACTTATTTATTTACACACAGCACAACCAAAACTATACAAATAACAGATATAACAAATGTAAATACTTTACGGATCAAACTGGAGCAGTACAACAATGGATTGTTGCGGACCGATACAAAACAACTTTCGCGCAGCAACGCCGGAACCGAACAGACTTGTACTTGTACAAATTTTTAAAACCAAAAAATTCGCTAGCGACAGCGCCACTAACAATAAACTACAAAAAATACAATGAAGCGTATATGGCGTTGACATTGGCAAATATGTGTTGTACCTTTCACAATATACGGAGCTGACAACAATTAAAATCTCAAACATACTGCCCACCTAGTCGAGAAGCGACTAAACTAAACAATTAACACGGAAGAACAATGAAACTTAAGTAAGCAAGATCGTGTGGATATCAGGCCGACTGGGAATGACCTGGACTGCCCACCGTAGAACGACGCAGCGGTGGCGACGGCGGCGCGGCGAGTCTCTGCTTGGCTGAGGGGATGACGTCCGTCTCGATCGGCAGAGGGCTTAGCCGGGAGATAGGTCGGCGAAGCTCTGAAGTGGCAGTCTTGACGGTGAATACCCTGACGAGGCCGTCTGCCCCTGGATGCAGCTCAGTCACTCGGCCCAGTGCCCATCTACCTGGAGGCAGCACTAACTGGCCTACACTGAAGTTGGATCTTTCCCCGCGCAGCTGGTGCAGGTACTGCGTTGACCACTTCTTCCAGAAGTGCTGTGTGAGTCGTTGAACGAGCCGCCAGCGGGTCGCCAGGTCGCTGGGCTCGTCATGGGAACCTGGTTCTGGAACGGTCAGCAATGATGAACCAACCAGGAAGTGCGCTGCGGTCAGCGCGGACAGGTCCGCAGTGTCCGACGAGGACGGCGTCAGCGGACTGGAATTCAGGCAGGCCTCTACCTGAGCCAGTACTGTAGATAGCTCCTCATACGTGAGGGTCGTCTCACCAATGGTTTTGCGGAGGAGACTCTTCACTGATTTGACTCCGGCCTCCCACAGGCCGCCGAAGTGCGGTGCAGACGGTGGAATAAAGCTCCAACGTGTGCCGGAATCGGACAGGGTAGTAGCTACTTCGTGGTAGAACAGCGACGCCTGATGGAACATGGAGCGCAGCTCTGCGCTGGCACCGACCAACGTCGTACCGTTGTCGGAAAGCAGTTCGCTGCACACTCCTCGGCGTGCAACGAACCGACGGAAGGCCGCCAGGAAGGCCTTGGTAGTCAAGTCGCTCACGACCTCCAGGTGAAGCGCCTTGGTGGAAAGACAGACGAAGAGGGCGATGTAGGCCTTGGTGGAGTGTCGCCCACGACCTGGAGACGGGCGGCACTGGATGGGTCCTGCGTAATCTACTCCTGAACGCAGGAAAGGGCGGCTGGGAGTCACTCTGGCAGCTGGGAGTCACTCTGGCAGCTGGCAGGTTTCCCATGAGTTGTTTGCCCATCAGCGGATGACGGCGCCTGCAAGGGATGCAAGTTCGGAGCAGCTTCTTTGTTAGGGCTCGCCCTTGGAGGATCCAGACGTGCTTCTGGAGGAGTGAGTGAGTTAATTCTAAGCCAGCGTGGAGGGCTAATGCGTGCCAATGTAGGACATGTAGCTGGCTTAGCGGAGATGACCTTGGAAGGATAGGCGGGTGTCTTTCGGAATCGGGAAGTCCGGAATTCTCGAGTCTACCGCCCACGCATAGCATGCCGTGAACGTTGAGAAATGGATTTAGACTCACGAGAGGCGAAGTCCTTGGAATGGGTCTAGCGCTTTTCAGTTGCGCTATTTCAGTGGCAAACTTCTCTCTCTGGACGTTGCAAATCAGACGGACTCTCGCAGTAGTTAGTTCGAATGTGGTTAAGAAGCCGGTGCATGTCTCTTGCTCTCGATCTTCCAGACCTGCAAGTCTGGAAATTCTTCCTCTCTTGTCGCAGCGGCGGGCGAATCGCATGCACTGGGCTGTTACGCGGAGCGTGCGTGACAGGGAGGAATACCCCGCTAACAGAGCGAACTCTTCTTCGACCTGGACCGGCATGGAGCGGGTTTTCTGGACAGTTTCTTCACCTGGTGAATCGGGTAGCTTTTGTGTTGCGGTCGGCCAATTCTGAGTCACGTCAGAAAGTCATGGAGGACCGTTCCACCATAGGCTCGAGGTGGAGAGTATTTGCGGAGTAGCACCGCGGGAGGCGACGTCGGCAGGATTCTCTTCACCTGAGATGTGGCGCCAGGACAGCCCTGGCAGTGTGGTCTGTATGTAGGACACTCGATTGGCGACGAATGTCTTCCATCTACTTGGGTGTCCACGTATCCAGGCGAGTGTGACGATGCTATCAGACCACCCAAACATAGGGAGATTGGAGATCCGCCGGGTTTGGCGGACGTACAGCAATAGACGAATTAGAAGCTGAGCAGCGCACAGCTCGAGACGTGGAATGGAGACAGTTTTCACAGGTGCCGTCTTGGTCTTGGAGGCGATGAGGGACGTGTGGAACGCTCCATCAGGATTGACTGTGCGGATGTAGACCACGGCGGCGTACGCCCTGGTGGAGGCGTCCGCGAATCCGTGAAGCTCTACGTCGGTCTCAGCTGGACTCAACTGAGTCCACCGTGGAATACGAATGTCTTGAAGGCGGCTGAGACTCTCTTGGAACGTGGATCACCTCTCCTGGAAGTGTGTGGTGAGAGGCTGATCCCAGTTTGACTTGGCAAGCCACAGGTCCTGCACCAGAATCTTCGCAGATATAACGACTGGGGAGATCCAGCCGAGCGGGTCGAACAGCTGCGAGACCTTGGAGAGGACTGTGCGCTTCGTGGCGGGAACTGAGAGCGTTGTTGAGATACGCTCTCGGAAGAAGAATTCATCCTTCTCTGGATTCCACATGAGCCCTAACATCTTCGTGGATTCGGAGAGCTGGACGTTAGCAGCTGGAGTAGTCGCCTTGGAACGGGCTTCAGCGAGCCCTAGGAGGTCTGAACAATTTGCGGACCATTTGCTCAGTTCGAACTTGCCTCTTGCGAGTAGTTGGATGAGCTCATCACGGCGTATGACAGCGTCTTCGAGGGAATCGGTTCCGGAGAGTACGTCGTCGACGTACGAATCTTCTACAAGGCATTCGGAGCCCCTTGGAAAGCTCTCTTGCTCGAGCCGAGCAAGTTGACGTAGGGTGCGGATCGCAAGATATGGTGCGCAAGCGGTTCCGTATGTGACGGTCGTCAATTTGAAGTCGTGAATTGGTTCGCTTGTGTGGCCGCGCCACACGACACGCTGGAGGTCTTGGTCATCTGGGTGGACGAGTATTTGACGGAACATCTTCACGATGTCCACGCAGAAGACGAACCGATGATTTCGCCAGTTCATGATGACGACACCGAGATTGTACAGCAAAGGTGGACCTAGGTGCAGATGTTGGTTCAATGACACTCCCTGCGCATTGAGTCGGGAAGCGTCGAACACTACTCGCATCTTGCTTCCTTGAGGGCCCGACTGCATGACAGCGTGGTGCGGAAGGTACCACACAGGTCCGGTGGGAGTCTCCTCAGCCCTAAGCATATTCACCTCCAACCCACTCAAAACCTGTACTCACCGGATTTCCGTGATCCTCCGTCTTCCGATCAGCTGGTGAATCCGCTCCTCTTGTTGCACACACTTCACAACACTGACACCGATATGCTTGCATTAGAATATTTTCGCGTGAGATAATATGTGGCCTCGCGCGCGACCTACGCCCGTCAGGTGTAATGACGGGACAAAACATATAATACAGGGGTGCAATAAAAGTATTTATTTAAAAGAATGTTTATACAACGATGTATCACAGAGAAATGGGGTTAAAATATATAAAGATTTGAAATAAATAAATGGACATAACAACATATTAAAATTGACAAATCAATAGATAAAAACACATACATACAGCTCGACAAATTTACAACCAAACATTATCTCATACGAAAAATCATGCAAATCATATCACAGTGGGGGTGGTGGGTGTGCTGACAGGGGAGATGGCAGCGGCGGTGACAGGGGGGGCGGGGCGGTACAGCAGGGGGCGCGACGGCGGCGGGGGCGGCGTCGGGGGCGGCGCTGGGCAGGGTCCACTGGCGGTGCCCGGTCACGTGCTCCACGTAGATGTCCCTGGACCAGCGGATGGTGTCGCTGGTGACGAGCTTCCGCAGGAGGTGTCCATACCGACGGCTGCAAATCTTCCGCAGGAACGGGTCGTTGGCGCGGTGCCAGGTCCCAAGGGAGCCGACAACCACTGGTTCCACGGTCACGGTCTCGTAGCGGTCCCGTAACGTCTCAGCCAGTGGTCTGTACTTCCTGATCTTCTCCTCGCGGGCGGACTGCAGGGCTTCGAGACGGTTCTCGAACGCCACGGTGACGTCCACGATATGGGCGGTCCTGCCCCTGACAAGCACCAGGTCGGGCCGCAGGTTGCTTCCGCCGATGTTCTGGTTTTCAGACAGTACGTGGTACTTCACGCGGGCCGCGTTCAGGATGCGATCGACGATCGCGTTCGTTGTGCCGCATCAGAAATGCGTGAGAGTACCGCATACAGTGGTTCAGCACGTGGGGCAGCGTCTCCTCCGGGTGGTAGCATCGCCGGCACCGGGTATCGACTGGCTGTTGGCCAAGTTTGCGCGTTCTTGTTCAGCGGAACAAGGTTGAGTCGGGCCCGGTGAACAAATCTCCAGTCGGCGAGGCGAGTGTATGATCCGTCGGTGATGAAATGGCTATTGGTAGCCGACGTCGCGATACACTCGATCACCTTCCCTTGAGACGGGAGTTCCACGAGCCTTTGGAGGTAGGAGAGCTGCTTGTGCTGAGCCAGCACGCTGAGCACCTTGCGGCGGTCTGCCGCGCCGAGGGTCTTGCCTCCTGGAGTCGCTAGGGTGGGGGATCCTTTGTGGAAGGACCACGTACACGTATTACGTGTCGACGCCTTTCGGGCCTGCGTCCAGACGCTGGACAATCCCGAAGAACGGAGGTGGAATGGGTTGGCCATGTCCCCGGACAGGAAGCGGCCATGTAGCTCGTCGGTGGCGGGTTCTCGTATCCGTTGCTCTGTGGCTTCCGTAAGCGTCTCGCTCGCGAGGCTGGCTGGCTACCGGCACGCCTACCAGACCTGCAGAGCGAGGGCCGTACAAATAATCATTCGCACATTCGGTGGGGAGGCTCAGCGTCTTCTTGATCTCGGCCCTAAATATCTTGTCTAGCTCGGCCCATTCGGTCTTTTCGTACGTGCCCACGCGCATGTGATGGCGCATGGAGGGCACGACGAAGGTCTTGTACGCGTCGAGACGCTGCCATGGGGCGAGTTTCGAGGTCAATATTTTCAGGCCGGTGGACGAGATGTCGGCCAGGCACGCGTTGCTGAGGACAGAAGAGAAGCCTACAGGAGCCCCGAGGAAGTTCTCGCTGTCGAGCGCGTCCGAGATGTTCGGGACGGTGGCGCCAGCAATCAGGAAGGGCGTCTGCAATACGTCCACCCTATTTTTACCCACCTTGCCTATGTGTAGAGTCCGGGATTTTGCTGGATTGAACTGCATATTCAGCCTCTCCATGAGGCGGTGCGCGGCATCCAGACGGTCCTGGAGAACCTGCTGGGAGCGGCAGAGCGAGTACCTGGCAGTCCTCGTTCTGCAGTTCATGGAGGCACGGGTCGATGGCGAGGTTGAACAGTAGCCCGCTAAGCGGGCATCCTTGTTTAACCCCCGCGCTGACGGCTATGGGCGCAGTCAATCCGGCGGCTGTCACGATTTGGGTGGTGGTGTCCTGGAGCAGGTCGCAGATGATGGTGGTGAAGACGTCACCCACCCCGACTGCGTGGACGGCGGCACGAACGGCTGCGTGAGGAACTGACCCGAACGCATTGCTGAGGTCGAGCCAGGCCACGCAGTGCTCGCCATGTCCACGTCGTGCTTCGGCGACGCACGTCTTCAGGGTGAAGTTGTGCTCCAGCACACCGTCGTGGACCATGAACCCCTTTTAGGAGGGATGGATGGCACCGGTCTCGTCGGCCCACTTGGCGAGGCGCGCGGCCCAGCACCCGGTGTACACCTTGTAGATGGTGCACGAGAGTGCTATGGGCCGCCAGTTCGATATGTCGTGCTCGGCGCCTTTCTTCGGAAGAAGAATGGTAGTTGTAGTCTTCCACGCCTGTGGGATCCTCTGATGATGCAGGCAGATGTTGAACACCGCTGCGAGCACCTTGGCCTCGGGGTCGACTCGCCGTCAGTGGTTATAGGCGATCCGGTCGGGGCCAGGTGCAGTGTTCTCGCACCTGCGGAGTCTCTCGGCTACCTCCGTCGACGTGAAGTCCTCTGTGTTGAGGCTTGGTCGGCCAGGGATGCGCTGGTACTGCGGGCGGAAAGCAGCGTTTCCCGCCCACACGCGCTCGAAGTGGGCAGCTACTGTCTCCTTGGGTATCGGGCACGTAGACCGTTGCTCTCCAAGGATAAGGCGCACTGCTCGTCTCCGGTTCTGGCGGTACAGGCGCTGGATGTACCGGACATTCTCTGGATCTGGGGCAGCTCTGGTGGTGACGACGTCGAACCGAGGACGGATCTTGCAGGCCGTGTGGACGGCGGTCTCTATGTCCTGTAACAAACCGTTGAAGGTTTCCCAGTTCCTGGACGTCGCTGCGCGGCGCACCAGGTCGTGCAGTCTGGGGATGAACTCGGCCAGTGCGGACTCGTCCTTGGAAGGCTCGGGCTGCGTGGCTGGTTCCTCCTCTTCCTGCGAGGCGGTCTGGGAAGCTCCTAGGTCTTGCTGCGAGGGCTGGGAGACGTCCTAGAGGTCGGGCGTCAGGGTCAGATCCGGTGGGGGGTCCCTGGATGTGGAGGGACGCGACGACGGAGCGTGCACCACGTGCACCGGGCTGTTGTCGCCCTGGAGGGGTGGGACGCGTGCGTCTGGATCCACGGGTGTCGGGTCGTCCACGATGACGATGGTCTCCGCGATGTCATCCGGAGGCGGGTCTGGATCGGGCCTGGGTTCTGGGAGCTGGGAGGTCGACGTTGTCGCGCTCGTGTCGTTGTGCCACTGCGTGTTGACGCACATGGTTTCGCAGACCAACCTTCGATGGGAAGGACATCGGGCACTGATCGCATCGGTGGGCGAATCGGTCTGCATCTTCTTCTACCTCCTGTACTGCAGCTACTCGAGCTGCAGCACAGTTATGTAGCTCCAGGGACCTTCTGGAAGAGGTCTAGGTGGCGCAATGGAAGCCGGCGCTGCAATTCTCCTCCGTACAGCGGAATGTGGTGCTGCACGGGTGCAGGACGACTCGCCGCCAATGATTGTAGGCGATCCGGTCGGGGCCAGGTGCGGTGTTCTCGCGCCTGCGGAGTCTCTCAGCTACCTCCGCCGACATGAAGTCCTCTGTGTTGAGGCTCGGTCGGCCAGGGATGCGCTGGTACTGCGGGCGGAAAGCAGCGTTTCCCGCCCACACGCGCTCGAAGTGGGCAGCTACCGTTTCCTTGGGTATCGGGCACGTAGACCGTTGTTCGCCAAGGATAAGGCGCACCGCACCGCTCGTCTCCGGTTCTGGCGGTACAGGCACTGGATGTACCGGGCATCTTCTGGGTCTAGGGCAGCTCTGGTAGTGACGACGTCGGACCGAGGACGGATCTTGCAAGCCTTGTGGACGGCGGTCTCTATTTCCTGCAACAAACTGCTGAAGGCTTCCCAGTTCCTGGGCGTCGCTGCGCGGCGCACCAGGTCGTGCAGTCTGGGGATGAACTCGGCCAGTGCGGACTCGTCCTTGGCGGGCTCGGGCTGCGTGGCTGGTTCCTCCTCGTTCTGGGAAGCTCCTAGGTCCTGCTGCGAGGGCTGGGAGACGTCCTCGGGGTCGGGCGTCAGGGTTAGGTCCGGTGGGGGGTCCCTGGATGTGGAGGGACGCGGCGACGGAGCGTGCACCACGTGCACCGGGCTGTTGTCGCCGTGGAGGGGTGGGACGCGTGCGTCTGGATCCACGGGTGTCGGGTCGTCCACGATGACGATGGTCTCCGCGATGTCATCCGGAGGCGGGTCTGGTTCGGGCCTGGGGACGGGAGCGGCGCGACGCCTGCCAGTTCTGGGAGCTGGGAGGTCGACGTTGTCGCGCTCGCGTCGTTGTGCCACTGCGTGTTGACGCACATGGTTTCGCAGACCAACCTTCGATAGAAAGGACATCGGGCACTGGTCGCATCGGTGGGCGAATCGGTCTGCATCTTCTTCTACCTCCTGTACTGCAGCTACTCGAGCTGCAGCACAGTTATGTAGCTTCGGCCTGATGCCGACGATGGAATCGCAGAATCTACATTTGTTTACCACCCTTTCCAACTTCAGCTCGTGCACCTCGACGAGGTGCCGCTCCAAGGACCGTCTGGAAGAGGTCCGGGTGGCGCAATGGAAGACGGCGCTGCACTCCTCCTCCGTACAGCGGAATGTGGTGCTGCACGGGTGCAGGACGACGAGCTGTGTTCCTTCGCGCGTCACGTTCGTGTTTGCTGCGGCCATGGCAAGTACAGGGGGTGTGGAATTGGGGTGAGATGGGCAAAAAGATGTGGAAAAAAGGGAGTCCTGATCGGATTTATCGCGGGTCAGTGAACTTCCCCGCGACTCGTCGTTGCAAGACCGATCCTTTCGCGACAAGCCTTGACGCTCCAAGGGTTCGCGACGCCCGCGGTCATTCACCTCCAACCCACTCACAACCTGTACTCACCGGATTTCCGTGATCCTCCGTCTTCCGATCAGCTGGTGAATCCGCTGCTGTTGTTGCACACACCACACAACACTTCCACCGATATGCTTGCATTTAGAATATTTTCGCGTGAGTTAATATGTGGACTCGCGCGCGACCTACGCCCGTCAGGTGTATGGACGGGACGAAAAACATATACACAAAGGGTGCAATAAAACTACACTTTGATCTTAGCCATAGGCCGAGATGGATTGATTGATTTGAGTCTTTACGAGTAACACGCGTTTTTTTAATACACCGATAAAAAATCTTCAAAGAAAGGGTTTATCGTGTAATTAATTAACAAAAATACTTAAAAAGAGTGCAGTGCAGTGCCTAGTTTAGTTTGGTGTGATTTGTTCTACCTTATGTAGTGCTATAGACGAGAAATTTAAATAAAAAGTGCGACAGTTAAGCAAGGTCACAGATATTAAACATTAATTTAATTAATACTTAAGTACATGCAAGTGCCAGACTGACTTTACCGCGCAAAAATAAAATATATAAATGAATGTAGACAAAGTTAAAAAAGTACAAGAAAAAAGAAAGAGAGAACATAATATATCAACAGGAAAAAATATAGACATCAATAAAGACGGAACAATATCGCCAGATAGCAAAAAAGGAAAACAAGAAAACGTAATGGAGAAACAATTATTAGAATCAATTCTACATTAAATAAAGGAAATGAGACAGGACTTGAAGGATACTAAGGATGAGATAAAAGAATTAAAAGAGGAAATAAAATCCACAAAGGAAGAATTAAAGACAAAGGAAGAGAAATAGGAAAAAGAAAAACATGTACTATTAGGAGGAAAGGATAATTTAAAAGCAAGGGTAGAAAAATTAGAAAAAGCCAATATAAAAAATAACACAATTATCACAGGATTCGTTCCAAAGACCGACAACATTAAGGACGAAATAACGGAATTACTAGTAAAAACGTTACAAGTAAAAGTCGAAATAGAGGGTTGTTATAGAATAAAAAATATCGATAGGATAGTGATTATGTGGAAAAAGTGGCAAGACAAACAAGAAATAATGAAAAATAAATATAAATTAGTAGGAGTTCAGCCACCAATATACAACGACAACGAGATGACTAAGAGAGAGCAGATGATACAAGTCAAACTAAGACAAATAGCAAAAGAGCAAAGGGTACAAAATCAAACAGTGAAAGTTGGATACCAGAAGATAACAATTAATGGTACAACGTATAAATGGACGGATCTAAACATCAATGACTTAAAAAATATGGACATGGTAACGGATGCAAAAACTAAAGAAAGACCCAAGGGGTCAAAAAAATAATAATAACAAAAATAAAAATAATTACTTTAAACTGGGTACATGGAATATTAGAAGTTTAACGGGAAAAGAAATAGAAATAAGTGAAGAATTTAAAAAAGCGGATTTAGAAATATTGGGAATAACCGAAACAAAGAAAAAGGGTACTGGGACACAAAAGTTAAGTGGGGACCATATGCTAATATACTCGGGGGTGCCATTAACAGAAGGAACTAGAGCGGGAGTGGGTTGCATAATTAAAAAAGAATTAACAAAAAATATATTAAGTTGGGATTTCATTTCTGAAAGGATATTAAAAGTAAATATAAAAATAGAGCTAACTAAAACAACAATGTTAACAATTTATGGACCAAATGAAGATGACAGTGCCGAAATAAAGATAAATTTTGGAATGAATTACAAACCGTAATAGATAATAGTAACAGGCCACTATTTATATTAGGTGACATTAATGCCAGAGTCGGGAGGAAAAACAAGGGTATAGAAGATGTAATGGGAAAGTATGGGGAAGACACAGTAAACAATAATGGGAAGCGCTTAATAGACTTTTGTATTATAAACGATCTAGTAATTACGATTTCAGCATAAAGATATTCACAAATATACACGAGAAGAAAGAAGCCGCAACGAAAAATCTATTATAGACTATGTACTATGCTGTAGTGAAGAGAGAAAAAATATCACGGATACAAGAGTATAGAGAAGTTACGAAATCGGAAGCGATCATTACCTTGTAATATCAAAAACAACAATAAAGACAAAAGAACCTGCAAGAGAAAACATAAACAAAGGAAAAGAAATAAATAAAGAAATAATAAAAATATACAAACTAAAAGAAGAAGAAATTAAACAAACATACCAAGATCATATACACGGAACCTTAAATAAAATAAATACAAATCACAAAGACGATATTGACGAACTCTGGAGTATATTAAAAAATACACTACAAGATGCAGCCAAAAAAAGTTGCAGTACAAAAAAGATACATCGGCACAGCAAGCAAAGCCATTGGTGGAACAGAGATATACAAAGAGAAGTAAAACTTAAAAAACAATTGTGGAAAGAATACCTAAATTCAAAGAATTCAAGAAAATATGAAATATACAAAGAGCAGAGAATAATGGTAAAAAAAATGGTAACAGATGCAAAGAAAAAATCATGGATAGTATTTGGACAAACTATACAAAACAACTATTTTGAAAACAGAAAACTATTTTTCAGAGCAACGAAAGCCATAAGACAAGACAAAAAATGCCCTCTGAAATAAATAAAAGATGAAAATAACTCCATACTAACCGATGACAAAGAAATAATGGATAGATGGAAACAATATTCTGAAAAATTACTAGAAGTAAATAATGACCTAATCATAAATGAGACACAACAGTTATCTAATCCGACAATCCAAGAAGAGGAAATTACCCTAACAGATATAAAGCAAGCACTATCAAAACTAAGAACAAATAAAGCACCCGGACATGACAATATCAGACCAGAACAATTAAAATATATAGGAGGAACAGCAACCAATCTTCTAAAACAACTAATAAACCAATGCTGGAAAAATAAGAGAATACCAGAAGAATGGGAAACTGCTGTCATACTACCCTTACACAAAAAAGGAGACAATAGACAATGTGAAAACTACCGCGGAATATCACTACAAAGCTCGTCTCTAAAAATATATGAAATGATTCTAAAAAACAAATTGAGAGTAGAGTTAAGAGGAAAACTTGAATTAGCTCAAAGTGGATTCCAGAAAGGACATTGTGTACAGGATCATGTCTTCACTATAAAACAGATCATAGAAAAAACGCTAATACATATCTGTTTTATAGACTTACAAAAAGCGTTCGACATGGAACCGAGGAATATTCTATGGGAGATAATGGAAAACAGGAATATAAATAAAGACCTGACAAACGCAGTAAAAAGCATATACAGAACAACAAAAAATAACATAAGAACTGGGAACCAAAAATCAGAGGAATTCATGACCAATAAAGGGGTGAGACAAGGAGGTACTTTAAGTCCGTTATTATTTATTTTATTTATGGACGAAATAATAAAAAGGGTAGACGCGAAGACCAAAGCGGTACACATAGGGTATTTAAATTTGGAACCAATAAAAATTAAAGTATGTGCATTTGCGGATGATCTGGCAATCTTCGGAAGATCTGAAAAAGAACTACAGACAAATCTAAATATCTGGCACCAGGAACTAAAAAACGTAAACATGAAAATAAATACGCAAAAAACCAAAATTATGACCATAGCAAATGAAAAAATAGACATAAATATACAATTAGAAAGCAATCCACTAGAACAAGTGAACAGCTACAAATACATAGGAACTGTAATAGATAGTAAAGGACTCCATGAAGAAAACATAAACCATAGAATACAACAAGCAAAGAGGTGCTATTTCTCACTGAATAGAGCGATACTTAATAATAAGCATATAAACAAAAACACAAAAATGACTATATACAAAACTATTTATCAACCCATTCTACTGTATGGAAGTGAAACATGGGTTACGAACGATAGACAAGATAGTAAAATACAAGCAGCTGAAATTAAATTTCTAAGAAGAATAGAAGGGGTAACGCTAATGGATAAAATAAAAAACAATACAATAAGAGATAATCTAGAAATAAAATCAGCAATACTAAAAATAGAAGAGAAAAAATTAAATGGTTTGGACACTTGACAAGAATGACTGAAGACAAACCTGTGAAGAAGATATGGAAATGCAAAACGCAAGGCAAGAAGAAAAGAGGAAGAGCATAGAAATCTTGGAATAACAAAATTGATCAAATATTACAAAAGAAAAACATAGATAGAAAAGAAGCAGAAAAACTGGCACTGAACAGAAAAGACTGGCTCATTTTTACTAGAGAAATTTAAATTTACAAACTACACTCGACACCCGCATGGGTACATGAGTTTATGAGGGTGAGTCTGGGAAGACGCCCCCCCCCCTTAACTTTTTTATTATAAGTAATAAAAAAAAATGGCTCATATAAAAGTTTTATAATTTTACATATACTATTTGATGGCAGATGTAGATATTTTTTATAAAGTCAGGTTTACAAGATACGACTATCAATTTTTATTTTTCAAATGACAACCTATAATTATTTTAATAAAATAGAAACTGCCATTTTTTTCTCTTTTCAACGATATATTAACTTTTATTAATGTATTTGAAAAATTTCGAGAAAAATGAGATCATTTAGAAATGTCAGAAATAATTTTTAAACAAATATCATAGGTGGCTATGTTTCTCGAAATCGGGTAAACATCCTTCTCAGTAAGTAACAAACAAATTTATACATTTTTGACATTAATTTAATTGTTTTACATTGTTACGTTTTGTTTATTTTCATATAGCCACCTATAATATTTATTTAATAATTATTTCAAATATTTTTAAATATCTCATTTTTCTCGAAATTTTTCAAATACATTAATAAAAGTTAATACATCGTTGAAAAGAGAAAAAAATGGCGGTTTCTATTTTATTAAAATAATTATAGGTTGTCATTTGAAAAATAAAAGTTGATAGTTGTATCTTGTAAACCTGACTTTATAAAAAATATCTAAATCTGCCATTAACTAGTATATATAAAATAATAAAACTTTTATAAGAGCCATTTTTTTCTATTACTTATAATAAAAAAGTTAAAGGGGGGGGCGTCTTCCCAGACTCACCCTGTATATATATATATATATATATATATATATATACATATATATATATATATATATATATATATATATGTATATATATAATCATAAACTATCAATTTATTATATTTATAATAAATTGTTAAAGAAGTTATTAATTTAATTGATTCCTTATAAAATTATTGTTGTTTACTCTTTGATTATTATTTCAACTCCAATATTCAAAATGTTTATAGCAGCTTCTTCTTCAGCATTTACTGGTGGAACATCTTCATTATGTACACACACAATATTATGAAGAACCGCTGTTGCTACAATAATGGCTTCTATTTTAATTAACTTTAATCAAATTCCAAACGGAAAAATAGGAAATCGCCTTTTCCATATACCGAAACATCTTTCAATTGGATTTCTTGCCCGAATTTGAGCTGTATTAAATACACTAGCGGTCGTTGAAAACGCAACACCAAAAAATAATTGGAATAAACGGACGAAATTTAGCACAAAGATTATTCATTATTAGATAAACAAATGATTAAAATTTCACATACATTAAATGAACAGAAAATGAAAATTTCAATAAGAACTGAGTCCATCACGCGCTCTTGTTACCGCTTCTACTCGTCAAGGCATGGATTGAATAAGGTTGCGAATAACATTTTGCGGTATTTCATTCCATGCCCTTTCGACTACAGCCCATAATTCTTCCACATTTTGTATTAGCGTCTGAATACGTCGCACTGCTCTTCCTAGGACATCCCACAGATTTTCAATAGGCGACAAATCTGGAGAACGAGCCGGCCATGCAAGCACTGGTATTCTGTGCTGGTCAAAGAAGGTTAATACTCTTCTCGCGACATGAGATCTTGTGTTATCCTACTGAAATATGGCTGCTGGGTGATCTTGAATATGTGGAGCAACTTCCGGTATTAGGATCTCGTCAATGTATCGCTGACTGTTCAAAGTGCCGGGTAAACGAATTAGGCGAGATTTCTAATTGTATGAAATTGCTCCCCATACCATAATTCCTTGCGTAGGCGCCGTATGACGCGTACGAATGCAGGTCACATTCCCTCTTTCACCCTGGCGTCGTCTCACAAGTACCCGACCGTCATTTTGGAACAAACAAAATCGCGATTCGTAAGAAAAGACAATTTCATTCCATTCATTATTCCACAACCGTGTTTCTCTGCACCAATCAAGACGCAATGATCTATGCCGCGCGGTCAGTGGAAGTCGCAATAATGCACGACGCGCATGCAGCCCAAATTCTGATAAACGATGACGAATACGTCTTACAGATAGTGGGTATCTTGTCATTGTCCACCACTGCTGTGCTGGAGTTGGTGCACTTTGAAAGCGGCCTTGTAAGGATAGCCGAATAAGGAGACGGTCCTCTCTAGTAGTAGTAGTAGTATTTATAGTACAAGGTTTTGAACTTTATTCAGTTAGAGGTATTTAATGAAATAATATATATATATATATATATATATATATATATATATATAAGTTACATCGCTGTTCCCACCATCAAACTGCATAGGTTGCAGTTCCCACCGAGCAACCCTACACCCAACCTAGTTTAAGTATAAAATAGCTCTCTTGTAGTTTTATGTTAGTCTTTATCTGCTGTTACTATGCTAGATTTGTTGTAACTTAGAATTGTAAATTAGCAATAAACAACATTGTAATAAATAATAAACAATAAATTGTTTTTAAAAACGCAACGTCGGAAAATTAACTTATTATTGGCGCAGTCGGTAGGATCCGTCGCGACGGTATTAACGAATATAATACCGGTTCATTTTTGATTTACCCGACAACGGACCCAAAAACTTCGTCGTTGTGCCATTTATTGCCGCGAATAAAATTCGTCCGCCGAGCCAGCTGAACGTACATCAGCACCCATCGACGTACCGCCGCTGAACGAACATCAGCACCAGGACATCGAGGCCGAGCGACTTCACGACATTGCAGTACCACCCCAAGGACCAATGTACTGGATTCTCTTGTGAGTACATGTCGTTAAGAGGCAATATTTATTACGCTAGCGAATCATCAGATTCAAATAATAGCGATTCTGACTCCGATCATAGCGATCGTATTCCAAATTATTCAAACAGAAAAAATTTAATTCGTAACCCCACATTACAAGTAACAAACAAAATGGAATTAAAGAAGGAATACTTAGATATGGTTCCTGAGTTCCATGGGCAGAGAGAACTCTTGCCTAGATTCTTAGAAATAAGTGAAAAATTAGTCAAAAAATTCTTCAATGCTGCTAATCCCAATGATTTTCAAAATGAATATTTAATGCTCAGTTTGTATTCAAAAATTAAAGGTGAAGCCGCAGTAAACATAGCTGCGTGCAATATAAAAACTTGGAACGATTTGAAAAATGCACTAATCAACACCTACAACTGAAATAAAAATTTATCATCAAAATTTAGAACGCGAAACAAACTCAAACATCGTTACTCACACAAATACTTATACCACGTTAAAATCGAATTCTGAAAATGTAGTAAAATTATTAGTTGACCAAGAAAACGGAACTATTTTAATTCCCGAACACACGACAGATACACTGATAATTCCTGAATGCGTTGCGACAGCAAAAAATTATCATGCATTCTGCACTATCACAAACACTACCGATTCAGATATTAAATTCCAACAGTTAAAACCATTTCACGTTGAAAATTTTGAAAATTACGAAACACACACAAGTCAAAATTTAAACCTAATTGATTCAGAAAAATTTAAATTCGATATATCACAGATTCGGACCAATCATATGAACAATGAAGAGAAATCAGCTATCACCAAATTAATTCGCGAATTTTCAAATATTTTCCATTTGGATAACGCCCCACTCACTTTCACGAACCAAATAAAGCACTCTATTAAGACCAAAGATGAAATTCCCACCTATACTAAATCGTATAGATACCCAGAAATACACAAAGAGGAAGTGCGATCACAGATACAAAAAATGCTCGAACAAAACATTATTAGACCGTCTTGTTCCCCGTGGTCGTCACCCATATGGGTAGTCCCTAAGAAGCTTGATGCTTCAGGGAAAAGAAAGTGGCGAATAGTGGTTGATTATCGGAAGTTAAACGATAAGACAATCGATGACAAATACCCTTTACCAAACATCACGGACTTGCTTGACAAATTAGGACGTTGTCACTATTTTACTACTCTGGACTTAGCCTCTGGTTTTCACCAGATAGAAATGGACAAAGACGATATTCAAAAGACGGCATTCAACACTGAGGAAGGGCATTACGAATACACGCGCATGCCTTTCGGCCTTAAAAACGCGCCGGCAACCTTCCAACGCGTAATGGATAATGTTCTACGTGGACTAAACAACGACAAGTGTTTAGTTTACTTAGACGATATTATCGTGTTTAGTACCAGTCTTCAAGAGCATATTGGAAATTTAAAATTAGTGTTCGAAAGATTACAAAATTCAAATTTCAAAATTCAACTAGATAAGTGTGAGTTCCTGAAAAAGGAAGTCTCATATCTTGGCCATATTGTTACTCCAGACGGCGTAAAACCCAATCCAGATAAAATTATAGCAATTCAAAATTATCCAATACCCAAAACCACGAACCAAATTAAAGGATTTTTAGGCTTGTTAGGATATTATCGAAAATTTATAAAAGATTTCGCGAAAATAACAAAACCATTTACAAAATGCCTGAAAAAAGACGCAACTATTGACATTAAAGACCCCGACTATATAAAATGTTTCGAAACGTGTAAGACCTTACTAACAAATGAACCACTATTACAATATCCCGACTTCTCAAAAAATTTTAATATAACATGCGATGCCAGTGACACCGCGATAGGAGCTGTTCTATCTCAAGGAACAGTAGGTCAAGATCTCCCTGTTGCCTACGCCAGCAGAACCTTGAACTCAACTGAGTCAAGCTATGCAGCTGTAGAGAAAGAAATGTTAGCAATCATATGGGCCGTCCAATATTTTCGTCCCTACATTTTTGGCAGACCGTTCAAAATCTACACTGATCACAAACCCTTACAATGGCTATTATCTATGAAACAGTGTAACCAAAACTTAATCAGGTGGAGACTAAAATTAGCCGAATACGACTACGAAATTATTTACAAAAAAGGTAAAACAAATACAAATGCTGACGCTTTAAGTCGTATCCCACAAATTCAGAACGAAAAAATTATTGTCCAAAATTCAAAAGAACCTTTAGACTCGTATGAAAATTATTTAACTAACAAAATTAATAAAACCAAATTAGATCATAATAATATCCTAGAAGTGGAAGGCGATCTATTTGATTCACCACCCACTAGTAATCTAGCTCATTGTGTAAGCCGCGATTTACGAATGTCAGCAGGAATTGCGGCACAGTTCAGAAATAAATTTGGAAATGTAAACAACCTCTATAAACAAGATCCAAAATTGCATTCTCTTGTTTATTTAAAAGACAAATTTCGATTTATTATTTACCTAATTACTAAAGAAAAATATTTCGACAAACCTACAAAACAAGATATGTTTTACACATTACTAAATCTAAAATCATTTTGTATACAAAATAACATAAAAAATTTATGCATTCCAAAAATTGGATGTGGCATTGACCAATTAAACTGGATCGATGTTAAATCCATGTTAGAATTCATTTTCAACGAAACTGATATACTAATCACAGTATTTAAAAAAGCAAACGAAATACCGACATTAGACCTAAACGTAAACGACTCAGACAATCTCAATGCCCTCACAAAATACATAGAAGAATTCAATAAAGAGTTAGAAAATAAATCCACAATTCCAGATAATCAATCATTAATCGTAGAAATAGGCGACAAAGAAGACGACGAATCACCTAGTGATGATGACGTCACAATACACTCTAGTCATGAGAACCCCGTCATTGGTATACCGATCGTAGAATACCCGGTTAATTATGGAAAAAATCAAGTAATCATTTCTGAAGTAGCACATAGCCCAAGCAAACCCAAAATTGAAAAAATTCACGATATGAAACAAAAGATTTACGTACAATTTTCAAAAAGGAAATATGAACAAGAAATGATAAAATTTATTAAAGAATATATAGCACCAAATGTAAAGTATTATTTATATTTCGAACACGATCTTTATGCAAAATTCAGTTTAGTACTTCAGAATTATTTTAAAAATTCCAAAATAAAAATGATAAAATGCGGGAAACAACTAACAGATATCGTAGAAGAAGACGAGATAATTCAAACTATCAAAAACTACCACGAAGGAAAGACTAATCACCGTGGTATAGACGAAACATTAGCCCAAATCAAACAAAGATTTTACTGGCCAAATCAAAAGAAATCTATTCAGACCTTTATAAATAATTGTGAAATCTGCCAACTAACAAAATACGATAGAAACCCTTTAAAATTAAAATTTAACATCACCCCAACGGCAACTAAACCATTTGAAATATTACACGTAGATACTATTACTTTGGAGAACACAAAATTTTTCACAATAGTAGATTCATTTTCAAAATTTGCTCAAGCATACAAATTGAACTCTTCCCAAGGCATCGAAATTGTAAATAACCTAATTAAATCATTCACACATCACGGTATCCCAGATTCAATAATTGCAGATAACGGTTTAGAATTCAAGAACTCACTAGTCCGCGAACTTTTAGAACTGCATAAAATTAACATTCATTTCATCAGCTCCCAACACCCCGAATCAAACGGGATAGTCGAGAGATTTCATTCAACTCTCATCGAACATATTAAACTCTTCAATAATCAAAATAATTATAAAAATGATCCAATAGAGACAAAAGTAAATTATTCTCTTCTAGCGTACAATAACACTATCCACTCCACAACTAAACTTAAACCCTTTGACATAATTTCCGGCCACCTTGAAACAGACTCCCCCTTTAACATGGACTTAGAAAATCAATTAATTAACGATTATATTTCAAACCATAAAAATAAAATGAAATTGTTGTACCAAAAAGTAAATGAAAAAATTCAACACACAAAAGAAAAAACTATCAATAAAATTAATGACAATCGGGAAGAATTACCTAACATACCAGAACAAGTTTATGTAAAGAATTGCCAAAAACAAAATAAAACGCGGAATAAATATAAAAATGAAAAAATAAAATCTATAAACCCTCATCTAAAGACAGCCAAAATTAAAACACGACATGGTAACACTACAGATAATATTCACTTATCAAATATTAAAAGACCGAAAAAACTAACCTACGAATTTAAAAATATTCCAGGTTGTTCGCGATCTGTCACGGATCCGAAATAATTAATATTACCGAAAACATAGGACTAATGCCAATCAAACTCGGAGCAGCTAAACTACAAAAATCTAAACATACTTTCGTTCATTATTATGACCTTACTCCAATATTTGATGAATTCGAAAATCTCAATAATCAATACGAACTATTAAAAAATAGTATAACTAATAAGACAAATTTAAACAAGGAATTAATAAATAACAATAAAATATTGGAACACATAAGACAAAACATAATTCAAAAGATAAACCACATAACAATATATTCTAAAGCACGCACTAAACGAGGACTAATAGATGGATTAGGGAGTATATTTAAGCAAATTACGGGAAACCTGGACGCAGAAGATGGCAAAAGATATAATGCAATTTTAAACCATTTAGAAGAAAACCAAAATTCATTGCAAAATCAATTGAAATTGGAATACTCAATCAACCAAGAAATAATAAAGAAATTTAACAACACAATTGAAAACATCAGACATAACGAGGAAATAATAAGAACAAAAATTCAGAATTTAAACAAATTACTTAATTCTGTTAAAACCATTAATGAAATTCTTTATATAAAGGACTTGTACAACCAACTAGGTTCCTTGTATAATTCCATTCTGAATACACTACAAGACATAGAAAACTCAATCACATTCTGCAAAATGAAAACACTTCATCCCTCAATAATAGACCCTAATCAGTTATTAAGTGAACTAAAGAAAATATCCGATCATTACAAACATCAATTACCATACGAACCAAAATTAGAGAATCTATTAGATTTCGAAGCTATACTATCCATAAACTGCAAAATAGAATCAAATCAGATTACATATTTTATCTCGATTCCTATAAATTTCGAAAAGAACTTTGAACTTTACTATTTACAATCATTACCAACAAAATATGGGTCAGAATACGTGACAATTATTCCCAATACAAAATATTTTCTAAAAAGTCAAGATGAAATTAAACCTCTTAGCGATATGTGCATCAAGAGTAGAATCTACCAGTGCAAAAACGAATATCATCCGCACTTCAACCCATCTTGTGAAGAAGACATCCTCACTAAACAAAATACAAGTCGCTGTCATTACACCAAGCTTCAAGTCACCAGCCATATCGAACTAATTCCCCAAACCAATCAATATTTGGCAGTGTTTCCACAAATAGAAACAATTAAAACAAAGTGTCCCGACAAAACTAATATCAAATCCCTCATAGGTGTTTATTTAATACAACAAAACCAATGTGAAATTATATTCAAAAATAAACAATTAATATATCTTGATAAGACATTTGGAAAACCAATATTGATACCAAAGTTGAACTTCGAAATAAAACAGAATAAATTATCCAACATGACAATCAAATTAAAAACAATCAAATTAGAGGACATTGCCTTAAAACCCCCAGTGGAAATCACTAGTGTGCCTGTAATATATCAAGTGCCAAGTATTTGGACAGTATTAATCTATTGTGGACTTTTAATAATTATTATGTACTACGCCTGGAGATGTTTCATAGCAAAACGAGCCAAACCAACCCCACCAGGCCAGCAACCCGATGGACCTCACCTTCCAGGGGAAGCTTCGTTCTAGGGATGGAGGAGTTACATCGCTGTTCCCACCATCAAACTGCATAGGTTGCAGTTCCCACCGAGCAACCCTACACCCAACCTAGTTTAAGTATAAAATAGCTCTCTTGTAGTTTTATGTTAGTCTTTATCTGCTGTTACTATGCTAGATTTGTTGTAACTTAGAATTGTAAATTAGCAATAAACAACATTGTAATAAATAATAAACAATAAATTGTTTTTAAAAACGCAACGTCGGAAAATTAACTTATTATTTATATATATATGTGTCAGTTGAAGGTAATTGTGACTGCAATTAGTTAAGGAAACTGTATTTCGTGGGAATGGCAGTCAGGAGTCGGGCTAATAATTTTTACGTCTTTTTAAATTTTGACAAGCTTTCGGAATCTCTTTATTCCTTCTTCAGGTCACTACATAAAAAAGTTATTTTAAAATAGTATTAATGTACAATAATAATTTTTTAATTAACTTACGTCAAGTAACTGCCGTTGAAGTTCTACTTGTTTGAAATTTGATATGTTCTAATAAATAACTGTATGTATTACTCAAATCATCAACATCTTTCCTTTTATTCATACAGTTGTGTGTGTTGTGTATGTGTACCATTTCAAGGAAGGAGCGTTTGTAATCATTATTTTCTATGTCAAAAACTTTTACATTTTCATAGTCAATTTGGTGTTGGTTTAAATGTTGATGTTCTGCTAAGGCATTAGATTTTGGTCTAAGCCTAGCATCACTTTTGTGCGATGTAAGTCTGCTGTGTAGATTTCTTTTAGTTTGACCTATATAAACTTTGTCACAGTCTTGACATGGTATACAATACACAACGCCTGATTGTTGTAAAGTGGGTGTTTTATCCTTGAGTTTTGTGAAAATGCTTTTTATTGTAACACAATTGCAGTAGGCAATTTTGCACGTAGGGGATCTCACAATCCCCATTATTTGTGGTGAGAGACCGGAAATATATGGAAAGGAAGCGTACAACGTTTTAGTTTCCGGGTCAGGTAGATTATTGTTATTTAACTCAATATTATTGTCAGTATTTTGTGTTGGCGTACCAAAAAGTAATTTATTAATTAATGCTTTTGGATAAGCATTGGTCAACAATACGTCTCTCAGTATTTTTAAATTTTGTTGGTGAAAACTTTGATGTGAAATTTTTAAAATTCTGTTTTTTAAAGCTAGAATTACATTTATTTTCATGTTTTTTGGTTGTTGTGATTGATAATGAATGTAGCGTTGAGATGCAGTAGGTTTTACATACCAATTTGTTTTTAAGTTTCCTTCGTCGTCTCTTATTACCAGAGTGTCGAGGTAAGGTAGTGTATTTTCACGCTCTATCTCTGAAGTAAATTGTAAATATTGATCGTATTGGTTAAAAATGTGTACTATTTCTTCAACTTTGTTCGCAGATACTGCACATATAATATCGTCTACAAATTTCTTGATAAACGGTAGTTCGAATGATAGTTTTGGAATGCAATCATCAAGTGCTGCATCTATAACATATTGTGCGACGATGGGACTAACTACAGCTCCCATGGGGCTACCAATCAATTGTTTGTAGTAATTATTATTATACTGGCAGTAACTGGTGTGAAAGATGAATTGAACTAATGCAATAAATTCAGTTTTACTGAGGGTCGTATTGTCGCAAAAGTTATTCCAATTTTTTGTTATACTGGTGATAACTAGATCGACTGTAATGTTACTGAACAAGAATTTAAAATTTTGAGTTGCAGTCCACACCCATTTTAGGGTTGAAGTTATGCCATTGGTACTAATCCATTTAGGTGTCCCCCTTTATATTAAAATTGACGTGTTCGAGCGTTTTTTGCAAAATTAATGTTAAGTAGCCAAAAATTGCGCTGATAATTTTCGCTGGGCCACCCTGTATACATAGATACAATATGTATAATGATTAATTATTTAAATAAAAATTACATTCTTCTTGAATCTTGCCAAATTTATCAATAACTTGTGACACCAATATATCTTGTTTGTCTGTAATTTCTTTTCTATGGATGCTTAATAGACACAAGCCGTTTAATCGATCTACCGCCATTGTATAGCGCAACCACGTTTTTACTCTTCTAAGTGTGCTGAAACTTATTTCAATACTGCACGTGGTTACAGGAAGTGTAAGTGCAATAATAATTTTATAAACATCATGAATTTTTAATATCATTTGTTTAAAATTTACATTATTCATTTCTATGGTACTGTCGCTGCATCTTTTAGAAATAAAACAATGATTAGAGATATCCATGAAATAAAAACAGAAAAATATTTATATTGGTCAGTGTCAAAAAAAAATTGGAATAAAATCAGCATATATATTGAATTTTGTGTTATTGTGTTACTTATTATTGCGTTTATTCTCTTTATTGTTAATTTGTTGTTCGTTGTGTTTATTTATTTGTCTATATCTGTATGATACGCGTGTTGTCTCACGATCTGTGAGTGGTCCTTCGAGGGTGCAGATCCGCCAAATTTACAAGATATATTAATTCCGTAGTCAGCGGAATTAGTGCAAGTCTGTCATCAGTCGACGGGTCTGTATTTTTTGTCGTTACGACCAGAGTGCTGTTAACATTTTGGTCCTTCGAGCCGGATTCCAGGCGCTATGGAGTCACATGAAAATGCAACACGCGAGATAGCGGAGCAAAGAATAAGCCAGAGAATTAACAAAGGAATCAATCCTCAACTGGATGAATATATAAGGCGTTTTCGTTTATTCTCTCTGAGAGGTTAGTCAGAGTTCTCTGGTGACGTCATCAGATGGTTCAGATTGTCCAGAGTGTTTGTGTAGTATAAGAACGGTTAAGAGCGTGTCAAAAGTGGGAATCATGTCTTTTTCAAATAAAACTAACGACTTGTTATCTTTCATTGCAAATAAATTATTTTTGAAGATAATGAAATGGAAGAAATGATTTTAAAACAAATTGTAAATGATTCAATTAAAATAAATAGAGTCAAACGTATTAAAATAAATGATTACATGGAAAAAAATGTTTCAAATTATAATGTGATTACAGTTACAATTAAAATATTTCAGATTTTAAATCCCATTTCAAACGAAATATTAGATTTTCCAATGTGGGATTACTTACATGTATCAGCTTTAAGAAAATGAAGCTATAATAATATAAATACTTATTTTAAAATATAGTCGTAATAAATTTTGCCGATAGATTTTGGTTTATTAATCATGACCCAAATACAAAATTGGGTCGTACGAATTGGAATCGAAAACTTAACATTAAAACACTAATTATAAAATTTTATATTTTTTTTTTTTAATATTTATGAATTATTTGTTCCCAATAATATAACGTATATTTTTATGTGATTATTTTCGTTTGTATTTTTTTTAATAATAACTAGTACAGCTGGTGATGCTCTTATCAACGCTATGAATGTTTAGGGTTAAGATGAATTTCGCACATTCCCGCGCATTTCATGCACTAACCCTACAAATTTGTCAGAGCGCTTGAAGACTCTCGGAGCGTTCCTCTCGGAGACATACGAGACAAAATACGAACGCAGATAGATACGCTCCGAGACAATAAACGAACGCTTACGATCGTTCGGAGTTCTCCGAGACAATAAACGAAAACGCCTATAGTTGAGCGGCCCTCAAAAATAGTGCGTAGAGACACGTCACAACTACGGCAAAGAAACCTTGACGAAGATCGAATGTCTGTAAAAAGTGGCGGCAGCACGTTCTCTACAACATCTCGTAGATCCCTTCAACAACAACTAATGGAAGCAGAATTGGAAAAAGCAGAAAAAATTGCCAAATTAGAAGAAGATCTTCAAGAAGAGAAATTGCAACGAGAGAAGAAACTGTCAGGTCTTCGTTTGAAAATATTAAATGCCAAGTTATCAGAAGGAAGTGTTACGAGTGAAGCAAAATATGACTATTAACCGTCTACAAATCCCATTAGAGATGATGTTATTACGGATCCTTCAATTCATTATGAAGAAGTAAGTAATAAAAATAAACCAATAACAGATACATTATATGAACAAAATTTGTTTTTCCGTCAACAAACCGCTACGCTCGCGCAATTGGCTCAATTATTAAGCCGAACTAACAGTGAGCAGACAATTCGAGGACAGCCACCAGACTTACCCTTTTTTGACGGAAAACCAGAAGAATGGCCGTTATTTGTCGCAAATTTCCGTCAATCAACGCAGAGATGGAAAATAGAAAATTTGGAAAATACCCAAAGACTCCAAAAGTGTCTCAAGGGAAAAGCGCGCGATGCAGTAATCGGACTTATGGTTCATCCTAACAACATCGAAAGAATTATAGATTTATTAGAAATCCGATTCGGTAGACCAGAATTTATCATCAAAAATATGATAGAGAATATTAAGAAGATTTCTGTAATAAAACATTATGAATTAGAAAAATTTATCGAATTTGCAAGTCAAGCGGCGAATCTAGTAGCTACGATACAATCGCTGAAGAAACCTAAATATCTGTATAATTGCATTCTGATGGAAGAATTAGTACAAAAATTACCTATTGATTACAAAATCAAATGGTGCAAGAAAATGGAAAAACCTTGAAGACTTCTCTCTTTGGCTAAATATACAAGCACGGTTTCTAATTCCAATATCAAGACCTCATTTTACAGAAGATCAAAAGAAACCCGAAAAAAATCTGTATTTTCAACAACTGAAGAAAATAAATGTTTATTCTGCAATAAAATAAATCATAAAGTTGCCGATTGCAGAGTCTTTCAAAAAGAGGCTGTAGAAAACAGACAGAAATGGGTAGCAAACAACAAAATGTGCTTCTCATGTTTAATTTCAGGCCACTTCATAAGAAATTGTATAAATAGAAAAGAATGCGGAATTGAGGGTTGCAAAAAACGTCACCACAAGTTGCTTCACCAAAGCAAAAATAATTCATTAATGAAATCTGAAAAGTCAAGCATATGAATGCGGTGACAAATACAACCTCATCGTATACAGAAATTCATAAAGAAGTGCTCCTAAGAATCCTACCTGTAACTGTGAGCGGTCCAGAGGGTGTAGTATCTATGTACGCGTTATTGGATGATGCCTCTACAATTACTATGGTGGATGAAGAACTAGCTCGTGACATTGGTGCCACTGGACCTTGTGAGATGCTACGTCTACGATG
Organism: Stenolophus ochropezus; assembly: GCA_035578165.1. Lineage (NCBI taxonomy): Eukaryota > Metazoa > Arthropoda > Insecta > Coleoptera > Carabidae > Stenolophus > Stenolophus ochropezus. Next base: position 50,117,268 of record JAQOWZ010000003.1, on the reverse strand, counting down.
GACAAATTCTTCGTCGAAACAAGAGGTAAAATCCATGCGAACATCGATAAAAATCAGAAGCAAGGGCGAGAATTGTGTAGAATATAAAATGCACAATGTCCGAACAGTAGAAGACCTAAGCCATATATCACAAACAATTAATATGGGTAAATTAATTAAAAGATAGCCCCATTTAAAAGGACTGGAACTACAGTCACTCCAGAGCGCAAAACCTCGAATATTAATAGGAAAAGATAATATACATCTCATAGTACCACGAGAAGTTTTTGAAGGACCTAAAAATTCTCCAGTAGTAACCAGGTGCAAATTAGGAAATAATTATTGGTGTAAGAATAGGGTAGACAAAATATTTACTGTATATGATCCCGATGAAATGGGGGTGGAAGAATCGTTTGAGACAACACTGCACACAAACGAAGAAGAACAAAATCTCCACAAATACGTTAAATCGTTCTTTACAATGGAAAGTTTTGGCACAAGATTGTTAGAAGAACAATGGAAATCGAAGGCTGAAGAGAGAGCTGAGAAAATTATGGATCAAACTAGTAGAAATGTAGACAAAACATGGGAAACGGGATTATTATGGAAACAAGATAATTTAAATTTACCGGAAAGTAAAAAATGCGCATTAAGAAAACTTTTTTTAATAGAAAAGAAAATGGATTAAAATTCAAAATTTGCGGAAGAATATGAAGAGAAAATAAGAGAATATATAAATAAAGGATACGTTCGAGAACTTAGAGACGAAGAGACAAGTAAAGAAAACGATAGGGTTTGGTATCTTCCACATTTTCCAGTTTACAACCCTAATAAACCCGGAAAATGGAGACTAGTTTTTAATGCAGCCGCCAGGAGTAATGGTGTCAGCCTTAATGAATGTTTATTAAAAGGGCCAGATCTGCTGAACTCTCTACATGGTGTGCTTTTAAAATTAGAAGAAAGAAGATTGGAATATGTGGCGATATAAATGATATGTTTCATCGTGTAAAAATTATTCAAGAAGATCTACCAGCTCAACGATTTCTTTAGAGGGGAAGAAACAGAACAAATCCTCCAAAAGAAATGGTAATTAATGTAATGATTTTTGGAGCGGCGTGTTCCCCGGCCTCTGCCCAATACATCAAAAATAGAAATGCACAAGAATATGCTGAAGAGTTTCCGGAAGCAGTAGAGTCTATTATTAAACACCATTATATGGATGATATGCTAGATTCGGCAGATGACGAAAATGAAGCATGGAAATTAATTAAAGAAGTTTCCGAAGTTCATAGTAGAGGCAATTTTCTGATATGTAAATGGAACTCAAGCTCAGTTGAAGTTTTACAAAAAATTCCCAAAGAACTCAGAGCACTTTCAGCTCAAAATCTTAACTTAGACAAAAAGGATGAGACAGATAGAGTGTTGGGAGTACAATGGAATCCGAGAAAAGATTTATTTACATTCAACGTAAAATTTGACAAAATAAATCCACAAATATTATCTGGAGAAAAAATACCTACTAAGCGAGAAGTATTAAAACTCGTAATGTCAATTTACGATCCATTAGGATTTATCGCAAATTTTATAATACAGGCAAAAATATTATTGCAAGAGTTTGGAGATCGAGAATTGGATGGGACGACGAACTCTCTCATGCACTCTACAGTAAATGGGTAAACCGGTTACAAGAATTAAACAATATTACGTCAGTACGTATACCAAGATGTTATTCTCCAAATTTATCAAAGACCAATGATGTACAACTGCACATATTTTGTGATGCAAGTGAACAGGCATACGCAGCAGTTGCATATATAAGAATTAAATATAATGAAGAAGTAAACGTAGCCTTTGTGATGGCAAAAAGTAAAGTTGCACCTATAAATAAAGTTATTTCCATCCCAAGAATGGAATTGTTGGCAGCCGTAATGGGCGGACGTGTGGGTAATATGATAACAGAACAAATAGGTGTAAACTTTGAAGAAATTCATTACTGGACCGATTCACGAACTGTCTTATACTGGATTAATTCAGACTCCCGAAGATATAGCAGATTTGTTGCAAATCGTATTGGTGAACTAGAAGAATTAACAGATCCCAAGAATTGGCACTGGGTATCGACAAAACAAAATGTAGCAGATGAAATCACTAGGGATCATAAAAAATGTGATTTTACACCGGATAGTAGATGGTTTACAGGCCCTAAATTTCTACGTGAACAAAATATACAATGGCCAAGAGATATTATTCCTGAAAATATTGTTGATCCGATAGACATTGAACTCAGAAGCGATTTCGTAAATACAGTAACATCAATGAACTACCTCATAGACTACAGAAAATTTTCCCGATGGTATCCACTTGTTCGACGCATTGCTTGGATCTACGTGTTCATTCGAATGAAATTCAAATTTAACGATCATCGAGAGTTTATCGTTCAGCCAAATGACGTAAAGAAGGCTGAAATATATTGGTGTAGAATAATTCAAAATGAATCTTATTCTGAAGAAATCTCGCAGCTTCGACATGGAAAATTGTGTAATAAATTGATAAAGTTGTCGCCATTTTTAGATGAAGATGGATTACTGAAAGTCAGAGGACGAACGACAAAATCACCAGAGCTAAGCTCAACATGTAAATACCCTATCATTCTTGATAACAAACATTACCTCACACAATTATTATTATATTATTACCATGAAAAAGGTAATCATCTCGGACTAGAGACTACACTCAATGAGATACGGCAGACTTATTGGATAATCAAAGCCCGAACTACAATGAAGAAAATTTGGAATTCATGTGTCATATGTAGATTGCGCCGAGCTAAGCCACAGTTGCCAATAATGGGAGAACTACCTTCATGCAGAGTAACCAAACCAAGTCGTGCGTTTATATTCACTGGATTGGACTACTTTGGACCCATAGATGTAGTTGAAGGAAGACGACACACGAACAGGTACGGAGCCCTTTTTACTTGTCTATCCACTAGAGCCATACACATAGAAATAGCCGCCTCATTAAGTACTGATTCCGTAATTATGGCTTTAAGAAGATTTATTAGCAGACGTGGAGCCCCAAAAGCGATCTACTCCGATAATGGTACGAATTTTCGTGGTGCAGAAAATGAATTAAAACAGGCAATTGTAGAAATAAACACTACTAAAATTCAAAACGAACTGATAACCACAGGAGTGAAATGGAGTTTCATTCCCCCGACTGCTTCTCATATGGGTGGAAGCTGGGAAAGGCTAGTACAAGCTGTGAAAAAAGCTCTCAAAGCTACATTATCTAATCGAGCATTAAAAGAAGAAGTACTACAAACATTAATAGTAGAAGCAGAACATTCGGTCAACAGTAGACCATTGACAAGAGTATCAGAAGACGTAGATGATCCCGAAAGTTTCACACCAAATCATTTTTTAATAGGTGCATCTAGCAATGTAGCTCCATATGGAATATTTAGTGATAAAGATTTAAATTCACGTAAGATGTGGAGAAAATCACAACGACTTGCGGATATCTTTTGGCAAAGATGGATAAAAGAATACTTGCCAACTCTAACGAGAAGAACTAAATGGTACAAAGAAGTACCAACGATTAAAATTGGTGACATCGTAGTAGTAGTGGATGATCCAGCACCTAGAAACACTTGGCTAAAAGGGATAATAGAAGCTACACACCCCGGTTCAGACGGGAAAATTAGAGTAGTAAAATGGGGATATTTCGGAGACCGGTTTCAAAAATTTGTAGTTTAAATATAAATGAAATTGAGTCTCCACCTTTTTAACCCAAAAATTACGGCAGCTCCGAGTATGATTTAGAAAACGGGACTTCTAATTTAGGGGGTGGAATGTCGCTGCATTTTTTAGAAATAAAACAATGAATAGAGATATCCATGAAATAAAAACAGAAAAATATTTATATTGGTCAGTGTCAAAAAAAAGTGGAATAAAATCAGCATATATATTGAATTTTGTGTTATTGTGTTACTTATTATTGCGTTTATTCTGTTTATTGTTAATTTGTTGTTCGTTGTGTTTATTTATTTGTCTATATCTGTATGATACGCGTGTTGTCTCACGATCTGTGAGTGGTCCTTCGAGGGTGCAGATCCGCCAAGTTTACAAGATATATTAATTCCGTAGTCAGCGGAATTAGTGCAAGTCTGTCATCAGTCGACGGGTCTGTATTTTTTGTCGTTACGACCAGAGTGCTGTCAACAGGTACGGTCAGGATGAAGATAAAATAAAGAATAACTCGGTGTATTTTTAATGTTAAATCTAGATTTTAATGATTGTATTATCGAATCCAGATACGGAATGAATATAATTCGACGAAAATATTCTTCAGCGTCATTAGCTGCCACATTATTTCGATGTTGCAGATGTTTGGCTTGTCTCGGTATTTCCAAAGTAACATTTTCTTTATCCCCAATTTGTTGGATTTCTTGAAACAGTTCTTTAAATTGGGTATCAGCATTTAATCGATGTTCTTCAAAGATTTTAACTAGTTCCAAAATATGAAAATGTGCCTTTAAAAGATCCAAAGATATACCTTGTAATATATTTGATATCGGTTTGATATATTGCAAAATATTTTGCAATAACACACAAGCAGACAACAAACCTAGATTGAATGCAAGTATTATAAAGCTGAAAAGCTTTGCTTAAGGTCTGTCGATTGTTTAAAGATTCATGTAAAATCTTTAATTGTTGTAATACAGTTGAAAAATTTTCTTTAAATAATTGAATACTTCTGTATTAGTGAGTCCATCGTGTTTCAAAAAATAGCTGTATATTAGGCATAGATCGTCGTCGAAGAGTACTTTCTCTAAAATTATTATTTCCTTGATAGTGCCCACATCTGGAATCTGATTCAGTTTATTGATAACCAAATTTATCTTGAGATGCGCAATGGAAAAAATATGCTTTAGGACATTTATCTATATATTTTTTTTGAACGCCATTTTCACATCCAGCCATCGTAGCACAGCCATCATAACCTTGCCCTACCAAATAATCTAAAGACAATGCCACAGAATCTAATTTGTTAAAGATTGTTTTTGTAATATATACTGCATTACATTCCTCAATATCTATAAATCCAATGAAATCTTCACGTAAATTTTTTTTTTGATGTCAAAATACCTGATTCCTAGTGACGTAAAATAGAAAACCATTTTACACATTTTATTCGCTTAATAATTTCTTCTATGATAACATCTCCACAAATTTTTATAATATTATTCTGAATTCTGTGGGATATATATTTCGTATTACCAGGGGCATTTTCTATATGACTTTTTAAAACAGAATCGCCAGAACTGATTCTGAAATTTAGCAAATCTATAAAGTTGCCATCAGTCGGCAGTTTGCCTCATAGTGCCCAATCATGTGTTCCGCAAAGAAATATTGTGTCTATTATACTCTTTAATTTACTTCTATTTTGTTCTATTATATGGTGCTTATGTTTGTCAAGTTGCAAATTTACGGACACAGATTTAAAATTTATGAAATTCTGAGCTTAATCAGTTGACTGTTTGTGCCATTTAGCGTTTTGATGTTGTCGTGCAGAGTGTTGAAAATCGTTATATTTTTTAAAAGTAGTGAATATAAAAGATCCTTTATAACCATGAGATACATGTGTGTTGTTAAATAGCACACAAATTTTACAAAGGGCGCCTTTCAGTGATTTTGAATAAACTAACCATGGAAACATTTTAAACCATAAATGGCCGTTTAGCCTCTTCCACATCGTTCTTAAAATTATATGATTTTGACGGTTGCCAAGGAAAGTTTAACAAATGCATTCCCATTTCATCAGTCACTACTGACACTTTGGACTTATTCTGAATATAACTACCTAAATCATATTGACTATTTTCATTGTTTCCTAATTCCACTTCTATTTCAGATTCACGTTCCACCTTCAGTTCTAGATTCAAAGTTGATTCTGTGCTGGTACTAGTGCTTACATTGGTATTCAATGCGAATGCGGCATTATTATCAATGGTAGTATTGGTAATGGTTGTCATAGGCTAACTACTAGTACATGCCTTTACATTATCGTCATCGTCAACTTTCTGTTTTTTGCAGTAGTTTCGAATATCCATTTTCCTTTTCTCTAAAAAGAACGAAATAAAGGCGTCAAACGGTACATTAATTCTTAGTTTAATAGTTTACTTTTAATATTTTAAAGTATCATTTTGAGAAAAATATACAAATTTACTTACCTTCGCTCAGTATTAACAACAATAAAAAATGGGCTAATAAAATATTAAGAATTACTCAGTATGAAAGCACAAGCACATAAAAATTTTAAAGTTATGAGCTCAACTAGTATTCACAGATTCACTGACTTCACATGTCATACCATCTTTGAATACTAAGATGAACTATCAAATTTCAACTTCAACGCTATCTATCGATTAAGCCGCTTACCATTCTTCATTTAGTCATTATAAAATTTCAGCTATTTCATTTGTTCGTACAGAGTAATAATAAATTTGAAAAAAATACTGTTATGAATAATCATTATAAAACAAGAGATACATTAGAAAAAAATATAATTATGTGTTTATTAAAAAAAGGTATACAAATTATAAATGAAAGGGGCGCCCATGAATGTACAGAAGGAATGTTATGATAAAGACTGTAATTTTGCCACGACATCGACAAAGTAAACAGAATTTGTGGTATATTGAACGTTAATAACATTTTCTAGTGGTTTTTCTAAAATGCTGAATAAATCTGCTTTATTAGTTTTTCTCATAGAACCATCATCATTAAATAGCGAAGTTGGTACATGAGTTAATTCATATTTCATTGTTTCTTTCAAATCGATGTTTGGCATACTTGACACAGCAAATAACTTTCGAAACTGAATTTCGCTATCAAAAGTTACCATATCCTTTTTATTATATTTCTAATTTATAACACTAAATGTAACAAGTTTTTCCTTTTTCAATGGTTCCCAAAATTAATTTTTATTTTCACTTCATTTCATAACAAAATTTTTAAACAATTCACATTCTCTTTCAAAAACATTTAACAAACTATTTGATGTTTCTGGGGAAGCAATTTGTCCAGTTGTTATATTAGTCAATGAATTGGGAACTGTATCCAAATCAAATGGATTTTGATAGTCCGTTAACTATGGATTTCGTTATTCTGTTAATATCATCAACATCTTTGTTTAATCTTGATATATGTAAGAAATGAACTCTGTTAGAAATAACCACCGCAAAAGTGCTGTTTTCTTAAGTGTAAAACCAATTATTCCACCGGCACCTTTAGCAATATTGTCTGTTCTAAGGTCATGTCAATTGGTACCAAATAATATTTTCTGTGAAGATTCAGGTTGCTTACTTTTTAACATATTCATATCTGAAATATACATAGGAGTATATTTAGCATAAATATGTATACCAGTAACGAAAAATAATAGAATTGCATCCTGTACCGCTTGTAAGTGTAATTGGAAATTCCCTTCACGATCAGCACGTATTAAACGAAGTAAAATAAAACATGCACTTAAAAAATTATCCCAATACTGAAAAGTCGCAGATTGATTTCTACCTTTATTTTGATATAATTGTAAAGTTTTTAGAAATCAAGAGTGCTATATGTTTTCGTTTATCTTGTTTAATAATTCTGTAACTTTATTATCACTGTCAGAATTTGAATTAAAAATATTGCATACTTCTTCTAAATTATTACATAGTTCAGCTGATATCCAATGATAATTATTTTGGGTAGCCCATTTTTGCGCTAATATATGTATGAATATAATTATTATGAAAATAAATTTATTACACAGAAATAAATTGTGAAAATCTAAATATTTATTGATTTGTGAGTGTTGGCCTTGGAACCTGGAATATTATTGTAATAATAAAAATAATACGGATATACGGTACCCGTAACGTGCCACTACGAGCGAATACATAGCGGGGGTCCGGTCCAGTCAATGAAATACAGTTGCGCGAAATGGTTTTTGTATGCGCATTGAAATCTGGTAAGAGATATCTTATATCTACAAGCGTATCAATTGTTTATAATGAATCAGGGAAACTTTTTACCTGCGTACTTTTTCTAAATTTTGTCTACATAAAAAGCTATTAAGTGTTTTATTACAACATTTATATGCAAAAAAAATAAACATAAACTTGACATTTTTTAAAAAGAAAGTATTATCAAATATTGAATTATACTTTACATATTCTGATTCCCTGATTCTTTCTGCGCATTTTTATTACCATCACGTTAACATTTATTTCATACTGTATGAAATAATAAATAAAAACTGTTGTCATGTCACGTTTACAAAATAACATGTTGCCGCTCTACTATTAGTGTAGATCATTTAAATAAAAAAGACAATAAATCTACAAGAGAAAATAAATGGAAAGAAGTTATAGAAATACAATACACTAAAATAAATTTAAAAATCGATACAGGAAGTGATGCAAATATATTAACATATGATTTATATAAAAAACTAAATAATAAACTCATTTATTTCATACTGTATGAAATAATAAATAAAAACTGTTGTCATGTCACGTTTACAAAAAAAAACAGTGTTTTTATGAATTTTTTACAATTAAGCAGGTACAATGGACATGTGGACAACATTCATATTCTAATGTGTCATGAAATAAGCTATATTTTGATACCCAACACTACTTGTTATATCGCCGTGTCGGGTCACTTCTTAAATAATGCGAATTTGCCTATTCTGCCGCTCTACTATAATAGTTTTTACTTCTAAGTATTCTTCTGTCTCAGACTCGGAGTCATCTTCCTCTTTCAATGCACATCTTTAGTTTTTCATGCCTTTGCAAAATGGTTCGGTTTATTGCACTTATTAAATTTCTTATCCCAAAGCTGGACATTTTCCAAATGGATGATTTGAATCACATTTTACACATTTCTTCTTTACTGTAGATTTCTTTGTTTCTTTCTTCCGTACTGCGTCAACTGAAATTTCTTGCTTCTTATTTATGTTCTTTGAGTATAGTTTAGAAGTTTCGTCAGTTCTACAAATTTCAACAGCTTGCGATAGGGTTAATTTACTTTCCCTAAGTAACCTCTCCCTTAATAAATCATCTTTTACACCGCATATTAGTCTATCTTTTTCTAAACCATATTCTAATGTCAAAAATTCAGTCTTTAGCTTTGAGTTTTAACTCTGCTACAAACATATTTATACTTTGGTTTTCGCCTTGTTTTGCTGTATAAAATTGGTGTCTTAAAAATATTGTATTTTTAAATAATTTATAATATGTGGTTATGTTTTCTATTACTTCATTTGTTGTCACAGCTGAAGCTTCTTTTCTGAATTTGTGTGTATCATAAATTTATAAACCCGCTTCACCAATACAGTATAGGAGTCTAGCTTTTTTATGTTTCTCTGTCTTTTTATCTATTTCTGCTGCTATACATTATCTTGTAAAGCTTTCTTTCCATTTATTCCAAGCTTCCGCGGGGTTATTTCCTGGATCAAATTCTTTTGGCGGTTTGAAGGACATGCTGAATTAACCTTACTTAGTTTTCTCGCCTTTTAGTTTTATTTTGTTTTAATAATTTTGGTTCTTTGTACGCTGCCACCATGTAACATCTGTACTTGTATGTTTTTAATAATATTGTTTTTATTTAACTTATACTTAGACTTTTATTAACTTTTTATTTACAATAACTTAATACACTTGTTCTAGTGACGTGTTACCAACATCACGTAACATAGCTCTAGTTACTACATTCACCTTACATCTTTCTTTGCAAGTTTTTGAGCAATTAAAATAATTTTTTGTAATGCAATTATGAATACCTAGTCATAAATACAGGGTGGCCCAATGATAATTATCAGTGCAATTTTTTGCCACTTAACATCAATTTTGCAAAAAAAAACGTTCAAACACCTCAATTTTAATATATTTATTTACTGAATATTTTTTTTTTACATTACAGGCAACAGCCCAAATAGTAAACATGAAGATACATAATTTATTTACATTATTTACATGAAAATACATTATTTTTTCGTCCTAATTCTTACAGAACACTGATTTATTTAATAGGTGAAAGATTTCACGGTATATAATAACCTAAAATAACAATATACCTACATTATTTATTTAAAAAAGATAATAATTTTTTTAAATTACAATGAACTATATCTAACGAGAGGATATTTCGTTTATGTTTCGATATAATCTATTCATTAACGACTGTTGACCAAAATTGGTTTTACTAAAGTTTATATTAAATGGTTTTTGAGCCCTGGATGTATATTGTGGTACTTTTAATTTAAATAATTTCAATTTAGGTGCGTCTATTAGACCATTAAGAATTTTAAAGGCAAATATAGTTTCTGCATTTCTTCTTCGTATCGATAACGGTTTAAAGTTTAACATATTAAGTCTGTCACTATATGTGAAATTCTGATTTTATAAAAGATGTAATTTACAATTTTTTTTGAATGTTTTCTAACCTATTTGTACTGTTGTTATAGTACGGTGACCAGATCATACTACAGTATTCTGTTACTACGTATTATGGAATTGTATAATAATATTATAGAATTGAAATTTGAAAAGTCTTTACACTGACGTATTATGAATCCGCACCACTTAATAGTGTTTTTGATGATGAAATCGATGTGGAATTTAAAGTTTAATCCAGAGTCAAAAAATATTCCTAGGTCTTTAATAAGATTTACTTTTTCGAGTTGAAAATTATTTAGCTGGTATTTAAATTCGATTATCGTTTGTTTTCTAGAAAAAGTAATATGTTCACATTTATCAATGTTTAATTCCATGTGGTTTAGTTTACACCAGGTTTCAAGAGCATTTATATCGTTCTGTACAAATTCAGCATCCTGTAAGGATGAGATTTTACAATATAGTTTTAAGTCATCTGCAAACATTAAACATTTTACTTTTTTAAATATGTTTATGATATCATTTATGTAGATTAAGAATAAAACAGGGCCCAAATGAGATCCTTGTGGAATTCCAGAAGGTACAGATATTTTGTTAGACACATGGTCTTTGATTTTAACATATTGATATCTATCTGACAGGTATGAGTTTAATCAATTTAAAAGACTGCCAGTAATGCCATTTTTTCTAGTTTAAGTAGTAGCAAGGAATGATTTACCCGGTCAAATGCCTTTTTGAAATCTGTATAGATTGAGTCGACTTGACTACCTTCATTTATTGATTCTTCGATATAATTTAAATAAATTGCTAAATTTGTACAAGTGGATCTATTTTTCATAAATACATGTTGCTCCGGACATATTACATTTTTGAAACTAAACATAAGTTCGTCTGTTACAATTGAATCAATTATTTTAGAGAAAACATTTAAACCAGAGATGGGTCTATAATTTTTAACATCGTTTTTACTACCAGATTTATGAATTGGTGTTACGTAAATTTCTTTCCACACAGATGGAAAAATTCCTGATTTGATGGATTTATCATATAATATATGCAGTGGATAAGCCAGGGATGGACTGCACAGTTTTACAAAATGAGGAGGAATATTATCCGGTCCTGCACTTTTATTAATATCTAAATTTACTAATTTTTTTAAAACTATTTTACTTGTGACTAATATATTATTAACAGTATTAGAGTTACTTGGCACGTAGACTGTTTTAAAATAGTTTGCAAATAAATTGGTTATAGATGTCGCATTTGATGCTTTTTGATCATTGAAAGTCATCGTGTTTGAAATGTCACTACTATTATTTTTAGATTTTACAAGCTTCCAAAATGATTTTATGTTGGAGTTCATGTTATTTTCAACATTATTTATAAAATTATTATAGTCTATTTTAATTGAATTTTTAGATTTAGATCTTAGATCGTTGTAAATAAGTTTACTTGTTACTGACTTGTAAACTATCATTTATCTTAACTCTTTGTTGCCAGGTAAATTAATTTTTACTAGCTACATTGTAAAAATGACAGCTGTCAGATTTACCAGTACCTAGCTTGTTAAGCAATCAACAAAAGTTTTATTCAGAATTCTCGACACTTGTTTTGGTATTGTCATATATTAAAAGTAAATTTACAATTATGATTTCCGCTAACGTTAAATTTTTCAGATGTAGCAATGACACTTGCATTTTAACGATTACTCGTAGAGGATGAAGAAATATCAGTAATTATTTCATTAGAAATAGAAGGTATAACATTTTTTGTTTCACATGGAAACATTTTTTAGACATCTCAATTTTTTTATTAATACAATCCTCTACATATCCTTCTGCAACTGCGCTGGATTTCTATCCTCCAGCACGTTTTAGTGCTAACATATCTCCGCCCGCGGCCACAACCATCGTAGCTGCAGACCGACGAAAACAGTGACCCGTGTATAACTCAGGTTCTTTGAGTCCTAAATATTCCGCAATTTTCTTCGGTCCACTGCCAATAGTATGCTGACCAGCATTAAGGGAGATGCATTTTCCATTGCGGTATGTAATGAACAAACGTAAATTATCTGTTTTGGGAGGACGAAGGGCTGCATACTTTCTGTACAAAACACAAGGTTGAAAACTACAATCATCATCTGTGATGGTGAACCTTCTCGTAGTTAAATTTTTTGTGTTTCTTAAAGTAATTATTATATATTTTCCCGTATCTTCTACGTCTTTTAAGGTCAAAGAGAGAAGTTCGTCACACCGACAAGTACTAAAAATTCCAAAAATTGTAATGACTTTTACTAGCAACCAGCGGTCGTCAGGAGCTTCCAAAAGAATTTTTTCGATTTGCTCTTTAGTTAAAACTTTGGCCTTTTTCGGAACATAACGCTCACATTTTCTCTTCAAAAACGCAAATATTTTATGAAATCTAGAAAAGGAAAATAAAAATGTTAGTTTTTCTCATAATCATCTTTAATAGAAAAAAAAAACCTGTTAACTTCAATGTTTTCTTTGATTTCCAGACAGCTCTTCAACATTGACCATTTCGACCACAAGGAATTTGGTCTGAATCTCGTGGAGAGTTGGTTTATATAAGTCAGCAAAACTTTCTCCGTCACAACAGTTACACAGTTTTTTTCTTGCCATTTTTTGAAATCTGTGTATTCCCGTTCATACCTTGTTGCAGATTTTTCGGGCAGTAAACTTGATTCCACACTTATAGCTTCTTTTATGATAGCTTCTGGCACTTTTAAATCCATATCAGTAAAATTCATCACAAAATCAGAGCACAAAATTAAATTCAGGATTAAATCTTTGAAATAAACAATGCGCAACATGCGTAACTACAACACTTCCAAATGTCTTCCAAGGCTTACGATATATCATTTAAAACAATTTTTGACACAAAATTAGTAACTGTCAAAATTTGGTTTTAATTTTAATTTTATTTACAAGTCAATAACAAGTAAACTATTGTACATTATACGCCAGGTAACAGTTTTTACTGGTTCAAGGAGATGACAGGCTCGCCAGTCAATTCCTCCTATCACCAGTAAAAACTGTTTTACCTGGCTAATATTGTAAAATACTATTATCGTCTACATTATTAAACTTTTTCCATTTTTGGTATATTTTGTTTTTGTTTTTAATTAGTTTTTTAGTACCAGCAGTAAACCAGCAGGGAAATTTGTTGTTATTTGCGCAATAGGTTTTGGGTACAAATTTATCTACAGCGAAGTATATAATATTGTATAAAGTATTAGTACAACTATTGATATCTGTTTCATTAAACAATTTATCCCAATTAAAGGAACTTAAAAAATCATTAATTGTATCATAATTAGCTTTTCTAAAGTTGTATTTCCAGTTCGTGCTGAATTGTAAGTATTCTGTAGTTGTATCAGTATACAAAATTTCTATATGTAGTCATCTATATCTAACAGTTGTGACTCACTGAGGGAGACTTTAACATGTTCAGTTTTATTAACAAATACTAAGTCTAACATCTTATGATACTTATTATATACATTATTAAACTAATTAAGCCCTACAAAATTAAAATTGTCTGTCATATTTACAATTCCAGTATCATTTAAATACAAAGGATCATAGTAATCAAAATAAAGTAAATAAAATAAAGTCCCCAGCTAAACACATGGTAGCGGTTGGATGACATTCGGCAATATTGTTTACGGTTTCGGTAAATATTTCAACTGGAGGTAGATATACACCACAAATAATTATTTCACTTTTACCACAAATTATTTTCACCCACATATCTTCTACTACTGAAGCACTTTGTTGAATTTGAAAAGAATTTAATTTGTTGTTAACGGCAATCAGAACTCCTCCACCTCGTTGCTTCCCACTGGTTTCGGCACTTCTGTCTCTCCTGTACACTGTATAGTTTTTATAAAATAATTCGCTGTCTAGAAATGAGTCGCTCAACCACGTTTCTGTTAGCACAATCACATCATAATTTGAATTTACTGATTCTTTATAAAGTTTATCTGTTTTTGTTCGAAGACCGCGGACATTTTGATAATACATGATTAACCGATTTGAGATTGATATTGAGAATATAAAGGGGGACACCTGAATGGATTAGTACCAATGGCATAATTTCAACCCTAAAATGGGGGTGGACTGCACCTCAAAAATTTTAAATGGAAAAGGGTGTCAAACATGACAACAGTTCGAAAGGCTTTTCAATTCTCTTTTCAACAGTTTTTTTATTTTTCAAATCCGATCATTAGTTCCAGAGAAATTTCGTTTAAAACAAATTTTATCAGGTGTGCAAAACTGCAATCAAGTAGGCTTAAACAAATGACAGAAACTAAGTAAACAATTCTTTCGACAAGTTGTTTGTAATAAACAAGTAATTTGTAAGTTAGATTTTTTTTTGTGGGGTTATTTGAAGTCTAAAGTTTATGTACCCAAATCTTAAGAAGATTTACGGCAACGTACCGTAGTTCGAAAATTTTGAGCAAAATCTTTATTATTGTATGGAAGTTGGAGGTAGTCATTTTGAACACCTAATAAACTGATACTTGAGTTTCTGTCATTTGTTTAAGCCTACTTGACTGCAATTTTGAACACCTGATAAAATTTGTTTTAAACGATATTTCTTTGGAACTAATGATCGGATTTAAAAAATAAAAAAAAACTGTTGAAAAGAGAATTAAAAGTCCTGTTAAACTATGTCATGTTTGATACCCTTTTCCATTTAAAATTTTTGAGGTGCATTCCACCGCCATTTTAGGGTTGAAGTTATGCCATTGGTACTAATTCATTTAGGTGTCCCCCTTTATATTAAAATTGACGTGTTCGAGCGTTTTTTGCAAATTTAATGTGAAGTGGCCAAAAATTGCGCTGATAATTTTCACTGGGCCACCCTATATATTAATAATATGTTAAAAAAGATAATCCACTTGGAAGGAAATTTCGACGAATGGAAGTTGAAGAACGATTAGCCGTAAAATGATCTCACTTTCAAGTGAAATAAATTTAAATGTGCGGCAAAAAATGTGTATGATTTAGCGTATAAGGGAATGGTGGCCACAACAGATTTTTTAAGTATTTTTTATAAATGATATTAAAACCTATTAACACAATATCTTCTATATTATTGGTAATTTTGTTATTATTATTACAAATAAAATAACGATATTTTAAATTCAACCCAATTCTTCAAGTGACATTAAAACATCAGTAGACAACCTCACGAGATCAGACTGCGTCAGATCTTATCACTTCATCACTGTTGATTTGTGGCAAAAAGAGCAGTCACAGTAAGTGATTTAGCTGAGTTGATGTGATAATTTGTGTACAAACAATGCACCTAATGTTAAATGGTAAGAAAATAAATAGTACCCTGCAAATTAAATTTATGGGAAAACATATTTTATTATAAAATTATTTCTGGTTGTTTAAATAAAAATAATAATATTGGTACATTAATTTTCTACTTGTATATATTTAATAATAATTATAATAATAATAATAAATTTATTAATAAAGTATTTAATTTGTTTTTATTAACTTATTTAAATATTAAGGTTATTTTTCAACCTAATCCAAGGACATATTTTGGTAACTGAATGGTTAGTCGTGGTAATGACATCAGCACTGACATCCTGAAAACAATACACAATAAGTTTCTTCCATATTATTTATATTTTGCAACGAACGTTTACAGCGAGTTACAGGAATGTTGCGTTCTTTACCGTTAGGTATATGTGCGAACGTTTTGACATTGTTACTGATATTATTTGTTATCAATCCTTTGCTATAGTATAATTTACTAGTTTGGCAGTATACCAGACATAAACAATGTTATTGAATTGGATCTTGAATATGCATGAATCAATCGAGTTGTCAGTTTTTCTCTTTTTCTTTCGCTGTGTTCCATTTATTCGGTTCTAATAAATGAGATAATACACAAATTTCTATAACTTTGTAAACGTCCCTTGTTTTACAAATTAACAATGAAACTGTGATTTTCACCAAATATAAAAGAAAATCATGCAATAACATATTTGTAATAAACTATGTGGAAATTTCACCCATAATCAGTCGGCTAGAGTCACAAATACTTAAATTAATATTTTAAAAAGGTGCCACAAAATCTGAGACAATATCACTTCGAAATCTACATTTTCCTTCAATTACGAAAATATCAGCTACCGGAAACGTAAAATGGTTTTCTTGACGTGTCGTTTTTGATTTTGAAATAAATTAATTTAGTTCTCTCTATGACAACTATTTTGTTTGACACAATTACATTCTTATGGAATATTGATTTTAATAAAGAAAAGTTCACAACAGAAGAAAAAATAGTATGTAACGCAGGTGTAGCAACGGCCAATGCAAAATTCGTATGATTGATGCACTTACTACGCTCGTACTTCAATTTTCATATTCGTTTTGTAACAGCCTGCCCACTCTTGTCTTACAATATACTATTGTTTAATCTTGCTATTGAAAGGTATTGTTTCTTTCTTTGATTCATGTTACTTTATTTCAAACGTAAAATTAACATGTGAATCATGTAGGTAAACGTTTTCGGTAGCTAAAATTTTAAGTACTTTTATGATTGTGACTCCGATTTTAGTTAAATGGACAGATAATGTTAGATATTTATCATCCACGGATCTTGAATTCGTAAGATATGGTTGTGTGTCTTATACTATACTATATCACTACTTATGTGATAACGTACGATAAAGCGTTAGTAATACTCAACTTTATAATAATAATAAATACTTGTGACTCTTGTATTATTATGTATAATAAAATGTAATATATTTTAGTTCCAATAATTTATTTCAAAATTCCAATTCTTTGATAATTTCATGACATGACTGCAACATTAACAATTAAAAATTTTATGTTAAAAATTTTTGTTGTTGAACATGCATTCTTTACCAGGCGTCAAATAAGCTGGTGTGCCCCATGTTATTTTGTGCAAGAAATTGTCAAATTTTAATTACATTAATGTATGCTCAACTTATAATCTATAAAGATAGTATTATATACTTATAATAAATTATTTGGTATGTATAATATTAATTTAAAGATCCAAAACCGTATATTAAATCATTACGACTCATATTATACTTTAAACATGTAAATTTGACGTATTAAAAGACCGAAAATATCGATATGAGATAAAGAAAATGTTACAAAATTCATATTCAAAAACTATATTTGGATTTTCTGCAGTACGCAAATCATCTATTGTAAAATGCAACATGTCATAAAATGGTTAATTTTGTTATTAATCTTTTTATCTTTTTAATTTAGCAAAATTTTAATTTAAGATTGCTTATAAAACTTTGATCTTTTTTATTTTAGTAACCAAAAGGAATGCAATTTACGTTCAAATGACAAAGTTTACCTAAATTATGTATGGAATATTGCTATTAAATTTTGTTGCCTTAAAACAATGCATATCGTCAGTCACTTACAGTTGTGGTGTCGACTGCAGTATAGCAGCCATATTAGTGTGAATAATAATAAATTACCTAAACAGAATTTGAACTCAAATCGTTTGAATCGCTGTCAGTCACTTTACTCACTAAATCAATGGTTCCAAATATGTATTTACATATAAAATTAATTCGATCAAATTGAGTTAGTGTTAGATTAGTTAATGTTAATATGAAAAAGCGTATTACCCAGTAAATATATTTGTGTAAAGAGAAAACTTACCAAAACCAATGTAAAAGATGTGAATGGTCCAATCACCACAGCATTATTATACCATACTATAAAAAATTAATATTTTATCGTTAAAAATAATAAATATGTACATTGTATATACAAATTCTTGAAAAATCATTTGAATTTTTCAATGAATAGAGCTAATACCACAAACTCTGTCCCGTGACCTACAGATTTATATTTTTGAATATATTTCTGTGTAAATAATATTTCTCGATGTTATTTTGTAATAAAAGTATGTGTTTCATTTTTTTTAAATGTAAAGCAATTTTGAAATGAATAAAGACTTCTATATTCTTTATATAATGTAATTTTTAAATATGTGAAATGATTTGATAAAATTATGTGGTACTAGCTTATAATAAATGTAGAAAAACACTTAGGTCTTCAATTTTGAAGTATTAGGAGAAAGACAGTAAACTTTATACATAAAACTAGAAAAAAGGATTATGGAGAGTGTCCTATTCAAGGACGTTCACGTCCTTCATCTCAGTGTAGCGTATAGAATCTCGATAATGGTAAGAAATACAAAGTTTATTAAATTAAAATTTATATCATGCATAACAAACAGGTGTTTGTTCAAATAAAATATAATGCACACTGCACTGACCTGGACTGTACTACAATAATAAACTGCGTTAATTCAAATGCCAGGACCTGTATTACGCGTCAAATAAATAAATTTTGATTTTTCTTTGATAATAACCCCCTTTTGTAATAATCAAAATCAGTTATGCCCAGTTGCATCAACGAGGCTTAAATTTTAAGCAACACTTTAACAAAAAAATTATTAATATTTTGACAACAGTGTTAAATAGTCCATTTGGCAATTTATTTCGAGGTGATAATGTCCATTTAAAAGAGACTTAACATTTTATATTAAATTTTATTTACCTCTAAAATTGATTTATAATGATAATTTATTTAAAAGCTGTCTCGGTGGAAAACCTTATTCAGTCAAAACGACATGATTCTTTTTGATTCATGTCACAAAATAGAAATTAATAATTCAAATACTGGAACTTTTAAAAGAAAAAGACCGTCGCTACCTAATATGCACGATACACGATAAAATGTTTATAAACTAAATTAATTTTTATTTCAAATAATGATTCTTACTTCTATATTTACACCAACTTTTTTCAAATAATTTCTTTCGAAATATTTTTCACCATTACAAAAAAAAATACAAAAGAACACTGTCAATGCCCTCTATTCTTGTAATTCAGTAGTTAATTTTCAATTAGATGCTAATTTTTTTCTCCAATGAAAATAGATAGTAATATATGTTTCGTTTAACTTGTTCCTAATCAAATTGTGCCATTACTGTCCGAATCTTAAATATAAACTTTCTTTAAAATTCAGAAAAAAAAAATTGATTACGGACTATTATCGCAAATAATGCCGCAAAATCAAGAAAAGTTAACGAAGAAATAATTATGTTCGACATTAATTTTTACCCATATACCAGTGAGCGTTATAATTTTACATCGCACACTTTCTTGACATTATTATTGACTAAATGACGTATAGAATCAAATAAACATAAACAAAATCAATAACATATATAATAGTTACGACCTTTAAATCAACTAAATTATTATTCCTTTGGTTTGATGTAATCAAATTATTGTAAACCCACAAAAAAACTAGTTGGCCATAATCGTTGAAGGTATCACGGGCGTTATGAAACGCTCCTGGTCGTCGTCTTAGTTTCCTTGAAACCTTATTTACTATATGACTTTCTTTTTTCTCCTGAAAAATAAAATTTCGATAAGACGCCGTTTGTCCACAACCATTAAAAAAATTCAATAATATTTGCAGTGCTAATTTTTTCTGTGGTGCTCAACTTTTACTTCGTATCTCCTACCATTAGATCCCGTAAATTACATGAAGAAGGGTTGAAAAGAAGGAAAGACTTACGAAACAGAGATAGTATTGTAGAACCACTGTTTCCACGTGGTGTTTGTAGTGGCGTCTATCCTGATCTCCATATCCTCGCACAGGTTCTTCCTGTCGTGCGACCGCCCTGAATGCAAGTCACACAGTATTCTCTTCCTGCACGCTGTATCACAATTCGGTCTCACTGGACTAGCTTTATAGTAGTATCTGAAAATTTACAGCTTACATGAAAACAGTTTCATATAAAGTGGGCATACATTTCTCGTTCCCGACAAATAAGAGCATAATAATAACAAAACAATCAACTAACGTGTTAAACTAACTTAATTAAATTTGTTGTGTGATGTTATTCTTTGAGATTGTGATGTGTAGACAAAATTAAAAAATTCAGCTACTTGTATTTATCATATCACATTCGAATTACAGGCATTTTTATTAGCTGAAACACTTGGATGCCATATTTGTTCCATTCTGCTGTTGTATTATTTATTGTTTTAATTCTTCAAATTCATTTTAATTTAATTTTTATAATATAGTGTTCATGTTCAAATTCATGTTCAAAATAGAATTATTAAATAAATTTCAAACAAAAAATGGCTTGCAAGAAATATTGCATGTTAATAAATCAATAATAACTTTCAATTTATTGGTTGTTTATGTGTTCTTGTTATTGTTGTTATAATTATAACAATACAATTCGCTTTATTTAAATGTATGTAGTTATGTAATAATTTCAATATACTCGTTGGACGTGTCGCATGTGTTATTTTCCAGATGTGCAAGTGTCCAATTCTCAGAAAATCAGACTATCCCTGCGATAAGTGTTTCGTGCCCCAAACCACTTCACATTTTTTGTTTTGTTATTTATCACCCCCGTAATTTAAGACTGTTTGTAAACCTAGCTGTAGAAATATTTTTGTATATAGTTAAGAGTCAAGATGTAGACATTGAACTGTACACATCGCTCCATTTTCAATAAATGTATTTAACCAATACAGTTCACATTTACTCATAAAGGAAAGAATTCAATTGCGAATTTCTGCCGAACCACAACCACTCGTATAAAGTTAATTATAGTGATTCTTTGAGTGTGACTATTAACTATTGCTACTGACGTCATTACTGCAGCAACACTAACATTTGTAAAGTTACAGAATAAAGGCCCCGATTAAATATGCTAAACAAATTTCCCCCTTATTCAGCAGGCCTGCAGGCCTAAGGCTTGCTTGAGCCACAACCGCCGTATTGCAAAGTAGAAGTAGGCTTACTTGAAGAACATGTCAAATAAGACAGGGTCATTGGTCATCTTGTCGATGAGCTCGTGCCAGTCTTGCGGCCGAAGCGCGTCCATCTGGTAACTCTTCCGCGCGCTGTACAGCTTGAACCAGATGGGGTAGCCGTACAGGTTGGCCTCCCGCAGATTCATCGTCCACGTCTCGTGATCTACAACAGCCTGGGGATGCTTTCTTATCAGCATATACAGCTTGCTGGCGTGCCGAGATACCTACCCGTGTCGACTGCGCGTGGTCACCGTCCACGTAGTATATCCGGTAGCCTGGGTTCAAGTCGTAGTATGGGGATACGGACGGGCCTACGTATGCTATGCTTATTGCGCGACCTGCAATTATTTTACCTATTATAACCCTAATTCGGTGTTCGTGTAAAGTACAGATTTATTACAAATATGGAACACAACATAATTCAGCACAAAAATTTAATGTATGCTTCTATAAGAAACACAGAACACAAAACAGACCTGCAGAGTTTAAGAATTGATCAATGTTTATTTTCAATGTCTGTGTTTTCTAAGTTCGTGAATATTCGGTGCGATTCTGAATACTTCGTGATAGTATTAATAAATTCTACTAGAGAGCTGGAAAAAATTGTTTCTGTTTGCACGATGCCGTATTTGAAGGAAAAATAGATGATGTAAAATTAATCAGTTTAGCAGAAAATCAGCCAATGTTATACAGAGTGGGGCACAGTAACCTCCCTACTTTCAGTAGGTAATTGTGAAGGAGAAGTAGGTTGTAGAAGGGTGAGGATAAAGGAGCAGATAATTGGGAAGTTATGTTTATAATTCCCCTCTATCGTAAATATGGCGCGATCCAAAAAGCAGCGCACTTTTGTTGTGGAAACTTACTTTTCGAAAAACTACTGAATCGTTTCGTACTATCTACCAAATCTCCCCTGGGGGTTTAGTTGCCGACCAAAAATTTGTTCTGTTGGGTGTTGACAAGTTCAAAGAAACAGAAACTGTGTCTCTGTGAAAAGAAATGGACGACAACGAACCTCTCGAATACCGAAGAATTGGTCCTTATTTTTTTTATAAAGGAAATCTCACGTTACCATGAATTCAGTTCGGTTTGTTACCGTGATCCAAAAGTTTTTGCGCCTTGATTAATTCTAACAAGATTGAACCACGGCCCACACAGTTTGAAATTTAATGGATGTTTTGAGGGAGATATTCCCTGGCCAACTGAACTCTGTTTTGCCGGATTTAACGCCCTGTGCCTATTTCTTGTGGGGGTATCTAAAGACTAAAGTTTTAAGCATCGTCCTGGAATAGTACAACCCTGGAGGATACAATCCGTTTGAAAATAGCCCTCATATGAAAATATATGCTTCATAGAGCTATGTAATATCCTAAAATCCGCCTGTAGCAGTATATTGACAATAACGGTCACCACTTGCAAAATATTTTTAAAACCGGATGATTTAAAATTTTTCCGTATTGTAGTTGAAGAAAATAAAAATTAAATTTTTTGCACAAGTTTTTTTTTTAATTCACCTTCAAAACTGAGATTGCTCTGCCCCACCCTGCACAAGAACAAAACTGATTATAAAAACACAATAAAACATCAGACCGTGAACCATTGAACATGTAATCAGTCATACGCTGCCCGAGGTCTGTTTTGAAATCATATTGATTTTGACATATAAAGATTTTATTGGATATGCACGAATTAAGGTTTGTTCAATACGTTTAGACTATTTTTAAAGTGATGTGCGTCCAGAAATGTCTTGTAGGTGTAGAGAATTAAAATTTAATTTTTTCGTATAGTATACATATTTGACAATGGTGATCGGTTCTGTAGTGGACAACAAGGACACGAATTGAACAACTTTCTCAAAAATCTATCAACCAGACGAGTTTGTTTTTTTTTGCAAATATTCCGCGAAAATAATACTCCTAACAGTATAATATAGAAGGTGTTTTAGACACCGATATTTTCCGTTTATTTAACGTTATTTATTATGAATACTTACTTAAATCTTGGTTATCATAAAACACTTCAAATTCGTCGTAGTGTGTGTGACCAAAGAACTGCCCAGTGATGGTTGATTCATATCTGTTAATAATGGCGTAGTAATTTCTTGACCAAACCTTCAAACAATCCGAGTGGCCTGGTGGAATGTGCCCTAAACAAACAAATATAATATGAACATAATGTCAACCTGGCTTGCTACTCACTACTTAATCAATTAACTATTGATTCTGGAATCGAAATTAATCGGTTCTCGTTTCTGGAATCAAAACTAAACGGTTCTTGGAACTAAACTAACACCCGGTTCCATAATATCACATAAAAGTCTTTTTTTAAAAGCGTACTTTTTCGTAAAGTCAACTTTAATTGCTTCTGTTCCAAAATATATAATTTGTAAATATTATGCTGGATAAAGTGTCCTTTGATGAATTATTTGTTAGTTGGAAAAACTGAAACAGCGTCATTTGTGTCAAAAATTCAAAGTGACAAAATTTGAATTTGAAAACGCCCTTTCATTAAAATTAAAATTCGCGAGAAGAAGCGAAAATACGAGTCTCTAAACTCTGAAGATCAATTAAGATCATTACAAATAATAGAAAACTATTACTACAGTGACAATTATACTTCACGTTAAGATAAGAGTAGGTGTCGCGTCGAATCAAGCCAGTTAAGCCAGTTGCACACATACATGAAATTTAGATTGGCGAACAATAAATTATTGAGGAGTAATCATGGACGCCAACTACATAGGGGCATCGGGGCTCTTGCCCCTAAAGAAAACATTTCCCACAGCGCAGCATTTTTACATCATTAATAAAGCCATAAATTGTTATTATTTTAAAGATTTATTGTACCTCCTTCCATTTTTTAGTAATTAACTAGTACGCTAAAATGGGTGTGAATCACATCCTTAAAAATATTACCGGTAAATTCCACGCATCAAAGTACCTGTGTATACAAATTTTAATTTAAAAATTCCCACTAGTACAGCTACAATTACAGATTGAACATTAGCCAATAGGAATTAATATAACCGGTAATAATACGCGTCTCAGGATATACCGGGGATCCTGATACGGTAGCACTCAGTCCCGCTCTGCGGGGCGACGGGGCAGAATTATACTTACCTATTACATGAACTTTTTCTCCGTTAAATTCGGCAGACTGTAACTCGTAAATAAACCACTGCAGTTCCGTAGCTGGGTCTGTACTGTTTATTAACAGCCACCTATTTAACAACAACATTATAAAAACTACTAACATTGGAATGGAATGTTACTTACCAGTTTTTATTGTTGCAGTAGTTCATATTTAAAGATATTAAGCGGAAGCCAGGCCTGATTAAAACACTATAAAAAGCTCCCCGACGGACGGTGTTACTGACTGAAGAGGGAAGCCATTTCCTCCACTGTATGTCCAGCTCGTTGTACAACCAGTCTATTGAGCTATCTGGACTGTCTACAAATGGAGGTGGAAAACTGAAAAATATACAATACATTCATATATTTTGTCGAATAGCATTCGAACAAGTAGTCACAACATATTTATCTAAAACTGAAAATATCGATAAAATATATAAAGCGCAGTTATCAAAAAAACCAATTTGAAATTTACATTGGAATGTACATTTTATGAACAGCATTTTTTTAAAAATAATTTTATTTTTATTATTATTTTTTATACCTGCATCATAATCCTTGTTAAACAAACTAAAAAGCGTTCGAAAAAGCAAGATTAAAACACGCCGTGTGCTTTAAAGTTGCTATGCAATAACAATCAAAATCAAAGTAATGTAAACAACAAATGCTAATCTATCTCCAGGTAAAGGATGTTATGTCAAATCACACAAAATTATGAAACGTCAAAATCAAATTTCAATTCCTGTTTTCCAGCTTATTTTGCAGGTATAATAAAAAATATCATATGATACATGCGTATAATTGCCATTAAAGCACTCCGCTTCGCGTCGCGCTTTTAAATTTGTCACGCGTGCTTTAATTGCCGACTTATACACTTGTATCATAATATACTATTATTATCATGAACTGTTAAAATAGTTTTAGCTAGCACATTTTGTAACGTGACATTGACAACGCATGTCAATATGTCAGTTCTGTCATTTTTTCTTTTATTATTTTTTGTTACTGTTTTCTTATCATGTTATCTGTTGTATTGTTTATATTGTGTAGTCAGTCAATCATAACATTCTATTTACGTGTTTTTCACTCTTCATATATTCTTCTAAACAAATTTGTTATTTTCGAACACTTAGAATGTTCCTATATTTTTATTTCAGCCTGCCATTTCAACATGAACCATAATATTGATCTTAGCCTGATATAGATATTAACATACCTAGGATTGTTATGAGTGTAATAACCGCCGTAGATGTCAATTGAATTCCTAGCTCATAGAACGAGGATTTTAAGACATCTAAGGCCTAGTATGATTCATAATATCAGTGGTTTGTTCAATAGTTTAGCGGTTTCAGAAAATGAAGACGTTATTAATATATACTATTTTATAAAATTTTCGTGTCAACACTTTCGAGGTCAAATTTGTATGTATTACAGATATATTATCCAATGGGGGATTCCAAGTTTTTTTCATTTTTTAATATGTTATTCTATGCATAAAAATATGAGACCCGTATTTTTTCTTTTCGCCGAAAGGTTTCAAACACGTCAGAAAATATTTTTTAAAGTTTCAATAAATTACACCCTAGAAAATCGGCCGTGCGTGTGACGTCACAGGCACTGAGAATCAGCTGAGAACATCATTCGTAGGTCTGAGTCAGAGGCGTGGCGCGTTCGAACAAGAGCCAATAGGCTGAAGCGAGTGCCTTCTTCGTCACAACAAGGCTGATACTGAATTTTACGTACTCGATTCAAATGCATTACAATTTCATTTTGATATTATGGTATTAAAAATCAGAAAAATAATGATTATATTCACTTTAATATTACTTATATATGGTAAACAATGATATCCAATAAGAATTTCTTTAAAAGCCGTAGGCTTGGAATACCCCATTATCCCACGTTATTGACAAATCTGTACGGTAATATTATTACAGTTACGATCATCGGTCTAATAATATATATGGATGTAACGTTGTAAGTAAGAAGTGGGAAAGAAAAAGTACACATAGACTACCTGACGAGTGGCAGAAGAGCTCAATTCAATAAGCATTTATATAGAAGATTCAAAGAAAAAATATATTTTTAAACCATTTTGTATATTACACATGTAAATCTGGGATGAAAATAGATGAGATAAATGGTTTTATCCAAGACCGTGTAATTAAAAAGCTGTAACTACGGTGCTTTTAGATAAATAAAGTAGGTCACAAAACACATGTGGGTTAGAAATTATAACCCACTGTTTGTTACTTCGTATCATAGTAACTATATTATAAAACCTTCTCTACTCTATTTTTGTATAAAAAAGATGTTGGATAAAATGTTGTATGGCACACGTGTGTTAATTACCTAAGTCACTTGAGAAAAAATACATCGGGTGACTTATTTGTAAAGTAACAATTGTGCCATAAATACCTATTAAGTTGATAGATACATTTTATTTAAAAAACTTTTCTATTATAATACAAATTTCTACAATACAAAACAAAAGGAATTAATCAAAATGTATATAATTTCCAAAATGAAACATTTATAAGCTTAACACAAAGTAAAAAAAACTATTCGATAATTATTAAGTTAAAAGCTAAAAAAAAATACTGATTTTTGAATATAATTAATTTATTGTATGTAATCCGAATTCTGTCCTTAATTTCGTTCAAAGATTTGTTTTTATGATGTAGTAGGATGGTAAAATATATTTTCAACACATTGTACATTAATTGAATAAAGTGATTATTTGGATTATATGTATATAGAATCTTGATCTAAAATATGATCATTTAAATTTTCAAAAATTTTGTTACAATTATTTTTTCTCGTTGTGCAAATTAATTAGTAATGGCATTAACTCTACGAATATTTTTAAATCCTTTAAAAACTGCTTCACCAGTTTTACATATCTCTTCAACATCGTTTGATGGTAGATTTATTTACCTGTGAAACACATCTTTCTTAGCTCATTCATCACAATTGACAGGCAGAACAGGATTTAACCATTTTAATGTTTATTACAATAACAATTAATTAAAATAAAATTTTATAATAAAAATTGTGAAAATCACACGTAAATTAATGAGATTTCATCAGTTCTTGCCTCTCAACTTGCGCTATCTCTCTCGCACTGTGTTCATTACAACTATCTCTGCCTAACACTTTTTATACTTATTATTACCTCAATGGTTACGACTTAATGTTTTCTTTGTAAACAAAGCCCTAATATTCTGAAACCGGTAAATAAAATAAACTACAATTATATCATGATTTGTTTTGATATTCCCGGACTTGACATTCTGAAAAATGACTCTTTTCTTCTTAACTAGATTCAATATTTTTTAAGGTCTGATACAGCTTTAGGTTACAATTGAAAGTCGTGGTTAATGTGATGTACCTGTTAACCGGGGCAGCTTCGTGGTTGCCCAAGGCCGGGAAGATGGGCGTGCCTGGGAACATGGTAGACATTTGTTCTACCGTATCTTTTAACACTTTTAAGTTCTCTTCTCTAGTTTGGTTCCAAACATCGTGTGGCGGAAGGTCACCTGTCCATATAATATAATCGATGTCCTGTTAGTAGTAAATACAACAATTAAATTTATTTGCTATCCATAATTACAGACTATTAGGAAAGGGGCACATACATTTTATTTAATGTTAATTTTGATATTTCATCCTGAATCATAGAAAATTAACATTATTAATTTGTATTTGTAAATTCAATTTATTGTTTAAATATATTTATTTTACTACTTTAGAGGTCTTTACGTACCAAAGAAACATGAAGCATGAAATATATTTCAAAGCATAGTCAGGTTTCAGAAAACTTTAAACATCAAATAAATTACTTACCAAAAGTTCATAGCCTAGACGTGTTTTTAAGCTTTTTTATTTTAAAACGACTTTTTGTTTCTTAAGTGTGTCTCAAAGAGATTCTTGTTTCTTATTTCATGTTTCACGTTTCTATTTTCTTTTGTCTTTGGCCTATATTTTAACGAACGAATATATTTACGAAACGTTTGTACTTACTGAATGCGTTTCTGCAATATTTTTCAACATATGATCAACAGTAATTTTAGGAGTATCACATTTTCTATAATCGCCCCATCTGAAAGAAAATATATTATTATGTTAAAAAATGAGCCATGTAATTTTAGTACATTTCAGTACAGTAAAAATACGGCATAGTACTAACAGAAATCCACAAATAACTTGTATCATCTGGTTTTTATTTTAGAAAAAACAATCCAAACTGATCGTCTTTAAATTTGCTGGTTTGTGCAGTTTCAGCAGTTGTATAATTTTTTTAAACAATATTTACTAAACCCTAGTTTCAAATAATTTCTACTTTTAATATGGAAAAAAATAATTTGTAGTTAATTATAGCATTAAATCAATGAATAAAAACATATGATAATAAGATCATTTGGGGACCCGTATGTAGCATCCAATCAAAATATTCAGATACCTATTTCTAGGCTTAGCAATCTTGCTTATACATCGCGATATAAATATTGTAAGATATGTAAACAACAAATTTGCTAAAAATAATGCCAGAAAGAAGGAATTTCTTTTTTAATTGTAAGAATTGATAACATGTTTAAATATGTATGTAAATGTATTTATTCTTTTATAACTGAAAGAATTTGATTTAGTTTGTCTTTTTTATGTGACACGATCTACTATTTCATTTTACATATGACTTATTTTCTGTGCGTTCTCATTTTTGTATATTATACCTATTATTAATAAAGAAATAAAGAAAAAAACAGAATGAAAAGTGACGTACTTTCCAGCTGCCTGTTCTTTGGTTTTAGCGGGCCCGTTAGTCAAGCGGCAGCACAGCGGCTCTGCGCAGTCCGCGTTGCTGCCTTCGCTGTAGTAGGGGTCGTAGTGCGTGTCGGACAAATGCAACACTTTAAACGTTGGCGCCCCTGCCTGAAATCAAATTACATTATTATTTATTATCATCATTTCACCTGTGGTTTGTTAGAATGACTAACGGTGGTGTAATCGATCAATTTCAATTTTTTAACATTATTCACATTAAAATTATCCCTATGTCCACATTCTACACCAACATTTAACCTAGGATACATTTACTGTCCACGATCAAAATTTATCAGCCACGCGTAGGGTTGTGCAAATTGTGCACCAGGAGATAATGAGGGAAGCCATGTCCCCGTGGTAAATAATATGTAGATAATTTTTTTATTCTTCAATTGGAGAATGGCATGACAGTTTAAAATTAGTAAAAATGATTATTTTATATAAGAAAATATAATTATTACTTTGGTACTACAAAAAAAATTTTAATTTTCTTAACATTTCTATGAGAAATTGAAGCCAAGTGAAGACACTCCGTCAGTGCACTTTGGCACATACGGTCTCCCGTACATCCCGTATATATGTATATATATAGTATATTTTGTTCAGAACTCGATGAACTTTTAATATTTTTTTCATAGCTAAGAAAAGTATAAAGATTATTTTTTAAAAATATTCGAAAATCATACAAATTGCCTACTATATGTACCATACTATGTTAATTATATAGTTATAAAGTATAGAGAATGCAAAAATAACATTTAAAATTTATTAAATTATTTTGAATATGTTCTCAAATGTTCATCTTTACCAAAAATCGAATAGTAGGGAAGATAGGTGCTGTTTGATATTGTTTTTTATTTCATAAAACCAACTATTATCCAAGCATAATACAAGATCAAACTGCACCTATCTTCCTCACTTTTTGATCTTATAAAAATAGAGTACAGACAAGTTATTAATATAAAAGTGTCGGAACGAAACGTTTCCAGATATACTTTCATCCTACAATTTTTACTCAAAATGACTTGCCTCTATAGAAAAGTTTTAACTATATCCATGAGTTTGTATATATGGGTAATGAAACGCATGTCTATACTTTATTCTTACAATTTAACATTAAACAAAACATCAAACGTCATTTAAATAGAGGAATCTATTATAGTCTATTTTTTACAAAAACTTAGTGTAGGGAAGATATTTACAGTTTGATTTTGTGTTTTGAGTGGATAATATAGAGGTATTATCCAATTAGAAAACTAAATAAAAGTGCTTCTATCTTTCCCACACATAGTTCTTATAAAAAAATAAGACTAGAAAACATTATTTTATTAAAAAGAAAATTACAATTTACAATTTAATTTAAGTTGAATTGAACCTATGATATTTCAGTTTACTACTAAAGGACGATTTTTCACCTCTGGTTAAAGTGCTAGTTCCCTTTTAAACGTCGGTTAATAGAAAAATATTGCTCGGAAAACTGACGCAAGTAGTCAAAAATATACGTTATTTTTTATTTCGAAGCAATAGTTTTCTATTAACTAATATTTAGCAATGGTAACCGCCAATTTAACCAGAGGTGAAAAAATCTGCCCTTCGAATATAAAACAGACGTACGATTCACAACCCATTCCCAACCAGGACGTAAATACTTATTTAACACCCGTTATCCTAAAATTAAACAAAAATAAAATATGAAATTATACCTTAGGCATTTCCATTGCTCTCACTGCAGGTTTAGCCACAGGTGGAAACATGACTTCCCATTCGTGGTACGGGTTGTATACATCACCACAAGCGTCACCAATTACAAAACTACATATCTCTTCCGGACCTGCACAAAATCATCAAAAACCTTACATTCCAAAATTCATTGGCGCATACATGCTTTACTAGTGTAACACTAGCTAGTGACTTTTATCCAGATATAATCAACTTGCAGTCATTTTACTAATTCTGAATAAACACGTTTCTAGGTCCCTATAAATAGATTTTAACATTTTTTACAATGATGTCTGTGAGTACGTGTATACGAACGGATCATGTATACGCGATTATTAATTTTCAATAAAGCAGTAAATTATAAAAATATGAAATTAGATGTTTTGTTATACTATCAGTTAATTAGAGTTAATTAAATTTTGACAACTATGAAGCTCAAAATTGTATTTGCTAGAAACTACCAGGAAACATAATTTCTTCGTAAATTATCAAATAAAGTTTTTAATTTTTCTATTAGTCTGCATTAATACTTTTTTTCATTTCACTACTACTTCATCAGATAAAAATACAGGTGCTAAAAAAACAGATATCAAAAATAGAAAGTTGGACATTACATGTTAAAACAAAGAAAAAAAAATGCTTATAAACATATACAGTGTGTGCAACAAAACGCGAAATATAGTACCTAAACACGGGATTTGAAAAAAATGAAAAACTACGAGAATACAAAGTTATTCGAAACTAAATTTTACTTTAGATAACATCATAATTGGTTTTTTACAGTATGAGATATATTAAATATAAAATTTAATACTCTCGTTAAAAATCAAACAGCCGTGGAAATAAAAGATAAATATCTATGTGACAGTTTAGTGAATTATACTGATTATAATTCTTATTGTCTATATTTTAATATTATTTAAGTTGAATTTAAATCCTTTTTTAAAAAATTTTTACTAATATTATAAAAACATAAAATTATCTACAATAACATGTCATTAACTGTCACAGCTGTCACATAAATATTTTCCTTTATGTCCATGGCTGTCTCATTTTGAACGAAAATGTTACATTTTATATTTATTAAAACTCGTACTGTACACGTGCTATTTCATCAATTATGATCTTATTTCACGTATAATTTAATTTTGACCAACTTTGTACTGTTGTAGTTTTACTCTAAATATATCAGAAGAGAGAGAGCAGCCGCAATTTTTTGAAATCCCATATTGAAGTCTTATGCTTCGCGTTTCGTTACACACATTGTAAACAGAATTGAGTAGTTTCGGAGCTATAGAGATTTTAATATTTTACTATAATACATCATAATTATATTTTATCTTTAAAATGATCGTAACAGGCGAGGACAGTCTTTTTTTAATTTCAATAAAATTTGGAAAATCTTATTCTTCTAACCGTCTAACTTCCAACAAATTACTTTGAGCCCGACCAAACATTAAATGGCTATGGGCTAATTATTAAAAAGTGATAAAATTATTCATTATAAAAATATACTTGTGATAACAATAGTAGCAATAGCAACCAATAAAAAACAAAATACTATCTTCGACTATTTTCCTTGTTTTGGCACACTATGGTTTTATTTTAAGGAGAAAAGATTACCTAGGTATATCAATGTTGATGTTGTATTATAATAAAATGTTAAAATCGCTATATCTTTGAAACTATTCTTTTCCGAATATATATTTATGTAAACTATTTTTTCAATGATTTGCCAAGTGCATTACCCAGCCTTAAATTTTAACCACTATTTTTTGAACACCTGTATATTGAAATGTAGTGAACGTAAAACGGTGGGCTCTTCCCGCCATTATCATTTTGTGACATGTTTAAAATATTTCTATAATTTCAGTTACAGGTTAACTCAGATTCATTTACTAACACAATGAACTTCTCTTTGCTAACATTAAAGTCTCGTAGCAGTGATTCGAATTTTGTATTGCTATTTATTATAAATGTAACACCATTTCTAGGCACTTGAACTACCCATGAACCTACCTACAGTTCTTGAACTGTATTAAATTGTTACAGTTTTGTTAGACGTAGCAATCAGTAAAGCCAATAAATCTTTTCTAATGCCCAATCGTGCAAAACTTCTTATTTACTTGCGGTTGGTCCATTTTTACCAAAAGTTATTTAACTCACGCCATCGAAAGCTTAAATAAAGTTTCATGAATATCAGTTCAATCGAATTTGCTCTGCACGTACACACATACATCCGGACAGACGAACGGTCATATTAAAATTAGTCAAAATCTATTGTAAAGTTATCCATGATTTTTAATATTTCTAGTATAGTAATTATTTATTTTATATACAATATTAATAGTAGACGAGAAATAAATTAAAAGTTTTTTAAACCTTATCATCATCGTAACTGATGAAAGAAGAGAACTTTTTTTTTGTGTGAAACAACATTAATGATGATAACACGTGAACAAACCACTTTGAGTCAAATGCAAACCATACCATACGAATTTTATTCAAATATATACACAGGACGGTGACTTGAACACCCGAACATAAGAATTTAACATGTAAAATAATATTTTTTTAATTTCATGCTTCCCTAATCACTTTAAGTAAAAATGCTTCAAATAACAATTACAGGGCATAAATTCTGCATCTGAATCAATAAACAAAATTAATTTAATGTGTCTTGTAAGCTTAGAATTTAGATGTGAAAATGTCGTAAATCACCCAAAAATACCAGTAGCCATGAAGTTGAGAGAAAAATAACAAATGTTTAACTATCACGTTAGCTATTTATTCTTTATTATTATTTATAATTACTGTTTTGTCAAGTTACGCTAAAAAATAAAGCAATTTTATTTTCTTCTTATTTTTTAAATTCAAAATTAATTTATGTAATATTGTTCACTTTAACAGTAATTTTAAAAATTAAAAATAAACTAACGCAGATAACTTGACAGATAAAACGTTAAACATTAGTTTTTTTCTCAATTCCATGGTTACCGCTATTTTTGGGGTGATTTACGTCATTTTCATACCTAATTTTGAGCTTATGAGATATGTAATAGTATATTATTTAACAAGCATAATATGTAGGCTATATTACACGAGGATGTAATTAAAAATACGAGCGACAGCGAGTATATTTAATCATCCGCGTGTAATGTAGCCATATTATGCGAGTCAAATACTATACTTTATCTACAACTATCAGGCATATAAAAAATCTGATATTATTCGTTAAATATTCAGTTAGGTGGGAGTAGTTCATATATAGCTTAACAGATGGCGCCACAGTACAGCACTTAAATGTCAAAATAACTATTCAAATTGTATTTATTATACTTTTATAATCATTTATATTGATATTTATAATAAAAAATATATTATTAATAAATTAACAGTTTATTAAAATGTTATGTATTAAATTATATGCTCTATTTATTACAGAAAAGTGTAGCGTGTAATATAACATTTCATATTACACTTGTGTAATATGAGTAGTATATTATATGTAGTATCACACGTATAATGTAGCCATATTTCAATAGTTGTAGATAAAATTAATTTTACTTATTGAATCAGATGCAGAATTTTATACTTCACAACTGTTACTTGAAGCTTTCTTACCAAAAATAATGAGGGAAGCAGGAAATTACGATAATATGATTTTACATTTCAAATCCATACGTTCGGGTATTCGAGTCACCACCCTTTATTCTTATTTTTTTTTGTGATAGTAAGCAAATATTATTTAAAATGTATTTGAGAAAAAGGCAACAAGCAAGTAACAATCGTTATTTAAAAAAATGTAGATTTTTTATTTAACAGTGTAGAAGTTCTGTATTGATGGTCTATTCTGTGATGGTCACAACTGATTATAACAAATAATACCCCTTGTTTGATAAGTATTTTATACGTACCTAACTTAATTTTACTTAAAACATAAATAACTTCACTAGCAAACAGCTCAGTCACTCCCTCGCACACTCTGTTGGTTTGTATTTTAAGCGAAACACAGAACTGTAGTATCGTCTGCTTGATTTCCTTCTCCGACTTCCCGGTTTTGATATAATGCTGCAGCAAGCCGGCACCTGTAATTACTCGATTACACCTGCACCTACATTGCAGCTGAGGTTGGCGTGTGGCTCACCTGCTTTGCACGCAGTACAAGACACTTTGGACATCACCGACGTTTCTATTTCGAAAGCGACTTGCTTGAGGTTGAGCAGCTTCAGAGCTTTGTCGACAAACTGGGGGAAGTGGATGTTCTTATCTTGTTCCTTGTCCCATAGTAACCGACTCTGGAAATCACAACAATTGTAACAATACATATCATACTGTTTGAAAATAGCATAACATCGCAAGCTGGGTTTATCTGACATAGAATATAAAATATTATTTATCATGGTTTAGTTGATCACAGAAAACAAATTTTTTTTTGGAGTTTTATAAATGTTACACAAGGTATAGAAAGAGATTTTTTGGGGTTTTATTCGAGCCTTAATAACTATATGTTTGGACGCTTAGTGGTTTATTAGAAATAGCTGCTTATATTAAAAATGTCATGTTTCCTATCAATTGTTGTTACATATTCCAAAAGATAGCTTTACAATGAAGCTATTTTAGACAAGAATTAATTCAAAAACAAAACTCAAAAATTTACTGACAACTAAATGTTCGGATGCCAAGTATTAAAATTGAATGTACTGTGAAATGACCAAATTAATAGACCTATAAAGAAACTGGCATCGTTATTTGTTACATATTCAATTATTTTAAAGTGATTTTCGTAAATAATTACTGCTCATTGTGAAGCAACTGTTAAAAAATATGTATTGTGAAGGATATTCAATAAGAAATATAGTTGAAAATCTTAATGTAGCTAAGTCTACCGTTGTATATACATATTTAAAAAAATGTAGACAACCTAACGAAATTAATATTGGTGAGAAAAATCCTGGGCGACCCAATGTAGTAAACTCGAGACAAAGTAGACTTCCCGTAAAAAAATTATGAACGTGGAAGATGATCAACTCTACCAGACGTCTCCGCTCTTTTGAACATAGAAGCAAGGTTGGATATTTTCCGGGAATGTTGTAGAACATGGATTCACAATACCCGACTTAATTTTTATGTGGTAACATATGATTTTGACATTGAGTTTCGCTAATCTAAAGAGCCATTTCTTTCTGACGTTTCAAACCAGAAACGGCTGGTTTGGAAAAAAGAAAAAGCTACCTAAAGAGTAGAAGACTGAAATGAAGTTATTTTCAGTGATGAGTCAAAAATTTTATGTCTGTGTGGAAAATTGTCAAAGACAAGTTATGTAAAACCGAGGCATTTCATAAATATTGCAAAAAACGCACAGTTAAATTACCACAAGATGTACGGATTTGGGCTGACTGTCATCAAAAGAATTGGGTACACTCTATTTCATAGATCTCATCCAAGAACTAAGTACAGATAATAATTTTATATTTCAGCAGGATGGCACATCTTGCCATACTGCAAAATGAACTAAAAATGGTTTGAAGATCGTGATTTGAATGTATTGAAGTGGCTTTTAAGTAGTCAGTAAGTTATTTTGATAAAATTAGTTTATAAATGAATTATGTAAGTAAATATTTACTTTTCTTTTAAAATAGCTTCAAGATAAACCTATTTTTATGTATATGTAGGGTGACTATATGGCTTAATTGATAAAAAACGTACAAAAACAATGTTTCTATATTTCATGCCGCCAAAATTTGTATTCATATTGTCAGCGGCTAGTCCGATACATTTCTCCACTAAATCGTAATTTCTTAAAGTGGTAAACACATAATTATTTAACTATTCTGATGTCTCTTCAGAGAGTCCACGTATTTGAAGTAATTTTACTTGCACACCCTTTTCACAATTAAAGTATCTCACTAGTAAAGGTACAATTTTAATTTCATATATATTGTGTCGTCTATTTTCTCCCTCAAACACGGCGTCATACAATAAATAGAAACATATTGTTCTTATGCCTCTAGTAGAATTTATATGTACTACCACGAAGTATACCGAATCGCACCGAATATACACGACATATAAAACAGACATAT
Organism: Stenolophus ochropezus; assembly: GCA_035578165.1. Taxonomy (NCBI): domain Eukaryota; kingdom Metazoa; phylum Arthropoda; class Insecta; order Coleoptera; family Carabidae; genus Stenolophus; species Stenolophus ochropezus. The sequence continues at coordinate 50,080,185 of JAQOWZ010000003.1, read as the reverse complement.
GCCAGTTTTACATTGGGCAACAGTTACGACTGCAACTGCAACTTGCAATTGATAGCGGCAATAACTTGCAAATGCAATTCTTCTTGCTTTACATTGAGCAACATGCAACAATTTTAAAGTGTCGCCAAGAGTATTATAAATATTACCTTGTATAACGATGGTTACGATTCCCTACATAATGTTAAATGTTCTTCTTGTTCATGTGTCTCACTGATCAAAATAAATATATAATCTGTAAATAGCAGATAACCAATAAGTATGTAGTATCGTAAATTACCAAATTGCACGGGCAATTTTCATATTACACTATGCAATATTGCCGCTATCAATTTCGAGTTGCAGTTGCATTCGCAACTATTGCCCAATGTAAAACCGGCAATAGAAAATAAACATTGGTCAATTCCTAAACAGACCTTGTTTGGTGCTCTATGTTTCTTCTAAATTGATACATAAATTTTTGATAACATAAGCTGTATGTTTTCTGTGTTAAATTATATTCTGTGTTCTATGTCATTTATAAATATACCTTAACACTTAGTGGTTTTTCTATTTTGATGTCTTTATGAATATATCTCACACAGATAGCGCGTCGGTAAGATGATCTATTAACACACTTTTTTGGCAGTTTTCTAGGTTTGCAACAACTGGTAGTTGTTATAACAGGACATATGCCCTCAAAATAATATATTATTGATGTCGAATATTATTTTTAATTATGATTTTTTTTAGTATTACTAGAAGATGGAACTAGATAGAAAAGAAATTTGATGATGTGCTAATCTACAATGAATTTTCATTTGTGAAATAAAATTTTGCAACTAAAAAATAATGAAACAAAAAATAATGCATTCATTTTATACTCAATAGGTAAAACACTACCTAATTCTATTTCCTTTTATTGGAGATTTTAATGGGATTTTTTTAGAGTCAATTTACTGAACAGTAAACAAGTATTGTTTTTATAACATTATATGAATTGAATGATAAGTGCAACAATACAATTAGTCATTTTATCTGCTACACCGGAAGTCATGAGTAATCACTATTTACACATGTACAGGAAACCACATAATTTTTCTCCTGGGTTAAAATCAGATGAGTTCACAAACATGCAAAACTACCATTGAACAAAGCAAAAAGAAGCCAGTTAAAAGCAGGGAGGTATTAGCCTCGCACTGAAGACATTCCGGACCTCAGTCAAAAGAAGAAGTTCACTTTCCCGTTATCGACAAACTGCAAAGAATTATATGTTCTCTGCATAAATAATCCTAGAAAATGAAGAGGTCGAGGAAACTTCGGAACACATTACTATTTTATGTGAATGTTCAGCTGCAGCTGATAGAAAGTGACTCACGGATGACGATATCAGATATCTGACAGGCGGAACTGTTTCCAGAAAATTAAGTAAGGAAAGGACCATGTTAAAATAGATCTCATCTCAATAATAATTAAGATAACAGTAGGTATTAATTAAAAAAAAAACGTATTCATTACCTATGTCAAGGTTTCTCGTATTTAATTGTATTTGTGTGCCTTATTTTCAACCAGAATGACACAAATATGAAAGTTTGAAGAATAAAATGCTGATTAATTTTTTTATAATTATTTTCCAACCGGAAATAGTCCCTACATGCAGCTCTCAAAGGTTTTTCTTAAAAAATAAATAAATATCGTTGTCCTATATTTATAAATATTGAACTATATTTGCTCCATACCTCCAATAGATAATATACTTATTTGTCAAACTAGAGAGGAAAGCGTATCTTTTTACCACATGAGATCGAGTTTGACTCACCAACGTATCGAGTTGGGCATTCGAGTGAGAGTGTAAAAAGTTTTTTTCCTTTCGTGTTAGACACATCTTTTTTTTCACAGCGCAGCAACATGATAAATTAGAAAATTAGGTTATGTAAACTTTAACGTGTAATAGTTACAATATTGCCAATATGCTTAAATTTTTAACTTAAGTTCAAGTTGTCTAATTGTGAAATCATGTGAAAAAAGAAAAGAACATCAGTTTTGAAAAGAAATTATTATTATTAAATAATGTTTTTTTATATAGTAATGAATATTTCCAATATTTCATTCTATAATAATATCCATGTTATCTTGTTGGCAACATTTTAAATTTTCCTCTCTAGAGAGAAAAATGTAATTTTTCTCATTATTTTCGCAAGAAGAAAGTAGAACTTTCTATGCATGTCGTGAAAATAATAAATTTCTTTAACATCTGGTAGTGTATGATTCATTGATAAAAACGTATGAGGTATTTACATATTTTTGGTTACAGAGAATAATAAACATAAATAATTGTCATCATAAGGAATATAGTCCAGTTTAATTCTGCTATTGTATATTATTATTTCTTACTTGAATAGAAATCTTGAAACCCTTTGTTTCGTTAACTAAAGTTTTATTTCTATAGCAACGGGTGAGTGAAATTATTTAATCAACGGTATCTCGAAGAAAAAAATTCTTATTAATGATGTACACAGCCTCTCATGCACCACCTGAATCATTTCAAAATTGGCACCCAAATTTTTACCACCAACATACCTCTTCAAGTTAATTGATCACTCGTGAATTAACACTTCTCTTCGATAAAATATTATTTCATCGTCTTGTACAAAAGATAACTATTATTTATGATTAATTTGACATGCGCTCAAAGAAACAAGTTGTAACGATTTTTTTCTACAACTCTGTAGTTACGAAGATTTTTGTAATAGAATACCTAATTTAATTAATTTCCTTATTTACTTTATTCCCTAGGCAATAAAATGGTAAAATTGAAACAGAGAATTTGGTTTATTTATTACAAAATTTGTTTTACATCTACAGAAATGAAAAAAAAATAAAACAATAACCTCAAAACTGAAACATGAGATATCAAATAAAGTATAAATTTTGTTAAGCACTAGCCAATCACAAGCGTCTGTTCTGGAGGTAAAATTTAAATAACTTCTCCTGATTAAAAAATACAATTGTAAATCGGCGAGCAATATGTATGTCATAGTTTACACTTTTGCGTAATCTAAATTCACTAGAATTATGTTTTACTTGCTTGAAACTAACTAATTGAGTAATACGGATATTATAATAATAATATGGTATTTGCTATCTCTTGTATGTTTACTGTCTTATTCAGGGTCATACATGTTTGAAATATATGTATTTACTAAAAGATAATTGATAAAGCTGATATCAGATCGTAATTCTACATAACGTTAGACTAACCGTTTCGTTCCATACAGGCGGCAATGAATGATTCTTTGCTTCTCGTACGATGGGTATAACATTGGATCGGGATTTGTAGTTCCAGTTGTCCACGAAGTATTCATTATGAACAACAGGTAGTCCTGAAAATCATTTGCACAATTAGTTACAACAATCAGTAAAAAAAAAAACTTTACAAAACAATAAACACTTGCAGAAACACGAAATTATATACAAGATCTTAAAAAAGTGTACCAAATTTATGGAAATATAGTTAAAGGAGTGCACTCAAGGGGAGGGCTCGTGGGGCTTGACTCCCTCTCCGTCCCAGAATACTGAACTTTTTTTCAAATTTTCACATTAAGCATACTTAACAAAACTCTAAACCTCACTCTCATTATTGTTATTTAATTGTTTCAAAAATGAATTACAAAACAAAAATTTCGTCTACATATTATTCTTTAATAGACATATTCTTTTTTAAAAATAAATCTTTAAAAGATAAATAAAAACTTACTTTGATAAAACATGTAAATGATCCGATCCCCATATAAATTTTATTATTATTATAATTTCCAATAGACAGTTTCAAAAAGCAAAATAGGAAATTGTGTTATATGTGGCTAAATAAGTATAAATGGCAGAATTATTAATAAATGAAGAAGCTGCTCATTGTAGATTTTGTATTTTCAAAAAAAATTTCATTATACTCCCACCTATAAAAAAATATTTTTTGCAATTATTTATCATTTGTAGAATTTTTCTATACAGCAGACATTACTGTAGAATCGTTCTTATGGAATATTAGCAAGAAAACTCCGAAAAAACAATATTTGTGCCCCAATGTCAATGAAACATAAAACTTATTACCTTTAAAAAATCAATCTTTTAATTTAAAGTTCTTTGACATTGTGGTGCAATTTGGTGCAATTATTTTTATATAAAAAATAATATAGTCTCTCCCTTCGATGAGATATAACATAGAGATATGGCATTGCCCAAATATATTGTCGAAAGATCTAAGGTTTAAAATCGCTTGCAGCCAGCAGTGTGAGAACAGTGGACCAGTGGAGTAGTTATATGGAAAACTCAACCAAACAAATAATGAGGATAGGTGACTAACACTATGACCAATATTTCGTTCGTCTAACTGTAAGTGTGCACTTCTCAACTGGCGTTAGGCGATTCTCGAACATACATGTTTTGCTTGCTCAGTAGTACGTAGCTATAGGAGTGTGCCATATCTCTATGTTATACCTCATCTAAGGTCTCTCCCCCTCAAAATACAATCCTGGGAAATAATACTATTATCATTTTATTTGTTGAATTATTGTAGTGTTTTTTCTTACAAAGAAAAACCGAATATATAGAATATTGTGTTGTTATGAGTAAATGCGATAGTTTGTGTGGCGAGAATGGAAGATTGCACGACGAGCGAAGCGAGTAGAAGAATTACATGCGAGGCACACAAAAGCTTTTTCTCATTTAGTTTATCAATTAATAAATCTGTTAGTTGTTGACATTTCTATAGTGACTTTTAGGACGATATTACAAATTTCTATTCTACAAATTATTTCTTATTCGCTGATTTTACGCAGTCCCTATGAACACTTATTTATTTTAGTTCTATCCGGTAGCATAGAAATTAAATTTCTACTTGGTAAATCCAGTTACAAGAGATATCACTTTTATGACGTTTGAAGAAAAAACATTATTCGTTTCTGTCAATTTGTGTAAGTTATCACATTCATATTTTGAAAATTATAAGATATTAAAAAAGATACTACAATTTGTACCTCGAGAGTATTCATTAAAGGAACAGAAAACCACGTGCTTTCGTGAATCGTGATTGGTTTTTTAGTTTTTTCAAAATTATTCTTTGACCAAAGAGATTTTATAAATTTCAGTGAATTGGTAATAAATAAAGAATGAGAATATGTAAATTACACAATTTTGATGTAGTAAATTAGTAACGCACTTAATTGAGTATTCCTTGGTATTGTCTTTTTTGTTTATTTTGCAAATGTCATCAAAATGTCAAAAATTCATCATTTCAAATACATCTTTGTACATATTCAAACGGACGTAGAAAAAATATTGTCTTCGTTTCGTTTTGTAATTTTCTCATGCGTTAAATAACCAACTTTGTTTCTTAACTTTTTACACAAGTAGCTATTATGTCACAAGTGTATAAAGATATTTTTTATTGGAGTGCCATATTTAACTTATAAGGCGCAACCGAATGCGGAAATTATAGCGCAAGTAATTTCAGCGGCAATTAATACTAGTTATAATTGACAATGATCTTTGAATGTAATACACCAAAATACTGTGATTTAATTGGATATCAAATTATGAGTAGAATTGTCGCTACAATGGAGGGTCCTAAACCATTGTCCAACTATTATCATTTTGCAATAGAATATGAAAATATACATTCGTAAGGAGTATTAGTGAAAATATTTCATTTAAATATTACTTCGTTCGCGAGCTATAAGAGATTAAATTTTACTACGACTTGCTATGTCGTCATACGTCTTGAGCAATTTCATTGGTTGCCTGATTTTAAAACGACAATCGCGTTCCCGCATTCTTATAACTTACGGAAGGGAGACATGCATTCGGTCTGGCAGTGCCAAATGTTACTGTATGTACTTTTAATTTTAATTATGCCTAATAATCATTTTTCAATCTCATATATATATATAAACATATTTTAGCTGTACAAATATGAAAATAGCCAATACCCTATACAACTAATAGTTTGTTCATCACTGGCGTAGATGTATCATGTCACCAGCCAAAATTTTCACTTTAAAAATTGATACCTCACTTGCTACGAACAATTTTGCTAATATTCTTATTTCATTGTGTTTTTTCAGAATTCTTATTATAAGAAATGCAAATATCATTGTTGTTTCCAAGAAAAAAAATGCCAAAGTAAAATCATAGTCACTTGTACTTATGATAATTTCATGCAAACTATTACTTTTAAATTATTTGGTTATCTGTATTATAATTGCACTAATATTGTTTTTATGTAACTTAAATGCCAACATATTGCCGCAACACGATGATAGGTTCAATCCAACAAAATCCTGTGCTTGCATTGGACGGTAGCTTATTGACATAAAAATTAATTATAACATATTATAAATCTAGCTTCGCCCAACTTAACTTAACCTAATATATATTACAATCATGTTTTGCAGCCAACTTCAGGTTTGGCCATAATGTCGTGTTTAATCATAATAAATTTTTAGTTTCTCTTCACCTCTTTCTAGTATTTTTTATGTATAATATATAAATATTTCGCTTTGATATTTAGAGTTTTAAGACACAGCGCTTACTAAATTTATTACTAGTGTTTTAAAATATCAATACAAAGTAACAATTCATACAAGTGAATATGGATATTAATATTAATGCTTGTAGCGTAGGCGTTTTAATATATATTTATATGTTTAGTGTATAATCGTAATAAGCCGTAATAAGAAGGTTAGATGCGATGTGCACTGTACCCTAACCCAAAGTGGGATCGGAATAATTCGTGTATTTACTCTGGTACCCGACGTCCTTGTTCTCTTGAGCGCAACGTAGGTACTTTGTTTATCGGGGCTCCGTAATCGAGGGATAAGACTAGTATGTGATTCCTGGTTTGCGAATGTATGTGTGTTTGTGACCGACGCATTTTCGGCATGTTCTGTTGTAGCTTCTAGGCTCACTGAATATGTAAATATCCAAAGAGTGTTTTTCTGTTCAGACAGTTCCCGTACATCCGAGTAGCACAGATGCGTATTTTGCTAATTTGTTTAAATGTTCTGTTGTTATTTTATATTGTAAATTTTATGTTTTTATTTGGATTATTATTAAAAATGTTGCCGAAAAAAATTAAATGTTTTTTGTATATTCTGAAGCAAATTTTTGATAAAGTTGCCTGATCTTTGAATTAAAGTGATAAATTGTCGAATCGAAACCCAACATAGTCATTAAAATTTTTGCCTATGTTTTTTCACTATCAATTATGATACTTTTAACAAGATATAAAAATAAACGAAAACACGGTTCAAAATTCTGTTTATTAATAAGTGACATCAGTGGCGTACGATCAGGGTACGAAAAGTAAGTTCAAGTTCTGCTTACCTGAGTTGGTAAATAATATTCAATTTCATCAGTTTACCTTCCGGTTATCAACATATATATAAGGGAGGTATTGGTTTTCTTCAAATTTCTCGATGTCAATTATCAAGATATAAACACGAATTAGGATATGTATATACTTATATTAATTTTACACATCGTTGAGGCTAAGGAATTTCTATAAACACATGAGTTATTCATAAATTTACAAATTTTTTACGTATGCTACTGTTAAATTTGTAGTAAGTAATTTTAAAAAACAAAATAAGTAAATACGAAGTACTTGTATTGTAAAATTGAGAAAGGTGGAAGAAATATATAAGGAATATAAGTATAGCTGGTTTATTCGGTTATACATATTTGATGAAAGAAATTTTAAGTATGAAATTAAATAAAAATATTCTGATCTAACATAACAAACTAATTTTAAAACTACAAAATAAATGTTCTAAAAAACATTTAGAATATAATACTACAGTAGTGGGAAGTAACATGTTGAACACATCAGATTTTTTAATATAAGCCAATAAATATAAGATTATTTTTTGTAGAATCAAATTTCTTTAATTTTTATTTTGTATTAAATGTAAAAGAAAGTGTAAATATGATCATCGCATTAAAGATAATGCAAGTAGGCAGAAATAACTCTGCTTCATCCAGTTTAATTCGTTTGTTTCATAGATGCTATATTCGGTTCGTAATTTAGATAGAATGGAACCATTCGTTAAACTTCACTATAAGCAGAAAGTTATCTGCTTGTGTAGGAAAAACGCAATTGCAGCGAAGCGCATAGCTATCAACATTATATTATTCGAAATGGAAACAATAAAATAAGAAGTAATGTGTGAAAGTCCTACAGCATTATATTGATATATTTGTTAAATCTTTTTGAACACATTATTTTAATAATACAAAATATATCATGTCTAAAGAAAGAATTATCTCCATTTTGACTTTGAACCAAATAACAAAAGTTAAGAGTAAGTCAATAGCAAATAATTTTCAGGTAAATATATTTCATGTATTCCCTTTTCCTTCATTAGAAAAAAAACACCGTAGAATTGAACTTATTTTCAAATAATTGCATAATTTTCTTTTGTTCATTTAAAAAATGAAGTTTATTTTGCTTACCAAAACTTGAAATTTACCGCACGCCACTGAACAAGATATAATTTCCTAAATTTGAATGCTCTCTGCTCACTCAATCTGAATTCTTCAATAAGAGCTGATTGATAAAATAAAGATAATAACTTGTTATACATGAAGGTTATAAAGAGTATCATTATTGACCAAGCTAAAAGATTATAATAGCCAGGGAAATGGAGCTGAAGGTTATAATTCGCAAGGCATTGTACAAAGAAATGTTGCAGTTTACGTATTCAATTAAATTACCCGAGCAAATGCATGGAAAATCTGATTATAAAATAGACAAATAACTTGCACCTAAATGCGCATTCTGATATATTTTATTTTCTACTTTTTATTATTATAAAATATTGTTTCCTGTTATTTTCCCTTTTATATTAAAAAATTTTAATGCTCATAAAATACAAAGGCGTGTTTATTTTTTTGTACTAAAATTAAACTAAAGATCACAGATATTATACACAAATCATACGTTGCAGTATTTTCCTTTCCTGTTTAAATAGATACATAATATATTTCAATAGTTACTTATGTTAGACCTCGCAATTACATAAACATATTAAATCTCTTTAATTTTTAAAACAACACAATATAATTTAAATCTCTTTTATTGTAAAACCATTTAATCAAGGGTTAACCACTACCGAAATTCTTGTACACCAAACTTCCAAGACTGCTGTGAAACTTTCAAGACTTCCAGGTAACTTCCAAAACATCCATGTAACTCAAAGCTCTACTTATAAGTTCATTTTCAATTACTTTTGTGTTTATTTTTTGATACTTTAATAAACACAAAACCTCAAAACACACGCTAAATATAATACACATTAAATTCACTATAGACAACACCTGATTTAGTAATAGGGAATTCCCTGCAGTGCACACTCGAACTGATCTCTCTTGCTGACTTAAATAAACCGTAAGACTTATACAAATACAAAGTTTTGTTTAAATTTAAAGTGTTCGTTTCAGATCTTATTTTTCCACCATGATCGTCAGCCAACAGCAAACACGGAAAACAAAACAAAGCATTCTGATCGTTACAACCACCAATCCAGTTATTTCTTAAATATGTCTTTTGTAAATCGTCTTTTACATGGTTTATCGCGATATTCTATGTTTTGTATAGGCTGTTTAACTGCCAACTGTTCCTGATAAGTTTGGAAAATTAAATTTATGTTATTGAATGACTACTTTCATTTTGAAACATGTATTTAAACTTTAAAGTCAAAACTTAAGATAAATTTTAATTTGTAAATACTCGTATTCTTACTATTGTATGTAAGTAAGGGTGAATTGCTCCAGATACCTGCTTGTGAGATGCAGTTTTTGCAGCTCGTATCGAACATAACATTGTCATAGATAACTACAGTGTATTACCACATAACCGTGTCGGCACCTTTCATGTTACCCTATTCAGTTCTATGACCTTGGAGCATTGTGTAGACCTTTAAATTTGTTGACTTCCCCTACCTCGCTCTAAGATGTGACGTAACATTCCAATTTTAAACAATGAGTCCTTTAAAATTGTTGCCTTTCCCCATCTATCTCTAATTTTCGTTTCTCTATCTTACTGTTGCATCTGTATAAACCTATTCTGTGGTATCACTATAAAATCTATGAATATTGTGTACGTCGAACTTATTCCGAAGGTAGACGACGCCTATCGAATCGCGTAAAATATGGTAGCAGAACACCGTAATTAAACAGCAATGTTGTGGATGTAGCTGACCGACGAAAGTATTCAGTGATCATTTTACTGATTGTATCACGTCTCAGCGCACTTGCGTTTATTAAGACACAATACAATGTAAAAAAAAAATAATAATTTTATTTGATTTTTACATATATTTTAATAACGTACTTATATGATTAATTAATAATGAGCATTTTTATTTAAAATTTTTGATGGTTCTGCAGCTCTCACTTTCGTGAGAATTCCATAAAACTTCCAAGACGTCCATTAAACTTTCGAGATTTCCATAATACTACTTTGTTAGTATTGTTAGTTTTGTAGTATTTGAGAGTTTGTATCACTGGTGATGTATATAGACATATTTTGGACATCAAAAATCGTGCTTCTTCACTAAATCTCGAAGTGTGATATTTTTAACACGAATATAAACTTCTTTAATCTACCTATGTATGTATATGTATGTCCGTATTCCTGAAAAAAGGACTGCGAATAATTATTTGTTTTGCATAAAAGTTGTGGCAAGGAAAGAAGAGCTACCAAAAGAATGTACCGTTTGTCGCTATTAGTAGAAGCACTTGACAATTTTGTTAAGCGAAGGCTATAATATTTTACCTGTACGCTTCACTCTTTTTGGAACGTAGAACTGGCTAATTATAAATTAAATTATGTCAGTTAGTAATTAATGTTAGTAGTACCAGAGGCGTATGTATATTTCACAAAATGTTGAATCGTAAATAGCATACTATTAGAAGTGGTGCAAAATAAATTATTGCACATAACATTGAGGCAAAAAAATAACAGATTAAAATTTCCTCTAATGTAAATGTTGATGACCGATTCGACAAACCTCTCCTCTAACGCACAGCTCAATTTTCCTTGCCACAAACATAACTGGTTTTTTCCATAACACTTGAAGTCAGAAAAAAAGCTTATCGAATGGTCATTTTTTTATTTCATTCATTTTCAATTAAAGTCTTGTAATTGATAAAATCTTTACTGTTTAGACATTTTAATAAATTGAAGTTGAATTGTATATTGATTGAAATTCATTTAATTTCAGTAAAAACAGAATTATTCATGTTTACAAATTTTGACAAATATATTTGTTTTACAAAAGTTAAAATGTACAAAATACTAAGTGTTTTGATTGAAATATCAGTTTTTTTAAGTATATCGCTGGTATTATAGATAAAACTAATAAAACTTTTGGTCCCATTTCTGCACACAAATTTAATGGCGCCAAAAATAATTTGCTACATTGACACGTATAATGAGGCAAATTGTTTTTAAATTAAAATAAACGCACTGTACCGCTTGAGAACCCTGGGTCAAGTTAATGTCCGCGTTTAATTTGCAGAACAGACAATGTAATCAATTTAGATAGGGTATCAGCAGTTTCGACACATCGTACGAGTTTCTGTTCTTTACTTTAATCAGCAATGTAAGTCGGCCAACTTATTTTAATTAATTATTGCAGTAACACTAAGCACTAATCATTACTTACCATATGAAGGTAAAAGAAAATAATTCAGGCACAGCAGACATATTGAAAGGTGTTCAAACATAACCTGAAAAAAATAATAACATTTTAAAAATATTGAAAGACAAAAACAGTCATCGTTTCTAATCAATTTTATATTTTATTTTATTTCAAACATGACGGTATATATAATTATAGTTAACGTACTACAAATAAGAAGATAAGAAATAAATGTATTGTTAGATAAATAAAATAAATATATAAAAGCACCACAAGAATTTTCTTATTTCTGGGCTTATTAGACCTGCTAAAACCATCCGATCTAAAACGGAAAAAAACAATGTCGTTCCATCTTCGCTAGGTTCTAGGTTAGAAGTTTTAACACGCGCATCTCTGTTTTGAAATTGCATTATAAATTTCCTGCTATATTATAAAATTCGGCTGCGCGCTAACAAAAAATTGTGTTTTTAAGTAATATAATATTACCTATAATATTATTGTTTCATGGCCAGGGCCATTTGTTCGTTTCTGTCACAAAAATCGTAATAGAAGTAACAAGTAATTTCCTAGATTTTAGAATTCATTTTAGGGAGTTTACACTTGGTGTATCTGTGAAAACGAGCACTCCACTTTATTATTATAAGGAACAGAAAACCTTACTTTATATAAAAGTTTTATTATTATTTACAATGATATACTATTTGATGACATACATAATATATAGAAAAAAAAAAATACTTTCAACGACTATCAATTATAATTTTTTAAAAGGGAACCACAATTTTTTGTCTTGTCAACGATGTGTTGTCGTAAATGAATTTAAATAAATCGAGTCAAATAAACAGTTTACAACAACTTTGTTTACTTTAAAACAATAAACAATATTATCAACTTCTTATATACATTTCGCTGCCGAAGTATTTATAATGTTCTAAAATATGAAATAAATATTGCAATCTTGTATCATGCTCCAAAGGAAACATAAACATTTGATGTGTCAACACATTACCTTCCGCTAGTAATCCGTTAATTAACTGTTCCTTATCTATATCTTTCATCTTATGTTTATATCTATTAACATTTAACGATTTAACAAACCTAAGTTTATTATGAGTATCATCTTAGATGAGGTATAACATAGAGATACGACATTGCCCAAATATATTGTCGAAAGATCTAAGGTTTAAAATCGCTTGCAGCCAGCAGTGTGAGAACAGTGGACCAGTGGAGTAGTTATATGGAAAACTCAACCAAACAAATAATGAGGATAGGTGACTAACACTACGACCAATATTTCGTTCGTCTAACTGTAAGTGTGCACTACTCAGCTGGCGTTAGGCGATTCTTGAACATACATGTTTTGCTTGCTCAGTAGTACCTACGTAGCTATAGGAGTGTGCCATATCTCTATGTTATACCTCATCTAAGAGTATCATAACCGGCATAAAAGTATAAATTTTAACGTGTTATTTTTGCTACCTAGAGTTGTTATGAGTAGCATAACTAGCAGATGTCAGTTTCAGGAAATAAAGACATTATTAATAAATATATGAGGCCACGGTTAGTTATTTTACACAACACTTTTTTTGCAAAAAAAAAAAACGATTGACAAGAGTATATTTGTATAACTTCTGCAAACCAATGCAGTGTCGAATACTTTCATTTGATATCAAACGCGACATATTTCTGACAACTTTATGCGATCGACGTGGCAAATTTTTGTCATTTCTGCAAGCCAACCCTTGTCGAATGGATTCATTTGATACCATACACGATATACTTCAGAAAACTTTTTACAAAAACTTGAAGCCAATCTAAATGTATGTTACGAATAGATTTTGTTGGTAATAGTTAATAATTTGCTTTTTGAATAATTTCAGGCGGAGTTGAAGACATTTTTCTTGTAATTCAATAATTCGACAGCAAAAATAACAAAACATAGTACCTATTCTACGTTCTACGACAACTAGAAATACTGGATGAGACAGAATATTTTTTGAAGTTTTAATGATTTAAGAATATAGATAATATTCGAATTAAATTAATTCATTTTTTTTATGAAACGTCAGAAACATGATTAAAAATTCAATATAATTTTTGTTAAAAATTTGTCGTCCACGAGTGGCATTAAAATGTAAACTTCAAGTACACTGTCCTTAATTACACGAATTTAAAAAAATATATTTTTTCAGCTGAGAATTAGAACAAAGTATACATACCATTTTTTTATTTAGATCGTATATAAGTAAGTATTACAAAAAAACAAAACAAGCAAAATAAAATTAATGTAACAGAAATTACAATAAATTAACTTATCATTTATAAATGTAGGATTAAAGTTTAAATAAATATTATTATTATCTTCATATCTACGTGATAACAAAATAAAATAAAATTTCTATATACAAGTAAAAGATAATATTATTTGCGAAGAAGCGATTTTATCCATTAGTTATTTTTCTATGTAGAGAAGTGCAGGACTACTCAATCTTCGCACATTATTACGCTATAGAACCAAAAATGGTCTTTATCCGGAAACATCAGTGGTATACAATACACTGAGAAAAAAAAAATAGAATTAAATATAAAACTCCGTTCCAACATGTTGTGCATATTCCACGTGTTCAATGAGTATTTATAATCATTTAAGAAAAATCTAATATCAAAAAAGGAGTTTGAATTTCAATAAATTTCTGTTTTGTATGAAAATATTATTAATTCATATTTGAACGAAAATGAAATATTGAGTAAAACTGAAAACAAAATATATCTACTTATAACTTATATATTTTAAATGAAATGTAAATCATTTATGCCCGGTCTTATAAACGATAGTTAAACTATTGGTTAGTTACCGGACGGTCAAATTTAATTGCCAACTAAATTTTTGTTATGTTCTTACAGGAAATAACGAAGTAAATTTAGTAACTGTTGGTTAACTATCCCTCGGTTAAATTTACCTACCGTACATCAAATTCAAATATTCAAAATAGATGGCAACGAGCTGTCAAATATTAGATTGAAAAAAAAAATAAAAGTTTGTTAGAAACATACAAGTTACCTAGTTCTACTGTAAAAACGGTGTAGCCTTAATAAAAATTAATAAAGAACGTTACAGGTTTTATATTCATATGGAAACACAAATTTTATTTTGTTGTAGAAAGTGGTTACTCTGTAATTAGCTCTACAGACTGTTACAATTTGATCTGCAATTTCGTCGTCAGTTGAAAAAACTAATTTAATTGATGAAACAGTTTCTACTAAGGTCCACAATATGTTATATATGCCATGCAACAGATTTGTTTATTTGCACTTTAAAAATTGATGCAAAATTTATATTAAAAAAATGCATTTTATAATTAATCTGCTATCCAGAATTACACTGATCAACTATTTAAATAGAAATTGAATACTATCATGTACGAATATGTATATTATATCCACATCATGTGCGGATATGAAATTCACTCCCAATATTAAATCCTGACCAAATCTGTGAAGCAATTATTGATGCATATAATTTTTATTTTTATTAACACATAAGTCCCAATTCATAATGAACGTAAGCGTAAGAATAACGTAAGCGTAAAGTTGAACTATAGGATATCAATGGCCGTGTTCACAATGATGTTACGTTTTTCTTACGGTTACTTAGCTACCTAAGAGTTCCGTAAGAAATACGTAAAGTTGAAATGATCTCAACTTTACGTAGCTCTTACGTATGGTTCGCATTAAATGCGCAGGCGTCATACTTCAAAACTTTTTATCATGTCAGCTAACATAGATATAGAGTTATTTATTAATTTAATTAGGGCATACGAATGTCTTTATGACAAAAAGAATAAATATTATAAAGATATATTAAGAAAACAAAATGTTTGGAAAGAAATTGCAGAAACTTTAAATGCAACAGGTAAAATGAAGTAGATGCTTTTATTGAATTTGATTCTCCAATATTCATTTTATTTTATAGTAGACCTGTCACTCAAATTAATATCATAGCTAATTATATAATTCCCTATTTTAGTACCAACTTACTTTCAATACCACTAAAATCATAATTCTTACGTTACGTCCATTGTGAACATACGTAAGATATCCGTAATATTTATGTTACGTTATTCTTACGCTTACGTCCATTGTGAATTTGGACTTAATCTTAAAAAGAGAATTTATATTTTTCATTTATACTTTACGTTGGCAACATTGATTGCTTGTGTCAAAAAATAACTGACATAACCCTACTTTGTAAGTGACGAAAACATCTAATTCTACTGAAAGTGAGTATTTGGTATTTGGTCGTAGAAAAAATAGTCAGTACAACTCGAGTGGAATTCATATATCGCCCGCGAACGTTTGAGGCATTACCCTTATCCACTTTTCTTGTACAATATATTATTACGGTTGTAGACATATTTCCGGATATTCCCTACAGTAACGTTTATTATGTATGTATATATGTATATGTTTTATGTGCCTATACACTTTTATTCTAAATACAATTAATTAAGAGGTATTGGATAAAAAAAATTATGACACATATGTGTGCATATAAAGTTACATAAATCCCTTGTACCATAAAAAAAAACTATTAAACTCGTACTGTGTCGATCTGTCGATGTTGTTATGTTTTTATAAGAGTTTATTTTTAGAGGCCTTGTTTTGCAAATATTGTATCTACGTCACATTCAAATGAATCAAAATTAGTGTTTCGACATTAAAATATTGTGATTATAATCTTGTGACATGATTTTGTAAAATATTTATATATTTTTATAAGATACTACTTTCATAATAACGTTAAACCAGAAGTTTTAATATATTGCGACGTAATATTTTATAAACAACAACGATCTCATAACAAGGTTTTTGACATAGTCGTTCCAAAATAAAAGTGCCGAAATTAGTGTTTCACGAGTGTTTTGTATTTTGTTTTTTGGTCTTGCATTAGTCTTGCAAAATGCAAGACAAGAACAACAAATTTCAAAGCAAGAGAACGCAAAAAATTATCTTGCAACAAAAGTGCAAGAATAGCAAGATTTCCATTAATTCTTGTATTCTGGCGTTTATTTTTCTTTACTAATTTAAAATCTAGATTTATTATAACAACCTACAAGTAAATATGTATCACTGATTACGAAAATAATAAAGCATACATTTTTTAAATGTGGTAACATTAATATATAAATTTGATTCACCTAAAATTACAAAAATATGTAAATATTAAAAAAAATGAATACATAAAATTTTTCCATATAAGTATGTAAATTTCATTTTAGAAAAATATATAATAATAATAATAATAATAATAATAATAATAATAATAATAATAATTGACTAAATAATATTATTATTCTTTTAAACCATATAACCAAGGCACCAAGAGTTAAGACACAAAATGCCTTTTGATAATTAGGGAGTTTTGAAGCAAGGCATTTTTGCTTGTACAGATGTCACTGTTGCGCTAAAAATATTTATAGTAGTGCAGATATCAGATTTTTTTTTTTTAAATATTCATTGAATAATAATAAATGTATTATCACATCTATATTTAATAATTGTCATGCTAAACAAAAAAAAAATGTACATATGATACAAAGATTAATTATATATTCAAGGTCACTTGCCAATAGTGGAATCCCTGAGTACGTTTTAACTTGTAAGATAAATAAGCAAGAAAATGATGATTAAGGCAAGATTTTGTATATTCAAGAGTCATAAAAGACAAGATATCCTTAAATTTTTGAACTATCAAAATAAGACAAAAAATCTTGTCTTGGGAAACACTAACTGAAATTATCAGTAAAAAAGATACTAAATTAATGATGATATTTTCATCTAATTTATATATTATATGAGACAGAACAGGATCTTTTATGAATAATACAAGTTTCTCGAACAGACATTGTCTTTATTTTTTGCTACTATATGTTACTCATGTAATAAGTTTGTCAGTGATTTTTTTTTCTTGAAGATCCTACAAATGTAAGTATATCTATGAAAATCCGAATTAAAGATTCCATGAAACAAGGGACATATTAAGGTTCATATACTATGTACGATAGCACTGAAAAATGTTAAATCAAATAACAAAATAACGCATAGGCGCCCGCAGAGGAGGTGGCACGGGGGGTCATTCGTACAAACACCCACTCTCCGTGGTCTTTTGATATTTCAAAAATTATTACTCAATAAAAATATACATATACATAAAAATTCACAACCACTAATTTTGAAGAAGCGATAAATAATTCAAGGTTACCGTATATTTTTACAAAGTAATGTCGTAAATACAGTGTATAAATACGAGTAGTTAAAAGTTTAACAAGAAATATATTCTCGATTTGAACATGTTTCTAAAAATAATTTTTTTAGTGAAATAGAAAAAACGGTTTTGACAAATATCAGGAAATGAAAAAAAAATCTATTTGGAATCAATTTACAGATTTTTGTAAGGTGCGAAATTTTGATTTAAATAATGCACAATCAATTTAAATACTACTTAATAGTGGAAATATCTTAAAAAATACCACTCGAGGTATGAGTTTTGGCGGATTTTTTATTTATTTATAAATATTCACACTCGGTTTCTTGATGGCAATTTGTTTCAAAAATTTGTCCTGGTCATATAGATAAATTAAAATATATCGAAAATATAAAGTTTCTAACGAAATTTTCATTTTACCTCCCATTAGAAATCCTGCTGGCTCCTATAAAAATAAGGTGTATTTAAATTAGAATGTTATAAGACATTAATAGAAAAATATAAGACACCTTTGAAAGTAAATTATTTAGTAAAATTTTTCTTTATTAATGTTACTGGCGTATTCTTATATACAGGTACCAAGCACTTTTTATTTCCATCTTTATTTGCCATTTAACAAATATCTTAATTCCAAATTCAACTTTGAGTATCAAAAAATAATTTTGAAGGCGTCATATCACAATATCGCAACAAAACAAATGTGAAAGATAAGAAAGTATAAACAACCCAAAATATCTTAATAAATACATTCTAAACTGACGTCTTTTGAATTGGGTAACATTTTACAATCAGCAAATGAATGCGTGTAATATAATTCAGATTTAAATCACATTGATTTAAAATCCTTCATTTAAATCACTTGTTCTGCAATATTAAATTTAACATCCTAGATTGATGATAATAAATCATGATTTTTTTTATTTTTTTTTATTTTTAAAGATATCTAAGTGCTATAGCACTTTTTTAATCGTTTTGAAAGAGTAACAAAGAATTTTTACTTTATAGTACACATTTAAATACATTTATTTTTTCTTTCTTCTATTATAACTATTAAAGTGATAATCATTTAATTTTAAGACATTATTAAATGCAGAACTTATTTTGGTTGTTACTAATAATTCTGTTGAAAATAAATACACGATACGATATCGTTATAAATCGCTTTAACGTTGTATTTTTATTATTTCTTTAAATTTTGAAATTATATTATACCCCTTGAAAAAATCAAAAAAATCTTATTTATATAAAAAAAATCCGATTTAAATCAAAAAGCTCTAATATTATGTCTCATTCGTCGTTGCTTGCTTTTAAATTGACGCCCCAATGTCTTCTTGATCAAATCTGTCCCATTCTTCTTCTAAAGCAGCACGTAGAATAATTAAGGTTTCTATAGCATTTCCCCGGCTTTGAATGCGACATCATAGCCTGTCGCATGCATGTTCTATTGGACTGAAATCTGAGTTAACAATAATTGCGACATGTGACGTAGCATTATCATGCATTAGAATAAACTGATCTGTTAAAAAAGTACTTTTCCAAACAGTCCATAATGTAATAGAGAGCATTCATATTCATGGAGACAAGAGCCGTACGTCCTATCACAGATATACCATCCTTCACCATAAGCGAGTATGCTTGAAAAGGAGTCATTGGAGATATTTCACAATCAGCATATCGTTTACCAGGTCTTTGCCATTCACGCTCACGATCATCAGGTGACCATAAATCTGGACTCATCTGAAATAAATTGACGCCTATCATTCTTACTTTAATTGGCATGATTTTGGACAAAACGAAAATGTGCTATTCTATGAACTGTCCAGCGTATTTAACCTCCAGCGTACTGTTTTTGCCGAAATAGTCACTCCTCGAACTTTAAATAATCGACAAGAGACGGTACTTGCTGTTTCGCGTCGATTTCGACGCCTTTTGTAGTAACTCGATTATGACCCAATCCCAGTCTTCTTGTAAACTCTCCAATCCTGTCGTATCGCCTGACAGTGTGATTCACAGAAATTCGTTCTAAATGCACAGCGGAAACATATCGAAAACTTCGTCGATCTTCAATAAATGCAACGGCTTGGCATGGTTCAGTTATGTACTTCAGTTTTAATTATAATAATAGTATATTGCGTTATTAAGAGTAAAAGTGATATTTTGTGTGGCGAATATGGAAGTTTGCACGACGAGCGAAGCGAGTCGGACAATTGCATGCGAGGCACACAAAGACACTTTTACTCTGAATAACACATTCTATTTTTTCTTCAAATGTAGAAATTTTAAAAATTAATTACTATTTGACGTTTAATATGTGGGTTACCTGTCAATTATTCATAATTTTTAGTAACTTTAATCTTAGGTTATCTAGTTTTTATAGTGACATGTAGGGCGATATTACAGATTTCTATTGTACAATTTACTTCTTATTGGCTGATTCTACATACGGCGGCGAAGAAATTAAACGGCGGCTAGAATAAAAAATTATATTACGGCGGGGTAGAAATTAAACTTCAACCTTGTCAATCACGTCATAGATGTCACTTTTATGACGTTTGAAGAAATAGTATATTGTGTTATTAAGAGTGAAAGTGATACTTTGTGTGGCGAGCATGGAAGTTTGCACGACGAGCGAAGCGAGTCGGACAATTGCATGCGAGGCACACAAAGACAATTTTACTCTGAATAACACATGCTATTTTTTCTTCAAACTTAGAAATTTTAAAAAATAAATTACTATTTGACGTTTAATATGTAGGTTACCTGTCAGTTATTCATAATTTTTAGTAACTTTATTCTTAGGTTATCTAGTTTTTATAGTGACATTTAGGGCGATATTACAGATTTCTATTGTACAAGTTACTTCTTATTGGCTATACGGCGGCGACAATATTACAAGTTACTTCTTATTGGCTATACGGCGGCGATAATATTATACGGCGGCGACAATATTATACGGCGGCTAGAATATAAAATTATATTACGTTGGCATAGAAATTAAACTTCAACCTTGTCAATCACGTCACAGAAGATGTCACTTTTATGACGTTTGAAGAAAAAAAGATATTATTAATGTTAGGAAAATACTTATTTCTTCAAACGTTAGGAGTGACATCTTTTGTGAGGAGATTCACAAGGTTGAAGTTTAATTTCTAAGTCGCCGGAGTAGAATTTTTAATTTTACGCCGCCGAAGTAAAAGTAGAACCAGTCAATAAGAAATAACTTGTACAATAGAAACCTGTAATATCGTTCCAAATGTCACTATAAAACTAGATAAGATATATATAATAAATAATTTAAGAAAAAAATTATTAAAAACCAACAACTGGCAGATTTAAAATGATAACCTACAAATTGAACGTCAACCAGTAAATTAGTTTTTTTAAAATATCTGCGTTTAAAGAAAAAATAGAATGTGCGTCGCATGTAATTATCCGACTCGCTTCGCTTGTCTTGTAAACTTCCACGCGCACTACATAAAGTATCACTTTTACTTTTAATAAAACAATTTACTATTATTACTGAAACATCCGCCCAAAAATATATCTTAAATTTAAAAATGTATTGAAAGTAAGTAATATTGAATCTAATGCTACTACTTCTTGTTTTAAAAAAATATGTAAAAACGAAAGAAAAATCATTTTAACATAAAAATTATTTTAAATTAAGTGCAACACCTTTTAAAAGTACTGAAATTTATAATTGCTTTGTTTATAAATATTGTTTTAAAATTAAAATCAAAACATACTTTTATAATAAAATTGTTTCTTTTTTCCAAAAGCTAAAATATCTAATCAAAGCAGCATTGTTGAAATGCAGAAGATGTTGAAGCATTTTTGACTTAACTGCAATTTTAAAGCAAAATTTCTTTGAGTGAGGTATATTAGTACATTGGAGGGAGATAATGTGTTGGACACATCAGATGTATACCATAAGTAAATTTTATATTGTCTCAACATGTAACATTATTACTTTAATAATGAGCCACATATAGTGTAGCAGTTAAGTGAAGGCTATTTTCAAATCAACGCATCGAACAGACATTTGGGCCCCAACCAAATGAAAAAATGTCAAGTTTCTGTCCCTGACCTATACAAACCAATGATAGCAAAAACCATTTATTTGCAATGAAACTTTTCTATATAACTGTATGTCATTGCTGCAAATATGATAAGCTATCTAATAATTTTATATCATGGTCGGATGGTCATTGCACTGTATTTCTCATTTTAATATCAGTAGTGGAGGTCAAGACTTTTACTTTACTTTAATATCGCCTTGGAAACAATTCTACCAATTTAAAAATATAGCAGCAATTGAAAAATGTAACCATTGGTTTTATTTCTTTATTAGTTTTTGTATGTTGTAAGATCCACACGAACTATTGTTGCAGAATTCTGAATACTAATATTTTTTTTTATAAAAAGAAGAAAACGATTCTATTAATCAACATTGAATAACCTTCAGCTATTATACATTTATTTTACTATTTCTTACCTATTTTTCTCAATTTAGCGTCTATAAAAAACAATGCTAATAGTGAACAAAATTAGTTTCAGTACTCTCACTTACTAACATATAATTATCTATATGTTGAAACTGCAACTTTTATTTTCAAAGGGTATGAAAGACGCAAAGAGAAAAAATAGTATAAAAACATTTCATTATTAATTAATTATTTTGTTAGGAAGTGTTGGACCACTCCCCTGCCCGTCTTTTCTCAAATTTTCCTTTTCTTTAATATACTATCTACTATATTTTTGCACTTTACAATATAAACATAACGATTTATTAATTATTCTTTATAAATTACATACTTCAAATTTGACCAATTATTTCCTCAATTTTTGGAAACATTTAGATAAGGTTTTTTTTACAATATACATCAGTTTTACTTAAAGTTCTAATTCTATTAACCTGTTCCGAGAATATAAAAAATTTAAAATAAAACATTTATAAAAATCTGAATGAGAGTAATATATGTAGCTAGAATGTACACGAGATGTTCCCATCTACAGACATCGTAAAAATGTTAAAATGTGAAGATATTGAAACGTACCACTCAAAAATAAAATCCCTGGGGCATATTTGGTACTAAATCAAATATGTAAATTTATTTTATTTTGGAGTCATAATAGTATATTATACGCCAAGGTTGAGAAGATAATCATTATTGACCCAGCGCCAGGATTGTAACACGAGGGCGAAGCCCGAGTGATACAAGGCGCCTGGTCAATAATGATCTTCTCAACCGTGGTTTATATACTATTTTTTTCACTACTAGCCTAGGAAGATATCATTATTAACCTGTTACTGAGTAACAGGTTAATAATGATATCTTCCTAGGCTAGCAGTGAAAAAAGTTGTTTATACGTCCTCAAATGTGAGCGTTACTTGTTTTTTTTTTCGCTCGAGGACTTATAAAGTAGCTAAGCAGTAGTTAATCAAACAAAATAAAATTGTGGTTAATGAACCAACAACTTGGTGTGTGCAGCCTCAAATTCAATTAATATTCCGCCAGAATAATAAGTACGTGATGTTCTATATATATTTGACAGTGACAGTGAGGTATCGAGACATGATAACCAGTGTTCTTTGGCCAGAATTGGATAATATGGAAATATACAAAATGTGGTTCCAACAATATAACGCTGCGTGCCACACACCGGGTTACATAGTGAAATTATTGCGAGAAAAGTTTCCACGGCGCGTTATTTCGAGGAGAGATGACATCAATTGTCCAGCAAGGTTGTGTAATTTAAAGTCCTTAGATATTTTTGTTTGGGCATTGGGACTACGTTAAATCTCTGATCTATACAAGTAAACCAGCAACAATTAACGACCTGGATAAAATTCAGTCCGAATTATACCAACAATTTATCGCAAATTGGGTCTCCAGGACCGACACTTGCCAGCGATCCGTGGAGGTGACTTGAATGATATTATTTTCAAACCATAAAGATATTAAATGTGATTCGAGTCGCAATAAAAATTCTCTCGTGTACAAGTCTTTTTATTAAATTTTAAAGATTAGGCGTACCAATTGAAAAACCCTATACAACTTTGACCATGCTTACCAAATAATTGGTAGAGAAAAACAATTTCTCAGGTCAAATAAAAGTTAAAAATAGTGGGTATCTAGGCTAGTAGTGAAAAAAAAAAATATAAATATTAATACAATATGTAATTTTTTATACTTGTAACACGTATCATGTTTTCTATTGTAATTTATTTATTTCAATAAATGTTTTATACTATATTTTGAAATAATTTTATATTATACCCTATTTTAAATATTTTAATACAATATCAATTTTTTCAAATGATATTACAATAATTGAGAAATCTACTTATTTAATCTTACTTAGACAAGAGTTAAACCATTCTATAAACATTATGTATTTTGTTGAAGAAGCGAATACTTTAAGAAATGTTGTCGGCATTTTTACATATAAACTAGAGCAACGTACCGATGTTGAAAAAACTACGTTTGCAATTATTATTTTACTGGATTGTGCATCCATTAATCAAAATATTGAAAATGTCATTACGCAAAATAATTGCTGAATCAATTGCTGTCATATGCCTTTGTGTCTTTTATGACTTTACATTTTAATTGTCTTGGAAATGAATGGAAATTAGTGCAATTACCAAATAATGTGGATAGAACAATTAAATCGCCAAGTACAAATTTCAGGAATTTGCTTAACTGAATCCCTGGTCCCTATTGCAAATATCACCGTACTACGCTCAGGTGCAATACAAATATAAATAAGTGATAAGCAACGTAAAGGAACACGTGTATCGATCGTCATTGTCAACTATTAAAGTATATCATGACGTCATAACATAATTGTTAAAATTGCCTTCTTTTAAATAATTAATGAATAAAAAAAATGTTGAGCATTCCCCTTATACACCATTACTTTTACTAAATATCCCAATAATGTGTGTTTTATAATTCGCTTATAATCTCTAGATATGCATTTTTCCTTCCCGCCCCCTTAAAAGGGGAGGCATTGGAGATTGAATTTAAGATCGCAGTTATATGTATATGTTTTATGAAGTAAGATTTAACGAATGTATACTGTTAACTCTTATATTTAATATATCGCAAGTATTTAATCCTTTTAAACTAGTTTGGGATTCTTTCGATTTGACAAAGTCACATAATGTTAAGTTAACAATATATTCACGTGCAATGTAAAATCTTTGAGATTTTTGTTGTGCAGTTTCGACACCTGCTTGCAATAGCAACAATAACGAATTTTAGTGATAATCATCATCTTCATCCTTAGAGTATATAAAATTATATAGAGGGAGCGTAAAGTGCAATTTTATGAGGCGCACAGAAGCCATATGGTACGGAAGAGGTGAACGCTTGGCCGCCATATTGGTATGAAATACATTAATGTTCGATACATATTCCTGTTTCACGACATGCAATACGGTGTTACCAACAGTATAATATTAATATTATTTTTGCATGAAATATAAGAAAAAATCATTATTATATAAAAAAATCTTATTTAATAATCTTATTCTTTAAAAATATATATGGCAATTATGTCTTGTTGTTTTCTTTTTTCACATTTTTTCACAATTTTCTGCACTGCGAAAATAATAATTTCAAACTTATACTGTTGCGCCGCCTTTTCTTCCGAATAAATCTATTTTTGAAAGAAGTTCTGAAAAAATATTGTGTCTAACACGAAAGGAAAGCACTTTTTCCACACTCACTCCATCTAGAGTGGTATAAACATACGCTTTCCTCTCTAGTTTTACAAATAACTATTACTACATAAGGCATAATATACTACAATCATTTGTACAAAATTTACTATTTCCAGTTACTTTACTTAGTAACTATTGCCATTTGCTGAAATGTTTGTTTATTGACTTGTTAAATTGACGCAATTGTGGAAACATTCCTGCTGCTAATGCAACCATATTTATTCTTTGTTTTATAATTTTATGGATATAATAATTATCAAGATCAATCTTTGCAGACTGAAAAATGACAAGGTACAAATGTCAAATGGATATGTATAAGGACCTACGCAGTAGGTAGTGAGCTTGGACTATGCAAACAACTGTTTTAAAACATTTTTTTTAATACCTATAGCATTAAGGGCCGATTTTTCAATCTCTGGTTAAAATGTCGGTTACCTTAACCATCGGTTAACGGAAAAATATCGCATCGAAAATCTGATGTGAGTTGTCAAAAATACACATTATTTACTATTTCGATGCGATATTTTTCTGTTAACCGATAGTTAAGGTAACCGACACTTTAACCAGAGATTGAAAAACCGGCCCTAAGTCTAAATTAAAGCAGGAAATGGTTGTATATGATGTCATATGGCAAACAGTTTACGCTTTATGTCTTAATTATTAAATTTTTTTCCTAAGCATTAGAACAATCGGTGGTAATGTACCGTAAAAATAAATGAATAATATATCAAGAAAATGTTTTTATTGATAAATTACCATTAAATTCAAATTTTAAAACTAGGAGAATAAATCAAAGTAAAATTAAAACTAGTAATTATTTTTGTACACAAACTGTATATATTTTTTCTTTCTTATATTTAAATGATTAAAATTACATTAAGAAGGAAGTGAAAATACATATATGTTTAATATACATAAATTTAGTAAAAATATATAAATTTCAATTTCAAATATCTTAATAATATATTTAATTAAAATACAACCCCTGTATGCAATATTTGACAAACTCTAAAATAAAATTAGTTTATGTAGTTCTTGACATGTATTTTAAATTTTGAAGATGCATTTTTCATTATATGTATAGTGTAGCCGTAGTAGGGTATATTTTTCTGATAATGGATGTTATTTAATTTGTAACATGATTTGGAAAAGGATAATTGCTATTTTCAGTTCTTTTTCTTTTTGTTTTGCTGATTTTGTTGAACCGAATGCACAACACGCTGGCATGTCAATAAAAGTCCGTTAAATGATTTAATT
The DNA here is from genome assembly GCA_035578165.1 of Stenolophus ochropezus. Taxonomy (NCBI): domain Eukaryota; kingdom Metazoa; phylum Arthropoda; class Insecta; order Coleoptera; family Carabidae; genus Stenolophus; species Stenolophus ochropezus. The sequence continues at coordinate 50,053,253 of JAQOWZ010000003.1, read as the reverse complement.
ATCTCTTGAGGTGTCAACTTTCTGTTGTTAGGCCTTAGGCGCCCTCTTTATACTTCTATACTCTTCAACAGATTCGTCTTCAATATCCAAGATAAGAAAAAAATTATAATTTTAGGGAAAATGTTATACTTTCCTGTTTACTTTTAAACACTTGCAAAAAAAAAACAGAGGACAAAACTCTACCTATGATAACAGACGACCCATTGTACGTACACAGCTAAATAATACACAGAGACTTTAAAATAAAACACGTGCGCGAACAAATAAAGAAATACACTTAATAACATGAAAATAAACTTAACTAACACCCCATTAAACTAGCTGTGAACCTTCTTTAGAACGAGAATGACATCAGAAGACTGAAGAGGACTAACCCATTGGACTTAAAATAATTTTAATAAAATAAATATCTTAGATACATAAATGTACTTAAACATTAAAGGAAACTCCAATGGGAGTTACTCCTCGAGTTACTCTTACGTTATATCATACAAAATATAACAGATTAGCTTGTTGGCCTGAAGTAAGGCCAGTAGGAAATTTAAATCGTTTAATATGTAAAAAAAATCTTTAACACTTAAAAATAAAAACAATATTCAACAGTTCCAAATAAAAAATTGGTTATTAAAGAATAATAATAGAAAAAAATATAAAGTCGCCCAAAAAATAATTTTCATGTTAGTTTTAATTTGTATTGTATTAATTAACTACCAAATATAACTGAACTGTCATAGATAACGCAGATAATTCATAGATCTTCATGATTATAATCATTTTTTATTATTGCTTCATATTAAGAATTTTGATATCAATGATATGATTATTTTTTGAGAAAAATCGGACTAGCAAAAATGGAAATTGAGATTATTTTTTTGTAAATACTTTTTGTAATAGAAAAATATTTCGCAAAAAAATATTTAAAGGCAGTTGATTTAATATATGCAAGTAATAAATATTGTTTGTTTTTAAATTTGATGTAATATTTTTCGCGTACCGCATATACTTGTATATTCTGCAGTGGCGATCGATTCTGTAGTGGCTAAGCTGATTTTTAATTCTTGCGTGATACTAATAATTGATGGATCCAAATGAAAGACGTGAACTTATTTGAAAACAAAATTTCTATTTTTTACGCAAGACTTGGACACTCACTATAAACTTTCTTTTCTTACAATCACAATCGAAACTAAAGTACAAGTGTTGACACAATGTACAGAAAATATAATTCCAATGTTCTACACATTTATTATTATATATTGTTTCCAAATTTAATGTTATTTTTAGAATAGACCATGATTTAGGATTACATTTGTTTTATTTTAACAAAGGCAAAATACTCATTTTTCAATGCATAAATTGAAATAAGGAAAGAAAATGACTTTAATATAAACTATAAAAAGATAACAACAACAATTGGTGACATTGCAAAAAAGAATAATTGGATAAATGGAATATTTAACTCTTACTATCATAGACAAATTATATACCTACTATCGGAGAAATAAATAATTATGTAATGTACAACTCGATGTGTTAAAATTTAAAAACAATTTAGTTTAACTTGGGTGCCGTGTTGCGTATAACATCTACAAACATCCATAATTTAGTATTTTTCTGTTAAGTTCATTAAAATAGTTTATATAGATTTTTTTTGATAATTTATCCTAAGTCCTTATCTCATCATCTATTCTTACAGCAGAAATTTATGGCGTAAGGATCAACTCTTGGAAACGTGCTATATCAACAATTCGATTTTAATACTTTTATGATAATGTCCAGTGTGTTTTACTTAATGAACGATTTTTCAAATTGATTTAAATCGAAAATTTTGAATTTATGATTTGAATACTACATCCCGATTCTGATTAATTTAGGATAATAATTAGGTAAATGACAGTAATACTTTGTTTGAAGTTCTTCGCAGTTTTTATTAGAAAACACACTGAATTATATTTTTCGAAATACGTTATTATTATTATTATTATAAAAGTTAAAGAGCATTAAATTTAACGGATAAAAATTCGTAAGATAAAAATCATTTTATGCATCGTGTAGCACGTAATTTCAAGAAAACAGTTTAGTTATTCATATGTTTAATAAAACAAATATGTCCATGTAAATTTTTTTACATGGACATATTTGTATGAGAATAAAATACAAATTTAAATGAATGTAAAGACTTTATGTGGACAGGAGGACATAAAACTATACAATTAAATATACAGGCTGTCCATTTATGGAGGCTAAACATTAGGATCTCAAAAAGAGAGCTAGGCACAAAATGTGCAGTGGGAAAATAAAATATGCAGAGGGAATTATAATTTCGTGCAAGATTAATAAATATATTACATTCAAGTTAGCAGTTCTTCGGACAGGCAGGGACGCACACACTGAAGTCTTTGTTAAATTTTTTGACGAAGGGACTTCCCCGTGTGCGAATAAAATAAGCCAGCTAGACGAAAGAAGTTGATGACACTTGCAAAAGACAGTTCCAAGTAAGAAGTACGCTAGGCTTGGATCGGTAGTTCTTCTCAGTTACGGACTATTTTTTATATTAGTTTTTTGTATTTTTCAATTAAGTGTTCTAGTTAATAGTGACTTTGTATATTAGTGTATGTAATTGGGATTGTTTTAATATGTTTATTTTACAACAATGATACAGATAAGTGACGTAAGAGCTTAAGCAGTGGCGTAGCCAGGATTGGAGTTTTGCAGGCGCTCAGTATTTTCGACAAAACTTTCCTATAATATATATGCTATTTACATATATACTAGGCTCAAAATCAAACTTGAAGGGTAAAAAAATAATTACTAGTACCATACAATAAACAAGAAATAATTCTTAAATAATTAAAATAAAATACTTGTTAAATAATTTTAGTTCTATAAAAAGCAAAAACACATTTCAAGATCATATGTCGAAAGAAAAAACTAACGTTGCAACAAAAAACTCAAAACAGTATTTAAAAACTAGCTTTGATAAATGAAATGGCTAATGCTAATTTAGTGATTGAACTTTATACTCTATTTTAAGAATTCCCAATGAAGTAATTCTTTTTCGTCCGGTAGAATTTCGCACATATGAATTAATTCTTTTTAATTAACTTGATAAAATGTGTACATAAAATATATTTATTTTTCTTACTAGCACTTCTAGTTTTGGTTACATAATGTTCTATTTTTTTTTAGTTTCCAAATTTTTGTAGGCGTTTAACGGAATTTTGGGGACGCTCCAGCGCCTGCAAAAGGGTGCTAGCTTTGTCACTTTGCATAGGTAGTTACAAAATATATAAAATTTTCTTAATTTTGTCTTAAAACAGGGTTGGCAAATATCATGATATTTATATAAATATCAAAATATCATAATATCGGATATATATCATCGGATATATATCCGATATATATCAGGAATTTCGTTCTTAGGCTATATGCAAAAGAAAACATGAAACGTAAAATACCTTTATTTTGGTAAACAACAAAAATCAAACTTTAGTTTAAAATAACAAAAGACAAAAATTATTATTATTTAAGTAACAAAAAATAACATTTTTCCTAAATATATTATATAAATAGTAAATACCTAAATGAGTAAATACTATTGTAATTTGACATATGATATAAAATATTCATATTTTTATTTAAGTTAAACAATAACTGGTGCCACGTTTTTATTTTTATTCAAAATATCAAAAAAATTTCACTCTGGGTATTTATTTTATAAAAAATTAATAAGTGATATATATCATGATATATATCAATCAATAAATATCGGATATATATCAAGATATATATCATGGTATATATCACTTGATATATATCTGCCAACCCTGTCTTAAAATAATCTGTCTTTCTCTTTTTTGTTAGTTTCATAGAAAATTCCTTTATAACCAGACTTTGTTGTCGTTTATTTAGCCATAATATTACGGCAGATCTGATGTTGATAAATACAGTGTGTAACAGCGAAACGAGCTACCTCAAATATTTTTTATATTATAACAGATACACTAAAATGTTGTAAGACAAACTAAGAGGAGACATCCGACTGAAGAAAAAAAATACATTTTTAAATTAGTGGTTCTGAAGTTACAACAGGAAGTTATATTTTATTAAATGGGATAATATATATTTTTAGGCGCATTGGATAGAGTATTTTTTTCTAAATACAACCGTATAAATAGTTTACATCCTGACAAAATGATTATTGAGAAAAATTAGTTTGAAATTTAAATAAATTAAAATTTTGTAACTATTTTCCTGTAGGCTATGTTCGAAAACAAAACTGTTACCTGTCAATTTTATTTTTTCGTTGTGTTTGAAAATAATTAATCATTTTTTCTTTGGTTTCACTTGAAATTCAATAATTTTTCGTTCATAGCCTTCTGAAAAATAGTTATAAATATAAAATTTATTAAAATTTCAAATCAATTTTTGTCTACAATTTTATTATATAAGGATGTAAAATACAATTATAACAAGATACTCGCACTGAACGAAAATAATATTATAATTGACACAAGCGAAAAAGATATAATATTTTTATATTAACAATCAAAGAAATTTACTCAACAGCAAAATTGTAGTCTTGGAGTAAGTTAAAGCATCAGTAGGGATTCTCTCGCTGTTGAGGTACTGAAGATTAATGTGTTGCTCGTTTAATGATACCTGGATGAAATGGTAGCAGTTATTAATATGCTTGGATTTGCTATGGAATTCTGAATTTTTGGCAGGTTTCTTTAGTCGGAGATCCAAACCTCCGTATAGTACACTATACCCCGGACTTTTTCCTTTTACATCGCTGGATCTCAAAAATGATAATTTTTTTTTAAATCTTCAAATAAAAAAACATCTTTGGTACCTTTTCTGCAACTTTGTCACAATATATGGGAGTCTGTCTCTTCAGACCGAAACGTTTCTCGATAACTGAAAATTGCACTTCAAAATGCAACATTGGCTGTTCTACAGTTAGTTTTAATTATTTTAAGTATATATTTTACAAAGCTATTATATTTTTCTATATTAAATACATTCATAATACATATAAACACATTTTCCTGCAAAAATAATAAAAATATTCCAAGTAACTTCCGAGATATAACAAGTTAAAGTTAAAAAATGTAAACACCAAGAAAATTGTGATTTTTTGGAAAAAATGTGGATTTTTCAATGTTTGCATGGAGATGGAATGTCGCGTCCACTACCATTAGATCCGTCGGAAAATTTCCTATAAGACCATGTAAAAATTATTTGTACGGGAAAAAGTCCGGGGTTATTCCTAAAACAAGCAAGCTACGAAGGCTTGGATCTCCAACTACTTTGCCCCTTTATTGTTAATGATTTAAAAAAAATACTTGATTTAAATCAATGATTTAAAAAAAATCACTTGATTTAAATCATGATTCAAACCATGATTTAAATCTATCTGATTTAAATCTCTCAACCCTACCTAATAGGAGGTACATCAGGTCTCAATACGGATACAGTACTTCTTCGACGTTGTCTTGCATTGAGTCATTGATGAATTTGTTTTCCAGGACTAGAGGTTGGCTTACAGTCCGTCATATTCAATCTCTCAGCGATGTTTCATATATATCCAGTCTGGAATAAACGAATTTTCTTCCCGTTTTCACCATCCGTTTGGGCAATCCCAATCCCTAAGCAGAATTTAGCTTCTCCCTGGTTGCAAATTGAAAACTCATTGTATAGTTTCTGCTTAAATGACTTGAGTTTCTGTATACTTTTATATGCAAATATCAAGTCATCTACATAAACAAATATAATGATGTTTTTTTCTTAGTCTTGATAAACGGATGGATCTGCGTTTGCATGAAATATCCCATTATTTGTAACTTGCTATTAAGTTTAGCATAACTCTGTCTATCCGATTATTTTAGCCCTTAAAAGGACTTCTTCAATTTACAGACGTAATCGCCGCTACGAAAAAGAGATTGCATGTCACGGGCCTTTCGTCCTAGCTTTAGCTCCATGGAAGTTTCCTCCACGAACATTCTTTTAAGCATATCTCAGATTTTCTTGGGATTCTCCATATAAACTGTTGTACCCATGATCCTGTTTAAATAAGGTGGTAATCTCAAATTGAACAATCCTCATCGAAGTCTCAGCGGAAAGATCGATCAAGATTTTCAAAGAAGAGTTTTGCAACTGGTGCAAAAATTTCCTTTAACAGGAACGTTTATAATGTGGGCCCGTGTATCGTATAAAATAAGGCTTTTACAATCCGAATAAATTGCATCCTTTCAATCACGGCACGATCAAATAGAATCTCTGAAACTGACGAAAATGTTTCAGTATCATATCGTCCCACGTTCTTGCAAGACTCATCTGAATTCTTATTGTCTGCTCCGAAATTAGTACCACCTCCGCTAACATCAGAAATGGCGACTTAAGCGTTGTGCTGTTTCAGAGGGCGTCCTCTTTTTCTTTGAGGAGCGTGAATAAAATTAGAGAGACACAGGATACAACAAGACAAGAACTGAGGTGATGTGCATGGGTGTATATTACTGTCACAGTGCCACATCATATTACTTTTTGTGGGCGTCCCGGACTTTTCTTAATTTGAACCACGGGTACATTTTCTGGTGGTTGATCATCTCCTAGGGCAAGCTGCACTCTTCGAAATCCTCTGAAACCGTCGATCAGATCTTCTTTTTCGGTTTCAAAATTATCGATGTTAGGTTCCTTCAGGTTCTGTAATATCTAGACACTCAGCTAGAAGATCGTTGTAAATTTTAAACTGTTTCGAGGGGTTTATCAAGGGAAAAACGATCTGTTTTCGTTGTCTCCTCGTAGAATTCTTCATGACTAACGCCTGCTTCGAATTTGTCAAATAATTTTATGTCCTTCATGACGTAGATTTTCTTATCCACCAACACCCAGATCCTATACGCTTTTGAAACACTAGAATAACCAATCACTGTTCCTTACTTGCCCTTAGAGTCAAACTTTCCACGATTTTGTGACTTAACAAGTAGATATGCTTTACACCCAAACATTCAGAGGTAACTGACTGTCGGTTTCGATCCTGTCCATAACTCGAATAGTTTTTTATCGCCTAAACTGCTGGAAATGCACCTGTTCCAAATGTAATTTGTAGTTGCAATTCCCTCTAATCAAAAACGTGACCTCTACCAGTGTACTATTACGGCGTCTGCAACCTCGTTTTGCTGTGGGTTTCATGCCACAGTCAATCGCCTACAAATTCCAGGGTCCGCTGGTACCTTATCGGAAGAAATATTACAATATTATTCTGTTTGGTTTTGGGCCATCGACTTGAATTCCTTGAATTTTTCCAAGACCTCTTTTTTATGGTCAATGAAATATACCTCGCACGAACTGATAAATTCATCAATAAACGTGACAAAATGAGTATACCAACTCCTATTTATGTCTGACGATCTGTATTCTTGTACTCGAATAGGAAGGGACGAGAATTTACCAACCGTACAAATTTCACAAGGATTGTTTGTAGATTTCGGGTTGATCTTAAGGCCTATAGTCATGTTATTTTTGCTCTTAGATAAAAGGTCCTTATGTAGAACAAGTCCCTATCTCGATCTGCGATGATTTTGACTTTTCCCTTTGGTCTTTGACGACTGCTTGGTCTTTTGTGAATAGGACCTTATATCCTATAGTGAAGAAATAAGCAGGATTGCAGTCAACTGATAAATTTTATTAGTCTAAGGCCGACGTTTCGTTACCAATTGTAGCATCATCAGGGTAAAAGACTATTTTCAAATATTGTCATCATATACAGAAAATCAATCAAGTAGATGTCGTCATACATTAAAAAATAAATAAATAAATAATTAAAACGTCATGTATTACAAAAGAAAAAAAAAATTGTTACGGTAATATGTTGTAAAATGGCGACTGTTAACACTATTTTTTATCAGTTGACTGCAATCCTGCTTATTTCTTCACTCCATCATCCCTCCAGTCACTTAACACCAATTTTTACCTTATATCCCGTGTTGACGATTTTTGCCACGGTAATCAAATTGGTCTTCAACTCTGGCATGAAGAGCATGTTTTTAAGCTTAATAAACGTGTTGTTCTCATCGATCGATGCGATGATCTCCACGTCACCCTTTGCCGTGAACTCGGTGTCAGTTCCCATCAGCGAGCTTCAAGCTTGGAATGTCCGTCAAATTCGTGAAAAGCTTCCTGTCGTTGCAGAAGTGGGAGTTGCAACCACTATCTAAGCACCACTTGCTTGAATTTGCTTTCACGAAGTTTACCTGGTCGCACAATTAGAGGTCTACTTCACTTACTAAATATGCTTCTTCCAAGTTGTTTGCATTATCTTTACCGTTTTTCTTTTTCTGGAAATAATCAGTTGCATTGTGACCCGGTTTCTTGCAGAAGTTGCATTTATGCATAAAACGTGACATATCTTTATCGTTATTACCTTCGAACTTTGAGTAACCATGTTTATATTTGGATTTTGTTGTTTCATGGCTCCATGTTTATATTGTTCTGACTCTTTGTTTATAGACTGACTTCTTCAATATTCTTGTTTTTAAGTGATTCGCTATCCGGTAGTTTGTCTCTCGACTCTATAGCCCGCCTGAAAACCTCATAGCTACGTATGTATACTTACCGGCATTACACCTATAGTTTTAAAATTAAAGGAAAATTATAAATTTACAAAAGATTAAAAGAAGAAGCTTTAGAAAGGGAAGATAAACAAATTAACAAGTGGATAACTATTTGTATAAGAAAAAGAGCAGTGACGACAGAAATAGAAGAATTAAGTAAGATTAATTGGCAGGATGAGTGGTCAACAAGTATGAAAGGAGCTTTAACAAAATCATATATTTTCACTGTTAATTCAACATTGAAAGTCAAAATTCCTCCCTCCCCTAAATCTGCATTGGCCAAGAAAAATTAAAAAGTTATACAAAAGTTAGTAGAGAAATTTATTTATTATTTCACCAATTTTATTAATAGTATTAATTTTTATTAAATATAAGTATTGTTATTTATTTTAAAATTTATTATATAAATGCATGTAATATTATATGTATAATGGGGTGTGCAGAATAAAGAATTATGGAACAAAATAAGTACTGGGAAGACTTTGCAGAAGCATAAGAGTGAGTAATTTCTCATTAATGTCTATTTCCATGGCTGCGAGCTTGTCTACGGTTTCAAAAGAATGCACCGTATGCTCACCCGCGTCACTTTCCTTCGATATCTTCTGAACCAATTGTTTAAGCATTGTAGTTATTTGTGTGGGTCCTTTTGATGCGAAAATTTCCTCGATCTTATTCCATACCTCTTTGCAGGTTTCCCACCCACGAATATGTCTTAGTTCGGAAGCACTCATTGCTAATATAATATCTGTCCTTGCCTTCATATCTTTTTAATGTCCTGTTTCACCCATTGGTTAAATTCTGTCTCTTATGCTGCTGTTGATTCTGGAGGTAAAGTAGATTTGTCCAATGTACCGGAGACATATTCCCACATATCATTTCTGATCAACATAGCTTGAGCGTGAATCTTCCAAGAGAATCTTCTTTATTTAGCACTTCTAATCTGACTGCACTTATCGCGGTTTGTTGAGCCATTATCGTCACTACAAATTTATAAAACACTTCGTCACGGATTACGTTACTTATACCGTGTTACTTTTCGCGTATAATTTGTGTGCTAAAAAAATTTGTCTAGACCCATAAACTGTTAGGCATTAGGATGCAACACAAAATAAAACACGATACTAGCACTAAACAAAAATAATATTATAATTGACACAAAAGAAAAAATACAATGGTCCGTATTCTGCTTCAGATTCCAACATTAAAGAAGCTGCATTAAGTAACTTAAAGACGATTAACTAAGATTTCATATTCACTTGTCATGATTAGTGATAATGAAGTTTAGGTTACTTATTTAGAGATGACGGAACCATCTTTAAACTCTTTTTATTCATAAAAATGTCAGAATATGTGCGTGATATTAATGACATAGTAAATATTCGGAAATTATTTAGTGTTAATAATAATACCACAATAAAAAACATATGTTACCAAATTTATATATACAGGGTGGAAATGAACTTCATGTCATAAATTTAAGGGTGAGTAGTATGGCATGTGTAGATTACGAAAGTGAAAGAATTTTTTAAAAACAAAAAAAGATTGATAACAAAATATAACAGAGAATACAGGTTATTGAATAAAACAACTCTTTTAGTTTTAGTTCAGTAAATTTTATTTAACCCAAGGTACGACGAAAGTATGCGATACGCCACGGGCTGCCCACTGAAATTTTATTAAATTTTTTTAACGTATACATTTTTTGAAAAAATATTTTTTTTGGGAATTTATAAATTCAAATTTTCTATTAATACAACAAATAATCTCAAAGGGATAACCAGCCCATTGCTAATCGTAGTTGAATATTACTGTTAACCGATGAATTTTTAACTGGTCAAAATTGGCGGGTTAGTAATACTGCAATGTATTAAATAAGTTCTAACGACAATTTTATTACTATTAATTACTCATATGATAAATGAAACACACTACACAGTAAGACAAAGATCAGATAACTTTAACAAATCGGATGATGCGGAATTTTACCGAAATTTTCGGTTGTAGTAACGTTCAGTACTATATTTACTGGAACTGATTGATGAAGTAACTCATCCAACAGATAGATATGTATAACAATTATTAATTTGTATATTGTATATCAACGGGTTGTAAAAATGGACAAGACTGTATATTGTATTCTAGTCGAAAAATTTGCATTCTGCTACGTTTTTCTGTCATTATTCGATATTGTGTCATAATAATCTTAAAATATAACTAAACAAGCACTTACGAATTGACAGATCTAGTAATATGAAGCAGTCGTACATTTTTCTTGTCAACCTAAACTAGAAATTTGATAACCAGGGTTAGATTAACCGGAAATGTCTACATGACCGAAAAACGCTCTTTGCTTTAATCATGATGACTGCTGGTAAAATCTTATCATAGTTAAGTTAACCGCAGTTCACGTAAAACCGGCCCTAAGAGTGTTTTTTCTGTTTTATTTGTTGTAAGGTATTTTTTTTTATTCTTTAGTTACCTGTAGCTCTAATACATATTATAAAAATAAATTGTCGCCATATTGAAGTGGTTAAAGTAAACTACGATATTGTGATCTGATTATGAAGCTTTATTTACATTCCGAAAAAAATATAAAAATACCGATTAAAGTTGTACACATTTCCACTAAAACAGGAGCTGACACAAAATTCTTACTATTATTACGATCATTTTATGATCTTTGTCTAGTTTAATTTTGTTCTTAACATTTTGTTTTATGTTTCAAAATAAACGAAATATTCTCGATGCCGGCCTTTAGCTAAAGTATCCTGTATATGAGCAAAAAACTTTTTGATCAATTTATTTTTGTAATTTTTACTTTTTTGTTTCAAATCATACAATTTTCTAATTAGCACGTTCTACAAACACATTCTACGAGAAATTGTCAGCGACCTTATCATTTTTTACAGCTAGTACATTTTTTGAGAAATTCATAGTAACTTTCAATTTTATGTTATTCTCTTTTTTTCTCTTTCCTTCATTTAGTTTCCAAACAAAACTTAAATATAAATGTGTTTTACATCACTGGAAAGAGAAAAAATCTCTGTATAATAGTATTATATATTTAACAATTCCTCGTAAAAATTGAAGCAAGAAAGTTATCTCAAAAAAATAAATTAATCAGAATCAGTTTTATACTCTTATCTAGTGACATTATGCATTTTTTGGGAAAAACAAATACATAATTAAAATGGATAACTAATGTAACTTTGCCCCAATATAACCGACTTCTCTTAGGGTGCTCGAGTTCTCAATGGTTAAGTTTGAAAGATGGACAGTTTGGAGAAAATAGAGGTATTGCTTGAGTAATTTTTTTTTATAGTAAATTATAGAGATGGGACCAAAGCCGCATAATTGTTTGATGTTCTGCCTATTCGGCAATATTTTAATACCGACTATTCGGATACAAGAAATAAATGAAATACAACGCAGTTTTGTTATTTTAAAATATTTAAATACATAGATAAAAAATTTTAAACAAAAGATATACATACATATGTTTAGTTATTAGCAATGCATCTACAATAAGAGTAAATAATTTATCTAGTTATATTTTGTTTGGTGGTAAATTTCTTGAAACTGAAATATTTAAGTTTAATAATAATTATAAACAAGAAATTACCTTAACAAAAATATGGCGAACTTTTCAGAATATATACACCCCTCTTCGCAACGAGGACCACCAATCACACTGTAATGTTGTACAAAAATATATTATTCGGTTAAAATTTCGCCGAATATTCGTTAGTCGGTTATTCGGCTGACTGCTATTCATTACATCGCTAGAAATTACCAAATTTGTGGGGCCTTAGTCCGTTGTTGCAATTTTAACGCTGATGTTTTTGTGAGTAATCATATTTATTCGTCCTCCATAATTTCAAAATATCCAATGTGTAAGTTACGTATATCAATAATTTGTAAACAATAAGATAACATTTCATTCTTTGATCTTATTCTCTTTGTTTTACCATCTGTAAAAACAATATATGAGTATACGACTGAGTATCACACCACATAACTGTTATCATTTTTAAGTATATATAAATATGGTGATTCAACGGCTAAAACAAAATTGAACCATATATTGAGGGAAGCATCTTTAATAGAGACAATAAGATGAAGGTTCTTTTATGTCCGAAAACGTTTCGTTACAAAGTTACAGCCTTCTGACGGTGATTACATATTTTTTATTCATAACTATACACTATTTACAGAGGCGAGAGAAACCTGACTAACACGCCAGTTTCACACAGAAACCTAATCTTAGTAGGTACATATATATTAGCAGGAGATTCAAGATGTTGGAATCAATTTTAAAAAGTACATATAATATTGAATTCCAAAAATACATATGAAAATCTATTTACATTTGAAGTTGGGCAGTAAAAAATTTAAAAAAATCAAACAATATATTCTGTAAATTGTACTGTACAATGATAAAAATTTTATTTTTTCTACGATCGTTTAGAAAAGTAACAGAAACATTTAAAAGAATGTTGAAAACATTATTTAGCAACACTTATAAGGGAACAATACATACTACATAGCAAATCTACATATTTTAATTTGGAAAGGCTTCTTACCGACACATTTTGGTATCAAATGAAAAGCCTAAAGCCAAAAACCCTTGATCTTGTTTACTTCCTTGTACGAAGTAAAGCAAGTATTGTAATTGCGAAAAGTTTAGGTTTCCCAATTTCAACAGAAATATCCACTTTGAATATCTCTGATTCTATTTTGACTAGTTTCGGCGTAACGTCTATAGATACGTATGTACACTGCATTTCTCGCAATTGATCCTCACGTTATCAAATCGAGAGTGGGGGGGGGATTGATGACATCATTTTGTCGGGAGAAATAGTGCGATTTCCGAAGTAAACAAGTGTCAAAACTGACAGTATTATATATAAATATAATAATGGATGAAACATATAAAAGATTTGTAGATTAAACTAACGAAAGTACTAACATTTAATGAAACATAAATTGACAACACCAAAAAACCTTAATAAGTGACATTAATGACATGAATGACATACTTATTTTTTTTTATTTATATTTTTTATATTTGAAAACATCCGTTACCACGTTTACATTACTGTTTCTATTTCATTTTTTGTCGTTTGTTGGCCGCAGATAGCATATGTCGGATACACCAATGCGAGCACCAATGTATCACGTACCACAAGGAGATAGCAAATAAAAGTCTCATGTATGCTATGCGATGTGACAAAGATGCAAAATAAAAGTTTAATAAATCTAGCAACAGAAATTATTGACGTAAGAATCAACAACGTACGTATCTCGCATAAAATTTAGTTACACATCTCCATTTTTGGTTTCGTCCGATCGGCCTTTTCAAAAGGGCACTTTACTTTTGGTAGAAACTTCTTTATACGTTTAAACGTTCTTTATAAATTACACCTATTTCTGAAAATGTGTTTATTTTACTTAATTGCGGATATAATCAACGTTCTTTACAACAAATAATCGCATGAGAATTTGTATCTATTAATGGTAATTTTAAATAAACATTAATCTGTTGAGGTAATTTATCATCACTTTTGTTCGCTTGAATGGCAGTCTGTTCTTCATTTCTTTCATTTGAGAATATTAACATTATAACATTGTCATAAAGATTTAATTTCAGTTGGAGAAAGTTTTTTCCCCTTCTTAGCTCTAGGGGTTCGCCATCATCATCATCATTTTAAATATTTTGTCGTTACTTTTAGTCGTTCCAAAAACAATAAAGACATTTAATCAATTAGTTTAGATAGACGTAGTGCGTTCGATTGACTTTTTTAACTCCGCAAGTTTCTTCAAAAAAGTAACTTCTCATGCACTAATACATAAACTTCGCGTACTTAATACAAAAATATCTATTTCTAACTTTAAAAATGCGTTTTTTTTCTTCAACTTTAAAAAGAGTTCTTCTTCCATCATTTTTAGCCGGTGAAATAATACCTCCTTCCATTTCATTTTTATTCCCATCAAAAATCATAAGACGAATTCTGGCGACTAGCCCAAACTTATGTTCATGGGAAACATGGGACTTTTTAAATTCTGGCGACGAACACAAGATTCTTGTGTTCGCCATCCAACGGATTCATGGATGCAACTTGCAAGCTATTTCCATATGTTCTTTCTCTTTCTAAAATTTTTAATTGTATATATCAGATATCATATGGAACAAAATATCATTAGATTCATTACTAATATCAATTTATTAGTAATACTTTCTTAAACTTCTCAAGAATTATTAGTGAAAAATTTCATCTATCAGTCTGACATTTCAGTATTCACGTGTTCCAACACAATTATGGAATAATCCATGTTGGCGCTGTTATGGAAACATGCATCTGCATGGATTTGTGACGTCAATTTTGGGAAACAAATCCGTGGATTCATGGATTCATTCAACACACAATATGAAGTCTCCTGGACTCATAATTCACTCTTCTCAGCCATTCACAGAAACAGAAATCAATTATTCCCAATTTTAAATCTGCCGTGATATGTATCGCCGTTCCTACGCTGTTGTCATTTTCTAAAATATTTATGCCTTATTTTTGAATTTACAGTTGTAGAAAAAGTACTGTATTATAGTCATTATTTACTCGGATAATTTGCATTACTTGCCTACGCCTCGTGACGCAAAGTTCTTCTTCTTGGATAATGACTACCATAATCCTTAATATATAAATATACCAATCAGGGCCGGAATTAGCATGGGGCCAGCGTAATGACATCTATGGGCATCCATCAGTTGAAGGCCTCCACCAATGCAATGGGGCTTTCCAAATCCGAAAAAATAAACCAAATACTAAAAAAAAATCAGTACTAATCTAGTGTTTAAAAGTAAAAATAATAATTATTTTTTATTAATTAAATTTTATAATTTTATTAATAAAACATTTTTTTTAGAAACTTTGGGGTCCTCACAATATATTTGCCCAAGGGCCATAAAATTTTAAATCTGGGCCTGATACTAATTATTTTACTTATAAAATATTACATTCAAAAAAGTATTGTTATTAATACCTCGTAAATGTAGTAGATTTAAATTTTTATATTATATTATAACACTAACTAATAACTATAGTGTTTTTTGATCAATTAAGTAGGTCATACTCATAACTCACTATAGTGGGTTAAAAATAATAACTGATTGTTTGTTAGTTCGTTTCATAGTAACTACTATTTTTATATACCTGAAACTAAAATTTATTTGTGCCCTCTAAAAAATGAATTGAAATGAAAATTGCTATATTGTCAAATATAAGTATGTAGTATTTTATATTAAAAATTGTTGATAACTCAAATATATTTATTTAATTCAAAATGAATATAAACATAAAAAATAATAAAATGTAGGTAAATAAATATATAGAAATAAAATTGGAAAAAAATATGTATGTATAAGTATATTTACTATCATATATAATTTACTCTTCTCTGCTACACAATATGCTTCTTCCGGCACTTTTTCATGGCTTATTCTTTTATTGTCACATCATAATCCATTGTCATTTCTATTGACAATATAGAAATTGAATTTAACCAACTTTTGAGCTTTGTTAATATATATTTATTTTTTATAGTTAAATTTGGAAAAATGTCAAAAAAAAATGTTGCGATTTTTTTGCAAGGATGGAATATGCATATTGCAATAAAAATTTTCAAAAATATAATACATTTCATTCATAATTTTCTTAAAAGATATTCCCGCTCCGTAATTTCGTGACGTTATGAATTAAAAACTCCCACTAAAATATATCTGACACATTCGCATACACAGATGATACGAAGGTCAAAAGTAAAGTAAACGTCAAACCTGAAATTATATAGTGTCAGAGAAAAAGTATGCAGTTTTCTAATCGTTCTTTGTTTTGCATAAATATGTTACAATTGTATAATTACAAATTTGTATGCATACAATATAATTAAAATTACATGTAAACAATAAAATATAAATTACCTTAATTTACATTTCGTCTGTAAGAGTGAGTTGAACATTTTAATTCGTGACGTTTGGGCAAATGGCGTTCTATTGAAATTTAAAATCAAACGCAAATGACAAGAAAACATTATTTACATATATTGCAACCGCTATAATTTCAGGAAATAATAAAACAGAAAATATGGGATGACCCCATAAAGTTTTTTTGTTTCTATTCCAAATTTTTCGCGTCCAATGAATATTTCTTTATTACCTGCCTCATTATCCGAAAATGTATTTCTTTTTATTCGTTTCTTTCCATTACAATACTTTTTATTTATAAATTCGGACATGTTTAACACTTTCACTTAATATTATACGATTTTTTGATTCAATGATGAAATTAAACATTGTTAAATTAAGGATAAGTAATATGATATGCCTTAACTTATTAATTTTCATAAGTAATATAACAAGAGCCATGAATATATGGGAAAAATTTACGAATAACTGTTGCGTAGTAACAGACATACGAGTGTCAAAAATAAGATTTTCCTAAAATCGGGAATAAAGTATATACTTTATACCCTCTTTATTGTTTGTAAAGAGTAACTTTTCACGCATTAGTGCTTCAAACGTATTTTTCACGCACGTAAGCAATTTTCACGCACTAGTAGCACATTTATCAATGATTTTATTTACTTTTGAAAATATTTTTTTTAATATTTCGGTTGTAAGACAAATGTTGTATGAAACACGTGTGTAATAATGTTTTTTATCTCGTGTTATAATTTCCGTATTCGGCTACGCCTCTTGCGTTAAACAGCAGTGGACTAAAAAACAATTACTGTACACACTGATTTTAAAATAAATTTTGATCCGAGTTACTCCGCAGGAATTATGAGTAAATTTTACCAATTAAATTCCTAGCTCGATTTATATTCGCTTGACAATTTCAGTTCAAACATAAAATTTACATATCAACAAAATATAACCATGGTGATGGCTACGATGGTTTTTTCATATTTTTTCACTAGAAACCTGTTATGAGCAGCAAATAAAGCATTCTGACTAGGTGAAAATGATGACTGAAATATCAATTCAAACAAAAACTTTAGACCCATTCCGGGGGCCTTTTAGCGTTTGGGATCCTGAAGATTAAGCTTCATTAGCTTCACGATTGATCCGCTACTGAAATCATGTCTTTTTTAATAATTTTTTATTAAATTTCATTTTGAAATACAAACTTTAAAATAACCTTTAATATATTTTATAGTTATTATTAAAATGTGTTGAATAAAATGTTACATGGCACACATGTGTTAATTACCTAAGTCACTTGAGAAGAATATCCCACTGGTTCAAAGAGCCTCGTGAGCTTTTATCACGTGACTTATTTGTAACGTGCCATAAATAAGTATTATTTTTTTAAACTAAGTATGCTAAAAAAAATCAGAAATAATAAGATTTAATGTACCATATCATTTCTTATATTTTTTCATTGAAGTTTCTATCATTGTATATTAAGAAAAACTTTGACAACGACGTTATCAAATTTTGCAACTCACATTTTAATCGCCTGCCTAAACGATGAATAAAATCCAATACAATTTGTAAATTTTTATTTATTAAACCAGTACTTATATCTAAAAAGCATAAATGCAGATCTGTAGAAATATAATAATTTTTGCAATTAATAGTATAGAATTTGCGAAAAATTACATTTAAATATATTTTTCCTGGAAGCATAGTTTATACAACCATTTAATACCATTTCCGGTTGACCAACTGAATTCAAAATTCAATTAACTCTTCCTGGTATTAACAAAACTATTCAATTGTAATTTTCATCATCTGTTTAGTAGGGATTAATGCATGCATGTGCGATCCTCACAAAGAAAAATGTGAAGACTCAAGAGATTTATTTAATCATCCAAATTTCGATATATGCTTTTTAGCATGATCATTAATTACAAAGAAAAAATAATAAATGACAAGACGTAATCAATATTTATAACTAGATTATGACGTCACAAAGATCAATGTTTATATGTACATTAATTTATTTCAAATATGCTGCTCTCTGCAAATACATAATTGATTCAGATTTAAATAACTAAAAATAAAAATTATAACTCACCTCTCGAACAACTTTTAACATGAAAACGAGCAATCATAATGAATAAATCTCGGAATAAATACAACTCAAACGAAACAAAAAAAGATTATTGGTAGATTATTTCAGAGGGTGTGTAAGATAATTCACTGCAATTATTTTAAATATATTGAAATGTCATAAAAAACAAAAAAGTTGAATGATTTAATCTTGAGGGTGAAGTTTATTTCACGAGCCCTAGGCGCGGAAAATAATCACTTGAGGGATTGAAGGCACTTTAGTATGGAAGCGTAGAAGGGCTATGTGTAAAATATTTTAATGTTAAAATTTCATCTTTTTCTCTTGAATTTTTAACTTAAAAAACTTGAAATTTCACCTTATAAACTTAAAATTTTAACTTTTTAAAATTTGAAATTTCACCATTTTTTCTTGAAATTACAACTTTTAAAAACTAGAAATTTCACCTTTTGTCCAAACCTAACCTAACCTAAACTTAGGTTAGTGCCTCCCTTAACCTAACTTAGGTTAACCTAAGTTAGGTTAAGGGAGGCACTTGGGTTAGGTTAGTACCTCCCCTTACTTAGGTTAGTACCTCCCTTAACCTAACCTAACTTGAGTTAACAGCTCCTCAAACCTGAAAAAAATTTCATGTTTATAAGGTGAAATTTCAAGTTTTGAAAAGTTGATATTTCAAATTAAAAAGGTAAAATTTCAAGTTTAAATATTGAAATTTCAGGTTTTTAAAGTTGAAATTTCAAGAATAAAAGATATTTTGCGTATGGCCCTTCTACACTTCCGTACATTAGTCCTATGGTATACAGAGGCATAGTCCTAAAAAAATAGTATACATATATACTCAGAAATATGACCCTTCTCATTGTTGATGTGCGCATGCTTGCTGAGTTAGAGTGAGAGATCCGATGTTCTCTGTGTCCAAACCTAACCTAACCTAAACTTAGGTTAGTGCCTCCCTTAACCTAACTTAGGTTAACCTAAGTTAGGTTAAGGGAGGCACTTGGGTTAGGTTAGTACCTCCCCTTACTTAGGTTAGTACCTCCCTTAACCTAACCTAACTTGAGTTAACAGCTCCTCAAACCTGAAAAAAATTTCATGTTTATAAGGTGAAATTTCAAGTTTTGAAAAGTTGATATTTCAAATTAAAAAGGTAAAATTTCAAGTTTAAATATTGAAATTTCAGGTTTTTAAAGTTGAAATTTCAAGAATAAAAGATATTTTGCGTATGGCCCTTCTACACTTCCGTACATTAGTCCTATGGTATACAGAGGCATAGTCCTAAAAAAATAGTATACATATATACTCAGAAATATGACCCTTCTCATTGTTGATGTGCGCATGCTTGCTGAGTTAGAGTGAGAGATCCGATGTTCTCTGTGAAGTGAGGTATATTACTATTTCTACTTCACACTAGTTTGTGACAGTTGTCATGTGGTTAACAATATACGTTATTTATATTTCAAGTTAACTTTTAAAAATTTTACATTTTATTGTTACATATTCATTACTCCAACAAAGTAATACTTTGGTATTTTTGAACATTTTATAACCAGCTGTGTAGCTTTTTTTAAATTTTCCATTTGTGAATAATCAGTAATTTTCTGTTCATCAAAATTTGACGGAAACCTAGCAAAAAAAATTCTCCAACCGTTATTATTTTGGTTACTAATTAGTTAGTGGTTCACTAAAAATAATAAACAATAGTAATCATTTAAGAAAAGCAAAGAATAAGAATATAAAATAATTCGTACAGTGTTTTCTCGCCATTTGTAAACGTAACAGTTGACAGTTCTGACCTTGAACTTCAAATCTTAGGAACATAATTTTTAGTTCACAAAAATGTTAATAGATGTCTCATTTTCAATGAAAAGGGTCAAACTGACAAAAATAAATTATGTAGTATTTACAATGCGATTTCCCTGAATATTTAGTTAAAGCCACGAGAACATGGAATCTAAGGTGAATCAAACAATAAAAAAGTATTATATTATATATGCATGTATAAAATATAGTTGCAGTTTAATTTATCTTGCAGACGTTCGACGGCATTTCGCGAGACTACTAAAAGTAAGAACCGAGACAACTGTAACATTTATTGGTGACGAAAATGTACTGTCGCCAACCAAGTTTTACACAAACCAAAAACATACTATTTATGTTTTAAATAAAATAAATTTACTGGTTACTGAAGAAAAGTGCCAGGGCGCCGCCCAGGTACCCTTCAAAAAAGGTCAAGGCGGTTGGTTCCCTGAGGCGCGTGGTATATATATCATTTTTTTCACTTCCTCATAAACATTTTAAAATAATAATTATTCTTTTAAATAAATTACCAGCCAAGAAGCATCCATTCTCCTATAATTATTTTGTTATATTTATAAAATGGCCACATGGCTTTGAGAAACAAAACTCATATGCATTTTTTTCTAGATAAGGTAGACTACGTTACTTACATATAACTACTGTGGTTTCTTGTTTCTTTGATAACATAAGGCTTTTATTAATTGAATCACTTCATTCTTCGAAAATGAAGATTAAAAGTGGGCTTTTATTCCCGGAAATGCAAACATTTTTATACATATATCGCCCTTGCCTAGGCGTAGAAGGTAGAATTATTAATTTTCTTATAGTGCACATCGTACAGACTGTAAAATTTTAACCCATTTTTTTTTTCAATATTCCAATATTGGAACATGTATATATTTGACCTTCCTTAATAATACCAGAATAGTTATAAGAGCAGAATTTAATTTTTATATTTTTATTTATACTTGAAGCTAACATAAGTATATTTCGGTTTTTCTCAGTATTTTACATTTGAATATTAAATACAGTATATTTGAATATGACCAATTTAACTTGCTGAAATGGATAACGAAAGGAAGTATATATTATACAATATTAAATTTGTATTTACAATTAATACTGATGAATAAGGATCATTAAATAAAATGCTCATGTTTTGTTTGAAAATAAATAATTTTTCGGAGTAATTTTGAATGTTTTTTTAGGTTGTTCTGATAAATGGAACACCAGACTCACAACAGTGTATCCTTGGGAAAGAAAGAATATTTTACTAATTTAGTATTTAAGATTGAAGTATATTTAAACCTCGGTTTAAACTAAAAAATTTATTGAAAAGTGAGAAATTTTCAGCATTTGATATATGTATTTTTCTACTCCTCTATAAATATATCCCGATTATTTCATTTTGTTAATTATTGAAGCCATATTACATGAGAGTGAAATATTACTCATAATTCACGCTTCTCGGCCAATCACAGAACCAGAAATCAATTATTCACGTTTATTTTAAATGTGTATCACCCTACGTATGATCGTCTAACAGCTGATGCTGACGGTATAGTCATAGTCATTTGTCATTGTGAATTTTTATGTCGTCAATTTCTATTTTTTTTTATTTATGCGTTTTTCCGAATTTACAGGTGTAGAAAAAGTATAGCCAACAGCAAGTGACGCAAACTTCATTTTCGCGAATAATGACTATCATAATCCCTTATATAATAATATACTATAATAACACCGCATAACGATAATAACGAAGCTGAACTAAATTATGAAAGCGTATTTATCATAATGAAGAATATGAAGAGGAATTATACAGAAGAATCTGAAATTATTTTTTTCATGCTACACTCATAGTTCAACTGAACTAGTGATATTTCGTAATTTTATCACTTTTTATCATCTTCCAGTACTGAGATGTAGAACATAGTTGGAAATTGTTTATAATATGAATAATTCCGTAGTTGGTAATTCTATTTAGAGATATAGGTTTCAACAAATAAAAAAAACCATTGCGCGATTAATACAACTTATTTAAATAAGTATATTTGTTTATATGAATACGTAATAATGAAATTTCATTTTGAAACACGTTCAGTGCCTGGTGTTTCAATATTGGAGCACAGCCAAAATCCATATTTCAGGTATTTTTTTATGTATTTAATTTTTATAATTCTTTACAAAGTAAAATATTAATTAAATAAAAAATTGGTGTGTTATTATTTTATTAAAATAATAAATTTGAATTGTTATTTCAAAAATATACATATCGAACAAAAGTATTTAATAGGAAGTAAAAATATGAAAGTAATAAGAAACAGGAAATTAAATATTTAGTAGCGGGAGATAGTGTAGAATGCATCAGATTTTTTTCCTGCTGTATTTGATAAAACAACAGCTTGTATTGTATGTATTCATTTCACGTACTTTGCAGTAACTTGTGAACATATCCTGTATTTTAATGAATATATCATGAAATTACTGGAATTAGCAATTTTATAATAACTACTTCTAAAGTTACAGTTTTCTTCCAGAAGTTTTCATGCCTTAATATTTGGAGTACTTATATGGAATGCTTAAAGAAAATTTTCACCTCACGTAGCGTGATTCGTAAAGAACAGTTATTCAATTGTCACACACAAAATTTAAGAAATAAACCAGGATGTCAACTAGATACATTAAATTATAAGTATTACATACTTAATACCACTTAGATATTAAAAATTGGTTTGTTTGTAATACAGAACAGTTATTTTGCTAATTAATCCACTTATAAATTCGTTACCAAATTCCAAAAGAAAGCTTCAACACAAAAAAAGTATGTTACCGTTACATTGCAAAATTACATTACTCATGTCACTATTAACACTTTTTAATTTATAAGACATTGTAAATAATAAAAATATACTCACGTTAAAATAAAATACGAAATCCAATAACTTGAACTATCACAACAAAAACAATGATTAGGAATAGTGTCACTTAAATTCAAAATACAACATAATTCGAATGAACTGAATTGAACATTTTTTAATATAAACTATATGTAAAAGTAAACAATGAAAGAGGTAGAAGAAAGAAATACAACCAGCAGGCTAGAGAGCAAGACAGTGACTCCAGGATGAAGTAGGTCACGCTACTTTTGAAACGTCAGCGCGCTTGCGTCCGCGCTGCCATCTGTCCGAAGAGGGGGCAACTTGACATCCATAGATTTCGTGTACACGGATGCGGTGTGTTCGATTTGATGTGATGCTAACATACGAGAAAAGTTCCAAACAGCGTTTTTATTTTACTTGTACTTTTTCCATTCAGTGGCGTTTCAAATTTGGATTACCAGAAAATATAAACTTTATTTTTCAAGTAAACAAGAAATAAACAACTTTATTCCATTACTTGTAAATAAGTTCAGTTCTTCTGTTTTTACCTCCCGCCTGTCAACATATAGATAGAGAGGTATTGTTTTTGGTGAAATTTCCGAAGTGTGAGTTTTCAACATAAGAGCAAGAGCACGAATTAGAGTCCTTAGAATACGATTTTACTATTTTTACCGTGATGTCTGTATTATATTAAATATATTTACGAGGAAATGATTCGCTATTTGCTCACTTTTAACTTTCGTTACTTGATTCAAAGTCAAAATGAATATAATTCATTCTTTAAGCATGCTTTATTTTTTACCTTCGTCACTCAGCAAGAGTATTGGAATCAAGCTAAAAATCGAATAGTGAGTTTTCAATAGATAAGCACGTTTTGAAGTCCCTTGAACACGATTTTAATAATTTTCCGATGTCTGTCCGCGTGTGTGGTTGGATGGATGGATGTAACGATTACTCAAATATTAGTGAATAAAAAAAGTTGAAATTTCGGATATAACAGTTTGACAACGTAGATTAGATTTCATTAGATTTTGGTGTTAAAGTTTATCGTGCAACCAGAAGTGGTGTTCTCATGTAGATCTATGGTTTTTTTTTTAATTATTAATGAATTATGAAAACGAGTAAAATGGGTTGTTTTTTGCTAATTTAACCAACCTCGTAGCTCTTATAGTTCTCGAGATAGCATTGGTTTACATATATATATATATATATATATATATATATATATATATATATATATATATATATATATATATAATATAAATATTAATAAAAAATATATAAAGAGCACAGGCGAGAGGTTATCGCTGGCCACATCAGATTTTTTATTATTAAAAGAATGTGTTCAGAAATAAGAATTTAACAAATATTTAAATATAAAACATTCACACATTACCTTGTTTTATTGTATCCAGTTCGAATATTAGCTATTTTACCGTCCGAAATTAAATTACTTTATTAAAGTAACAAAATATATAACGATTATATAATGCACGTCAAATTTATCTTACTATTAATATAGTATTTATGAATTGTATTCATCTTTGTTCTGATTTTTTTTTTTAATTTTAAATATAAAATAATTGATTGGATGACCGTTGGTTGTTAAACTTCATATGATTTGTAACTACACAGAGAAAAAATATTATTATTGAAGATTGAAAATGATGCATTGTGCATCTGACAAATGATTGCTCCAAACGAAAAGAATGTCGGAGTCAAATGGAACGTTTAGTAATTTTGCTCATGATAAGAATATGGGAAATTTTATTTCCGAGGTTCAATTTAATACAAAAAAAAAACTACAAAACATCGATGTGAGTTTTGTTGAAGTTTTTGATCATTCTAATGCATTCATCAAGTTTCAAAGAACTATGCAAAATAATTTTGATATTTATGAAGAGGAAAGCATGCAAACGTTTCTAAAGAGTATTAGCCTGTAAACTGTTGAAAAATTAAGAGAAAACTTCATCATGATGAGACACGAGACGGTGAAGTAGAATTCAATGGCCTTTCGTCCTGCAATTCAGTTTTATTTAGAGAGCTATTGTTTAATAAAAATATTTCATCAGTACACATTAAACTAAGCTAGTACAGTTCTCAGAAAATAAATTAAAATAGTCTCTTAATATAGAAATTGGTAACTAATTTAACCAATTCTCTAATCTCTAGTTCTCAAAATAACAATAGTGTCCCACTTAAAATGAGCAGTTTGTATTTGAAAACCCCCTCCGAAAAAAATTTGCATAGGAGAGTTAAAGTCCTTAACAATTTTATGTAATAACATAGATTATGAAAAAAAAATATTAAATAGATTATTTCAAGAGAAACAAGGATGAGCGTCATGTAAGAACTACTTCTGTTAGACCATTATTTATAAAAACGCTCATTCGTAGATATAAATCTTAATTATCCAAACCGAACTTTTTTTACAACCTAATATTGAACTCATCTTGGTTACATAAGGTACATTCTTTTTACGCAGAGCATCACAACATATTAGTTATTTCACTTATTGTGACCGTTCTTTTTGTCACGAATCAACTGTGATTAAAGCAACATTATCTGCAACACTAATGATAATATTGCCTAAAAATGGAAATATCGGGCAACTTAATGTTTATTAAATATAAAAAAATAATTTCCTTCTTTTTATTGATTCTTGGGTTTAAAAATCACTAAAAAGAATTTATACAGGTAAGGATAATGCACAGGAAAAGTAAATATGTCACAATGGTCAAAATTTTGGCAACCTTGCTAGCAACAGTACAGCTGCCCCGCGTTAATTTGAGACTGATCTTGTATCAGAGGAACCTAAAATTTGTCCTTGGACAAGTCGATATGTAATAGTATTTATGCTATTGCTATAACGTGGAAAAGTCTTCCGACAACATATAAAATAAATTCAAAAAAGCATTATAAGGAAAACGATAAATAATTTTACTCATCTGATTATAAAATTACAAAATTATTAACAGAACAATAATCGGCGTTATGTCTCTGTATTAAAACTATAAAATTAAGGGAATCATAAAATTTATTGAATATAGCGTAGTCATACGTGCACAGACCATAGTTGCGAAGAATGATTAAAATTTCCAAAATTCTTAAGGCCTTTGGCAAGTTTCCGGGAATAATCCCAAGGTGACCACATTGCCCACTGGCAGTATTGCCGATGACATATTGCTAACTGTGATGAAGTGACGAGATTTCTTCCTTCCATACTTCGCGAGGTTGTGCTTGCTAAGTTTTTAATGTCACTTGAAAAATTGGATTATGTTTTGCTGTCAGTCAATAATATTGAATTTAAAATATTGTTATTTTATTTGTCATAATAACAAAATTGCCAATAACATTGAAATTAATGTATTTATAAGTTTTAACGCTATTTGTAAACAAATTATTGCACAAACGACAACAAATAAATTACAATTATAATAGCTACATTTTCATTTAAATTATTCATACATGGTTAAAAACTCAGCAGGCTTTTAACTACGCAAATATAATTTTACATTTTTAACGCTACAATGCATTTCAAATAAAATCTGGCATAAACAGCGTTATCATAGTCTGTCGTAATCATAAGAATATAAACCGTTTATCCAACAATATGGTCCTAAACCGTTGTCCAAATATTACTATTGCAGAAAAATATGAAAATATAGAACAATTAATGAGTATAGTGAAAATATTTCATTTAAATATTATGTCGTTCGCGAGCTGTAAGAGATTTACATTTTGTTGCGATGTCCTCTTTATGTCATTTGCCTCTTCATTGGTTGCCTGATTTTAAAAATACAATCGCGCAAACGCATGCCTAATAATAAGTTTTTCATTCACATACATACAAATTCACATATAATAGTTATTTATGCTAGTAATGTATAAAGTAAGTGTTTTTTAGATGAGTTCTTTTTAACGCATAAAGCGTAGCCGAATGTGGAAATTATAGCACGAAATAAAATACAATACAAATACAACATTTTTTTCTACAACGGAAATATTAATGAAAATTAATTTCAAAATAAATAACAAACCAGTGCGTGAATAATGTTTACGTTGCCTAGCAACGACTACTTTTCAGGCACTACTTCGTGAAAAGTAACTTTTTACAAACTCTAAAGAGGGCTTAAAGTATGTACTTTATGCCCGGTTATAGGAAAACATAGTTTAGTTTTACGAATATGAAAATAATTAGTGTCCGACCGAAATACGATTTTCAGTCGAAACCGAAACAATAATCGAATATTCGGCTCCTCCTCTAGTTTTGGCCGAAACCAAAACTTGTGTAATTAAGCTAAAATTTAGTAAAAATTATTAAACTTCAGTTTATTAGAAAATCACTTAATATTTGTACAGACAATCGCCCGTATTTCGAGCTCACTTTTATATTAAAATCGCATTTGAGAAGCCTGATTTTAAATTATAAACTTGAAATCAAACGTCTTTTTTAATAAAAGCACTCAAACGTGAGGTCGGAATACCAGCCACTATATTTACTGAAGAAGTAAAGACTTTAGTTATCTATCATCACCTCACAAAAGCCACAAATAATTACAATCAAATTTGTAGTCTTTTCAAGAAATATTTGTTACTTATTAACTACTTAAAAAAAATCGGTTCTGGGCCCCATTTTGGTATAACTGTTATTTGACAATTGTAGAATAAGATCAGGGCATGGAATAAGATAATAAAATATACCATATATTTTTAAGAATGTTCATAATAAATAATGTAAATAGCCTTGGTGAAAAATACACAAAATAGCTCTTTCGAAATATTCAAACACAAAGATTGTTCATTCCACTATAATCTAACCACCTTTTGTTATTTTATGGTTTCTTATTTAAATTTCCTATCTGGCTATTCGTGTTATGTAAATTTCAAATTAACCATGCACTTCTTTATAATGAATCACATTGAATTTAAATATATTTGTACCACTAGTTGCGAAAGATGTCGGCGTCGTTATTGGTAACGTCATAATGAATATCATAGATGAATTTCTACAACATCAATCACCGCTGAATGTAACTTAAAGATGCAGTGTTTTTCCTTTTGGGCTACCATCTTCCGGAAGTAGCTCAACCTGTTAGAGCCAATAGGCAGAAAAAAAAACAAAATTATTAAACAAAGAAATCAAATTTATTATAGTATACAATTAAATACGAAACATTTTACTGGAGAATAAATTATAAATGGAATATTATATTGCAACTACTGCTAAACACACAATTTATAAAAAAATAAGAGCCCCTCGAATACTTTGCAATATTATACGAGTAAATGATACAACAAAGAATTTTATGTAATTATTGAAAATACTTGAGAGGCCCGAAACTTCGACTTACAGAACCTAACAAGCAAAGTAAAATTGCATGACACAGTATATTAGTTGATATATACGTATATTTCAAATTAAATGACTAAATAAGGGAAAAGGCGTCCATTGAAGACTGACAGATACAATGTAGGCACAGTATAACATAAATCTTATACAATGGCAATACACGACAACATAAATGAAATATCTGTGTGTAACAAATGCATTTCTGAAATTATACATATGCATAAATTTTCTGATATGATGTTATTCATTTGGTGTTTTTCTTTATGCCCAGAACCTTTTACAATGAACGGCCTTACCAAAACTAATTTGAAACGCTACATTTAGTATAAATGCATTTTAATTTCAGTAAAACCGGTCATTGAAAAGAAAAAAACTATTTGCTAATTTGTGGTAAAACATTTAAAAATTTTATTATCACGAAATTATAATTATTATTCCACATAGTAAAATATAGATGTCTTAAATGTACCGTACATAAATAAATAAATAACAAAATGTTAATGATGAATTGAGTTTCGGAAGAAAAAACATCACTTTTTATCCTTCACAAATGAAAAATTACAAAATGCTGAAACTGGAAAACAATAGGCGAATTGGTAGCATCCATAAGAACTAATATATCCAAATAATAAATTACTCCAAATAACAATTACGAAATTCTAACATTAACACATATTTCATAAATTGCAATTATTAAGAGAACGAATTCTACAACAAATATTTTCAAAATTCAATGTGGCGGCCACAACTATCACTATATGTATGGCAGGCTTAATAATTCTATACGCTGGCAAAATGCGTTATCAGTTAGCTAAAATTAACAGCAGGAAATCGGCAAAATAAAATATTTCCTAAATCATGAAACTGACGATGATACTCTTTTTATCAAATTAGGTTAGATTGGATTGATTATCTTGAATTAGTTTATGTTTAGGCCTATTTCACTAAATGGACTACAATTTTTTACAATCACGGTATATCTAATTTATATAACCAGTTAGAAAATGCATATTTTAACGTGTCTCATATAATATTTTTTCTAATTTTGATAAATTTATTTTAATTTTTTTTCTAATTTTGGCATATAAACTGTCACTTTTTCAAGTTGACTGACGATTGGAAATGGCACACTTTTCATAATCAGTTATAAAAATAAATTCACTTTTCATCACTTGATGATGAAAAGTTATTTTTCCATATTTGTTATCAAAAGTATGGCGTTTCGAAACATCGGTCACTTTTGAAAACTAGCACTGTATATCTCAAAATTAAAAAAAAAATTAAATCATCTATGTGATGACTATAACGCATTCTAACATCAAATAGAATAACTCAATTTTTTCTGCCATATAGTGACATAATAAACATCAGCTCCGTTGTGTACACCAAGTAGTAAATAAAAATATTATATATAATCTTTGGAGTATAAAATCTACAATAGAAGAAGTCAAATTTCATCAGCTGATCGGTGTCAGTTCGCCATACTTGTAGGAACCACTTTTTGGTTTGGTTGTTTTGTATTTTATTTCTAATTTGATTTATCTTATTTTTACTTTGTTTACAGGCTGGCAATTAATTTATATTGAGTTAAATTTTCATATTTGCCCCGTTTTTGTCCACCATTTTAGTTGGAGCCACTGGAAAGAAGTTTATGTACTCATAAGATAATATATTTTGAAGATAAAATTGTTGGCATTCAACTTTAAAAATGAAGTAAAACATAAAATTCTTCCACGAATTTTAAATTTTCTAGTGCAGGATAAAAAATGTGTACTACATAGCAGGAAAGTATGGGTCTATAAGATGTTTTATTTCTCCATCTTTTGAAGTGGAAAAGAAATACTTTACTGCCTAGTAGCTTAAATAGCTATTCCTTGAATTACAGAGGTTTACAACATCCCCTAATGGCCTACAACACTATTTAATAAAATATTCCTGGTGTTACATTAAAATGTATTGAAGAATGTTAATAGAAACCTAACGAAATGTTTTTGTTTGGTAACAAATTTTATTTAAAAATACTATAACGACTGATATATCTCATAAAACACGTATGATTATTAAACGCATGTATTTAAAATGATATAACACTACTTCATAAGTTATGTTGCTGCTCTTATACTAGTAGCCGCGTTATCATTATGTATATGGCCCGGCTTCAAGCTTATATTCTATGTTCCCTTGTAAGTAATTGTCAATTTTACCTGTGTTTAAGAGTGTTCCTCTCAATCGCATTGGCATTGGCGTTTTCAATGCTCTTTGTTACTGGTACTTGTCACACCAAAGAGGTTAAGCGAAATTCATACTTTACAAAAAATATGAACTTTCGTATGAATTTGTTAATAAATGATTGCATCAAATTGTAATAAAGCAATGGATAATAACTTTTAAGTACGTAAATATGCATAATCACAATCATTCAGAGATGGTAACTGAAAACGTGAAATTATACAATTTTAGGAATATTATTATATTTTATTATATTAAGTTTTAACCATTGCAAAACTCTTGAAAATTCAACCAATGGGAACAGTATTATACCGATAAAATTCCGTTACCAATATAAATTTCCGCTACCAAGTAAATACACAGTTATTATTGTTTATAACTGTCACTGTGACAGTTAATATGTCAAAATAATAATTCAATTGTTTCAATTTGTTTTATCTTTGGAATTTATTTCACTAAATACTACACTGTCTTTATCTTTCTCAGATAAACTTATATTTTTAAGTACTCATTTTTTTTCTTAGCAACGTTAGGTAAAATCCATGTAGTTTAGTTGAATAGTTTTTGAATTGTAAAAAAATGAATGCTTAAAAATAAAAGTTTATCGATAAAATCAGGTGGTCTTGTGATATTATTTCTGATAATGGTATTTAATCCCACTCTACTTTAAAGAAACTAATTTTGAAAAACAATAATTAAAATTCACATATTATACAGCACAATTTTTGTAATGTTTGAGTCCGAAATTTTATATTGCAAGAGAAGTTTACGTACATAACTAAACAAGATACTTTAGAAATAATTATTGAATCAGAAAGTAATAAATTACAATTATTAATTATATGGAATAAATTGTAAATAAATCATATCCCATAATAAAATAAAAACCCCTTTTGAAGTTTATAATATTTGTGTTCAATTGATGGTTGGTATTTCTTTTGCCAGTTGGCTCAGATTAGATATGTATATACTTAAGTTATACTAAATCATTTATCTCATGAATTTTTAATAACAAAATTTTGTCTAAAGTCGTATCTACACATAATTAAATTTCGTCAAATAAGCTAAAAAAATTCAAATTGATTCTGAAGAAATTTAAATAAATTATATGTATTTTTGTTGTAACAATCGTTAAGATAAACATTTTTTTAAATCGTAGTTTTAATGTAATTCTATTTAATTAAAATTTAATGCAATCATTTAATAATAGTAAAATTAGAAGCTATAATACAACAAGTGATATATCTATCTATAATTTTCAACATTTACAAACATTTATCTGCACATATGTATTGAAGCTAATGGATTCATAAAGATTTATTTGTAGTGAAGTAGTGACGTTTGAGATCTACACTTATAATCTGTTCCTTAAAAATACTACATAATTTTTTACAATTTGTATAAATTTGGAAAAATAATTATAGACAGAAATTCAGCAAAGAACATTACAGAAAATGACGCAATACAATGGAATGCCCTTGTCACACCAACCGCACAACTCTGATGGAAATTCACACATGTAGCTTCGCATTCAGCTAAAAAAATTAATATATAAAACACTGCAGCCAACTTGACCCGAACGCACTGTAAATAGTTGCTATGGTGGATCCACGATAAATGTAATGTTATGAAAATGAATTACATAATCTAATAAACTGTGAATTATTAACCTTTTTATTTTTTGGAAAATACATTATATTTTTAATTTTTGGCAACAAAATTTTATTCTCATCAATTAATTATTTTTTACAATTTTTCTGTTAGTAGACGTTGTTGCTTTTATAATTACATAATTATTTATTGTTGTATATAAACATATAATAAATAACGAACATTTCCTTTTTAATAATTTAGCTAAATACACACCCCTGTACTAGTGATTTTTAAATGTTATCTTAACTTGCGTACAGGTACAAATATCGTAATTGTAAATGATTTAATGGAATCAAGTAATAGAAAATTCAGTGGGAAAATTATAATTCACCTTGATATAATATTGAAAAATAGATTTCCTTCTCATCTGTTTATTCAAAATATATTCCTAAACATTAATAGTTTGCGTACTACTACGCATGCGTATTTGATTGAGAGTATTCAAACCCTGAGAGGATATAGTTCCAAATGCTTAAAATTGTCACTTTTTCGTTGGGACAATCCAAATCTTGTGCAGTTTTTTGCACAAATTGGTTGATAAATGATTTCTTTGTTTACGTTTTTTTATTTACATTCACTATTAAAATTGTAAATATCTGCCTTAAGTTAATAAAATACTGTTTGACAATTAACAAGTTTAAGTAATAATATTGTGTTTTCACACACGGTTAACATGAAATTTAAAATGTATTTGTTCGAACCTCGACTTCGCCCATACTGAATTGTGGAAAGTTTGATGTTTGCAAATTTATTTGATAATTTTTAATCTATCGAAAGAAAAGAGTAAATAATTGATATACGGTTAATATTAGTGCATTTTTTTTATTTA
Source organism: Stenolophus ochropezus (assembly GCA_035578165.1). NCBI lineage: Eukaryota > Metazoa > Arthropoda > Insecta > Coleoptera > Carabidae > Stenolophus > Stenolophus ochropezus. The sequence continues at coordinate 50,019,825 of JAQOWZ010000003.1, read as the reverse complement.
TAAGTTGTCCGATTGGTGTGATAAGGGAAGGCTTACAATAATCGAGTGGCTACATGTCCATAAACTTAACCTAAATATTACTAAAGATATAAAATTAATAAATAACTTACTCATAAGGGCAGATTTGATATCGTAATGGAAACATACATACTCTAAATTCAAATATATGTACAATATTTCACAAATTATATGTAAATGTTGTCTTCATCATAAGCACATCTTTTATTAATTTTGAATAAATCTCTAATTGAGAAGTCTTAGTTATTTACAAATATATATTTGTTGTTGGGCAAATACTGCATATGAATTCCTTAGAGTGTAATTATTATTGAATAAAGTTTTACACATTTGGAATGTGGAATCACGGCTTATATCTGATCTTATTGTCATTAGACAAATACATCAACTCAAGTACTATTTACATAAAGGTTTTCAGTGTATAAGAACATTATATTATTACGGGCGTGGTACATACTCATATATAGAACTTAGAGACAAATATTTGCATGTTTCTGTAACTTGGAATCAAGTAATGGAACTCGTTATTCGTTCAACTTGAAAATTTACTCGGGTTCATCCCTATCTCATAATTCGGCATACGCAAACGAATAGCGTTTCCGATTTGATTCACAATAATTACATGTCAATAATAAAATTTGTATTAAAAATAATAGCCCTTAAACACAATATATATTTAGAATATTTGGAAAAAATAATATAATATAATGTGATGGTTAAAACGGAAGATTTCTTAGCATTGACTAGAGCGGTTTGATAATTCAGGCCCAAGAAAATAAGCAACTGTCCATTTGTCGGGAATTTAAGTTTATGCCAGCCCTTCTCTCGCAACTCAATATTTAAATATAGTACCATAAAGTAACAAGACCTTAAGCTGCCACTCTTATACCATGGCAAGTTATAACACGTTCAAATCTAATTTATTTTAACGAATTTTTCAAAAATATTTGGCAAGTTATAAACAAATATTTTCAAATGATATTTTGGCACAAAATTAAATATGAACATCTGTAAATAAAAAACCAAATTAAAGCTTCGTTTTTAGACGCAATGAAAGTTTTCTAAACTGATAGTTTTAGTAACAATTCCATCTTAAATTAATATTAGATTTAAATGACTTAATGAAGATAAAATTAAATATTGATTTTTTTATAAAAATATTTCAAATAAAAAATATAAGCTTGATTATATTAAGCCTGACTTACAAAAGCAAATGTGACTGTCAGTAATGATAAAAATATGTATTATTATTTAAAATCACTTGGAGTGAACTTATTAATTAAATAAATTGAATTACTTTTTTATATAAAATAATTAACTTCAATCACAAATAAATTACTAACAATCGTCCAAATAAAAAATGAACACAATATCAAACTTAAGCCTGAAAATGATGATAACCTTTAACCGAAAAATATAAAACCGGTTTTAGTTAACAATACATACTGATACTTTTTGTTTATAAGTGAATAAAAAAAACTATCACTTAAATAATGTTCCTTCGTATTTTTGTTAAGATGTTATTTTTTTTTCTTTTAATTGCATTGACACCAATCACTAGCCAAGCGAGAACTAACAACATCGCCCTGCATAGAACAATAAAAATCATCAACCGTTTAATTTTTTATGAAACATCATTCCTTTTAACAATAAAAATAGTGTATACTATATACATACATAATGAAGAAAACAATAAATAAAATTTTATTGTTACTCTGACAAATAGTTTTATTTTAAATAATTGTAACAAACTATAAAAAGATATGCTGTTTTGTATAAATAGGGTGAAGATCTTTAAATTAGTGAGTTTAATTTGGTTTTCTATGAAAATGTTCACATGAAAGTGAAAATGGGAAAGGGTAAAGCTGCATGGAATGCACTTCCAAACACAATGATGTACTCATTCAATCGGCTGATTGTCAATTAGTAGCAATGAAGGACAAATATCACTTGAAAACGTATTGGCTCCCGTGCTGCCTCAATAAAACATTATCAATATTTGTGCATAAAATTAAAATTTGTCATTATTCGTTCTAAATATTCTAATAATCTTTTCAAGGCATTATGTATCATAAATTCAACAAAGTACATAAGCAATAATATTTACAAAATAATAGTCTCACAATAATAAAATGACAATATATGACACCATTAATCAAACTCCGTTTGCGCCGATTAAAATTCACTCTAATAGTCATTGATTGTGTAAAATATTTCATCCTAACGGGTTGCAATACAAAACCGCACACACACTCACACGACAGTTTGGAAATTAATATTTACATACATTTCTCGGATCGAAACCTAAACGTTTATCGTGAGAGATAATCAGTTACGAAATATTTACTTCCTTAATCCTAAGCTAAAAATATATATTATATCACGATTATCCCGGCTTGGTGCTCATTACTGCTGCGGTAATGATGAATTTGTGACGACTGAATTCGAGTCAGAATCACCGAACATATTTTACAATTCGTTCCTGTTAACGAACATTTAGAATATTTTCCGAGGAATATAAATATTTGCGGCTGTCGTAGTCTCACAGTAAACGGTAGTTTCGCTGTAAAGAATGAGAAGTGCAGTTGATAGAAGAATAAGGAGGCATGTACTTGCAAGTAGTGAGTTTTTGGTGTAAATGACTTAGGCGAAATACATGACTTTCTTGGTGTCTGCGTGCACGGTGATTGCTCGCGCCATAGCTCCTGGCGTCCTGTCCTCTGAGCACGCCGACTGGTGCGACCCTTCGCCACTGCAAATAAACACACATACATTAATATTCTCTTCTGCATTTTCATCAAAATCACACATGTCAGCCAGAGCCAATCAGAAATACAGGATCACAAATTTAGAACGCTTTGTCTAGCCTCCCGGCGCCGGTAATATTTATTTTTTACTTCCGTTTAATATGAGACTGTTTATTTTATTAATTTCAGTTATACATATATTTCAATATTTCACTACTGAAATAATAAGATCATTATATCACTCGAAATCAAAATGGAAGGTAGACTATAACAGTATGTCCCTTTTATAAGGCTAACCATTGGGATGTCGAAAACCGTAAGGCTCAATTCGACTGAAACAACATATAGCACGCTACATGCCTTACAGTGTGTGCGTTTTCTAGATATGCGACCATATCACAACCTTTTAACAATGTCGCCCACAACACTTGACGTCCAGTATCGCATGCGCTTTGTCGTCTGTTTGTAACGTGCGTCTAAAACAAATCCATAGAAGCAACTCCAATTTGTTGCATAAAGTCTTTACAAACAGTCGCGGCTGCTGATTATTTAAGAATTTTTGGTATTTCGTATTTTTTGGAAAGGGATGCATCACTTTTTTATGATGCTTGATTTTTGTTTTGTTCGCGATGGAAAGCTGAACGTACATTTTTGATTTCTCAATATTTCAGTTCATGACGCAGTGTATTAGTCGCTCCGATCCGCTGAGTGATGGATAAGTGACGACATCGTTCAACATGCTGAATCTTGTCGAAAAGTGCCGCATGCATCCGGCAACAAAAATCTACAAGTAGCATGCGGCAGAAATACAAGTCGCTTCAAAGACAGTCGAATTGAGCCGTAAGAGATATGAAGTCGTTTAATTAGGGCAAAGTTGTCGCATTAGTTGGCTAATTATGCATTTATTTTCCCGAAAAAATGCGTAGGTCACTAGATATAAGCAAAAAACTGATTTTGATCAATTTATGTTGTGACTTATAATTTTCTTGTTTCAATTTAATACAACTTTCTAATTTGTACATTTTCTACACACTTTTCAACGAGGAATCTACAGCGATTCACAACACTTTTACAGCTCGTATACTTTTCGAGAAATGCATACTAACTTTCAATTTTATATGGGGTCAAAGTCGTCTTTAATAACTACTTGACGTTGTATTTGTAGGTTACCTGTCAGTTGTTGATAATTTTTAGTAACTTTATTCTTAAGTTATCTAGTGTTATAGTGACATTTACGGCGGTATTACAGGTTTCTATTGCACAAGTTATTTCTTATTTATTTAGTTTTTTTTTAAATCTCAGATCTTTTTCTGCTCTTTGTGTTTCGGACTGCTTCTAAAGAAATAACTAGAAGTATGGTAGGTTATTTATTTCCTACTGATATTAAGGTTATCCCGCCTTTTCCTCGGTTGCCAGAGGATGACATTTGAGTGGGTTGAATTTCTTCTTATACTTATATAAGGTGATCAATAGCAAGTGAGAGTCACGTGACGTGCAATTTTCTTTAATATCAAAACTATACTTTCACGAAAAAATGTTTGATATTAAAGTTCATGAATATGCGATTTTTTACTATAAAGAGTTTTTATTTGCGTAATTTTATTAAATTTAACAATATCATTTATTCATTTATTTAAGCCAATACCCGAAAAAGTTAGGAAAATTAATCTAATAACTATCACATTAATTAATCAACTAAAATTATTTTTTTCTACGACCATTATTATAAGTGGCACTTTTGTCACACTTTATAAAGCTATAGTTACGTATTTCTAGCAACTGAGGGTTAAAGGTTTATTTGATTTCAAAAAATCATATTAAATAATATACACTTCTGAAAGCTAGAATATATGCGTAGATTAATAATTTTAGAAAAGGAGTAAAATTGTCGCATGACTACTTTATACGTGTGAAACATCAAAAGTTTCTGCAAATTACTAATAGAATACAATATTTGTATTGAATTTCTAGATACTCTCCTTTTAAACTTGACACATTTACACGTATAAGATAAAACTAGTGTCCGAATGAAACTCCATATTTAGCCGAAACCGTAACCGAATATTCGACTCCTCTTCTAGTTTCTGTCGAAGACGTAACCGAAACCGAAAATGTTGTTAAGTTAAATTTTTATTAATTACTGATATCATTGTTTTTCTTACCTTTTAATATAATAGCCTATCTTACGAACGCACTTTTTTAATAAAAGTTATTTTAGGAAGCGTGCTTTTACACTACAATCTTATTAGGCGAGACTTTACTTTTAACAAAAGCTCTCTACAAAAATGAGCTCGTAATACTAAAGAAGTAAAGACTTGAGTTATCTATCACCACCACACAAATAATCACAATCAAATAAGTAGTGTTTTTAAGTAAGTATATGTCGAAAGAAAGAAAATTTATACAAACAAAAAAGCCGTTCCGAACAAACCCGACAGCAATATTTTTTCCCAACACTTCGTTTTATTTCAGATTGAAATGCACAAATCCACAACTTTTCACCTGTTTAAAATTTCATTACTGCTTTGTATTTAGATTCGTTTAAGTTTCCTTGCACCATTCCATACGATGTTGCCGGTATAATTCTGTATGTGACACTGTTGTCTTCTTGAAACATAGTACACATAGCAGCTACGTTCCGTAATAGCAGAAATTGGCCGAATTTCGCGTAAACCATCCCTGACAGAGTTCAATTGCAATTAAATTCTGAATACATACCGCATGATTTTTTTTTTCAAAGAACCCACTGGAGATTAAAATGGGAAATTAGTTTTTTCGGGCTTTTCCCCACAGAAACTAGAGGTCCAAGCCAACTTCACACTGGTTGTGGTCGAGCAAAGAGTGGAAATTTTAATCAATTCAATTAATAGTTAACTGTGATTCTTTTATTTAAGCCAAGCGGGATATCTTTTTGCGCATCGAAATATGCAGATTACTTTAGAAACATCTTTAGCGTCTGCTAGAAAGGCTACAACTGTACTCGACGTATTTTTTGTTTCTGTATTGTAGAATTTTGGATGAATTTCAAACAAAAAAAATGATTTTGTTTCCAAAGCACACTTGACCGAAATCAAAAAAGTCAATAATTATCTAATTTCTTAGTTTATTTTCATTTTAATTTACATGTGTTTTATATCGTTGGAAAGAGAAAAAAAAACTCTATCTAATCGCGTTAGACAACTTTGAGCCTTCTATGAAAATTGAAAGTAGTATGAATTTCTCAAAAAGTATATGAGCTACAAAAATTTTGAGAACCGCTGTCAATTCCTCGTAAAAAAGTCTCTAGAATGTGTAAACTAGAACTTGTTGAATGAAAACAATAAATTTATGTCAAAAAATAAATTGACCAAAATCAGTTTTTTCCTCTTATGTAGTGAGCTATGCATTTTTTCGGGAAAACAAATACTTCATTGAAATGGCCACCTAATGCGGCAACTTTGCCTCAATTTAACCGACTTTATATCTCTTACGGTTCTCCTAAAACGAACACTTTGTATAAAGATTGACCAATTTTTTTCGCACACTCTCAGTTTTATTTCTTGTCACCAGACGTCAGATACTTTAATTTTTTTTTCGCCTATTGCGCTGCTTTGTAGTCTAAATGTAAAATATGGACCACTTCAGAGTTTACATTTATTTATTTGAAACTTTTTATAGTTTACTTCGTCCGTTATTAGGCGACTAAATAACAATAAATTAGTATGACTGCTAGCAGGACTGATATATTTTGATATCAATATATGGTTATCAGTCACTTACGATTTATATGCTATGAAAGTATTTATACTTAAGTCATCGGTGGCGCGAAAAAACCTTACACGCGTTTATTTCATATCGGTTTACTTTACCTTATGGAGTGTTATGAAAAGAAAATATTCCTTTTTCATTTTATTAAATATCTTGACATATAATATATTTATAAAAATAATTCGGCTAAATTAAGTTTTCCATTCCAGAGATGAAAGTTAACTTTACTCTATTTGTTTGTGAAATTTCAGTTTTTTTTCTGTTAAATACTATGGTAATACGGCATGCCAGCGATCGATGTGCAACTTGACACTGATGGAGACAATAACGGAAAACTTAAAACAGACGTCAGAAAGATCTTATGTTAAGAATAACATGGATGATGCGCCTACAAATATTACTGTACATATAAAAACATAATTAGCTTATGTTCTATTTTAAAAGTTTTGTACATAACTATGTATATCCTAATAATATTTTTCCTTGTACTCTTTTGGGTATAGAGGAGATGCTTACAATTGAAATTTATTTACTTTTACACAGTGAGACTTGTATAATAATATTTGTCATGAAAAAGTAAATACATCACAATTCTAAGAATGTATGTTTTCAATTCCGCTCTTTCAATCAGTACAAAATTAGGATCGCAACGCTGGCATATAGAAGTAATGAATGTAGTTTACCTGTCGTGTTCTTTCTCGACGAGGTGATACCGCGCCCGGAAGGCGACGAGGTGGGCGTAGTAGGCGGGCGCGGGGATGGACACGGAGCGCGTGCAGCGCACGTACGTGTGGCACAGCTGGTACGTCAGGCACTGCAGCTCGTCCGAGTCCAGGTGCGAGTCGTCCCACAGCACGTGGTAGTGCGACGGCCGGGATGTGCCCTGTGGAAATTACATCTTGCTCAACATCCAGTTTTGATAAACAGCAACACTAATTTCAAAAGAATTTCAGCTAACAATTCGGAACAATTCTAAAGTACCTTTCAATTATACGAGGTATTTTGTAGGTAGTCAGTTAACCAGGTTGTTTATAACAATCTCCATAGTTATTGTTTTTTACACATAGTGTGTACCGAAATTTTAACCAAATCAGAACATAAAATCAATCCAAGTTTACAAACAAACAACATTTGCAGTGTTTTCTTCAGGAATACAGAATTATAATTAAATTACTTTCATTATTTCATTTTCCCAGTAACAAAAAACTTCTATTTATTGCTTGTAAAAACAGTTGTATCTCAATATACTATGTTCTTATATAAAATAGACTATTGTCCAGTTGCACAAAGCTTTATTAACTGTATAGTTAAATTTTTGACAGCAATGTATTTTTAATAAGTTATCATATTAACAGCGTCAAGTTATCCATTTAATTAAGTAATCAGTAATCAAGCTTTATGCAACAAGGCATATATGTGTTCCAAAAAAATGTTGTTATAGGCAATTAACTTAGGAAAACAGTTATTAGTAAATAAAAACTGTGCAGCTAACAATTAATATTGCACAGGTTAATACTACATGTATTCCTGCATGTTATTTAATACTGATGACTTCATTTCATTACTGTAATTCAACGTCATATATTTTTATTACTCATTACATGCCAAAGGACAGATGTCATAACAAAGTCATAAGGTTAGGACATCGGCCTATGGAATCAAAGGTCTTCTATTTATTATGACGTTACTAAAAAAATGAGTACAGAATACCAATTATGATCTGTTACTATTAAAGTCTATGTTATAGTTATTTCATAGCAACGTTACTAGTGAATTACTGATATAGAAACCTTACAGAATCGGGCTGATTGTAGGATTTATGTTCTGATCTCTTGATTGAGCAAGTAATAGATTATTATATGCATGACTAGCAACCTAAGCCATTTCTGTAGGATTATCACTAATACTGTCTGAATCCATTCTTTTTCATCTTATCTTTATACCTGTGCTTAGTGTCGGTTCTATTTTAATTTTAAAATCGAATAAAAATAATGCTACTGCTATATCAACAACTGCCATTCCCATAGTCACCTAAAGATGTGTATTTTAAATAGAGTTGTACCTGTATGCCTTGATGGCTGCAGAGGTAGAAGTCGAACTCGGTAGGATGCGTGATGCCGACATCGACGGTGGTCCCGGCTGGAATGTTGCCCGACTTGCCGCTCTGCTCCTTCTTGTCGGCGCAGAAGAGGCGCGTGTGATGGCGCTTCTGCACGACAATGAATGTGATGCCCGGCTTGTAGTCCGCCTCCAGCTTGATGCACGCTTCGCGGATGGCCGTGAGCTCGTGCTGCAGCACCTGCAGGAACTGCCCCTCGCTCACGCCGTCCCGGTACAGGATTATCCGATGGGGTTTGTAGCCACCCGTTGATTTGTAGAACATTATTAGCAGTTCACTAAAAACAAACACGCAATTAATCATTCGTGTAAAACCACAAATAAAAAATAAGGACCCTAATACTTATAACAAGTGAAAATAAATACACAATAAATTGTCACTAAAAAACACTGCAAAAAATGGAAATAAACACTGTCAATAATAAGTAACTTTTATTATATCTGTATCATTAACCATGTTTCACAAATTAAAAAGTGTGCCAAATTTCACTTGAAAAAGATAAATCTGATGTTTGTTTTATATTTAATTTCTATTCTCTTATATTTTTTCTGTGTTATGTTATATAAAAACGCAATTCTGCTTCAAAAATAATAACCATGTATTTCGATGACTAATTTATCACCAGAATATCAACTGTGAACCATAATAGAGATCTAAACGGCTCTGACCAACTTTGACGCCTGGTATTGCGTCATATGTTGACGAATCTAAACTATCTCTTAACTAGGTATACTGATGATGACAACTTAGTTGTAACACGTGTTTATAATTTTTAATACTGAAATATAGAACAGTAATGTCTGGGTAATCGAAAAACCCCTCCGTACTTCGAACAACATGCTTGTATAAAAAGGTACTCATAATCCGAATTCCCGAATTTCAAAAGTAAATAAAACCATTGATAAATGTGGTACCTTTGGGCACAATGGCTATGGCAGTTTAGTGCCCGAAATGTAACAAAAAAAATGTGGTACTAGAGTTTGAAAAATGTTTACGTTACCTAGCAACGGCTACTTTTCAATTTGAAATAATATCACTCAGTTTTAAAAAAGAATCATTAAAAAAACATATGAACAAGTTGTTCATCTGCTGTATTCGAAAATTCATCCATGTTTCAATAAATAAGTTACCAACAGGACACACGTGTTTCATTTGTTTACCCAAAATTCCCAGCGAAAGATTCGTATGTCTGTTTCAAGAGCAGTCAAGTGACAGACCGTCGAGCGAATGGTGAATGTAATTTAATAGCAGCGACTGGCTAGCTGTTAGGAAATCAAACATATTTAAAAAGCGTTGCAGATGACATGGCGAATTGGTCGCAGCTACTCGACAGTCATAGGCGACTACAGAAGAAAACGCGGCTTTAGCGTTCCAGTATTATTATATTTCAGAGACTTTTAATGAATACTTAAAGGTTAGAGGTGATTTTTTATTTTATAATTATAATATATATTATGTATATTTGGTAGTGGTTGTCTGTGGTAAGTGCGAATGATTGGCTTACCGAACCATGGAGCTAAGTTCCTGGATGATCTCCTGGCGGTGCTGCTGGACCCGCACGGTAGCGGCGTAGCGGGAGGGGTGCGCGTCCATGGAGCCCACCACCGCGGCGATGGACGGCTTCTTGTTGTCCCCGGCGGGCGGGTGGGTCACGTCCGCACCCAGGAATATTACTGGCTCGTTAAATATCTACACAACACAACGCAACACATTACCCCTGCTCGCACACGCAATCACTCACTCTTACCTTTGGTCTAATGGAAGGAACTAAAATGCTATTAATACCACCTAATTTGACATTTATTTTCAGGCACAAATTTGAAAGGGTTTGCGGTGAAGTTTTATTCACGTTTTTGGCTTGGACACACTGCGTTGCCATTCCCAGCACGGTGTCTCCAACTCGTTTTACTTCGGCTACAAACATCAAATGTTTTAAAAATACAGGTCTTCAAGATGATTCATAACGGGTGAAACAAAATGAAATCATATATTCGAAGAGTCAATTTCAGTATTTGATGAATATCTGCCTAGTAATGTTCTATGTAGATGCGCCTCATCAGACATATTTTATTTTATATCTCCGGCCTCTAGTCTATTTTTTATAAGACCGAAGTGTGGAGAAGATAGGAGCAGTTTGATTTTGTTATTTGATTTAATAAATATTGGGTTTTATCTAAAGTGCATAGTAGAAAAAAACGTATACAGTACAAGATTCTTAATTGTCGATTCTTTATTATATTTTGAAAATATTATATTTTTAAAATATCAAATTATTTTTGGAAATTATTACTAATTTTAAAAACTTTATTTTTTAATATTAGAATTAATTTCTGAAATATCAATTGAATACTTTATATATCGGCTAATTATATGCAATGTAGTTTTGCTTGTATAAATCAAAAATTTAGTTACGTACCATAAACAGGAGTCTTCCCCGGTAGAACAACTACAACCAACTGAAGAGCAGCGAAGGTTGATTTCAAATATCTGAACATTGGTTCCACCTAAAATGTACACCAAATTTTCAATTCTTCAATTTTTATTTCATTATCTACAAAGGAAATATTGCTAACTAGAGGGCGGAAAATACAGTCGATCCAATTGAAATCAAATTGATCCAGTTAAAAAACAATATTTCTTAGGGTAAGCCAAATCGTTTCACATGCAGCTTTGAACCGTCTGAAGCTAGGGGTTCGTCTCAAATAGAAATGGATTTGTCAATCATTCTCGCGCACTTGATGCAACATAAAATTTAAAGATATTACCTACATCACATCGTAATAATACTTGATATGTCCTTATGAAATCGATTTTTTAAGTAATTCTGTTTCAATACGTAAACGTAAATATCTCTGGAATTAAGCATTTTCGAAAATTTCCTCAAATATACTTGTCACTTCCTTCTCTTATTGTTTGCCCAAAATATGCATGAAAATGCATCATTCGCGCCAGTTCATTTCTATATGAGACGAAATACCACTAACATTATGCACAGCCTGAAGTTTGCGGAATTACAGCTGTTATTTTATGTCAAAATAGCCAAGTTTAGAATTCAGCCAAATTTATCGTTTTAAACGCGACCGTTTCGATTCCACATGGGTCTTCTTTAGGAGATGAAATTTATTATCGTACTACGCATACTGAGTTTATATACCGGGTGTCCCAGCTCGACGACACATGGGAGTTTTACATAGGAAATCAGGTAATTATGAATAATATCTCCCCAGTGCAAGATATTGAAATTTTGTATACTTATAGGAGAATATTAATTCTATGGATCACACTTATTTGAAATATGCAATTTCGTCTGCAGGGCTAGATTTATTAAATTTAAAATCTAATATTTTCGTTCAAAATCAGACAGCCATGGAAATAAAAGAAAATATTTATCTGACAGCTTAGTGAAGTATCAGTATTTTAATTCTTACGCTCTGTATTTTAATATTATTTAAGATGAATTTACTTTCTTTTTGTTAAATAATATACCAATATTACAAAAATATAAATATCTACAATGGCATGTCATTAACTGTCAGAACTGTCACATAGATATTTTCTTTTATTTCCATGGCTGTCTGATTTTGAACGAAAATATTAGATTTTAAATTTAATAAATCTCGCCCTGCAGACGAAATTGCATATTTGAAATAAGTGTGATCCATAGAATGATACTATTCATAATTAACTGATTTCCCATGTAAAACTCCCATGTGTCGTTCGAGCTGGGACACCCATAATAGCACCCTATTATAATTTTCATCTTCTGAAGAAAATCCATTTGGGGTCGATACGGTCGAGTTTGAAACAATAAATTTGATTGAATTGCAAAAACTATCTCATATTTTATAAACAATCCAGCCAAGAAACATTCTAATTCTCATAAACTAAGCTTTTCTATATTGTTGCTGTTTCAATTTGCAGCCATAGAAAAAGTATAGCATATAAAATAAAAACAAAATAATAACCCAAGCTAACCCAATCAATTATACTCGTACATTATATTCATCTGCAATATACATGTTATTTTACAGTCGTAATTTATATGAAAAATGTTTAAATCTATGCTTTAATTATTTTTATATAATAAGTGAAAAAGGGACTCAGTATTGCACGTGATGTGAATACGTGAAAAGCAATAACACTTTTTGCACGAATTTGACTACACTATTTTTTACATGATCATGAAATCAAAATAAAAAAATATTAAATTTATGTTGTACATCAATAACACATGTTAAAAAGATAAAATCTAAATAACCATGATTTCTGCAATAAACTTTTTATATTGATGTGATTAATTGTATATTGTGTTATTAATAGTAAGTGATATTTTGTGGGATAAGTGTAGAAGTTTGCACGATGAGCGAAGCGAGTCCGACAACTGCATGCGCGGTACACAAACACACTTTATCTCAGAATGATACATTCTATATTTTAAAAAATAATTTATTTCTTGACGTTCAATTTGCAGGTTATCAATTTAAATCTGTGAGTTGTTTACAGTTTTATAGTGACATTTAGGGCGATATTACAGGTTTCTATTATGCAAGTTATTTCTTATTCGCTGATTCTACATACTTCCTATGGATACTTATTTATTTTACTTCTACTCAGGCTGCGTAGGAATAGCTCCGCCGACGTAGAAATTAAATTTCTACTTTTTGAATCAAGTTATAAAAGACTTCACTTTTATTACGTTTGAAGAAAATAGTTATTTATGCAACTAATCTGTAAAATAAGTGTTTTTTAGTCTAGCGCATACAATATTTTTCTTACAAGTTACAACCAATATATTAAAAAGGATTAATTTCAAAAGTAAATAAAACCATTGCTAATTGTGCCACCAATGCTTGAAAAGTAGCCGTTGCTAGGCAACACAAACTTTTCAAGCACTATGGCGTAAAGAGTGACTCTTTACAAACTTTAAAGAATGCCCAGAGTAGGAAAAATAATTATTATAGTAACTGAAGGAGTACAATAAAATGTCACTTTTATATTAACGTGAATAAAAATTATTATACCTAATAAATTAAATTTTTGGTATTAATTTGTTCAATTAATATAAATATTACAATCAGGGCATGTAACCGGTTAAAAAAACCGGTTAATAAAAACCGGTAACCGATATTTTGAACGAAAATTGCGAACTTTAACCGTAATTTTAACCGATATTTTTCAGGCCGAAAATACCGGTAACCGTTAACAAAAAAAAAATAAACCGGTTTTAGCGAACATTAACCTTTATTTTAATATCATTTAGCGAGAAAAATAATTAATATTTGTTTTTCTATTTGTATTTGAACATGAGTCATGACAATTTTACAATTAACATTTTATTGGAGAGTCATAAATGTAGGTAGTCTCTTTGTCCGTTAAGGTTACTTAAAAAGTCCCAAATAAATACGGCCTTTGTCATTAATTAAATTGCTTTTTTTTAATTGTTATATTTTTTTCAGATGCAATAGTAATTAAATTTTAAAACTGATATTACAGTGTATAATACAGCAATTAAGTCATTTGTGAATAATATTTGTTTTTAGCCACTAAAAATAAGTGCACAAAGTACTACAAAAGGAACATTTGTCGTTGCAAGCAGTTATTATATATTTCCCATAGTGAGATAGAGAGAATGTTACCTGGTCTGGTCCCGTGGCGTATTTGCAGAAGCAGGGTTGGCCGATGATGGGCATCCCGGCGTCGTTGGAGATCTTCTGCAACTGCTGCGTGAAGTTACGCAGCGCGTCCTCGCGCACCGTGCGCTGCGGCGCGAAGCACGCGATGGCCCACACGCGGATCTCCACCCCCGTGAAGAACTGCTTGCCGCGCATGTCCCATACCCCTTGATTCGGCATTGCCTGCTGCTTACTCTACACCACAACAACTACATTGTACTACATTGCTTTGCTTCGCTTCACGGTAACAAACAATTCTACTTCGAAATGTTGTTCACAACAACTGTCATTTTTGTGCCTTGGTCCGGTAACACTAACTTTACATACATAAGTAATTTTACGTTATTTTCCTTTATGTGAATTAGCAGAAACACTTCTCTCGAGACATCATCAACACATATAATCTTGTTATAAGAGTTGAGCTGAGTAAACATTGACAAATCCTTCTTACGAATGCCAGAAGAGTATGGAAAACTATTGTTATCAGACTGATGTACAAAGAATATAAAACGATGACTTGAATTCGCTGTTACCGTGGAACGATTATGTTTGTACTCCTACATAGAAAAGTTAATTAGACCGAACGAGAATATTTTTTTACGACTAAAATAACATTTACTGACATGCACCACATATTTTTACCCTACACTACAAAACTACAATAGAATTAATTAATCTTGGTTAGAATTTTACAATTAAGACTTTTTGGTGCCAATATGAAGTTTTGCTAACTTACTATTGTAATTCAATAAAATTGTTATTTGAGGTGTTGTAATCGATTCATTATTCGTAGTTTAGGAGAAAATAATTATTAAAGATTTGGGGAAGGAATGCTGTAAAGTCACCGAGGTATAATCGTAAAAGAATAAAGATAGACTGGAAGCGTAAGAAACAAACTCCCTGTCTTTTGCCACGATCCTACCATACTGACGTCATGCGTCCCTTCAATTAAATTGCTAATAACATTATTATTCAAACAAATGTTCAATTTTTATTGTTATAATGAGAAGCTAGAATGGTTAGTTTTTATATTTTATGACTTAAATAATGAATTTGATTACAGTCACGTACCTAAATTGTACAAATTTCGACATTTTGAGATTTTAACGTATGTTTATGAATTAAAGTCTACAATATATTTTGGCTACTTTTTCGTCAATTCTGATTTATGTATATTCGTGTAAAATCGACTGAATGGACTTTAATGAAAATGCATTTCTACTATTCTGACAATAAAAATAGATCAACTGGAAGTGACAATTTACTGTAGTCATTTTTAGGCTTTTCGTGAATATTACATTATTTAGTAACAATTTTATTATAGAGCGTAAATTTAGGTAATGGCGTTCAGTTCTCTGGTGGTTACACTTGTAGACTTAATTTAAGCATGAAAATTTTTTTTTTAATAAGAACCGGATCT
Organism: Stenolophus ochropezus; assembly: GCA_035578165.1. Lineage (NCBI taxonomy): Eukaryota > Metazoa > Arthropoda > Insecta > Coleoptera > Carabidae > Stenolophus > Stenolophus ochropezus. The sequence continues at coordinate 50,004,102 of JAQOWZ010000003.1, read as the reverse complement.
GTTAAATTTCGATAAAATACCACATGCAAACATGCTAATATGATTATATATTTTAAATTTCTAGAATTGATACGCTAATGGAGTCAAATCAATTCATAAAGATTTTTTTTATTTATTAATTATTTTGTTTAAAAATCTCATGCAATAGATAATGAAGGAAACGGCAAATGTCAGTAAGAGATAGTTAATGTAGTTGTGATATGAAGTTATGGTAGAGGGAATGTGGATGGTAGAGAAACATAGAATAATGATGACTAACGTTCCAGCCCACCTGTCCGCTGAGGCTGGCGACGCGGCCACCGTACTGCAGCTTGGGCGGCGGCAGCACGCGGCCCCGCACCTCCATCATGCTGTTGGAGATGGTCAGCCCGAACTCCTGCACGTACGCGTCGTTGTTGAAGTCCGCGCGCCGCACCAGGTTGTTGATCTCGCGCTCGCGGTCCGGCGCCGACCTACAACACCAAAACAATTAACAACTCAAACAACCATTACAACTTGCTCATCTATTGCATTTATTTTATTCACACATGCACTACTCGCTATAAGCTTTGAAGAAATTATTACAGGTAATTCTTCTTATAGTTATATCAGCTTATGTTTGAACTTAATTTTGTAATTTTATGACAAACGTTTGCATTGTGATGTAAAGTTGCTATGTAGACACATTCGACAACATTTTGAACAATTGTCTGACATTTAACAAGAATTGTAAAGGTGGGTCCTGACCAAACACGCACAAACGCGCTCCTTCGCGCAAACGAACGCGATCAGAAGTAGGTACATCAAAGAGATTTGTTTCCACGCAGCGTAATTTCGACGGCGATATTGTTTTCTTAGTTTCACCTTGCGCACCAGATAACCTTATGTAATTGTATTTTTTTATGTCTAGTAAATTGTAACATTTTGAATATATGCTTTGATTGCTACATATTTTTAACTAATAAGTGTTTCGTAGTTCTTATTCTAGAAAAACAAAATGCCAACATAAAAAATGTATGGGATAGGGATCATGACATTTTTTTTTTATTTAATAAAGCCTATTGTAACAAACCAGGGCGTCATGCAAAATAATAAATGCTGCACAAGTGGTTTCAATTGCAATGATTTGTTACAACATTGCGCGTAAAAAATTTGTAATCTATTTGCAACCCGAATGAACAATAAAATGAAAGTTCCACCAAATTGCTCGTCCTTTAAGGATATTTGACTGATAAGAATTCATAACTGCAAAGCAATGTTACTTCTGAGAATGTAAAAGTCTGAAGTACAATAAATGCTGCATGTGTCAACATTTTCTGACCTTCTGACTTATAAATATTTTTAATAACGTTTTTAATAATATAAATAATAAATTAATAATATAAACAAACTAAATAAGAGCACAATGACCATGGTAGTTTCATGCCCGAAATGTAACAAAAAAAAAACTAAATAAGACTGACCTGGCTGTAGCTTTAATCATTGTGGACGTCTGCATGTCTGTTAGTTTCTTAATACATCTTTGTCCTGCGACTATGTTACATACTTCTAGCGGTAAATATGTGTGTTTGTGTTCTTGACCAACCTGAAAATAATTACAGGATATTACTTACTACTAATACATTTTATATACTGTTCTGCTTATATTTTTATCTTATTATTTTTTACAATAAAAACTCTTATTAATATAATAGTTTTTTAAGATATTTAACTGAAACAATACCTCTCTTTTCTATAGGGTGCTCGTTTTACGAGGATAACCACTTGGATCTCGAGAACCATCATACATACGAAGTTAAATTAGGGCAAGCTTGCTGCATTAGTTGGCCATTTTAATGATGTATTTATTTTTCCGAAAAAATGCATAGATCACTACATATGAGCAAAAAACTGATTTTGGTCAATTTACTTTTTGAGATATAATATTCTTGTTTCAATTCATGCAAGCTTCTAATTTGCACAAAGGCTTTTTACGAGGAATGGACGAAGGTTGTCAAATATTTTATAATACGTATCCTTTTCGAGAAATTAATACTAACTTGTAATTTTCTCATGGGACCCAAAGTTGTCTTTAATATTATTAAAATGAGATTCCTTTATCTTTCCAATGATATAAAACACTTCTATATTAAAATGATTATAAAGCAAGATACTTGAAAAATTAAAAATCTTTTTTTTACCACTTTCATCTCATACAGTTCTAGAGCTCCCAATGATTAGCCACGAAAATCAGACAACCTATATATTGTGATGAAAATATGCATTACTTTAGTTTATATTTCTTAGACTTCTGCGGTAATGCGCCACAAAAACATAATGACTTACTTGTAAACATGGAAGATGCGGATACCGTAGTTTCATTTTGTACTTGTCCAGGAAATATTTAGCTACCGTGCACTCCACAGTTTGTCCATTTTCTAGTTGCAGCGGGAATCTAAAAAAAGTATAAATTTAGAAAACAGATTTTTTTTTTAATTTATAGAGATTTCACTGGGACTGAAACTCTTTTATATCTATTAGTATATTTTCCAACAATTCTGCAAGTTCTAGTAAGTACATGAATATTGAATACCCTCTTACAAGAGCACTGAATACACGTTGAAAACAAAACACACTTGACGGTTTGTAAACGCATGAACTACACTTCAGTAAATACTCACCGGAGTGTGGTTCACGAACCGCCGGGTGTTTGGTCTTGAGTATGTTTTCAATTCTCAAATAAGAGAGTATTTATGACTTTCTATATCAACCGATAGACATCCTATTTGATATAGGAGAGTTCTTGGTTTGAATCTCAGAGGGATCAATTAATTTTTCAATAAATATTTTTGTGAATGATCAAAGGATTTTTTCGACTGGTAGATGAATGGAAGATGTAATAAAGTACTGGAATTCAGTCGCTTTTAGAAGGCTTTATTTCAGCTCCGACCGGTTTCGACCCCTTTCACTCTCTGAGAAAGACCCATGTGGGATTAAGTCGCTGTTAGGAAAATATACATATAGGTCATCGCAAGTCGGCTGCGGCTACTCAGTCGCGGTCGCCAATCGTAGGCGACCGTGGAGAAAAACGAGGCTTTAAAGAACAGTCCCTATCGACCCATCAAGAAATTATTCTAATTCTTTTGATATGTTTGTTACTTTACTTAATAATTATTTTTATAAAATATGCACTAATATTTATAAACAAATTACACGTGTGTCCATCTAATAATAATTACTAGTAATCTTTGTATCATATTTATCCAATTACAAGTACGTAATTGATTATTCAGTACGTGTCAACTCGTAGTTTATTATTTGGAAAACAACAATTAAGTGGCTGAAATAATTTGTACAAAAACTACCATAAAGGAAACAAGATAAATAAACAACAACATTAAAAAATAACAAAGAGACCATACAAATATAATCATTTGAATGGAATTATATACACAATTTTGAATAATTATTCCGTTTATCTCGCATTGACAAGACATATTGACGATCGTTTATCATATGCTTAACAATTGATTGAAATAAACTATAACGGTCAGTTTTCAGTTTAACAGCAAATATAATTTCCAGGTGAAAATACCAGCCGTAAATAAGAAACAGGATGAAATGAATAACAGCTTACGATTGCATTTGAGCGGGCCGTCTCGTGACGTTGCATACGCGGTACTTCCTCCTCATGGTGCCGCAGTGCGTGATTTCAATCTTGAGGCCTTTGATTTCTTTGGTAAACTTGACCCTCTGGCTGTCGGTGAGGGGCTTCCGCTGCTCGTTGATGTCCCGGATGTCCAACACCTCACACATGAACTCTATTACTGGTTGAGCTTTGTAGAATGCAGTCGCAGACACTAATAACACAAATACATTACTATTGCTGAAATCAAGTTACTTATGGTGTGAGTTTTACCATCGATATTGAGCATCATTTTCCACTGACTAGGTCGCACGGACTGATGGAAACCGAACCACACTTCTCTGCCGCCACCTACAATTCGACATCAATGTCAAATACATCTAGTACAATCACCATCACATGACCTATTCATATAGGACGCGCCAATACTGCAATCCCAGCAACTAACACTGGTAAATATAACAGCGGGAAACTTTAAACACACGACAAGAATCTAATCAACACCAACAATTGTATAAGATTTTTGATGTTTTTATGAAGATTTACACAAATGCCCTCGGATAAAAAATGTAAATTCTTGTAATTGAGATTTATCTGCTCTTTCCCTTCAATGGCAACAATTAGTGACTTTATATTCAAACATAAACTTATCCGAAACCTCTCCAGGTTGATCCCACTTTTATGTTCCAAAAAATTTCCAGAATTAAAAATTTTGCGATAACTCACATTTTATTCATATTTCAGATTACAATCATAAATTTTAAATTAGTCAACAATTGTATTTTTTGAAAAATACATCGTTAAAATTTATATATACAGAATGTCGTTTTAAACGGCATAACTTTAACAATGGATTAAACACTTAAAAATAAGGTGACAAGTTCATTTGAGGAAACAGAACTACATAAAAAAATCAATTTCATACGACATATCAGATATTATCTTATTAAGATATGACATAATATTGAAATTATTAAAACGTTACTACATAATTTCAATAAAAAATTCAATTTGCTTGCATTGATGTCTTACTAAAAATAGAAACAATCAATGAAATCAAATACACTTATTGTTTTAACTAAAGTAATAACAGAAAAAAATTCTTGTTTTATAACAATTGTTCAAAATGTCGTCCTGCATTACGCAAACAGGCAGGACAACGATTTGCTACTGCATTTGTTGCTGCGTAACATTGCTCGCGAGTTAAGATTTCGCAAACTTTTCTGCTTAGTGTGTCCAAATTATCTATCGGTTCATCATAAACTCTTTCTTTTATGGCGCCCCAAGCAAAAAAATCTAAAGGTGTTACATCCGACGAGTGTACTGGCCACGGTACAGGTCCTTCGCAACCAATCCACCGTTGTGGATAATGTACATTTAACCATTCTCTTGGTTGCAGTCAAGAATTTTTTCTTACTGCTAAATTAACTTGGAGGTAAAAAGTTAGGGCCTACTAAAGTATTTCCAATTATTCCTCGCTATACATTACATTGAAATTGCAATTTTTTCTCTTTAATTGCATGATGATTTTCAAGTAACCAAAGATGGGAATTTCGGTGATTCAACATTCCATGCCGTGTAAACGCAGCTTCATCAGTCCATAATATGAAGTTACGGAACAGAGGTTCATTATTTATATTATTATTATTTAAAAACCAATCACTAAATTCCTTTCTTCTTCGAAAACCTTGCAGTAACAACTGTTGCACCTTTTGAATATGGTACAGATAACGTCCATCAGATTTAAGTGTTCTCCAAACTTTTATTCGGTTTGAATTTAATGCTGCCGCAACACGTCGAACACTTGTACTTTTCACCAAAATATTGTAGTATCATTTTAGTTGTTCTTTCATTTTTCAATGGCTTAAATAAAGCAGCAGCACGTGGCACAAAAGCAAATTAACCTGTTTATCTAAGGGCCGATTGCACCATTGTTATTTAAATTTTAAGTTTTCCTTAAACGGACAATATCACATCAGAATAAAATGTCAAATGAACATTGATTTTTGAAAGTAGCTCTGGTCTAGTAAGAAAAACGTGAAAATTTCTGGAATTAAGAATTTCCGGATATTTTCTCAAATGAATTTGTCACCTTATTTTTAGGTGTTCAATCAATTGGTTAAGTTATGCCGTTTAAATCTGGGACAACTGTATAACTATTTTTATAAATAAATATCAGACCATCTAAATTGGGTCATATTTATTGTTTTGTTATTATTCTTTCTGTGAATAATCATAATTCTAATAATAATAATTTAAAAAAACTAACTTACAATACAATACAGTACAGTTATTTTAAAATTATATGCTGATTACAATAGATATTGTTAATAAAATGTTCATAACATAGTAAGCATACATGGAGTTACAAACCTAAAGGGTGATAATATCCATCAGGCGAACTGAAGAAGGAGCGTCCAACGGGCGTGTAGCTCATACTGGGCAAGTGCCTCATCACTACGTCCAGAGCGAGAATGGCTTCGTACGGTATTTGCCTTGTGCGGCCTTCTAACGCTTCCTCTAGTCCAAATAACGATACCTGCAATGCAATTCTTTCTAATTAAATTGAAAATGTATATTCTAGTACAGTGTCTCCCAAACTGAGTGCCGCGGCACAACAGTGAGCCGGAAGAGATTCTATGTTTGCCGCGAAATATTTAAAAATACAAATAATTTTCCATAAGTTGATTATCAAAATCAAAAAGCCTTATTTTCGGTGCTAAAATTATCAGAATTTTGATTTCGCTACTGTACCGTATACACCGTATAGTCGTTAAAACGCTGTTGTCCTTTGGACTTTTTTTTAATTTAGAGTTGCGTTTTGACAAAATTCATTCTCAAAATAAATTCAACCCTTCATTATTAATGTTTTTATATTACGAGTATTGTATCCATAAAACCAAAAGCAATGTTATTTTATTTTACTATAATTAAATTTTTTTGTTTTTATTCATACTAATGAAGTATATTTAATTTTATTGGGATTTTTATTTGTGGATGCTGCAAAATAAATTCACTTCCCATAATGTAAAAAAAGTTTGGCAGACACTGTCAGATTAGCACTATCAGAAATGGTTGATACACAAGGGACATTCACAAAATTCTAAAAATCGAGAAATATATTGTTACTCCATATAAATTCGAATTTCTTCGTGATGTACTTTAATTAATTTCTTTGTTAGATTGTATCTTCTACTAGATATGACTCTCTCATATACTCTATAATACACAACTGTTGAAAAGATAATAAATAAAAGAAAAAAATATATTTATCGGTTTCAGGACATTGAGTCAGTATGGTATTTAATATTTATTTATTGAACACATAAACGTTTCTTACAAGAGAATTTTATAAAATAATATTTATTAACAACCTGAAACTGGTAAACTATTGAACAGACCACGGATGTTTTGAATCATACCACGCCTTAGATGTCTTAAAATTTTCGCTCCCCAAGCTCAGAATTCAATAGTCATCTGCGACGGTTATAATACTCATAACTATTCTAGTTATGTTAATAGCTAAAAACAGATTATTAATTTTTAAATCGCCTCTTTCATACAAAAAAGGTAATGAAACAGTACAGATTTTGTTATTTTCAGATTTTAATGGATGTCCTCATGTTCATATGTATAGAGCTAATTTGACTGAATGGTTACAAAAAGAAAAATTCCTCTTTAATTTCATTAAATAACTACAAATATAATAAATTTAACAAAATGACAGGTAAATTAAATTATGTCCTCTATCATAGAAGCTAACTTTTAAAATGCAATTCATTCATATGTGGCAGGACACTCCTAATAGGACCAAGGTACTTACTTCACGACAAGTTTTACTTTTTTTATTTAATTACACACTTTCTCATACATTATATAAAAATGGTGATTATAAGTGGAGGTAAATCTTTTTCGTAACATTTTTCATATATTATTATATGTTTCATTGCATTGATGGGAATGAAAATGATAAAGAAACCTGATATACCACATCCATACCTTACCCAGGATTCGAACCTAGAACCTTCAACGTATAAAGAGAAGATAATCACTCCAATTGAGTTAATAATTTTAATTATATTATTTTTATTACATTGTATAAGTTTAATTATACCAGATTTTGCCTTTTTATCATCTCCGATTGTAATTCTAACTCATAAGTTCTGTTGGATTTAGGATCATAAATTTGTAATTTCTCCATTTTTTTACTTTGGTTCAATTCGTTCAGTAGAGGAGGTAAAGTGATCCAATCAAATGAAATGAAAATTGAGTGATCTGGGTTCAAAAGTGTTAGTTGGATCAGTTAAAAGTGGCAAATGGAATACATTTATGATCAGAAAAGACTCGACGTAACCATATAACCGTACTGACTCACCAAATAAGGCAATAGCAGTAAATATTGAAATACTACATTTTCGTTCAACACTATAGAACCACTTAAACAACTTCATCAACAAAACCTTACAACTCTGTACCTATTCCTTGGATGTAAGAAAGGAAAACGTACCTGTGCAACCCATTTGATAGTAACCCGGAACAACCTGTCTTTGCCTTCGCCTGGAAGCGTGACTTCCAACTCTTCCCGTACGTTGCCGATGGGCAGCGGGTCCCTTGTGTACAGGTTATTCCTGCCGTCGAACACAGGCTTCAGGTTGCCGAATATCTTTCCGTACGCGTGGACCATCGTCTCTATGATCTCTCTGTTTACCTGGAACATTCAACATTTTAATAAAAATCACAACACAAGTATTACAATTTTTCGAACAGGAGAAAATAAGAGAACAAGCTGAAAAAAGAAGCTAGTACATCAGATTATTTTTGGAATAAAATATGACAGACAATGCATACTGAGAGCAAGATCCATAAAACAATAAAAAACCCATTATTAACGTATGTTACCGAAATTAGGACTGACAATACAAAAACAAATTAAAATTATTTTTCTTTAATAAAACTATCACACATCACAACATCCAAAAAAGTTTGTTTATAACTCATTCTGGTGCTGTTATAGACTAAATCGATTTCTTTTTAAGGTTAGTTGCTCTGTTGAATTATCATGTTAAACGGCGTAAAATATACGTGGAAAAATATTTGTTTAAACAATTCTAGAATTAAGACAGATACAGAAAAAGAGCCTATAAGAAAATTATTAACATCCAAAATAGCAAAGAAAATATTACGTAATAATAACATAAGAAGACAGAGTAGTAACTAACGATAGGCCCTTATGCACACATCCCAAGCAGCACTATTTCAGAAATGTCAAATTTCGAGATGTCAGTTCTTGACATTAAATATATTTCTCTCTCATAAATAGGTTGTAGGTTTCTTTAAATGAAATGTGTTTTAGTCCAATTAAATAATATTTAAAATGTAATTCACGATATAATTCAGAATTTCTTAATAGAGGGTTATACAGTTGCATATTTTTGGTGCACCCATCTGTAATTTTTTCCTTGAAGTAACGCGCATTACTATAATATACGTATAAACTTTATACTTTTATTATATTCCTACTATACAAACAGATATAAACAAATCGCTGTCAATGTAGCAGCAAAATTGTAGGTTATAGCAAACTGAAAAAGAATAGGGCACCTGCACGTGACGTTTCAATATGGCGGCTGAACAGCTGATTCCGGACAACCTAGCTTTATTTTAAGATTGCGTCTTATGGAGAAATATCGTCCCGTGAACTTTGATATTTTTTTTACAGGACTTATTGTTTTTGTTTGTGTCTAAAGGTGAGTGTTTAAGCAATGTTTTCCGTAAAAATATTTGTTGATATTGTTAGTATTTAGCGAGTTATAGGTTATTAAAATAGGACTAACCTAATCGTAGTTATTTATGTATGCTATGTGTTACATATAATCTAATTTAAATATAATCTGATCGTAATATATTGCATGAATGTTTAAATATAATGTAATTTTCTTTAATATGAATGAAGAATCAAATAATCAATTATTGATTTCCTGTCGATTTCTGGGAGACATTTGTAATCCTCGTCAAAATCAGAATGTGTCAATGTATAAGGATCCACATCATTTATCCATTTTAATTTATCTAAATATCGAGCTTTGGATTCCAAAGATAAATTATTGGCGTATGAACTCAAACTCATCTGTAATATAAATACCCAATAAAACATTGTAAGAAGAAAAATTACTCTGAAGATAAATAACTATGGTATATTTTTTTCAGAATTAGTTTATATTAATTTCAATATTTCATTTCAAAATATACGCAAAAAATTAATTGAGTTTTGATTAATTTAATTATTGTAAATCCTGATGCTAAAAACTACTTTTCAAATTAATATATTTATAAATACAACTGATTGGTACGAGTAAATAAGTAATTAATACACACCTTTAATTATGGCCAGTTATACTTTTAAATAGCGTATACAGAAAACTACGATTTGGTTAGTCTTAATTTAATAACCTCTAACTCGCTAAATACTAACAATATCAACAAATATTTTTACGGAAAACATTGCTTAAACACTCACCTTTAGACACTCCAAACACTTTTTCCAAACAAAAACAATAAGTCCTGTAAAAAAATTATCAAAGTTCACGGGACGATATTTCTACATAAGACGCAATGTTAAAATAAAGCTAGGTTGTCCGGAATCAGCTGTTCACCGCCATCTTGTGTGACGTCGGCGCAAGTGCCCTATTGCTTACGTTACGAAGATTATATGAAAATTGTTAATATTTTTAAATTTTCACAACCACAATTAAAAGATAATTAAATGTGGGAAACAATATTTAGATATTTCTAAAATTAAAAACTCGACGTGATTGTAGACAAAGCAAGCATAAATCTAGTTGTGGATAATTACATACAGTGGCTCACAAAATTATTCGTACACCTAAGTTTTGTATTTAAAAAGTGAAAAATGGAGTACTTTCAAGAAAATATTGATATACTATTGACGGGATCAGATTCTCTTATTTTCCAGAAATAAAATACAATAGCCAATTATGAAAAAAATATTATTTTTCTTGTGTTAATTAAATAAAAACAAAATGTGTACAAGAAATAGGTACACAAAATTATTCGTACACTTATGAAATCTTGCATGTAACGAGTAGATATTTATATTTATAAATATGAAACAACTGTGATTGCATAATTATCATTTGTCTGAGTATTTTGAATAAGATTTTTTTTAAAATAGGTCACAAGAACAAGAAACTACGGTAGTTGAAAAGCGAATCTACTTGAAATTACTTCTCCAGTGTAAATCTTTAAGGGAGGTTGTCAAAATTGAATGAAGATCGCACTCAAATGTTGAGAACCTTATAAGTAAATATAAAAATGAGAACCATTAGAAAAATATTCTCCGTGGAGGCCTTAAATTATTTTTAAGTCAGCAGAATAAACTATATATTGTGCGTTAAGTGAAATCAAATCCTAAAAATCCCCTGAATAAATTAATATTAAGAATAACTAAAATTTTTAAGGATCTATTGGAACATAGACTATTCAAAGAACTTTAAGAAATTTTGGTTCTAATAGTCTTATAGTAAAAAGTAGCCCATACAATTCCAAACAAAATAAAAGAAAGAGACTCGCATTTGGAAATAGTATAGCACGGATAGTGTTTTTTGGAAATTGGTAATTTTGCGGATTTGAGTGAAATGGCAAATCTTTTGATTGGAGAAATCCAAATTCTGAGTTTAATAACTGCAATTTATGTAGTACAGTGAAACACGGCGGCAGGATCATAATAGATTGGGAATATGTAGGAGCACCTTACGACTATACGGCCATTAAAATAAAAATTTCTTAGAGTTCTTCGAATAGTCTATGTTTCAATATATCCTTAAAAAATTTCAGATATTTTTTTTGTTAATTTATTCAGGGGTTTTTAGTATTTAATTTCATTTAATGCTCAATAAATCGTTCATTTTGCTGATTAAAAATTTTTTTACGGTCCCCACGGCAAATATTTTTCAACTACTCCTCATTTTTATATTTACTTCTAATGTTCTTAACAATTGAGAGCAATATTCTTACAATTTTGACAACCTCCCTTAAAGATTTTTACTGGCAAAGTCATTTCAAATAGATTCGTCTTTCAACTACCGTAATTTCTTGTTTTTGCGACCCATTTTTGAAAAATCCTTTTACAAAATACTTAAACAAATGATAATTACGTAATCACAGATGTTTTATGTTTATACATATAAATATTGACTCGTTATTTGTAAGATTTCATAAGTGTACGAATAATTTTGTGTACCTGTTTTTTGTATGCATTTTGTTTTCATTTAATTTACATAAGAAAAATAATACTTTTTTCATAAATGGCTATTGTATTTTATTTCTGGAATATGAGAGAACATGATCCCGTCAGTAAAATGTATATATTATATTTGAAAGTACTCTATTTATCACATTTTAAATAGAAAACTTAGGTGTACGAATAATTCTGTGAGCCACTGTATGTAACTCAAAAAAGACAGTGGAAATAGTAAAAATTTGAAGTAGCGCTACTTCAATGTACGTGAGCATACGGGTCATAGTAATTTACATTAGATGTCCGGTAAATGAGTTTTTACGGTACAAATCTTAGATGAGGTATAACAGAGAGATATGCTACTCTTCTCTAGCTACGTACTGCTGCCGCAAGCAAAAGATGTATGGTCGAGAATCGCTTAACAGTGTTGACAGTCAGCTGAGTGAGGACAATCCGCCAGCTGAGTAGTGCACATTTACAGTTAGAAATATGTATAACTAACTATCAATATACAAGTAATTTAAATTTATTGTTAATTTCACCTATTCATATAGGCGTATAAATACATGTTGTCTCGAACACCCGAACATAGGGATTTAACATGTGAAATCATATTATCGTAATTTCCTGCTTCCCTAATTATTTTAAGTAAAATAACTTCAAATAACAGTTTTAGGACATAAAATTTGACATTTGAATCAATAAGCCAAATTAATTTTATATGCCTTGTAGGCTCAAAAATAGCAGTAGCCATGAATTTGAGACAAAACACCCAAACATGGGGATTTAAAATGTAAAATCATAATTTCGTAATTTCCTGCTTCCCTAATAATTTTATGTAAAAATTATGTAAAATTATGCATCTGAATCAATAAACAAACTTAATTTCACGTATCTTGTAAGCTCAAAAATTAGATACGAAAATGACGTAAACCCCAAAAATTACATCATTTTCGTACCTAATTTTTATGTAAAATTAAATGTTAAATGCCACGTTCGTGTGTTCGAATCACCATCCTATGTATCCTTACATGAAAAACATTGAAAAACATGCGATTAAAATGTAAATAAATATTTATTCTTCTCTGATAGGATGTCCCCCTTGGCCTCCTACAACTATTTTCTGTACTATTTTTTTATTACTATAATAATAAAGAAAATAATGGCAGTGGTCGGTTTTATTATTACATCCTATACAGGGTGTAAATGAAACTAGGGAACGTGATTTTTCTTGGAAGTTATAAGAGATACAAAGAAATCTTTTAAATAAAATTATTAGTGTTTTTAGTAAGCTACATAAATTAATGTAAATCAGAAAAAAAATATTTTCATTTTCGGAGATATACCTATTTTTGACTTTTTTTTAAATGGTACGCCTGTATATTTTTATACTATTTAGTACGAAATAATTTTTGCTTTAAAAAAGTTTCATAAGTTGTACCTTCTATACTTCATAGAATTCGAGATATTGAAGAAAATATTAAAATAAATTTACTCGAAATTAAAGCTGGCTATGAATACAAAATTATTGAATTACGACACATTTTAATTTACAAATGTACATCAAATTCTTCACATTCTTGTTAATTCAGTATTCTTCCATTTTTACAACAAATAATAGTCTAAGTTATCAATCTTTTTCACAAACTTATAACAATAAACTAATACAAATGTCAAATTTTGTTCCAAAGCCAGCTTATTTTCCAGTAAAATTATTTTAATATTTTCTTCAATATCTCGAATACTATTAAGTTTAGAAGGTATAACTTATAAAACATTTTTAAAGCAAAAAATATTTCGTACTAAATAGAATAAAAATATACAGGGCGTACCATTTAAAAAAAAGTCAAAAATAGGTATATCTCCGAAAATTAAGACAAATTTTTTCTGATTTACATTAATTTATGTAACTTACTAAAAACACTAACAATTTTATTTGAAAGATTTTTTTGTATCTCTTATAACTTTCGAGAAAAATCGCGTTCCCTAGTTTCATTTACACCCTGTATAGAAATGTATACTACGTTACTAAGATTCCAATAAGTTTAAGCGGAAATTTAGACATGTGAAAATGAAATTGGTGTTGCTAGGGACCATTGCAGGATTCAGTTCGTTAAAATAGCATTTTGTGGATTCCAAACACTTCCCAACGTGGAATGAATGTAAAGAAGTAATTAGTGGGAATACCTTTCTAGGGCATTTATCGGGCTGTATGTTGACGTCGTAGTGGTGCACGAAGCCGCGGGGCATGGAGATCTGGAAGTGGTTGGCGCGCAGACCGATGGGGCGGCCCTCGCGGCCCAAGTTGGGGCGGCGCGGGCATGTGAAGTGTGGCGGCTCGGTGGTGGGTGCCGCGCCCGGCGTCAGGCCGGTGCCGGTCACTGGGCCAGCCAGCGTCACCGCCTGGCTCGTCGAGCCTCCGCTGCCTGCGCCGGGGGTTCCCGCTGAAACACACAGCATTACCAACTCATGCCTCACTGTCAATCATAGAACACGCCAACGCTGCCATCGAACACTACAGGACAAAATAGCGGGAAGCTTTAAATACTCGTTCAAGACATGCCGCCAAATATTAATTTAGGAAAAGCGGAAAGAATAATCAACAGTGTTTGAAAATTTAAGTAGCAAAGGAAGAGATCGTTATTTTTTCACTATAAGAAAATTTTTCTATCCATTTTAAAAAATGATTTGTTACGAAAAGCAAAGAGAAATCACAATTATAAGGGTCTGCATTTTTTAATTAAATGATCCCAATAACAAATTCGTCCCTTTGTAAAAAAAACTTTCAATTAGAACCTCGCTCAGATGATACAACGCAAACTTTCCCTTTTTTAAATTTACAGCTATTTTTAACCTAACAACTTCACAATTTTCGCATATTCTTGACTTCATTTAAAGTTTCCCACTATTTTCTCCTCCAGTGTTATATTGGCGATTCCAATTTGTTTCAATTTCAGCGCTAGCGTATCCTGTAAATATAATTACGAATATTTAAAAGTTACAATTTTTATCGATAGTAAAACCACTAGAGGTTTGATTTGGTCGGATATTTTTTTTATTCATGAATACTTGTTGCTTGGCAATTTGTTTGAAAAGATTTTGAAAAAACAAATTTTTGAAACAAATTGCCATCAAGAAACCAAGTGTGAATATTTATAAATAAAAAAATACTCCGCGCTAAAAATCAAACCTCGAGTGGCATTTGTCAAGATAATTCCACAATTATATAGCATTTGAACCGATTGTGTATTATTAAACTGAATTGAAAATAAATCTATTTATGTGACATCAAAAACATTGAAAAGAATGAGTTACTATGGTAAAGAAAAAAATATCCATTTTATCCACTTGCATTTTGTCTTTCTTTTATTAGTGGAATTATCTTCATTATTTCTCTCTTATTATGTAAAACAAATGCTTACATTGCAAATATGTTGTAGAGATATGTAATTTGAACATTATTTAAGTCACAAGTGAATAAATACGAGTATTGAAATAGTTTATAAATTACTATGCTTTTTCTACGACTGCAAATTAAAAGATGATGGGTTAGTTATTTTTACTCAATCACAAATTAGTGATAGCTAGTTTCAGGCGGTTCAGGCTGTATATAAAACGTTCTAAAGCCACATCTTAGCAAGTTATGAATAAAATATTATTGAGCGAAAAGAAACCCCATTTAGTAATATTTTTACAACTGGAGTAAACAACAGTATATTATGATAAATTTTTAATTAATAAAGAAACATGAGCAATAAATAGTTCACGGTATAGTGTGAATGGATAGGCTTGGTGACCAACTGTATTTCATACCTCTTTTTTTTGTATTTTTGGAAAACAATTAGTTTACAAACAATAAAAAAGTTATTCATGCTTGTAAGAAAGCTATTTCTATTGGTCTGCAAGATGAATAGACAGCTGAAATGAAGTCGAACCTGAATATTTCTTTATAAAACATTTTACTCACATGTAACAATATTTTTTCTCATACATTAAAAAAACAATGATAATATTAATCAATTGAGTGTAGAATCTTATTTACAACTTCGGTAACAAAAGTTACAAATTAAAATTTGATAAAATCTTTAATAGTTCAATGTAATGTATTATTGAATAGCGCAGTTCACACTATGTATAGTACATCATCTAAAAAAAAAACATGGAAATGTAACAATGAACTGTTAGTAGTGCACTACATATGACAGCGGTCATAACCAGAAAAAAATTAAGAAATAATTGGTGACATCACTTGCAATTTTATAAGATTCTACAAAATATATGAAATAAAACATTTTCTATACTTTGTTCCATATCTTCTACAAGAGTGGTCTCCAAACTTTTTTGATCGCGTACCCCTAAGACAGAAGAAATTTATTTAATTACAAATTATTTATCCTAAACAGTTTACATACATATTCATTTTGTCATTAAAATTTAATGTGAACAATGTGACTGCATATGTTAAAAATACAAGTTATTATTTGTTTATTTTTAGTATCTTTTTACTTTTTCTGTCACTTGGCGTGCCCCTTGGTCATGGATGCCACTATAAAATTTTCCAAACAGGGCAAAAATAATATACAATACCTTATTGAAAAATAAAACATGCTTTCTAAAATTAAATAATTATTTGGACGGATGCTAAACTTCGTGATGTGTTTATTGTATATAGTACTCAATAAAATATAAATAATATTAATGCTAGTTTCATTAATGGTAAATCGTATATTTTTAGTCTTTATGCAGAGGAGGGGAAACTGGCAGCTATGATCAAACCAATAACCACTAACTAGTTCAAACCACTGAAATATAGTACTACTGGAACGTGTACTAACGAAGCCAATTCCATCCAAGAGAGACAGAAACTAACGGGTGCTTGCGTCCTTATCGTACAGTACGTTCAAAAAGTTTCTAATGTTATATATCATTGCAACGATGTAAGTCGAACGTAAACAACATGTGACTTGCGTTAAAATACGCATGCGCACAAGTGTTAGACAATGATGGAAATCACCAATATTCACTGTCTCACTCGGCTCGCTTTTTACACACAGATGCATATGGTAGTGCACGTTCCAGTATTACTAAATTGCATTGGTTCAAACAGCAACTAGACAAGGATTTGCTATAGGAACAAACCTAATATAGGAGTAATATAATAAAATAAAATTTAAGCTTAGTTATCCTGTATTAATTCTGTACGGCGGAATTAAAAAAATTTTAATTGACAGTTGTTACTCCCACTCCAGCATGGCCTAGCTATACCGCCTCGAAATGTAGTTGAAAAAAATGTACAATAGTTGTGAATTTTATCTCATCAAAATAGCTACACAAATCGCATTTTTGTCATCAAACACTTCAGTGTTTCGCACTGGAAACTACCTAGTAGACGTCATTGAATAGAACTTAACCTGTTCAATTGTCATTTAAAATTTAATAACATGAAAAAGATTTTGACATTAGGTTTTCTCATTGAAACATATACATAATTTACAAATTGTTGCAAAATATTGTCTTCTATTAATTACATTAATTACAGTACTATAATATTTTTTAAAATATTCTTTTATATAATTTGGAATTATTATAAATATGAAAAATAATAAACAAAGCTAATTTAAAAGAATATCACAATTTCATAAGCCTTAATGTATAGATTTGATTATTTCTTTTTTTTTATAACATTATATATAAATTATGACAGTTATAAATGTCCAACTTCATTCAACATATTTGACATAAATACCTAGATTACACTTAATTAAATTTTGTAATTTAAATTTCTGAGTTTTTTTTTTATAAAATATGTAACGCAAAGTATAAAAAGTATATATTTTACTAATTTTAAACGACGTATTGTTCCATTTTTCGTTTTATAAGACGTATTGTTCCATTCGTGTTTTTGGAGCATTCCTCGCAAATAACTCATGGAACAATGTACCATCTTCTAAAACTTGTATAATAATATAATATTTGTCCCTTACTGGCACAAAAACGTTAGCTTTTTTATTCAATTTCAGAAAAAACTTGAACTTTAGTCAGTACATCAATTAGTACAGGTAGGTATGTATATTCTTATTATTCTTTTTACATTAATTTTGAAATTCTTTGCATAAAGCAGATAATAAAATCAAGTCAAATTACAATATTTCAACACGTGTAGAGCATATCCACATAAACATAGTAATGAACATCTATTTTATTATTCATTTTTAAAGGCCGCCATATTAATACGAGAGATATTACAATCATAACAAATTAAGGTCTTCATAATATATTTTGACTATTTTAGCGTTATAACTACCTCTGTCTGGATGTATGTGTGCACGTGTAGATCAAATTCAACTGAATTTTATAAGAATTTCGAATTTTGAAAAAAAAAATTAACACACTTATGTGAAAATAATACTAGTAGGAAGTTTTACATGCATGAAATAATAATTTAAGTCCTTGGTAAAATTTACATTATGGTATAACAATATTTGAAAAGCTCATATGATTATATGTGTATATAAGATGTTATATGTAATTTTTAAGATAATTTTAATAATGAATGCAATTTTGTTATTTCCTATAAATAAATATTTAATCTTAGAGTACGCAAAATACAATAGAGAGACTGCAAGCACCGAAGAAGCCAAGTTTCGTCAGCCGATCGCTGTCAGTCCACAATATATGACAGCATTTATGTAACTTTATTGTATATTTTACTATAAAAACAGTTTAATAAAATATCATTTTACGTTGCTTTTGATTGTAATAACGTATCACAATACAACAACAAATAAACAGTAAAGAAAATAAAAAATAACATTTTTCTATAGGAAACTCAAAATAGTGGGTTAAATAGCACTTAAACCGCAAGGGAAGAAAAAATAATACTTTAATAGCAAGGGTAGATGAAGTACTTTTTGCACTTCCGAAAATAAAAGTGTATTTTTAATGTTCATTTTTAATCCATTTGGGATCTCGAAAACCGTAAGAAATACGAAGTCGGTTAAATTGGGTCCAAATTGCCGCATTAGTTGGCCATTTTAATTATGAAAAAAACTTATATTGGCCAATTTACTTTTTTACATAACTTTCTGGTTTCAATTCATGCATGTTTCTAGTTTACAAAATCCTCACATTTTTGTAGCTCAAACTGTTTTCGAGAAATTCATACCAACTTTCAATTTTCATATGAGGTTCAAGTTTGTCTTTGGTACTTAAAAAAATATACATTTTATCCAATTCGATAAAGTGTGCTTTGGAATCAAAATCGAAAATCTATTGTTTGAAACCAAATTTTGACTAATCAATTAATTAATTAAGAGTTTAGTATACTGCTCACCGAAATAAGCAGATTATTTCATAAACATATCTTCAGCGTTATCTACATAGGCTCCAACCGCAGTATTAAATTAAATTGTTAAAAATTTGTTTCAAACAATAGATTTTCAATTTTATTTCCAAAGCACACTTGACCGAAATGAATAAAAGCAATAATTTTTTAGCTTATTTTCATTTTAATATGCATGTGTTTCATAAGGAAAGGAAAGAGAAAACATCTCTATTTGAGAGTACTAAAGATAACTTTGAATCCCAGATGAAAATTGATAGTTAGTATGAATTTTTCTAAAACAATTTGAGCTACAAATATTTTTAGGACCATTGTCAATTACTCGTAAAAAAGAGTGCAGAATTTGTAAACTACTAATTGAAACAAGGAAGTTATAAGTCAAAGTAAATTAGCCAATATCAGATTTATTTACTTATATCAAATGAGCTATGTATTTTTTCGGGAAAACAAATACATCATTGAAATGGCCAACCGACTGGCCAACTAAAGCGCCAATTTAACCGACTTCGTATCTCTTACGGTTCTCGAGATCCCAATAGTTAGTATCTTGAAACGAACACCCTGTATATATAATAATTATTATTATTTTAAAATGTATATGCGAAATTATTTGCATCGCCCTCGGCTCGTGAAAATGTTCTTATTATTACATCAAATATTAAATTATTATTTTAAAATATCTATGTTTGAAAAAAAAGAATGTGTCATTCTGAGTTAAGTGTCTTTGTGTGCCTCTCATGCAATTTCCGACTCACTTCGCTCGTAGCGCAAACTCCATGCCCTCATTAACCTACTCCTAATAACACAATGTCCTATTTTCGTATTTTTCTCCTTCAAATCTGCTGTAAAAATATTGAATTTTGCACATAACAAAAAAATATCCCCGCTCGTCTATTAAATGTTATTACTTTATCGTCATTTTCATTTCATATTTGGCGCGATTTTGTCCGCCATTTTTGTAAGAACTACAAGAAATCATTTTCCGTTTAATGGCTTCATTCTCCTCACCAGTAATATTCTACTATACTCCGTCTGTATCAATTTATACACTCTAAGTTTCCAATAGATTCGCACGTCAGACAATGGTTCGCAGTTGTAAATAATGGTTTGTGTATTTTGTGCTACGATTGCTGTCGCATGTCATATGTATATTGTTATAAAAATGACATTTAATATAATATGTTAGCTATAAATATTTTCTGGTGAATTCATATCACCGCGTAAATTGATCAATTAAAATGACCAATCGTATTAATTGTTTTTTGCTACAGAAAATAGTGTTTGAGAGAGGGTTTGCCGTTATTACAGAGGATTACCCTAAATATTCACAAGTATAATATAATTTAAAAATCACAATTGATTTTATATATTTTTATTTGATGGTAGAATTATGATGATGAATGTATCCCAAAATTTGCATTATTTATAATTAAGGAAAAATAATGAATGTTACAATTAAAACAATAATTATACTTATTAACAAATTTGTATTTCCCTTCAATACACAAACTAGTCCGTTTCATATTTTGGTAATTCCCTGCTTCCCTAATTATATTAGGTAGAGAGCTTCAAATAAAAGTTGTAGTAGATACAATTTTACATCTGAATCAATGATAAAAATCACTTTACCTGCCTTGTAAGCACAGAAATTAAGTATGGAAATGAATAACGGTAGCCATGGATTTGCGACAAAAATTAACAAATTCTTAACGATTTATCTGCCAAGTTAGCTGCGTTAGTTTTTTATTATTATTTCAAATTACTGTTGAAGTGAACAATATTACATAAATTAATTTTTAATTTCTTCTACTTTAAAAGTTGGACAACTGTTATCTTTTAAAGTTAGTTTTAGTTGGTTTCTGCTGTACTCATGAGCATAAACTGTTGTTAGAAACACATGTTCGTGTTTGACTATTAAAGTAACCTCAAATAAGATCAATTCAATTATGGATTTTAATTTAATCATTTAAGTTAAAAAATATCCACATATTTACAATAAAAAAGAAGAGTTGTATAGGGATAAAATAGCAAAACAAAATGCATGGGACTCAATCACCAAAGAATTTAAAAAACCAGGTTGTGATATATTGTTTGTGATATTTTTAATTTATATTTTAGCTGAATATTGCTATTATGGGCAATATTAAGAGTTATAAAAGTCTGTATAAATGACCATCACTAGACTTGATGTTAAAGTTCAAATTAGTTTTAAATGTAGGCTGTATAAATCCTACTTTTCGAGTCACAGCCCTGTATATTCACTATGTACCTATAATATATAATACAAGTACATTGAAATAAATATAAATTTTGTTACACAACTTTAGTAAGTCAAAAAAGGATTATTTGTTTCAATCCTGGAAACTATGACATTTTTACAACCATAAATTTTATTTAATACTCTTACAATATAACCTATTGTGTGGGTCTAGTCTAATGAAAACATTTTACAATATTGTGGGACTAACCCTACGAGCACCTCCTACAGCGAAGGGTAAAACCGCACCAATTACTAAGTCAATTACCTATATTTCTGTTAGGCCTAAACGTCTGCTCATATATAACGAATGTGACTAGACAAATCAAATTTTTAGTATAGTTTAAGTTTAAGTTTAGTTATATGAAACTGACTTAAGCGGGTTTTACAACCTTTTATGGGCGGGTAAGAAGCTTTGTGGTCAGGTGTTATAACTTATTCCAACTCAAAGGTATCACTTGAAAAGTAAAAACAGGTCCGTACTAAATAAATTCATACTGTACTTACTTTGTATAAATAAATAACTATTAATGGAGTGCTTAGAATATGTAATTGGAAATCCAAAGATCAGTCAATGAAAAGAAAAATCTTAAAAATGAACAACTTGACTTCGTCAAATCTCCATTGTTCTCTCCGCTTTAATCTTTTTTAGATATTCTTACCAATAAAAAGATGATTAATACTTAGTTTCTGTCTTTGTTCTTCTATGTATAAATACTAAAAAATTTCTGTGAAGTATATTTATTAGTATTTCCTGTCAATGGCCTTAAAAGTCGAAATATGAATAAAAATAAAATTCAATTTTTTTAAACAACCAAGTATTTGTTATATTTATTTAATAACTGTTTGTATTTAAAATTTACGGTTGACTTTATTTTAACTATTTAATCTCTTCTCAATTTAGAAATTGAAATTAGAACACGGCATTTAAAATGCATTATTATTTGAATATTTTACTTTAGATTTAAAAGTATATAATTAGAAAACATTTTGAAAGAAAATTTCTCGTACGGCCCTTAACATCATAGGACAGAAAAACTACCTGCCTAAAAGTACCAATACCGCAAATCCCATAAAACTTTATAAGGGCCAATCGGCTTATCCGAAAGTGAATTTCATGTAACTAAACTTCTACTATATATACTTTTTAATAATCATTGCTAAAGAGAAATAACACTAATTTAAATCTTATGTGTAATGTTCCCTCTAATTGTTACCTGTTTTTTTTTTTGCTTATGCATCTTTTTTAATATTCAATTTTACAAAACATTTCAAAAGTAAAAAAATCAACAGAATTATTATTTTAATATCCAAACTTTTATTTTTGTAAGCTTATATATATTCTGGTCGTTATTTCGTCAATATGTCATAGTTATCCTTGTACAATAATTTTTTAAACATTGTGCACGCGCACAAGCGCACAACTTTAGAGGGAACACTGCTTATGTGCATATAGTACGTTAACTAACAGACGAGGCGTGTGACAGGGACGAATTTTTATTAAATATGTTATAAAACTTTGGCAGCCAATAGTGCAACTGACAATAACGAGAGTATACATTATTTATTATATTAATTTAAAAATAAAATTATAAGATCCGTATTATCATATGCCCCAGGTCTATTTTCCGACTATTTTCTGTGTTTTGTTTGCCATTTATAAAACCAACAAACCAAATTCTGTATTATAAATCCAACTTTCCTGACTTGAACTGAACTGGCTGAGAACCACTGCTTTAGAGGTTTATATTTACTTTAATTTATTTATTTACAAAGTTCAATCATTATTTGTAATATTCTATTAGAAACTACTAATAAAATAATATAATTAGATTATATTTTTGAGTATTAAACTGTCATCCACGAATTTTAGGATCATCTATTATATTGATTTATAATACTAAATACTGATTGACAAATAACTTCCGAATAACTTCTTATAAAAAGATAACATCTACTTGATTTCGGTGAATATATAATCCTTCTATTTTGTTTACAATTTCAACATTTTCCAACCCAACAGTCACCGATTCAAATCCCTGTTTAAATAGTAAACACCAAAAAATCCTCAGCATATCTTTCTGCAAAATATCTTGGAACATAAGATTTGCGCTTTATCCCAAATCGCTCATATTTTGACTCTACATAATTTTTTCTCCGATTGTAAGATAGGTGAGAAATTTTTTACTTTACATTTCGAAAAATGCGTTATTCTGGTATGCTAAGTCGTTCCTAGGCAACTGGAATAGTATATTATACATCAAGTTTGAGAAGACTATTATTATTGACCTAGTGCCAAGTTGTGTCCCGAGGTGCGAACCTACCAAGGAATATAAGCCGGTGGTCAATAATGGTCTTCTCAATCGTGGTATATATATATATTATTATTATTTTCACTACTAGCATTTCAATGCCAATGCTACTTAAAAAAATTATAATACCAAACATATTCATAAAAATCTGATGTGTCCAACACAATACCTCCCGCTACTGTAGTAATATTTTCAATATAAGTTTTTCAATACATTTAATTTGTAGTTTTAAAATTAGTTTGTTATTGCAGTTGACAATACGTTTAATTCATTTCATACCTAAAATTTCCTTCTTAAAATTTGTGTGACCAATATGACAGCTATTTTTTACGTTACTAAAACCGGAACCGAACTTACTTTGATTCATGCATGCAAATACATTCCTTATATATTTCTTCCACCATTTATAATTTTACAATAAAACTACTTCATATTTACTTATTTTATCTTTTAAACTTACTTACATCAAATTTGACATTATATGTCAAATTTTGTGAACATATGAATAACTCATCTGTTTTATGGAAATTTCTCAGCCTAAACGATATGCAAAATTTTTATAATTTATATATTTATTCTTTTTAGCTTGAAGTTACACATATAAACGTAATTATACAGATCGGTAGAAAATTAAAAAATCTTTATATTGAATAATAACTTAATTTGCGAAAAATGGTATTTAAAGGTTTTTTTTTAAGAAAAACTGTTTAAAGCTTCAAGTAAAGTACTGCTTCCGGTTAACCAATTGTAGTCAAAATCTAATCAGTTCATCATATTTGAATATAAGTCTTAAATACCAAATATTATATTTTTTACATGTATCATGTTGGAGTTATCGTGGACGAAAAATCGTCACAGACACACGCACACACACACGCACACACGCACACACAGACATACAGACATCACGTTAAAAATAGTAAATTCGTATTGTAGGGACCCTAATTCGTGCTCATATGTTGAAAACTCATACTCGAGAAATCTGACCAAAAACAATACCTCCCTTATCTATATATTGATAGGCGGGAGGTAAAAATGAAGTAGGCAGTCTTTGTTTTTATATTTGGCGTTTCAGTTTGTCAACCTCACTTATGATTTTTAATTTGGTTTTATTTGATTTACTTATATAAATTACACGGGATATATAAATTGTGAATCCATACATTACACTTTTCTTAAGTTAAATGATTCAAACAATATTTGAATTTGGAGACCTGAGTTTCTTTAAAAAGTGACAGTTTTCATTATCGACGATGGTCAACCTAGGTGACCATGATTACCAAGTTAGCGGTAGTGAAAAACAATAAAAGTTAATAATAGTGGGTACCTATGCTAGTAGTGAAAAACTCATTTTAATAATTTAGACGTTCACAAAATTAAATACATAATAATTAATCTTTCGACTGGAGAAAATAATAGTATGTGTAATATGTAGGAAAGATAAATTTTCTAGACTCCTGTGGTTGCTAGCCTCATCCCACAATTGTCCTGCAATATATCACTTTTCCCTCGACTTTTCCTAACTAATCATACAATATACTATTATTTAAAATATAATTTTCAACCTGCCTCAAACTTCCAATCAGATTTTACAATAATGTTTGTATGTGTTTATCTTACATACACCGTAGATGTGTTATTAAATGGAAAATTTTATTTGGTCGTTACATTTACTGGAGAGAGTTCATTACGTTTTGGTTACCAACCAAAAGTGGTACTTAAAACTCAAGCAGTTTTTCAAAAATAATTTTAATAAATTTTTACAACTATGTTATTATAAATAATAAAATTGTTCATTTTTCTTGGATAATTTTAATTATTTCCGCAAACAGTATGGGAAAAAATTATGAATTTAACTGGTTTTACCCATCACACAGACAGATTTTAAGAAAACCTATGAGTTATTCATATTTAGAATATAACCTCAAATTTAGTGTATGTTATTTTCTAGATAAATATTTAACTAAGAAGTGTTTATCGTCGAATGCAAAAGATAAAAGTAATATGTAAGAACAGTAAATTAAACGAGTAATAGTGGGAGGTAATGTGTCGTATTTTAAATTTTTACGTAAAGTCAATATAGAAGGGTGAATGAAATTTTTGGTGCAGACTTCAACAGACAGGTCAAAGGTCAATGAACCTACGAGTCGAGATGCACCGAACAGTGACTGCAAGTGACAAAACAACGTTTTTTACATTTTATAACAACTTTATGCTTTCAATAATTATGCTTGTATTAATAAACAATACATAAAATAAAATTGTATGAAACAAATAAGTACATTACAATCAAATAAATATATGATGTACAGTAATTTTCACAAAATGACATTTAGATACCTTGAAAACAATTGCCACACCCGAAATATCTTATTAATTTGTTGCTATATTAATAGCATATATCATAACAAATAAGTAAACAAATAATCTCATCAAATGTATAATAAATTTATGTAATATGCAATTACAATTATTATAAAAATTATAAGAAAAATATTTACTCTACACAAATAAATTTTATAAAAATGTATTTTTTTTAGTACAATTTAAAATTATTACTAAATTCAGAGCAAATGAATAATTACTATACAACTATATGTTATAAATTTTGTGTTAAAATACACAAAAACTTATTTTAAACACATGACACTAGGCAGTGTAACCTTAAAATTAAATGATTGTGTATATGACACATTGCTTCATGGAATTTACCAATTTCTTGTATTTCTATTGTGACAAATCGTTAAAGAGGTAATAATAAACACTAAAAAATTCGTTTAGTTCATTAAAAACAACAAAGAACGATTGGTTACAAAAAAAATAAAACTTTACCTTCTTTTAATTTCAGATTTTACACATCTATTATAAAAACAATCGAATTCACCCAATAAAAACAACTGTGTGCGGTATTTAAATAATTTATTTAAATAGTTGAACCTAAACAATGTAATACACGACCTAAATAAACATTAGATTTTTGCAGGCATTTCCTTTGAGTAAAAATGCTAGTACTTACGACTTCCAGGATACATTGTTACACACTCTAACTAAACACTTTTGTCTAAACTACCACACAAAGACACCAACTACACCAGTTCAATCCGAATGCACAGTAAGCAGCAGGCAGACATTTGCAAAAAGGGAATCAGAATCTATGTAGGATGTGACGTCACGCAGCACATCGCTGTGCGCTGTTAGCTCAAACATACGTCGCGTTAGTCTAGCATTCCACACAACGTGCACAAAACAAAGATGACAATAACATAAACATATTATGGTTTTTCTATCGGCCACTGTTTTAATAGCCTATTAATACAAATTAAATAAGTATTTCTAATATGAATCTATTTATTTGCATGCAGTTAACATTCTGTTAAAATTTGACATGTCATTCAATACAGAAAAAATATATTAAATGATAAAAATATAAAATAGGGAAAATAAATATTCCTACAATTTAAATATAGCATAATACGTTTCTAATTTAGTTTTAGCAGCCAAAACAGAATCTTATTATGTATGATTTGGAACGCGCAAAATAAATTCTTACAATGTTAGCTCCACAACGCATGCGCCAGGTCTTTTTATTCACAATATCGTAGTATCACGGACATACGTCTACCAAATCGATGCTATGCATTTTCATATACACCATATTTTATTTTGATTTATTATGATCACAAAATAAAACCAACTACTACATATTTTAATTGTAAAGAGATTTACTAAGATGAGAACCGAAGTTAAAATTTACTTATTCCTTGAAATCATTAAAGCAAAAGTTTTGAAATTTAAAAGTTCATAATATTCAATAGTGGTATTAAAATATTTCTTGGAAGAGAATTATATTAGAAGATTTAGTTTCAAACTTAAGAAGATTATATTTAACTGTTCTCCTGTAACTAATGACATTGGACATTAAAAATGAATTTAGAGATATAAGCGCATAAACTAGACTTTTTCATAAATTTAAAATTTTTCATTTGCAATTACGACTATTTTCCTCTCGCCTTACTATAACGTACACGGCTTGTGCAAAAAATCACATTTCGAGTTTTTAATAGATTATTACATTTCAGTGTACCTACAATCCTATATTAACATTTTTTTCGATTATATTTTTCGGTGCTTGTAGATTTAATCTATTATATTTGAAAGATTTAATTAGATTTTAAGTAATAACAGGTCTACAGGAAGGATATTTAAACTATGCTTCGTAATTTTTTTTTACAAATTATTCTGTTATTATCAAATATTAAGATATTTTATTTATCGACGAAATCTGCATTAATTCTATTTACATTTTGAAAGCAATTAGATATTGGAGACTATGGGTTTGTTTAAATTGAAATTTCTTTATTGAAAAGACGACGTTTCGGTTCTGATTGGAACCATCTTCAGGTCTATGTTAACGTCAATATTTGTGAAATTAATGTATAGTTATAACATAAGTTTAAAGTTAAAATTTAAAATTGTGTCCAACATGTGAACATGTTGGAGAGTCATATGATACTGAAATTCGTGGGTAAAAAAAACATGTTTTTCATGTTTTTTTTTTTAATTTTAACTTAAAACTTATGTTATAATTATACATTAATTTCACAAATATTGATGTTAACATAGACTTGAAGATGGTTCCAATCAGAACCAAAACGTCGTCTTTTCAATAAAGAAATTTCAATTTAAACAAAGCCATAGTCTCCAATATCTAATTCCTTTCAAAATATCCAATTGTTGGCTTAATATTATAAAAAATTTAAATTCTATTTACACTTCAATACAAATTTTTCAAGCATTAATGAATGTATAGCCATCGTTCAAGATGTTTAATTTCAATAAATAATAACTTTTTCTCAATTAACAAAATTTGACAAATGTAATTATCAAATTTGATGCGTCATTATGAAAGATAAAATGAGGAAATGTGTATTGTTTTTATAGTAAAATACTAAAAGATAAAATAAATATTTAATATTTAAAGAAAAGAAATCTAATCATTTTATAGCGGGATTTAATGTAATGTACACACCAGATTATTTTTGTCGAACAGTTGTATAGTGCAACTAAGCGGGGAATTTATATTTAAATTTCCTTCTAAATTTTGTGACATAACTTTTTAAATTTACAGAAAAGTACATTTGTGTGTAAAGGTCTTATCACACGAGAACAATATCGACGACTGAATGATACCGACGACTTTGAAATCGACAATTTTTTCGTTTACATGTGGAGTATTGAGTTCTTGTCGGTTGGCAGGATAAATGCCAAAAATTTATATTTATTGATTTTTTTTCGATTGTTGATTTTACTAAATCAATTAAAATATTTTAAATTATTGTCACGTAATCGGCACTTGAAAGATTTTTTTATCAGAATGGCATTTTGATGTTTTTATTTGAATCTAGGTATATTTTCACTATTCAGCTGTCAGAATCGACAACTTTACCAAAGTTTTCGAACATGATCAAAAACTGGTTGATCGAAATGAGTCACACCATCACACGAGAAAAGTTGCTCGAAATGACATAAGTTGTCGGAAATCGACAATAAGTTGTCGTTGTTAAATCTCATGTGATAACACGTTTAATACCAAAATTATCATGTTTTTACATACATTTTTATATCAAAATTGTCATTGCCAAAATACAATAAGGCGGCTATGTTTGCTACACCTATTACTAGATGGCTTTTGTTTTTAGAAAAAACACAGTATAAAGAATATAGGGCACGAGTGCGCTGCTATCGTTTGGGCCCAAAAACCTCAGTGGCTATGGTCCAGAAAAGAGTGGGAACTGACAATAAACGTCATGGACAGGGATAGCGATAAATTTAATAAGGGAAAATATGTACTGGCAATAGTATGGTATTTTAATATAGTTGTATCATAGAAAACTAATATATTATCTATACAGAATGCGTTCCCTTTTTTAACTGCTATCTCTCTCCATAACTTTTACTTAAAGTTCCTGCTTTTGTCTCGACTACGATCAGTATGAAGCTGGTGGAAAGTTGTGCTTGGGCACAAGCGACGGCGGCGCACTTGTTCTCTAGTAGACAGCGCATTCTGTAGATAGTATATTAGTTTTCTATGAAATATCTATTTTAAAACACCATACTATTGCCAATACATATTTTCCCTAAATAAATTTATCGGTACCCCTGTTCATGATTTTGATTTTGATGTTTATTTAATGTTCCCGCTCTTTTCTGGACCACGGCCACTAAGGTGATTATATATGTATAACGTAGCAAACCAACGACAAAATATATATTTTGTCGTTGTAGTGACCTGCTGATTTTCTTTTCAAGCTGCTTGATAGGACATAATATAGAGTGGGAAATTTGAATTACCTATGCCTTATTTATTAAAAAAAAATATTCAAATATTAAAATTATATATTTCTTTATTTTATTTAATACGTGCTTTATTATAATAACTAAGTTTGACATGAAATATTAAAAAAAAAAATTAAGTCTGCTGCCCCTGCACGCTGGATAACTTGGATGTCATTAAAATTGAAAATATCTGAATATCCGAAGTTCATTGTCACAATTAAATTAAACAATGTAATTGGATGTCATTATTAAGTATATTCTTTATACGGTGGCAAAAGTATTACAAATAACTAATATTTGGCATCATACTCCTATGAAAGCACTCACAAGTGCACAACTGATAAAAAAAGATCACTGTACGATCGACTTTTATAGTTCGCAAAAAGTTGTTAAATGTATTTCGTGTTTAGTATTAAATGAAAGCACTTCGTTTTAGCTAGGATAGGACACGAAATATGCCTTTCCAGTTATCGGGAATATTCATACTTCTTTACGATACAAATACAAATACATCCGTAAAGCAAAAAATTGGCCACGAACGGATTAAAATCTTTACACTCGTGAGTGACTAAATATACATATACGTATACATATACTATTATATTTAATCTAAGATAGAATCCAAAAAACTTAAAAGATATAACAAATACTTTTATATTTGAATTAGGATCACTAAACTAAGTAACTAGTTTACTTTGACAATTTTTTTAATTATATAATAAAATGTGCAAATCCATATTTTGATTATTTTACACATAAAATTATTATTTTGAAGCATATTTTTATTATATTAATGTGCGTATTATACCCATATTTTTCATATTTTTGTGCATAAAAGCTCTAAATCATACTAAAGAAAATTTCTTACTTTGCCGAGGAAAAGGATCAAAACAAAGAATCTTAGTTATTCTATTTGAACTCACTATATCAATATCATTGTCATAAAGTCATGTAGATTTATAATAGGAAACGCCACCGTTTTGCATCATAATGGTACGGTCATAACTGAGATTCGATTTTTTTTAAAATGTTCGTTGAAAAGTAACGGTAAATTTAAAAAGGGAAAAGATGCACCGGCAGTACTACTGCGTATATAAATTATGCTTTAGTTTTCGTTGTGTCGTTAACGTTAACATTATATAAAATTATAATTAATTGTCGTACTTTCGCATAGAGAACCGAATGTTGAGGTAGTCAGTAGCGTAATACAGAGACAAGCGTGTTAGAGGTTTTTTATACCTACAAGGAAGGAAAACCGGAGTTTCCGGAGAAAAACCCTGCTACTGAGTAATATTTTTAGTCTATAAAAAGCACGAGTGAAACCGAATTCGCGATCTTAGGATACCTATCAAAGCAGCTAAGCTGTAGACTATCACTTCTGTTGGTGCTAAGATGATTTCTCACGAATCCGTGTTTATAACATCTATTTCCCCTACTTTTGTACCGACCACTAAATAAGAGATTAAATTTTGTTGCGATGTCCTGTCATGTCATCTGTCTTTACTAATTTCATTGGTTGCCTGATTTTAAAATGACAGTCGCGAGTCCTCATTTTTTACAACTTGCGGAGGGAAGATGTGACTGCATGTTCTTGTTTATGTTACGAAAAATAAATTTCATTTATACCTAGTAATAATTTTTTCAGTGCAAATATAGTTGCTTTTCAGACATTATGTCTACGAAAGTTGAAAATCACTTAAAACTATTTGAATACGCAAAAGGTATTATTGGAGTTCCGAAAGGCCGTAGTGGCAGGTAGATACAGGATTGTTTCAAGCAATTTTCAACTTTCATAGAGATATAAAGTGTACTGAAAAGAAACTATATTTGCGTGAAATGCAAAAAATTTTCACAGTTGCAACGATTAGTCTTAATACGAAGGATTTAAATGTTGAAATGAATTCTGAACGCGGTATAACAGTTTTTACTGCTTCTAGGAGATAACAGGTTCGCCAGTCATTTACTTCTATCATCGGTAAAAACAGGTTTACCACGCTAATACGGTACAATATTAAGTTAGCTGTCAGTTTTACAGGTTTAGTAGTTGCATTGTTTACATTATTAAAAATTGTGTATTGTTACTGTCCTACAATTTTTTGACAAAATATTAGTGACTGTCAGGATTTGGTTATAATTTAAATTTTATACTTATACAAATGAATAACAAATAAGCTATTATACAATATTCGTAAAGACACAATTTTACTGCTTCAAGGAGATGACAGGCTCGCCTAAACGGTACCCCAGTCATTTCCTTCTATCAGCAGTAAAAAGTGTTTTTTTCTACTTTCGTTTAATAAGATGCTCTTCATTTTAATAATTTCAATTAGGTTATTAAGTCCATTATTTCACTAGTTAAAAATAAGATCATTATTTTACGCGAAATCAAAATGGAAAGAAGGCATATATAGAAATATTATAATATATAGTCTTTACAAATATTAATAACACAGTTATTACATGTATTCAGTGGCATATGTACAGATGTGCAGTGCACACCCTGGAAAAATGACAAAATGAAATTATATTAGTTACTCTTATTTATACTTTTTAAATTAAATTTTGTAATAAAAATATGATTATTTTATTGCGGAAGCAATATTAGCACGTTGAATATGCTGAACACGAGCGCGTAGGCCAAGTGCACTCATCCCTTGTGCACGATTAGCGCAGCGCATTCGTACTGGCACACTGGCAATTTACCATCAAAGTCACATTACGCAAAGAGGGATAGAATACTTTAAGAAATCTAATTGCTGCGTTTCTGTCCCTCGCATGTACTGGAAATTATGCACTTTCGTAGAATTAAATTATTCTGGCTTGCGTATTCTAATTTACGTCTACATTTTATTATCACTTTTATGTAAATATACACATCCTTATTTAAATATAAAAGATGTAATACTTTTAATTCTTATTTCAGAAAATTCAATTACCAGTGAGTATTTAATTATTACTTATTCAATGCTATTACTGAATGATTAAAATTTCCATTTTGCAGACGTGTTATTTCTTCAAAAAAATAAATTATTAAAACTGTGAGACCAACACCTAAGATTAATTTGTCACAAAAAAATAAGGAATAAAAAACAATAATGTTTTGTCATTTTCTAAGTTCTATATACACTCAAACCAATTAGCCTCCGTACATCAGTAGAGGAAAAAAGTTTTTCATTCTTTTAAAGTTTTTTATTGAATATTTATTGTAACAACTAAGTATGCCAATTTAGTCTCCGTATGCCTATAAATTATATAGGATGAATGATCTTTTGAACCGCCGATCATTAGAATTAATTCCCTTAAACGGTTTGTCATATTTTCCATTAATTATTTAGGAGTTAGTAAGTCAATTTTACCCCATTCTTCTACCATAAATGTAATAATTCTTTTATATTCATTGGGCGACTTGTTTTACACATAAATAAATCACAGAGATGTTCAATGGGTTTCATATCCTGAAACTGTGGAGGAGTTTTTAATTGTTGTTTACAATTGTACAGTAACTATTCTAGCAATTTACGTGTAGTATGTTTGCGGGTCATTATCTTATTGAAAGATTTAAGAATTCCTTAAACCCAATTTTTCAACACGTTTTTCCAAATATAAGCACAGAATCTCCTCCATATTTCACTCTTGGGCATAATTTTTTTGTTTTCATTTGCTCATTCTTCCTTTTCCAAACAATAATTGAACTACTGAGATCCAGAAGGTTTTATTGTGGTTTATATATTTCAAAGCAAAGCGTAAATATGTGTATACGGAGACTAGTTGGTTTGAGTATATGAAGTATTTAAATGGTTTTGTTTAATTGGCCATATTTATATTTTGTTACAATTGACACAGATAAGTATATTTGGGTTCTACATATTTGTTTTTTATTTTCGTTAAGTTTATGAGCTCAAATTTTTTTCAAAAAAATATAATAAATTTATGTGAAAATATTTTAATACTTAAATACATTACACACACTGATCCTAGAAATGAATGCACACCCATTACAAAATTCAAGTAACCCATATTTCACTATTCAAGTAAGTTGAATTACTTCACTTACGACACGAGTATATTGTTTATCTATTTATATATAGTAACTTAGGAAACGCACAGAATTAAGGAGTCCTTAGTAATACCTTTTTTTATTTTATAAATGGCAAAATGTGTAAATTTCATTTTAAATACATTTTTGTTTTTGTGAGAAAAAATATGTCAACCGCTGGGATTTGCTCTACAAACTAAGCTAGGGCTCACTTGGCAGTTCTTATCACGTCGGTTGACATATTCTCTCAAGGTTCTATTACTAACTAATTCTATTCATTAGGACATCATTAGTCATATGTTAGATGTGGGGTTGATATACCATTGCATTTAAACATCTGGTAACGCGTTATATTTTTAATCAGACCGATATCTCAGCCATGTTTACATATTTGTGAATAAGAATTGATTTAACAGTTGTAGATTGAAACGGATGTAGAAAAAATATTTTATGAAAAATCTCGCCTGCATCTCATTTTGTAATTTTCGCGTGCGTTACATAACCACCTAATAATGTAAAATACTATAATACAACTGAGAAGAATGTTATTTTCCCTCGGGCTTATAATGAGAGCAGGTAGGACTCACCTATCATCCCGGCAGCGTTGGGCAGGATGCTGTTGCCCAGCCCGCCGGCCTGGCCGTTGGCGCTGGGCGGCTGGTGGTGCAGCAGGCCGGGCGGCCCGCCCAGCAGGCTGAGCGCCGTGAGCTCGGGCAGCAGCTGGTGGTGCGCTGCGGCGTGCGCGTGCATGCCGCCCCCCGATGCCGCCAGCTCCGCGTCCGTCGACATCTCCGTCGTGCCCACGCCCTAAAACACATTTACCCAAACTATACATATCAACTACAGATTTAACAATACTCCATCGCATAATCAAATATATTGATGGGGAGGAAATACAACTCGTACAATAAAATTATCCTTTAATTAGCTAATAAACTGTAATATCAATAATAGGGCCAGATTAATGGTTTCAGGGTCCTAAACTATTATCAAAATATTTCCCTTTTGCAATAGAATATGAAAATATACATTAATTAATGAGTATAAGTGAATAATTATTTACGTATCAAGTGTGGGAACGTCATTTTCTTGGATGAGTATTTTGTGGCGCGAACTTGCGAGCGCTGAAATAGAACGAATCTGGGAAAAAAGTTCACGCAAGATACAATTAAATCTGTTTACTCGCATCACCTAAGCAACGTTAAGAAACACAATTTCCCACGTCTTCCCCAGATTAGCATGTAGGAAATTTTGAAAATACGTTCCTATTTCAATCCAGCAAAATCCTGTTATATCATTGGAGGATAGATTATTTACAAAAAATTAAGTTATTACATATCTAAAACTAAAGATTTTACCGATCACCATATATAAGGTAAGTTTGTAATCGTACTGATTTTTACAATTCGAGATGTTAACGCGAAGTTTGATTGAACAGATCAATATTTTTATTACTGAGATCATTTCGATCGATCGATAGATCTTTCGATGTTTCACAGCCCGTAGTCTTTATATTATGCATTTAAATTTAATTAAAAATGCACATCGTGGAGGTAACATTAAATGTATGAACTCATGTACAAATATCAAATATCAATAATTTCAAAATGTATGAAGGAACAAAAGGGTAGAATTTTTATCTTAAAGAGGGCAAATAATATTCAAAGAAAAGACTGTATATTTATATCAAGACCCTAGATTGTTTCAAGACTCTACAGTAACCTGCACGTACGCTTTAGAGAAGTAGAGATAATTCTTCGGCAGCGTTCTTTTTCTATTTTAAAATCGCTATTTCATCGTGTCTTGAAAATTGTCTAAAATTTTCTCGTCTTGATTAGAATAAAAAAGTTTTGTTTTTCTCGAAGCTTTTGCTCGATGAATATATGTATTTTGACGTTTGATTGTGCCTTTTAGCAAAACTAACAAAAAACAAATAGCCTGTTTGCAAGAAATTTTTATAATTTTTAATGGTATTTACCAAATTGAATTAGAGTCAAAAATCATTGCTAAATATTTATTTTAATATATTGAAAATGTCCCTCTCAAATGATCAATAGAAAGAATTCGTTTTTCCCACCATTTTTCAATATCCTACAAAAAAGGATATATCAACATTAACTCCGTGGAGCACAAGGCATCTTTAGCAAATCGAGCATTTGAACCACATTTCGTCTTTTTTACTGACCTCATCCCAAATGACGCATTTGACATTATTTTCGAAGTATAGATCGTCGAGTTCATCATCCCATTCTGCTTTGTTTGTTTTACGTTGATATTTTAGCATCTAAAATAATTGAAAAATTATTGTACTATATAGTACTAAAAATATTGGCGCTTGGGGATAAAATGTACTCATTACGCCTAATTAACCGACAGATATATTATATTTATATACATTAAAAAATATAATCATTCCAGATTATTAGCAAAAACTCATTATATCATTGTAAAGAGGATACATCAAGCAATACTCTCATATCTCCATTTCAAAAACCTAGCAAAAATAAACTACTTTTAGCTTATTTTCTCGAAGACACAAATTATAGTAAAACACATCAAAACACAGAAGCGGTTATTGTAAGCCGGTAACATTGCAGGTTTTGTTTATGATGTCACAGACGTGATAAAGGTAATAAGGGATAGTATACCACTGTTTAGTTTGAGATTATATCAATCAAAATAGAAGATATTGTGATACGCGTAGTCAGTCGCCCCATACCATTGCTCCCGTACCCATCAATACGTGTTTGCTTGAGTTTTTTCCAAATTGTAGTGAATTCAGAGTTTATTTTTAAGTTCATTGAAAATAGTGAACTTACGTGAAAGAGAGGGTACGCATTTGGCTGAACGTATTTATGGATGCGTGCTAAAGGACAACAATAGTATTTTGCCTTATATGACACAAACATCAATTATAAATTATAAGACCGATACTATCAAAATGTACCTATGGATATCCAGCAATGGGAGTATATCTCATTTAAAATAAGAAAGTTGTGTCCCGTATTTTGAGAACCACTGGTCGGAAAAAAATATTTTTGCTCATGTATTAGTCTTGTAAAATGGTGGTTCTTTGCTTATTTAACCAACCTCGTAGCTCTTATTGTTCTCGAGATAGCAATGGTGGCACACTTAAATGGAACAGCCTATATACATGCACTTGTGTAAGGCTTCTCAGATCTATATACGAATTGGTATCATTATTCTTATAAATTTTTGCCATGAGAGATAGTGGTCAGATACTCAGATATTTGATAATGAACGGAGAGGCGCTAGTGTCTGCAGACATCTAGGATCTAGGGTTGGCGGTTGGGAATACCACAGTTACAACTGCACAGTGCACGGAAAATAGTTTAGTGCACATGACGGAGCAAATAGAAATTGGCAAAATCACGTCGTGCCGTAGCGCCGTATTTTACTTGCGTGAAAACTTCATACAATAATTAGAAGTGTCATCGACCGTTGATGAAAAATATATAGATAGGCAACCTTATGAGAAAATTCGTTTCACCTACATAACTGTGTGTCTGGTTGCATTTGGGTTAATATCAGGCATTTCTGTCAAATATTATAAAAAAAGAGCAAATGTCAAATAATTAATAATACAAATTACTTCTATTTTAAAATATACCAATGAATTATTGAAAGCAAAAAAAATTGTATGTAAAACATCTTTATTTATCTGATATTTTTGTCTGTTTAATTCCGCAAAGTAGTTCATGGAATTATGAACGAGATGGCTCTGTTAAATCTGATTCCAAAACAGCGGTACGCAAAAACATACAGGCTTGCCTATCTATATATTTTTCAATCAACGCATCGACGCAAAAAATCTTGTGTATCACACGCCCAGAAACTCTTTTGAGAGATCTCGCATTATTTGCAGGCCTCACATTTTGAAGTACTATATCTATATCTTAAATATTGACTGTTTAATTTATAATAGCTAGTTTTAATTCAAAAGCATACTCCGTTTGAGATGATAGAGAGTAATATACCAAAATTGCAAGATTAATATTACATTTTTCTCAACTATGCGGTAAATAATTCCACCAGAAAAATAAAATAAACTTTACCAGAATGCTCATAGAGTGCTACATGCTCCATAGCTGGCGGCGTAGAAATTAAACTTAAACCTTGTCAATTACGTCGCAAAAGATGTCACTTTTATGACGTTTGAAGAAAACGAATAATATTTTTACAATTCTTCGTCGGACTGCTTTTTTTGCAAGAGATTTTTGTTCTAGCGGGATTTTCGAATGCAAAGCGTTACGCGCGATTTTTGTACCAAAATCGCTACATTTCCGCCGAAATGTCTGGCAACCCTGTTCGCGAAAAATAGAAACATCACTACAAATGTTTTCAGAGTGATCTGTTGACATTACATTTAATTTAGCTTTTTGTAGAAAATTGGAAATCTGCCTTGTTAACTGAAAACATATTTTAGCGCCTAAGAGAATCGGTTCCGATAACTAAATTTAACAAATGTGTAAGGCCGGTAATAAATCGATATTTTGCTATACCAGTACCAAACAATAAACATGATATGAAATATACACTAATGAAAATAATAAATATTTACAATGATTTTAAAATTTTATTTGAAATTATTTATACAAAAATGTCATGATGGTTACTATACTTGTACTTGGTAATTAAAGAAATGAGACTTTTTTAGTTTGATAAATTTTAGTTACATATACAGTCTAATTTTTATAAGAACGAAGTGTGGTGAAGATAGAGGCAGATTGATCTTGATTTGATAACATTAGGATATTATTATCCAATTTTCTTCACACTTCGTTCTTATTAAAAATAGACTATAGATATTAGCTAAATGTTTAAAATTTAATAAAAAAAAACGGACATAAGAAATATATCATTGATAGCAATATGCAGAAAGCAGAATGTATATAATTATTATATTTATGTACATTTTAGTATTATAAAGAATAAAATTGTTTAAAATGTCAATGAAAGAAGAAAAGAAAAGCAGTTCATTTGATACCTATTACAAAATAAAGTCGGTTTTCCTGAGTTTATCTTCACACCATCAATCGTAATCATTTGATTTAAATCGTATGATTTCCGAACTAAATAAATGTGAAAATGGACATTATTATATACAAATATAATAATGGATAAAGTATAAAAAAAGAGATGTAAATTAACATGAGATAACGAATAAAGGTCTTATCTACGCTATGCGTATACGACAAAGAGGCATAGTAAAAGTTTAATAATTAAAGCAGCAGAAATTGATGTGATAATCAACTCAGAGAAACCGAGTTTACATATTCTTAAGTAAATAACATAATTTAATATTTCTAAAAAAAAAATACCAAAATTTTGAAACTACGGGCGATATCTATGATCGTCTTCGATCACGTTACTCTGTAAGGAGGGTTTTGTTAAATAAATGTTAACATGTTCTACCCAAGCACGAATTACAAATTCTCTTTCAAATATATTTATTTTAAGAACAGTGTGTAAAAACAAACCTTAAAAATTATCTGTTGCACTTGCTAACTTTAAAATAACCGTAGATTATATATGTATTATTTTTAAGCAACATTTTGTTTATTTGATTGAAAAGGTCACTACTTCCACTAATAGCAAAGCATTGTAGGACTCTGCAGTGAAACAGAAGAATGAGCCCGCATTTTATATTGAAATGGAGGCTTTTTAACTTAGCGTCTTTATTTACATTATAGATTGCATTTATTTGACTACATTGAAAGCAGCTGTCATGTGATAAACTTTATAGTTCCGATAATTAATAGAATGAAAAGATAAGGAAATGAGAAGTACTTTCCCAACAAAATTTCATAACACAATATTTACTATTAATGAAAATTTTCTTAAGTTATGCGATGCATCGTGACGTCATCTCAGCTCCTTCCAATTCTACTGTAGAAATGTGTTTGTACTCTTTCAATAAAATCTGTTGATTCGCGTCACCTACGCATCGTCTAAAATCTTAACTTCCCAAGTCTCCTCCAGATTAGCGTGCGGGAAATTTTGGAAAAAAAAATATTTTTTCGTACAAAAAATAATGTACAAATCCTTTGAGTGGCCTTTTTTCTCGGATTCGTTCTCATCCGAGAAAATGGCGTTCCCACACTTGATATGTAAATAACTATTTATTATACCTTTACTTTATTAGAATACTAATAGAATGCCGCATGCTTCATAACTGAAATGAAACTTACTTCTACAACAATAGAAACATTGTTATAAATGTTTCGATTATTATTTTTGTATCATAAGATAGATGTAGATTTGTAGATAGGATTTTTCAGAGTGATCTGTTGATGTATTTTTATGAACTATAAATAAATGTTCTTTATCAAAATTTATATGTATTTCAATGCACTTGTTTTATACAGGTGTAACAAAAATAGGTACATAAAATTTAATATTTAATAGTATTTTTGTAAACCTTCTAGATATTGAGTTAAAATTCTTCCAAATTTTGTCATAAATTTCAACACCCGCCTATAATGGAATTAAACATTCTTTTTCAAATTTGGAAATATGAATTGTCACTTTTCAAAATTGAAACGTCACATTTCACATAGGCCAGCACAGCTATTCGTAAAAACAGATATTTTTACAGATTGTTATATAAACAATTTATCGATTTATTTTTAAAAACTTGACAATTTATATTTCTCAAAAACAATTGTTTGTTGTTTTTGTTACTGGATCAAATTATTATGAAAATACCTGAACGACTCGTTAATTTATAAGGGAGTAAAACCACAACTACTAAAAAATAAAATATGATAAAAAAGTTATTATTAAATATTGTTGCATTCGACGAGGTCATTCACTGATTTACTTATTAGAAAAAAAGAAAAGAAAATGGAAAATGTAATCCGAATCAATGAAAAAAAAACATACGGGTTGTACATTTGACAAGTACTCAAGTATGAGTCTATGCTAAGTACCGACTATGAATATAGGCATTATTACATGACTCAATCACAATTTTTTAAATCAATAAATAATGTTCTATAAGTAAGACACGTATCTGTAATAATAAGGGGGATGTCGTGA
Organism: Stenolophus ochropezus; assembly: GCA_035578165.1. Lineage (NCBI taxonomy): Eukaryota > Metazoa > Arthropoda > Insecta > Coleoptera > Carabidae > Stenolophus > Stenolophus ochropezus. Next base: position 49,962,896 of record JAQOWZ010000003.1, on the reverse strand, counting down.
TTATAAATCATTTTTGACGCGAGTTGTCGTTACTTCACAGGAATTTGAGTAAATTTTATCGATCAAAATCATACCTCGACTATATTTGCATGATTATTTCACGAATGACAACAAATTAAACATAAAATGTTTTATATTAACAAAATGTAATGACGATACTACTCTGATTTTATCAATTTTTTTTCGCTGAAAAATTACCTTGTGTTATCGAAGGAAGCATAGGCGTCGACCCTATGAGTGTTCCGGGGCTCGAGCACCCGACAGGAGAATTGGTGGGATGCGGAGCACCCGACAGGATTATACGACGATATTATTTTGTATTTTCAAATATTTTAAATTTTGCTCATCCTTTGGAAACCTAGGTAACTTTTTATTTGTTTTTTTTTTCTCTACAAGAATGGCTTACTTACTTCCAGTTCAAGAATCATTTTAAGACTGAATATTGTGTTCTCTTATATAGCCTGTTTACTTTAAATGGGCCACCATTGTTATCTTGTGAACCATAAGAGATACAAAGTTAATTAAATTAGCAAACAACTTCTATATTACAAGACTATTGAAATGAGCAAATCAAAATTTTATTTCACACTATACATTTTGACATATTTCGAATCTAGGTACATAACAATACAAATCTAATGATATGTTTGAATTTAATTATAAGTTACAAAATATAATCTCTATATATTATGTTTGAAAACTTTTACCTGAAAATAGCAGTTACCTACCATGAAAATCTACGTTCTTTTCATTCTAATTTAGTTAGAAGAACGCAGATTTTGACGTTTGATATTATTTCAATTTCAATTTCCTTAATTGCTCTAATGACATTTATTTGTATTTCTGATTTTTTGGCTGCATAGAATAAAATGACGAATGTGGAATAATCAACATAACACAATTGTTTGAATATTTATTATAAAACAGTAAATATGTAAAATACGATACTCAAATTATTTTTTGGTAAATATTATTATTTTTAAATTAATATTAATTCATTAGCAATCGCATCTCCAAAGATGAATTTATTACAATGCTTCTCATAAAAACTGCAAATTCTGTCTCATTTCAAACAAACTTAATTAGTTAAAGTTAATATTTATTATTTAGATTCAAATTTAAGAAACAAATTTTGATTATTTGCAGATATATATTTTTATTATTAAACAAAGATGAGTCGAAAGTCTTCTCGAGACTCTCGACCAGTTAGAGATTAAGTCGAGTTGCAACGAAAACGAGATCCGCTCGAAATCTAGTCTCGTCTTGTCTTTTGGCAACAACAAGTACAAACAAAATTATTTGAAGCCGGAATTGGGCCGAACTGTAACATTTCGCAAAATTAGCATTTACTCAGTATAAAGTTAAATGAACATCTTAATATTTTTCTTTTGTTCTGCGGTTTTGTATTTTATTCATAGTTTATTCACAATTGATCTTTTATACTTTACAACTTTTTCATGCAATATTTTGTTATTCAAATTTATTACGTGTAACTGTGTAAACAGCTCTCTTTTTGAAAGTTCTTCCTCACGTATCCATAGTTGAGATATGATGGTATTCCAAGTTTTTAATTTTTAATATTTTAATCTGTACATAAACATACGAAACCCGTACTTTTTTTCGCTGAAAAGCTTCTAACATTCCAGAAAAAAATTCAATAAATTGCACCCTACAAAATCGACGGCGCATGTGACGTCAGCTACACCGCTGATAGCAAACCAGCGCGTTCGAACAGCCAATAGTATTTGCTAATGCCCGTCACGCAACCAACAATGCTGATTCTGAATTTCACGCACTCGATTTAAATGCATTAAAGTATCATTTTGATATTACGGTAATAAAGATTAGAAAATTAAAGATCATATTCACTTTAATATTACTTACACATGATGAACATTGATATCCAATTAGTATTTTTTAAAAGCCGTAGGCTTGGAATACCCTATTGACGTTATTTAATTTTATTTCAAATGCTAATTAAAACATAATTTTACCTTAGTATATACTATGTTAAAAATAAGTGTTCGAGATTTATAGGTCGTGAAGAAAAATCAAAAAAATCGAAAAGTATTATATAACATGTGTCCAAAAAAGTTTTAATTCAGATGTATATCCTACGTAAATATATGATTTTTTTTATATAAATAATCAATTAAATGTATATTTGTGAACAGTTTTAATCTTTACAAAACAGTAATTACAAACTAAATGTGATGTTCGAAACGTCTTCCTTCCATTAAAACACACGTAGTGCATCTCCAAAAAAATGAACAACGAATTCTTTCTAGAAGTCCAGGCACTTGTCAAATTGTTTGGCAACATTGTTCGATTCGGTGACACTGTCATCTTGACACTTACATGGCTGTCCGTTTCTGCGCAACAAATAATAAAAAAAATGGTTTTCAATATTTACTTAAGATTACATCTACATATATTAAAACTCCCATATCTCTGAAACGGATCAATTTTGGACATATGTTCTATAATACTTTTTGATTTATTTTGACTTGTTCTCCATGTCCTATAAATTTTGAACACTTATTTTATAACACCCTGTATAATTTGTATGATTATTATGAAAAGCCACAATAGCTAATTATTTTTTCATATAATGTTTCTTTAAATTTACCTAAGGTCACATCGAGGGTCACATCACCCATTACTTTTTATCTGGTGCTCTATAACTTATACGTACAACAATCATTACGAATGCGCAATATAAAATATAAACTAATTAGAATAAAATAAAATTAATAGATTATTAATTATGTACACCTTGTAACGATAATTTCTAAAACCCATTCCAAATGTAGCAAGAAATATGACAAAAATATTTGCGCGGGAACATTTAATGGCCGCCAAAGCCACCCCTATCGTTGGTTTTGTATTGCGAATTATATATTTTTTGTTTTGTAGTAATTTTATTTTCAATCTTTCAACATTTTAAGTCACAAATCATATTATTCGGGATAAAATTCTGAATTACGTGCATGGTATGTGGTATGTACATTTGTAAAATTTCTACGAAAGGATTACATATATCTCATATTACTTAAAAGAAATAAGTAACAAGATCCAATTTGGAAAATGCGCATCATGTATAATATCACTATTCACAACAAATATTTTAAATATTAGTTTAAAACACTTATACAATACATTATTAATTTAGTACTTTCATTAATAATTATAATTGATTCTCTTGTCACTATTATTTTAATAAATAAAAGTTTAAAAACATTTTATATATAATAAAATAATGTATCAATAAACATATTTATGTATTAAAACAAATGATTTGTTGTTAAAAAAACATTTAAAAATAAAAGAATTGAAGTAATGCGAAAGGTGCCCTTCGTTCCAGACAAAAAAATAAAGATAGGTATTTTTTTGTAGGCTGTTGTTGAAAGGCGACATTTTTAGCGTTATCTGTCAGGCTGGCGTAAACCGCGATTTGTTTGTGATTAGAAACGATTAGTTTGAATAGAAAAAACACAACACGAGTTGAAACTACAACAAGTAGTAGAAAAACGAACGCTTGACAACATTCATTTCTCCACGAAATTCGCACGAGATTGTCCTGAGGACACGGCTTGTGTCAAGGCTACAGCCGGGCAGAATTTTGGCGATGGGCAGTACATACCTAAACGACGAGTGTCAGCTGTCAGTTTATGGATAAACCGACATTATTTCATTGACCAAGACGAATGTTGGGCAGAAATCACTGATCAACAACGCACAAACTGAGTATCGAATTTCAAAAGTCTTCCACCGTGCGCTTTGTATAGCACTTGTTTTGGTTGGGCACCTAGACGGCTGGATTTTAGCTAAAACATGTCGAGCTGCGCATGCGCTACGTTCGTTCTCCCGCAGTTTGCAGTCACGTAACAAATTGCGCGGGATTTCCTACACCCAAATATCAATATTTATTATTTTTCTACTCTACTAATACTGTAATTGGATCATTATAATACAACTCTCATATTATGAAACTACATTATTACGCATTTTAATTAATTATTCATCATATACTTAAGAAAATATTTAACTTGGCAGTACTTGCTGTCAATATCTAACAAAAAATTAAATTTGAATACATCAAACTCAACTTTTATTTACTATTATAGATTAATTTGTTCAATTTCACAAATAAATATTATATATACATTTTTATTGTTCTGGTGAAAAGAAAAATATATTTCAACCAAATTTATAGGACCTACTTTTTCAACGCATATTCCTACACTTTTTTAACTTATTTTGTTTCTAGATAAATATTTTTAACGTTTCTAATTACAAATAACGGTCAAAGAACTCGGTAAATTAAAATAATGAATGATTATAAAAAAAATGTAATATATAATTCGAGAAATAAAATAATTACACACTATAAAATTATAAACTCGACTAGTGTATAAATTTAGAATATTGCTTAAGTTAAAATAATATGATTTTTAAAGAAATATATTGGCTCGTAAGTTAGAAAAGCTTTATGTACGGATATTTTGAATCAAGCTGGGTAGAAAACAAAAATAAAATTCCCACTAGTGATGAAGAAATTTTAATTATAATTTTTAAAACATACAAGTGTGATAATTTATCCAAATTGACAAAAGCAAATAATTTTATGTGTTTTTGTGTTATTTGTTTAAGACACGGAGATCACTGGAATAATCTAACTAACAAAATGATGGAGTATTCTATTTCCATTAATGTGGTTTTTAATTTCTGTTTGACATTCAAATAAAAAATAACGTATGATAAACGGACGAAGAGGCTGTGGAACTCCTTTGGTTATAAATATGTTTTTATAGTCATCCGCGCAATTGCATTTTTCGCCCTCAAATAAAATATAACTATTAAACTACACATTTAATAATAATAATTGTATTATAAGATACATATTGACATCGATATTTACTAAACAAAAGAAATGTATGTATATATGAATATGTTCAAGGTCATTTGCAAATAGGGGAATTCCTGAATGCTTTTTAACATTTGTCCCTGGTATAGATTTTTCCGAGCTCACAGCTCAGTTTTATAATACAATCGCTTTTAGGAAGTCTGATTTTATAATATAATCTTATGAAGCCAAACGTCACTTTTAATAAAAGACTCCTAAAAATACGCTCAGAATATGTGCCAATTTTATCATTTTTCATGATAATAGAGAGAGGTGATTATTTCTATAATTTCTAGTCGTGATCGGACATGAACGTGAATGTTGCTAAATTTAACATTATTTACGCTCATACGTCTATTTTTGTTTAAGACATATATTTTTGAGTGGTTCCTTTCTTCTAATGGAGGGAATATTTTCTTCAACATCAGAAAAAATAATGTCAATTCATGAAATGTAAAAAAAAAACTATAATTTTTATATTTTACGAAAAAAATTAAAAATTACACTAGGCAATAGAAGAATGAAAAAGACCGCCAATATTTTGATTATCGAATGAAAAAAGCCGACAACAAGATTGACGAATGAGCTTGAAGAGAAGAAATGGCGGGAACCGTGAGTCACAAATAGTCTGAGAATTTTGCTTCCGTATCTCGCTTATTTTAAAAGTCGCACTCAGTACATTTCCCGTTACAGTTTAAATTTACTTAATCTTAAAGGAAATTTTCCGACGGATTTGATGGTGCTAGACAATATTCTATCTTATTGCGAAAATGGGAAAAATCCACATTTTTCCAGGAAAGTGCTTGGTTTTAAATTAAAAACATTTTTTCACTTTAACTTCCCATATCTTCATTATTAATTCAAATATTAATGGCGTTCCTTTGGAAAGTAATTTATCCATATATTCTGCGAATACTAATTACAATTTTTTTTTAAATATTGTTCGTAAAAATAATTTAAATAAATAAGATGTGAATAATGAACACTAGTTTTTTAGTTATGTAATAGAATTTTCACAGTGTTACAAACTTTTCGTCCTTAATAGACACCAACATACAGTAGGGAATATTTAGAGAAAAGACCAAACAAGTTTTTTGTGTTGAATTTTTTTTTTGTAGAATACTCCACTTTCGCAATATATAATTTTAAAGTTAATAGTTGCAACTTTGCATGTGCCGCGCGCTCTTTGTACAATTCGCGTTACACATGCTGATAGGGCCAAGGGCCGGATCTAGGACTTCGAGCGCCCCGGAACAAATAAATTTTGCAGCCCTTATTCTCCGATAAGATAACGTTATGCATAATATAATTATGCTGTTTTGAAAATAAAAAAAGAATATCATTCCTGTAACACCAAAAAATTAACAAAAATAAAATTGTATTTATAAAGGTAATAATAATTTAATTTAACCAAATATAATATATTTTATGAGCAACACTGTCAAATATTTTGAAATTCGAAATGGCACCACCTATAACATCTTTACGTACAAAATTTATTAGAACGTAACGAGCATGCGAATTCAAATTGGACTTGAAGTATAAGCTTGGACCACAAGCTTGGATCTTGTTAATTTTTTAGTTCAAGTGAAATTTAGAGACTTCACATTTTTTTTTTTGTAAATGGATACAAGTGAATACGTACATCAGCGTACAATTTTAAGCTACTTTAAAATGAAGACATATTTGTAAATAATAAAACTTTAGATCTTTTCAACACAAATCAGTCAATAACTCATATATTTATAACTTTTCATTCATTATTTTCTTAATAAAGTTTCGCGATATTATACGGCGAAGTCACTAAGCAATTATATAATACGAATGAGTCAAGTATGCTACTATAGGTACATTTTTTTATGTCGATTTAAATTCAATTCATTAATTTATAATTGTTTAATTTACTTTATGGTGCAAAACTATGAATTAATTTGTATAATATTTTGTTTCATTTGAAATTGTAAATAAACGTTTCAATTTGGTTGCACTGTATACAGAACATGAACATGACATTTCCTTGGCTTCCGGTCCTCTAACATAGAAAAGTGATATTTATGCAGATTCTTATAATTTATTTAGAAAGGGCTTAATAAGTTTTTATCTTGGCTTTGGAAAGTGCGATTTATAATAATTGTCTTATTCTGTATGTACCTATAAATATTTGTCCATTTTCATGATTTAAATCATACTACTTAAATTTACTCTATACATATATATATATATATATATATATATATATATATATATATATATATATATATATATGTATATATTTGTCGCGACAGGTTCGTTCGCTTCCCATTGTTCTGTTTTTCGAGGGTTGGCGAATATTCCAGAACTTAATTGTTCCACTATAAATACCCCGAGCAGGAGATCGCGAGGACTGTCTAATATTGATACGTGTAGTGATCATGATGATGAGTTGGTGATATAAATAAATAGTTGGTGATATAAATATTGTGGAAATAAATATTGCTAGTTTTAAGTGTTTAAATAAATAAGCTTAGTGTTTATGTTTTTATTAATAATCGTTAGTCGTAAAATAGTGTTAATATTTGTTTATGCATAGTGTTACTTATTTTTTTATCTTTTATAATTCGTATTTCTTTTATTACACTTAGTTATATAATTATTAGTGTTGTAATCAATTTTACACTTCACCTAAATAAATAAAACGTTACAATTGGTGTCAGGTGTGAGGGTTAATAAATTGTGAGGTGTAAATAAAAATGAATAAAATGGCGACTAAACAATAGTAAAATTAAGTGAATTAAAAGTGGCTAATCTCAAAAGGGAGCTGGAAGAACGAGAATTTTAGACATCGGGAACCAAGTCTGTTCTACAACATTGTCTGCAGCAAGCTCTAATAGAAACTGGTGAAACTCCTAATGACTATTTATTCGAAATTGATGATTTTATTAGAACATTACAACAAAAATTAAAAGAAAGTTCTAGAAAATCCGAAGAAAATTCTAAAACATTGAAAGCAGAACTGATAGAAAATTTAGAACAGAAAGTGACAGAAAATTCTCGAACATTGAAAGAAGAGTTGATAGAAAATTCTAGAACTTTAGAACAAAAGTTCTAGAATATGGGAAGAGAAACTGATGGAAAATTCTAGATGTTTGGAAGAAAAACTAAACGAACAATTGAAAAAAAGAAATTTAGAATATAAATTGGAAGAAAAAATAGAAGACAATTTGAAAAATTTGAACGATGAATACGATATGAGGATTGCAGAATTACAGAAAAATGTCTCCAAAATTACGTCACCAGTGGTTTCAAATTCTAATATAGCTATGACTGATGAAATTCACGAAAAGAAACCAGAAAAATAAAATAGTTCTAGAATGCATACAGAAACACCAGAATTTGACGTGACATCGTGGCCGAATTATGTAAAACAATTTGAAGCCGCTGCCAAAGCAAATGGCTGGACTTCCAAGAAGAAGGCTACAGCGCTGAAAGTTTCGCTACGTGGAGAAGCCATCGATATCCTTCAGATGCTAAAAGATGATGAACAAGAAGACTATGACCAACTTTTCAAGCGGTTGGATATGCGATATGGCAATGCGCATCTGGAGCAGGTCTACGAGACGCAATTGAGAAACCAGTGTCAAAATTCTAAAGAGAACTTGCAAGAATTTGAAGCCGAACTCGCCTGGTTCGTCTTGCACACCCTACAGCTACTGACAGCGTCTTGGAATGCCTAGCCACTCAAGCATTTATCTATGGGGTCCGCGATAATGAAACTCAATAGGCACTACGATTGGCTCGACCAAAAAGTTTGGTTGACGCATTTCATATGCCTTAGACCATGAAGCTGCGAAACAAGCTTCACGTAACCAATCGCGAGTGCGAAGTATCGATGCTGAGAGCATTGAGGACATAGAAGATAAGATAAGACGAATTACGTCTGAAATTCATGCCGCTGGAAGAAAGAAACTCCGCTAATGGAAGTGCGGTGAATTAGGTCCCCCGCAAAGACTCTGTAGAAAACAACAGAGGAAAGCAGAACCAAGAAAGAAAGAAAAAGAGTCGGGAAACTTAAGTCGGGTTGATGCGAAGAGGCAATCGTCGACCCGTTATCCAGTAGCACCAGAATCCATTAGTTATATCGCATCCCTTTATCATCAAGATAACAGGCCGCTGAAAATGTTGTTAGATACGGGTGCGATAAAAACAATAATCAGACCCGACGTAGCAAGAGAAATATGGCAGAAAACATCTACTTCCAACAATGTGGCAGATACGCTCGGCCACATGAGAAGAAGCTACCGCATCTGAAGAGCATCACTGTTGGAAAAACGTGCATTAAACATCATGTGCTGCTAGCTGACGTAGAAGATGAATTCATTCTCGGCATGGACATAATGAAAAAGCATGGATTTAAACTTGACTTGAAGAATGGCGTGATGATGGTCAATGATGAAGAACTGATATTAAATCCACAAGGCGACAATGCCATGCGAGTATTAATAACAGAAGATGTAACCCTCCTAGAACGGAGTGAGTCAATCGTGGACGCACAACTAGAGGGTAGCTTCTGTGAGGGAAACATTGTCATGCTCCAGCCGACAAACGATGATGCCAAAACTGGTACTGGAGTTTTAATTAGAAAAGCCTTACTCAAAACCGACAAGACAATCTCAATTCGAGTAATGAATGAATGAATTTTTATCCCGTTGTACTAAAGAAAGAGACCATAGTAGGTGAATATTCAGCGGTATCATCAATTATTTGAACTGTAAAGGCCAAAGAGAGCACATCTTGTGAAGTTCCAGATATTCTAATCAAGGAGCTGTCAACATCGTTCCAGGACTTGACCGCTGACCAGAAAGGTAAGGCTAAGAACTTAATTGGGAACTTTCAAGATGTGTTCTAATTTGACAAGAACAACAATGTAGTCCATAATAAAAAAAAGACACCAGAGACGCAAGACCCATCCGCCAAACAGCAAGAAGATTACCACTGGCGAAGCGGGAAGAAATCAGAAGAAATTATTGAGAACATGAAGACTGAAGGTGTAATTAAACCTTCAAACAGTCCATGGGTTTCACCAATGGTGCTAGTGAAGAAGAAGGATGGCTCTATAAGATTTTGCGTCGATTATCGTCAACTTAACAACGTGACGAAGAAGGATAGCTACCCACAACCCCGAATAGACGATACACTGGACACATTGACAGGATCAAAGATTTTCTCTACTCTTGATCTAAAGAGCGGATACTGGCAAGTGGATTTAGACCCAAGAGACAAAGAAAAGACGGTATTTACCATTGGTACCGGTCTTTGGCAATTTACTGTTATGCTATTTGGGCTCTGCAATGCCCCTGCAGCGTTTGAACGACTTATGGAAACCGTGTTGGATGGACTGTCGTGGAAAACATTATTGTGGTAGGAAAAACGTTCGAGGACCACATGAAGTCCTTGGAAGAGGTTTTTCAAAGATTAAGTAAGGCTAACTTGAAGCTCAGTCCAAAGAAATATCACGTATTTCAAAGAGAAGTTCATTATCTTGGACACGTAGTTTCTGGTAAGGGTATTGCAGTTGATCCGGGGAAAATAAGGGCTGTGAGTGACTGACCAGTACCGGGAGATAAACACGAATTGAGAAGTTTTCTTGGTCTCTGTACATACTACCGACGTTATCTACCTGGATTTTCCAACATAGAGAAGCCATTGACAAGTCTTACTGAAGAAGACAGAAGATTTATCTGGGAGATGGACTGTCAAACAACTTAAATATTCCTTGACAAGCACATCAGTCCTAAGTTATCCTTTACCAGAAGGAGAATTCATTCTAGATACAGATGCCAGCAACGTTGGAATTGGTGGTGTTCTTTCCCAAATAAAAGACGGGCAAGAGAAGGTTATTGCCTACTTAGTAAGACCTTGTTAAAACCAGAGAGGAATTACTGTGTCACTAGAAAAGAACTTTTGGAAGTTGTGAAATCCGTGTAGCACTTCTACAAATATTTGTACGGTAGAAGATGTCTCATAAGAACTGATCGTGCTGCTACAATTTAAGAATCCTGAAGGTCAGGCAGCTAGATGGATTGAAAGATTACAAGAATATAATTTTGTTATCGAGCATCGGGGAGGTACAAGCTATCGTAATGCTGACGCATTATCAAGAAGACTTTGCCAAGATGAATGCAATCATTGCAATCGTCTAGAAGAAAAACTTTCTACCGTCGCCAGAACAACAGCAAACGGAAGATATTCGCAAGGTCCAAGAAATGACTCAGACTTGAAGATCATGCTGGATTGGAAACATGGCGACAGCAGACAATTTAGGTAGATTTTGCCCGACACTCACAAAGTGTAAAATCGTAATGGGCGCAGTGGGACTCTATTGTGGTCGAAGAGGGCCTCCTGAAACGTGTCGTAGAGAATACTGAAGGTACTGAGAGTAGGACTCAGTTGATAATCCCTAGGATAAGAGTACCGGAAGTATTTGAAGAGGTTCACGGCGGATCTGGCGAAGGACATTTTGGAGTGAATAAAACCCTCAAGAGATTGCACCAACGATTTTACTGGGTAAATTGCAAAGAAGCTGTTAAAGAGTGGTGAAAGAAACATATGGTCTGCGCGGAAAGTAACGGGCCAGTGCCTTGTGACCAGTGGAATAGCTTTCCATGAAGTCTTCAAATGTAGGTTCCTCAGATACAACCCGACGAACCGTCGCTTCACGATGATCGTCATAGTTATCACCAGCGAAAGGCGTAAACCGATTGAAGTGGACTACTCTCGGCTTCCCATTAGGTGTTTTCCTAATTCTGTAGACCACATCATTTATTCTCTTTACGATCCTGTAGGGATCTTCCCAATTCTTTTGCAGCTTCGGCGATAAGCCACGACGTCTTTGTAGATTGTAAAGCCATACTAACTTTCCAGGTTGATAATCACCTTTTTCAGCCTTTATGTCGTACTGGTCCTTCATCCGATCACTGGCGCCTTGAATGCTTACACGGACTTGTTCATGGATGTCATTCATTCTTCTCCGTAAGTCCGTTAAAGTCTTCCCCGGCAAGATCTTCACCGGGTTTACTGCCAAATATCAGGTTGCATAGTAAGCGCAACTCCCGCCCACATAAGATGTTAGCTGGTGTCTGCCCTATTGTCTCGTGCACGGATGAACTGTAAGCTAACAAGAACAGATAAAGATGTCGGTCCTAGTCTCGTTGATGGTTAGAAACTACCTTCGACAAATACTGGTTTATTATTCTATTCATCCGTTCAACCATGCCATCAGATCGGGTGTAATGCAGTAGTTCTGGTTTCCTTAATTCCTAATATCTTACAGATATTTTGGAACAGAGCAGACTCGAAATTCCTTCCTTGGTCGGAATGTATTTCTCGCGGTACTCCAAATCGGCAGAAGTATTCTTTTACCAAGATTTCGGCTTCCTAGTTGGGTAATGGATAAGCTTCGACCCACTTAGTAAAGTAATCCATTACTACCACTATGTACTTATTTCCCTCGTCAGTTTCTGGGAATGGTCCGGCCACGTCAATCTCAATGCGTTCAAAGGGATTTCCAACGTTATATTGGCGCATTGGAGCTCTTCTTTTCCTATGTGGTCCGTTACTTCCAGCGCAGACCACATATTTCTTGCACCACTCTTTAACATCTTCTTTGCAATTTACCAGTAAAATCGTTGGCGCACTCTCTCCAGGGTTTTATTTACTCCAAAATGGCCTCCACCAGATCCGTCGTGGACCTTTTTCAATATTTCCGGTACTCTTTTTTTAGGGATTATCAACTGGGTCCTACTCTCAGTACCTTCAGTATTTTCTACGACACGTTTCAAGAGGCCCTCTTCAACCACTGCGCCCACTACGATTTTACACTTTGTGGGTGTCGTGCAACATCTTCCCAAACTGGTCTGTTATCGCTATGTTTCCAATTCAGTATAATTTTCAAGTCCGAGTCATTCTCTTGGTCCTTGCGAAGGTCTTTCGTTTGCCAACTATTAGTGACTACTGTTGTTCTGGCGACGGTGGAGAGTTTTTCTTCTAGACGACTACAATTCTTACATTCTTACATGTACCTGCCCGATGCTCGATAACGAAGTTATATTCTTGCAATCTTTCAATCCATCTAGTCGCCTGACCTTCAGGATTTTTAAATTGTAGCAACCATTTCAGAGCAGCATGGTCAGTTCTTATAAGAAACCTTCTATCGTACAAATATTTGTAGAAGTGCTCCAAGGATTTCACAACTGCCAAAAGTTCTTTTCTAGTGACGCAATAATTCCTCTCTGATTTTGAGAAGGTCTTACTGAAGTAGGCAATAACCTTCTCTTGTCCATCTTGTCTCTGGGAAAGAACACCACCAATTCCAACGATGCTGGCATCTGTAACTAGAATGAATTCTCATTCTGGTAAAGGATAACTTAGAACAGGTGCGCTTGTCAAGGAATATTTCAGTTGTTTGATCAGTAAGCCTTGTCAATGGCTTCCCTATGTTGGCAAATTCAGGTACATAACGTTGGTAGTATTTACAGAGACCAAGGAAATTTCTCAATTCGTGTTCATCTTTCGGTACTGGCCAGTAACTCACAGCCTTTATTTTCTCCAGGTCGACTGCGATACCCTTACCAAAAACAACGTGTAAAAGATAATGAACTTCTCTTTGAAATAAGTGACACTTCTTTGGACTGAGCTTCAGGTTAGCCTTTCTCAATCTTTGGAAAACCTCTTCCAAGTTTTTCATGTGGTCCTCGAACGTTTTTTCTACCACAATAATATCGTCGAAATAAACCAAACGTGTTTTCCACGACAGTCCAGTCAATACTGTTTCCAAGAGTCGTTCAAACGTTGCAGGAGCATTGCAGAGCCCAAATGGCATAACAATAAATTGCCAAAGACCGGTACCGATGGTAAATACCGTCTTTTCTTTGTCTTTTGGGTCTAAATCCGCTCTTTAGATCAAGAGTAGAGAAAATCTTTGATCCTGGCAATGTGTCCAGTGTATCGTCTATTCGGGGTAGCGGGTAGCTATCCTTCTTCGTCACGTTGTTAAGTTGATGAAAATCGACGAAAAGTCTTATAGAGCCATCCTTCTTCTTCACTAGCACCATTGGTGAAGCCCATGGAATGCTTGAAGGTTCAATCACACCTTCAGTCTTCATGTCCTCAATAATTTCTTCTGATTTCTTCCCGCTTCGCCAGTGGTAATCTTTTTGCAGTTTGGCGGATGGGTCTTGCGTCTCTGGTGTCTTTTTTATGATGGACTACATTGGTTCATCCTTTGTTCTTCTTGTCAAATTGGAACACATCTTGAAAGTTCCCAATTAAGTTCTTAGCCTTAGCTTTCTGGTAGGCGGTCAAGTCCTGGAATGATGTTGACAGCTCCTTAATTAGAATATCCGAAACTTCACAGGGTGTGCTGTCATTGGTCTTTACAGTTCGAATAATCGATGATACCGTTGAACATTCTCCTGCTATGGTCCTTTTTTACCCCCCTTTTCCAATTACAACTCCAGTTCCAGTTTTGGCATCATCATTTTTCGGCTGAGGCATAGCAATGTTTCTTTCACAGAAATTACCTTCTAACTGTGCTTCCACGATCGATTCACTTCATTCTGGGAGGGTTACATCTTTCGTTATCAATACTCGCATGTTATTGTCGTCTCGTGGATTTAATATCAGTTCCTCATCATTGACTATCATCACTTCATTCTTCAGGTAAAGTTTAAATCCATGCTTTTTCATTATGTCCATGCCGAGAATGAATTCATCTTCTACGTAAGCTACCAGCGCACGATGTTTAATGCATGTTTTTCCAACAATTATGCTTTAATCTATTTCTCTTGATGCGGTAGCTTGTTCTCCTGTAACTGTGCGTATCTGCCACTTTGTTGGAAGTAGATGTTTTCTGCATATTTTTCTTGTTAAGTCGGCTCTGATTATTGTTTTTGTCGTACCCGTATCCAAAAACATTTTAAGCGGCCTTCTGTCGATAGAGCCGTCTACATAGATGCTGTTAGCTTCATGATGAAGGGATGCGACAAAACTAATGGATTCTGGGGTTACTGGATTACGCGTCAACGATTGCCCCTTCGCATCAACCCAACTTAGTTTCCCGGCTCCTTTTCTTCCTTTTTTGATTCTGCTTTCCTCTGTTGTTTTCAGCAGAGCCTTTGCGGGTGACCTAATTCAACGCAATTCGAACAGCGGAGTTTGTTTCTTCAAGCTGGATTTCAGATGAAATTCGTCTGATACTGTCTTCTAGATCCTCAGTGTCTTCAATCCTCTCAGCATGGATATTTCGCACTCGCGATTGGTTACTTGAAGCTTGTTTTGCAGCTTCATGGTCTAAGGCATATGAAAGTGTATCAATCAGAGTTTTTGGTCGAGCTAATCGTAGTGCCTGCTGAGTTTCATTGTCTCGGACCCCATAGATAAATACTTATGTGGCTAGGCATTCCAAAACGATCTCAGGAACTGTAGGGTGTACGAAACGAAACCAAACGAGCTATATCAGCTTCGAATTCTTTTAAATTTTCTTTGGAACTCTGGGTACCGGTTTCTCAGTTGCGTTTGGTACACCTGCTCCAGATGCGCATTGCCATATCGCATATTCAATCGCTTAACAAGTTGTTCGTAGTCTTTTTGTTCATCCTCTTGTCTAAGTTGGTCATAATCTTCCTGTTCATCGTCTTTTAGCGTCTAAAGGATATCGACAGCTTCTCCACGCAGCGAAATTGTCAGCGCTGTAGTCTTCTCCTTGGAAGTCCAACCATGTGCTTTGCAGCGGCTTCAAATTGTTTTACATAATTCGGCCACGATGTCTTGTCGTCAAATTCTGGTGTTTTTATATGCATTCTAGATCTATTTTCTTTTTCCGGTTTCTCTTCTGAATTTCATACGTCTTAACTATATTAGAATTTGAAACAGCTGGTGACGTAATTTTGGAGATATTTTTCTGTAATTCTGCAATCCTCATATCGTATTCATCTTTCAAATTTTCCAATATATCTTCTAAATTTCTAGAACTTTCTTTCAGTTGTTCGTTCAGTTTTTCTTCCATACCTCTAGAATTTTCCATTAGTTACTCTTCCCATTTTCTAGAATTTTCTGTTAATTTTACTTCCAATTTTTATTATAAACTTCTGGAATTTTCTATTAATTCTTCTTTCAATGTTCTAGAATTTTCTTCAGATTTTCTAGAACTCTTCTCTAATTTTTGTTCTAAAGTTCTATAATTATCTATCATTTGTTCTTTTAAGTTCTCTTCAGATTTTCTAGAATTTTCCGCCAATTTTTCTTCTAATTTCTGTTCGAAACTACTAGAATTTTCCGCCAAATTTTGTTCTAAATTTCTAGAATTTTCTTTCGGAATTTTAACAAAATCATCAATTTCAAATAAAAAATTCATCAGGATTCTCACCAGCTTCTATTAAGGCTTGGCGTAGACGATGTTGTAGAACAGACTTGGTTCCCCATGTGTCCAACTCTCGTTCTTTCAGCTCGGCCACTTTAATTCACTTAATTTTACTTGTTTAGTCGCCATTTTTTTTTTAACATTTCACACGTTATTAACCTCACACCCGGCACCAATTGTAACGTTTATTTGTTTAAGTGAAGTGTAAAAAATGATTAAAACACTAATATTTATATAACTAAATATAATAAATGAAATATGAATTATAAAAGATAATAAAAATAACTAACACTATGAATTAACAAATATAAATACTAATTTAGGAATAACAATTATTAATAAAGACTTAAACATTAAGATTATTTATTTAAACACTTAAAATTAAGAAATATTTATTTCCACAATATTTATATCACTAACTATTTATTTATATCATCAACGATCACTACACGTATCAATAATAGACTGTCCTCGCGATCTCCTGCTCGGGGTTTTTATAGTGGAACAATTAAGTTCTGGAATATTCGCAAACCCTCTGTAAATAGAACAATGGGAAGCGAACGAACCTGTCGTGACAGGTCCGCTAGTGGCCGTCGTCCATGGCGCGACCTTGAGATCGCTACAATATACTTTAGAACAGAGAAAGCTTGGCTATTATTAGTTCAGTATTGGAAAAATCGTAACGAAAGCTCGCCATTTTGACACCCCTAATATATATGTTGTAATTAGTTTATTTGGATGTAGCTGTGTGAAATCGTAAGAGTGTCTCATGCGGATGGAATTACGAGTTAAATTCTGTTTTCGACGTGGTGGAATTCTAATTGTTTTGGATGTTAATTTCCATAACAATGGTCAGTTCAGAAGTTCGTAGAAAAGAAATATGTTTACCGTTTTACATCCCATAGAAGTGAAATAAATTAATTACACCATAATAAGCGAGGGTAATGGAGGTAATTACCCCCCTGAGATTTCAGTTTATTTATTTGAATAAATAAAGTACATATTAACAGAATAGGATCACATTGGTAACAACAAAGAATATTTGGATTGTTTGGATATCAAAAAATAAAATAAATTTAAAATCGCAAATAAGAGAAAATTGACTAATGCCTAGTTGTACCACAAAAGCTAAAATTTTAAGCAACTCTTAAATGAAAAATTCTTTTATTTTAACGGCAAAGTTAAATAGTTCATTTAACACTTTTTTCTAATGTGATATGATCTCTATTTAAGCTTTTAAGGGAAATTTAAATTTAAGTAATGTAGGTGTAACCGGCCATGAATGGTTCAGTACTTTTGCATATACATAATACTAATACATCGCGATATAGATTCATATACATTGCTAAAAATAATGCTTGAAAGAAAAAATTTCTTTTATAAATGTAAGAACTGGAGATATATGTTTAAATATGAACTTACTTTTTCATGTTACGTTAACTGTCATATTTTCCATTTTATTTCCTTTTTGTATATTCCTATTTTTATACATTATATGTATTATTAAAATTCATTAAATATAATTATTTTTTGGAGTTTGTACGTTTCGTTGTTGTTCAGTATAAGATATTTTGCCCACAAGAATATTATGAAAAGTCGGCGTCCGTGATTTTGCCACCACGAGCGAAAGCGAGTGTTGTTAATCATTCGAATGAGTAATAGCCATTATATGTGAATAAAATACTATTCTTTATCCGTAATTATAACATGAAAAATATGTGTTTATAACCAAATATGTTACCAAAATTTGACAGTTAAATAACAATAGCTCGCGTCATTGTTTTACAGCATAGATAATTAGCGCAAGGCAATTATTTTTAATGTTACATATTTAGCTACAATTTAAGCTTAAAAAGAGATGAAAAGTATCAAAAATGACACAATTAGTGTAACTTTGGCTTTTTATGTAGAAAAACTCTTTTGACTGGTAAGATTAAAATTTGACATAACGATTGAATAATATTAATACATCGAACTGTCAATATTATTCAATTAGTAACTGTAATAAAGGTCATTAAATGATAAAAAACGATTGAATTATATGAAGATTATGTGACAGTTGTGGATAAAATTATATAAACTTAACATGGAACTATTCTCCATCAACAAATAATTTCCTGCAGTTCCCAAAATAAAATATATTAACTAATAGGTACCTACATGGAATGTCTCTTGACGAATTTGGTTGTTTTGCTGTCGGCCAACAAAATTCAAAACAACAATATTTTATTTGTAATAATAATAAAATTTCCAATAGTATAAAAAGGTTTATAAAAAGAGATTTTCGTCCTTTGCAAGTGCAAAAACAATCTACAATGGATCTGTTATCATTAAGCTGTAATCATTTAAAATATGAAACTGTTAATAGCTATATGTTAAATCTTTATAAAATATTAAAATATTATATAAAAAAATATATATAACTCATTATAGGTATAAAATACACGGGTCGCAAATTCAAATGATAGTTTTAAATTTTAATTTTATACCGCTTTGTAATCAAATCATTATCTTGTTTCTTAAACAGCATTTTCTTGCTTTTTATTATTCTTAATTTCATATTACTAATTACTGAAAGTTCATATTAATTTTTGTTAATTATATTTATGTACAACTTATAATGGCAAATGACAGAATACATTTAATTTAAAACAATAAAATATCGCATAACAATAAAGAAACGACATATGATGCAGTATGAATGTGCAATACCTCGACCCCTCGACGTCATGCTTAAGAAATTTGTCTTTATTTTTATATTGAACGCACTAGGCGTTTCTCGTCAAACCATGTAATGTAATTTGCGAATATTATGTAGTACAATTTTTTTTCAGGTACATTACTAACATACAATTTTTGTTATAATTTTTTTAAGTAGTTATGTTAATTGTTTTATAAGCATAAATTATTACAATAGACATTTTTCTTCTGCAAAACTTCTTTCAGATTATAAAAATTGCATTTAATAAATATTTATTCTATATGATGACATTTAAAATGATACCAACGCTAATTATCGAAAAATCCGTGAATTGGCGCGCGGATCAACATGATGCAGGAATAAAGGTTTACATAGTCTATAACTAGGGTTGCCAACTCCTTTTAGAAGAAATAGAGTATATCTGATTTTAAAGGAGGTAAATAAAGAGTACGGACTTACAAAAAAGAGTATAATTTATTTTGTACTTTTAAAAAGGTATATTTTTTTTGTACTTTTTGCAGCACATAACAATTTTTCATTTTTTTAAAGGAATTGTATGAGTCCAAACATTCCAACTCTAAATTTATATATATCAAGAGCTCATTTTTGATCAATTTCAATAAAGCTCTGTTTCTCTCTTCTCGCCACTTCACATTCATGACCGAAAAGACTCTTTTAGTAAATGCTGAAGTGGCGGGAACAGAGAGTATATAGCTAATCATTTTTTTTTAAACAATCAAATTCAAAAGCTTATGAAAGTCTCCTTCAACTATTGCAACAAACATTTTCAATTCTTCTCTCCTACAAGCTGACACAGAAAAATGGCTATATATTTTTAATATAACATTATGGGTTTTTGCATATTATTACAGACTGGCACTAGTTAAGTAAACATTGTGTAAAAAAGAGTATTTTAGCGTACTCTATTAGTGTTATAGATTATAGAGTACGCCTACATGATATAGAGGACAATACTCTATTTTAGAGTACGGTTGGCAACCCTATCTATAACGTTTATTACTTCATCTAGTAATGTCTATGTATATTTATAAAAAAAATCTAATAAAAAAAATCTTGTGTAAATTTTATAAAGTAATAATTTAATCATTTTTTTCTTCAAACAATTTCTATCTATTATAAATTATTAAAAGAATATAAAATCATAAAGAAAATCATACCTACCAAATTCTGACAGATAAAAAATCAAACCTCAAATATATGTTTATTAATTAATGTACCCGTATTTAGTGTCATTTGATGATGAAGATTTTTTATTCTGCTATTGCTATTATTGTCGGTTAAAACTGCCTGCAAAAACTGATTTCCCATCTTAATCTCCTATATGCACGTCAAAAAAAAAAAAAACATCCGGTAAATGAATTACATCAATATTTTGATTGGCGACTGCAAAAGACCGTGAATGTTATGAATGGCAAGTGAAAAATACCGCCAACAATGGGGTAGGTGACCAAGGTAGAATTTTAATGAAAAAACTATTGAATTATAGAAAGTATATTTATTTATTAACGTTGACATTAAAAAAGTTAAATATTTATCAGCAATTGTTTAGTAATTTGCGTTAAATAGAAACAGCGTCCTTTACTATGACGTTCACTAAGTTAGCACTATCTCACTCACACCACCTATTTCCGTCTGTCTACCTTCGCCGCTCTCATGAACTTCGTTGACGTCATAATCCCCTCCCAAGTACTATATTATTTATTTACTTCAAAACAACATATAATTGACAATTTTAAAAAAATACGGGTATATTATTTTTGTACAAGCTATCACATATACCAAATTTAGAAATTGGTCACCTACCCCATTCTGACGAATGAGCTTGAAGAACAGAAATGGCGTGACCTTGAGTCACAGTACACTTCAATTCAAGAGCGCCGGCAGGATTTTATTCAGAGGGAATGCATTCAGATAAAAAAAAACGGAGTCACAGTTTTTCTCTATTTTACTATTAATATGTTGTTTTTTTTATATACAGTGTGTGCAACGAAATGCGGAACATAGGACTTTAACATGGGATTTCAAAAAATTGGGGATACTCTCTCTCCTGACAGATTTAGAGCAAAACTACAAGAATACGATATTGTTCAAATTAAATTCTACATCAAAAAAAGAATTGATACAACAGCACATCTGTTAGTACGAAATTTATTAAATATAAAATGTAACATTTTCGTTCAATATCAGACAGCCGTGGAAATAAAAGAAAGTGTCTTTCTGTTAGCTGTGACAGTTAATAACATATCATCGTAATTTGATATTAATTATAAATTTTTCGTTATAGTCTATTTGTTTTATTTGATGAAGTAGCATAGAGTTGGTGACACTTGGGGCAATAGTGATGGTGTTACCTTTCTGCCCGTCACTTTATTTTAAACGAATGTAATAGTAATTTACCTTACAAGTCCGATAAATACGTTTGTATGGTACGAATAAGATGTTTCTAGACAAGCGACGAAGAAGGCTAGTCAGGAATTGAGTAATAAGTACCGTGAAAATTATTTAACAGACGAATGATACATTTTATTTTATACTGTATTACATTTTTCAATTTAAATCAAAATTTTGATGTTGTTACATTAAAAATTATTAAGAAAGTAAAATAAAAAATAGTTTTTATTGAAAAAATCAGAGGAAAAACGCTTTAAGCAGTCACTTATGGTATGTCAATCACAAACATTCAATATAATTATATTAAAATAAGGTCAGATTTAAAGAATTTGAATTTAGTACTGTAAAATAAAAGAAAGTACAAATATTTAAAAACATTTAAAGAAGGTATAAGTAAAAAATATGATGTTTATACATACAGTACCGTAAAGAATAATAATACCGTAATAACTATTAACATATCTTGCATTGTTATGAGTATCATTATTGCTACAGATGTCAATTGAATTCCGATCTCATAGAGCGAAAATTTGGAAATATCTAAGGCCTGGTATGATTCATAACATCCGAGGTTTGTTCAATAGTTTACCGGTTTCAGAAAATTGAGAAGTTATTAGTAAATATTATTTTGTAAAATTTTCTTACCAATAACATTTTTGTGATCAAGTCTATATGGGTTGATATGACGCCATGGTTATAGTTGTGTTGTTTGCGTTATCCATTTGTCTCATATTATTTTCACAAGTATAATACATAAAAAAAAACAGATTCAATGATTATAATAGACTTTTATAAAGTTGCATACATTGTTATAAACATAAAAATATTTATAATTTTTTAATAAAGCAAATTTCAAATTGAAAATTTGTAATTAAATTGACCCTAGAATGGTGCCACCCGGGGCGGAGTGCCCCCCTGCGCCACTGCGTTGATGTACTCATCTTATCTTTTATAAATTTTTTTTTAGTTTATATTTTTGTAATATTGGTACATTAATTAAGAAAAATAGTATAAATTCAACTTAAATAATATTAACATACAGATACTTCACTGATCTGACACATAGTTTTTTTCCTTTTATTTCCATGGTTTTCTGATTTCTAACAAAAATGTTAAATTTTATATTTAATAAATCTCGTACTGTAGACGTGCGGATGCATCAATCATAATCTCATCTGATGCAGAATTTAATTTTGAACAACTTTATACACAGAATTTGACGTTTGTTTTCTATTTATTCATGGCACTGCTATTTTCAGGTTAACGTACCCAAATTTAATGCCAACATAGGGATTTTAATTTTTAACTAAAAATTAACTTCAAACATATCATTGGATTTATAATTTTATATAGATTATATATAAAAATATTCCATTTAGAATAAGAAAGTTGGGCCCCATATCTTAAGAAACACTGGTTTAAAAAAATTGTTTGTCTCATTTTAATAGTCTTACAAACAGAAATTTTGTTAACTTAACGGACCTCGTAACTCTCATAGCTCTCGAGATAGCAATGGTAACCTATTTAAAATGAATATCATTATAGTGAAATCCCCTCTTTCATATTTTTAGACTGGTAAATGAAGATTTTGATTACGATTTGATATTTACGGTAAGTACATAGTATGAAGATATTTTTGAATGTTGAGTACTTGGTGTTTTTTTTATTTTACAAGTATTTGTTAATTTTGTAAAAACAGAAAAGTAACTGAGTAATAAACTAACACAGGCATATGACAAACCGCGCTCTAACTGGGGATTCAACGTCACAATTATATATTTATAATTTATAAATGTTGAACTTTTTTATCAATTTTCACATTATATTTTTTTCTACTTCACCTTAATACAAATTTTCAATATATTTTTAATATGATCTCTCGGAAAACCCCATATTGTAGAGAGAGACAGACATATAACATGCAATGAACTTTGCGGAAGACAAGCAAAAACAAATATTTTTTTTGTCGAAAAATTTAAATCCTTACTGCGTATATTTAATTTTATATAAAATTGTTGCAATATAATATAGAAATAAAGTCAAAAAAATGTAGGTACACGTAAGAATTTATATTTTAAAATATTAAAAATATTTTATATCTATATTGCGTGCAGACAAATTATTATATGTTTAAAGAATAAAGAAATACATACCTCGTTGTAAGGTATGCCCCATATTGATGAAGTGTACTTCGCGTATTGTATAGGGCACTGAAGCATTGTATAAATTAATAAAATATAAATTAAATATAGTTTATAGAACTATTTGTCAATTAGGTTAAAATTTAAAAGAAGTTAAAACATAATTAAAAATATCATCGAACGTGTTTAAAATTTTTATTAAAATTTGCTTCTCACAAAATTCTACTTCAACTATTTTTGCTTTGCAATTTCATGTAGCAACTAGCATGAAAGAATTCTTCTTAACCTTTATAGTTATTCAATTTTATTATTATAAATAGGTGGCACTCAAAAATATGAAACTTCAAATATATTTTGGCGCCAAAACTCGCTACGTAAGCGCAAACTTCTGTGAAAATAGTATTAATGTCATTTAACACGTGGTGAGGGTAAATATATTTTACATTTCATAAATAATCATCGACTTAATGCATAATTAAAGTTTCTAAACGTATTTAAATTAAAAAATATATATTTCAATGGCACATGCTTCAGTTGCAAACGGTAAACCTTACAACGTTTCATATCTACGAAGCGGCCAATCACTTGCGGGAGAGAATGCGTGTAAAATCGTTTGCCGCGTCACTCATCCAGGGTACGGCATTGGGAAATAAACTTGTATTGATCCACGTTACGAATGGCCTTGAAATTCGACTTAAAGTAGATCTGCTATTGTTGTTTTGCGCACTTGACCTTGAAACATCGTTCCATCGATAGAGATCTTTGAACTTTTATTTCGTGAGTAACTTTCACTTTCATTACTTAATTTTCTAATTATTCTACTATTCATTATTTACATACGCATAAATAATATATAATAATATAAATATTCAAAATTTTCATAGATGTGAAATTAGGTCAACATAAATGACAACAATAAAATAAAAATTTATACGCAATAATTCGTAATCAAATTTATTTGCATATAAAAAGTACAATGTTAATTTTACATTTTTATTTAGCCTAATTACATTTTTAATTACTTACTAAATTATTAACGGGCGTCAAACACGACCACTATTTAAATATTAAGGAAAATATTCAAATCACTAGATTAAATAAAAACATGATATAAAAAAGGATACATCGTTTTGTACGTTTCTTATACATTATGCGGTAACCACATTCTCGGCAACGAATTGGATCTCTTGGTCTAATTTCATTTTCATTATGACATTCTGTAAAATTTTATGTTACATTTAAACTACGCACAAAATAGCAAATTCATTTTTCAATTTATTCACTACAAACATAACCTCACCTCCACAAATGTACACCATTGGAGTTTTAGTCGCAGCTGAATCCTTGGAAGAATCCCCAGACGACATTTTGAATTAATTTGCACGAATAACTATTAATAATGAAATAATAAATATGAAACGAAAATCACATCTTTTGCATGTTAATAACTTAACCTAAAATGCAGAGCAAAGGTTTATGAAATAAGCAGCAGTTATTTTCCATTGCTGCTAACCTTGTAAATGTGAAATTCCCTAGTTTATTTTAAGATGAACGTGAAAAGATCACGTTGAAAGCAAATTAGTAAATTAGACATTTTATATAAAATAGAATAAGTAAGTGTAATTGTTGCTTACGTATTTAAATTGAATATTATTTGTTCAATTGCATGTAAAAATTAGTATATTTTGCACTAATCAAAATGGCGTTATCTTCATTTGGTGGTTAAGAAAATTGTAATATTAAAAAGAAATAAATTGGACATATATCGCTTTTTATAATCGGATGTTGTCCTTAAAATGAAAGAACTGCTGTTAGCTGTTTTTTCTATTATATCTTCAATTTTTATAGTATTTTTATTAGTTGCATTTGGTTAGTTTGTGTTTGCACTTTAGGAAAAGATCCATAAAATGATTTGTAATTTTGCAGGATGGTATATCGTTTGGAAAGCATTTCTGTCACGATTCCGATTTGTACGTGAGCTACTAGGTGGTATGTCAGAGAATTCAACTAACGAACAAAAAGAACGAAGTCGACCAAAGAAAGTACGCAGAGATTAAATTCAGTGTGCAAAAAAGACTATCAAAATGAATATTCGATGTGCAAAGCCGGAAGACCTGATGAATATGCAACACTGCAATTTGTTGTGTTTACCTGAAAACTACCAAATGAAATATTACTTTTATCATGGATTATCGTGGCCGCAATTAAGTTACGTCGCAGAGGACGAAAAAGGCAACGTAGTGGGTTACGTTCTCGCTAAAATGGAGGAAGACGGTGAAGAACAGAAACATGGGCACATCACCTCCCTCGCTGTGAAAAGGTCGCACAGAAGATTGGGGTTAGCACAGAAACTAATGGACCAGGCGTCCCGCGCGATGGTGGAGTGTTTCGATGCTAAATACGTGTCGCTACACGTGCGTAAAAGTAACCGTGCAGCTTTAAATCTGTACACCAACTCTCTGCAGTTCAAAATTCTAGAAATTGAACCCAAGTATTACGCGGACGGCGAAGATGCGTATTCTATGATGCGAGACCTTTCTTCATTTCCCAAGAAGAGCAAACCTCTTAAGAAGGATGAAGAATAGACTTTTATTCTTCTGTTTTGTATTGTGTTCTTTTTATAACTCGGCAATAAACGTGAAGTTAGCAAATTTACTGTTTTATTTGTAATTAAAATATTTGCTGCATCAAGTCTTACAGAATGTAATTCACTACAATATAAAATATACAGTTTAAGTTTAAATATACAAGGATAAATAATTTGAAATTTAAACATATATACACAATCTAATAAACGTTTTACTGGGAACGCAGTCCACACCAACATTTTCACCCCCAATCCTTCAAACACCAAAACTAAAATACATTGAAAATTAATTTTCAAAATTTAACATAGCGGCCATGTTTAATACAATTGTCATCAGATGGCTTGATAATATCACGAAGTTGGAAAAATAAGAGTTTTCATTATTTTTCAAAATCAGTCACGATGTCACGACAAAATATAACTAGACATAACATTTCCTATCCTTCTGTAGTAAGCCAGAATGAGAAAATAGAGATAGATACATAATGAAAGTATTGTTGGAGTATTGCTCACTTGAGGTATCAGTGTAGTTGCCAATATTTTCTGTTATTAACATTATTTACGTTTTTGTTTTGTCAATGATGCATTACCAATTATTAGACACATGTCTATCTCTATTTTCTATGTCTGGTTTACCGAAAACAACAAACCAAGTGAAGTTTTGTCTAATTATATATTCTCGATAATAAATTCCAAAGGCTAGTTTCTAAGCAATCATAATGCAAAACACTTGAAAATTCAACCAGTGGGAACAGAATTATATAGATAAATTTCCGTTAGCAGTAAATAAACATTCGTTATTGTTCATATCTGTTGATTAATTTTTCAATATAATAATTAAGTTGTAAAATTTTTCGTTGTCTTTGGAATATGTCTCACCAAATACCAGATGATCTCTCTGATTTCAGAAAAATTACTTGTTAAGCAAAAAAATCGTGTAAACTAAAAATGTATCGATAAAATGAGATCTTCCAAAAAAAAATTGATAATAATACAGTAGCACCATCACGGTTGAATTTTGTTGATATGAAAATTTCTATTTGACTTGTCATTTGTGAAATAATCAAGCAAAGAATTTAATCGATAAAATTTACTCATAATTCCTGTGAAGTAACTACTATTCGTAAATTTTACTGATAAATTCATGGCACTTATTATATTACTTACAAAAAAATCAATGGCAATATTTTTTCTAAATATTCGTTTTAAATATGTATTCAAAGTTAGGTTGAGTTAGGGTAGATTGTTTAACTCAGTTAAGTTTAGCGAATTTCACAAAATCTAACCTGGTCTGGGTTGATACCCAATTTTGTAATAGTGACGATTTCAGGAATTTCATAAGCTTCATATTCTCGTTTCGTAATGTAATCAACAAATTATTAGTAATCTGTGACATAAATACTTTAGGAAATAATAGTTTTGGTGTTTAAAATAATGAAGCTGAATATGCACTTGTTTTACAGGGCACCAATAAGTCTTTAAAAATAAATACTTGGAATCACATTAAACTTACTTAAGTTTGTAAATTTCAACATTAAATGGCTACAGTTAAACTATCAGTATTCAATAGTTCTCTAAGTATTGCAAAAACGCTAATTACAATGGATTGCATTATTATAAAACGCTTTGTATGAATAGTTTAAAGGAACTTAAATTCTCCTCTTTGTAATAAATGCGTTTACATCACAAGCTTTATAGTTTGTCTCAAAATATGGCAGGCCTAGGCGACTTGAAATATAGGCAACGATATTTGTCTTTTATACAATGCAATAGATATTTAATGAGGTAATAAGTAATCCACTAACTAAAACGAGACTTCCTAACCAGGTGTCCGTTTGTATATACGTACAGTTACTAAGACTATCCCTGTAGTTACACGAGTTGTCACAAAAAATGGAATCGCTTTCTCATAACCCTATGAAACCAAACTTTATTTTTTCACAGAAACCTAAAATTTGTATTAACTCTCTTAAAAAGTTTATTTGAACAATTAATTCGTAATCGTTTCAGGGTCCACATTGTGTAAGTTTCGAAAAAGAAACCAATCACCAAATAAAGAGCAAGTAGTGATAGAAGTTTACGTGAAAAAAACCTTTAGATTCATTGGGACATTAGAAAGGCATTGTTCAATGAACAATTTTGCATTTCATTGTACTCTTATGTCTTTTATTTTTTCACTGTTTTGTAATGATGCTAGAATTAGAACAACTATTTAATCGTTAGTGTGCGAAGACATTCAAATTTATATTTTAAAATTTGAATGCATTTAAAATGTATCAAGATGGAATGTTTTAGTTGCCTTAAATAGGTAGTTGCCTGTAAGTACCACTCTATGTATATAAATGTGGTTTATTTTTTATGGATATTAACGGCAGCGCAAAAGGACTGTACATTACTGAGCTTATTTTCCATATAAATAATTTTTCCTACAACCGGGCTTCCAGTACATACTTTATGCACTCTTCACATTTTGTAAAGTTCCTTTTCGCGCCCTAGTGCTTAAAAAGTTTGTTGCCTAGCAATGGCTACTTTTGCAGAAAACATGTTGTAAGCAACACGTGTGTAAAATAGAGTTTTTTAGTGTCATGCGTTAAACTGCACTCGAATAAAAAAATTTCAGTTTTAGAACTCTTTCGAATTGAGGGTTCGAACAAATTTGAATTAAATTAGATATGAGACATTTTCCAACGGTCAAGAAACCACATTTAGCTACTTACAAAGAAAATAGGCCCAATAATATGCAACCGATTTTCTTTCACGTCGATAATAGACGAGATTAAAAATTAGATAACTAAATGGTATATTCGAAAAACGAACCGTGGTTGGAACTTGTTCTAAATCAACTGCGTGGTTTTAGAACCACGCATGAATAAACAAACGCTTTTAACTTTAACTGCTGTCTCATAAACTGCCAATTTAGGTTATTTTGGTAATTCCATTGATTTCATGGAAGCCTTGAATGTTTCAATTGATTTATTTTAACAGACACTTGTAATTGCGCTTCAATCCAAACATTTCTACCCTTCATATCAAATCCCGCTAACCGCTAACTTCACACGGTTTTGGTGGTTATGTAAAAGTAACCACAACCGTGTTTGAAATTGTATTCGGTTTGTGGAAGTATCTAACCGCGATTAAATTTTCAAATATAGAAAATAGTACGGTTTTGTTTTTCACTGGCCGCCAATTAAGAGACAATTCCAAGCAGTTTAGGAGTGCGGCTGAGCTGCCTGCACGAGCGACAGCTTCAAATCACGCGCGAGGTGCGAGATATCCACCACCGAGTCCACCATCTCCTGCACGGCGTTCACGCTGGGAAACTGCAGGGCGGCTTGCTTGGTTTTGGCAACGCTGGTGGCCAGCGCATCCGACAGGGCATTTGCGCAGTTCAGCACTCGAGTGCGGATGTCTGCTTGCTGGACGTTCCGGTGTACCGTGTCGCCGATGTGCACGAGCTTGTGAGCGCTGAGAACGACGAATTTGTCGTGTGCGAGGAATACTTTCGGCGGCTGGTTATGCTCGACTGTTTGCAGGAAGGCGTCGATGGCTTGCGTTAGGTGTTTGTGGTGTGTGACTGCTTGAGCTGCATAGAAAGTCAACACTTGTTTGTCTTCTGGATTTATTTCTTCTTTGCAATCGTCAATAGCTGCAGATTCGGCGTTTTTGATCAAGGCGTCGTAGCCTTCGCGTAGTTTGGTCGGAAGCACATTTCGAATTTCCGCGTGTTTTTTCGCTGTGGATTCCTTTGACTCCAAGTTGACGTAGTCGTAGTCCTCGATCCACTCGCTGTTGTTGTTGGTTTGCGGGGACGAGGAGGGCCGCTTGAAGAGCAGCGTGCTGTTGCCTTGGATGAAGGACGTGAGCTGCCGGACGTCTTCTGTGAGGGCGCGGGCGCAGGCAACCAGCTGCTCCAGCGCGTCGGGGCGCTGCGTCCGAGAACACTCCTCGTCCGTCAGGCACAGCATGTCCAGGGACCAGTTCTGCTGGTCCAACGTGTGGGTTGCTTCTTGGACTATGGCATTCGCATTGCGGAGAGCTACAACTAGTGGACGAAACTTCCCAGCAAGACCTGAAATCATTATATTATTATGACAAATACACATATATACATCTACGCCATTCTTTCATTCCTCTCCCACATTCATAAAAGTCTTTCTTGTACTCGGAAACAGCCTTAATACAAGCGTAAATTGCAGTAAATGTTAATTCATATTTAATTCACAATAACGTTGTAATTTATTCAATGTATATAAATGGAAAATAATCTAAAAAATATGTTAAACTGTAGACATGAATAATACGTAATTTAATAATATTTCTATAAATCTGTAACAAATATTTTTATTGAAATATTCTGCATAGAAGAACAGGACCTCAATTTCGAGCATTTGTTTTAAGTGGTTTATTATATTGTTTCTTATTTTACGTTATGAAGTTGTTTTACATACATATATATCTTGTTAACTTTACACAGCCACCTAAAAATTATTTCTATTATTTCTCAATTATCTTATTTTTTTCGAATTTTTACACTCACTTATGACAACTAATCACATCGTTGAAAAGACAAAATATTGCTGTTTTTATTTTACCAAAATAATTGTGAGTTTCTATTTAAAAATAAAAATTGATAGGTATTGCGTGTAAATCAGACTTTTTTCTCTTATGTTTATATCAAACAGCGAGGGTTCAACCACCAATGGAAATCACTGTACATTTTATGAAAAGTATTTCGAAAATACTTGAAAATACTTGGAAATACTGGGAAATACTTGGAAATACTTTGGAAATACTTGGAAATAATTTGGAAATACTTAGAAATAATTTGGAAATACTTTGGAAATACATGGAAATATTTTGGAAATACTTGGAATTCCTCGGAGTAGGGGATATTTTCTCCAGTTGCAACTGTGGGTGATTGCATGTGTTCCGATTTAGTGACATAAATTCGAACTAAAACAAACAATAACTGTAAGTATTTCATAAACCTGTAAATTACTTTAGGTTTAGATTACTAATTTAATCCTGTAGTACTTATGTACAAAATATGAAGTATTATATTTAAAGAGTATTGTCGCTTTGGTTTAAGAAAGTCAAATAGAAATATTCTGTATGTAGGTAGAGTACGACTGTCGAATGAAAGTTTACGTTTAAATTATTCAATTATTTTATAGATGTGGCTTCGATTTATAACAGGGGCGTGCGGTAGTATTTTGTGATGGGTGTGCACACATTCTAGGATGCGTGTGTATAATGTATTAAACATTAAAATATTTTCTCTCATAAATTAATCGTATTTTTTGGTAAAAAATTTGATCTCAAGTTAAGAAAAAAAAACAATTTTTTTTGGAAGTCTATCATCATAGCCATATAAAACCCAAATATTACTTATCTTTGTTAATTGTAACAAAACAAAAACATGGCCAATAAAACATAACCATTTAAATTTTTCATACATATTTTTCTTATTTTTGTGAAATGTTAATCTTAGGTGTTGGCCTCATAGCTTTAATAATTTAAGAAATAACTCGTCTACAAAATAGAAATTTCCGTAAATCAGTATAGCATTGAATCAGTAATAATTAAATACTCACTAGTAATACAATTGTCATAAATACAAATTAAGAGTATTTTTATATAAAGATGTGTATATTCACCTAAACTGGTTAATAAAATGTGGATATAAATTAGAATACGCAAGCCAGAATCAATTAATTCTACGAAAGTGCATAATTTCCAGTGCACGCGAGGAACACAGACGAGGCATTAGATTTCTCAAGTTTCTGTAGTATTCTATCTCTTTCTGCTTACTGTGATGTTACCTTGCCTATACGAATGAGCTGCGCTAACCGTGTACAAGGGATGAGTGCACTTGGCCTATGCGCTCGCGTTCAGCATATTCAAAGCACTAATTCTTCTCTTGCAGTAAAAAAATCATATTTTTATGACAAAATTAAATTAAAAAAATATAAATAAGAGTTAATAATATAATTTTTATTTTGTCATTTTTCCAGGGTGTGTATTGCACATCTTGCACATATGGACTGCACGCATAATTTAATCGATTTTCGTAGAAATGTGCCTTATATATACTCATGTTTAAGATTGTAACCAAATTTTAATAATTATTTCATTAAACCTAAATAAACCTAATAAATTTTCGTAGGTGAAAAATAACAAAATGGCGGAAATAAGAAACACTGTAGACAGTGTAGACGATATTGTGAAAGAATTAAATGATCAATTCGGCATTAATTTTCCTAATTATTTGAGGAAACTGTTAACATGTACGGATTATGATAATTGATAACATTGTATCATTATCTAAAATAGATGATAATGATATTGCTTGTATAGAGGAATTTGCTCGTGAAGAATTACCGCAGTTAATGGAAGAGGAAGAAAAAAAATCTTTTTTTGGAATTTATTTTTAAAATATTCAACTTTTTATAATATCAGCTGGACATAAAAAACTTTTGTTACACGTAAAAGACGAATGTAAAAGAAAAATTAGTACACTTTGCAAAACTGCAACAAAAAGAAAAGATAATTATGAAAATGTTGAGAGAACAGAGAAAAATTTAAAACTTGAAAATAGTAATAAAGATGTTAATAGTAGTACAGATGCTAATAGTGAAGAAAAAATAAACATCTCCGAAGATACTACTAATAAAAAAGTAAGAAAATCTACTCAAACAGCCTGTAGAAATGAAAATGAAAAGACTAATGAAGATGAGTGGTAATAATATAAATAATAGTAAAAATAAAAATTATGAGAAAAGCAATCGACACTCTATAAAAAAGGAACAATCCGAACGAAAATGTAACAGTGATTCCAGTGACTCAGAGAGCTCAATTTCAAATAGTCGTTGTTTAAAGAGTGACACAATTAGCGAAAATTTCAACAGTGATGAAGAAACTGAAATTCAAGCTGAAATTAAAATTATGGTTGAAAACTATTGTCATTTTTTATGACTCAGGGTGGTACATTGGAACTTATAAAGTAAAGTTCTTAAAAGAGAATTTAGGAACTTTCACTTGACCACATCGTGATGATATACATAATGTCGAAAAATATTTTTTCTTATATGGCCCTATTAAACTACAAGGAAATGGTCCTTTTGAAATTAAGAGGGGCGTTAGAGTAGCAATTCAGAAAAGATATAAACTTTTTAAAAACTCTTAATGTTTTTGTACTTAAATTTAGAAATAAATACTATTTTTGGTTGACCTTAAATATTTATTTTATTTTTCCTGTTCTTTTTGAATAATATGTACAGTATTTTTCTACTACACTTTATGTATTCATTTCTTAGTTGGTATCAAACAATGACTACAACAAAATTATGTTGTAAAATTCAATTTTATATAACTTTTGATTCTAATTACTTTGCTCTAAAAGTAACTTATTTCAAATCCTATGTACCGTGTAAGTACTCAGTATGTTTATTATAGTCTTGCAAACATACCCAAAGATTAAATAAATATTTAAAATATTACGGTAATACTAAAAATATTTACACATATATTTCGGAAATAATGGAAATACTTACTAGAAATACAAAAATATATAGAAATATATTTCGAAATATGGAAATACTGGAAATAAATTGTAAAGTATTCCAAATTTGGAAATTACTGTTCAAAGTATACCGAGTGATCAATGCAACTGTTTAAGAATGGGGATCTTGAGAACTATAAGAGAAAATTGGTTAAATTAGATAAAAGTTGCATCATGTGGGGGTCATTATATATGTTTTTGTTTTTACCAAAAAATGCATAGGTAACTAGATATAAACAAAAGGGCATTTTTTTAAATTTTTATTAAAAAAAATAACTTGCACATTATTCAGGCACTTTTTAACGACGAATTCACAGCAGAACTTAAAATTGATACTAACTTTCAATTTTCATAGGGGCCTCAAAGTAAGCTGTGAGACTGTTAAATAGAGGTTTTTTTCTCTTTTCAACGATATAAAATACAAGGATATTAATAATAAAATAAAAGTATTTTAATATCTCAAGACTACGGAATATCGATAAAATTATTTTCATCAAAAGCTACAAAACATAAAAATTAATAAAAAGTATAAGATGTCACAAAACAATAATTTTAATTAATATTAGATAACCTAAATTTATTTTACTTTTAATATGCATGTATTTTATATCGTTGAAAAGAGAAAAAAACCCTATTTAACGGTCTTCCACCCAACTTGAGGCCTATATGAAAACTGAAAGTTAGTATCAATTTCTCGAAAATGGTATGAGAGTACTACAGTGAATTCGTCTTTAAAAAGTGCATGAATAATGTGCAAGAAAGAATATTTCTTGTATTAAAGTAAAAAGGTTATAACCAAAAAAATATAACCGACTTCGTATCTCTTATAGTTCTCGAGATCTCCTTGCTTAGAACATTGTCTACAGCGGTAGGAAAATTCGAAAACATGGTTTACGCCATACTGCTTTATTCAATATATAT
This sequence comes from Stenolophus ochropezus, assembly GCA_035578165.1. NCBI lineage: Eukaryota > Metazoa > Arthropoda > Insecta > Coleoptera > Carabidae > Stenolophus > Stenolophus ochropezus. Next base: position 49,928,272 of record JAQOWZ010000003.1, on the reverse strand, counting down.
ATTACCTAGCAAAGTGTATCAAAAATTATTTAAAAGATAAAGAATGAATTTAAGTTTCTGTAATTTTGTAATTTTTAGTTTTGTTTCTTTTTAAATATTACAGTCTTTCAAAATTATAAATACGACCTTTTTTGAAAATATATTATTAAAGAAACTTAACTTGATCCTATCTTAACATGTGAATATTTAAAAAAAGGTATTTGGTGGTTTTTATTTTAATAAATCTAAGGTTCCAAAAAACATGGTGTAAATTTAGCGTTAGTTACTCCAGTGCACTGCTGTTTCTAGCGGAATATTTAGAAAATTTAATTCCGTCACTCTCTTTTGCAGTATACCAAATAATTACAGGTTCTGAACTGTGGGTTATTCAAATTGAATCATAAGAAATATTCTCTTGCGGTTTTAAATAAAATACGTAGTAGTCCAATCCATTATAACCACATGGTGTATTCCCATTATACCTTACCGATGAGCGCAGCCTTTGTACAGTGTACACAATGCTCTTAAACAGTTTCATTGGTCACCCTGTATTTAAAATAATAAAATTTTTATATAAAGAAAAATCATGTTCGCTGATACACCGTTGTTACGGTTTATTTTTGCAATCCGCAATTTATTTAAAATCTAAATCATTTTATTTCCTTATTATCATTTTTGTTCGCAATTTATGGAACTCTCAGGCATTGCTGGTTGCTTATTGTCAGGAATATTAATTTTTATATTTTTTATACATTTGGGCATGTGCAAGTTTGAGCTAACTCGCAGATTTGAGCGAAGTGATTCATTCTGTTCGTTGATCGTCGCTGTAGTCATATCTCAGTGTCTAGTTATTATTTATCATATTGTTTAGTTTATTGTTGGATAAATTTTAACGTGCCCGTTATTTGGGGATTATAACTGAGGAAAGTACTGGGGAAATATTTGTTCCCGCGGAAAATTGTTCCGGATTTATTGCACTGCGATCATTGAACAACAACTTAGCCGCCCACCATCTCAGGTATTTACTTTTATTGTTGATTAGCCCAGTTGTAGTATCTATAAAGTATTTTGGTAATAATATTTTGATCATTGTTAATTTACAATCAGTAAAAGTAACTTTTAACTTAATCATCGACCTGGCAATGCTAATTGAGTTCTCCTTTCAGGCTTTTATTTTATTTTATTGTATTTACTTTTTCTACCACTATCGACATTACCTCGATCTCGATCCGATTTATTGGATGCTTATGGTTGGATTGGGTTGTTGAGCCCTTATTTTTGGTGGATACACATCTTGGTGGAGGATTTTTGGGGAGAATTGGATGACTGGTACCTCGTGTTTCAAGCGGAAATTGTTCGACGCCATTTTGGAACTCGTCACACACTACGTCACTACCGCACACTACGTCACTCCGACGTCATCAGCTCTCCAAACACATGCAGATAAGCTCTATTTTGATTTTTTTCTTGTTGTTATTTTTAAATATTTTTTGGATTGATTTTTGAATGTTATGTTATGTAATTACATTTATTTACGCTTATGTTATTATTTTATATGTACTAGCTCACGCGAGTCTCAGAATTTTTTATGAGAGATACTCATTTAGGGATTGTTTCGGTTTAGGAAGGGTTAGGACTGAATTTAACTTATTTCGACGCTTGTTACGCTCGCATTACCCTGATTGGTCGACCAACCACCCGTATTGCGCCTATTTTTGCGTATTATATTTAAAGCCTAAGCTATCTAAACATCCGAAGTCCTCGCTCGTTCGTGCGCCACGCATCCCCTATTTGGTACAGTTTATTCACTTATTAGTATTACCTTTCGTTTATATCTCGCATGAGTTATATAATTCATTCAGAAAATTTGTTAATATAAAGAATTTCGATTTCAAACTTTATTTACATAAATGTAATACTACAAATATTTAATATATCCTACATTTCAATTTCAAACGGAGCTTTATTTGTTTTTTTTTTGAGTTACCTACTGTTATCTTTGATTATCCTTCACAGATTCGTATTTTCGTGGTTGTATACTAGGTTTCCTTTTTTTTAACAACAACCACGTGGCGCCCTATTATAATTTATACTATTTCATTACTTGAACCACCCCCTTCTCCACTGTCTAAAAGCTGGCGGCCGCATTCACTGTTATCTTGAATGCGTAAGAGCTACAATTATACACGACTGTGTAGTGCACGTAGCACCGTGTATAAACCTTTACACTCAGATGTCCAAGAAAACCGGGATTGTCTCGATTTTGAACTGTATGGCCCGATGTCCCGGATTTATATATTTTCACAATTCACTATTTAATTTAATTTTATTTAAATCTTTATCAATTGCTACATTTTGCGATTTATTCCGACCGCGCGCAGTACTCGATTCTTGACGAAAATGGACAAGACAACTATATTTAGATATATTGAAAACATGTGAATATATTTTTTCTATTCCAGGCTACAATACCAATGTGTAACGTATTTTTTCTTTAATGCAGTGGACAGACAAGCATAACTCATTATTTTGTGACACCGTAGAAGCTATTTTACATAGTATTTTCAATTTTAATTCTTCTGTAATGTATTATTGTAACAGAAAAAGAATTATTAATTGGTAAAATCTTACCAAAAGTGTGAACGACTAAGAGTAAAATATATTTTGACTCTATGATTTTTTTATGGCCCTAAATAAACATCTATAACCTCTCCCCCTCGTCAAACTGTCCTGGTTTGGTTAATTCGAATTCTGAGAGCCCTACATCCAGATTCATAAAGAAATATTAGCTAGTAATCCGGATTAGTTATATCCCTTGTTAACATCCTGAAATGTCATACTAACTACAGTTCCAATGCATAAGAATTATTAACTATATTTTGTAATTCAAAGATAACTCCACTAGTTTGGTGGTATTAGCAATATTTGCAGATGATACAGAAGAAGACAATCTAGAAGTGAAATACTTTGATTACACACAAGTGCAAAGCATTAATTGATTATGGTTAAAATCAATTATTTTTAAATATTTTTTATTAAATTCATATTACATGGAATAAAAACTTTAGTACTCTTAATTATATAATGTAGTAATTTTTTTTCTGATTTTTAACGTTCATACCGATAAAAAATACATATACTCGTATGTAATTAGTGCATTATAAAATAAAAAAGATTAACTTTAACGTTTCTGTTCTATGTACGACGAATTTAATAAAAACAACTATGTAAAAAATTTTTTATAATCATACTTCAATTAATGTTTTGTGCCTGCGCGTAATCAAAGTTTTTAACTTACGGGTTGTCAATTTAGAAAGAAATAATATATTTATTTTTTTTAAGAATTGGGACTGGAACACTGGAATAGTGGCTAATCTTTTTTATGAATCTGGGTGTTAAAGATTTGATTTGACTATCGATAAGTGCTATTTTAAAAATACTGGGGTACCTGATTGTTTATTATTTAATTTACGCATTGGTAAGAACTTATGTTTAATTACAAGTGCATGATCTGACTTTTTCCCTACTACAATTTATTTTTGATCTTTATGAACACTTGTATAAACCAATCTTAAGTGCTAAGTTTTATTACAAAATTGCATAAACTGTTAAGTGTTTATGAGTACACTTCTAATTTATGTAATTTTGAATGAAAAGATGCATAAAGCAGGTTTTTGTAGAGATGTACCTTTGTCCGGGGCCCGGGCGGCATTGCCGAGGGCGCCCTCGCCGAAGTCTGCGAGGTCGTGCAGCGAGGTGTTGAGGCGCACGCTGGCGAGCTTGACGTCCATGAGGCGCGGCTCGAGCTTGTCGCGGCGGCGCCAGTGCGGGGACACGTAGCCGAGCAGGCGGGAGATGGCGGCCGTGGCGTCGGCCTGCAGGCGGGCCAGCGCGTCCAGCGCGGCGCCCAGCTCCAGCGGCAGCTCGCGCGCCGGCGGCACGTCGTACAGCGGCGCGCGGCGCGGCACGTCGTACTCGGGCGCCGCCGCCAGGCTGGAGCGGTTGGACGACGACAGCGAGTCGGCCGTGAGCGAGCTGGCCGAGCTGCTGGGCGTGAGCGCGGCCAGGGCCCGCGGCACGTCGTACGACTCCGGCGCTGGGGACCCCCGGGACCAGCTGCGAGGCGTGTCGTACGTCACGGGCACTGCGCGCGGCGGCACGTCATACGACTCGCACCGGCTCGCTGGCATGTCGTACAGGTACACGTCGTTATACTTCTTCGGGGTTAATACCTACACACAATTATATTTAATAAGGATTTACATGTGATGGCTGTGGTAAGTATAGGTTTGTTCGTACAGCGGTACAAAACTGTTACAGTCCGAAGTTAGAGCAGTTTAACTTTACATGTTACAATAGTGTGTGAACAATCCATGGTAAAAAAAAGATAAAGAATGAATCTAAGTTTCTGTAATTTTATAATTTTTATTTTCGTTTATGTTTGAATATTACAGTCATTCAAAATTAAAAATATTCAATGTGGTACTGTACCTCCCTTTTTTAAAAATATACTTTTACAGAAACTTAAATTGATTCTGTCTTAACATGTGAATATTTTAAAAAAGATATTTGGTGGTTTTATTTTTATAAATCTTTAGTTCCAAAAAACAATATATTTGGTGTTACTCTCGTGCACTGTTGCCTCTAACGGAATATTTAGAAAATATGATTCTGTCACCCCCTTTTGCAGTAAACCAAATAATAGTCTATCCCCCTTATACCTCACCGAAGAGCGCAGCCTTTGCACAAAGTGTACACAATATTCTTAAACAAAAATAAGTTAAAAAATATAAATAACATGGTTCTACTTCTTACTGTTCCAACAAATAATTACTAGTTAAAATTAAAAAAAAATAATAGCAACTGACCAGAATAGTTGTAATATTTGGATTTGCGCTTGTGAAACGTAAAGAAGAGAGAAGATGATACCTTATTGGGCTGCACGTGCCAGCTGCGCCGCTTGCCCTGGCGCTGCAGCGTGCTGAGGTCCTGCAGCAGGTCGGTGGAGGGCGGGGGGCCGCACGGTGACGGCTCCCGGCTGGGGCACAGGTCTGTGTACACTCCGGGGATTAGTCGCAAGCGGTTTCCCGGACATATGCCCTGTAATACACACAATATACATATTTTTTTCTATTCCTGTATTAATATATCACCATTATTTTTTTTTCGATTGATTATAGTAGCCATATTTCAGGATAGTGAAATATGACTCATAATTCACTCTTCTCGGCCAATCACAGAACCAGAAATCAATTATTCACCTTAATGTTATAAGTGGATCACCCTTCCTACGGTCGTCTGACGGCTAACGGTATAATCATTTGTCATTGTGTATTTTTTGTTGTCATTTTATAAAATATTTATGCGTTTTTCAGACTTTACAGGAGTATTAAAAGTATAGTATTACCTATATAAGGGATTATGGTTATTATTCACTTAGATGATTTGCATAACTCATATAATAATACTTTATATAATAATATACTATCAAGATGATCTTAACTTTTTGGATTTAATACGGGGCATATTTTAAATAAACAATTAGATTTATATTAACAACTGATTTACTTATTTGACAGTTTATTAAGCTCTAGGTCCAGTTATAGCACCAAGAAATTGAAATTTGATTGCTGTGCTTAGCGACTTCATATTTTATAAGACAATTTAAAGTGAGCTACATGACATCATGTGCCGTAAAGTCCTTAGATATATAAAGTATCGCAATGTATAGAGCCCTAGCAATATTTTTCTGTCGAAAAATGGAAATAATATAATATAAGTAGTCAGTCGTGTAAATTGGCAGTAAATTGACATACGAGAAAAGAAACCTAATTTGCGTTCTCAATTCCACGTGGGATGAAGTTTGAGAGATTACAAAAAATATGTGAAAATGCTCGATTGTTGTACTTTGAAATGTAAAAATAGTAAATAATTAGGATAAAAATGATAATAAGGATCATATTTTAAATTTCATGGGGCTTTTGCCCAAAAATGGCGGAGGATTGCGGTACTTTATTTATCTAGAGACTTTAATGTGCCACGAACATTTCGAAAGTTTCGAAAAATGTGAAGAAAAAAAAAGTATATACAAATATTTCAGGATTGCACTGATTTATATCAGAAAGCTCATTGATTTAAATAACTTATTTTTGCAATTGTTTTTGTGACAAATGTTTAAAAATCCCGCCACCACTTAGATACATGAATATAGAGACATGAGATATGTTAGAAAGATCGTCTTGAGTGTGTGCTTGACATGACTTGTATTTGTGAATTACATCCTAATTATATAATAAATCATTGAATTAAATATAATGAATTGTTATTACATAACCATTTACTAAACAACACATGGTGTCAGGTATTTTTCAAGTTGTTAAGTGAATAAAACAGAAAAAAGAGGAAAAATAAAATAAACGAACGAGTAACACGTGAAAATGGCTGAATCGGAAGCGAAAATCCAAGCGTTGGAGAAACAATTAAAGGATCTACAGGCGATAGTGGCCAATGCACAAGTACTAGGAACTTCACAAAGCAGACAGGCAAGTCAAAATGTCATTAGTCATCAGATACCACCTCCTGAAAAATTTTCACTGTTAGAAAATGACTGGGAGCCATGGATTGAACACTACGAGAGATACCGGAAAGCTGCAAACCTGTCCCAAACGCCACAGGAGACTCAAATAAATCACCTTCTACTGTACATTGGACCCAAAGTCAATAAAGTTTTCGAAAGGATGCAAAAGAAGCAAGAAGATTTTTCAACGTATGACGAATTGAAGAAGGCTTTCAACACGCATTACCAGAAGAAAACCAACGTTATATACGAACGAGCGAAATTCAACGTCCGAAAACAGAAAGAGAATGAAACAGCAACAGAGTATATAAACGAAATAATAACTCTAGCTAAAAGTTGTAAATACGGTAATCTGGAAAATGAACTAATCCGGGATAAGCTAATTGTGGGTATCAGAGATCAGACGTTATCAGAAATACTGCAGCTTGATGAAACCTTAACATTGCCGAAAACAATCGACAAGATTAAGCAAGCGGAAACAATCAAGAGTCAAAATCAAGAAATTCGAAAGAACGAATCACAATTTAATGTGGATCGCGTCCAGCAACAGTACAGATCGAAACAGGAGCCGAAAAAGAAAACAAAGAAGCCGATAGTCTACGAGCAATGTGGTAGATGTGGACATAAACCAAGCCACAGGCTAAAAGAATGTCCAGCTATTAAGGCAAAGTGCAATAAATGTGGAATTATTGGACATTATCAAAAGTACTGCAGAACGAAAAAGGCACATTGTGTAGACAAAGAAGAGGAAAGTTCAACATCCGGTTCGGAGGAAGATTGCTCAGAAATAAGAATCATCAACAAAATCAGTAAACAAGAAAAACCCTGGTTAGTACAACTGAAAATCGGTAATGAAACAATACAATTCAAAATCGATACGGGCGCAGATGCTACGGTAATGTCAAAAGATTCGTACGAACTTATCAAGAAACAGTACCGTCTGAAATCAACGACAGCAGAACTAGTTGGACCAGGTAAAGGAAAGAGTCAAAAGCTGGAAACCTTCGGAAGAGTTAAAATTCCAGTTCATTACAAAGGGCAACAACAAGAGGTTAAAATGTATGTAGTGAATACTAAAGATAACTTACTGGGAAGGCCAGAACTCAAGAAATTAGGCATCGTTACTTGGAAAGAAGAAATACTGGAAATCAAAGAAGTAGAAGTAACCAATCTACAAACAGAACCAGAAATAAAGAGTGAACTAAGCGATCACACAAGCTACTACAGACACTTAGTCACAGAAAAATTTAAAAATGTATTCGAGGGACTGGGAAAAATGAAAAATGTAGAATACAAAATAAGATTGGAAGAAAACGCAAAACAATTTGTATCTACTGCTCCAAGAAGAGTACCAATTCCACTCCTGGAAGATGTGAGAAAGGAACTACAACGCATGACGGGACAAGGTGTCATTGAGAAGATAAACGAGCCTACAGAATGGTGTGCACAGATGGTAGTGACACGAAAAAGGAACAATAAGATTAGAATCTGCACAGATTACACAAAATTAAACCCGTACGTCAAACGGGAAAGATATCAATTACCAGCAGTAGAGGAAACTTTAGCCCGAATCCAAGATGGTAAAGTTTTTTCTAAACTGGACTGTTCCTCTGGATTCTGGCAAATTCCACTGGCAAAAGAATCTCAGAAGTTAACAGCATTTATCACTCCTTATGGTAGATTTATTTACAAACGTGCTCCATTCGGAATAACAAGTCTACCGGAAGTTTTCCAAAAACAAATTAGTCAAATCATTGATACGTGTGGACTGAACGGAGTAATTCCACATTCCGACGACATAATTGTTAGTGGAAAAGACAGATCTGAACATGACAAAAACTTAGAAATTGTATTAAAAACATTAGAGAAGAACGGTGTAACATTAAACAAAAATAAATGTATGCTAGGCGTATTGGAAATTACTTACCTGGGGTATATTGTATCAGACAAAGGAATTAGGCCAGATCCCGATTACGTAAAAGCTATAGAGGAATATCCGGAACCAAAGACAACAACTGAAGTGAGAAGATTTTTGGGCATGATCACTTATCTTACACGATTTATAGATAACTATTCAACCAAAACTGTTGCCTTAAGAGAACTGCTGCAGAACGACAAACAATTCGTTTGGGAGACGCCACAAAAACAATGTTTCGAAGAATTGAAGAAAACAATCAGCAGCGTTCCAGTTTTAGCAAACTATAATACAAACTATCCTACAAGAGTTTCGACGGATGCCAGCGCCTACGGCATGGGAGGAGTATTGGAGCAATTGCAGCCAGACAAATGCTGGAGACCAGTATTCTATTGTTCCAAGTCTTTGACAGAAACGCAGCAACGCTATGCTCAGATTGAAAAGGAATGTTTTGCAATTGTATTTGCCTGCGAAAGACTAAATCAGTTTTTAATAGGTAAAAAGTTTGAAGTTAGAACAGATCACAAACCGCTGATTTCTATACTTAAACACAAACAAATAAATGAGTTAACAACTAGACTTCAAAACTTCAGACTAAAACTGGACAAATTTGATTACGATATCAGTTATGTACCGGGAAAGGAATTGTATATTCCAGATGCATTGAGCAGAGCACCTTTGACATCTGCTACAAGAGAAGATAGCGCAACACACGATGAAGAAAAACCAAGTATAAACACTATTATTACAATTAGAGAAAATAGTTTAAAGAAGAATCAGGAAGAAGAGTTCAGCTTAGGGCTAATCAAGAACTATGTCGAAAAAGGATGGCCAGAAAAGCATAAGGTACATTTCTCAGTGCTACCTTACTATAAATACCGGAATAATATCTCGGTATCGAACGATCTCCTGACATATGAAGACAGAATAATAATACCACCAACATTACGAGGAAAATGTCTGCAGGATATACACACGGGTCATTTAGGCATCGCCAAATGTAAAGCAAGAGCACGACAAAGTGTCTGGTGGCCAAATATAAATAATCAGATAGAAGATTTGGTAACAAATTGTGAGAGTTGTCTGAAAAACAAACCACCAAATATTGAACCGTTGCTACAGCTTGAAATGCCATCACTACCATGGCATACTGTGGGTACAGATTTATTTGAACTAGCAGGCAAAACATATATAGTAGTGCAGGACTACTATAGTTTATACTTAGTAGTAGTAAATTAAAGAAATTGGATAGTCACGAAATTATAAGAGAATTAAAGAAGATTTTTTCTTTATTCGGGATTCCAAATGTCATAAGAAGCGATAATGGTAAACAGTATGACAGTGCAGAATTTAGAGAATTCGCGAAAGCTTATGGATTTAAATGGCAGCCCAGCAGTCCAAAACATTCACAATCAAATGGGTTAGCGGAGAGTGCCGTGAAAACTGCTAAGAAAATTATAAAAAGATCGGATGATTATCATCTCGGATTACTTGCTTATCGTAATACGCCACTAGATTGCGGAGCCTCGCCTAGCCAACTTTTAATGAGCAGAGTTCTGAGAGAGAAAATCCCAGTTCAAGAAGAAAAGTTGAAACCAAAAATAGCGAATCCTAAAATAATTCAACATCAGAAAGAAAAGCTAAAAGAAAATCAAAAATATTATTATGACAAGAGACATAAAGCAAAGGACCAAAGAGAACTAAAACCAGAAGAGAGAGTGTGGATAACAGACCTGGAGAGAGAGGGAATAGTGGAAAATAAAGAAGGGCCAAGATCATACTTAGTTTCCACCGAGAAAAGAAAAGTTAGAAGAAATAGAAGAAACCTTCAACCATTACCAGCAGCTATAAATGCGTCGGCGGAAAATAATTTACAACAAATACCAGCCGTCCCAAGAGCAGCGAATGAAGATAGACTGGAACCCAGGAGAAGTATTCGAAATAGAGTCACACCTAAGTATCTTCAAGATTTTATTAAATAAAAATGTTTTGTTTTTTTAAAGAAAGAGAGATGTGACAAATGTTTAAAAATCCCGCCACCATTTAGATATATGAATATAGAGACATGAGATATGTTAGAAAGGGCGTCTTGAGTGTGTGCTTGACATTGTTGAGTATATTTTAATTACTTTCGAATATTTAAATTTACCGCCAAAAATATATTCATATTTCCCACCAAATGTATTTAGTGGATTTTAATTTTTAATGTTTTTAAGTTAAAAAGAACGCTTGGTTTTTCCCTCGCTTTGATATAACATATTGAAAGATAAGTTCTTTGGTTATGTTATGTTTGCTACTTATAATAAAGAAATTTATAAGAAAGTGAGTTTTATTAAGTTATTCTACCAAAACCACAACAGGTTATGGGCCCAGGCCTTCTGTGGAAGTGAAAATAGCTAAATAATATTAATTAAGAATAATATAACACAATGGAAAGTTTGTCCATAACAAAGTTAAGCGATAACAACTATCAAGTTTGGAGTCATCATACAAAGCTATTACTAAAAGCAAAAAAGGTCTGGACAGTAGTAGAAACAGTAAAGCCAAAAAGATTAGCGAATAACCAGCCCGAAGAACAAAAAGCCCAAAGAAACAAAGAAATTCAGGAGTTTGAAGAAAAGGATGCTATAGCTGCATCCATTCTTTTGTCAACCCTAGAGAATAATCAAGCACAACAAGTGTTAAACTTGGATGAAGCCAAAGAAATTTGGGAAAAATTAAAACAAATAAATGAAGGTAAAGCATCTTCAAAAAGAGTAGACCTCAGATTAGAACTTAGCACGATAAAAAAGGATGAAAAAGAAAACATTGAAAAATATATAGCCAGAGGTGAATACATAAAAAGTCAGCTAGCTCAATGTAATACAAAAATTGAGAACGAGGAATTTTTTGGCCTAATGTTGAATGGATTACCAAGAAGTTTTAATGTAATAAGATTACAGATGAAAACAATTGGCTTAGATAAAATAACAGCTGAAGAATTCATAACTGGACTAAAATCACAAGAAGAAGAATTGTCAGTGGCTGAAATTGAAACAAAAATGGAAGCAGCTTGTCTGACAAAATCTGAGAAAGACAAGAAAGAAAATAATAGAAGACAGAAGGAATGTTATATATGCGGTCGTAGAAACCATTACGCTAGAGACTGTTATTATAGAACTGACCGAAGGAATTATGAAGAAAATGCAAATAAAAGATCAGACAATAAAAGTAGTCAAGAAAGCAATCAAAGTAGATATCCATCAAGATATAAACCTAGAAGAAACAATTATCATAATGATAGAACAAAAAATTCAAATTCAGATGAAGCATATGAAACAGCAATGCATATTTCATGTAATAAAATAAAACAAAGTAACTGGTATTTCGACTCAGGAGCTACAAGTCATATGACATACAAGAAATCAGCATTTACTACACTTGAAGAATGTAATATAAATGAAGTAAAACTTCCTAATGGCAATTCAATTAAAGTACATGGAAAAGGAACAATTAGAATCAAAACAACAAACCCAGATTGTAAGTATACTTACATTAACATATTAAATGTACTTTATGTTCCAGAAATGAAAGAAAATTTATTGTCAATAAGTATATTTGAGAAGAAGGGATACATTACAAAGTTTGAAGATGGATTTTGTGAAATAACGAAACAAGATGGCAATCTAATGCTAACAGGAAAACGAGAAGATAATTTGTATGTGGCTGATATAAAATTAGCAATTGAAGAAAAATCAAATGTAGTGCTGTCAAATAATGCAGAAATTTGGCATAAAAGATTCGGCCACCAAAACATGAAAATATTGAATAAAATGAACAAAGAACAAATTGTCACTGGTTTACAATTTACAGACAAAATTGAACCATTTTGTGAAGAATGTACAATAGGGAAGACATCAAGAAAACCTTTTAAAACACATGGCAAAATAAAAACAAAAGATGTATTAGAACTTGTACACATGGATCTTTGTGGTCCCATGCAAGAACCATCAATAGCAGGGTCAAGATATTTATTTATTATAGTCGACGATTATAGCAGAAAAATATTCCCTTATTTTCTTAAATCGAAAAATGAAGCTTTTGAAAAATTCAAATTATTCAAAAACGAAACAGAAAAACAAACAGGAAAGAAATTAAAAAGAGTCAGAAGCGATAATGGTCGCGAATTTGTAAATCAGTCATTTAAAAATTTATTCAAAGAAGAAGGAATAATCTATGAATTATCAGCACCATATACCCCACAAGAAAACGGTGTTGCTGAAAGAACCAATAGAACAATAATAGAAATGACTAGATGTATGCTAACAAACACAAAATTATCAACAAAGTTCTGGGCAGAGGCGGCATACTATGCTATATACATAAAAAACAGAACTTACATGAAAATAATCGATACAACTCCAGAAGAGAAATATACAAAGTTGAAATCTAATGTCGAACATTTAAGAATATTTGGTTCATTAGCATATTATTGGATTGAAAAGGATCATCGTAAGAAGTTAGACCCGACGACTGAAAAAGCAATATTCATGGGATATGATTATTTAACAAAACATTTCCGATTATATTGTTTAAAACGCCAATGCATTATAATAGTAAGAGATGCAAAAATTCATGAACACAAAATGATAAGTGAAAATTCAGATGAAACTAACACCAACACACATAATAAGTTAATATATATACAAACATGTAATGATAATACTTCTGAAACGAATATAAATAAAGATAATAATGAAAATGAAATTTATGAAGTCAAAGAAGATACATTTAATAATGAAATTACTTCAGATTCTGAAGACGAACACGAACTACCAGAAAATGAAAATGAGTTGAAGCAGATGCCGAAAACACGAAATGTTGTAGAAGAAAATACTGAAGAATCAAGTTACGAAGAATCAAGTGATCAAGAAATAGAGGACTTGGATAATGACGAAAGTTCAGATATCGATGATGGACAGAAAAATACTACAGCTAGTGATCCAGATTACAAAATGCACAATATAAGAAACCAACAAGTAGAACTTAGAAGATCAAAAAGAATTGAAGAAAAACAAGAACACAAAATTAACAATATAATTGATATTCCACTAACATATGAAGAAGCAGTTCAAAGTAAAAACAAGAAGAAATGGATTTCAGCAATAAAAGAAGAAATAAATTCACATAAAATTAATAAAACATGGGAGATTGTAGACAGACCGAAAAATAAAAAGATTTTAGATTCAAAATGGGTTTTCAAAACAAAAGAAAATATTGACGGGACTGTAAACAAATTTAAAGCAAGATTAGTAGCCCGTGGTTTCAATCAGAAGATGGGAGAGGACTACAATGAAAGTTTTTCTCCAGTACTACGGTTAAACACATTAAGAACAATTATTGCTTTAGCAGCAGAAGAGAATTTAAATTTATATCAGTACGATGTCAAAACGGCCTATCTCAACGGCACTTTAAAGGAGGAAACTTATATGAAAATACCAAAAGGAATAGAAGGTGATAAAGAAAAGAAAGTATGCAAATTAAATAAGGCGATTTATGGACTCAAACAAAGCGCTAATACTTGGTATAAGACAATAGAGCATGAACTACTGAAACTGAATTTTCAAAAATTATATTCAGCTGCTTGTGTATTTCTATACAAGAAAAACGAAAATGAATATCTTATTTTATGTCTTTATGTAGACGATATTTTAGTTGTGACAAAATCAGAGGATTTACACACAAGCATTATGACAAAATTGATGTCAAAATTTGATATAAAATACTTAGGTGAAGCTAAATATATACTCGGATGGGAAATTGAAATAAACAAAAGAAATAGAAGCATTAAAATTAAACAAGAAAAATACATAAATAGTATATTATCAAGGTTCCAGATGAATCAATGCAAAGGAGCAAAAGTTCCAATTGAATTAAATAAAGATGAAATAAATTTAGAGAATGCTGAAAAGAACGTTGTGTACCCATATCAAGAATTGATTGGTTGTTTAATCTATCTATCCCAAGGCACACGACCAGATATAAGTTTTGCTGTTACATATCTTAGTCAATTTAATACAAAATTTACAAAAGCCCATTGGCAACAAGCCAAATGCGTTTTAAGATATTTAAAACAAACAAAAGATGAAGGTATTTTGTATACCTCAAGCAAAACCAATATACAAACGTATACGGATGCAAGTTGGAACAATGGTCAAGATGCAAAAGGGTTTTCAGGATACCTACTCATTTTGGCAAATGGAGCAATAACGTGGCAATGCAAAAAACAAGAAGTTGTTGCACTGAGCACTTGTGAAAGTGAATTTCTAGCAATAACGGAAGCAGTGAAAGAATTATTATGGATAAAACAACTATTTAAAGAATTACAGAAGGAAGAATATTTGGGTAAAGAAATATGTTTAAAATGTGACAACCAAGCTGCTATAAAATTATCCACGAACAATATGTTCCACTCCAGAACGAAACATATTCATAGAAAATACTTTTTCATACGAGATGAAATTGAGAAAAACAACATCAAGCTAAAATATGTATGCAGTGAAGACATGGTGGCTGATTTTTTAACAAAAGCTGTAAGAAGAACCATTTTAGAAAAATGTAAAGAAAAAAGTGGAATTCATGGAGATCAACAAAGTATTTAAAATAGGGGGAGTGTTGAGTATATTTTAATTACTTTCGAATATTTAAATTTACCGCCAAAAATATATTCATATTTCCCACCAAATGTATTTAGTGGATTTTAATTTTTAATGTTTTTAAGTTAAAAAGAACGCTTGGTTTTTCCCTCGCTTTGATATAACATATTGAAAGATAAGTTCTTTGGTTATGTTATGTTTGCTACTTATAATAAAGAAATTTATAAGAAAGTGAGTTTTATTAAGTTATTCTACCAAAACCACAACAGACATGACTTGTATTTGTGAATTACATCCTAAATATATAATAATAATAATCATTGAATTAAATATAATGAATTGTTATTACATAACCATTTACTAAACAACACAGTTTTTAACACCACAGATATACGAAAATTAAGGGAAAAAACATGTGGATAGTGCTATGGCAATACATTCAAGAACTAGAACGATAAAACGATTTTTGATGTATTATTTAGATTTTTTTTTGTTTAATTTATTTTGATATCCGATAGTGAAATTCGGTTATAACGATATCAAACGGACCGCAAAAATTTCGTCGCTATAACAGAAAGTTAATTCTTCACTATCAGTTTTTTTCCACAATAAATGATTTTTTGTGAAACATTTTTATAATAACTCATAATGTTAACCTTTTTGAAAACAATTTTAAATGATTATTTAAATAAAAAAAATCTGATTTAAATTTAAAAAAAAATATAATTTTTTGATTTTTATTTAGAAATCAGATTTTTTGCAACTCTGAAATTTTTCAAATAAAATTGCAAATATTTCACATGGCTACTGATTGATATTTACATTAAAAAATACTTATTTTAATAATTATAAAAAAATTGTTTAAATCGAGGTTTAAATATAAAAATTTGAAATACAGAGATTGATCAGAGAATATTACCCGCTATAAATGCACTTGCCAAAATTAGTTTTCGGAATCGATCTTACGCGGCACTAAAATTTATCGAACCTTATAGGACACGCCAGTTTTATGACGGCAAATTTAACAACAGTCAAACAAAAGCGGGAAACTTATAATATACATCAGATTTTATTTTAGTGCTAATTTTTAATTTTGTAAGTCATCGTAACTCTCTAACATATAATTAAAGTTTCTAGTTCTTTTCTCCACTGTTGTCAAGTTTACGGTAATATTGAAAAAATACATACAAACCTTCCTTAACAGGTAAATGGAAGGAAAAATTTGGGAATGCTAAAAATTATATAAGTTATACTTTTTAAAAGACATTTATTACTTGGAACACATTATAGAAATACTATGTTAGAAAACTAGATATTAATAACTCTAGACAATTTTTGAACTCTATTCAACAGCAAATCCCCTTGTCTGATAACGCAGTGAAACTGCGGGTTTCTGAAATCAGATCTGCACGTTTCAACAACACCTCCAACCCTGTCGATCTTACAACAAATTCGCCCGATTGCTATGAACCTCGACAGCTCGTTGTCGATGTAATCGGGGCTCACACCGAAGGATTCCGCCATAAAACCAAGCGACAGTGAACGGTACGATTCCAACAATTGGGAATATGCTTTGATTTTCATTTCCCTAACGTAGTACCGATAATGCGGATTCAGATAAAAATCCGCTTTTAAATCTTGTTCGACGTCAGCTAAAGACTGGAAGAAAGTTTCATATTGGCAATTGTAAAGTGAAGTTATGTAAGTTTTCAGTTTCTTTTCTGTGTGCAGCAAAGTTAAAATTTCTGGAGCAAGAACTATTTTTTCTTTCAACATGTTGCGGTTAAGTGCGACCATTGAAATTAGAATAGTGTATTTTATAAATGTATTATATTCTAATATTTCGTATGATGTGAAGGTGCTTGTAGTTTCTAGGAACAAATCGGCTGCTTCTTTGAATTTTCGTATCGACATCATGTACAGTCCTTTGTAAACTTTTAATTTATTTCTCAAATCCCAATTTCCACCATCTTCAATTAATTTTTCAGCTTTTTCTAATTTTTTCTTTATAACCTAAAATTAAAATCCCATCATTGTGTACCTTTGAGAACATTTAAGATGTCAAATATAAGAGAATGTGCGATAGTTTCCAAAGCAGTTCTGTACATTGGGGACTGGATACATTCAATTCAGTCCCCTTTAAAATGAGTAATAGTGAGTCGCATCGAACAAAGCCAATTGCACACAACTACTTGCAATAGGTTTCCCTCGCGCATTTTTATGAAAATTCTCAGCTATCACTAATTGGTGCAATAAATGTAAAACAAAATTATTGTGAAATGTGCAAAACAAATTTTGTTTGTTACACCCAAAAATGAGAAATAAGAACGCCTAATAATAGAAATAATGATTATTTAATATAAATTTAGCAAAAAATTTTATGAAAATATTTAGTTTCAAAAAATCTTTAAAAAGGGGTACGAGACTAGGATCGATCAGATTGTTTGATTTTTGTAATCGTTTGACCGATGAATTAATTTTATCGTTTGATTTCGATTAATCAGATCGATCTTGATTGAGCAGGTACTGTCAACGTATTAGTACGCCTAGTCTGCAGTTGGGCCTGGGTAGAACGCTTTCACTTATATTGAACTTCGATTGCAGTTTTCTTAATGAAGATCGATCTATAGTTGAGATTGATCAAATCAATCTGATCAAACAGGATACTTTTTTTCTGATCGATGAAGATCGATTGATCGAAAAGATCGATCAAAAATAAGATCGATCATCAATTACAAATTACCCAGATCGCGCAGTCATATAGGGCACGAGCACGCTGCTGTCGTTTTGGCCCAAACACCTCAGTGGTGAAAAGAGCGAGAACTTTAAATAGACGCCATGAACAGTGATTACAATAATTTTAATAAGGGAAGTTTTAAAATAGTTATGTCATAGAAAATTAATATAATATCTACAGAATGCGCTCTCTACTAAGGAGCTAGTGCGCAGCAGTCGAGTGGGTCCAAGCACGATTTTATATCAACTTCGCACTGGCCCTAGTCGCGAAAAGAGCGGGAATTTTAAGTAAACGTCATGGAGAGGGATAGCAGTAAAAAGAGAATGCATTCTGTAGATATTATATTAGTTTTCTATGATATAACTATTTTAAAACACCATATTATTGCCAATACATATTTTCCTTTATTGAATTTGTCGCCATCCCTGTTTATGACGTCTATTTAAAGTTCCCGCTCTTTTCTGGACCACGGTCGAGGTGATTAGGCCCAAACGATAGCAGTGCGCTCGTGCCCTATACGAAATCCAGCGCGACTACTTGCATTCTAAAATTTGGCGCGACTAGCGGAAGGTTAATGTTAACAATGCAGCGTTCATCAATTGCCAATGTATTTTTTCCCATCTAAAATTTCGCTATCCTCTCCATGACTTAAATTTTCCGCTTTTTTCTCAACCACGACCAGTGAGAAGTTGCCGGTCTTATTTCAATGCAAAACGACAGCAGCGCGCTCGTGATCTATTATGTTACTATATAAACGCAAAATAGAAAAATTAATTTTACTTCACAGCACACTCAAATAGGCAGTGAGTATGATTCAAAACCACTTTGAAACCTATGTATATGAATAAAATGATTCACCTGCATTTGACATCTCAAATGAGACTATTTGAAGGTCGCTAACTATAGAATTACCGAATGATTCATGAAGAATAATCCAATGCGTATGGTTTGAAATAATATATCCACTCGATGGGTAGTTGGGATGGTCTTTTCAAAAGCCAGTTCCAGCGCTTGCAAGGCATTCTTCTCATCACAAATCTTAGACAAATACTGCGCTTTCTTCAAGTACGCTTCCCTCACTTCCGTATCGCTCAGAGAATTCTCAGCCTCTGAGATTTTCTCGTTGAATTCCTTCAGGACCGCCTCATTCTTTGCCTTCATTTCTGCCAGGCGGGAAGTGTCAACTTTCCATTTGAGTTCGGTGCAAATTTGTTCATACCACGGAGCCATGTCATTTTCTATTATTTTCTCCATTAGTTCTTTTTTTATGTCGGGATCATTTTTAAATTCCGGTAGAGTTAATTTAAATTTCATCTGACACAGGTTCATGTCGGGATTTTTCTCAACATGTTCGTCGAAGCTCTCACATGACATGGTGAAAATCTAATGAATATAATTACAATTTTATCTGAAATTAAAACATATTTTCTCACTACCAACAACTGATGTCAGTGCTTCGTAATGTTTTATAATTATTATTTATTTCTCTTTTGCTTTTTCTCTTCTTACTTCTATAACTTTTTTTTTCAAATTTATACAAAAATAAAACTGGAAAGGTGAGCGCTGAACTTAGCTCTAATGGTCACGTCACGAGTTAAATATCAAAATAAAATTTGTCTTATTTAAATTAAAGATTTACCAAGTTATTATTACACGTGGTACATATTACGTACTTGTAAATATCTATAAATAGTATGTAGTATTTCTTATTGCTCTATGGTTTTTATTTTTTTCTAAAGCGATGTTTATCTATTCCCAGTGCTCTCACAACATTGTACTTTCTTTAACGCTTTTGTTGACATAAAAATTTGTCAATAATGTATTTAATCTAAATAAAATTCTACATTTTTGTTTATATTAATTGCAACTTAGGTGCACTATACTCTGTTTTTAAACTATAGACAGTAACTAGGAATACTAGTGAGAAAATCAAAGCCTGTGATTGGCTGCTGCGCCATTTCTTGAAGCCACATTTAACCAGACGAAATTTCAGGTTAACCTTCTCAAACGTAATTGAAACGTCAAACTCTCGGAAGTTGTCAAATCAATTGTTGAATTTGCACGTGTTTTTCGTTTCATTGCTCTTTTTGTGACATTTCCACCAAGAGTTAACAGTATTTTTAAAAATACATAAATTTTTCAACATGGAATTACAAAAAAAAGGCAATTAATTAATTTATAATTAAAGGTACGTATTTATGATTTTATATAAATAAATTAAGTAGATTTTCTATCATAGTTTCGGATGATGAAAATATAGCCCGGAAAGTATAAATTTTGACATTTCATTTCTCCCGCCAAATAAATCTAGTGATTTTTTTTTGGTAACTTCTAGCGGTGTAAATGTGACTTCGTCTAGTGCTGTCTATAGTTTAAAAACGGAGTATAGTAATAAAAAAATGAATTCTGTAATTAAAAATATGTTTATCTTAAATTATATGCAAATTACAATGGGCTCTTCCCGCATAATAAATTCAACATACTTTGATTATGCTTTCAGTAATTTGCAATATAATAATGTTAACAAATATATTTCACTTGAGAAGTATACAGTTTACCTATAAATAATTATAAAGTTTTACCGCTATATCACTGTGACGCAGCAGTGCCTCGATAGAAATGGGCGTACAAGATGAGAGAGAAGAATATAACATGGCGCAGAAAATTTGACGTTTGCAGTTGCAAAATTTTTTCTCCAATGAAAATAGATAACACAGGAGGAAATAAATATTTGTCAAAATTTTTAGGAACTGGTAAACAAAAAATACGTATATTTTTTAATTTTTTTAAATTATCCTAATATAAAAAAATCAAAAATTAGTGAAATATCCTCTTGAAATTCAACGACTTGAAAAAAAAATAGAGAAAAAATTAAGAGTTATGATTTATGAAAACTTTCAAATGGTACTTAATACATTGTATATCGAAAGTGCAGTTATAGAAATATTTTTATTTAATATCAAATTTGATTTTGATGTTTAGTTCGGGACGAATTATAGCACCTGTGAGTTCAGCATCCGAGTTTCAAACCTACCCTTTGCTAAATTTCACCGTAATCACATTTCTTAAAAAACTATACTATAATAGCACTCGTGTGAACTACAAATGAACATGTTTTGACGCTCTTATTACTCTGTGATAGACGAAAAAAAGAAAAGAAATGCGAACTTAGGTATGTACGTAAGAAGTATTACATTAATTTATTTATTATTTGAACTGTCAAATGGCCCACATTTTGCAAATATTTTGTTATGATTTATTAACTATTGCCGGTAGTGAGAAATATAACAAACAACACGGAATTTGCGTATTATAAACATCCTTGGAAGGTAACGTGAACTTCGGTTTCATTTCGGTTCATATACCTTTCTTGGATATTATAACGTACGTGTATTTATTGTACCTTGAAAAACTAATACTCACGTACCTGTTATAAACAATTATTAGCACTCAAATATTAACAAATTTGCTGTAATAATACTTCACGTTACTTGATAATTTGTCAATCTTGTCAATTGTCAAGTAAAGAAATGAAATGCGAGGAGCCCAACCTACTATAACTGCACCGAAAGAAGAACAAGTGATGTGCAGGGTGCATACAATCTGCTGTTTCATGTACGCGCTTTTCTGCCCTCTATGAAATCAATACGCAACTAACTGCTGCTTTAGAGATGACTTCACAAAATTGACCGTATACATTGACAATGAAATATCAACTTAAATTATACTGTTATAGTGTTTTCGAAAATGAAATATATAATAAAACCGAAAAAGCGAAAAAATCTATTTAAATAGTATAAAAAATATTTTCTTATTTTTAAATAATATACTAAGATAAGTAACAAAAAATTTCAACTTTTTGTGTTATTTAAATACTATTTTTTTTTCATTTATCATTTAATTTTAAGATATTATTATATACAGAACATATTTTGGTTGTTATAAATAGTTTTGTAAGCAAAGTTTTATTGTAATTTGTACTTTTTTATACTTGATAAAAATCAGTTAGTTTATTTAAGAAAATCAGTTGATTTAAGTCATGCTTTAAATCGTGATTTAAATCAAATGATTCAAATTAGGCCAACACTAGTTGGTAGTTTTGTTAGTTTGTTCTACAACTCTGGTCGTTTGTTTCATCCATCATGACGTGATGATCAACTCAGGGATACCAACTTTATACTGTTACTACTAAAGTAAATAAAGATGACGTCACAACGCATCATATAATTTCAGGAACTCGTATCTCGCTTAATGCAAGATATTTAAGTATAAAGTCAGATAATAATTTATTTGTAATACTTACAAGTTAATAAAAAATAAATTGTAAAATAAAATAGTGTTACCTGTCGTCCTCTCAAAGAACACAGCCACCATCCTTCCAGTCCAGAGGTGTTCTGCTCAAGCACCACAAGGTAGTCCCCTTTCCGAAACGCAAGTTCATCCGGTGATTCCGCTATGTTGTCGTACAGGGCACGTGCCATACAATTCTGAAAACACAAAAATTGTAGTAAACGTAATGGATGTAAGCATTTCATGTCTCGATATGTTCGCTCGTTCCTATTGTTCTGTTTTCCAGAGGGTTGGCTAACATTCCAGAACTTAATTGCTATACTATAAAAACCACGAGCAGGAGATCGCGAGGACAGTTTAATATTGATACGTCTATAGTGATCATGAATAGTTGGTGATATAAATAAATAGTTAGTGATATAAACATTGCGTAGTTTTAAGTGTTTAAATAAATAATCTTAGTGTTTAAGTCTTAATTAATAATTGTTATATTTAAATTAGTTTTTATATTTGTATACTCATAGTATTAGTTATTTTTATTATCTTTTATAATTAATATTTCGTTTATTAAACTTAGTTATATAAATATTCGTGTTTTAATCATTTTTTACACTTCACCTAAATAAATAAACGTTACAATACTACTGAATGCTTTCCAGTTTCATCAAGTTTTATAAAAAAAAAATATTTAAAAAATATAGTGGCGGACCCCATAATATACTTTAATTAAATAATTTCATATCTTTATGAAAAATATCTCATCAAGATATTTATCACAAGATTTCAATATAAAATTTAATAAATTAAAATAACCCGACAGATAAGATAGATGTAATATACTCGTGCAGAGATTATGCTAAAAATCACGTATCAAGTTGTTGAACAAATGTATTCCTTATTTTTGGGCTATAAATATTAAAAACTATATTCATATATATAAAAAATAATAACAAAAAAATTTTAACTTCAAAATCAAGTTAAACGGATTTACTGAAAGTGTAAGAGTGTAACCAATGGGGATCTGAACCATTTTTTTTTTTCTAAAAGAGTGAAATACGATTATTAATGAAAACGCGACGGAAAAAACTTTCGTGGTAAGTAAGATAGCCATTTTTAAAATGAAAAATTCTGTCTGAAACGTTATCTGTCTTCGTCAGTAATGAACAAACTGTTAGTTTTACATGTTATTGGTTATTTTTATAGTCGTGTAGCTAAAATATGTTTATTTATAAAATTATATGTATATGAATGAAAAAAAAAGTATTAGTCACAAATGAAATTTATTTTTCGTAACAAAAACAAGAACATACAGTAAATTTGGATACTGACAGGCCGTATGCATTTCTCCCTCTCGCAAGTTTTAAGAAAGGCGGACGCGCGATTGTCCTTAAAATTAGGTAAACAATGTAATTCCTAAAGACAGATAACATCGCAACAAAAGTTAATTTCTTCTAGCTCGCAAACGAAATAATATTTAAATACTTCCACTAATACTCATTAATTGTTGTATAATATTCATATTCTTCTGCAAAATGGTAATATTTCGACAGTAGTTTAGGACCGTATTTATCAAAAAATTATGCCCTTGGGTATTAAATATTGAGGTTCAAAAATATTCCTTCAGAATTTACGTATGAATATTCATGAAAATCTGTTTAACCAAATTTACTTCATACATGTACACATACATCCAGACAGATGGCCCTTCTATTGTGCTGACGGGTTGAAGATGCGAGAATATTCCATAACTTAATTGCTCTACTGTATAAACCTGAGCAGAAAACACCGCGAGGAAATTCTTGATATCAATACGCGTGAAAATAAATATCATGTAAATAAATAAATGCTAAATGTTTAAATAAATAATCTTAGTTGCAGTCTTTATTAATCATTATTACTCGTAAAATAGTGTTTATATTTGTTTATTCATACCGTTAGTTATTTTTATTATCTTTTATTATTCACTTAGTTATATAAATATTAAATTAAATTAAATTTCAATTATTTTTACACTTCACCTAAATAAGTAAACATTACAATACAAAATTCAGATTTACATTTGCTTACAGGCTTGCGCAAAATTTAAACATTCTATACACGTTAGTAGTCTTTAAAATATACTTATTTTTAAATAAAACTAACATTATGAGCTCCTACAAATTGTTCTGCTGAAATATTATTTTTATTTACTTATTTAGAAGTACATTTAGCAAATAGTGAAATACTATCAAGAAAATCAGATATTATTAATTTCTGACGTTTTAAAGTCACAGATACACAAATAGTCCCTCAAATAAGGCGAAAAAATAACAGTTCTGCGGAATGAATCTGAATAAGCTAAATTTTTACATAGACCTTTTTGTTTTAATATTCTGAAGACAGGTTGAAAATTCGGCAATAAGATTGCGATAAAAAATCATAATATCGAAGGTCAAAGTTCACGAAAATCGTTTTTTTTTTTGCTAATATTTGGCTTTCTGTGCATCGCACGTTGTTAATGGTTATTATAATTCTCTACAAGTTTGGCACTATGCATTTCTTTCGGATAATCAACTGTTTTCGAGATATAACGCGGAGTAAGGGAAGCCCGCAGTATTGTGAACTTTTTTCCCAAGCCCACTAGCAAGTTTTTCAAACCACCAGAAAACCACTAGGTAAATAACTGAATTATATATAATTATAATTTCTTGTGTTTTTCTACCTATGTTGGATAAATAGATTCTAGTAAATATGAAGGTCCATTTAATATTTGAGAATGAAAATAAGACATTTTATAATTATTTAAAAATTTATTCACTTGTAATAAAAAAGAAAAGTAAAAGCTAGGGGTCATCTTCTTCTAAAGAATAGTCTTCTTTATCTATATTTTTAGTAGAATAAATCTTTTGTACTACATTATTTGGTAACATGTTATTTGTAGCAGCATTTGCCTTTACTTGCTAAATCAGTCCGAACTGTGACAAGTTCTAGCTTCATTCGGTTTCTCTTTTTGGACTTCATAACTTCATTACATTCATCATGCAGAATAGTCTTTCCATATCATCCTTAGAATGCGGCAAAATCAATAATGAAATAGCAAAAGTAGCTAATTCTTTGAATCTATTTACTCCAGATATGTCATCAAAATTCAAAACTTAATACCAAAATAATGCCTTGGTATTTTTTGTATTATTCCAGTTCAGAAGATTTGACGCCACTACTCATCAACTTTCGCGACTTCTTCTTGGTTCTAAATAAAACCAATATTGAACTCGATTCAATCATTCATCAAATAATCTATATTTGAAGCTAAAATATCGATTAATCGATTGTCTGGAATATGCAGACGTTAGGATTAGGGTTCCCAATTTAGGAAATCATATAGCTCAAGGTTCACTCCATCTTGTACACCAAATTAGAACTACAATTACTAAACGCGCGGTTTCCAAATACGAAAGACTACTTATATTTACTTTGTTTGCTTCTTAATCTGTGTTGCAGAAAAACCAACAATCGAAGGAAGAAAGCATAAAGTTTGAAATGGAAGACAAAGGATATAATTTTCAGAAGGTGAACTCTTTTGAATATTTGGGTGTCATAATTACCAACCTAAATGATGAAGATGAAGAGTTAAGCAAGAGAATATCTAAAAGAAGTAAAGCGTATGGAATGTTTTTGAATACAATATTTTTTCAAAAACTTAGGAAGAGCAACCAAAATAATAATATATAGATCAGTTATTCGACCGATAGTCTTGTGAATTATGGGTGCTAAGTGAAAACAATGAAAAGAAACTAGAAACTAGTTTGGAAAGACAAGTACAGAGGAGAATTTTTGGAAGGGTTAAAAAAGAAGATGGGACATGGAGAAGAAGAACCAACCGAGAAATACAAGATATGTACGGGTTTCCATTTATAAGCCACACGATTCGTGCACAAAAAGTAAAATACCTAGCGAGATATTAACAAAAAAATATTTTCGTGACCTTTGACATCTTGATTTGCTATCGCAATCTCATTGCCGAATTTTTAACCAGTCTTTAGAATGTCAAAACTAAGGTCTGTGCAAAAATTCAGCTTATTCAGATTCATTCCGCAGGATTGTTCTTATTTCACTGGACTAAAATATATAACAAATAATACAAGGTTGCATTGATTTAAATCACATTCTTTTTTTTAAATCATTGATTTACATCACTTGTACTGCAATTGTTATTTAACATTCCAGATTTACGAAAATTGGGAGAAAACGCTTTTGGGTAATGTTATCATATGGCAATATTTTCAAGAACTACTAAAACTATTTAACTTCGCCAGTAAAACGACTTTACCGGTTTATTATTTTGAATTAATAACGCAAATTTTTTTTTGTACTAGTGTGTGGTTTTTTTTTTTATTTAGTTTAAAATGTGTTACAGTAAAATTCGGTTATATTATAACGTCATCGAAGGGATCCAAAAATTTCGTCGCTATAGCTGGAAGTCGCTATAACCAATAAAAGTAAAATAACGTTAGCGTATATAGGCCTTCAAACTAGTGCTCACAATTTTGATTTTATAATTAGTTTGTCGGATTTTACTGTAGATTTTTTTTATTATTTCTTTAAATTTTTACTTATTCCTAACAAAATGTTTTTGAAATAATACTATACCTTTTTAAAAAAAATCAAAAAGTCTGATTTAAATAAAAAAACTAATTCAAAACAAAAATCGAATTTTTATGCATCCCTGAAATAATGTCTTAAAACTGCTGAAAATATGAATGTCAGATTTTTATAGAATAGGGCATGTCAGCGCTACGATCGACGATCTACATTCAGTCAGTATTGATTCTCAATAATCCATTCTCCAAAAGGCGAATTCTTATTGCCACATGTATCTGATTTTACTTACTCTTTTGAAACTTTTGAAACTACACTTATTTTTCATTTTTGAATAGTGTAAAATAAAATTGGGAAATTACAAGTTTATAACACGGAAACCAATAAACTTATGTTTTGGAATTACAAAATAATAATAATAAAATTAAAATTATAACCACTACACGGGCTAAAGTGTTCCTGAAGTATTCCAACTGAGGTCTGATCTGACTAGTAAAAGGAATACCAATTCTATTTGTCACTTGGTTCAGATCTAATTTACATTTTTTCAATCCGGATCACATATTTTTTCTGTGGTTCTGGTTCAGTTTACCCTCTCCACATAACATAACAAAGTACTGATTTAAGTAGTGACCTACTCGCCAAACTGGATTTATAACTGACACAGAACATATAGAACATAATTTTGCACAGAAAACAAAGGATTTATGTTATAAAAAATAGATGTATCCGTTTATAAGAAACACAGAGCACAAAACAGATTTGACCAATGTTCATTTCCTATGTCATAAATTGTGTTTTGCTACAATCATCATCTTCTAGTCTAGAGGGATGTGAAAAACGTGGAAAAATTGACGACCTACAATTATAATTAACAACATTTCGTTGTCCATATTAATATACTCTTTAACGAAAACGATAATAAAATTGTAAACTGGAAATGACAACACATAACCTACAAAAGCTTCTGGTAGAATAAAATTTAAAAAAGTCATATGCATTGCTCGAGTTTTGTTTTCTGTGTCTTGTGCAACATTTATAAAATCGCCAAACAAAGTTCTTTGTTTTCTGTGTAAAGTAAACCAAACTTGTGTTCTACGTCAGTTATAAATCCAGCTGAATTAGAATCACAAAGATCAGATCCAACTGATCCGAACTGTACTGATTTTAGTCAGTGACGTCGCCAACCAATTTTATTTGGGTGGGTAAAGACCGGTCCGACATTTTTAGGGTGGGCACCCAAAGTATTAAAAACCAATGTTTTTTTTAATAAATAAATATTATTTAACAAAAAATAAAAGAAAATGATATTATAAATAATTCTGAACGCGGTTTTTTCACCTTTGGTTAAAGTGTCGGTTACCTTAATTATCGATTAATAGAAAAATATCGCATCGAAAAACTGTAAGTGTTCAAATATATACGTTGTTTACTATTTCGATGCGATATTTTTCTATTAACCGATGATTAAGGTATCCCGAACAAAACTTTAAATTACATTCATTATGGAATTATCTGTCTAGCATGTCTTGAAGCAAAGGTTTTTTTTATAAATAAATTTGCAAGTCTTTTATGGGTCAGTGTCCACCTCGGTATCCACTCTGGCGCACTCCTCGCGACGGCCCTGATTTTAGCAATCTGATCTGCTCCAACTGGCAAAAGAATACTACTAAGGGACTGTGAACTTAACAGAGGAAAAAGTAGCGAACTTTAAATAGATGTTCGCGAATGCTAAAAATTGTCAAGTTGATTAAACATAGTGCTAAGTTTAAATTTGACGTCTATTTAAAAACTCCAATCGCAAGAAAGTTCTGATTCATAAAGTTCATTCAATAATAATTATTGCCGCTAAATGTTACGGCACAAGTCTCTGGGAGTTCTGCAACCTTTTCTGTGACGACGACACATGTGCACGGATATCGGTCATAAGCGGCAAGTTGTAACATTCAAAGGAAATTGATGTGCTGGGATCTGGGAACATTTAACAAGTTAATATGAATCTCCCGAAACAAGAAACTTGAGTTAGGGATCGTTTTGTTGAGGGTGTTATGTTACGGAATGTCGAAATTGTGTATCTTTTTTGCTGTTAAATCCCCTGCCATTTGTAGTAATATATCGAAATCGGTTGCCACCATTCGTTTAAAATTTAAAAAATAAAATAAATAAACGTTGCTTGTGTTGCAAATAAGATATATGTAAATAAAATATGTTACAGTATTAGCAAGGTAATAGGTATTTACATATCAAAAGTGTGGGAACGCCATTTTTGTACAATAATTTTTGTACGAAACATATAAAATCAATAATTATTTTTTATGTCTGTATAAATGTTTTTAATTTTTATATATACCTATAGACTTCTTTGTGGTTATGTGTTTCAATACTGCCAATTTCTGTCAATTTCTCAACATGACATGACAGCAGTTGTTTCCAGTATTGTATACCAAATGCACTAAATTTATTTATTTTTTTATTAAATTTCATTCAATAACCCACTGTCGCCACTGTTTTCTTTTATTACTATTAGGGAAAAGAATATTTAAGACATTATACTTTTTATTGTAAATATAGCTTTTTAATAAATTACTGCAGAATAGGAGTGTTTTTTCCATAATTTTCGCACGCTAATCTAGAAAAATTCCCGACGTTGCTTAGGTGATGCGAGTCAACAGATTTTGTTTGAAGAGTACAAAAAATAGTTTTTACTGGTGATAGTAGGAATTGTAACACTCAAAATAGTGTTTAATTGTTTAATTATTTATTAGAACTGGTTATTCACTAGGGAAACTAATATACAAGCTTCTAACCTGTAAAAGTAGCTGCCAATTTTACGGTTTAGTGTAAGTATTTGGGACGCCAAACAGATGCACAAGAAACTCCTCCCACTAACGAGTTCTAAATTTGAATAGAACATTGCTATTGGTAACCCGTTTTTACACAGCTGTTATAGATAGTATTTATTAAAATACTTCAAGTATTAACTTCATTTCCTATATAAACAAAATTGTTTCACATTTCATAATTTGAAACGTGTAAAACTGACTTCTGCATACACTGTACTGCGCAATTTGGGCCCTACCCATTAATTTACTTTGTGCATCTGTTCGGAGTCCCAAGTATAGTTGCATTGTTTACATTATTTAAAGTTGTATTTTGTCACTGTTATACAAATTTTTAACACAACATTAGTAACTGACAGAAATTGGTTTTAATTTTAATTTTATTTAGTGAGTAACAAATATAGTATCGTATAATATACGCAAAGTTTTACTGCTTCAAGGAAGGCGGTGACGGGGTCGCAAGGAATTTCATCCTATTAGCAGTAAAAACTGTTTTACCTCGCAAATGATATAAAATACTAATTATTTTTTACTCTCTTGCAAACTGACTATTACTTGAACTGTTTATTCGTACCAGGGAAACTTACCTTTATAAAACAAGCTAAGTAACTTGTAAAATTTTTGCAAATTAGCTGTCAGTTTTGTTGCATTCTTTACATTATAAAAGATTATATTTTGTACTACAAACAGTAGTAACTGATAGCATTTGGTTATAATTTTAATTATATTTATAAGTGAATAACAAATAAACTATTGTACAATATACGCAAGGTACCAATTTTTACACCTTCAAGGAGGTGACAAGCTCGCCTTAACGGTTCCCCAGTCAATTCTTCCTATCTCTTGCAAAACTGTTTTACCTCGCTAATACTATAAAATATTATCACCTCGTTATCGTTAGTACTGTAAAATACTATATAGTAAACTTTTCAACATGTAGCTTTTTTGCATTTCATACGTAAAGTCAGATAAAATTCCATCTAGATGAGAACGTGAGCGGATGTTGGATGTATGCGCGCATATACGCACGATTAAAGTCGCGTACATGCACATCTGAACATGTACATGAACACGTACGGAGTGTGCGGAACATACACGTCGTCATAAACAGTACCGCCAACAGGCATAAATCATTCAAATCACCACTCTATTATCATGAATCTACATGCCCAAAACTTCCCATGTTCCCATATTTAACCACCCAGTTAAAATTAAAAATAAGCCCAGAACCGGTTCCATGGTATTTGGCGCCCTTAAGTCGACTTAGATTTTAGCGCCCTTTTGATTTATGCAAGGATGTTTATTTTTTGCTACATGTCAAGTATAGTTGTGGGCAGACAGACAGATATCATCGGCGTAATCGAGATCTTCCAGGAGTTCAGATTTTACATTATTTTCCCTGTTATTATATTTTGTTACCAATTTCAGTAGGTCATCTTGAAGTCTTGATGATATATCAAAAGGCTTTATAAATATTAAAAATAAATAAATCATTAATTCATGAAAGAATAAAAAACTGTGCCATTAAAAAAAGGTACAAAAATAGTGTAATATCTACGAAAATTTAATTAACTTCCCTTCCCTGCTCCTCTTTGGCAAAAGGAAAATATTCTATCTTCTATGTACGTTCCTAAAATATAGAAGAAAAATTTATATTTCAGCGTTTCAGAATAATGTAATAATAATAATAATAAATAATATATTTTAATTTTTGGCTCCACACGGCAACATTATATGCTTCTTACTGAGAGTGTTAAGAAATAGAGCATTTATCTCTATATGTTTAATAAGTGTTTTTAATACACTAGTAATTTATACATAATGTAATGATAGTAATAACTGATTTAATTTTATCTTCTATATAATTTTTGAAACTTCTATATTTTCAAGTCTTTTTGACATTTTGTTTTCTGGCAACCCTAAATACTTGTAAGAATATAAGTAAAAAAAATTGAATGAAGAGACGAGCAAAAACATTAGAAAATGAAATAAAACTTGTACAAATAGTCAAAGTACATATTTTACAATTATTTAAAATTAAATATAATTTTTTTAATGAACCGTTAATTTAACCCTCATTCACAACAAGAAAACAATGGTTAGGGTTGTTTAACATAGGATAGCACTAGGCTGTTTTCGTTATTGTGAACGTTCACATAGAAATGCGCAGGTCATATTTTCGACGCTAACCATAACTACTAACACTAACCATATATAGTCTTTTTCACGAAAATGTGATCGTACGTTATAATGTTCCCTGATGCAACGTTGCCAAGTATTTGTAGGGTACATTCAAGTGTTGATGGTTGCATAATATACCATGTGTGTACATATCATATTGTGAATTATTTTCATAAAATAAATTAAATTTATTCGGCATCCCCTTCTGTATCTTCGTTTGTCATGTTCTTGTTCGAAATACCTTATTATAGAATTCATCATATTCTGTGCACAACTTCCTAAATTTTTTGCTCGATTTTTTGACATTTTTCAAAAATATATTATTTTTTGACATTTCGAGAATGGCAACGTTGTACAGGATTACCAACCATTTATTAGTAAAAGACACTAAGTTCCGTGTATTTTACTGGGTATATGCTAGGGATAGTATAACATTGCTGTTTTGGCTACAATTTTATTACTAGGTATGACGTACGATCACATTTTCGTGAAAAAGACTATACCTATTAGTACTAATAGGTATATGACCCCAAACTACTGATTTCTTGTCGTGAGTGAGGCTTTATTTAAAATAATTGCAATGCATTTTTTTCAACAAAACTTGAATCGAATTGAATATGTTTACGTAAGTGATTTATATGTCACGCTGATCGGTTGAACTGTCAAATTATTAATATAATCTCTATTGTTGTTATTGCTATTGTTCGTTTTCGGGTTAAAAGCTGTTTGAGAGGTTAGTTATAATTTACATTTTTAGTTATTGAACTTTATATCAATTACGCATTTAAAGAGAGCAGCAGATTTGGAATAAATTAATACACTTATAAATGTTATACTTCGTGACGTTACAGTCTAGTTACAATTATTAATGACGTCTCTTCACTTCTTAAACATTTTGACTATATGAAATGACATGACGCAAATAATAATGTGCTGGCCACATGAAATTTATGACTGTCGGTTGAACGTGTGATGCAGTGAGAGGAGCTGGAGAGTGCGCCGTGCAGTGCGGGGCGTGATAGCGAAGGGTGAGTCTGCAGCATCGATTTCCAGCTCCCTGCACCACGCCGTACACTCAACCTGGTGCACGACCTAACCTAGACCATCACTACCACTGCCCATCAAATTCCCAATACATATTTCATCTTTATTCTCATTTACTTATTAATTTTTTATTATATTCGCACAATTCATTTAATCCGATAACAACAAAACAATTGTAACCCCACTTTCTAAGGAGCATGGCGCCATCAAACTGTAGCACGTCCTCTCAATAAATTCCATTACTACCAACTTGTAATATTCTTACAGGACCTCTGCTACCAGTTTGTGACCCTCTCCTTGAAAGGGTAGGTTACACAATATTTATATGTGGGTTCTTTGTCAGACCGGATACGGAGCAAGTATTAGGAGATGGATATTGAATTAAATGTAATACTCACATTTGTATAAAAGTATAAATAATATAATAAATAAATAAACTATTTTCCATTAAATTCCTAATTATATAATTAATCTATATCGTCCTTTATTATTTAATTTTTCATTATATTCAGAATTCATTCAATCCAATAACATCAAAGATACGATAAACTTGGATACATTATTTTCCGTTTCTCAATTACCAAACATCTATATAAAAATATTATCAGGTAGGGTAAACTCAACTTTATGGCCAATCCAGTTGGCCGTAAAACATGATTTTAATAAGTTAGATTAAGTTAGTCAATGTGACAATTCTTACAAGAAATAAAAAAATTCTGTTCCCAACTTCTGGCTTAGCCATAAGGTCGGGTATTACGTACGTATTATTAATATTTACAGATAAGATTTTAATTATAATACTTATCAGTACATTTGATAACAGCAATAACTTAGTAACTTAATTACTCAAGGCAAATCATGGCTCGGTTGCACAAAAAATATTACATAAATTTAAGTTTCCCTTTAATGAACAATATTACATCAAAATAAAATGTCAAATTAACTATTTAACACTGCTGTCAAAATTTCGATTAATATTTTTTTTTGTTTGTGTTGCTTAAAATTTAAGCCACATTCCACATTCATGCCACATTTAAGCCTTGTTGGTGCAACTGGGCATTAGTAATTTATAAAATAGATTTCACATCTATAAATAGATTTTCTCTCTACACACATATAAATAATATATGGTGTTTTCTCTTTACTACGATGAAAGACAGATAAGAAATTACTATTTTTATAAAATCAAATAATTTATGGATACGTATATGTTACCACTAAAACACTTGAATATAACCTACATTTGATACTTGACATTTACTCCTCGTGAACAAACATGATTTAATTATTTTTTTCTGAAACAGGACCAGAATTTTGACAGCAATATTGCATTTGACATTTCGAAATGTACGGCTGACAGGTTAGCGTGCTGCAACTTAAATTAACAGTGAGATGTGAGGTTCCATTCCCAGCGTCGCCAACTGCTACTGTTAACTAAATATGTGTCGTCCAACCTGACAAACACTCATACTTAAATGCAAATAAAATTTCCAGGGATACCAAATAGCAAATGTAATTGAGAAAGGACAAGAAATGATAATCTATTTAAAGCAATCTGAAAATTTAAGTTACATCAGTACAAATAGCTTTAATAAACCAATTCACTAATTTATCATTCAAATAAAATTCAATCTACATAAATGTCATATGTACAGTTGACACAATTCACATGTGTGCAGACAGCAAAAAACATTTAGAAGTACTGGTACATGTCATACACCTTATATTATTTCGGAAAAATAACATAAAGATAAAAATAATAGATCAATAAAATGTAAGCAGATAAATTTATTATCTTATTTGTTACTTATTTTAAGATTACAATATAAATATTTCATCACGGAAATATTATTTTCCACGTATTACACGGTTAAATTGTATAATATATAATATAATAAATATATTATTAATTAGTATTACTAAAACAAATTGTAGAATATACTACGAATATTTAATTATGGGAGATAATGAATTTAAATATGTAGGTAATTATCAAGTGAAATTTAACAAACAGTAAAATTGACATTTGCTAAGCAATACCCGTGAAATCATCATTTAGTTATGCACTACTTTTTCCAGTTTCTCTCACCTGTGTAATTAAAATATCCTGTGGCTGCATCATTCCAGGCCTTTTATCCCAACATCGAGTACCACCACACTATCACTGTTGTATATTAGGGCACTGTTGTTTAATTTCACACTAAAGTAACATGTGAATTATTTTTAAAAATCTACATTTCAACTTGCACTCACACGCACCCAACCAGATAACTGACTCCACTGACTCAACTGCAAAGGCCGAGCCGAAAGGCGGATTCTCGCGATTGTGCCATGAGGTCGAATTCCACGGCACCATATTCCCAATGCCCCGAATTCTCTGGGATATAAACGAAGCGTAATTATTAAAAATTCAGCTGAGTTCAGAATTACTACTGTATTGTACCCGGTTGTCATTTTTGCACAATCTACATGAAAATTCTATCCGAGCGATAGTCAGTAAAGACACAGTATAAACTGCATATACGTACATGTATATACGCTTTATTCTGTGTTAGAGATGGGCGCATGAGTAATTTTTTGTTACGCTCATGAAACTAAATACGCAATCAAGACCGATCATGCAGACCTTTTACACTTGACTCACGATAACTCATGCTTACGTATTAATTTTTATTATATTTACACACGACGGGGCACAATTAGGCCCGGATAAAGGGGCGGGTGAGACGGGTTGTCAATTTATTAGGATCGTCAGGCCCCAAATTACACAATTAATTATTTTTTAATATCAGTAATATTTGTTGATTTCTATGTATATTCATATTGATTATTTGTGCATAAAAAACTAAAAATTGTCAAAATGTTAAATGTTTGCAGCAAACAAATGCAAAGTTAGTTAACTAAGCGCACGTACTAATTTATAGCTATTTACAACAAAAATGTAGAGTCAGCGCACACCGACTCTTCATTTCACTTGAACTCTAAAGCCCATTTCGCACTGAACCAGTCCAATCCAGTCACGTCCAGTCAAGTTAGTCCAATCAAATCATGTTTAGTCATTGGGTTTCGCATTAAACACGTCTTGTGTTGAGAAATTGTGTCAGTCTTTGAAAAGAATCGATAGAGAATGGACGTGCTTGTGCAAGAAATTATTTTACATAGACTTCAAAAAAA
Organism: Stenolophus ochropezus; assembly: GCA_035578165.1. Taxonomy (NCBI): domain Eukaryota; kingdom Metazoa; phylum Arthropoda; class Insecta; order Coleoptera; family Carabidae; genus Stenolophus; species Stenolophus ochropezus. The sequence continues at coordinate 49,892,322 of JAQOWZ010000003.1, read as the reverse complement.
AAAGAAGAAGGTGAACAAGAAAAAAAATTTGGGTGCACCCAATAAACACTAGGAGATATATTTTTGGTTCATTCAGTCATTTATTTCCCGATTGAGAATTTTTATCTTGAACCAAAAGTATTAATTTTTCCACATTCGTGATGTATTCTTTGCAGATAACGTAGCAAGACTCTGATACAAAAATTCGACCGGTTGAGTCAATACCAGCCACGTCTTGATGCTATGCGACTGGACTTGACGTGATGCGTTCGGTGTGAAATCAAATTTTTACATTTGCTTGATTTTAATGATAAACTACTCGGTTGAATTCAGCAGCGTCTGACGCGACTGGACCTGACTGGAATGGACTGGCTTGGTGCGAAATGGGCTTAAGCTATTTTTATAGTTAGGTCCAAGCTTGTACTTCAAGTCCAACTTGAATTTACGTGTGCGTTACGTTCTAGTACATTTTCCCGGTAGAAGTGTTGGTATGGCATTTCGAATTTCAAAAGATTTGACGGAATTGCTTACGTTTTTGTGTTTGTCTTTGATGGTAAAGTAAAACTATTTTAAAAAATGGAAGAAACTTTGTTAAATTTAGTATCTTCATGCAGTATAATTATATTGTACATTATCGGATAAAAAGGGCGCCAAAATTAATTTCGTCCGGGGCGCTCGCAACCCTACATCCGCTAATCACGATCGGGTCACGTATTTTTTTTTTAAATTTAGTAGTAGTAGTCACAATGGTTAATTTTTAGTTTGTATACTTTCCCTTCGATTCGACAGTGGTCATATAGCTCATTGCAACTACTACTCACACTCACACGAGACATGTCGTAACCCACATCCAGCATCCAAATTCCATATTCGAAATCGAATAGGAATTGTTTGCAAACAACCGCTGATGCGAGTTTATTTTGGAGTCTAGGAGTAGTGTTGAAACGTTTTTATTCGATACGAATGAATTCGTCCTCACTTTCTAAGTTACACAATAAGAACCCAATATTGTACAGAACGTCGCTACTGATTGTGTATAAGCGATATGTCACTAAATACTCTTTTTCAAATAAATATTGTTGCACACATACATCCAGACTGACAGACGCTAAAGTCATAATAATAAATTGTAAAGACCTTAATTTATAGACATTCGTTAAAATCTCGAGTTCTTAAAATCACGACAAAATTACAGCAAAACTTCTACTAAAAGGGGAACAACCGGAATTGACAGTTTAATTTTATAATTTTTTACTAATAATTCGTAACAAAAAACTCTTAAGAAATTATTTAAAGATAGTTGCTGTAAAATGGCAAAATAAATACCGTTACCTATTTGAAAAAAATAGTGAAATTTATCATATAGCAATGGCAAATATATTAGGCAGTAGTTGTCAGTTCTGTGGTGCCGGTAGAATATCCCATTAAATAGAATTTTTAATATTAAAAATAATTCAAAATTTCTATCTACCTAAAACTACGGTTTTCAAAAGTTTTAGGTTTAGGAAAAGTTTATAATTTAAAAATAATTTTAATTTCAAAAATTTAGTATGACTACAATGCTTAATGCATTATTTGAGGAAGGAGAATTAGTTATTCTATTTGCTAATTTATTTAATCTCGCTTTTATATTTGCTAATAGAAGGAGTTCCAAGAATTTTACGTCAAATATTTATTTGTTTTTAAATAATGTAGCGACTTTATGAAGAATAAATTCTAATGTAACAGTTATGTTTATCTCAAATATGACGACCATATTATTTTTTTTGTTGTTGTTTGAAAACGTTATTTTAAGAAAATGTGTTTGTTTTTTTGAATTATTTCAATGTATTTTATCAACTAATATTTTCAAAATGTATGTTAATCCAAACGACGAAAAAGCAACGATTGCGAAGGAGCAATTACGTTTTCCAAAAATTGGGATTAGCATGAGTGGTATTTTCTAAATATTACCCTTTTTTAAATGAATCACGGAATTATATTTAGGAAGAGAATACAATGATTATAAAATCATTAAATTGTCTCTATATACTTTCTTTTAGTGTTTATTGAGTATTACGCGCAAGCGTATTGTTAATGAGTTCATCTAACCAATTTTCCCAGTGTTTACAAGACACTTTTCACTACATTGTTACTTGTGTTGCTATTGGAAATAATTAAATTATTATAGTGGCAATAAATAATTTCCACTTATTTGGTACCACATTTTCAAAGGTTGTGATTGACTGACTTTCATAGGTAATATCATTACTAGTAACTACAATTTTACTACAAATTTTTGTTGTCATAGTCACGACTAATTGTTGCAATTGCAACTAAAACAGAACGAAGCGCAGCACGAGTGACGATTTTCTAAAGCCAAAAACAAGTAAAATTCTAGTTACGAATGGCATGACAATTCATCGAAATATATATATATATATATATATATATATATATATATATATATATATATATATATATATATATATATTCAATTATTTACTTGCCACAATTTTGACGGACGTTGTATCTACGCAATGCCTATTTAGTCGTGTGAATTCCGCGGCAATTGCCAGTAACTGACAATTATTAATGAGATGTTAATCTGATTGATTCAATTCATCAAAATATTGTGATTTAATCATAAGAATTTTAATTCTGTCAATTTTCTACTGTTACTTTTCAGCACTACGGAAATTCAGAGTTATGGAATACGACCTCATGGAACGTACTTGATTCTCGTACGACACTAGCGCCAAGCAAACGATCAGTTGAATACTTGATCTCCGTTATACATGTAGTTTTTACTTTACAGGTTTGGACAACTTTAGCTTGCTTATATGACAGATCTAGAGAGCTGGGAACATTCTGTAGCCTATACGGTGTTGAATTTGTGTTATTTTATGTTATTTACTTATACAATTTAAACTATTTATCGTTTAAATAATACTGTTTATAAATATTTAATAAATAACTCACTACGGTAATGATGTATAAGTATAATTCGTGGAAAAAATACCAAAAATCGCAACCTTGTGACATCACACATCTGATGGTTGTTTCACGATATCAGAGAACACGTCATCAATGAAAAGTCACGAAAGGAATGACGTCATCTTCGCCTAATTTGTATGAGACTGAGACATGAGAGGGTTAATATATGTTCGTAATGCTATTTACAGTTACGGTTACATATACAGCAGTCAATGACAGATGATATTTTGTAAAGATGTAAACATACAATCAACACAAGATCTGACAAAATCTGATGCGTTTAACACGTCTGTCGTTATGTATCTAAATTCAGGGCTGTTCTTATACATAAGCAAACTAACCATGTTTTAGCTCCCGCTAAAGAGGGGCCCCTGAGAATTTCCAGCAAATATTTTTTTCCCGCAGATATATATTTGATTAGTTTAACAAGTAAATCGCTATTAATATCATCGCATCAAAATAACTATTAATAAATATCGTATATTTAATAAAACCATTAATATTCAAAATATATCTTTGAAAAATAATTGGTTGATTTTAATTTCCTGAATGAATAGATCAATGCAACGCCAAATGCGTTTGTTAACATAATCAAAAATTTTAATTTTTTTTTGACTTTTCGTGAGATACCGACAAGATGTATAAGTAGTCGGACATTAAGCTTCTGAATAAGTTCGAAATAATATGTATTGTATTTTTGACATTTCTGTATTAAACATGTTTGTTCGTAATCAATTCTTGCTTATATATTTTGTATAACGAACACACACTGTTTTTGTTTTTGTTAAAGACGATTTAGAGAAGAGTCCCCGAACAAGTAATGCTTACAGCCACCAACGGTATTAGTCCGGCCCTGTCTAAATCTGTTTCTTAATATTGAGTTACCTGTACCTTTTAAATCATAGACAAGATACTTAAATTGACGAACATCAAATTTGACAATTACATTTGTCAATTTTTGTAAATATATCACTATACCATGGTTTCTATTCAATAAAAAAAATAGGTAAAAATTATTAAATTTTTATTTGCTAAATCGAAATATTTTTTTTATAGAAATTATATTTCAAACTACGAGTAAAATATCACTGCCGATTGCATAATGGGCTATATAACCACTGTCGAATTGAAGGAAAAAGTATATAAAAACTAAAAATTAACCATTGTGATTACCAATAATAATGACAAATACTATATATTACTTTATAATTACACTGAAATTAGCATTTGAAATTAAAATTTAACGGCACCATATCTCTGACATAGAAGAATGAGAAATCAATTTACAATGCTAAAAGTAGAATTTAATGAACCTATTTTTTTACTTAATGGTATCGAATGAATATTAATGATAAATTAGTCATAACACTTAATGAAACAATGATTATGATATCAATAAAGGCAATTCAGATAATAAAATAAAAATATTTTGATGTTACATAACAGATTGTTTTGGTCTCTGATTGCCATTGAAATGTCAACTGTCAACGTTGTCAATGTCATATGATTTTCGAAGTGTTTACATACATAGTTTTAAAAATGGAACCTGAGTAATATACCAAATGTAGATTATTCTATGATTCTTTCTCCAAAACTTTATTATTGTTTTTCTTTGGAATTATCAACAATTACGCGTAATTTTTATTTTTTGTACAGAATCATAAAATGGAAGAAAGAAAATATGGTCGTATTCCCCATTACTGTTAAGCCGGCCCCACACTACTCGCGAGTATTGACAAATATCGACAATGACGATTGGTGTGGGAGCGATATTCGTCGTACTTGGCTATGCTCGCGATTACTTGTACTCGTACTCGGCGTTTCCCATCCGTTGTCGGTAATTTTGACACGATTCAAAGGAAAAACTACACTCGCCAATGCTTGCCTATCGTACTTGCCAATGCTCCCACACTACTCGTGAAACCAAATTAGAAAATCATAAAATATAGGCTAATTTTAATTACCTGCTTCTGCTTCTATTTAATGAAACCATTCACCATCTTCTTTTGCGTCTTTGTTTTTTATTTAATGAAATCATCTACCATCTTCTTTTGCGTCTTTGTTTTGTATTTAATAAAATATATCCCCCACTTAAAATAACATACGCCGCACTAATGAGCAGTATGTCACTGTTGCCTGCTTGGTTATCCATGTCCATAGTGATACTGATACTGACTGACAAATTTAAAGTTGGCGCGATTAAATGACTGCTTGCAAAATATTCCCAAGTCTTACCGAGGACGCACGATCACAAATATGCACGAGTAATATGGGAGGTCGGACTCGGCATTCGTGCATGCCCTTGAATATTTGCGTATATTTGCACAAGTACACGAGGGCGAGTAATGTGGGGCCGGCTTTAGAATATAATGAATTATAGTGTTATATTTTTTTCATATATATATATATATATATATATATATATATATATATATATATATATATATATATATATATATATATATATGTCTTTTTTGGTATTTTATTTGTTTAAAATTGTTGTGAAATATATCAATAAATTAATATTATTATGATATTTTAAAACGATTATTCGTACACAGTCATGCTGTTTTTACTAGTGATGTGACGACAGCCAAATAGCCTAATAACGAATATTTAGCGAAATTTTAAACGAATAGTCGGCCAAATATTCGGCATGACTGAATAATATATTCTTGTACACTCTAAAAGCGAGATTGGTGGTCCTCGTTGCGAAGAGGGCTGTATTTATTCTGAAATGCTCGCCCTATTTTTTGTTAAGGTAATTTCATGTTTGATTAAATTTACCGCCAGATAAATTATTTATTGTTATTGTAGATACATTAATAATAACTAAACATATGTATATTTTTGTTTAAAATTTATATTCTGTATATTTATATATTTTAACATAACAAAACAGCGTTGTACGCTTTCTTATAAAAATATGACCGAATACCGAATAATTGTTCGGCTTAGGTTCGTTTTTTAGATCTTACAGTGTGAGCCACTGAGAAATTGTCTCAAGCCAGTGTATAAATTTTATTATCATAGGGTTAAAAAAGAATACAAAATTTTATAAAATCATTCACTTCATGAGTTAAAAATGGGTTTATAAATAGTACACAATAATTACCTGATTAGCTGATGGATGGAATCCAAAATTTGGTTTATGAAAATAGTGCATATTGACTGACGTCGATGCGTTTATTTGAAATTTACAAACAGAATTTAATTATTTCTTTTTGTTCTTAGGATTTTTGCTTTCAAAGTTATACCTTAAAAAACGTGTGCTTTGGGTATATCTCTAAAATGGATAGAGATACAATCTCAACGATTATACCAATTGAATCCAAGGACAAAGGTTACATAAAGAAATTTACGGGTTTTTTCAGTTTTTCGTTTGAGACCTTTTGTGCAATTTTTTTATTTTCTGGACTAAAGTAAATATTGATAATGCTGATACCAAATTTCTAAACAAAATGTAATTATCTCTTACCGTTTTCAAGATATTTCTGTTCAAAGTTGGACCCAAAAAAAAAGATTTGTTTAATTTTTCTATTGGGCTATCCTCTAATGGGTCGATATACGACCATAGCGGAAAAACGAAATTTGTCAAAAATCGAGAAAAATATAAGGAATCTTGGAGTTTTTTCAATTTTGGTTATTTTCAGTTTTTCCTTTCTAAAAATTGTATCTGCTGAGTTGAAATAATAATATGAAAATTGACACACTTATGTAATTTTGTCCGTAAAATTGATCGGCTTAGCTTGAAACAACCTCTTTTTTAAGTTTACGTACTCTATTAAAGGCTGAGCCTCTACAATGGACAATGTCTAGCACCGCCATTGCTCGTATCCTGTTTTTGAACTAGAAGACGTAATTTAAATGTTAAAACCTCCAAAACTGACGCTTCTGATTAATCTTCATCATCAAATTTACAATGTACATACATTTTTCATTTCATCAGCTGTCATAAGTTTTGAGGATTTCTCTGTTATTTTATAAATTTGCAAATAAATAAATAAATTATGTATGTATAGGTATATATATATATATATACAGGGTGTTCCATTTAAAAGTGCCACCATTGCTATCTCGAGAACTATAAGAGCTACGAGGTTGGTTAAATTAGCAAAGAACCACCATTTTACAAGACTAATACAATGAGCAAAAAAATATTTTTTTCAACCAGTGGTTCTCAAAATACGGGACACAACTTTCTTATTTTAAATGGGAACGTATGTTTATTTTTAGGTTATTCGATAGAGTATTTTTTTCTGAATTTCTGATAGCAATGGTGGCACTTTTAAATGGAACACCCTGTATATATATATATATATATGTATATATATATATATATATATATATATATATATATATCATGACTATTTTCAATTTAGTAATATAGTTGAAGTAAAAGTGTTTATTTAGATTACTGATTTTTGTCATTCACATAATCAAATATACAGCGTGAAAGACAATAAGACTATCTTTATGAATTATTAAAAAAAAATCTTTTTCTGGTAAATCTGACTTTCGCATTCGCTCCTCGCAGTTATAAAACATAGTAGAGCCAGATTGCAAAATAACATTATTAATTAAGATTTGACAGTCTGGTCGAGGTGTATGAAATGAACATGTCATAACTTTTATAAAAGAATAAACTTTGCAATCTGGTTATCTATATTAATTTGTTTTATTTACATTAGTAACAGTGGTTTCTTGGTTTCTTTAAATAAACTTAGAAATAAAATGTTGACTATTCTACTGTTCCAATAAAAACCGCATTTCAAATTTCGTTGTGCTATCAGATGAGGTCATGAATGTGTCATCTTTATGAGGTCAAATTTTATTAGAAATTGCTTTTTATATTGGAAAAAAGGTGTCAAAACAAATTAAATGTAATGGACTAAAGAAATATAAAACATATTGTTCTATTTTTTGGAATAGGTATTTTATCTTCCGTTGTTAAAATATAATTTAAAGCATTTGTTTCCATGGTGTTATATTGTACAACAAAGAGTTTCATAATGAGCCCATAAAGCAATTTCTTCTTATTCTTTTTTATGAAACTTCATTGAAAGTTATGGCAATTATTAAAAATCTGATGTAAAAATTCCTTATATTAAGCAAAATATGAATTTTTTAGACTTATTAAAAAAAAATACTTAATATAAATGAAAATTATATTCTCTTGTCAATTTTGCAGTATTTTAATGAAATGTGACAAGTGACAGTTGATATTTCTCATGGAATAAATTTGGAAAAAGCATAAACTTGAACTACGTGTAAGGGAGGTGAACATGGAGTAACAGGTATTGGAGCTCCTCTTTCTATAAACATTGAGGTGGGGATTCGCGAGATAAATATAAAATTAAATATTTAAAATTGAAATGTTTTATATACATATTTGTCTGCAAATATGTGCTTACAATAAATTAAAATATAGAAAAATTGTTATAGAAAATTTAAATTCCACTTACCTCTGTGATCTTTTGCAATATTTATTTTCATCAATTGTTCTAGGCTAGGATGAAGGTAGATTTGTAAGAAATTACGATTGTTTAAATATATAATAAACGTCAGTTAAATTTAATTCCCTAGTAAATAATATTTATTCCTTTAATTGACAATCAAAATTTTTACATAAATGTTACTTGTCGTTAATAAAATATTTTTGATTAGAATTTGTTCATTTGAAATAAATTTACTAGGGAACTGAATTTAATTAACGAGTAGAAAAGATATTTACTATAATAAATAGTTTTCTTATAGGCTACGTAAGCATCTGTGTTTTGCGAACACAGTACCACATGTCGTCATGTGTTATAAGTTTTTCTGGGAGATTGCCGAACACAATATACAGAGTTTGATAGGGAAAACATTAAAATTAACCTTATATAATATAAGTTAATGTATGTTGTGGATTCCAAAGTATCAACTTAACTATATACTATAAAGTATATCGAAAGGTTGCAAACTGTTTAGCAGCAATCATATGGGGCACATCAACGAAAAAATTACGGTTTCAGGAAGAATTTTGCGAGGCACAACTATGCGTATTTTATATTTTTTCCCAAATTTAACTGTAATAATGAAAAATCTTCAATTAAAAATGACGTGCGTGAAAACGGGGCTAAATTATATATATATATATATATATATATATATATATATAATATTTAAAATAGTCAACGTTGTTTAAATTTATGTTCATTCAGAAACATGGCTACTAAATAGTGACAGATTGTATATTGTATCTGTAAAAAAATCTGGTGTGTCCAACACAATACCTCCCGCCACGGTAGTAATATATTCTATATATAAGTTTTTCAATACATTTAATTTGTAGTTTTAAAATTAGTTTGTTATTGCAGTTCAGAATATTTTTAATTCATTTCATACCTAAAATTTCCTTCATAAATTTTGTATGACAAATATGACAGCTATTTTTGACGTTACTAAAATCGGAACTGAACTTACTTTGATTCACGCATGCAAATACATTCCTAATATATTTTTTCCATCTTTTTAAAATTTACAATAAAATTACTTCATTTTTACTTATTTTATCATTTACACTTACTTACATCAAATTTGACATCATATGTCAAATTTTATGAACATATGAATAACTCATGTTTTATCGAAATTTCTCAGCCTAAACGATATGTAAAATTATTAAAATTTATATATTTTTTTCTATCTACGTAGAAGTTATATATATAAACGTAATTATGCAGATCGGTAGAAAATTAAAAAATCTTTGTATTCATAATAACGAAATTTGCGAAAATATAGTATTTAGAGATATTTTTTAGGAAAAACGGTTTAAAGCTTCAAGTAAAGTACTACTTCCGGTTAACCAATTGTAGTCAAAATCTAATCAGTTCATCATATTAGAATAGAAATCTTAAATACCAAATATTATATTTTTTACATGTATACTATTGGAGTTATCGTGGACGAAAAATCGTCACAGACACACACACATACACACAGACACACACACACACAGACATACAGACATCACAGTAAAAATAGTAAAATCGTATTGTAGGGACCCTAATTCGTGCTCATATGTTGAAAACACACAGTCGAGAAATCTGACCAAAAACAATACCTCCCTTATCTATATATTGATAGGCGGGAGGTAAAAAACAGATTTGAATTGAATTATTAATCAAACTAGATTAAAACATTATTTCATTTATCGATAAACGATAACAAGTAAATAGAGGAAATATGAATCAAATTAAAAAAGATGTAGATCAGAAAATTAGAAATTGAACGAAAAGAAATTGTTATTAGATTTATATAAGAAAAAAAAATTAATAATAGAAGATAAAAGCGTAGGAAGTTATGTAAATTAAAAGAAAAATACATGTTGGAAATTAATTTATGAAAATTTTATATCAAAATTTGAAAATAGGAGAACACTGGGGCAAATAAAAGAGGAATGGATAAGAATAATATTAGGAGCCTTGAAAAGAGTCAATAAAGTATGTAATGTAAATAGTTGTACGTGTATAATTGTTTAGTTTAATGAATGTACCTATTTCAGGATAAAAATAATAAGAAAAAAAAACTGGTGAGGGTACATCAACAGACGAAGCTACAAACATGGACTGGCAAATTTGTGACCTTTTAAAGGACCAACCAATTTACAAAACACATGAATTATTATTAAAGAAAGATTAAATTCTAGTAAAGAACTCCATGAACTGAAAATGAAATATGTATAGAAAAGAAACATGAAGAGGAAATAAAATTATAGCCGATCCAAAGAAAATACTGGGAATTAAAAATAGAAAAATAATTAAAAATATATAAAAAAAATCGATATCATGTCATAGAACAAATTTTATTGTAATAAATTTATATCTACTTAGAACAAGAAATGCATATAACTAAACCATTAATAATAAATTAATTAGAAACTGAGAACACCCATAACCACTATCTCCTAATAAAATGCCTTCAATTTCCTTGTTTTCAAACATTCTGCATAGGGTGCACTCATTCCAAATATGCGAATCATGCGCACTACCCCTCCATCGAGCTACTATATTTGTGAAACTGCAGTCACTTGCACATATAGTTTGCATATTTATGCTGTAGTAGTCTTTCTTGTTGATGTAAAGCGCAGCATTTGGTACAGTCGGCTTCTTAATTTTTATGTGGGTACAATCTATGGCTCCAACAATAGAAGGGCACCCCGCAATTGAGTAAAAATTTTTCATTTTTCGCTGCTGTTCTTCATACATCGTGGAAAATTTTACAAATCTATCTTTCTTATTTGCTATTGCAACAGATACTTTTTTAGTCAGGCGCGACATTGTTGTCTGAGAAAAGCCATAATAATCCGCAACATCATCTTGGTATTGTCCTCTACCAAAATATCGCAAAAATGATAGTACTTGTAATTTTGAACTAATAGACTTTCCTCGAAACGTGGTAGGTTTAATTTCTTCTTCAATTAACTTACATATAAAAGTACAGCCTAAAAATTTGCGGGTGTTCATTTTCGTTTACTTCACGAACTTCTTCAATATTTTCAAAATATTCATCTATGTCACTCATTATCACAGATTTAAACTACCCCTACACGTTGTTTAAATTTGACTGTTTAAATTGATATTTAGTTAAGATTACTATGGTGCAAAAAAGTCTCTGAATGAGCAAAATTCGTTTAAACAGGGTTACAAACGATAAACAGTGTTTAAATTTAAACAGTGTTTAAATATTTAAACAGTGACTAAAAAGTAGTCTCTGAATAGAAAAATACTGTTTATATTTTCGTTTCTGAATAGGCGTGTAAGATTATTTATTTAAACACTTAACACTACGTACTATTTATATACACGATATTTATATCACCAACTATTTATTTTCACAACGCGTACTAATATCAGACTGTCCTCAAGATCTCCTGCTCGGGGTTTTTATAGTAGAACAAATAAGTTCCGGAATGTTTGCCAACCCTCTGGAAAACAGAACAATAGGGGCGAGCGAACCTGTCGTAACAGGTCCGCTAGCGGATGTGACCTTGGGATTCCTACATTACCCCCTCCTTAAGACTGTTTCGTCCCGGTGCATCTGGAGGGTGTTAATGAAGTAACAGTCGACGGTCCGTTTGAAATTTTCTTGTCCGTTAGAGTTGAAGCTGCAGACTAGAATTTCCACTCCGGTAAAGCGGAAGATTGTCTCTAACATGATTCTAAAAATTCTCCAATCTAAACCATCTAACCCACAGCCTATCTTCGATACTGCCTACTTCATAATGTCGTTCTCCAACAGATAGTCCTTCATATCGCACAGCGATTCCATAAGCTGCGGTATGACGACTTCTGATTTGAGTATTGTTTCGTAACCAGATAGTAAACGTACCGCTTGTGTTCTACGTTATCATCCAGTTGGACGTTGGTTGACCAGTTCTTGTACTCGTCCAAATTTTCTTTTAAAAACTGAAGCGATGCCGCGGCACATCTTAATGTCTTTCGCTACACAATGAACGAGGAATAATCTGGGGATATGGTGAACAGATCACGTTGTTCTTCTCTTGTCACGTCATACCGTGCCTTGTGACTAGTGGGATGGCTTTTCATGAAGTCTTCAAATGTGGGTTCCTCAGCTACAACCCGGCGAACCGTCGCTTCATCACCAGCGAAAGGTGCTAACCGATTGAAGTGGACTACTCTCGGCTTTCCATTAGGTGTTTTCCTAATTCTGTAGACCACCTCATTTATTCTCTTTACGATCTTGTAGGGACCTTCCCAACTCTTTTGCAGCTTCAGTGATAAACCACGATGTCTTTGTGGATTGTAAAGCCACACCTTTTTCAGCCTTGATGTCGTACTAGTCCTTCATCCGATCGCTGGCACCTTGAATGTTTGTACGGACTTATTCATGGATGTCGTTCATTCTTCTCTCCGTAAATAGTCCTCCCCGGCAAGATCTTCACCGAGTTTACTGCCAAATGTCAGGTCGCATGGTAAGCGCAACTCCGTCCCAAATAAGATGTTAGCTGGTGTCTGCCCTGTTGTCTCGTGCACGGATGAAAGGTAAGCAAACAAGAACATATGAAGGTGTCGGTCCCAGTCTCGTTGATAATTAGAGGCTACCTTCGAAAAATACTGGTTTATTGTTCTATTCATCCGTTCAACCATGCCAGCAGACTGCGCATGTAATGCAGTAGTTATGGTTTTCTTGATTCCTAAAATCTTACAGATATTTTGGAACAGAGCAGACTCGAAATTCGGAATGTATCTCTCACGGTACTCCAAATCAGCACAAGCATTCTTTTACCAAGACTTCAGTCACCGTTACGGCTTCCTGGTTGGGCAATAGGTAGGTTTCGACCCACTTAGTAAAGTAGTCCATTACTACCATTATGTATTTATTTCCCCCTCATCAGTTTCTGGGAATGGTCCGGCCACGTCAATCGCAATGCGTTCAAAGGGACTTCCAACGTTATATTGGCGCATGGAGCTCTTCTTTTCCTATGTAACCCGTTACTTCCCGCGCAGACCACACATTTCTTGCACCACTCTATAACATCTTCCTTGAAATTTACCCAGTAAATTCGTAGGCGTAATCTCTCGAGGGTTTTATTTACTAGAAAATGTCTTCCACCAGATCCGTCGTGGATCTCTTCTAATACTTCCGGTACTCTTTTCCTAGGGATTATCAGCTGGTTCCTAAACTCAGTACCTTCAGTATTCTCTACGACACGTTTCAGGAGGCCCTCTTCAACCACAACAGAGTCCCATTGCGCCCAGTACGATTTTACGCTTTGTGAGTGTCGTGAAATATCTTCCCAAACTGGTCTGCTATCGCCACGTTTCAAATCCAGTATGATCTTCCAAGGTATTCTCTTGATCCTTGCGAACATGGGCGCCCATAAAGTATTTTTCAAAGGGGGGCAAAATAAAAAAAAACAATAATTGTCCAATTGTACCAACAAGGCTTAAATTTTAAGCAACATTTAAAAAAAATGCTAATAAAAATTTTGATAGCATTGTTGAATAGTTCATTTGATATTCTATTTCGATGTGATATTGTCCATTCAAGAGGAAATTTATATATTATAGAGATAGACTGTAAACATATATTTACTAGTAAAAAATTTAATTGTTCAAAAAATAAATAAACACACATAATGTAATTTTTTTGAATAGGTTTGTATTTCAATTTTCAAATTTATTCCATCTTTCGAAAATTCCTCAGAAAAATCATTAGAAACCTCTTCGATGAAATGAAGTTTATTGTAGTTTATTGTCACAGATTAATCTACTTTTTAATGACAGTTAAAATAACTAACCACAAATACTAACAGAATTATTTGTCCCACACATAAAAAGGCTAAGCCCTAAGATATAGTAAACCTTAATAAATTTCTTATAGAACATAAAGGTGGTGAAATAATTAAAAAATTTGCTGTCTTTTTAAAATTTGCGAAAAGCCAGGGGAGGGCAAGTGCCCCCTCTTGCCCCCCCTTATGGGCGCCCATGCTTGCGAAGGTCTTCCGTTTCCAACTATCATTGACTACTGTTGTTCTGGTGATGGTGGAGAGCGGCCAAGACGACTGTAATGTTTGCATTCGTCTTGGCAAGGTCTTCTGGATAATGCGTTAGCATTACGACGGCTTGTACCTGCCCGATGCTCGATAACAAAGTTATATTCTTGCAATCTTTCGATCCATTTAGCTGCCTGACCTTCATGATTCTTAAATTGTAGCAGCCTTTTGAGAGCAGCACCTTCTTCAGTAAGCCTTGTCAATGGCTTAGATATGTTGACAAATCCAGGTACATAACGTCGGTAGTATGTACAGAGACCAAGTAAACTTCTCAATTCGTTTATTCGTCGGTACTGGCCAGTCACTCGCAGCCCTTATTTTCCCCGGGTCAATTGCAATACCCTTACCAGAAACTACGTGTCCAAGATAATGAATTTCTCTTTGAAATAAGTGACACTTCTTTGGACTGAGCTTAGCCTTCCTCAATCTTTGGAAAACCTCTTCCACGTTCTTCACTGATGGAGTGGCATCAAAAATTGGGTCACCTGAATGTGCGACATCTGCGTGAAGCTGCGAAGAGAGGTACCATAAAAGATATAAATATCAATGATATGAATGAAGAATTTTAATGCAAAGTCTGCATTCAAGAGAAAATGTCCAGAAATCCAATTCCGAAGAAATCCTTTAGAAGCTCCGAACCTGGCGAGCTAATAAGCACAGACCTGTGTGAGCCTATGATAGTTGCATCGAATGGTAAGGCGTTATATTTTTTGACTTTCACAGACGATGCGACGCTTTGGTGCGACACAAGAATGACACCTTTGAAGAATTTGTCGCATATAAGAAGATGATTGAAACATTATTTAATAGAAAAATCAAGGCCGTCCAGTCTGATGGCGGAACCGAGTATTTGAATGCCCGGTTCAAGGAATCAGATATCCAAAGGCGAGTCACTATTCCGAACAATCCAAAGCAGAATGGCGTTGCTGAACTCATAAATCGTACCCTAATAGAAACTGCAAGATGTATGATGCTGCAGTCAAATTTAACCCCTTCATTTTGGGCTGAAGCTGTATCAACAGCGAACTACACCCGAAATAGATGTCGAATCAGTAAGTTGAATGGTATGACACAATTTGAAGCTTGGACGGGGAAGGTTTCTGACGTCAGCGATTTTGTAGAATTTGGCTGCACAGTCTACAGTTTAAACCGAACAAACTCTTTTGGAAAATTTGAACCAAAAGCTAGAAAGGGACAATTTTTGGGATATGACGAGCAATCCAAAGGGTATCGCATCTGGATTCCAAAAGAACATAAGGTTGAAATATCTCGCGACATCAAAATCGTGAACAATGTCACTAAAATTAAAGTCACCGATCCAGAATTAGAAGATTTTATTTTACAAGATAAAGAAGATGAATTTCCACAGAAATTTTTCGACACTGAACTGTTGAATGATGAGGGTGAATTTTCGGCTGAAGAAGACAAGTTGAAGCATGAAACTGATGATGAAGACTTCGGCGAGGGATACAAAGGTTTTGAACTATCTCCAGCCGTGAAACAAATTCCTAGAAAGCCTCAAGAAATGCCTACAGAAGATCGAGAAAGGCCAAAGGTTCCTGTCGATCCGGTCGATATTGTAGCGCTAGCGGAAATTCCACTTAAATCTGCAATGAAGAGTCAAGAAGTGGACGAATGGAAACAAGCCATGGCGGATGAGTTCGTTTCACTTTTAAAGAACGAAACTTGGGAACTTGCCAATCGACCTGAAAACAGAAAGGTAGTTTGGAGCAGGGTCATTCTTCGAAACAAATATGGAGCTAATGGGCAAAAAGAAGGCAAGAGTCGTCGCTAAAGGATTTTCTTAAGAACCAGGTACATATTTGGACGAAACATTTGCACATGTAGCTAGACTCAGCTCCATCCGACTCGCAATTGCTATTGTGACACAACAGAAGATGGTGATACAACAATTCGATGTAGCTACAGCATACTTGAACGGTTTCATCGAGGAGAAGATATTCCTGGAAGCTCCACAGTACACCGAATAAACGCTCAAGTACATAGTGACAAAGAAACTTGCCCCACCGAACATCGTTACCAAGGCCAAGAAAATGCTAGACAAGATTATATTAGGCAATCAGGTATGTTTGCTAAAGAGATTGCTCTATGGGTTGAACCTAGCTGGCCGTTGCTGGTATCAGCGATTAAGCTTCGAGCTTGAAAAATTTGGAGCCAGACCGTCTCAATGCGATCCCTGTATTTATATAAAAGGAACAGGAAAGGATCTGATGATTGTATTTATGTATATAGACGATATTATAATATCTCATACCACCACAAAAATAAATGAGTTCTACAAATTTCTCAGAAAATCTTTTGAAATAAAAGAATTGGGAGAAATCAAATACTGCCTCGCTATTGAATTTCGACGTAACAATATCGGGATAAAGTTAAACCAAAATATTACATTTAGGAATTATTGAAGCGATGTGGTATGTCGGGTAGCAAAACAGTTTCGATCCCAATGGAACCGGGGGAGAAGCTCTCAAGTAGCGACAACATAAATGAAAACGAAGATAGCTTTTCCTACAGAGCCACTCGTTCAGACATAGCACATGTCACCAGTGTGTTGAGTCAGTTTAATGATTAGCAAGCAGCAAAACGTGTGCTGCGCTATCTACAAGGGAGTTCTTAGATGTTCTTTATGATCTTCCCCCACAACTCCCTATCTCTTGTTTTGTACTTCCAGTTGCTAATTCCAGCTGCTTTTAGATCTTTTTTCACTTCTCTCAGCCATGTTGATCTATGTTTGTCTCGTCTTCTTCCGCCTGGGCTCCACTCGACTATTGATCTTATCTTATCCCTATCTTTTGCTCTCCATACATGGCCAAGCCATTTCATTCTTTGTTGTTTAATTTTTTTTACTATATTTTCTCCTTCTAATTCTTGTTTTATTTCATGGTTCATTCTTATTCTGTATTCATTTTCTGATACTTTGATTGGTCCTAGTTATTGTTCGTATTATTTTGCGTTCCATTATTTTCAGATCTTCTTCCTCTTTTTTGTCATTGTGATTGTTTCAGTTGCGTATAATGTTATTGGTCTTATTATTGATTTGTATATTCTAATTTTAGTATTTTTTGTTAAGAGTTTGCTTTTTAATATTTTTTTATTTGCGTAAAAAGCTCTATTTGTTGCTATAATCTTTTCCTTAATTTCTGTTTCTCTTTTTCCTTTACTTGAGAACATAATTCCTAGATATTTAAACGTATCTACTCTTTCCTAGCAGCATTATTTTGGTTTTTGATTCGTTGATTTTCAATCCTATATTATCTCCTTCGTTCATTATTTTTTGCAGCATTTCTATCATTATCGTCCGGTTCTTCGTTGCAATAACTATGTCGTCGGCATATGCTATTATTTGTACTCCTTGTATTCTAAGTGTTCCTTTATTTATTTTTCTAAGTACATATTCTAAAGCTAGGTTGAACAATGTTGCGGACAGCGCATCTCCTTGTCTGACCCCTTAATTTATCTCGATCTCTTCCAACTTTTATTACCAATCATATTTTTATTTGGTCGTCAAATAGGTGCACCATTTCGGGTCTTACAATGTCTGTGTTCTTGTAGTCATGCAGAGAATCATGGTTTAATATAACATAACCATTACTGTTTCATATTACCATGTTAATTACTTAATTTCAGGTTTATTTTTATATATATAATAATAATAATAATAATAACTTTATTGACCATAGTCAACGGCGGGGTTCAGCCAAAGGCTGCTCTTCCACCCAGTACAATTAAATTACAAAAAATATAGGAAAAGGTCAACATAAGTACATAGCATGAAAGTAATATGCCAAAAGAACAAATAAATATTTTGTTTACACTATAGTAATATGATTACTTAATTTAAACTGAACAAATTTTTAACATTCATCTGGAAGATTGTTGTACAATTTGGGTGCAAGGTAAGAAAATGCATTTTTTTATATGCAGGTACGATAAACGAATTTTTATCACGTAATTGATAAGGCTGTGCTTTTAATTTAAGTTTTTCACTCAGATAAGATGGGAAGCCTGTTAGTATGATCTTATGAATTTGACAAAGATACAATATGTGCACGCGTCCGTTAGTGTAATGAAGATTAGATGAAATACGAAATGCTGATATATGGTCATATTTACGCACATTATAAACGAATTGTAGGCATGAATTTTGAAATAGCATAATTTTATTTTTGTCGTTTTGTGTCAAGTGTGGAACATATACACACGCACAATAGTCAAGTATAGGTAGTATTAAGGTGTTAATTAGTCTTAATTTTATTTCAATTGATAGTAACTTGCGGTAATGGTATAAATGTCGAAGTCTAAGTCTAGCTGCTATTAGCTTTTTTGTCAAATGGTCACGGAAATTTAGGTCTTTGTCAATTATCATACCCAAACTCTTAATAGCTGGACTACGATTTAAGATATCTCCTTGCAATTTAATGTTATCTATGTCACAGTTTCCAATTACCAAGAGCGAAGATTTCTCAGTGTTTATCTTGAGTTCATTATTAGTAGTCCTTATTTATTTCCTCACATTTATCCTTGGCATTTATTTTATGTACTGTTGCAAGCAACTAAGTGTCATCAGCATATGAATGTGAGGAACAGTACTGTAGACTGGACGATAGATCAGCCACATACAAAAGGAAAAACAATGGACCCAAGATAGAACCTTGAGGGAACCCTTGATGAAGAGGGAATCTCCGCGATTGGTGATTGGATAATTCTGGTGCCATGACTACATGGAAATTTCTATTAAATAAATAGCTTCTGCACCAATCAATTATATCATCACTAAATCCATAATATCGTAGTTTAGCTAATAACAGATTATGATCCACCATATCGAAGGCTTTGGAAAAATCTAGTTGGATTAAAAGAGTTGTTTTCGAGTCATCATAATTTTTAATAATTTCATCAATAATATTTAATAAGCAGGTATTAGTGCTGTAACCATTTCTGAATCATGACTGTGTAGTTGGTAAAATATTAGTTCCTTTAAGGAAGTTTGTTATTTGATTACAGCATACTCGTTCCAAAACCTTCGATAAGGTGGGTAGTATGCTAATAGGACGTAGGTCATTCTAGGTTAAAATATTACTTGCTTTGGGAATAGGTTTAATTATGGCTATTATCCAAATTTCTAGTACATAGCGATAATTAACAACTCATATTTCTGTTTTGTGAAACTGTACTGAATTTAGGATGCATTGTACTGTTGTACTAACATGTTTTACATTGTACTAAATTAGTTTAGTTTGAAACAACCCTGCTGTTGAGGAAATTTAATAATTCCATGATCTGGATACTGCCTTGTTATTTGCATTGAAAATATAAACGGTTTTGGACGTGTGAGGTGAAAAACTAAGTAAATCGAACAGATATAGTTTCCGCATTGTAATAATTATATTACTAGATTCGTATTAATAGATTTATGTACTAAAAATAGGGAAGAAAGTTAGCATGTACCTAAATGAATATTTGTTCGCACCATTTTCTTATTGCTATATATTTTGAGAATTACATAATTGTGATACATAAATAACCAATTTTATATTATTATTAGTACCTATGTACATATTTTCCTTTCAACGAAGGGAAAAAAATTAAAACTCGATACTGTTCCTACTCAAAATTACCGGTAGCTTCTTTGAGTCCATACAGATTCTTCTTCAATTTGCAGACTTTGGCTGTGTCGTCCTCAAAACCTCCTGGTTGCATCATGTACATGTGTTGCTCCAGAGATTCCCGTGTAAGAAGGTTTTGGGTCAAAATTAGCCGAAAGGATGCGTGGCGAGCTACAACGCTGAAAGTTTCAGAGAAATCAATATTTTATTGCTGTTCAAAATCTCGGGCGACCAGTCTTGTCTTCAATTTTCCATTCGACTTTTCGCGTAGAATCCATCTGCATGTCAATGGTCTCACTTCCTCTAAGCATTCAGTCAATGTCCAGGTTCATTTCCGAAGCTAATTTTCAACTCTGAGTAACTCTGTTACCGATATATCCTCTACTTCGCCAATCATGGTTGTAGCTGCTTCCTCTACTAGGATAACCCATCACATAGTCGGATAATCTCGATGGCGGTTGTATATCTTGATGGTTGCATAGGCCTGATCACGGCTGCTCGTCCTCTGGCGTGTCTGCGCGTTTAACCTGTTGCTTATTTTATCTGTAACCATCCTGACTGCGCTAGCTTTCGACTTCTGACTCCTCTGAATCAGAGTATGGTATTGTCCATGTTATACTCCTTACTGTAACCTCCACTTCCGAGTGTTTGGATCTGTTCCCTTCCTCTTCAGCAAATATGACGTTGTCTGAGCAAACAACATCCCTTCATTCTGGGGTGGGATTCCATAACTTCGGTTACTATCATTTGGACTTGTAATGATATCAATTGCAAATATCAACTACAAAGTAAATTTGTAATTCTATAAGAGTCATCATTATTTGTGGTTAATACGCAATTTCCGTCATGGTGACAATTGATGTTGACGTCTGTAATTGATATAATAAGAAGTACAATTGTTATTTGTAGTTGTTATAATTTATGGAATCCCACTCCTGCTTTGGCGTATATGCGTTGGAGAAGGTATGAAAGATTCCCAACTCGTCTAGCAGTTTCTTCCTTTTTGCATTTTTGATCTTCTTTTTTCTGTCTGACTTCAGACTTTTTACTTGTATTCCGAATTGATTTTCGACGAGCTTGACGAATTGTCCCAACTTGTGCTTCGTCCTTTGTTTTCAGAAAGTAGACCGTCCTATAGTGCGACAAATCGCCTTTGAAAAGAAGGAAATTCTTTGCTCTTCTAAGAGATGTCTTGTCTGTCGCGCTTAGGTCCCCGTTTACTAGATCCAACGGATGCTTGTCATTGCTACGATGTCTATCAGATCTGCCACGATATGCATTCTGCACATAGCCCTTATCCAGAATTTGTCCCACCGTAAATAAATTGAAACTTAATTTGAGTACATAGAAAACGTCATTTAATACTATCTTATACCAGTCTTTGCCGTCAAAGGCTTCCAGTTCGACGTTTCCAATGCCCGTTTCCTCCAATTTCGTCGAATATCCGATGAGTACAACAGAAGGACTCTCTAAGTCGACAAAATCGGTGAACCAGTTCTTCTGTGACGTATATGTTGTGTTGCGGCACATTTCTGGTACCATTAGTCTCGAAAATTCTCCAGGATTCGATGTCACTCAGTTTCGCGGTTGAAAGTCTCACGGTCGCTAGTGCTCTTCGGTTAGACTGCCCAGAATCATTCCTGTTTGTGGCTTCGTTTTCTTTTCTGTTGTCCTCTCGTGCGAACTGACCCTTCTGTCCACATGTGCTGCAGGTGTAGTTGTTTTTACAGTATGCAATGTATTCGATACTTAGTTTGTTGCGATAGTTTCCTTTGATGTGCTCTTTTTGTCCATATCTGAAAAAACTTATTGGCATATTTGGTAGAGCTGTGTTGTCTCTGCTTCCCGTTTATTTTGACAAGTAGTATACTCCTTGTTGCGAACCCATTCGATTCTTCGCTATCGCTAAGACGATCCTCTTCCAGTCGAAGACGCTTCTTCAGTGTGCCAATCGCTTTCTCAGTGACGGTGATATTGTCCCATGCACATCTGACGTGGTGAAACTTCGAAGGAAACATGTTCAGAATGCGTGTCATAATCCAACTAACACGCATTCTATCCCCATCTGCTGTATCATATTCATAATAACAATTTGCAAGTTATTGAGACATCTGACCTTTTATCGTACAGATTTTCCAGTTTTTCCATAATTTATTTGGCCGATTCACATTTTGCAATTTTTTGTGCCTATAATCGTTTGTGCTTCACTTCTAAATACTTTTTCATCGATGTTTTCACTGCTGTATCGGCATCACCACCGGCACCGGTGGGTCTCTCAAGCTACATAAGCATTTATCTATGGGGTCCGAGATAATGAAATTCAGCAAGCACTACTATTAGCTCTACCAAAAACTGTAGTTAATGCACTGTCATACGCCTTAGAGTATGAATCAGCTAAACAAGCTTCACGTAACCTATCACAAGTGCAAAATATCGATGCTGAGGGAATTGAAGACAAGATAAAGTGAGTCATATCTGAAATTCATGCCGAAAGAAACTAATGGAAAATTCTAGAGGTTTGGAAGAAACACTAAACGAATAACTGAAAGAAAGTTCTAGAAATTTAGAAGATAAATTGGAAACTTTGAAAGATGAATATGATATGAGAATTGCAGAATTACAGAAAAATGTCTCAAAAATTACGTCACCCGCGGTTTCAAATCCTGATATAGCTAAGACGGATAAAATTCAGGAAAAGAAACCAGAAAAAGAAAATTATTCTAGATTGCATATAAAAACACCAGAATTTGACGGCAAGACATCGTGGCCGAATTATGTAAAAAGATTTGAAGCCGCTGCCAAAGCAAATGGCTGGACATCCAAGGAGAAGGCTACAGCGCTGACAGTTTCACTGCGTGGAGAAGCCATCGATATCCTTCAGACGCTAAAAGAGGATGAACAGGAAAACTACGAACAACTTGTTAAGCGATTGGATATGCAATATGGCAATGCGTATCTGGAACAGGTGTACCAGACGCAACTGAGGAACCGATATCAGAGTTCAAAAGAGAACCTTCAAGGTCTGGTTCGTCTTGCACGCCCTACACCTCCTGACAGCATTTTGGAATGCCTAGCTGCACAAGCATTTATCTATGGGGTCCGAGATAATGAAACTCAGCAAACACTATTACTAGCTCGACCAAAAACTGTAGTTGATGCACTGTAATACGCCTTAGAGTATGAATCAGCTAAACAAACTTCACGTAACCTATCACAAGTGCAAAATATCGATGCTGAGGGAATTCCTCCTCTTGATGTTAAGTATGTAGGAGTGAAGAAAGTAGTTCACGGTGTAAGCCTGGCGAAAGCAAGACCCGTGAAGAAGACTGCAAGCAGCAAGTCATTTAGAAGCGAAACTTGCAACCGTCAAAAGGACAACAGTACTGGACGAGAGATGGCAACCTGAAGACTTACGGAAGTACCAAGAGAATGATCCTGTATTAAAGATCATACTGGATTGGAAGCGTGGCGATAGCAGACCAGTTTGGGAAGATGTTGCACGATACTCACAAAGTGTAAAATCGTACTGGGCGCAGTGGGACTCTATTGTGGTTAAAGAGAACCTCCTGAAACATATTGTAGAGAATAGTGAAGGTACTGAGAGTAGGACCCAGTTGATAATCCCTAGGAAAAGAGTACCGGAAGTATTAAAAGAGATCCACGACGGACCCTCGAGAGATTGCGCCAACGATTTTACTGGGTAAATTGCAAAGAAGATGTTAAAGAGTGGTGCAAAAAATGTGTGGTCTGTACGGGAAGTAACGGGCCACATAGAAAAAGAAGAGCTTCAATGCGCCAATATAACGTTGGAACTCCCTTTGAACGCATTTCGATTGATGCGGCCGGACCATTCCCAGAAACTGACGACGGAAATAAATACATAATGGTAGTAATGGACTACTTCACTAAGTGGGTTGAGGCCTACCCATTACCCAACCAGGAAGCCGTAACGGTCTCTGAAGTTTTGGTAAAAGAATACATCTGCCGATTTGGAGTACCGCGAGATATACATTCCGACCAAGGCAGGAATTTTGAGTCTGCTCTGTTCCAAAATATCTGTAAGATATTAGGAATCAAGAAAATCATAACTATTGCATTATATCCGCAGTCTGATGGCATGGTTGAACGGATGAATAGAACAATAAACCAGTATTTTTCGAAGGTATCCTCTAACCATCAACGAGACTGGGACCGACATCTTCATCTGTTCTTGTTGGCTTACCGTTCATCCGTGCATAAGACAACAGGGCAGACACCAGCTAACATCCTATTCGGGCGGGAGTTGCGCTTACCATGCGACCTGATATTTGGCAGTAAACCCGGTGAAGATCTAGCCGGGGAGAACTACGTAACGGACCTACGGAGAAGAATGAACGACATCCATGAACAGGTCCGTGCAAACATTCAAGGTGCCAGCGATTGGATGAAGGACCAGTACGATGTCAAGTCTGAAAAAGGTGATTTTCAACCTGAAAATTTGGTGTGGCTTTACAATCCACAGAGGCGTCTAAGCTTATCGCTCTAGCTGCAAAAGAATTGGGAATGCCCTTACGAGATCATCAAGAGGATAAATGATGTGGTCTACAATGATGATCATCGTGGAGCGACGGTTCGCCGAGTTGTAGCTGAGGAACCTACATTTGAAGACTTCATGCAAAGCCATTCCACTGGTCACAAGGCACGGTATGGCGTGACACGAGAAGAACAGCGAGATCTATTCACCATGGCCCCGGAGTATTCCCTCGCTCACTGTGTAGCGAAAGACATTAAAATGTCCCGCGGCATCGCTTCAGTTTTTAAAAGAAAATTTGGACGAGTACAAGAACTGGCCAACCAACGTTTATCCGTCGGAAAAACGCTACAACTGAAGGACAATAACGTAGAACACAAGCGGTACATTTACTATCTGGTTACGAAACAATACTCAAATCAGAAGCCGTCATACCGCAGTTTATGGGACTCGTTGTGCGATATGAAGGACCATATTTTGAAGAACGACATCATGAAGTTGGTAGTACCGAAGATAGGCTGTGGACTAGATGGTTTGGATTGGAGTATTGTTAGAAGCATGTTAGAGACAATCTTCCGCTTTACCGCAGTAGAAATTCTAGTCTGCAGCTTTAACCCTACCGGGCAAGAAGAACTCAAACGGACCGTCGACTGTTACTTCTTCAAGACTTCCAGATGCACCAAGGGTGATGCGTGCAGATTTCGTCATAACGAACTGTTCCAGGATAAAACAGTCTTAAGGAGGGGGCAATGTAGTGATCCCAGGGTCGCGGCGCGGGCGGCGGCCGCTAACGAACAGGTCACAACAGGTCCGTCTGCTCCCCATTGTTCTGTGTACGAGAAGGGTGGAGAACATTCTAGCAATTAAGTGTTTTACTTTAAATACCCCGAGCAAGAGATCGCGAGGACAGTCTTATATTGATACGTGTAGTGAACAGATAGTGATATAAATATTGTGGAGATAAATATTGCGTAGTTTTAATTGTTTAAATAAATAATCTTAGTGTTTAAGTTTTTATTAATAATTGTTAGTCTTAATATAGTGTTTATGTTTGTTTATTCATAGTGTTACTTATTTTAATTATTCTTTATAATTCATATTTCTTTTATTAAACATAGTTATATAAATATTATTGTTTTAATCAATTTTACACTTTACCTAAATAAATAAAACGTTACAGAAGCAATATGTATTGCGAAATGTTTGATTTTGGTTAGCTACAAAATATTTTTATTTTTCTACTCTCGTAATATATGCGTAAATTATAATTTTATAATACAGACACTATGTGTATATCTCTAATAGCAGAAAAAATGTAGCTTACTTAGATAAAATTAATAATATTGTAGCTAACTTAGATAATTAATATTATATAAATATTGTAATTGCGCGAAATGGCAATTATAAAAACGAATGCGTGTTAATTTTGAAAACTATTTATTTTCTTATATTATTTATTGTCATACATGTGTCCATAAGAAAACAAGAACTATTTATGTTTTTTTGTGTCTTGATTTACTTTTTTCTACAAATGAAACAAATAAATGTAACAAATCAGCTTGGAACCGCTACACTACCCCCCGGTTTGGGGCTAATATGTCCCAAACCTTCATCATTTCGTTTAAATATACAAAATTTGTTAAGGGGACGATGGGACGAATGTAAGAACTACTAGCTGTTCTGATAGTGACTTTTCGTATAAGTCCGTCAATTCCAGGAAATACTTCCTCAATAATACCTAAAGACCATTCTTCCCTTGTCTTTAGGTCGTCTACTACAAGTGCTAAATCTCCTATTTTAGGATTATCTACTGGTTCGTACTATTTCTTTTGACAAGCCAAGGTGGCCAAGAATTCTTTGAGCCTTTTTTTTGCAAAAATGTTCAGCTAAACGTGACGATTGTCTCCAGAGTATGTTATGTTTGATGTCTTCGTTGTTGAATTTTCCCATTGGTTGACTTCCATCTGGAGTTCCCAATAGAAAATGATTGGGTGTTAACGCTGGTGTATCATCTGGATCCGTTGATACGTAAGTAAGTGGATGTCCATTGACATTTCTTTCGGCTTCTGCGAACACTGTCTGAAGAACTTCTTCTCGTGGGTATTTTTCTTTTAAGATCCATTTTAATGCAGTCTTAACTAATCTGACTAGTCGTTCCCAACTCCCCCCATATGAGGAACATTTGGTGGATTGAAAATTCATTCAATTTTTTTTGCAGATAATTCTGCTTTTAATTGATCTTGGCACAGTTCTTTTAATGCTTGTAGTTCTCGATCTGATCCAACAAAATTTGTGCCATTATCCGAAAAAATTGTTTTGGGATGACCTCTTCTGGCGATAAATCTTCTTATGTGCATTATACAGGAGTTTATAGTCAGAGAATGGGCAATTTCTAAGTGAATAGCACGAATTGTAAGACATGTAAATAAACATCCATATCTTTTTTGACGTGATCGTTCAATCGTAACTTCAAATGGTCCAAAATAATCTAAACCACACATAGTAAAAGGTCTTTTGCCGTAGGCTAGTCTACACTCTGGGATTGGAGCCATCATATGATTTTTTGGTTGTATTTTATTTTTTTTACATTTCATACAATTTGAAAACGCATTTCGTACTTCTTGTCTTAAACGGGGAATATAAAATTTATGTCTTATGAGGTTTATAACCTGATTAATTCCCTGGTGCTGACATTTCTCGTGGTAATAATTGATTAATAAACGAGTGAATTTGTGTTTTCGGGGAAGAATAATAGGGAATCTCGTATCGTATGAGCCGATTTCTGACTCGCTTAGTCTTCCCACCATCCGTAAAAGTCCTTTTTCATCAATTGTAGGATTGAGCGTATACAGTGCACTTTGTTTTGATACTTTTTTAATTGGATCTAATAAGTCTGCTATTTCTTCTCCGAAATATTCTTCTTGAACACGGCGAAACCACCAAATTTTTGCCTCATCAATTTCTGCTGGATTTAGTTCTCCATTTCGTTTTATTTCCGGATGCTGAAGATTCTAAATGATTCTATACAACCAAGCTGTTGTTCTAATTAGTCGTAAATATGGAGAGAATTGGTTAATGTCAATAATATTTGAAGTTGTTTTCTGAGTTTCAATTCCTTTTTTTGGAATTGGCTCCTTTTCAGGTAGTTTGGGCCAGGTTTCTTCAGAATAGCGTAAAAATGAAAGACCATTTAACCATCGGCTGTTAGAAGACCAGTCGGAATAACCATCATTTGTAGTTGCTTCGTCAGCTACATTTTGGTTTGTAGGGACCCATTTCCACTCAAACGGGTTAGTTAATTTCTGTATTTCACCAATTCTGTTACTTACAAACAGCTGGTATCTTCTACTTTCCGAAGTGATCCAGTACAATACAGTTCTATTATTTGTTTATAAAAATTGTTGTCCTATTGAGATGTCATGTGCTTCTCTAATTGTCTTTGCTAGTCTGCTTCTCATCAGTGCTGCTAATAATTCCATTCTGACAATTGAAATTGATTTCAGTGGTGCTACGCGGGTTCTAGCCATAACAATTATAGTAATCCACTCATTTTCAACTTTGAAACGAAAATATGCTACCGCAGCATAAGCTTTTTCAGATGCATCAACAAAAACATGTAGTTGTATATCGGATGAACTTGATAAACCTGCAGAGTAACAACGAGGTATACTGAAGTTCGAAATATTTCTTAAATTTCCAGCCATATTTTCCATTCTTTGATAAATGATGAAGGTATAGGATTATCCCATCCAATTTTTAGTTTCCATGTTTCATGAAGAATTTCAGCTTTTACCATTAAATGAGCTAAAAATCCTAATGGGTCAAATATTGACATAATTAGTGACAGAGCTTCTCTTTTTGTTGGAATTTCTTCCCCGTTAATAATTTCTTTCTTAATCTTGTGAAAATTCGTACTAAATGTAAATGTATCAGGAAAAGGTTGCCAATAGAGACCTAGTACTCGTTCTACGCTGTCATTCTCTTTGTTCATATTTGTTTTTTTGTTGAATTGGGGCTATCAACTCTGAGGAAATTTCATCTAATATATTCGGATTGGAAGTTATCCAATTTCTTATTGTTAATCCACCCTTAGCATGAACCAGTATGACTTCTTTAACCATCTTCTTTGCCTCTTCAATAGAGTCAAAAGAATCTAAGTGGTCATCCACATAATGTTTTTGGATAACAGCTTTGACGGCTGTTGTCATCTGCTCTTCTTGTTCTAAGGCGTTTTTATTTTTTACCTCTTGAGCACAACTAGGAGAACATGTTGCGCCGAAAATCATAACAGCCATTTGATAGACTTCTGGTGGTTCAGATCGATTCATTCCACGAAAAAGAATACGAACTTGATGAAACATTTCGCGGAATGAGTTTGTCTGGACCCTCTAGTAGCATATCATTTAGGCTTATTCCATTGGCTTTCGATGCAGCGTCAAATACCATTCTAAATTTTCCTAGTTTCTTAGGGTTGGTAACTGCAAAATGTGGGAGGAAGTAGGAATTCTTCTCATCTTCATTAATGTTTAAATTTGTTTTGTAAACATAACCTTTCTTTACGTATTCTTCCATTTTTTGGCAGTATTGTTTCCCGAATTCTGGTTGTTGGTCCATTTTCTTTTCTAATAATTGAAGTCTACGTAGAGCTACAGATTTATTTTCTGGAAATGAAACTTTATCATACCGCTAAAGTAATCCAATTTCAAATCTGTTCTCTTCTACCCGTTTAAGAGTTGGATCTGGATTTTTCATGCGTAACTTTGACTCCAAACGACTCTACAGAGGTATATTGTTTGACAATAGCTTGTAGACTTTCATCTTCTTTCGACTGAGCATAGATGAAATAATTGAAATTTGTCTTAAGTTCCTCAGATTCTCCGGTCAATACCCAACCTAACTCAGTACGGACAGCCATGGGAGAATTAGGTGGTTCTTTTCTTCTTTCGAACAGCATGGTTAGTTCATTGTTATCTTGACCAATGAGAATAACTAGTTTCCCTCCTTTATATGTCTGTAGATCAATTCCTTGAAAATGTTTCCACTTTTTAATCGTTCCTCTTCTAACTGATTGATGTGGTAACGGCAAGTTTTTTATTGTTCTTACATTACACAGTTCAAACTTCTTGTTTCCATCAGCTCTGATAATTTCCATATTGACTACGTAGCTCTCTAGTTCTGATTCGCGTTGAAGATTTGGACACAAATGTTTTCTCTGTAACCTATTAGTCCCAATTGATCAGCGATATCTTTGCGTATAAGTGTTGTAGTTGAACCTCCATCAAGCATGACAAAAGTATCCGAGGTACCTTTAGGACCTCTGAATTTCACTGGTAGAATAAGTAAATTGATCTGGCTATCTTCTGCGTCCTCTTTTTTGGGTTCAAGAAGACTAATTGCTGGTTGTTGTTGTTTAATATTAAATTCTTCTGTCTTGTCTTTCTTCAGGTCAGAATGTAGCATACAATGATGTACTTTGTCACATTTATTTCTTTGACATTTCTTCTTTGACCGGCAATTTTGCAGAATATGTCCATAGTTTAAACATCCAATACAAAGTTTTTTCTCTTTGACAAATTTCCATCGATCGTCCACTTATATTTTCTAGAATTCTTCACATTTGGTAATTTTGTGATCCGCTTTATTGCACTTCAAACAT
Organism: Stenolophus ochropezus; assembly: GCA_035578165.1. Lineage (NCBI taxonomy): Eukaryota > Metazoa > Arthropoda > Insecta > Coleoptera > Carabidae > Stenolophus > Stenolophus ochropezus. The sequence continues at coordinate 49,862,014 of JAQOWZ010000003.1, read as the reverse complement.
ATTCTGAATTTGTTTATTCTTTTCCATGACGTTTTCATTATTCTGCGTTGCTACAAAAACTTCTTTCTTTTTTCTTTCTTGCTTCTTCTCTCTGAATTTTATTAACAGCATACGATCTCAAGCAAATTCTGTTTTCTTTTCTAACCATTTAGAAAACCAGTAAAGATTCCTGGTCCCACTATTTGTTTCCTTCCATTCCATTCACTGCATATGAAGTATTGGAGATAGTTTTTCTTTTAATTTTCGTATTAATATAGGATTATCTAAATGTTGTGGCTTCTTTAATGCTGTTATGGTGGCTGTTAAATTTATTATTGCGTCTGCAAATTCGATAAGAGCATGACATTGATATTCCGTTACTGACGGAATATTTTCTATTTCGTGTATTAGTGCGTCAAAGATATGTTCTGGTTGACCAAAATTCTTTTCTAATCTCTCCATAACAGTTAATAAATTATCGGGTGATAATAATAAAGATTTTACATTGTTTAGAGCATCTCCCTTCAAACATTTTCTAAGGCGAGATATATTTTCTAGGGGGCTAAATTTGCAAGCGTTGGTAGTATCTTCGTACGTAGCTTTAAAAGATATCCATTCTTCTAGTTTTCCACTGAAATCAGGTAGCTCTTTTCCTACAGCTGCTCTTGTTACATATTTTTAGTATCTTCTTGATTTGGAGTTGATTAAATTTGGTGACTAACTGAACTCACAGCTGAGTCATTGCTTAAATGAGCTGACTGATATATGTCTGTGGCGCGGTCACAGTAGTTTCAACTGCTGCTGATATTGGTAGTGACGACGAACTTTGTTTGGAATGGTAATCTAGCGCAGAGTCTTCATTTTTCTGTCTTCTTACCTTTGTAATATTCTGTTCTTCTTAGTTCTTAATGTTATCTTCATCAAGAGGCTGGCCATCAATTTTAAAATAAAAATCTTCGATATCTTCACCTATTCTTTCTTGTAACGTCCATTAATCAGTCCGTTATAACTTCTCTTCATTAACATCTGCTTCTTCATCTGACACAATAGATATATTTTCTTTGTCATATTCTAATGTTACTTTGTTCTTTTCTTGATCGGCCCGTGCACGAATGAGTTTCATTCTTCGTTTTATCTGTTCAATTTTTCTCATCCTCTTCTCACTTTGATTCTTAAACAGCTTTTAATTTTCTTTAAACTCTTCTCTCATTTTATCTATCTTATTTTTTTGTGTCAGAACCCGTTTCTTTGTCTTCAATAAGTGCATTTTTTTTCTCTGATATTTGATGACGAAGCTTTCATAATTTAAATTCTTCATCTCGTTCTTCTTCCATTAAAACATCAATTTCATTTTGGAGATCATTTATTTTTTCTTGTGTGTTAAGCTCAATTTCATTTTTCTCTATAGCTACATCAAATTGTGATTTGATACTTCTTCGGGAATTTAGTGAACTAACACTCATGTTTGAATCTTTCTGACTCATTCATTTTGACAGGTGTCAATCTTCTTTTTGATATATTTACTTGTTTTGCATTCGATATCGATAATGTTTGATTCGTAGAATGTTGCATTTGGTTCTCATTGCCGGCTTCTAGTTTATTTTTCAGTCTCTCGCTCCTTCTGACGTTGTTCGTCTCCATAGCTAAAACTAAGCCAAAATTTCTAAAATTAGATTTGACACAAATTGGAAAGAAAAAACTGGAGCCAACAGACCGTATGTAGTGTCTTATCTTTTCCGTGATAGACACAATCCACACTTATACGAGTGTTCTTATGCCGAACACTACCCGACGTCTTCAAAATTCATGATACCAAATTCAAGTAGCAGAAATATCCACGAGCTTAGCCTATCCGGCTCGAAGGACTATGTAATTGCGCGAAATGGCAATTATAAAAATGAATGCGTATTAATTTTGAAAACTATTTATTTTCTCATATTATTTATTTTCACACATGTCGTGTCTATAACTAAACAATAACTACTTATGTTTTTTTGTGTCTTGATCTACTTTTTTAAACAAATGAAACAAATAAATGTATCAAATCAGCTTGGAGCCGTTACAAATATAGAAGTCATAATAACGGTGTTATAAAAAGATTGTATTGATAATTTGTTGAAAAATAAATATTATATTAAAATTTCTTTTCTGCCCTTTATATATTATAAAAAACAACAGGTTATGGGCCCAGATTGCCAATAAGAGCACGAGATACAGTTTGAATATTTTAGATAAACAGATCTACATTGAATTTTAAATGAATAATATTATAAATTTACCTCAATTGACAGGAGAGAATTTTTCCAAATGGAAATTTCGAGTTTTTGCCATTTTAGAAGAAAAAGGAGTTAAGCAAGTTATAGAAGATGGTATAGATAGAGCTACAGATATTTTCAAGAAAAATGATTCGAAAGCTAAATTGTTGATAATACAATGTGTTTCCGATAAACATCTTGAATATATTAAAGATGTAAAAACAGCGAAAGAAATTATCGATTCTTTGAAAATAGTATTTGAAAGGAAAAGTACATTTACAAAACTATATTTAAGGAAGAAATTGTTAACACTCAAGCTAAATCCGAACTATAAAATAGAGGAAGATTTCTTAAATTTTGATTCTTTAATAAGAGATTTGGAATCAACAGGTATTATTATGGACGACAGTGACAAAGTTTGCCATTTGCTATTGACTTTACCTGACAAATACGAAACAGTAATTACTGCGATTGAGACAATGACAATTAATGTGACATTAGAATTTTTAAAAAGTAGACTGTTGGATTCTGAATTTCAAAAATGAAACAACGACTACTAATGAAAATATTTTTGCAGCAAATAATTTTCAGTTTATTTGTTACGGTTGCAACAAAAAGGACTTAAGAGAAATAATTGCTCTAAAAACAATAAAGCAAATCGAGGAAATTTTCGAGGAAACTTTTACGGTAGAAGTAGTAACCAGAATCAAGGAAGAAAGAAATATTATAGTCAAGCAAATCCAGTAATTGAAACTTCAGATGTTAATTGTTTTACTAATCAAATATCATTTGTACCTAAGTACTAAGTACAGAGAAAACTAGTGATTTGGCATCAACAACATTCATAATAGATTCCGGTGCAACAGAACATTTAGTTCAAGAATGGATAGAAAGTTTAATGGAAAACATTACAATTCTAAAAAATGAAATAACTATTCGTATCGCCAACGGAGAAATTTTGACAGCACAGAAGCAGGGGACGCTGAAAATAAAATATTATGGAACAATAATAAATCTTACTGCACTCATAGTTCCGAAATTAAGCCATAATTTATTATCGGTAAGAAAAATAATTTCGGCTGGTTATCGAGTCAGTTTTAAACTTTTAAATATAATGGAGTAAAAATTGAAAGTAAGGATATAAAATTAAGATCACCAATGAAAGGTAATCTTTTTACTATAACTGTTATTAATAACAGTGAGGAAAATTCGCATATAAATGTCACTATCCCCAAGTTCAGTTTTTTTGCGTATCCCCTGGAAACACCCTTAAGAAACAACAGCAAGGATTTAAATTAATAAATCATTTATTTATTGAACTCGAAGTCTCTCAAAATTACTACACATCTGTCACATCAATATCAAAAAATTGTCACTACTCTTTTTTTTTGCTACGGCTACTTTTATTCTGAATTTATATAAAAACAAAAAACTAAATCAATCTGCAACATTCTCCCTCCCACAAGACGAATTATTGTCATTTACATTGAATCCTGTAGAGCACACTTTCATGATGTGGCGACGGAAATGTTGGTATTTCACCTCTTCTCCCTTATGGACGGCAGGAATTTTCACTTCAACCACTCGAACTAGACCATCATCTCCAGGGAAAGTCCGTGTCATGATACCTTTTTTCCAGGAGCTTCGTCTCACTAAATCATTCACCATAATTACTATAACTCCTTCCCGTAATGGCTGCTGTTTACTTATCCATTTGTGGCCTTGTTTTAGAAATTGTTTTTCTTAATTAAACGAATCAATTTGCACTTGGTGTGCCCACATCTTTTCAGCTGTCTGCATATCTTCAATAGTGACTTTTTTGATCCCTTACAAATATTTTCCGGAATGATGCAATCCATGAAGCAGATTTCTTAATCAACGTAAACCAGTTAGAAAAATCTTCTACATTAGGAAGAGTTAATTTCATCTCTATATGGCTTGCGACCATGATTAGTTTCTTCTTTTCCAAATAATCTGGGTTAACTTCTTCCATATTCAGTTCATACTTTGACCAGATCTTCTTTTCCTTCGGGAACGAACTTCCTTTTAGCCAGCGGCAGTCTGAATCCGTCATCTGTCACATTATCCTTTCAAGGAATCCACATCGTTTTCCGCATTAGTAAGATTTAATATTTCTCCAATACAATTGGAGACGAATTGACTAAAACGTCCTGTTTCAGACTTCAGCCAACATAAGATTTTAGAATCAGTCCAGAAGATTGTTTCAGAGAAAGTGAGATCTTCGCCAAAGGAGTTTTTAATGAAAGCTGCAAGTTGGAATGGACAAACCTTTGATTGGAGCAACTCTTCCTTTTCCTGACAGGAAAATTACTTAATTTTTTTCTCCAGATATTACTCGCAAGAAGCTGACTGCACAATATGCTTCCTCACTTGCGTCACAGAAAGTGTGAAGCTCGTATATTGAATCTTACTGAGTTTGGGTATTTATCTTGAAATTTTAATGCGTTTTTATCCTAAAAATTAATTAGCTGACGAAGGGGATCCAATAGAACCAAATACTAGAACTTTCATTTGATATTCTTCTGGGGGGTTGGATCTGTTTTTTCCTCGATAAAGGACTGTCTGCATCGGCTGTTCTAATTTAATCATTCTAATTTGGTGAAATATGTCACTAATGTCGCCAATTATTCCAGCCTTGTGTTTTCTAAATCGAAGTATGACTTTTGGAAGTGGTTGTAATTTATCAGGCCCAGGCATGAAGAAATGGTTAAAGGAGACTCCATGTATCTGTGCGGCCACATCTAGTACCAACCTCGGTTTCTTGCTAGGATGATAAACAAAGAACCATCGTAGATACCATTTCTTCTGAGTCAAATCTAATTTCTCTTCACATTTCATTAGAAATCCTTTTTTGATATATTCTTCAAACTTATTTTCACATATTACAGCAAAATCAGGATTACGGTCCATTTTTCTTTCCGTACTAGACAGTCTTCGCAAAGCTGTTGGTTTACTATCTGGAATAATAGGATTTTCATCTCTCCACAACAGCCCTGTTTCCCATCTTTCTCCAACTCGGTTAGTGGTCTTCTTTATAATGGCTAAAGTTTGAACATCTTCTTTTGATCTGATGGGAGTTATTTCATTGTGTCCAAAATTATCAGTGGCAATAAATTCTTTAACTAATCTCTCTAGATTACTATCCTCATGCAAGTTGAGATGAAATAAACCTTTCTTACTCAAAACTAATTGTCCTCCGCTTCCAATCAGTAGCCATCCAAGTCTTGTTTTTATTTTGCAGGGGAACTTCGGGAAGGTTCAATTTTTTCTTTTGGATAAGATAATCTCCAATAGTCGTTACCAATGATTATAAGAGGTTTGACATTCATTTATGAACGAAGAGGTACTTTTCTTAAAGTGGGATACTTTCGGTATATTTTTTCCAAATCATAAGATTGAATGGATAGATCCAGACTAGAAGTTGTTTTATAAAATTTTGCATTTGGAAAATCTCCAGCTATTTCAAATTAAACTTTCATAGAATCTTGCCTATTTTCTTTACCATTGAAAACTCCTATGTACAAAGCCTCTTTCGGTCCATAAAGTCCAATTTCTTCCGCTAACTGTTCATCCAATACAGATAGTTGAGCACCATTATCCAACATAGCGTAGCATGATACTACACTTTTAGGTCCATGTACTTTCACAGGAATGTACCATAGAAGATCTTCTACACCTTGTTGATTTATGTTGCCATCGTGAGCTGAAACGTGTTCAATTTCATTTGTCTCTGATTGCATAGGAAATTTAGGGATACTTTTCTTGGAATAACATTCATGAAGAAATGGATGATGACTGCGACTGCACTTATCGATACCGCATTCTTTCTTATTTTTGCAATAATTGGGTTTGTGTCCTTTTCTTACACAGCTGAAACAGAGGCCTTTTTCATTGACAATCTTTAATTTTTCCTCTTCATTTATTTTTTGAAACTTGCGACATTCTGAAATATGGTGTCTTTCTTTGTTACAATTTAAACAGAATTCTATTTTATTTTTATTCTCGCGAGTCGCAGACGCTCCTACATGGTGCTTCCTTTTCTCCAGTTTTTCTTCGTTTTTAATGAGAGGTTCTTGGCGTCGATAAGCTTGGTTAACTTGTTTAGAATTCCACGTGTTGAAATTTTCTAGATTTTGTATTCTAGTGTCGTCATCATTTAACCAATCATACCATTTACATGTCATGTCTATAGGAAGCTTTTTAACCAGCGTATGAACTAGGTCATCTGATTGCAAGTACTCACGTTGTTCGTAGGACTTGATATTTGTAACCAAAGCTTGCACAGCAATCCCAAATTGTATTACAGTATCAGGCTTAGATAAGTTTGGTGCTGGACATTCTTTCACCTTCTTTGAGAGAGATTCTAGGAGAAAATGCGGTTGACTAAGGGTTTCCATTATATCTTTTACATTATCTGGATTTGCTAGAAGATGGTAAACTGTTTCTTTTGCTGTCCCTTTCAGAGCTTTTCTTAACCGGATCATGTTTTCCGAATTTGCCAAATTGTATTTGACAGTCGTCCTTTCAAATTCATTTAGAAACACGGGCCAGTCTTCTGGTTTACCTCCGAAAGTAGGATGTTCTCTTTCTTCTTTGGAGAAAACTACGGTAGTGGATTTAGACGCAGTTGCACTAGCTATAGCACTGGTGATAGCATTTTCGAGTGAAGAAATATCACTAGATGGAGATGATTTCAAATGATTATTTTTTATCCATTCTTCAGTACGATTATATGAATATTCTTTTTCTTCTTCTTTGCTAAATATACTAGCATGATCTTCCTCCAAATTCATGAGTTCCAAAACCTTTTGTTCCTCCAGTAAAGGTAGATCGATAGCATGGAGCTTCAGTAGACGTTGCAATTTTATTTTTGACACCTACAAACTTCTATATTAATTTTTTCTAATTGAAACACTCGTAAATGTTTCCTCTCTTCTACTGACAAAGAATCGGTATAATTTTCTTTAAATAAATTTATTCTTTCCAGGACAGCTGCTAGCTTTTCTTCTACAATCTGTACTTCAGCTTTATATACGTAAGTCTGCTAACTGGTTTCGATACTCTTTCTCGTCCAGCTTCTGTAGGTGTAGACATTTGCTTTTCAGCCATAATTCAAAACGTATAAATAAGTTGTTTTTCCTCTTTGAGGAATATGTCAAATAACACTTATGAAAATTTACGTACCAAAGACACTTTCAATATATTCAGGTCCGTTAACTGCTGTCCAATTACAGGTTCCAGTGGGTCCCGGATTTCGGCACCATAAAATGTTATTGATGACAGTGAGGAAAATTCGCATATAAATGTCACTGTCCCCAAGTTCAGTTTTTTGCGACCCCCTGGAAATACCCATAAGAAACAACATCAAGGATTTAAATTAATAGATCATTTATTTATTGAACTCGAAGTCTCTCAAAATTACTACACATCTGTCACATCAATATCAAAAAATTGTCACTACTCTTTTTTTGCTACGGCTACTTTTATTCTGAATTTATATAAAAAAAAAACTAAATCAGTCTGCAACAATAACTTTTCAAATAGTAAGTCGGGATGAATGTCTGAATACGAATGTAGATGATACTTTGTGGCATAGAAGATTAGGCCATTTAAAAAGACTTGGATTAAAATTATTAAATTTGCCTGTTAGTACAAAAACGTGTGAAGCATGTATGAAAGGAAAGTCAACTAGATTGCGATTTGAGAAAATGAATCTACCACGATCAAAAAGAATTGGGGATTTGTTGAACACAGATATTTGCGGCCCAATTTCACCGTGTACAATAAATAAAGAAAATTATTTTCAAACAATAATTGATGATTATTCCCACTTCACAAAAGTATATTTGTTAAAAAGTAAAGATGAAGCATCAAAAAATTTAATATACTATATAAAAAGGTTGAAAACAGAATTCAATAATAAAGTAAACAGAATTATATGTGTGTAACACGGTCGCTTGGCGGCTATGCATTTTTGGTAAATTTTGTTAGAGCAGTACTCCAAATGTTACGAAATGGACAGATTTATGGTGAAGGACGCACATTTTTTGCGCCCTGAAGCTTATTGTCAAAGACATAACTGTCCGTTTCCGTACGTGATGCCCTCGGTGGACATCAATAGTTGGGTCATTTTTAGCATGGTTTGTACTTAGGGGATGAGAAGAGCCGGATAAATATAGGTTGAGAACTTCTGGATTTTTACTATTAAATGGCCCTCCGAAGTTCGAAATCTCGCTCTCTTGTTGTAACATTCGACTGTTGTAGATGTCTTGACTGAATGTCAGACATACCTTGGTATTTCTTAGTGAAATAACCAATTAGTTGTTTTACTGTGTGTAAAGGCTCTCTCATCGTGGTGTAAATTTGTAAGTAGTTTTTAATATATTCTGTGTGAATTATTATTGATTTGTAGATCGATGTAAAAAGGTTTTCAAAATTGTTTGTAAATAGAAAAGTAAGAATTTAGAGTTTATATAGAATCAAGTTACGCGTTGTAGTTTATTTGAATTATATAAATATTTTTGATCGCGGTTGATTATTAAAATTTATATAATTTTGTTATTGTTGGAATATCGTGTTTGATTCAGCCCATCCTATTCCAACCCCTGTCTTTGTGACGTGGTAGCACAACGCGTAAGTAAAACTCTAGTATTCTAAAATTACTACCCTGCATAAATTTGACCATAATTGTAGTAAACCGCGTCTGTTATCATTATTAAACATCCCCATATCTGCATCTATCACGGCAGACTTTTAAATAAAGTGATAGTGGTGGCAGCGACTATCGTTACCCTTGTTTCGTGTAAAAGTTGTTCATTAATATAATTCGTGGATTACTTTTGATGCAAGTAAAACTCATAAATTAAATCCCTTGTATGTCAGGTACTAGATTTCGTCATAGGCGACCGTACCTGTTACATTTAATTGGTGGCAAAGCGGTGGGATCTAAATATTTTCTAAAACTAAACCCACTCAAACTAGTAAAGTCTAATTGTGGTCAAATTTGAATAACTCTAATAATTTACTTCGTGTTGTTGTTACGAGTGCAGGTACTTTTTGTGTCAGTAAAAGCGGGAAAAGTCTCTAACGGTATTTTTTTTGTATGGTCACCCTGGTAGTGTCGTTAACCCTGAAGCAGGTACTCGAAAAGAAAATTTGTAAAAGTGATAATAAAATAGTTTTTGTAAATATTACGCGTTTATTGAAAGTAAAGTAATTTAAATATTTAAAAATGGCATTAAAATTAGAAACAGTTAGTAGTTTAGCTGGAGCGGTAAATAAAATTTCAGAATTTAGCGGAAATTCAGATATTAGCGTAGAAGAATTTATTGATAAAGTCGAGTTATTTTTCAAAATTAGTAAACAACCGGAGAACAGACAAGTAGCAATTGCAAAATTATGTTTGGGTAAAGATGCTTTAGAATTTGTCAGGAATAATAGTATAATTAAAAATACAAATGATTGGTCAGTTTTTAAAAAGGAATTATTAAATAGATATGTACAGAAACCGCATTTTCTTACAGTAGAGAAAGAATTTGTAAATTGTTATCAATTAGAGAAAGAAAGTGTAATTGAATAAGAAATAAGATTAAGATCACTAGCTTATAAATTAGTAAATATTACTGAAGATGAGACAGAAAATGAATTCAATTGTAAATATGTAGAGAAACGGTTATACAATCAGTTTTTAATAGGTCTGTTACCGCGGTTGCAACGCGATGTTATATTAAAAGATCCGAAAACATTAGTAGAAGCTATAAAAATAGCCAAAAGAGTAGAGACTGTAGAGAAATTAATGGAGAATAGCTCAAGTTTATGTCTTAAATCAATATGTAATAAAAATTTCGAAAATTCTCCAGAAAAAGATGACCTGAGTGTTTCAAGTACAAATAATGGATACAGTAGAGTAAATGAATTAAAAAATAAAGTTACGGAACTTCTACGTGAAGCCGGGCAAAATAGATCAACTTGTAAATACGCAATTAGAGATAGCGAAGATTCGGGTGTAGAAAGTGAAGATGAGACAAAGACAATAGGTCATGTAACGTTTAAAAATAGGTATCGTAGTAAATTGTGCTTCCATTGTCAGAGATTTGGGCATATTTCAAAATTTTGTAAACAGGTGAAAAATAAAGTAAAGTACAAAATTTGTTATAATTGTCGTGAATATGGGCATATCGCGAGTAGTTGTTCACTTAGTGTGAAAAGTAAAATTAGAGAAAACAGTACACACGAGAGAGATGCTAGACAACAGTGCGAGAGAAATATCCCAGAACATACGGTCAGTGATGATAGTATGCGCGGGAAAAATAAGGCGCGAACGACCGTATGGAGAAGAAGGCTTCATCAAGGAAAAGATGACCGGCAAAAGCTTAGTTCAGGGGCTGAGCTGAGAAACGCAGATGCTGGACGAGCCGACACCGCAAAACGTAGTCAGAAGAATGTACGTTTTGTTGATGTGGAGAAACCCGAAGACTTGGATGCGATTTCTGTGGTGAAATCAGAGGAAGAAGACCAGCACGCACACGACATCTTTGTGAACCGCGACAAGACGGTAGGTATGTGCACTGGTAATAAATATTACAAGGGTTTTGGTTCTGGGATAGGTAGCAACAGAAGACGCAAGGAATATCGAGAGGAGCGAGCTGAAGTACCTGAAGACGTCAGGAAGGGCAAGCCGACACCATCCAAGGAGGAGTGGAACAATGGCGGCCACAATCGCAACCAGCAGGTATCCTGGCGGACTTCAAGAGAGCAGAGCTAGTCGAGTGGACGAGAAACAGCAAGGTTTAGGCGCGAACTTCGTGCAACGAAAAGCGTCGAGGAATAAAATTCCAGGTAGCTCTTTAAATATATACATAGTGCGAATGAGTAAAAATTAAGAAATTAAATTGAGGAAAACTAGAGTAATAATGTTGAGTTCTTTGTGATTTCGAAAATTAAGTGCAGGTTGTAAGAATGGTTGAAATCGATTACTTAGTGTTTCGATAAATCAAAATTATTATAAATATATTGTGAATTTGGCTGGAATGAAAATACTGAGTGTACTATTGAGTAGCGTTGCTTGTTGGGACACATATCTGCCGAAGATATTTTGTTATAGTTGTTCTTTGTGAACACTCCTATGCTGCTGGATGGCGGATGCGTGGACGCGGGAAGGCCGGCGTCACCTCCAGGTCGAGTCACGCCGGACTAGGAGTTGAGGTGGAGTTCCAACAAGATCCCCATTGGACATTGGACATTCCAACTCAAAGAAGTGGATTCATCGTCCAGCGCGGAAGTTAATAAATTATATTTCCTTCAGAAATGTAATTTATTTTAAGGAGAAAGGGAAAGTTGTAACACGGTCGCTTGGCGGCTATGCATTTTTGGTAAATTTTGTTAGAGCAGTACTCCAAATGTTACGAAATGGACAGATTTATGGTGAAGGACGCACATTTTTTGCGCCCTGAAGCTTATTGTCAAAGACATAACTGTCCGTTTCCGTACGTGATGCCCTCGGTGGACATCAATAGTTGGGTCATTTTTAGCATGGTTTGTACTTAGGGGATGAGAAGAGCCGGATAAATATAGGTTGAGAACTTCTGGATTTTTACTATTAAATGGCCCTCCGAAGTTCGAAATCTCGCTCTCTTGTTGTAACATTCGACTGTTGTAGATGTCTTGACTGAATGTCAGACATACCTTGGTATTTCTTAGTGAAATAACCAATTAGTTGTTTTACTGTGTGTAAAGGCTCTCTCATCGTGGTGTAAATTTGTAAGTAGTTTTTAATATATTCTGTGTGGATTATTATTGATTTGTAGATCGATGTAAAAAGGTTTTCAAAATTGTTTGTAAATAGAAAAGTAAGAATTTAGAGTTTATATAGAATCAAGTTACGCGTTGTAGTTTATTTGAATTATATAAATATTTTTGATCGCGGTTGATTATTAAAATTTATATAATTTTGTTATTGTTGGAATATCGTGTTTGATTCAGCCCATCCTATTCCAACCCCTGTCTTTGTGACGTGGTAGCACAACGCGTAAGTAAAACTCTAGTATTCTAAAATTACTACCCTGCATAAATTTGACCATAATTGTAGTAAACCGCGTCTGTTATCATTATTAAACATTTCCCTTGTCTGCTTCTATCACGGCAGACTTTTAAATAAATAAATAAAGTGATAGTGGTGGCAGCGGCTATCGTTACCCTTGTTTCGTGTAAAAGTTGTTCATTAATATAATTCGTGGATTACTTTTGAGGCAAGTAAAACTACATAAATTAAAACCCTTTTATGTCAGGTACTAGATTTCGTCTTAGGCGACCGTACCTGTTACATGTGACAATGGCGGAGAATTTATTTCGAAAGAATTTAAAAATTATTGTTTGTCGAAACGTATTAAATTAGAGTACACTATCCCTTATATACCTCAACAAAACGGTGTAGCCGAAAGACTTAATAGAACTCTTTTAGATAAAGCTAGAACGATGTTCATTGAAACAGATTTGTCAAAAAATCTCTATGGAGAAGCTATACAATGTGCTGCATACTAATTAAACAGATCGCCTACGAATGCTTTAAATGGTGATATACCAGCTGATAGGTGGATTGAAAAAATCGATCTTTCAAAATTGGGAGTTTTTGGATGTAAAACCTGGGCCTACTTACTACCAAAATCTAAAAAATTAGATGAAAGAGAAATTGAAACAAGATTAGTGGGAAACTGCGATAATGGTTATAGATTATGAAATCCAAAAGAAGGAAAAATAATTTGTGCCCGTAATGTAAAATTTGATGAAAGTCTAATGAATAAGAAAAATGATATAATAGTTACAGAAACAAATCCAGAAGAATCTTCAGAAAATCTAGAAACCTCAAATCAAAATACCAGGGAAGACTGCAAAGAAATATAAAAATGCCCAAGCAATATAAAGAATATGAATTATATTCAGCCTTTTGTTTATTTACAGATGAAGATCCAAAAACCTATACAGAAGCAGTCAAATCAGAAGAATGGAGAAATACAATCGAAAGGGAACTTGATGCACATGATAAATTAGGAACATGGGAAAATGTAGAACTTCCAAACAATAGAAAAGCAATCGATACAAAGTGGGTATTTAAAATAAAAGATAATGGAATAAAGAAGGCAAGATTAGTTGCGAAAGGTTTTCAAGAAAAATGTGAAATAAATGTTTACTCACCTGTAGCAAAGTTATCAACAATTAGAATGATAATTTCTTTAGCACTTCAAAATAATTGGACAATCAGACAACTTGATGTACCAACAGCTTTTCTGAATGGAAAATTAAATACAGAAGTGTACATAAAACCCCCCGAAGGAATAAAGAATAAAGGTTCTGTTCTGTTCTGTTCTGTTAGGAATATCACGGCAGACTGAAAGTCAATCCTGGGTTATTTACATTATGCTAAGAATTGAATGTTTCGTTCATTATCCGAACATAATCGCCAGGCCGAACCATGCACCCTAGACACAAGGACAATACACTACACTCCGCCCTTATTCTGACAGGAGCTGGACTGACCCACTATACCTTGCGTTCAAGATATGTGCAATGTGGTTCAGTCGACGGCACAAGACTGCACTACACTAAACATGTCATTACCGATAATTTATTGCTTTTGTTGCATTTCCCTAACTTTAGACATTGTTGTTTTTATTTCTTTATCACTTAATCACTAGTTTCGCTGTCCGATGATCTCAGCTGATCATATAAGGTATTCGTTATTTCATTAATTAGTTTCTTATTTCTTGCTATTCCTTCCCAATATGTTTTGTTGTAACCTGTCCTTTTTATATCTTCGTTCAGTGTTGTTTCCCAAGTATTACATGGTCTGCCTATTTTCTTCTTGCCTGCCTTTAATCTCAAGGCTTTTTGTAACATACTGTCCTGAGGTCTTCTGATGATATGTGCCCACCATTTGATTCTGGCTATGCGAACTCTTTTATTAATTGTTTTATTGTCCAGAAGTGTTTTTGCCGTTGGAATTTTTTCATTTGCGTTTAATGTTTGTTTGTTGCTTGTTCTATATAGTTCTTTTAAGATTCGTCTCTCTGTTCTTCTAATTGAATTTCTATTTCTTTTCGTCATCGTTCTTTCTTTCAGTCCATATATTAGTACCGGCGCGATTACTGTTTTGTACAAGTGTTTCGTTGTTGACCAGGAGATGTGTCCACAAATTTTGTTATCGTTCTTGATATCTTATGTGCTGTACTTGTTCTTTCCTTCACAATGCTTGGTCGATAAATTTGATTATTTATATTTGATCCGAGATATGTTGCATTTGTAACTTTTTTCAATTTGTGTGTGCCTATTTTGTATATATATCCGCTGATGGTGTTTCGATCTGCTGGGTCTCTTATCAATATAGTGCTTTTATCTTCATTGACTTTCATTCCGGTAGATTCTATGTTTGGCTTGATTTCATCCAGTATTTTTTGTAAATCAGATTCATTCTCTGTAATAATTGTTAGATCGTCTGCATACGCAAGTAATATTGGGAGATTTCTATTTGGTTCGTAGCTATTTATTTTCATTTCCTGCAAAGCCTCAGTCGTAGTAATTATTACTTCATCTAAAACGATATTAAATAGGCGTGATGATAAGGGACATCCTTGTTTTACTCCCTTATTTTTGTTTTGAAATTTTGTTGTCTGGCCGTACCATTTAATAGCCGTTTTCTCATGTATGGTTGTTTTTATTATTCTGTTTATCAGATAGTGTGGAATTCTTCGATGTTTTAATATATTTACAAGGATTTCATGTGATACATTGTCAAAAGCTTTGCTTAGGTCTATTGACGTAATTATGGTTCGGCTGCCTTCCCTCCACCTTTCGTCGATTATTCTGTTTATTGTAAAGATGTGATCATCTGTTGATCTTTCTTGAGTAAATGCCGTCTGGTAATCTGTAATTGTGATCAGTTCATCTATTTTCTTCAGGAGGAATTTTGCATATATCTTGTATATATGGCAACTTTATGATATGCGTCTGTAGTCGTCAGTTGATTAAGATTTTGTTTTCTTAGGAATAGGTATTTGTATTGTTTGTGTCCATATTTGTGGGATTTCATTGCTCATCCATATCTCCTGTATAAAGTCCATAATGTGATCAACGAGAACTTCAGGTGCGTATTTCATTAGCTCCGAGTTTATGTTATCTGGTCCCGGTGCTTTATTGTTTCTTGTTGTTGCTAGACATGTAATAATACAAATTTTGTCTGGGGGGCTGCTTATCGACCAGTGGTCTGTTTCTTGGATCATGGTAATGGATTCACCTACTGTTTTATTTAATTCTTGTTCCCATCTTTTTATGGGAATATACGGTGATTTGTTGTTCTGTCTCCTGAATTTTTTAATATATTTAAATGTTTCGGTGAGCCTTTTAAGTGGGTGTATTTGTTCCATATTTTGAAAGAACTTTTCACATTTCTCCTTCTGGTGCTTTTCAAACGCTGCATTTTTTCTTTTCCTGGTTTCCGTCAAATAGCTTGCTGTTGTCGTAGAATTTGGCTCAATTTTCTTCCAGAACTGTGCCTGTTGGTACTTTGCCAGTGATTTTCTGCGGTTTGGGGTCATTGGAGAAGTTGACTGTATTAGTGTGGAAGTTGCAGCATTTGTGATAAGATCCGAAATGTTCTCCCACGATCGGTTGCTTCCTGGGTCTTCCTTTTTGACAATATTTTGTTGATATTTCTCCCTCGTCGTTTCGTCTTGCAGTGCACTTACATGCCATGTCTTTCGCTTGAATGTTACTGTTGGTTTATTTCCTGAATTTCCTGTGTTTTTGGATACCTTTATTGTTCCCATTAGTATTGCATGGTCGGTTTGTTTTTCTAATTTCCACTTCGCTTTTATTTTTATTAGCTTTATGTCTGAATCTTTAGTTATTAGCATATGATCTAGTTGTGATTCTGATCTTTTATTTCTCCATGTTGTTTTTACTGTATTGGAATTACTCCACGTATTTATTATTATTGATTTTGACAATACAGCTAAGTTTTTTAGGTCCTGGCCATTTTCATTTGTGATATCATGTAATAGCTGATTTCCAGTGTATACGTTATCGCCTACTTCTCTATCTTTTTTCCCGATGTGTGCGTTAAAATCCCCAAGTGTAATGGTATTTTTTGTTGGGCTCTTCATTACTTAATGGATAAGGTCTTGCATTGTTCTTTGTTTCGGTTTGTTTTTTGTAGGTACATGAGTGTTTATTATTTTTAGTTGCCTGTTCTAAATCTTTATTCTTATTAGAGATATGTTTTCTGATACGGGTGTAAATTTGTAGATCGCAGTTGGAATGTCCTCATGAATCAGAATGGCTGTCCCTCTTGTTGTTTGCTGGTTATTGTCTCCGCTTAGATGCCAATGGTAATTGGAGGTGGTTGCTGTTCCCGTATTTAAAAGAGTTTCCTGGATACATGCGATCTTAATGTTATATTTTCTTAGTGTTTTGTCTATTTGTTTCCTTTTCTCTAGTCTAGTGCAACCTCTCACATTCCATGTACATATGTTACCTATTGTCTTTATGTTGCCAACATTTGGTGTTGATTGCATTTGTCCTTGTTGTATTGATGCTGTTCTTACTATGCTATCGTAGTGGTTTCTTTGGGTGCCGGTGGATGAGCTATTTCCTATAGAGTATCTTTATGGTTTTAGTACTATTTCCCATGATTGGCTGGAAGGTGATGAGTGTGCCTCCTGATTGATACACTTCTATAGTTATTTTCATTTCATTTGAAATTGCCGATATTGATTCTGTGCCTCCCCAGAATCCATTAGTGCTCAGTTTTTGTAGGTATTCGTTGATGTCCATATGTAGTTGCGGGTTTGATGTTTTTAGTTCTTCTATGGTATCCCAAATTTGATTTTCAAAAGTATTTAGGTTTTGCCTTATGTGCTCTATTGCCATTTGCCTTAAGGTATTAGTAGCTATTCGGTGATGATTTGACTGTATTTCATTGCCAAATATCTGGTGTGCCATTGCGGAAAACAGACAGTTTCCATCACCGCATATTTTTATAACTGTAATTAATTGATTGTTCCAATGTATTTCTTCCATGATCTCTTCGATTGTTTTGATAATAATGTAATGAGATTCTTCAGGCGTTGGCTTTAAATCCATTACCTCTAATTTAATTTTTTAGATTTAATTTATTAGTAGTAGTGGAGTGTTGTGTAATACGTTGGTTTTATAATCCCTGGAAATACTTCTGTCACCTTGTTGGGAAGGAAGCTAAGAACACAGACTTGTTTTAGAGTGTTAAAGACCTTAGATTAGTACCTGAAAGAAAGGAGCCTTAGGGGCTATGCATGCATTATTTAAATATAGTATAGGATTGTTTTACGTTACCATGCTCCATACACCTTTTAAAATTGCTAATCCGCTTCACTGTTTTTGGTTTAGTGTGTCAATTTCCTACCTTTCTGATGTCCTCTTTTATATCCCATTCTCTTTCTTACTTTTCTCTTCTTTTTATATATCATCTCGTATCCTTGTTTGTTTATGCCGATTTCCTTGAGTTCCATTTTAATCTATATTCACTTATTAATTCTCCTCTGCACTGCCATACACTTCACTTTACTTCACTACCACTCGTCATGTCATTTTACACTTACACAACGGAGGCTCATTAGCCCACGTCCGCTCCTGTCGGCTGTTGGCACAAGACTCCCCGAAGGAATAAAGAATAAAGGTGTATTGAAACTTAAAAGAGCTCTATACGGATTAAAAAAAGCACCAAGATGTTAGAACGAGAGATTTGACGAATTTGCATTAAGAAATAGTTTTCGGAGATCAAGAAATGATTTTTGTTTATATTCCAAAGAAAAAACTATAATGTTAATATATGTAGATGATATCTTAATTACTGGAGAAAATATAAAAGAAAGTGTTACCCTACTTAAAGAAGAATTCAATCAGTGTTGCCAACTTAGTGGATTTTCCACTAAATCTGGTGGTTTTTGCTTGCCTTTTAGCGGACAAATATTAATTTTAGTGGCTAGTGGATTTGTTTAGTGGAATTTAAGAATTTAGTATTTTTTTTCTTAAACATTGGAACGACGACTATAAAGTCCACTCGTATCGTTTTTGAAGTTTAAATTCATCGCGCAGCAACACTTTTTCATCTAGTAGGTAAAACAGCCAAAAGGACACGCATCCAGGCCACAAACTCTTAAAAACAATGACAGTAAATTATCATTATCGGGGATTCCCCAACGGGGAATCCCTGTTCTCGCTCAAGTCTCAATTTTCGTTCGAGCTCCATGGTTCGAGAACCATGCCGAAACCACAATATTCACAAAAGTTTCGGGATTCTTGGCTACAAGACCCACATTTAAAAGATTGGCTTCAAGTAATTGAAAGTACAGCTGGTCAAGTACCGAAATGCAAGTTTTGTGGAACGATTTTACGGACTCACTATGGAGATATAAAAATACATGGGATGTCGAAAAAGCATCAACAAAATATGAAGGTATGTATACGAAGGTGTTTCATAATTATTACGTTCGGTAGTCATAGAAATATTTTTATTTTAACAAACTGCCCAGAATGATAGATATTTTTTGAGCAAATAGTGTGACATGATCTAGCGCGCGCTGTAACCTAAACTATAGAGAAGGTTTTGTATATTTTTATTTACATTTTTACAGGTTATCGTTACGCAACCTAAGCTACCGTTCAAACCAGAGCCTGTAGGAAAATAGAAAAAGGAAGAAGCCAGTGTCGCATTGTTCATAGCCATGCATACCAGTATCCGTGTAGTTGACCACTTGGGTGAGGTTATTAATCACAGTCATGAAAAAGATATCGATAAAGTGCAACTACACCGAACCAAGTGTACTTCGGTTATTAAAAATATATTGGCGTTGCATTTTACCCAAATCCTAAAAGAAGATATTAAAGATCAACCCTACAGTATATTGGTTGATGAGTCTACAGATATTGCAATACAGAAATATCTTGGGGTCATTATAATTTATTACAGTGTTAGATACCAAAAAATAGTATCTACCTATCTAGACCTTGCTGAACTAACTGAGTGCAATGCTGAAGGTATTATCTCTGCTATCAAGAAGACACTAAAACGATTTGATCTGAGACTTGATAATTTAATGGGAATTGGTACAGACAATGCTTCTGTAATGGTTGGCGTAAACAATGGGGTCTTTACTAAATTGAAAGAAGAAGTACCACACTTAGTTTTGGTACGTTGTTTATGTCACTCCTTGCAACTGGCTGTTTCATCTGCGGCCAAGCAATTTTTGCCGAAGAATTTGGAGTTTTTAATTAAAGAGACGTATGACTGGTTTGCTCGTTCATCTTCCAGACACACTGCGTATAAAGAGTTATATAAAACCATCAACGATGAACAAAAACCGCATAAAATTGTTCAAGCATGCCAAACAAGATGGCTGTCAATAGAGTCTGCTGTGTCGAGAATATATACGCAATGGCTAGAGTTGAAAACTCATTTTTCTATAGCTAAGTTGCATGAAAGATGTCATACGGCAGAGTTACTGCACTCTATGTACGCGAACGAGATTAATTATGCGTATATTTCGTTTTTATATCCGATATTGATTGAGATAAACAGAGTTAATAAAATGTTTGAGTCAAAAGATACAGACCACACATTATTGTGTGGCGAGTTGACCAACCTGATAGATATGCTTGTCAGCAAGGTTACGTTACCCACACATAAAATTAATATTTTTACCCAAAATGTCCGTGACTTTGTAGATCCAAAATGCTATCTGGGATACCGATTTGAAAAACAAATACTCGAAATGCGAGAAAAGGGATTACCAAGGGAAGAAGAAGAAATAGTGCGGACTCGGTGCATGCAATTTATAGTGAGTTTAATTGACGAAATAAAAAATAGGCTTCCAGAAAATGTGGAATTAATGAAAAAAATTTCGCGAATAAGTGTCGAAAAAGCACTTAGTCATAACAAAGAAGATCTAATAGACATTATGGCTCAATTAAATAAAAGTTCTGAATTCATTGCGAAAGTGGACGATCAATGGCGACAAATTCATTTATTGAAATGGCAGGAAACCAAAAATACAAAAATATTTTGGTATGAAGTCCTGCATTTCAAAGATGCACAAGGGGTTTCAAGATTTCACGAATTGGCGACTTTTGCGATCACTCTTTTAATATTGCCGCATTCCAACGCTGATGTGGAGAGACTGTTTAGCAGTATGAATATAATAAAAAACAAGCAGAGAAACAGGATGGGGTTAAATCTTTTAACTGCTATATTGAGAGTACGCTGCGGAATGAAGATAATGGGAAAATGCTGCAACGACTATGAAATCCCAAACAATATTGTGAAATTAATTGGCACCAAAGAATCGTACCAATCGGAGACTAACGATGATGGTACGGACGAAAACGACTCATCTGAAGATGGCTTAATATAATTTCATTATTTTTTTTACATAATGTGTAATTTTAATGTTATTTCTCCAATAAATGTATCTTTAAAATATTGTTTTCTTTCGCGATGAATAAAAATTTGCTAAAAATAAAGTTGGTGGAAAATTTAGCGAATTTTTAAACTGATGCGATTTTTGTTAGTGGATTTCTGGTGGTTTTAGAGGTCGCTTCTGGTGGGTAGCTTGATACTTCGTTGGCAACACTGAATTCAATACTAAAGATCTTGGAGAATTAAACACATTTCTGGGAATAGAAATAGAAAGAAAAGAGAACCAAATTAAAATATATCAGAAATCAATGATAGACAAAATTTTAAATAAATTCAATTTAACAGAAAGTAATGGGTTTAAAACTCCCATGGAAAAGAATTTTCAAACTAGATTAGATGAACAAATTATTGAAGTTATATGAAATTGTTAATTTAGAACGTATTTTTTCTGTTGTACATTGTCGTTAGCAAGGGACGGAATTACCACCCCTTCTTGCACGCCCAGTTACCCACTCCAAAACCTTGTAGAAGGTGGTGTAGCCAAGGCACAATATATGACAAGTTTTACAAAAATAAAGTCACATTTTTTACCATGCACGTATTGTTCATTTATATGGTCCTTCGAAGAAATCTCAACAGAAGTTCCATATCGAGAAATGATTGGAAGTCTGATGTATATATCTTTGGCAAGTAGACCAGATATTACATATTCGGTTTCATATTTAAGTCAATTCTTGGATAAACCATGGAAAGTTGCAAAAAGAGTGATAAAATATTTGAAAGAAACAAAAAATATTGTCTTAACGTACAAGAAAGCGACAAATAATTCAAAAGATATAATTACCTATTCAAATGCAGATTGGGAAGGTAATTTAACTGATAGAAAAAGTGTTACAGGTGGGGTAATCTATTATTATGGCAACGCTGTATCTTGGTTTACAAGAAAACAATCTTCAGTGGCTTTGTCATCCACCGAGGCCGAGTACATCGCTGCTGCCATGACTACTACTGAACTGCTGCCATTGAAAGGCATTACTGAAGATCTGCAGAAGGAAGAAAGAATAACAGATCTTCTTGTAGACAACCAAGGAGCAATAGAACTGACGAAATGCTTCGAAAACATCAAACGAAGCAAACATATTGAAATTCGTTATCACTTTTTAAAAGACTTAGTAACAAAACAAATAATTGTAATTAGATATGTTTCGAGTGCAAAAATACTGCAGATATATTTACCAAAGCTCTTGATCATTGTAAATTTGTTAAACATAGGAATTTCTTAGGTATTATATAATTGTTATCAATTTTTATATATTATTTGTTATAGTAAATATTGAGAGGCAGTGGTGTGCTATAGGGGGCTCGCGCTAGCCCTTTGTTAAAATTCTAAATAATTTGCGAGCCCCTTGTTAAAATTCTTTGTGATTTCGCGAGCCCGTTCTTTTTATCTCTATATTATTTTCGCTTTTTCGAAAACCAATTAATTTCAAATTTTAAAACATTTATAATCACAGCATTTGCTTTTAACTTCAACAGTGACAGAATACCGCGTTAACTCTGCCTCATATACTATAATCGCAACTATTCGCCTATTTTCGTTCTAATTCGGATAGTAAACGTGAAACAGGGAATTTACAACGGCGAATCGGACTTGCAATCTTGCACAATATACGAGTTTTCTTTTATATAAGTTATATAATACATGTTTTTTTTTATTTTATTTTTATGTAATTTATTTGTAATGTTTTTTGGTTTTTCTATATGAAATATAGCCCCCCGTCATAATATTTTAATATTTTTTTAGAAAACATGCGAGCCCCTTGTTAAAATTTCCATAGCACACCACTGTTGAGAGGAGATGTTAAAATGTAACTTACTTAGATAAAATTAATACTATTGTAGCTAACTAACCGTTGGAAAAACAGAAATAGAGGTTTTCACGTTTTCTTATGCCTGTATTCATAGTCGGTACTTCGCCTTGACTCATACTTGAGTACTGTCAAATGCTGTCATATTGTCAAATTTACAAATATTCCCAACGAAATAACTACAATTTCTCCAAATCTCTACCTTTGGGTTATTACTTAGACGAGAATTCACGAAGTTATTTCGTTGGAAATATTTGTAAATTTGACAATATGACAGCATTTGACAGTACTCAAGTATGAGTCAAGGCGAAGTATCGACTATGAATACAGGCATTAGATAATTAATATTATATAAATATAGTAGTCATGATAACGTTGTTATAAAAAGATTGTATTGATAAGTTGTTGACAAATAAATATTATATTAAAAATTTTTTCTACCCTTTATATATTATAAAAAACAACAGAACTAACAAGCCATATGTAAAAATACAGAATCAATATGAGGTCATATTCTAGTTGCCCAACTTGAAAATTTGTGGTGAACCCTGGAAACCTGAGCCTTAGGCTCGGGGCTAACGGAAGCGGAAGAAATGGCCCTCCGAAAAGGGGGTTGACACAGGGCTAACAACCCGGTCTGTAAAACACCATTGTTACGAAATCTCAAGCAAATAAAGCCGGACAGAAACCAAGGCCACGACCAAAACAACTACTAAAGGACCAAGATTTAAAACTATTTTCATGGAACGTTAGAACACTTTATGAACCTAGAGCCCTTCAAAAATTAGAGGATGAAATAGCTAAGTATAAACCAGACATAATAGCAATACAAGAGATGAGATGGACTGGTAAGGGTATTATGCAGCGAAAACATTACGATATATACTATAGCTGTCACGAAAGTAAACATGAATTTGGAACTAATTTCTTAGTATATAGCACTATTGAGAATACGAGGAAAATTCTTTAACCTCAGACTAATTAATGTACATGCGCCTACAGAAGATAAATCGGAAGACGAAAAAGAAACTTTTTATGAGGATCTAGAAAGTACCTACGATAACTGTCCAGGAAACGATATAAAAATTGTTATAGGCGACTTCAATGCCAAAATAGACAAGGAAGGTTGCTTCAACCAGAATATTGGAAAATTCAGTCTACACGAAACGACAAATGACAATGGTAACAGAACGATCAACTCTGATGCGTCCAAAAACTTACTAGTGGGAAGCACATATTTTCCACATAAGGCTATTCACAAGATAACCTGGATCTCTCCTGATGGCGCAACACGAAACCAAATAGACCATGTCCTAATAGACTGTAGGCATTTCTCTGACCTACTAGATGTCCGAAGTTACAGAGAGGCAAACGTAGACTCTGATCACTACCTAATTGGCATATGATTAAGAGCAAGAATATCGCTGACAAAAAACTCAAAAGGCACTAAACCAACAAGGTACAATACACATCTCCTCAGTAATGAAGAGGTACTACAAAAATATCAAGAACATCTCAACTAATCTCAACATAGAAAATGGCGATATGTCAATAACAGAAATATGGAATATATGTAAGGAAAACTTAATATCAGCAGCAAACGACATCCTAGGGCAAACGGAGCAACAAAACCAGAATGACTGGTACGATGAAGAATGTAGATAGAACCAGAGCATCTGAAGAAAAAGAGCATAGAAGAGAAGAAAAGCGGTTACTTAGAAAGAAAAAGAGACTACATGAGCATACTATCCTAGAAGAGTTAGAAAAGTATAGAAACCAAAAGAAAAGCAGAAAATTTAACCAAAGCGTTAACAAAACAAGGAAAGTATTCAAACCACGAACAAATAAATGCAAAGACAAACAAGGAAATATTGTGAACAACAAGGAACAAATTCTTCAAAGATGGATGGAGCACTTCAAAGAAACACTCGGTAGTGAAACATCTTAAACAACAGACATGACACAACCAGAGATACAAAACCAGGAAGAGATAGAACCACTGAGTATATATGATGTTCAAAACAATTTCATAAAATTGAGAAACAATAAAGCATCTGGCAGTGATGGCATCCAGAATTATATAAATGCGGAGCACACAAATTCAATGAAACAATATACGAACTACTAACAAAAATATAGACAGAAAAACGAATGCCGATTAGGATTAATATATCCTTTTCACAAGAAAGGGGAGCAACTGGATTGCAAAAACTACAGAGGGATCACACTTACAAATACAATTTACAAAATACTTGTCAAACATCATTTTTGAGCGTTTAAACAAATACGTGGAAAGGGTACTAGGAGAATACCAAAGTGAATTTAGACCAGGACGCTCAACCATCGATCAGATGGAACCAGAAAGAGCAAATGAATACAATGTTTACGTAACAAGGTTGAAGAACTTGAAATTTTCCTTTCATCGCATCCCTGCGACATTTTGTGTCTTTCTGAACATTGGCTAGTACAGGATGAACAAATATCGTACTCTTTTAAAGACTTTAATTTAGCTAGTGTTTATTCCAGACAAATTCACAGCCATGTTAGTCATTATCTATTGTAATAACAGAATCAATTATCAAGTAGTTGATTTTCACATCTCAATGTTGTTAACTATATAGTTGTAATATATAGGTCACCTAGTTCCAAAATATGTGAATTTTTAAATCAGTTGAACTTGTGTTTGTCCAAAATTTCTAAGAATGATTGTAAAACCAATATAGTTGTTCTTGGAGACTTTAATATTAATTTTTTACTTGACAGCACAGACAAGAAATCTGTTTTAGATCTTATGAATGTTTATAATCTGCATCATACGATAAATGAACCCACACGTATTTTTAAAAATAGTAAATCTTGTGTAGATAATATATTCACCAATGTAGATGAGGAGAAGTATAAAGTCAATGTTATACACAACAATATCTCTGCCCATTCCGCTCAGAGTATTTGCATTGAAAATCCTGATCACAATAATGTAAGGGATTTTAAGACGAAAAAAAGGATATTTACAAAATGGCTTCCTATTTTTAATGAAACTGACGTAAACAAATGTTTTAATAATTTTATGGAAATATTTACTTATTACTTCAATGTAACTCATCCTAAAATCAAGGTTTCCAGTCATAATACAAAGAACAAATCCTGGATAACTAAGGATATAACAAATAAAGCAAATATTATGAAAGATTGGTATGAACAATACAAATTAGGGATTATCACTAAGGAAAAATATACGAAACTTAAACGCAACTATCACAAACTAATTATAAAAGCAAAATGCGATTATAACGCTAATCGTGTTAAAAATTGTAATAACACTCATAAAATATGGAATTTAATAAAATGTAATTTAAACATCGAAAATGCTAATGCAAGTAAAAGAGTTCATATATTAACGGAATGCGGACAACACTGTAAATAATCCGGTAGATATTGCTAACATGTTTAATGACTATTTCATTAATCTACCACAAGAAACCCAAAAAAGTTTACCTCCGGCATGTACTTTTAACTCTAACATTAACAATAATTCAAGATCGATATTTCTATATCCTGTAACTGAAGAGGAATTGGTATCGCTAATTTTATCATTAAAAAATTCCTCTTCTTCCGGAATTGATGAAATACTGATTGCACCCTTAATGTATTGCATTAACTTGTCCTTAGTAAAAGGTATATTTCCTGATATTCTTAAACATGTAAAAGTTATGGCTTTGCACAAGAAAGGGGATAAAGAAGAAGTTTCAAATTACAGACCAATTACCTTAGTTTCAGTATTCCATAAACTTTTCGAAAAGGTAATGTTGTCGAGAATTCTTTCATTTCTTAAAGAGAATAAGATATTAATTGATGAACAATACGGTTTTACAAAGGGATTAAATACTTACATCTGCCGTAGTTAGTTTCTTAGATCTGGTGTACAATGCAATTGACAAAGGTGAGAATATTTATGGCTTATTCATTGATTTGTCAAAAGCATTTGATTGTGTAAATCATTCCACTTTAATTACTATCTTGAACTCGTATGGTTTAAGAGGTACGTGTACTGATTGGCTTCAGTCATATCTTGAACATCGACACAAGTAGTAATTTACGACAATCAAAGGTCTGATGCTCAATATGTAACATGCGGGGTCCCATAAGGTTCAACTCTTGGTCCTATTCTTTTATTTTATATATTAATGGTATAAAAAATGTACTAGAATCTAATAATTTTGTGGCCTACACAGATGACGTGTCAATTTTACTTACTGAAGCGAATGAAATCTCAAAAATAACTACAAGATTATCATCTTGGTTTGCATCCTTGAATTTGTCTTTGAATGTTAGTAAATCAGCAATAATTAGTTTTTTAAACCGCAACAAAAATGAAAATACATCCATTTGTTGCAATGGTCAAATGCTACCTCATGTGAAAAGCACTAAAGTCTTGGGCCTCCATATCCACGAAAACTTAATATGGAATTCGCATATTGATGTTATTTGCAAGACTCTAGTCTCCTTATGCTATCTTATAAGACGCATAAGAATAATGTCAGACGTTTCAACAGCAAAAATGTTTTATTTTGCCAAATTCTATCCCATATTAACTAATGGCATTATTTTTTGGGGTTGTTCACCTCTGGCTACACGGGTTTTTAAATTACAAAAAACCGTCATTCGTAACATTTTTTACTCGGTTGTAGAACATCCTGTAAAGAAATTTTTAAAAATGAAAAAATTTTAAGTCTCCCCTGCATATACATTTACATCGTTATTTTGCATATTAGAAACAATATAGACAACTTATTAACACAGAATGACATACATAGTTATGATACTCGTTCTAAATTAAATCTAACTATACCGAACATAAAACTTAACAAGTCCAAAGGTAATCCGAATTACATTGGTTTAAAATTATACAATAAATTACCATAACGATTAAAAGACATTAAACCGATAAATCAGTTTAAAAGAGAAATAAAACAATTTCTTTTAAACAAAAATTATTATAGACGAATTCCTTATTGATAAGCCTTAAAATCACAATATTTTAAAAATATTATTGTAACACTTTTGTATTTTTTTTTGTAAATTACTATGACGTTTCTTATGCCATGTATTTTGGTCTCTGGAAATAAAAAAAAAATATTATTATTATTATTATTATTATAGATACATGTTTAGATTTTAAAACTGCATATAATAGCTTAATACCTTCTAAAGTATATAAACGAACTAGGAATACCAAAAAAACTAATTTCTCTGACGATGATGACGATGACTATAGTTACGAATAAAATTAAAATCGAAAATGAACTATCAGAAGAATTTGCAACTTATTGAAGGGTAAGACAGGAAGACGCGCTGGCGTGTTTGCCTTTTAACCCCTGCGTTAGAAAAAGTTGTCAGAGACTCGAAACTTGATAGTAGAGGCACAATTTTCTATAAGTCATCACAATTCTAGCATTTGCTGATTATGTAGATATGGCAACACTCCCCAAAGCAAAAGAAACAATAATATCCTTTGCCGCCCGAAATGGGTTTAACTATAAATGAAAAAAAAAAACAAATTTATGGCTAATTACCTAATAATAGAAATAGAAACATAGGCCACAAAATAACAATTGAAAACAAGAACTTTAAGGTGGTTGAAGAATTCATATATCTAGGATCATTAATAAACGCGACAAATAATACCTCACCTGAAATAAAGAGAAGAGCCATCCTGGCTAACAGATGTTATTACGGACTTATCAAACAGATTCGCGATTGAAATATAACGCAGAGAACTAAGATTCTGATCTACAAAACATTAATCCTTTCAATACTAACGTACGAATTAGAAACATGGACACTAACAAAAACTGATGAATCCCTGTTAGGTACATTTGAAAGGAAAGTACTCCGAAGAATATTGGGCGCAATTTGTGAGAACGGAACATGGCGCCGAATATACAACTTCGAGTATATACTAAATACGAAGAAATCGCTCAAGAGTAAAAGAAACATTCCCACCAAAGAAAATATTAACAACCAGACCAGGGGGCTCAAGAAATAGAGGTAGGCCCAAGCTTCGTTGGAAAGGTGGCATGAGTAGGGACGCAAAAATAATTGGTGCTACTAATTGGCCAACATTGGCGCATAATCAGTCTGCCTGGCGGAAAATACTGGAGAAAGACGGAGCCCACAGCGACCTGTCGAACTACTGATGATAATGATAATAGTCATAATGGATATTTCCGTTGAAACCTGGAAACATAATTTTTTCGCGATTACAATAGTTCTTTTACTTCGTAGAAGGAAGTAAAAGATACATACATTGATGTGAAAGTTGGTATAATATAATACACAATCATTAAATTAAATACATAAAAAATTAGAGGCAAATTCTTTTTGTAAATTTCCGTTGTATTTTCGTTCTGTTAAACACAAAAGAACAGCAATTATGGTAAATATAATTTATTTTATAAATATAAGAAATTGTACAGATAAATGAGTTGACATGAAACTCAATTCCCAGCATCTGAAAGAAACTCCAATAGTTCTAAAAACGTTTATTTAATTTCTTGTAACAACACGACATTAACTGACTTGTTCATGTTCTACATTTGTATTATTGCTCTACAAAAAAAATAAAAAAATCATAACACGGGGCTAGACGGACAAACATTCGTGAGGAATGAAAGAAACGTATGTTGATGACGCGAAGTGTACGTAAACTGGTGGACCGGGAGCAATTTGGAAGAGATGAGATGATATGAGGGCGCTGGGAGCAGTCTTGGTTCTAGTCGTCGGACCCCGCGGACCTCTTCACCTTCCTCTGCCGGGGGCTGGTCTTCGTCTTGTTCTTTGGGCTCTTCGGCGACTTCTCCAGTTGTCTGTCTGCAACGAACATTATCCACATTTAAAACATTTATATTACGGTCACTCTACACTCAATCATAACCGCGCTGCGACAGGGGTAAATATTAACACAAATCTGTTCAGTGCCCGTATTATTTCAGTTATCTCAGTAAAATATCTTGTGCCTCACAGTATTATAAGTTTCAAAATCAAAGATTGTCCCCGCACGAAATGACTAATCAACTATTGACAGAAAATTTTTTGAGTATAATTTAGCATTATTTACATTTACTTCTGTTGTATGACAAATATAGTGATAAAATATCATTTAGTTTTAGATATTATTATATACGGAACATATTTTGGTTATTATTAATAATTTTGTAGTAAAAAATTAAATTTTTATTATTTTTGATAAAAAAAATGATTTTTATTAAAAAAATAAGTTAGATTTAAATCGTAATTTAAATCAGGTCAACCCTGTGACGGCTCATAAAAATTCTCAAAAAAACCGTTCATGGATACCTTTACTTTAGAATATTTTCAGATTGTACTAGAATATTATTTACAAAAAGTTCGTAAAAAAGAAATGTTACAAATTCATAATTTGAATATGTCTATAATATCACAGATAATATAGATTTCGATGTTTCAAAGTAAATGCACTTTTTAACCTTATACAATTCTCGGTAGGTAAGAAAAACATTAAAAAAGACCGACAGCCTTATTAAAAATATTTCATCAAAATTTCTATTTCCTCTTTTGAGACTATTTTGGTCCTGTTGCCAAATAATATAAACAATACAATTTCTTCAACAATCTTACAAAAACGATTAGTTGCTGAAGAATTTTAGTCATTGACATAAAAGAAAGTATGAGAAAGCCCGACAAAATATTTTCAAAAAATTTGTTAAACAGTAAAATTAACGTGAAATGGAAGGCTGCAAATTGTATTATTTATAACAAATTATTTTATATGTAGCAAATCATACAGATGTAAAATGCCATTTATTAAATATTTTTGTTTGTGAATTAGAGAACAAGAATTTTTCGTTTGACATGCATAATAGTTTTTAATTTATAGAATATTAATATTGTTAGAATATAGTTTTCAATTCCGTTTTAGAGACATGTGTAGTACAATGCGTATAGCTTGTTCATAGATATAAGAAAATCTACCTGTGTCACTAATGACACTGGCAAACCGCCCCACAGCATGCGGTCCAAGCACCGAATGAAGGGGCCGGATTACGGGAAAAATGAACTTTACTGTTATTTCTCGTAATGCAATTAAAATTGAAAATTTCTATACTTAACGATAATTCTATCATTAACATAAAACAAGATTACTGTTTAACCAACCATAGGTTTTGTTTAGAATCATACAGCTACATAGATAATCCCTTTTCTAAATTATACCTTTATAAAGGGTAAGTGAAAAATATGAGTTCAGTTGAATCGAATCTGTTTTTGAAACATCTACTTGATATAAATTAAAAGAAGTCAAAATGTGGAGACCATGGGATGAACAAGAGGACGTCGTCGACGAAGCCCAGCATCGCAAAATAATATAAAATAAAATATTCTAAATCCATCTCTGGAAATTTTGACATTTTTGCAACCATAAATCCTCTTTAATCCACTTAGGGTTTACTCACTACAGGGGTCTAATGGGAATCGTTTTCTTATATCTATGAACAAGCTATAAGTAAATTCTATAGTTGTATGTTAATTTTGAGTTAAGACATTATTGAACTTACTGATTTGGCTGAGAGTCTGGGCGGGCAGCCAATCGTAGTCAACGTTATTGGGATTGTTAGTGCCGGTCTCCACGACGGTCTTGCGGCTGCCGGTGCGCTTACGGCCGAGCGAGCTGAGGAACTGCTGGCCCACCACGAGCAGCAGCACCACGCCGGCCGCCAGGAACACGTACAGGAAGAACGTCTCGCCGTCCAGGCCTTCCTCCAGCTCCACGATCTGCACCGTCTCGTTGAACACGGCTTCTTGGAATGCGTTACCGTCGGGGTGTTGGCGGTAGTTCAGGTTGATGTTCAGTCCGAATGGTCGGCCCGCGAACGCCTCGGACGGCAGGAAACTGTACATCAGTGTCGCTTCTTGGTCTGGCTTCACTAGACGGTTGTACGCGATCGCCGAGAAGTTCTGGATGTAGAAGTTGAAGTCCATCGGGTAACGGAATGACGCTTCCAGCGATTCCAGCACGAAGTCTTGCTTGCCCTTGTTCTTGAATCCAACTAGGAATTCTACTGGATGACCGCCAGGCAATTCTGTAAATTTCACAAGTAAGTTATAGTTGCTCTTACAGTATTCCAATAGGATACAATGTTTAAGGTTTAATAAAAAATAGTATTCTTGTAAAGCGTCAAGTTCATTGTAGAGTCTCATTACCATTCATTACTAACTCTATCCTTTTCTAAAGCGTTAATATGTCACGCATAATAATTTTAAATTCATTATATATTTGTTAACGTTGTTTTAATGCAAATTACCTATAAAATTTTCAAAATACGTTAAATTCGATCGTTGAACAAACTGTTTGAATGAAATCTTATTCCACAAGATATATATATACGAATACTGAACCAGGCAGCAAATTACCTCGCATAATTATAATTTCAAATTTACTTTATATTATTCCGTTACTCATTATCGTATAAATGTTTAATTTAATTTGTTATTGTAATATTCTAATGTAACAAAATTATACTGTTATTGCTTTGAAGTTGTGTATTCTATATTATTTATCCGTCAAATCAGAAAAATTGAAAACTATTTTAAAGATAATTATTTGTCTTCCAATTTCATTCTAAAGTAATTCATAAAATGTTACTTTTTTTAAATTAAAGACAAATGTCTTTCTACATTCCAATGAGCACGTGCAAAGCAACTTTTGGAAAAAAAATTAGTCGATACTCTTATTATTATATTTTTTTTACGAATATTTCGAAAAAAATATAAAATAAGCAGCAACAACCTCTTTTTAAATATGATTTAGTGAAATTTTAAAATAATTATTGAACATGGTAAATTGAATGCTTCCATGATGAAATACTGTAATACATATTAATTAGATGAAGATGACTCAACTTTTCACGAAAAATATACAATTTAAGTCATAGAAAATTGGTGTATCCATTTTTAAGAAACACAGAGTACATAAAGTATAATCTGTAATTTAGTAATTGCCCAACGTTCATGTTCTGTCTACGGTCGTGCATATTCGGCGCGATTCGGTATAATTCGTGTAGGTACAAATAAATTCTACTAGAGGGATAAGGAAAACGTATTTCCTAAAGTCTCTAGATATACAAAGTACCGGAATCCGTAGAACCAATGCATTAAAGAGAGATAACTATATTTTTGCTCAAAAATGTTATCAGCAATATGAAATGACAGTAGCTTGACATATGAGAAAAGTAACCAAACTTGCGTCTGTAATTATGTTTTATAAAGTTTAAAAGATTACAAAATTATATAAAAAAATGCTTGATTGTTGTATTTTGAACTGTAAAAATTGTAATGAAGTAGAATACAAATGATAATAAAATTAATATTTTAATTTTCTCGGGTTGTTTTGCCCAAAAATGGCGGATGATTACGGCACTTTATATATCTAGAGACATTTGTATGTTTGACCGAAAAAATAATCAGTAGAAAATCAGCCATTTTTGTATTACAACTGCTGAACATATATTCAGTCAAACGTATCCCTGATGTCTGTTTTCCGAGTCTTGTGTGACATCTATAAAACCCCCAAACAGAATTCTATGTTTTCTGTGCTAAACTAATCCATGCTAAAATATCTCGTATGTTCTGTGTAACTTATGAATCCTCAGTTTCTATATTTGTGTTTAAATAGACGTTGAAAGGCGTTTGTAAATGTTAATATTTCGCTTTGCCAACAATCCTTTTAACCTAAAAATTTACGCAAAATATATTAGTACCTAATTGGGAAGTGCCGGTAACCACAGGCTTGGTGAATAAGATGATTGTATCTGCGTCTGGTGATGTCGTTGTTTTCGATTCCTCTTCGTCTTCATCCGTTACGGCCACGTCGTCAGTGTCTACATCAGCTTCTCCTTCTACGTCTACTAATTCGTCCTCCAGCTCATCTTCCGCATACGCCATGAATTTGTGTCCTGTGGAAATTATTTTATATTTTACATTTCCATAATAGATGTGCAACGTACAAGAAACTTTAAAGTTAATATATACTTTTCATAAAAGTTAATAGAATAAATATATGTCATTAGTGAAAGCATCAATTATACATACTATTTTTTACAACAACCTATGCGTTTTTCAAGCTTATTATAGTATATTTTTTAACAGGAAAGCCAGAAATTTACCTGGAAACTTATTAGATTTCACATAAAATTCCATATACCTGCTATGTATACTTCAAAATATATTTTTTTTTAATAAAAATTATGAGCTCTTCTTTTTCATTCTACAGATATGATTACGACAAAAAATTCTGTACCTAATCCACATACATACTTTTAATTGATTAATAAATATATTTTTAACGTGTTGGGAGATAAACATATAAAAATATATTTACTTTAATTTTTACTTCATCCAATTATATGAATCAATTTTTACTTTTACTAGACTTCTCGTCCATAATTTAAATAAACCGAAGTAAAAATAAAACTCGAAAATAAAGTAAAGTAAATGAAAAAACTCAAAAT
Source organism: Stenolophus ochropezus (assembly GCA_035578165.1). Taxonomy (NCBI): domain Eukaryota; kingdom Metazoa; phylum Arthropoda; class Insecta; order Coleoptera; family Carabidae; genus Stenolophus; species Stenolophus ochropezus. Next base: position 49,827,906 of record JAQOWZ010000003.1, on the reverse strand, counting down.
AATATGGAGAAAATTAGATATTATTCGTTGTTACTAGAAATGATTTTTGTAGTGTAAATATGCAGAAGTATTAGCCATGCAAAAATATTTTGGAGGGTAAAATTTAATTACTCCTCCTTGTTAACATACACTAATCTCTTGAGAAAAATAAATACAGGAACTTTGTTCAGGTCGACAAAATTAATCAGTGAGAAAATCACAAAGTTATATTTTTGAAATGACAATGTAGTTGATAGAATCTTAACGGATTTCTTGAAGAAACATGTACTTAAAAATTGACTTCTTTACTACATTACATAGTAGGCTACGGCCAATAAACAAATACATTTATTTGAGAAATTATACTGGCAAAGCCTACTATTATATCAGCAAAATAAAAAAAAATTATAGTAAAAGAAGGTTGTACAACCCTTTATAATATTTATATATTTATAATCAGAAAAATATCTATGTAACACATTCACAAATACATACGTTCCCATTGAAGAATATGACTTTATTGTCCATTACTGGTACCCCACGCAATTTTTACATCCCCCAAAGAATTATGTATCTCTCAGCCCACAATAACTATTAATTTTACTCTAAATCCATTACTTAGTCTGGCCTGAAAGACAACTTTTGACTTTTAAAAGTATCATCCTTTATACCGGATAAGTATACCATATGTGTGGTTATATCAATATATTTCTATTATATTACATATATTGTACTTTCATATAAGTTATAACTTAGATATTTACTTAAATTTTATTATAAAATTCGGTGCATGTACCATATGTAACCCCGATATAACCTAAAGTTGGAAAATGAATTAAATGTCACAAAAAACGTACAGAATATATTTACAAAATTTTGTAGTTTAATATTCATATTATCAATAAGTGAATTATAAAATTGTACAAACTAATATGCCACGTATATTTTGTTAAATTTCTAATACCAATAAATATACAAATTATTTTATACATACCATTATCTACAGTGAAAAGGACTGCTGGTAAAACCAGCAAACATAACAAGAAGAAACTTTTCATTTTAAATTAAAAAGAAATCTTGAAAATTCAACTTCTGTCGGCGATTGACCACACGCTACTCTTCCAAATAGTCTACTTTCACGGCGAGTTGAGGTTGCCAGCTCGGTGATACGTGGAAGTTCACTGTACACATGGCACCATTGTTGCCAAATCACATGCATGAAATAACAAAATTATTTATATAAATACTAATTAATTTAATATTACAATATACTTGTCATCTATACATTTTTAATACAAAATAAGACAAAATTAAATGCTAACTATAATTTATATATTAGAAGATTAAATGTGACAACACTGTTTCATCAGAAATGTCAAACAGAAAATAAGGAAAATACAAATTTTAACCTATCCATTAAGTATTAAGTGATATTGTGCAAGATATTCTATACTTACAAATAAAATGGTTTTCAAATGCCAGGAAGATAGTTTTCTAAAAGAAGTACGTAAAATTCTATGTAAATTATGTATATTTTTATAATTTTGTCTGTAGTTTACTACAAAAGTATTGTCCTGCGAAGAGAAAAATTTAGAATTAATTGAAGAAGGTAAGAAAAACGCAGTAAAAGGCTACGAAATTAAATTAGAAGATACAATTTTATTTCCTGAAGGGGGTGGCCAGGTAAATACAAAAATTAGGGACGTTCACAAAGTTATAATATTTCTAAATGGTAGTGGACAATGGTGGCGACGAGGCGCGAGCCGAGTCTAGCAACCACAGGAGTACAGAAAGTCCACTTTTCCTACGTATTACAAATACTGCTTTTTCTCTTATCGAAAGATTAATGCCTAGTTGCAGAAACAAGTCTTAAATTTTAAGCCACACAAACGAAAAATGCTAATCGTAATTTTAGCAGCAATATTGAATAGTTCATTTGATATTTTATTCCGATGTGATATTGTACATTAAGGAAAACTTAAAATTTACGTAATATTAATGCAAGCAGCTATAATTATTTTATATTTCATTTTCTAAACGTCTAAAATTAAAAGTTAAAAGTTATTATTGTCCTTAGGATCGGAGAAGAAAGATTTATCAGTGTCGAGTCAGCATAGTGAGTCATTGACAAGGAAAATATTCTATTTGTATAACTTATCAACTCTTATTATTACACGTTTAATATAATGTTGCTAACATAAAAAAATAAACAACACATTCGTTGTAAGCATTTTGAATAGCCGATATTATATGCTGAGTAAAAAGAATAAAAAATTCATTTAGAAAACCGTTTTGTTAAAAAAACATTAATCTAAACCAACAGTGCTATTTATTTTTTTGTACACGCTCTTCAAAAATCCGTATTTTTTAATTGTTCGGAGTCCGCAAAATGCTAATTTAAAGAATTGATGGCCTGTTGCACCAGTATTACTTAAATTTTCATGGGCAATATTTAATCAGTTTAAAATGTTAAATGAACTATTCAACATTGTTGTTAAAAGTTTCATTAGCATTTTTTTTTGTTTCAGTGTTGCTTAAAATTTTAGTTTTGTTGGGGTAAATGGGCATTAATCCTATAATGGTCACCTAACAACACTGAGTATTCATTTTTTTTTCACGTTTAAATTCCCGCCTAAACTTGTTTCTATCATCGCGTACCTAGTACAAACTTTTATTTTTTATATTATTTTAGGAATTTATTGGAGTAATTTCTTAACAAAATTATTACTGTATTATTTTGGAGAGCTTTTTAAAAAATTAGTATGTAATACGTACGCAAATTGTTTCAGCGGAAGAATCTAGATGCTAAAACTAAGTGAGGGGTTATTTCCAAATGGCAACAAGTTAGAGAAAAAAATTGGAGAATTTCAATTTATCGAACTCTCGAATTATATTAGACTATTTTATAACCCACAAATTTATAAATCAGTTTTCTTTCGTTCATTTTACTTTACGTACGTGTTGACATCTATGTGACAGATGTCAATAAAACAGAAGCTACAGAGATTATTCCCGGGTAAAATCTCTAGAGCTATATTCTCCCTTTAATTATGACATGATTGATTACGTAGACACATTACAAACAATGAAACATTTCATTGGTTTAAAGAAACGTCAAAAAATAAACGCAGTTATTTCTTACACAAAATAGAAATAACTTTGTAAACGTCTCTTGTATTAGCTATTGAATGATTATAAGAAAAAAAAAATGATTGTAGCCATGTGACTATGGATATCTGAACAAAGTGAAGGTTTGGCAAGTTCGACGAGATGGGGCGGACGCTCTGCATTTTACAAAGGAGCCAATCAAAATTGGAGAAGAAGTGAAACAGTCCGTTGATTGGGATCGGCGCTTTGATCACATGCAACAACATTCTGGTATTATACTTACTCTATTATCTTACTTCGTACTAATATAGAATTATTTTTCTTCAAAAGATTTAAAAGGCATTGTTTATAATACTGGTTTTTTAGTTTAAAAGTTAATGATTTCGTTATTAATTCCAAAAGTTAACAAGTTTATTCTTTTGCTTATACGTCTAACAATGCATAGATTACACGAAGATTTCTTTTCAAATGATTTTTTAAGTGACTAGTGATGTAAAATTTCTGAAAATTTATTTCCTACAAATATTCCTGGAAATATTTCCACATTGAAAAAAACAACTATAAATGTAGAAGACGACATTATGATTTTTTTCGTATCACTCAATTCAAATAGTGAAATTTCGTATTTAGACTCCCATTCGTTTTCATAATCAGAATCAATTACAAAGCATTTTTCTACCTATTTTTTAAAATAAAGTTACATATCACAGACAGTACAGCTTGACTAGACTAGCACTGCCAGAAAACTTCAAATGAATTCCCAAGAAATGTGAATTTAATTTGTGACATAAATATTGCCACTTGAATTCTCTTCCAAGTAAATATTTTCACAATACATATATCCAGGGTTGTTATTGAGGTTATTTAATGTACTGACTATTTACATGTTTCGATCCTCTGATTATTTTGAACGTCAAAGAACTGTTTTAGAATAGGTCAGAAATTTGTAGGAACACCCGACTAACGGTCAGAATTAGGTTTGAAGTTTGTTAGAACGCACTCTTCGTGCTGCGCATGCGTCATACATTATCAAACTAATTTGGAAATTAGTTGGTACGGTTGGAACAAAATGATTATTGGTCTTTGCCCCTGATTGATGTGAGACCGTGACAAGAACATATGTACATTGCAAAACTTACCTCTGACTTACTTACTTTGATCTATGCTACGCATGCATATTATTGATTGGATAACGCTGTATACATATTTTTGCAAATTTTTGTACTATTATTAATCAGAATTAAGGAAAAAAAGAATAGAAAACAACAAATTTATTTTTATGCACATGGTTCATTATGCAACATTAAGAAGAATTTATTATTGTATTTTCATTATACAATAGTGTGTAACAAGAAATTTATTTTAGGTCAGCATTTATTATCTGCCGTACTTGAACAAGACTTTAACTACAACACAGATTCGTGGTGGCTCGGCGAAGATGTGTCATATGTAGAATTAGGTATTTAGTAATTACCGTATTTGTTACGATAATTTTGTAATATTCATTAAACTATTAACAGATACTCCAAAAGTAACTGAAGATGACATAATGAAAACTGAGAAGAAGGTAAATGAGTTAATACGTCAAGCTTTACCGGTTGTAGTGCATGTTTACAAGAAAGATGATCCCGAGTTATCCAAGGTATGTTCAGTATTTTTTGTACACTAAATAGGAGGATATGAGTTCATAAATCAAAATATAAATTCAGGAAATGTATATAAAATTTTTAAATCATTTACTGAATTATTTCAGAATTACTTTTTATGATGATAATGGACGAATGGATGAAGTGAAATAGTTGTAAACTAAAAACAATGATAATGATTGAACAAATACAAATTGATCTATTTGTACTTGTGCAATCATTATTATTTTTAGTTTAACATTTTTTTCACTTCGTGATACATGTTTGTAATATTTACACTTTTTATTTTTTGACTATATCTAAACCCTGAAGAAGACTAGATTAGTCGAAACGTCGGTTATTTGAAATAAACTTTTATATACTGCCTGCTGTCCGATTTTTATCTTCCCAGCATTCATAATAATATCATTAAATAATGAGCGTGACGTTATCAAAATTGTAAATTGTAGTACTTGTTCAGTAATCCAATTTAGTAGTGTAAGAACAGTTACATAAGCGAAATAATTATTACGAAAATAATTTTTTAATACAACTATTATTATTATACACTAAAAACTGTTTTAAAGTGAACATATCCAATAACCCATAACGTCTTCTTTATGAGTTCTTAATAGTCAATTTTGATTGTTTTGATGTCAAGTGATAGCAAGACCGAGATCTATACAGGGTCTCCGAGGCTAACCATTGGGATCTCGAGAATTGTAAGAGATATGAAGTCGGTTAAATTGGGCCTAAGTTGCTGCGTTAGTAATGTATATCTCACTAGATATGAGCAAAAAAATTGATTTTGGTAAATTTACTTTTGGAGTTACAAACATTTTGAGGACTGCTGACAATTACTCGCAAAAAAAGCATTTGTTAGAATGTGTAAACTAGAACCGTGTATGATTTGAAACGAGAATGTTATAAGTAAAAAAGTAAATTTACCAAAATCTGTTTTTTGCTCATATTTATATGACTTAAAGCGGCAACTTTACCCTAATTTAACCGACTTCGTATCTTTTGCGGTTCTCGAGATCCCAATGCTTAGCCCCTTAAAAAAGACACCATGAAGTGTAAATATAGAACAAAAATCTTCGTTAACCGTCATTTTGGATGTTCTTAATGATTATATTAATTATACTTTTCAGGCCACTACAAGAGGCTTGCCAGAAGATCACGAAGGAGACGTCCGAGTCATAAGCATCGGCAACATTGACAACAACATGTGCTGTGGCACCCACGTATCCAATTTAAGTCAACTACAAGCCATCAAAGTGTTGAACGCAGAGAAAGGGAAGCGGAAAAACAAAACTTTATTATATTTTCTAGTCGGGAATAGAGTCATTAATAGATTAGGCGATTGCTTGCTTCGAGAACAGAAACTTACAGGAATTCTGAAGTAATTTAATTCAAATGATTTTAAATGTGTTGCTCAGTGTTTTTATTTCAGCAACGGGTCCGATAAGCACGTGGAACTTGTAGATAAATTACAAAAGAATTGTAAATATCTCAACAAGAACCTGCAAATTGTTTTGAAAGATATCGCTGTAGAAGAGGCCAAAAAACTAAAAGCAGTTATTCCTCCGTTGAAGTTCTTTTTCATGTTTCGGAAAGACGCAGACCAGGATTTTTTCAACACGTTTATTAGAGAACTGGGCAGCACAGATACGTTGCTCTTCCTGACTTGCGGAGAAGAAAAGGGAAGCGGAAATATGATGCTGTACGGCAATCAGGAATACGTCACGGATTTGGGAACAAAGTGAGTTCTATATTCTATATAACTTTACCTTCATGTAGGTAAGGAGAAAAAATCTCATTAATTGTATTTAAGCTACATATAAAATTGAATGTTAGTATATATGAATTTCTCGAAAAGTTTACAATAAACATTTTGAGGACCGCTTACAATTTTTGTTTAAAAGAGTGTCTGTAAAGGACAGTTGAGTGCATGCATTAGTCCTACGGGTTAGGTCATCTAAATAACGCTCGTTTTGAATATAGTGAATATTTCATTGATAATTACTAATATTAAAATGTCAATAATTGAACTTTTTTCTATTTTTGTAAAAGCAGTATGCTTAAACAGCCTCATTGAAACAAAAAAGTTGTCAAAAAGTAAATTGACCATAATCATTTTTTGCTCCTACCTCATGACTTAACTTATACATATTTTCGGGAAAACAAGTACGTCATTAAATTGGCAATTTTAATGGTGTCTCTGTCAATCCAAAATTCCCCATAAGTCATGAGAAAATGACAGAAAACGATTTTGATCCATTTCTTCTTTCACAAATAATTCCTGAACAGAAAAGAGAAAAAATTACATTTTTTAGCCTAAACTCAAATATGGCTTCCCCTTTCAAAAATCGTAAGTTTGTACTATATCACAAAATTATGCCCCTAAAAAATTTTTTTCTGTACGTCACTGATTATATTTACTTTATTATTTTGAAACATTTTCCCGGATATTTAACTATTTAGGAATTATTTGTGGAAGAAGAAAAAACCAAAATCAGTTTTCTGCCATTGTCTCATAACATATGGGAAATTTTGGGATAACGAGGACACCGTTAAAATCGCCCCCACAGATGCGCACAATAACTCCCATTTAAGTAAAGTTCTAGCTGTTATAATTTTCGAGATCCCAATGGTGGTGGATGATATCTGGATTGTATAACGATTCCCTACTACTTTTAAATTTGAATTTCTCTCGAGTCAGCGAATGAACTATATGGTGTTAATTTGTTTATTACTTATGCTTCGAAAATAAAAATTATTTAAAATAATTATTTCTAAAGAAGATTTATATTCCTAACATATATTTCGCATTTTCGTATTTTAATTTTTAAATGTAATTTTATCTGTTGTATTATGTTTAGAAAAGTAAAAAATATTTCTGCTTACAGAATCTGTGACTTGTTAGATGGAAAAGGTGCTGGGAAAGGTAATCGTTTTCAAGCCAAAGTGTCCAAAATGGGCAACAGACCAAAGTGTGAAAAATTAATTGAAGAATATTTTCTAAACATATAGAAAATTGATTATTTGTTAAATGTATATGTATATGTTAATTAGTAAAATATGTGGCTCTTCAGTGTTTTATTATTTCCTAAACCTGAAACCATTGTATGTGTGCATGAGTTAAATTTGGTCAACCGCAAGTATTTTTACCGGCTACGAAATTAGGGTCTTTCATATTTTATTTGCTAGTCCGTCAATCCATTTGCAGGTATGTGGACATTGGAGAACAAATTTATTTGAAAGGATTTAATGAAATTTCATTTTTAAGCTAATGACATCAACAAACCAAGTTGATTAACTTTGATACCTGTTTAGTTTATTCGTAAACTAGTTATAGAAAAACATTAAAATATTTGAAAGTTACTATAAATTATAAATAAAAACCTTTGATGGTTGCCAAAGATGTCTTGTTAACTAATTTATTTTACTATGAAAAATATTTTTAAGTATCGATTTTTGAAAATTATGTACATACGTAATGGAGTGCTTGGTATTTGTTTTCGTGTATAGCAGTAAAAGTTTGTCTTAAATGCAAAAGAATAAAACGCGACTGACAGTTGTGGAAATAAAATATTCGCGGGGGGTTTGTGGATATTAGGAAGGATCGAGTGATGAAGTATTTTGGTGTACGAAGATTGTGATTCGAGAAAATGTCGTAATAATAGAAGTCAATTGGGATGGCTCGGTTATCTGGAGTGAATACCGAGTAACTGATTAGTTAAACGTATACCTGGTGGTAAGGTTGCAGAAGTGCGTCTGTGTGGACGACCGATTTGTTTGTAAATAGACGTAATTGCAAGTCAAAGACAAATTGTTTCAAAGTACAAAGAATAAGATTTTGCCCAACTATATGATGAGAAATTGCGTAAGTTTATGTATGTAGGTATGTTATTTCTTTGATAAAATTAGGAGTTACATGTATTTACTCTTATTCTACCTTAAGAAGTACAAAAGTAAACAACAAATGTACCAAATTTGAAGTATATTTTAAGCAAGGTAAACATGTGTGTAAAAGCGGAAGGTATTGTGCTTCAATTATCGGGTATGGTAGTGAATAATAAATAACGAGTAAAGTTTTTACCGCAGATGATTTATTGAATACCACATGTCATTATATGGTTAATAGAATTACATACAAAATAGATAACTATATAATTACATGTAGAATTAATTCCACAGCAAGACTTATGGACATCTGAAACAAAGTATACATATTTAGAGGTTATGTCAATTCGCTCATAATACAAATAAAACGCGAATAAGTTCTACTTACAATTTATCTTAATCTTCTGGCTTCACGTTCAGATTCCAGCAACGTGAGGATATCACCTTCTCTGACCGGGCCTTTCACGTTTCTGATGATCTGTCGGTTTTGTTCACCAATGAACTCTACTTTGACTTGTGTACATTGTCCCTGGGATCCAGTACGGCCCAAAACTTTAATTACTCGAGCGAGAACTACTGGTTTATCCATTTTATTTAAGTTTATTACACAGACACGTGGTGTCAAACAACTACTTCTTAACGACGGAAGTAAAAAGAGAAAGCAATAAGCAATGTGAAGTGAGTAGCAAAATCACAAACATGACCGAGAAGCGAAATTCAATGAAAAAAGTTGGCAGCTTGCAACTAGTGCCATCTAAACTCCAAGCCGTGTCTTCAATCAGTTTCTACTGTTATTAGATTCATGTTTATTTTAATTTCAGTTGTTATATAACATATATTTTTGATAGAAATATTTAAAAATCAAATAATTGACAACTACGTAGCGAATTTATATTTAAAATTTTTGATACTAGTAACGTCATCTAGATTTTGAGGGGTATCACTGTCAACCCATTTTATGTTGTATGTTTCTGAACACAAGCTTTATTTGTGTGCGCGAAACTCATTTGAAGGCAGACGCAAAGTGAAAAAATCCCTAGTATTCAAAACTTATCATCAAATTAAGTTTTCAAAATTTGAAATTGTAAATAAATGTTAAGTATTTATTACAAATACCTACTACCGAAATGAAAATACAAATATAACACTTATTTTATTCTATTTATTCAACAAAATTGACAAGATTAAATTCGTTTCCCTATTAAATTGGTGTCATACTGCGTAATTTTATACAGTTAAGTAAAATTGAACAAACTGTCGATCACAAATTCATGTAAATAATGTTAAATAACATTTATTGACAAACATCACAGTATTGAAGTGGAAAAAATGTCTTTGGTTGGACTACAACATAAATCTTATAAAAATTATTCACTATATTTAAAAAGCACACAAAAGTTTTTATACAATTAAAATCGAATAGGATTATAATAAAACATAATCCTATAAATGAAGTTGTTTATGTAGGCATTCGTATATGTAAGTTCAGTCATCCATTTTCGTTTTCACAAGAAGCCCAGAATAAGCAGTTGCCGACACCACTATAACAGATAAGGAATACTGCTACTAAGAAGACCAGGCTGCAAATCGTGCACGGTTTGCGCTCCAGGAAGAATCCTATCAAGTATAACACCATGAACATCACATGCGTGTGAATCAGTGCCGGGTTTACGGGTTTCGGTATCAGTAACACAGGTATCAACCACTGAAGACAATACATGGTGTTGCGATCACTATACTTGTAAGGAATATTTTGATTTCAACTTTCATACAATATCTCTCATTTTTGACAGTAATCGTCACGTCAGTGATATGGACGCCATTTTAGTTCTTTCTGTACTAGTGGAAACTTAAACATATAGCAGTAGGTTGGTAATATTTCTAATAAAACTCTTAAATTATCATTTAGGTTTTATTATTTTCAATATCATCATAAAATATACATGTCACACCATATTTTATTTTTTGCCAGATTAAACAAAAATCAAAGTTCAAATCTTACTCATGAAGTTGTCGCGTATGAAAGAATTTGCTCGGAAAACAAATAAATTTGATGGCACTTAAAAATAAATGTTTGCTGTTGGAAGCTACTACTCCATGTTAGCAGTAGATGTCAGTACTTATTATTTTTTTAATATTCCTATGCCGGTTTTACATTGGGTAACTTTTGCGCGTGCAACTGCAACTTACTTACTGCAACAGTAGCGGCAATATTGCATAGTGTAATATTGTGCTACTTAATAACCATGCCTGTTCAATGGAGAAATGAAGAAGTAGAACAATTAATGTTATGTTGGGAATCGAAACCATCGTTATAGAAAGTAATGTTGATAGTACTGTTGGTGACACTTTAAAATTATTAAAGTTGCATGTTGCTCAATGTAAAGAAAGAAAAATTGCATTTGCAAGTTATTGCTGGTATCAATTACAAGTTGTGTTTGCACTCGCAACTGTTACCCAATGTAAAACTGGCATTAGATCATTGATATTTACGCAATAATTTTATGACAGCTGCCGAAAGCACGTTGTTCGGTTAACAGCCAGATGCCAGAGGCGAAGGGCTGTACCTACAAGCAACGTGCTTGAGGAAATTTTGGTAAAATTGTATAACTTATTTTTCTATGATCGAGGGATATTATGTGGGAATTTTTTTATTTCCATTACCAAAATATGACATTTTGAAAGAGTGTTATCTATTTTGCGGACTAGAAAAAAATGCGGACTGGCTATTTTTCGTAGCTCTACATTACAGAAACTTGGAATCTATTATGCCATCAGTGCGCTAATAGACTGCATTAGTGTAACGGTCATTTTGTGGCGCCAAATTCAAACTGAAACCCTAACTCGCCTCTGCCGATTTATACGCCCATGTTATTCTTATGGGAATAAAAATGTGCTATCTTTAAACTTCTAGAAAGTATTATAAAATGCAAATCTTAACTATTAAACCTTATACATACTAATCTCTAATGTTTTATCTATCTTCTAATGTAATATACACACCCTAAAAACACTGTATTATTTAATAAACTTCAATTTAAACAGTAGGTGCAAATTTCTGAAAACGTATGTCGTAGCTGTCTTAGTATTCAGTTGAACCTGTCACTTTATCGCGGCGTTTTTAATCTGCTGCACCAAGTAACGACATATGTTACTGTTTGGGATACTACTTTCTTTAAAATCAAATTTTTCTTAATTTAATCTTTTATTTGTACTTTTTCTGTACGGAAAGCAAAGAGCAATATTTTAGGATATAAAAAAATACTATGTTATAGTTAAGAATTGCCAAAATGCTTTAATATCGTGAATTGAAAATGTACTCCCATAAGAAATGCATACACTCAGATTTGAATTAGGGTTTCGCGCTAAATGTAAATCATAACCTCACTAACGTGGTCTATTAACATATTGCGTCGGGACGGATACCTAAATAAATGTTTGTTCTGACTATTTTTTTAAAGTAAATATGAAACATAAATAATTAATTATATATTATTATTAATATGTACACATTTTAACAATTGGATATCGTTCAACAAAGGGAACAAAAAAATTAAAACCCGATGCTACACGTACTCAAAAATTAGCGGTAGGTTACAAAATACATCAATATGAATATTTTTTTTCTTCAAAACGAAATAGAACTTCATGCTTAAAAATTAACCATTAACAAATATTTCAATAAACATCATACTCTCGATCAAACATGCCATAACGGTAATGTTATTTTGGCTCATCAATAAATATTTTCTAAGTAACAAGTTCTTTTGAATCTTCAATTTTAACATCAGCCAAACCGCTATCAATGCTGACATTTTAAAAATTTCTTTTATAACTGCTCAAAATTATTTTTATAATACAGTAGGAGAAACTTTTATCTACCAATTTCTATATTCAAAACGTTGAAATATCCACAGATATGTAAAATATTTAGAAATAAGTTTAAACATCGCGTTAACCACATATACGACAATTGGTGATGTGAAGTTGGTTATCCCGATTACAGTAAAGACACTAATGTCACCTACAGTCCGATTTTTTCGCGGAATAAGTAGGAGTGTCTTTTCAAAAATTTCCCGCACATTAAACTGCGAGAAGCGTGGGAATTTGAGACACCCGATGTTGCGTAAGTGATATGAAACAACAGGTTTTTTTGTAAGTATAAAAGAAATATTTTCCTACAACCGGGCATAAAGTACAACTTTATGCAGTCTTTAGAGCATTAGAGTTTGTAGTCACTTTCATGCACTGGTGCTTGAAACGTAGCCGTTACTAGGCAACGTAAACAAATTATGAATGGTTTTATTTACTTTTGAAATTAATTTTTATTAATATTTCGGTTGTAGGAAAAAAATGTTGTATGCAACACGTGTGTAACATAGTGTTTTTTTCCCGTGCTATAATTTCCGCATTCGTCTACGTCTTATGCGTTAAACAACACTTGACTAAAAAACACTTACTTGACACACAAGTTGCATAAATAACTATTATATAAAATCAGAAAATAAAAGTAGAAGTTCAGTAATAAAATATTTTTATTATTTTCTACATATATTACATAGTTAGCAATGAGTTATTTTATTTTTAAATACCTGGATATTAAATTTTGCATATCGTCCATTACATCATGTATTAGTCCAAAGTCAATAATACTTTGAAATATGTGAAACCTTTCCCTCTGTCTCATATTTTCAGTTAAAATAAATGCAACAGTTTCAACTCTCAAGAAGTTCGTACCGGACTTCACCGACCAGTTGTAAATATCACAAGCGGTTTGCACCGTGAGTGAATACTGTTCCACACATCGGGTCAGCCAATCGGTCAAACCGTCCAGTAAATACACGTCCGTTAGGACAATCACATCTAGTAGCGTGGAAATGTTCATGTCTAGCTTATGAGGAGGTAGTTTTTCATACTCTCCTTGTAGCAGGTTTAGTAAACACTGCAGTGTGCTTTTCGCTACATTTGTAAGACGAATATCTTTCTGATTTGATTCTTTAAATGCACCTGTTAACATAACTTTGAAATAATTTGACTTTTCAATTAAAAACCCTTTGTCGGTTTCTACAGTTGATCCGTCGTCGAGTACAATAGTGATGTTTTTGCTTTCGCAGGTGTACTTGTCACTTAAATTACTCACTAAACTTGAGTTTTGTGAAATAACTGGATTGTTGACTTTTGCGCAACAAGCCAAGTTGTTTAATGCCATAATTATAGCGAATCTACTATCCGAATTCTCTGCAAATTGGTTCAGCAACAGATTCAGCCCATTCCATGTTTCCATTAATTTTAGTAACATCAGTTTATTTCTAAAACAGTCACATTTTAATATTCAGAATTAATCAAGTTTCTAAAAGGTCAATGTTCCCTCTAATTTTTTCGTTGATTGCACGGTACAAAAATAAATGGGAGCTAAAATGTTCCAAACGAATGTGTGTGTGCAAGTGGGAGGACGGGTCCTATGCCTGTGTTTGAATACATTTTTCTTTAATAAATACTCTTGAAAATTACGTTTTAAAGCATTTTAATAACACAAACAAGAATAGTTATTTACATAAGAGTCAAGAAAATGGCCAAGGAGCCATATTGAAATTCGAGGCACTGTGTGCGATCCACCTACTTTATATACAATCGCCCGAAAAGTGACACTTAGATGGCATGTATGTTGATATACAAGGGCGTTTGGAGAAAGACCGGCACCCAGAATATTTCGTTTATTATGAGAGATACAGAAAAATGTTACGAACAAAATTAGTCAAAGGGACTCATAAAATGATCTTAGTAAGAATTTTGTGCCACTTCCGATTTTAGCGGAAGTGTGTACAACTTTGATTCTAGCATAGGGAATCTGTATTATTATATTTTTTTTTCGAAATATACATAAAATAAGCCCCAATTCACAATGGACGTAAGCGTAAGAATAACGTAAGCGTAAACGTAAGCAAAAAGTTGAACTATAGGATATCAATGGCCGTGTTCACAACGTAAGAGTTCCGTAAGAAATACGTAAAGTTGAAATGATTTCAACTTTACATAGCGATTACGTATGGTTGGCTTTAAATGCGCAGGCGTCAATACTTCAAAACTTTTTATCATGTCAGCTAACATAGATATAGAGCTATTTATTAATTTAATTAGGACATACGAATGTCTTTGTGATAAAAAGAATAAATATTATAAAGATGTATTAAAAAACAAAATATATGAAGTAGATGCTTTTATTGAAGTTGTTTCTCCAATATTCATTTTATTTTACAGTAGACCTGTCACTCAAACTAATATCATTTAAATATATAATTCCCTATTTTACAACTTACTTTCAATACCACTAAAATCATAATTCTTTACGTTACGTCCATTGTGAACATAAGATATCCGTAATATTTATGTTACGTTATTCTTACGCTTACATCCATTGAGAATTGGGACTTAGCTCTACAGTGATATCAAAATATCATAGTTTCATAGTTTTACTTAAACCATTTCAAAATGGCGACAATATATTTTCGTATTTATGTACTTACAACTATAGGTAATTAACGAAAAAAAAATGTTTAAAATACCTTATAACAATCAACGGAATACAAAAACTCTTACTAAATATAACAAATAAAATTAAAAATACTCAAAATGGCCGCCGTCATTTTCTGCACAATTTGTCACATATAACAAATTCTGCCATTATATATCGTCAGGAAAGGTAGATCTAATATTTTTTGACATTATTTGTTTGGTTTCAGATAACAAAATCTCAAATAGCTGGCTATGGTGTATTTTTTTATGAATTTTTATTAGTAAATATTTTAAAAATAAAGTGTCGCCATTTTGAAATAGTTAAAGTAAAATAATGATATTTAGGTATCATTGTAAAGCTAATTTTTTGTACATTTCGAAAAAACATAAAAATACCGATTCCCTATTCTAGAATTAAAGTTGTACACATTTCCGCTAAAACCGGAAGTGAGACAATATTATTCCTACGATCATTTTATGAGCCCCTTGTCTAGTTTATTTTTCTTCTTAACATTTTCTTGTATCTCTCAAAATAAACGAAATATTCTAAGTGCCACCCTGTATAATAGCTATTTACATTAGTGATCGTAGAAATTTGATATATTACGTATTACGAATAAGATGCATATTACGCACGAAGTGGAAAAGTTACACAATTACATTAGAACTCGACAAGTGTACCATACTTTTCTACGACCATTATTTGATTGTTTTTCGATCACATACTGTATTGGAATAATTTTGAGAACTGTTTAGTAGTCGTTTTATTGTTTAGCGGTTGTTTACTATATTGCTCTTTTGTTTAATTTATTTTTAAATAATGTTATTTATATTAAAATACTTGTGCATATCATAACAAAATAATAATAAAGACAAGAAAGTAACCCAAACAAACCCACATTCTGAGCTGACTGTATTTGTTACGTCATCAAAACGACAACTTTTTATACCTCCTAAAACCGGTTCACAAAAAATAAATTTATTTTATTTAACTGTCTTTTACTTACTTCACTATTAGAGAAACATTAATCAAACATTTTATTTTCTCTTCCACATTTCCTCTTCGCATAGAATTATAAACAATTCCTTTTCCGTTTTCTGTTTCAGCGATCACTCCAACATTGTTCAACATACTCTCGCTAATATTTGCCAGCCTTAAACAAGTGGAACAGCTCAAGTCGTGTTGAGGGTCCATCAAACTGTGGATTAATTGGATTGTTTCTGTCTCGATCAAGTAATGAAAGTAGTCTGGGTTCCTAAAATTGTTACATTTTATATCGTGAACAGATTTGTATAATATTTTGGCCAAGTAAAAAAAAAACAATCATTATTATTTTCACCTCTTCACTATTTAATCAAAACTACATATACTTTATAAAAAATATTAAAATATACTATTAAAAACTTTGCGGTGATTTATTATTAATATTATTATTATTTGTTGTAATTTATATTTTTAATTATTTTTTAATTGATTTTGTTGTTAACTTTTTTATTCACCGATATACTAAACGGTTTCCAATTTTTAAAACCTGTTTCCGAACTAAAACCGTTATTATTATATCGTTCTTAATATGGGTAAACTGTTGAACAGTATTTTTTTCGGTTATATATGATCCTTAATGAAAATTTAACATCAAAAATATTATCGCACAAACCATGTTTGTTATAATAAACAATGATGTGTATAATTATTTATAATTAAAAAAAGATATAAATTGAACATATATGATAGAACAATTTGGTCAAAAATTATGATGTAGACATGTGACCAAAAAATGTAAACTCTTAGAATATCTAAAGTCTTTAAATAGGGCACTTGCATTACTTCACAACAACACGGCGGACAAGCAGCTGATCCAGCTGATTGTGGACAAGCAAGTTACTTATTAGTTATTATGTCCTACGGAGCGAAATTATTTGTTTTACAAAAAAAATGTTTTTGTTTAAATACGTGATATTTCAAGTGAATCTTGTGTAAGAATTTAAGATAAGTGTATAGTATCAGTCACATAAAATATTTATACATATTTTTATATACTGTACAAGAACTCACTATTATGATATGAAGTTGTAATAACTTTAACACACTCACATATAATGAAAAATGTTGTTTCGGTCAGTTTATCATATGCCACCATGTAAATATGACAGGTAGTTGTTCACAATCAGTTATTTCCTATGTCTTGCCGCAATATTGAAAAGGCACGTGCAAGTGAGTATTATTTTATTACAGTTAAGAATTATTAATTATAAGCTTATTATAATTATTGTAAGTTATGAATGATTTAAAAAACTTACCTAACGATTTTAATTAAAAGACAAGTGATTTGTCCCTGCGGAAAGCGACTTTCCCGCAAATATTTTAGCAGAATTATTAATGATTTTTGACTCCCTAAACTTGTATCCACACTTGAAACTTTTAAATGCGATACTCGAGACAATATTCCCAGCATCATCATAATTGTCCTCTCCTTTAGGTCGGAAGATTCCAAATGCTTATCATCTGCTGAAATATATAAACACATATTATTATAACAGGGCTTGCGGTCTAGTGGGTAGAATGGTCATCTGTAGATCTAGCAACCCGAGTTCGAATCTGGCCGACGTCTCAGCAACTGTTTTCTACACAAACTGGCCGCTGTGGTGCACTCTTCACACCAGCTGAGGTGACGTCTGGTAAACGCCCTCTACGGTACAAATATGCCATCATTACCGCAATAAAGCAGACTGGTTCACCCAATTATAGGTGTAAGCCGAGATGATACATTATTTTTTTTATTATAATATTTAAGTACTTTACTTATATATAGCCGAATGACACAAATTATGGTATGTCAACAATATATAGAAATAATATGTCCACAAAAAGAGTGAAGTTTCAATATAACATATAAAAAAAGTTTTATACATATTATTAACCCGGCGTCATTGGGGTTGGGTCAAAATTACCCGGCTTGATTTGAATTTCGAATATTTACGAAAATTCGCGTGCGACGTTACCGTTCTGTGCAGTAGCTGGAGACAATAGTGTGTTCTAAACGTTTTTGACGAGAAATCAGTTTGGCGGCGACCGCGCTGGGAGTAATATGCGTTTAATTTTCAAAAAGGTAATTTTGACCCATCCTCACAGTTAACGTTGCCATTTTGTGCCATTCTTAACTAATCATTTTTATTGGTGTTTATTGATTTTTGGTGTGTATATATTAATATTTTTCCTTCTTTTTGCTTTATATGTTTCTATTTTGTCAAAATGTACTTAATTTAAATTAAAATGCCTCAAATATATTTGCCCGGAAGTAGTGTAGTGACTGCATCTCTAACGAAGATTTTAATTATTTATTTTTTTTATATTTTTTAATAAACATAAAACTTCAGTTTATAAAAGTGCCATAAGTAACTAAATAGACTTATTATTATAATAAGAATATCCCAAAAGCTTAAGAGATTTCTATTTTGTTACGTTTTTGTGAATTTACGGAAAAGTTGATTATAAGTAATTAAACGTTTTTGAATAATTCTTTTTCTTTTTTATTTTTAACAACTAAATACCCTAATAATTGTATAATAACACAGTTTACGAAAATACTCAATAACTAGAGAAATATCATGATATAATTATACGGGTTATATTGACCCACCTCAACACCCATGTACCTATTTCCTACCACAATGACGCCGGGTTAAGTACAAGTCAGTGATTTTATACTTTTTTAGATACCAATATACGTCCTATATAACGTGCTGTTTCCAACATGTATAACATACTTTTTGTGCCATCACTTTTTGTGCTAATCAATCAGCATGAAGCAAATCGTATGTCTACAGGGCACGAGCGCGCTGCTGTCGTTTGGTCCCAATCACCTCAGTGGCCATGGTCCAGAAAAGAGCGAGAAAATAGACGTCATGAACAGGGATAGCGATAAATTTAATAAGAGAAAAGTTGTATTGGGAACAGTATGGCATTATAATAGTTATTTGTGTACCAAGGGTGCAAAATGCAACTTTACCGCACGTGGTTGCTAGGGAAATTACTTTACCGCACGTGGTTGTCATGGAAACATTAGTGTAGTTTAGAAATGACATGTTTTGCACATCGAAAACAATGAAGAAATGTCAAGTTTTTTTGACAGTTGTAGGAAAAATAGTTATATTATAGAAAAAAAGCACGAATTCACACCAACTTCACACTACACAATTCGTAATCGAGAAAATAGCGGATAGAGAGGGATACCAATAAAAAAGAGAATGCATTATGTAAATAGTATACTAGTTTTCTGATATAACTATTTTAAAACACCATAATATTGCCAATACATATTTTCCCTTATTAAATTTATCGCTATTTTTGTCCATGACTTCTATTTAAAATTCCTGCTCTTATCTGGACCACGGCGACTGAGCTGTTTGGGCCCAAATGACAGCAGCACATGAGCAGCACGCTCGTGCCCCATTATCACTAAAGTTCATGACAGTTCCCACTTATTTCAACCTAAACTAGCTGTTTTTTTTAAAGCAATTTGCAGTTTTATATCGTATTTAGACTAAATTGATGCAATATAATCATTAGAGACAATGATTAAAAAATGTTTGATATGTAAAACATTACAAGTGAAGGATTCACTGCTCTCATTTCACAGGTAAATTATAAAATACATTATAGGATGTTTATTCTCAGGGAAGGTTTCCGTAAGTGTTTTTCTAAAATGTCTATATGTCCGTAATATGCCCGCAAGATATAGAAATTTGAAACACAGAAGTGTAACATACAAAGAACATATGCCTCACAGTGCTCCATATTAAGTCCAGGCCTGTGGAACAAATATTAAGATGAACTTTTGTGTACCCCCGACCACATGGTATTCACATACTACGTCGCTGTCAATACTATATTTATGAAGTTATACTGACAGATTTTAAATTTAATGCATTTCTTCGAGGTTATGTCAAAAGATGATTGTGAGATAACATTATAAATAGATATAACCCTCAGACAAAGACCTTCAAAGTATGTCGTTGCTATGATGACAGCCAACGTTTTAGTAGTATTGGTATCTAGATAAGTAAAAAGCACTGGTTATTTACATATAGAGGGCAGAAATTGAAGGTTTACGCCGGCGGACGAAATTTTATTCTTCCATAAGCGTAAATCTATTTCAGACTGAAGTATATATAACGTTTTACGCACAATTGCTAACAAAGGAATGTATTTTTTAATTATAAGTTGACATGCCAAAAACATTAAGGCGATGCGTTGCATTGGTAACCTAGTGTTTTTGTGTAAAAAACCTAAGCAAATTGCAAATAAATAAAAATATCAAATAGTAAACATAGAGTTTCATTTAGAAAATTCTTTACTAAACTTTGGTAGAAACTAATAGAACTTTAGAAGATTAATGTCCTTGTAGATCTAAGGATAGATATAAAAACGAATAGAAGGTAATAAAAACCTACATAAATATTTTTTCCTACGACCACTGTTAAAAATAGTCTTTTAAACGGTTGCTTAGCAAATTAAAAATAACAGTTTATAACACAGTGAATACTTTTAAATCGTTGTCATTGACAACGAATTAAAAGTAAAAAACAAATTTACTTTTAACACTAGTGTTAAAAAGGAACTAAATCTAGTTACCTGTCAAAAAAGTCATTCTATAATGCTTAATTTTTATTTATAAATACATAACTAGGGTCGTAGGAAAAATAGTGTATGATATTTGTGTTAAAAGTGATTTTATTTCGTTCGTGGGGTTTGTTACACCCGGCTTGGCCTCGTGTCAAACTTCCCCACTCACTCATAAAGTGTCACTTTTAACACTTATAAATAACTATTTTGTACTCACTACCTAGAAACTAATGTTTCCCGCAGCCAACTCACAGTCAGAAACGCCATACTCCCGCTAATGTTTTACTTTCGCGCACTAGTGTCTCAACGGAAATTACATTGATTGAGTAGCTCAAAAGTATTATTATATTTTTAATTTTTTTGCACATTACAACAAATTTAATATAAGAACAAGATAATTGAGGACAATTTGTTAAAAGAATAAAATTTATCTAAATTAAATTAGAAATTTCATTGCTAATTTTGACATTTTAAACAATAACAACGGTGAACAATGGCATACAGTCCATAGCAACGAATGTTTATTCGCTTTATTTGACGATTAAATGACAGTTTTACATTTTTTTTAATTACGTTTTATAATTAATTCGTTCGTTACAAAAAATCTTGTACAATACTTATGTGGAAATACCTTCCGTGCATTCACCCCAATGAAATACTTGCTCGCGTTGCTCGCTCGTACTTCAAACAAAAGCTCATGCACGGAAGTTCATGTTTCCGCATTTGTATTGTAAATAACTATTTCGTACTCACTACATAGAAACTAATGCTTTCCGCAGCCAACTCACAATCAAAAAGGCCATATTCCCGCTACTGTTTTACTTTCACGCACTAGTGTCTCAACGGAAACTACTTTGATCGAGTAGCTAAAAGTGTTAATATATATATTTTTTGCACATTTCAACAAATTGTACAAGATTTTTGTAATGAACGAATTAATTATAAAACGTAATTAATAAAAATGTAAAACTGTCATTTAATCGTCAATAGAGCGAATAAACATACGTTGCTATGTACTATATGCCATTGTTCACCGTTGTTATAGTTTGCTCTACTTTACCGCTCGTGGACTGTAATCTTTTAGTTCCCGCCATGGTAATCAAGATGTAAACAAGCAATTTAAATATTGTAGTGCAAAAATGTTACACTGTCTTTTCAATTTAGTAAGAAGTTCATCTATCATTGCCATATGTTTATGTAAGATATGAATTCACTCTTTTCGTGGAACATTTATATTATACCGTATATTCCCGAATATAAAAAAAAAATTGTAGGAAATTTATAAGTTATTCAAATCATTAGAACAAAATAAAGTAAATAACGGACGCGGTTGAAGTTTGTAAACCGAAGCGATATAGTATGCATTTCAAAATTAACACGAGTATTAATTAAAAGAGGAAAGAATTGGTTAAATAATGTAATTTTATATTCGGGACAATTGCGGTAATAAATATTATAACGAACTTAGAACTTACTAGATACATCATTACTATTTGAATTTATCAAACTGTCTATAGAATCAAAATATTTTTCCCTTTCCTCGAAAGGTAACGAACAATTTGCTGAATTATAATCGTCATCCAAATGGTTTTCTGAAATAGAAATCCACAATTTACCAATACCAACATTGCAACAAAATGAAATACAGTATTTCACTGCTATTCGTGCATAACTCGTAAGATTTATATGATTCTACACAAGTTAGTATCCAAAGAATTATATTTTAGTTTGAACCAATTGTATTTTCTACGTAATATAAGCTGTTTTTTGGCGTTGAACTGTATTCAATGATGTTTTTAAACTGTATTCAATGATAACGTCATAAATTCAAGCATCGCCAAAATGTACTGGTTTGAACCATATTTAATATGTCATTTTTTTGGTAGATTTGACAACTTTTACAAAAAAGAATAATTGTAAAATTGCTCTTGTAAATTTAATTACTAAAATTAAAGATGCATATGCTGCTGCTAAATATTTTACTATTACAAGACAAGGCCGTTGTTTGAAATATGTTACATTTTTTTTTATTGTTATTGAAATGTCGTACTGAAATACATACGACAATACTATTTTTTTTGAATATTGAATTCATTAATATGCAGATTATTTAAGATATTTAGCTCTGCTGACAATTCAAATTTTCGTCTCTTTACCCTCACTACTATTAAAATGCGTTTCAAACAGTTACTTGGCGTCGGTTTAAATACAACTGAATAATCTCAAACCACTACGAAACAGCATCAAACCAGTGTATCGCGAAAAAACACCTATAATTTGAACATGAAAAAATGAACTCTGATCAAAAATTGTAATATAATAATTTCATAAAAAAAATTCAATTTATTTTATGTAAAATCACTTTCAAGAAAGTTTCGTTATACGAATAAACAAGCTCTACTATATTTTTACTGCACTTACCATTCATTGACGAGGAGCTATCAGATGAAATGGAATTACTAATTTCGGATATCACAGTCGAAGGAGAACAGTTTTGCAAACATTTTTTTTTAGGTTCCGTTGTGTTCTGCTTTTGGAAATATTTAAAAATAAAAGAAAATGTTTATATTTCACAATACTTACATTTTCTGAATTTGATCGTTTTCGTTTATGTTTTTTTATACCATTTATTTCTTTCTGTAGATGTTCTTTTACGAATAAATGTTTTTCTTTTAAATCATTTTTAACTTTTAAATTCCGTTCAATACAATTAATGATTATATTGATTATTCCGTTAGAAACCAATATTTCTTGGCTTTGCTCATCGTAGTGAAAACAAGATAATGCATTCACTATCTAAAATAAATAATACTTATAAATTATCCACTAACGACAAGGATATACTCGCATACGGTTGATACTTAAGGTGCACAGAACATAGAAAAAGACAACCGATTAGACAGTGGTGACATCTATGGTTGGACGAGAGAGTATAATTGAAAGTACTAATTTTTGGAACAGTAACTGCATTATATTTACACCCCATGAATTGATTGATTTATTTAAAATTAGAGCTGAGAACTACTTAAAGTAAAAATATTGGAAGTAGTATATTAATTATATCAAATAATTAAAAAACTTCAATTAAAATACTTTTTCTAGTAAAAAGTATTTTAAATATTATAGTTATTTACATATCAAGTGTGGGAACGACATTTTTCCAGATGAGTACTTTGTGGTGCGAGCTTGCGAGCGCTGCAATAGAACGAATGCAGTGCAAAGACACATGGAATAGTAGTTGTCAAAATTGTTCATTCTGTGTAAAGTTTGGTGCAATATATTTTCACTGTATTTTGTCAAGTTCGGTGTTTTTATATTGTTCGTTGTCCCATTCCTGTTCCCTCACAGGTTATGGGCCCAGTGTCGCGAGAACTATAAAAGAAAAAGGAAAAAAATTCGTGTTCTATAAAATTCGTACCACGAGTCGTGAATCAATTCCAACCTCAATCTCCAGTCGTCATGAATTCAAACTCAACAAGGATTGAGCTTCTGAATAAACAGAATTATGATACATGGAAGCTACAAATGGAAGCGATTCTCATTAAAAACGACTTGTGGGAGTTCGTAAATGGTGCAAACGTTAAGCCAGAGCCTAACGGCGACAACGTGAACGCCATAGCACAGTGGGACAAGAACGACCGAAAAGCTAAAGCAGATATCATTCTCTCGATTTCTCCAAGTGAGTTAAAACAAATTAAAAATTGTACAATGTCGAATGAAATATGGACCAAACTACGAGATATTTATCAGACTCAAGGACCAGCGCGAAAAGCTACGCTCTTAAAACGTCTGACGCTACACAAGATGGCAGACAACGGGGACATTCGTGAACACCTAAATGAGTTTTTTGACACAGTCGACAAGCTCGGCGACATGGAAATAAACATACACCCAGATCAACTGGCAATCATGTTGCTCTACAGTTTGCCCTCGTCTTTCGAAAACTTTCGATGCGCTATTGAGTCGCGAGACAATCTACCGACGCCAGACGCTCTTCGCGCCAAAATAATTGAAGAGTGCGACGCACGGAAGAACACTATGAACAATGACACGTCTGACGCCATATTCGTGTACAAGAAACATAACCAAAAGAAACCGCAGAATAAACCGGAAGTGAGCGGAAACAGCAATGACAAACAAATTGGAGGTCAACCAAACAAAACAAATTGCTTCATTTGCAAGAAACCGGGACACAAATCTCCTCAGTGTTGGTTCAACAAGAAAAATAAGAAATCAGAGGCAAATATTACGGAAACCAATGACGTGTGTTTTAATTGCGTCGAAACCAAACATTCTCGGAAGTGGTGCCTAGACAGTGGTGCGTCCACGCATTTGTGCAATGATCTAAATAACTTTCGGGAAATCAGTGTCTCTAAGTGCGGCACGTTGAACTTATCGAACGATTCGACGACCGAAATCACGGATAAGGGTACAGTGCAACTTATCGCGAACGTGTCGGGAAATAAGAAAAACGTCTCTCTCACGGGCGCGTCACACGTACCGGATCTGCGCACTAACCTTTTATCCGTCGGTAAGATTACCGACCGTGGATTCGACGTCGTTTTCAAGAAAGAAAGTGCCGAAATCATTAATGCCAAAGGACAAATCGAACTATACGCAGATCGTATCGGTGATTTATATTACATACACGAGTTCGGAGAAAGTGCTTGCATCGCATCATCCAATTCGAAGGCCAAGGTTTCGCTAGACACGCTTCATAAACGTCTTGGTCACGCGAACGCCAAAGACATTGTGAGTGCGGTCTAAAATAACATTGTTACAGGTGTGCAACTCGAAGATCCAACAACTGACCTAAGTTGCGACGTTTGCCCGCAGGGGAAGATGTCTAGAACTCCGTTTCCTCAAAAATCAACCCGAAGATCTGAGATGTTGGACCTGATCCACACAGATATAGGTGGACCAATGCGGACGGAATATTTGGGAGGAACGAAGTACTACATAGAGTTTATCGATGATGCAACTAGACGGTGCGTAGTCAAATTTCTAAAATCCAAATCTGAGGCTTTAAAGGCAACTAAAGAATATATCGCTAGTGTCGAAAACCATAAGGGTAAGCATGTCAAGATTTTACAATCCGATAATGGCCGTGAATACACGAGTCGAGAGTTTAACCAGTACTTACGGGAACGAGGAATTTCTCGGAGACTGACTGTGCCTTACAGCCCCCAGCAAAACGGGATAGCTGAGCGAAAAAATCGCACCCTTCTCGATACCGTCAGATGCATGATGATTGAGTCCAAACTGCCTAATCATTTTTGGGCTGAGGCAATTAATACTGCTAATTATCTCCGCAATCGCTTGCCGACGAAGAGCCTGAACGGTAAAACACCACATGAGGCATTGTTAGGAGAACCACCGAACATCTCGCATCTCAAGAAATTTGGCAGCAAGGTTTTCTACCTCAACAGCGATCCAAGTAAAGGGAAGTTGGAGAACCGTGGCAAGGATGGAATTTTCCTCGGTTACGCCGACGAGTCCAAAGGTTTTCGAATATGGTCTTTCGAAAAGAAGAAGGTGATCATCAGTCGTGACGTAACGTTCATGGAGAACGACGAGTCTCATCCCAAGCAAGAAGAGGTCACCGAAAAGCATATTGAAAATAACGGCGAGAAGCAACAAAGTCAACGCTACGCAGACTTCGAATGTACATCGCCGAACAAAGAACAAAATCGGGCACGAAGTGTTAGCAGCTCAGATGAAGAGAAATTTTTTGGCTTCGAGCCGAACAGAGAACAGACTCGATCACGAAGTACTAACAGTTCAGATGAAGAGGAATTTCTTGGCTGCGATCCTGCTGAACGGCGGTCATTACGTCCAGATGAAGCGGATAACGAGAGCAGAGGTCGCGGTCGTCCGAGGCTCCTGAGGACAGGATCGCGCGGCAGACCGAAGAAGCTTTACCATCCGAATGCTCCAGAACAAGCTGAGTTCGCGGATGTTGAAGAATCCTTCATTGCCGAAATTCCAATGAGTGAAGCACTGTCGAGTCCTAACGCTAGAGAATGGAGTCAAGCCATCGTGATGGAAATGAAGGCTAGTCGATCGGCCCAAATAAGAGAAAGTAATAGGGAGTCGCATGGTTCTGCGAAATAAATTAAAATCCGATGGAACATTCGTCTCATGGCTTCGTTATCTGCACAGTGTGGAATGAAGATCAGACAACTGGCCGTGGCAACCGCCTATTTAAATGGGGAATTAGAGGAAAAAATCCACATGGAAGTCCCGAAGAACTTCGAGAAGATTCTTGAAGAAGTTATAGAATTAGAAGGCAACAGTTCAATCGGGGCTAAAGCTAAATCTATGCTACGTGAGTTTCGTAAGGGCATCCCGCCATGAGCTGATAATCGATGAAATTTGTTCCAAGTTGTCCAGAGAATTTGAAGTCAAGGACCTTGGACCTGCAAAATATTGCCTCGGGATCGAATTCTCCCAAAAGAATGGCGAGGTCACGATGCACCAACGCGGGTACATCCAGGAACTACTTGAACGATTCGGAATGTCAGAGTGTAATCCAGTTAGCACTCCCATTGACATGAGCACTAGGTTGACAAAGCCTGAAGAACCGAATCTGGAGGAGTTAAAGTTTCCGTATCGTGAGCTGATCGGGGCATTGACTTATCTATCCACTACCACGCGATCGGACATAGCCTTCGCAGTGAGTACGTTAGGCCAATTCAACAGCAATCATGGGCTCGGTCATTGGAAGGCGGCTAAACGCGTTCTCCGCTATCTAAAGGGAACGAAAGATGTCGGACTGACCTACGGATCCAATCCAGGACCTATAAAGGGATTCGTTGACGCCGACTGGGGGAGCTGTGTCGAGGATAGGCGCTCCTTCTCCGGATTCTTGTTTATACTGAATGGAAGTCCCATATCATGGGACGCGCGAAAACAGAAGACAGTAGCGCTTTCGACCACGGAGGCCGAATACATGGCCCTGTCCGAATGTGGAAAAGAAGCAGTCTACCTGCGACGTTTCATCAAAGAGCTTGGATTTGATAATTTAGCAGATCTTGTCATACATTGCGACAATCGGAGCACTATAAAGCTGGCCGAGAATCCAACGTTCCACAATCGAAGCAAGCACATCGACATCAAACATCATTTTGTCAGAGACCTGATACGGAATAAAACGAAAACATTAAATTACGTATCATCGGAAAACAAACAGCAGACTTCCTAACCAAGGGATTGCCAAGGTTGAGGCACGTGCAGTGCATGCTGTCAGCTGGACTCCTTCAATCTACGTCGTCGTCTGCGTCGTCTTGATCTCGAGGGGAAGTGTTAGAAAAAATTCATATTTCGCGAGTTTCAAGACGGGTATCGCCATCTCTGGTACAGATCATGCCCTACATAGATAACACATGCAAAGATACATGGAATAGTAGTTGTCAAAATTCTTCATTCTGTGTAAAGTTTGGTGCAATATATTTTCACTATATTTTGTCAAGTCCGGTGTTTTTATATTGTTCGTTGTCCCATTCCTGTTCCCTCACACAAATTTTACACTATATTTTTTTGGCGAACACATGAAAAACTGACTTATTTGACACTTACTTTAATAATTTTCATTTAAACAAAACAATTTGTTATCAAACAGTCAATTGCGGTAACGATAGCTTCAATATAGAGAAGAGAAAACCTCGGCTCATGGCTTTTTAGTTGGCTTTGAACGGAATGGAAATATTTTTTTCTACGACCACTAATAGAAAGTAAACTTTTTTCACATTAAATAAAGTTTGAAACTTGCGTATTTTAACCATGTTTCACTGTGGGTTAAAATGTGAGAAATTATTTCTCACAGTATTTGCCAACACTGCGTACGTGCAGTGTGGGAAATATAATTTCTCACAGTAATTGCCAACACTGCGCATGGACGAAGGTTCTCTTTGTGAGGTTACCTGAGCCATATTGTTTTTATGTCAAATAGTTTTCCTGCATGTATATTTGTTCTGTAACGTTTCGCAGTGTAGTTGTAGAAAGAGAGATTTCGTCTTGTGCCAAAACTTTCACACCTGGTGGGAAATAGGTGACTTTCTGCATATTGCTTAAATATGATTAGCTTTGGTCAGAAGGAAAATATTTATATTCGTTGCCCAATCAAGTCGTGAGTAATTGTTCCTTTGGGAGATGGTGTATTAAATGGAAATGAATAATTTTCTGTAATGGTCGCCTAAAATTTGTATTACTAGTCCAGAAACTAAACTTTTGCGACAGCATGTTTATATTAACAGACCGAGCTAAAAGTGAGACCTACAAATACGAGATTTCACAAAAGTTTCTGAGCGTGTGATACACAAGATTTTTTGGGCCAATGACACTTATAATTTATTAAAAAAATATTATTACTACTTAAAACTGTAGGTTTTTATGTTGACAACATTTTCGATTGACATGGATATATAAACAATTCACTAGTTTTATTTAAATAAAATTACTGACATTTGTTCTACCCTAAAAAATAAAACGAATGTGAATTGATATTTTTCAACAATATAGTCGTATATAAAAATGAAAAAAAAACAAAAATTGTAGTTTTA
This sequence comes from Stenolophus ochropezus, assembly GCA_035578165.1. Classification (NCBI taxonomy): domain Eukaryota; kingdom Metazoa; phylum Arthropoda; class Insecta; order Coleoptera; family Carabidae; genus Stenolophus; species Stenolophus ochropezus. The sequence goes on along the minus strand of JAQOWZ010000003.1, from coordinate 49,798,588 downwards.
ATTTATGTTTTACATTTTCAATAAAATAAAAATTAAAAATTTTGACCGAATGTACTGCTAAAATATTTAAGTTGCCTATGCCGGCAAACACAGTTTCTCGACGATTTTGAGTTTTCTACTATTATATCGAACAGAGGCGCAAGAAAATATTTTTCCTTCAACCAAGCATAAAGTTCATACTTTATGGCCTCTTTTGTTTGTAAAGAGCTCCTGTTCATGCACTAGTACTTGAAAAGTAGCAGTTGCTAGGCAACGTAAACACATTTATCAATGGTGTAATGTATTTTTGAAATTAATTTTTATTAATATTTCGGTTGTAGGAAAAATGTAGTTGCAACATGTGTGTAACGTAGTGGTTTTTATATCGTACTCCAATTTCCGCATTCGACTAAGCCTCATGCGCTCGACATAAAAAAACAAGTGCTTTACACAATAGTTACATAAATAACGATTTTGGTCATATGTATTATTGAAAACATCTACTAGTTTTGGATTGTATAATTTTAGCACCATAAGTTAAGCTATGTTACGGAACCTATATTGGGAAAAAGTGCTGAATATTAGTGAGAGTACATAACGTCGAGTGTAGGAAAATAATCCTGAGTTTGGCATTCATTTACATTGTACATGAGACATATTTTTTTACGGCGAATTCTGGCGACGAACCCAAATTTGTGTTCGTGGGAAATATAGGATATTTCAAATTTTGGCGACGAACACAAGATTCAGGTAGTTTGACATTTATTTAAAATGGAGAATTGAAGAGTGTCATTGCATAATGTTAGATATCATATAGAAGTAGTGCAATAGTTGTGAAAATTGTCAACTGTCTGACGTTTCACTATTTCACATGTTGGATACAACTATGGAATAATCCATTCTGCACGGATTCGTGACGTCCTTTTTGGAAACAAATCCCTGAATTCATAGATTTGTGTTGCTCACCAGAATTCTCTTCAAGTGTTATAAGCTATAAAGAATTGTTATATAGACAGTGTAAAATACGAAAGAAGTTACCGTTGGTTTGGAATATTTTTGAATACGTTAATTCATTAAATTCTATAAAAGAAAAAAAAGCAGGCTCTGGACCATGTAGCCTGCCGGGATTTTTTTGGGACGGCGCTACTTTTTAAAAAAAATATATTTTTATTTAATTTACACTGTCAGACAGTCCGAAGACCAGTAACAGGACAGGGAACCTACTGCTTATAGTGGGTTTCGAACTACTCGGATACAGCAGTATTTATTTTTGGTTACTTTTGTATAGTCACTGGGACTTGAACCCGAGATTTCACACTCCGCTCAGCGAGTCAAAACGCGCAACCAACTAAGCCACCACTGCCCGTGTACTGAATAATTTATTTATAATTAGTATTTTTTAAAACACAATTACTGAAAAAAGTATTCCTTGATGAAAGTCAGTGGAAAAAAAAATCTGAGCGTACCATTATTATTCCTGATTTTTTTTGCCTACTGCAAGTGCAACACACCATCTCTCTTTTATTTTGTTGTCATACCCATTGCTGTATTTCAATGTATTTCAATTTCATACAATGTCTTATTTCAACTTATTGTTTTTAACTGTTCTTTATACTCATAATTTAAAAATCTAATAAAATTTACCATTCTAGTAAATAAAAATATACTTTTTTTAACAAATTGTGTCTCACATATTTCATATAATACTTTATGCCTGCATACGGCGAAAGTTTCCACGAATTTCTTGCCAAAAAAGGGGCTGTACTGAAAACTACGGAAAGTTTACTCTATGCGAAAGATGCTGCGGCAAGATTATGACTCGCTACAACTTCTCATCTATAATAAAGTTATTTTAAGCTTTTTAAACTCTAAGTACTTCTTTGACAATAAATTTGAGAAATGTTTCTCCATGTACACTACGCATTATACTTATTACTCTCATTCCTTGCAACCAGATGTCAACTACTTCGCTTTTTTTCAAACTTAAATACATGTACTATGAATTCTCGCTTTACGGATATGATTAAATTAACATAAAAAGTATATATTTCCATTTGTATTATAAGTATTATAAGTTTATTTACCTGATATTCCTGTTTTGTGTTTTTGCAATGTTGCAATAACTTTAGTATTAACCGTAAACCATCAGCTTTTTTAATTTCAGTACAATTCATTGGATGTTTACAAAGCAAACAAAATGCGTACACAATGTCATATGGGCACCGTTCATCTGAAAATAGTTTTAAATTACAATGTATTAAGTATGTACATTTTATCTAGCTAAAAATATATTACTGCACAGTTTTTATACGATAATGTGTCATTTACCAAACAATTTCTATTTTATAAAACTATTTTAATGAGGACTTTGCTATTTTAAATGGGGCCATATGTTTTTATTTGTTTATTCGATAGAGAATTTTATTTTGAATTCAGTGATATATAATTTTCATGCTATTAGATAATTTTTTTTGAGAACAATAATGCCTGCATGTTTAGTTTAATATAAATTTTATTTAAATGTAACAAAATGTGCTATAGCTATTACAAATTATAAATTTGAATTCCCTTATACTAATCATAAAATATTATTTTTTGTCAGTGGCGGCTTCTTCTTAGTGCTACAGAGCTGCAGAACCATCAAAAATTTAAAATAAAGATGCCCATTATTAATCAATCATATAAATACCGTATTAAAATATATGTAAAAATCAAATAACAAAATTACATCTTTATTTTACATTATATTGTGACTTAATAAGCGCAAGTGCGCTGAAACGTGATACAATCAGTCAAATGATCACTGAATGAATACTAGTCGCCCAGCTACATCCACAACGTTTCTGACTAATAGACCACGTTAGTGAGGTTAAGATTTACATTTGGCGCGAAACCCTAATTCAAATCTGAGTGTATGCATTTCTTATGGGAGTACATTTTCAATTCACGATATTAAAGCATTTTGGCGATTCTTAATCATAACATATTCTAAAACATGACTCTTTGCTTTCCGTACAGAAAAAGTACAAATAAAAGATTAAACTAAGAAAAATTAGATTTTAAAGAAAGTAGTATCGCAAATAGTAACATATGTCGTTACTTGGTGCAGCAGGTTAAAAACGCCACGTTAAAGCGACAGGTTCAAGTGAATACTAAGACAACTACGACATACGTTTTCAGAAATTTGCACCTACTGTTTAATTTGAAGTTTATTAAATAATATTGTTTTTTGGGTGTGTATATTACATTAGAAGATAGATAAAACATTAGAGATTCGTATTAATAAGGTTTAATAGTTAAGATTTGCATTTTATGATACTTTCTAACAGTTTAAAGATAGCATATTTTTATTCCCATAAGAATAACATGGGCTTGTAAATCGGCAGAGGCGAGTTAGGGTTTCAGTTTGAATTTGGCGCCACAAAATGACCGTTACGCTAATGCAGTCTATTTCGGTGTTCTGCTATCGTATTTTATGCGATTCGATAGATGTCGTCTATTATCGGAATAAGTTCGGCGTTTAGAATGTTATGTTCAATACGATATATAGCTCATAAGCAGGTATCGGGCGCAACTCACGCTTACTTCTTATTTTTTTGTTGATGATCATACAACGATAAAAATACGAGTATTTACAAATTAAAATTAACATTAAATAAATTCTGACTTTAAAATTTAATTTTTCCATACATGTTTCAAAATGAATGTACTTATTCAATTACATAAAAATTAATTTTCTAAATATATATTTTTTTTTAAAACACATCAGTCATCTTTTTGTAGAAGTCCTCACTCCTTCTGTATTATACTTCATGCTAGAAACGTATGTCTATAGCCTTTCATAAACTATACATATTATTATATATTCAAAAGTGGTGAATTAGTAACATCTATCTGTAATATTTTTCTTAGAACTACCATATTTCCTAATTTCTAAGTTATATTTCAAAAGAAAATATTGCCCACGAACAAGTAGATGTTATTTTACTACTTTTGATCATTTAACTTAGTCGTCTGATGATGTCCGAGAGGACGAAACGATCGTTACAAAATAAATAATAGTAGTCGAAAAACCAAGTAAATTATTATTTTTTTTTTCAATTAAAGTTCATATTTCAATTTCAAATTCGTCACCTGAAGGCAGCTAGAGTTAAATATTAACATCCTGAACATAATGAAGAAGTGAAATTGATAAATATTAAAAATAAATGAGTTTCTTACTTGAGTTCGCTTCAACATGTTGTTTTATTTTGGAAACAACACTGTTAACAGCTTCTGCGTTGGCGATGGCAGATCTGGATGTGGCCACATGACTTAGATTTGTTAGACACTTCACTGCCAAACTTGGATTTATGTTTATCAAAGAGACAAGTGTTTTAAAACCATTGCCATCCGCCAGGACCTACAATAGGTATTTATATATCAGAAGTATTACCAAAATGTTTATGTTCGTCGCCAATGCGATTGCTAATTTTGTACAGTTATCCCAATATCAGTGTTAAAAATATCAAATTCGTATAAGAAATAATGGGAAAGTTTAGCGTGATTGAAATTACATGTGAAATATTTTTTAATCATAAATTTATGAAAAATTATAACTTAAACTATAATTGAAAGTTTAAATTTTATTCCCATTTATTTATAATGGGACAGTTGAGTGAAAGCTAATTGTAGATGGCAGCACTGCACCGTAAATCATTTTAGCAGGAAAATTTGAATGTAGAGTTTCGCGTTTATTTTTTTGTATATGGTCACGCTTAAAAATATAGCAATTTTATTTTGTTTTTATTTTTTAAATTCAAAATTAATTTATGTAATATTATCACTTCAACAGTAATTTCAAATAATAATAAAAATGAATTAACGAAACTAACTTGAAAGATAAACCGTTAAACATTTGATCATTTTTGACCCAATTCCATAATTCATACCTAATTTCTGAGCTTACAAGGCACTTAAATTATTTTTGCTTATTGATTCAGGTTCAAAATTATATCCTCTATAACTGTTATTTTAACCGTTTTTACCTAAAATAATTAGGGAAGCAGGGTGTTACATCCCTATGCTTGGGTGTTCGAGTTACCACCCTGTGTAATAGTATTTTTGACAGTTGACATTTAATAAAAAAATCTGATGTGAACACCACCTGACTTCCTTGTACGCTAAATTAAACATATTTCTTTCTGCAATTCATTCTACAATTAATCGTTCTTCAACTTCCATTTGTTTCATAATCTTCAAACTTCCTTTCAAAATGGATCATGTTTTAAAACTTTTATTAAAATGTTTATCAATATTTCTTATTGCATTTTAATCGTTCAAAAACTCGTAAAGAAAAAGATGTTTCGTACATATATCTCAGAAATATTTTATGACAATTGTTAATGTTAATTTAAAAACTTTAAAGTCAACTAAATTGTTATTTTTATTAAGTTTTTGCCAAAAGTAAATGGATGTGCATAACTAGATGTTCCATAAACAAAATTTCAACATTCTACGATTAATTTTTGAGTTATACGAGATACGTACGTACAGATGTCACAGCGAAACTATTCAAAATGGATTCAGGGATAGTCAAAACGGATATTTCCGTTGGAATCTGAAAACCGATTTTTTTACGATTAAAATGCTTCCTTTACTTCGTATAACGAAGTTAAAAAAGTACAGAAAAAATTTTATAATGTATAGTTACTAAGATACGAACCAACAAACAGTGTGTTATAATTTGTAACCCACTAGTAAGTTAGTACCTACTTTATTTATCTATATTCTGCTCACGTTAAGATAAGAGTTGCACACACACATGAAATTTAGATTGGCGCGTAAATAATTGAGGTGTTACCATTTGCAATAGGTTTTCCTCACGTCAAAAATTTAAGCGATTCCTGTCAATCCGTGCGCCAACCCGCAGATATTTTCATAATTAGCGTTGGTATGATTTTATGTGTCATTATACAGAATAAATATTTATTAAGTGCAATTTTTATGACATAAAAGAAGTTTTGCAGGAGAAAATGTAGCATGATGTAGAGATAAACTTAAAAACATTTGGTGTTTTTTGTATATTCATACTGTATCATGATTCCTTTATCTTTATATGATATTTTATTGTTTAAAATTAAAAGTATGCTATCATTTGCAGTTGTATGTTGTACATAAATGTAATTAATATAAACAAATATGATTCTTTTTAATTTCCTAATATTATGAAATTAAGATTAATAAAAAGTAAGAAAATGTTGTTTAAGAAAAAAGAATGATTTAATTAAAAAGCGGCTTAAAATAGTTATTTGTTTCACTAGTCCAGAAACTGAACTATTGCAAGAGCGACCTTATATTGACAAGCCAAGCTGAAAGCGGGGGCTGCAAAAATGTGAGATTTCGCAAAACAGTTTCTGGACGTGTCATTCACAAGATTATTACTACTTAAAAATTTTTTCAGACGACCACATATGAAAGTAGCCATATTTACACTGTAATTAACACCAGAAAATGTAACATAGCACCCGGCGTGTGTTATAATAACACACTAGTGTGTTATATAACCGGATATGACGATTAGTGGTCAATAGATAGAACTTTGATAATGAAAAGGAACAAAATTAATGAAAATTTGCTTAAAACTACGATTTTAAAATTAGAAATGAATTAATAACAAAAATAAAGAGTCAAAATGTACTGATAGTTTTATTAATTGTTCAAATAATACGTACTAGACTTCCAAATCAGTTTCCGGTTAACTAGTGATACTTAACCTCAAACCCAAACGTCAATGCTTTCGTGAGTTGTGTTTGACATTGACACTTTTGTATAAACCCTGTTTTTATTATAATATTTTGTGGTCGTCTGAAAAATAGTGTACATAACTTGCTTGAAAGTGCATAGCAACGCTCGTGTATTAAATCACTCGGCGCTACACGCCTCGTTCTTCAATTTCTACACACGCTTGCTATTTACCACTTTCCACGCTTGTTATGTAAATAACTAATACAGTATATGTTTTCATGTTGGTTTACTAAGGATATATAAACAATTCACTTGTTTTATTGAAAAAAATTTGTGTCATTTGTTATAGTCCAAAAAAATTAAACGAATGTAAACTGATATAAAAATAGTGGTTTTTATTAAATTTTCATATTTTCAATAAAGTAAAATTTAAAATTTTATCAGAACACAATGCTATTACATTTAAGTTCCTACATTTTGCCAGCCTAGAACAGCAAACAGAGATATTCTGAACGACTTTGAGTTTTGCAATAGGACACGAGCGCGCTTCTTTCGTTTGGACCCAAACACCTCAGCGGCCGTAGTCCAAAAAAAAGCGGGAACTTTAAATAGACGTCATGAACAGGGATAACGATAATAAGGGAAAAGATGTATTGGCAATAGTACGGTATTTTAAAATAGTTATATCATTGAAAACTAATATACTATTTACAAAATTCACTCTCTACTAAGGGGTAAGTGCGCTGCAGTCACTTAGATCCAAGCACGGCTTCACACCAGCATCAAACTGGTCGTAGTAGAGAAATGACCGAGAACTTTAAATAGACTTCATGGAGAGAGATAGCGATAAAAAGACAGCGCATTCTCTAGATAGTATGCTAGTTTTCTATGATGTAGCTATTTTAAAACACAAAATAATTGCCAATAATATGATGTCTATTTAAAGTTTCCGCTCTTTTCTGGACCATGACCACTGAGGTGTTTGGGCTCAAACGACAGCAGCGCGCTCGTGCTCTATAGGCAGTTTGCACATTTTGGAATTCAGCGCCTCTAGCGGCACATTCGGCAAAAGTATTATGGAAACATGGGAAATGCGGTAATCTGATTCGTGTTTGACATCTCATAAGTAATCAAATTTAGAATGGAAAAAGAAGTACATTTTGGATTTTTGCCCGTTAAATATGAACATTATACATCGGGAAATATTGATAAAGGGAAGAAATTATTTAACACGGGACATGTAATGTGTTTGGTGGAAAAATCTGACAAAATATCAGCGAAGATGGTGAGGCCAGATATTAATTTGAAAGAAGCCATATTCTGTAATATGTAAATATTAGTAAAGCATTCTCCTGTATTTAATTAAATTCTATTTTACAATTTTAGTTAGATAATACAAGACGTGTCACACACGGAAATTGTGAATGTATAACGGGAGCATCTGGACGATGTAAGCACATTTCTGCTGTTGTGTTCGCCATAAATGAGGAAGATTCTTTATCACAGTCAAACCAAGCTTGTAAATAGAAACTACCTTCAATAGTACAAGCGGTTAAGGCAAAATATTTGAAAGGAAAAAAAATTGAAGAGATGCCATTTAAAAAAAGAATTGAAAAAATACGAGCCTTATAAATTTAATTTAACTGATCTTTCAAGTATTCCATTATGCTTAGAGATACATTAAATGCTGAAAATTCTAAAGAAATAATTCTTTAGAGTGTCAGGTGATATCAGACTTGATATTTAACAATTTTCAAATTTCAGTTTTTTTCTGCTTTACTTTATTGTAGCTCAAAAATGATCTCTTATTTCGCGAAAAGAATCATCAGTAGTTCTAAATGAATTATATACGAAACCAATGCAAATACCTTTAATACAATAATTTTTGGAAATTCTGTTAATATATGTTTCAAAACTTTTTTTGATAAAAGCTTATGGGCCAATGAAAGTAGATTCAGAATAACAGCGTCTAGATGTTATTCTGTTTTCACCTATTCTAAAGACTGGGGCAACAAATGTCAAAATTATTATTTTTCGAAAAAATTCACAAGTAAATATACAGAGCATGGCATAAAATGGTAAAGACATGCTAGAGCTGCTTATTCTCGATATGTTAGAAATTTACATTTTATAATTTATAACAACTTTTGTTCTTAAGGAAAAACCATGTTGTTAAGGAGACAGGGTTAGTGGTTTGCTAAAGTGTCCTCGGCAGTGTCTCCTGATGGAATTGTGATGGATGGGGACAATCTTTCTCCTTAATTTTTTACTTTTACTATTTATATGACAAACTTTTAGGTAAATCATACACAGCACTAGAAGTAATTAAATACTGTTCATTTATACATTAAGAAAACGGGCAATTAAAATTAAAAAAGAAACATGCTTACTTCGCCCGAATTCAGATATGTATGGCTGTATTAACACAGCACATAATTTTAGATGTTCTAGCATTCCCATTCATTGCAAATATATTGTTAAAAACAAGTATTAACAGTATAATTATGATTTGCTTACAGTAACTAATGCTACTAACACTGCAATTTACACTTCTATGACAGTTGATATAGGATTAATACATGATTGTTTCCATAACGTTAATGCAATTTTGTCCGCTAGTTGGCGCTGACTACTAATGTGCAAACAGCCTATAGGGATTTCCAGCCCAGTGATATGCCATCTGGTGGCGAATTTTAGAAACCCTCCGAGAGACATTCGCAGTTTATAACCTATGTTGACAACGTACGTTTGACGACATTTTATTTATTATTCTTGTTTAATTTCAAGTTTTAGTGATGTATTTTCGTATTTTTATATTGCTTCATTATTATATCAGTTTGATATATACCAAACAGTCTTTTTCAAGACTAATTTTCATGTGATTATCGTTTCTTTTGTCGTATTATTTCTTTGATTCTTTTGCATCTATATTTCTTTTGCAGTACGTCAAATTTACATTGTTGTGTACCAATGTGCAATTCATGGAAAAAACGTAACTCAGATTTACACTTTTTTTGATATCCTAGTGCTAATTCTAACGTACAAATAAAAAATAATTTTAACAAGTACGAATTGGTCAATAGGAAAAAAGTGTGGATAAATGTTTTAAAAATTGGAAAAAAGTGAGTCCTTTCATGAAAGTGTGCTCCTTACATTTTGACGAAGGAAGCTTTATTAAATCTAGAGATAAGTGTGTACAAATTTTGTGCACATCAAATTATTTAATCAGAAATACACCTGGTACATTTTAACAAAACTGCAGAAATATTTTTGCATCTTCTACCTTTACCAGCTTGTCAAGAACAAACCATGTGTTTCACTGTACACTGATAATTTATTATTTTAAATGTTCCTTTAATAATATGCGGTGATGATTGCAAAGCCGATGATTGTAAACATAATCCATATAGATTGACCTCTTCATTTGTAAACGCCAAAATACCGCATAAAATTATATGACCGGCATTAAGAACTTCTTCCCCTTCATACACAGTTCTGGAATTTCCATTTCGTTTAATAAAATTAAAGTATTCCGTTAAAGGAAACCTTAAATTTTGTTCAGCATTAAGCTGATTCAGAACCTGAAACCCCGAAAAATAAACGAATAAATATGAAGAGTGGCATGACACAGATAAACCTATATTGCTTTTTTAGAAAAAAATAGATTAAATTACAATATTTTATAATATACAACAATATTACGTGTTATTTAATTCACTCTACTGTCAGCGATGTCTCTCGGAGGGTTTCAAATTTTATCCGCATTGGCGCTGGGATCTAAACTTTAAACGCCTATACTAGTCATATTGGACGGAAGCGTGAAACTATTATTTGAATTTGATATCCATGCATTTTATGCATACAATAAAAATGATATAATTTTTTATTTTACTAAGAATTATCAAATATTGACAGATTCTTATTTTGATGATAACAACAGAATCATTGTAGATTGTATTTGCATTTGCAAAGGAGGGGAAAAGCTTTTGTAAATCTGTCACTGAGAAAAGACAATACGCTATCGAGAAAAATGCTAAGTTTTAGGACAATAAATAAAATTTATCCTTTCATAATGTCAGTTATTATATACTGTGGATTCCAAAGTGTCGACTTGATTATATTTCGTAAGGAAAGTATATCGAAAGATCGCAAACTGTTCAGCAGCAAACATATGGGGCGCCATCAACAAAAAAATTATAGTTAATTAATTATGATTACAATCAACATACTTGAGATTTATTAACGAGAAATATAACTAAGTTTGTTGTGATCAAAGAAATAATTTGATTACTTTTAGCAGTTTTTTTTTTCAGAATAATAATAAATTATAATATTATTAACTTTGTAATAATCAACTGTAATTATTGCGGAAATAAAATTGCAATTACCTGCTTATCAGTGATTTTAACACAAGTGGTAGAATTTGGAATATAACATAAAATATGATCTGTTTGTTGTAATCAAATACACAGACTATGCAATGACTTCTATTATATTTATCGAGAAAGATAATAAAAGAAAAATAATAGTTTATTTTATGAAAAATGTTTTTGCGAAGTATAAATTTATTTCAGTTGGTTGATAATAGACATAATAAGTTATACGTGCACATGAAAGGGTGGAAAGGAAAATTGAAAGTATGCAGCAACGGTATGCATTTTTGTCAATGAAGAGAATGTTCGATTAAAAATTGACGAACCCTTGCTGTGGAATCGATCACCAGAAGAACCTATTATGAGGTATAACAGAGAGATATGCCACACTCCTATAGCCTATAGCTACGTACTACTGAGCAAGCAAAAGATGTATGGTCGAGAATCGCCTAAAGGCCGTCGCGCACTTGAGCGACGCGAAGCGCGGCGAAGCGACCAATTTAGTACCAACGCGCATTTGCGAGCAGTTTTCAACAAGAAACGGTCGCGTTCCTTGTCATTTTGTGTTATTTGTATACAAGGATGGACAGATCAGACGAATAAATTATTATTTCCTTATTATGCGAACAAGAAGAACAGGAAGAGAAGAAGAAAAGGCGGAGGATGTGGGTTCATCCTATTAACAAAAAAAGGAAAACAGTAGGCGAGTTAAGGACATTATTTCCAGATCTAATAAAAGATGAAATGAAGTTCCATCAATATTTTTGTATGGAATATGAAAAGTTTTTGGAACTAATTGAAAAATTAAAACCCGAAATAACACGACAAAATACCACAACTGAAGCACTATCTATTCGAGACATATTTAAAAAATATTTTTTTTCATCCGCAAGTTCAGTGCAGTGGCAAAATGCCATGTTACAAAAAAGCAGACAAAATGTTTAATTTTATTAAAAAAATCGAAAATTACGTTTTTTCTGTAACAGGGTAATTAATTTTTAGCAACTGATTATATTTTTATAAAATCAAGTAGTAGATTTTCAGTTGTCATATACATATCTAATGTGTAAAAAAATTAATAGGTTGCTAAAAATTAACGTAACCACTTTGTTACAGAATAGACCCAGATAGCTAATAAAAATTTAATTTATATTATTATATTTATAATTAATAAACTTAAAATACATAGCAGATCATACCTTTCAAATTCATTTCTTCTGCTATTTTTAACCACCAGTTATGTTTTATTGCTTAGTTAGAATAGTCTGCACATCCCATGTCAAATATAATTATTTGTATTTTAATAGTAAAATAACTAATTTTTCTTCTGTATTAGACATTTTCACCCATGTGTATTGTAAGATGATCGAAAGATATGAAATTTACTTCTTTATTAGCTACTTTGTTTTGTTTCGGGCGTGTTCGTTCTGATTTAGGTAGCTGCCCTATCGCACACTTCAGATCAGAGAAGAGCGGCGAAGCGAAGAGAAGAGAAAAATATTCTCCCCGAAGAATTCCAGCGCGTCGCGTCGCTGCTCTGCGCTTCGCTGCTCCGAAGTGCGCGTATAGACATAATAACACATGCAATAAAAAAACTTCTCTTCGCCGCGCTTCGCGTCGCTCAAGTGCGCGACGGCCTTAATAGTCAGCTGCGTGAGAACAATCCGCCAGCTGAGTAGTGCACACTTACAGTTAGACGAACGAAATATTGGTATTGGAAAGTTTTGTCACCTATCCTCATTATTTGTTTGGTTGAGTTTTCCATATAACTACTCCACTGGTCCACTGTCAAACAGCTGGCTGCAAGCGATTTTAAACCTTAGATCTTTTGACAATATATTTGGGCAATGCCATATCTCTATGTTATACCTCATCTAAAGAGAAGAACAATTTCAAAAATATAACAAAGGTTGCACGTTCAGTTCGAACAACGTCTACAGACACTTTTTTGTGAATGGGAGGGAAAATAGTAGGTATAAACGAGTTACTAGTTGAGTCATTCGACTTTTTTCCACCAACAAAATATATACTAAAGGGTGTTTTTTTTGCTTAGATAGAACTTACGAAAGGGTTAACTGTCACACGAGCTGTTATACTGCGCTCACTTTTTGGCATTATGATCAGTGTACTCTGGCAAATCATCATGAATAGACTCATGCTTAAACACCGCTACCAAATTATCCAAATTTACTTTGAAAATCAGTCGTCGATTCGCGCAACTTATAGACGACTTCGTGATTTTTATGGCGCACATAATCGTCCATCTGAGCAAGCCATCCGTCGAACTGTGGATAGATTTAAAACCACATACTCCCTAAATGATGCAATAACATCAACACGTCGGAGGATTGTGCGTACTGAAGAGAATATCGCCGCAGAAAACGAAAGTGTGGAAGAAGATCCAAATTTATCGATTCGCCGTCGTTCGCAGGAATTGGGGCTCTGTCCGTCCACTACGTGGAAAATTTTGCGCAAAGATCTTGGCCTACACCCGTATAAGATCCAGCTGATGCAGGAATTAAAGCCACGAGACCATCATATGCGTTGTTCTTTTGCGGATTGGGCTCTAGAGCAGTTGGAAACTGACCTGTTGTTTTATCGCAAAATTGTGTTCAGCGATGTGGCTCATTTTTGGCTTAACGGGTTTGTTAATAAGCAAAATTGCCGCATATGGAGTGAGACCAATCCACAAGAGACCCTACAGACTCCATTATATCCAGAAAAATGCACCGTTTGGTGCGGTTTACACGCTGGTGGCATCATCGGACCTTATTTTTTAAAAAATGAGGCCGGAGCTCGCGTTACGGTCAATGGAGATCGTTACCGCACCATGATCAATGATTTTTTGTTTGAAAATATGGATGACATTGATCCGGACGAGATGTGGTTTCAACAGGATGGCGCTACGTGCCATACGGTGACCGCAACCATCGACTTATTGAAATCAAAATTTGGCGATAAGTTGATTTCGAGAAATGGGCCTGTCAATTGGCCTCCGAGGTTGTGCGATTTGACACCATTCGATTATTTCCTGTGGGGCTACGTGAAGTCACTGGTTTATGCTGATAAACCAGCAACAATTAATGCCTTGGAGGCCAACATTGTTTGTGTTATTCGTGACATACGGCTAGCAGTGCTCGAAAAAGAGGCGCAAAATTGGACGTCCAGAATGCGCTTCGTCAAGAACAGCCGCGATGGCCATATGCCCGAAATCATTTTCAAATGTTAATGCCATGTATTGATCTTTCAAAAAAATAAAAAATGTTGATTAAAATTTAATTTTTTGTGTTACTTTTTACAATATGAAGTTCTATCGGGCTTAAAAAAACACATGTTACATATAATTGAATGTTTTGTTGGACTCCACGGTTTTTTATCCGTCTAAAAAGATGTAAATAAATGTGTTTTTTTTATGAAATTGTTTTCTACTTTTATATTTTTAAATTTCTTTATTGTAAAAGAAATTAGCGGTGGCCATAACGAATTTAAGAAATAATGACGGAGAGCTTATGACTTACGTTAGTTGGCGAATTGCAGCGATCCATTTACTTGTTCGTTCAATTTCCCAGGGTTTGTTGGGAAATGAATAAAGTTTAATAGTTCGAGCATTTCCCCGAGTATTCCTGCAGCCAATCACATAGTAATTATTATTTGATTTTGTTTCCATCCGAATTACTATTTTTTTCGAAATTTCTTTAAGCTAAACTATATAGCTGTCACGGCGCGACTCCCAGAAAAAATGCGGCGAAATATCGAAAGATGTCACTAGTATCAATGTTTACATAGCCTATTGAATTTTTTTTCTTGATATAGTTATTTTATGTAACCAGTTACAAATACCTCATTTTGTGTAACGGTGGAATATCACACAAGTTACACAAAATTTCATTTTCTAACCTGTTTCATACAAGATTTTTTCTAATTTTGATAAGATTCTTTTAATTTTTTTTCCCTAATTTTAATATAAACTGTCAGTTTCCAAAATTGACTTACAGTTGAAATTGTGGTTTGGAAACGGTACACTTTACATAAACAGTTATAAAAACAAATTTACTTTTCATCATCCCGTGATGAAATTTTTTTATTTTTTACCTGGTGATGAAAAGTAAAGCATTTCGAAACGTCAGACAGTTTGTTGACAATTGTTGCTGTCGAAAGAAAAAAAAAAATTCTTAATTTTTACTATTAAAATAACTTCAGTACGTCTTTATAAAGCAATGCGTGTATTTGGTCTTTTTTAGAGAATAAACGGTATAACTTGGCTACGGCGCGGAAAACTAAAATAAAATGTATTTATATGTCGGTATAGGACAATAAAATACAATTGAAAAAATATAAAAATATATAGTGTTCCATTTAAAAAAAGGCAAACAATTCTCGCCGAGCCGAAATGCAACACACTGTATATGTGAAAATAATTTTACGTTATGCTCCTTGAGTGGACGAATAAATTCTGTTAATAAATTTATGCTGTATTTCTAACGACAAGGGAGATATCGAAGACGGGCATTTCAATGATCAACCCTGATTGTTTAATAATTGATTCTAGTATTTCCCCTCCTGTCATGTATGTTTATGTCAATTATATTCAATTTTGAATAAACGAGTTACATGTTTGTTTTGTATTATATTATTCTTCTAACATTCATTTCCCTGTCTTGTATATATTTTCTGTCAAATGCTTGACAATTAGAAACATCAGAGCGTAGGCGTACTTTAACGTTATACGTTAACATGTAGCTTAAAAACAGTCTGACACGAGAGTTATATTTTTCCTGAATAAGCTCATCAACCATAATCAAATTATGGTAAATATGTGTTGTAAATAATATTTATATATTTAGCAAGTATGATTAACAATAAAAAAATTATTAAAAATTTATTCAGTTCCGAGATATTAAGGTTTATATAATTCATCGCGTCATCAGTACTAGTTTTAAAATGAAGCTTCTGATTGGCTAAAAAATGAAAGCCCGCTGCTCGCCATTAACTCAAGCAGGCAACATAATTGGTACAAATTTATATGAAAACTTTCTAGTGTTGGTGTTCTGTGACTGTCAGTCTGTCAGCTTAACCCTACACTGCCTTATGTAGCATATCTGATACGTCCAATTATTTTCCATTTATTTTCTGTTTAGAAGCGAATTTTTACTAACGTAGCTATGTAGACGATTTGCTACATCCTTATTCACACGAACATAAGACCGTTTATCGCGTGGTAAAATAATAAATAGTCAACAGTGGTCATATAAGAAAAAACGATTGGCAATTGCACATGGTTGCTTAGTCCGTTGCTAGTAATATTGTTTTTTAATATACTTGTGATACTTTTCTCACCTGATAATTATTTATAATAACAATTAAAGGTAAGGATATTGTATTACTTTCCTATTTATTCTTGGTTTTATTATTATATGGTCAATTTTGTTGATGTTAAATCAGTTGTAGCATATTTGATACATATAGCTTATCGTAAACTTTTCTTTTAGAAAAAATGTCAACTTTTTCACAGAGACGCTACCTCTCAGATGCTGAATTAGCTGATATTTTAGCTCATTTGTCGGAAAGCGAAGACGAATTTGATATTTCGGATTCTGAAGAACATAATAAAAATGAAAATAAAAAAGATGATATCTTTGATATCAACTCCATGCCACTCATGTTTGAAGATGGAATAATTGTAACAAACGAGGATGATAAAAATGAAGATGATGAAATTCTTGATGAATACGTACCTGAAGAGGATATACCTCCACCGCGCGATCCTAAAAGAGAAGCGCGCGAATTGAAAGAGAAATATTCAAAAATATTATGGAGGAAAAAAAATTTGGTCTTACCCGAAGACTGCAAAAAATTTCGAGGAAATGTATCATTTGATAATTTTGTTGAAAATTTTACTTCCCCGTACATGTTTTTTAGATATTTTTTCGATGACGAAATAATCGAAAAAATTGTGTATGAATCTAATTTATATGCCACACAGTGTGACCCGAATAGAACAGTAAGTCTTACAGCAGTAGATATAAAGCAATATCTTGGTATTTGCCTGTATATGTCAGTGGTTCATATGCCAAATGTACGGTCATTTTGGTCGACATCCTTAGGATTCGATCAAATCAAATACGTAATGAGCTACAAGAAATTTGAAAACATTCGCCGTAATTTGCATTTTAATAATAACGAAAAGATGTTGCCAAGAGACGATTCTAATCATGACCGATAGTATAAAATAAGGCCTATTATAGATCATTTCAATTTCAAATTCCAATCGGTGCCACTTCAAGAGTGCTTGTCTGTTGATGAACAGATGTGCGCCACTAAAGCCCGACATCATTTGAAACAATACATTCCCGCAAAACCCCATAAATGGGGGTATAAGTTATATATATTATGCGGTTTAGATGGGTTTTCATATAACTTCGAAATTTACACTGGCACTGAAAACAAAATTCTACCAAACGAACCTGATTTAGGTGCCTCTGCTAATATAGTAACTCGTCTATGTCGTATTATACCTTCTGACGAAAACTATCGAGTATATTTAGCAAGCAGGGGAATTTTGTCCCTGGGCACAGTCCGTAGACCAAGAATACCAAATTGCAAACTTCCGCCTGAAAGTGAAATAAAGGCTAAGAATCGGGGAATTTCGTATGAATTTGTATGTGACGTCGATGGCGTAGAAGTGTCATGTGTACTTTGGAAAGACAATAAAATTGTTACCCTGCTATCATCCTTTACAGGCGAAATCCCTATGGATGAAGTACAACGGTATGACAGAAAAGAAAAAAAATATATAAAGGTTCCCTGCCCAAACATAATAAAAGAGTATAATAGGCATATGGGGGGAGTCGATCTCTTAGACGGACTTATTGGTCGCTACAAAATAATTATGCGTACAAAAAAATGGTATATGCGACTTTTCTATCACATAATTGATATGACTGTAATAAATAGTTGGCTTCTGTATAGAAAAACATTACAACAAAGAAATGACAAACAAATTTTATCTCTGGCAGAATTCCGAACAGAAATAGCGTACTGCCTGTGTCATTTGGGAACAGACACCGCAAAAAGAAGAGGACGACCATCGTCCGAAGTGGAAAAGGAGCTGCAAGCAAAAAAAAAGCGTTCAGCTACAACAGCGTATGTCCCACCAAAAGACGTAAGAACAGATTCCCATGCGCATTGGCCTATTCATGACACAGTAAGACAAAGGTGCAAATTACCAAATTGCAAGTCGTTTTCATTTATAAAATGCTCAAAATGTGGTTTGCATTTATGTTTAAATAAAAACAACAATTGTTTTATGACATTTCATACTGCCTAAATACGTATTATAAAAAGAAAAAATATATAATCTACAATTCTCTACTTTGATTATGTTTTATTGGGATTACAATGTTTCTATTTTCTTAATCCAAAAAAATTATTTTGTAATTGTTTTTCCGAAGAATTTTGTTTAGTTTTTAATTTCTAAGATTTTATCTATTAACAACTATTCCCTAAAATGAATCGGTAAGTAACTCGAGCCAAATAAATAAAAAGAGAATGATTCTCCATACAACAAAATCAAAACAGCCACCCGGTATATTGTGTAGGCAAATTGCATTATGTATCATATCTGCTACATTTACATTTTTGATTAAAAATCGTACTTTTGGACAAAATAGATTTTTTTGAATATTTTTACCATCAATTATACTCCATTTCCTACCCATATAGTATTTTTTAAACAATTAAAAAAAAATAGAGCAGTGTAGGGTTAAGAGGTTAAAAGCTTTAAAAGTACGTGCTTGTTATATGAATAATAAAAACGATAATTATAATTTTATCTAAAAACGAAATACAAAAACTCGAAACTGTAGTATACAACACGAAATTTTAAAGTTTGTCGTAGTTCAAACACATGACTCAAGCCCACTAGCGCCACAGAAATGTCAAAGTGAAAAAAGTTGTCAAAATGTACAATAATATTTACCTACTTTCCATAAAAATATATTTGTTAATCTTTTTAGAGAAAATTATTGAACAAAGTTAACATTTAATACATGTTTAATTTTTTATCAAATGTAAAATGAAGTAAATGCAAATCACATGAATACCTACTGGTTGAGTACCACTCTTTAGTACTGATGACGTCACATTGCAGCGCTTTACATTAAATAGTATATTGCGTCATAAGGGAAGATGTGGGCATATTACATCCCGAAGATTTCTGATGCACGAATGAACGTAGTAAACGAGGGCAACAAAGGCCAAAGGATGTAATATTCCGTTAGATTCCCGTAGGGCACAAGGTATTTTTCCGTATCCTTGAGAAGAGTGTATTAAATAAAAAATAGTTACTTGTGCTGCTAGGTAGGAAAGTTGTTCTTTTCTGGTCCGAAGGATATGTATACGGCCGAGACACAGTCGAGGCTGGATACTTCTTGAGGACCAGAAAACAACTTTACTGTCATGTAGCACACACTATTTTTTATCCTACACAACAACACAATATAATAATAGTTATTTGTCAAACTAGAGAGGAAAGCGTATCTTTTTACCACTCGAGCTCGTGTGTGACTCACGAGCGCAGCGAGTGAGGCATTCGAGTGAGAGTGGAAAAAGTGCTTTCCTTTCGTGTTGGACACAACATTTTTTTCATGACATATTTCAAAAATCTATTTATTCGGACAAAAAGTTGCAGCAACACTATAAGCTAGAAAATTAGGTTATGTAAACATTGACGTTTAGCAGTGCAATTGTTACAGTGTTGCCAATATGCCAATTCAAGATCAACTTGTCAAATTATAGTAAAAAAAGATAGAACATAACATAATTGCTATAATTTTTTAAAAAGAATATCGTTATTAAATAATAATTTTTAATAAAACAATGATTTTTTCCAATATTTCATTGTAAAATAATATCCATGTTGTACTGTTGGTAACACTGTACATTTTCCTCTCTAGAGAGGGAAAAGTAATTTTCCTCTCTGTTTTGCAAGAAGAAAGTAAAGCTTTCTATGCATTTCGTGAAAAAAATAATATAAACATCTTACGAATACCTCGCATGCAATTGTCCGACTCGCTTCGCTCGTCGTGCAAACTTCCATGCTCGCCACACAAAGTATCACTTTTACTCTTAATAACACAATATACTATACGCCAACCCAGTTCCTTTTTATACGACGGTAACGCCGCACTAGTGGCAAAGTGCCGAAATAGTTGGCGTGCAGTTTCAAATTTTTGTTTATGCTTTTTATGACAGTTATATAAAAATTTCCAGAAAACTAATGAAATAAACTATTTCTTGTGATAAAATTTGGAAGTTATTATTCGATGTAGGTTCTAAATAATCGATTTATGTATATTTTCACGACAAAAGTATAAACAAAGTTCGAAAATTGTGTAAAACTTGTCATGTCAGCGACGTACATGAAATAATTAAAAAAAATAATTGTAGTTACATTTTTTTTAAAATAAAGTAATTTATGTACAATTTGTATTCATAATATTAATATTACATTAAAATAAATATATTGCTTTTGGTAGTTAAATGTAGCAAGAGTAATATTAGATTCAGATTGTAACTGCAAAGGTGGAAAAGAATATTGTAATCATGCGACTGCAGATTGCATATACGTGAAAGCAAAAAATACAGTCCAAAACTGATCAGCCTATGATATGGACCAAGCCTTCACAAGTGCAGTTAGAAAAACATTACAAAGTTTGAATAAAATCATTCTATATAAACACATCTGAAAATTGCCTTGATACTCCTTTTACAATAAGAACAACAGAACATAAGTAAAGAAATTTTGTCTGAAATTCGCAACAATACTACATATTCTGCAATGAACTCTTTCATTGTAGATGTACACATGTACCAATAGAATTAGATTGATACAGAGAAAATATGACAATGATTATTATAATTTGTACTGTAATCAAGCTATGCGTTATGGCTTGGAAACCGAAAGTAAAGCGAGATCAGTATTTTAAGCTTCAACTAATTTTATTATACATGAAATTGGACTTGTAGTGTTGTAATATTACCTAACCAACCATACTTAGCATGTAGTGCTGATGGTGTTATCAAAACAGAAAACGAATTTAAACTTCTAGAAATAAAATGTTCTTATTCCTGTCAAAACAAATTCATTGTAGATTTACAAAATAAGAAGTCAGCTGTAAATGATATAGAATTCGATGAAAATAGTTACGTTAAACTCTAAAAGTCCAACAAATATTACACACAAGTCCACTTTCCAATGCACATTCTTTATATCACCGTTTTCCATTTCAATATTCGTAGAAAGAGATAAGAAGTTTCTATTTACATTAATTCGAAAGATTCACGACTTTTATTTTAAATATTTCATCCAGTTTGTTCTGAACAAGTTTTAATTGTATATTTATGTTATCAACGCATGAAATAATGGGTATTATAGTAATCAATTTTTTGCATAGTAATCAATTTTTATGCACTTTGATCAAATATTTCATAACATTATTTTCAGTAATAAATATTATAAAAGCCCTTCTGCAGATTCAAGTTTTTTTTCTTTTCACTTCATACTGGTGATTTGGAAATAAATAAAAAATCAAATCACGGTTAATTTTGTCAGTATGGAAACATCCAAGCACACAAAATACTCTTACACCTCTCTTTTTTCCAACAAATTCATTCATTTTAATATTTTACTTTTAAATGTCAACAAATACCAATTGCTGCTCATATGACTGCACGCTAACAAGTTTCGTTTGTCGCCGTATGGTGGCGTTCTCGGCGTTACAGGGTTGGCGTATTATAATGTAAAAAAAAATCTATGTCATTTTCCTACTCAATACTGAAACCATGGCAACAGATAAATACATACCTACAATATTTTTTCCAAGACTTTTTGACATATAACCTTAATTTATAAATGTCTAATTTTGGTATTAATGATTATTTCTATAATAAATTTATGCGACATATACTTAAATAGTATTTTGTTGTAAATCAAATAATTTTTACTTTACCATGGATACGGAAATAATTATTTTCTCCCTTAATACTAAGAATTTTCAAACCGGATTTGCACTTATCAACATATTTCTTTATGCAGATTTATAAAAAAAAAAAATGGTTGATTCTATTCAGTACAAGATGATAAATAAGTAATGAATGTAGTTTCCTTTTTTACACGTTACTTAGTATCATCTTGTCCTGAATTTAATACGAGATTAAATCCCATATCAGACTGGCTGGCGGTAATTATTTCATTGTAAATGCAGCTTAATTTTAAGCGACACTTAAACAAAAAAATGCTAATCGAAATTTCGACGGCAATGTTGAATAGTTCATTTGACATTTTATTCCGATGTGATATTGTCCATTTAAGGGTAACTTAAAATTTAAGTAATATTGGTGCAACCAGCCATAAGCCATTGCCATATGGCAATAAATAAAATGACACTGTTTCATCTCCACATATGCTTTTATAGTCTATTACATAACAACTATTATTACACACTTTCTTTGAATTTGAACTCATTTTTAATGTAGCCAGACATTATACCAACGCTAATTCATAATGGCGTCACATGGCGGCGTTGCGATAGTTACTTACTTAGTCTATACTATTGTTTTTTAATGGTACCTTTTTTTAGTTAAAATTTTCCGTGTGTAAACTTGTTTTTTTTTAACCAATTACAAAACCGGAATCGTAGTCCATATACTAGCCTTCATTTTTAACTCAACGTGAACAGAGTATAAAAATACCATAATTATAAACATTATAATCACTACGCGGTGTTGAATAAAATAAGTAAACTTGGTATAACGGAAAATAAAACAATATTATAAATTTTATAGAATTGACTTGATATTTACAAAAAACTAAATATAACTCTAAATACAAAAAAAAGGAAATGACAGTTCATAGTTTTGTTTAAGTCCGTTATAGTGCGACTAACATATTTCTGGCCAATAAAAACCTTTGTTTTTTTACAGGTCGAGTTGAAGTCACGACATATTCAAGTTTAAAATTCTTCATTAATTTTTTGAAAATTATATGAATTGTAATTTTCAATTTAGTAAGAATTTTACGATATTTATATAAAATATCTGAATTTCTATTATGGTTTACAAATGTATTAATATTACTAACGACTTTAAAAAGATGAATCAAAATGTTCGTATATGCGGACTATTTTACAGAATAATTTCCATGAATGGGGTTTTCCGAAAAAAACAATGTTTAAATAACTTTACATTGTTAATTAATTTTAGGGTTAACATTTTTAAATAAATTATATTTTAAAAAAACGCGTGTTTCTGTGACGTCGCATATCCTGTTAAACGCTTTGGTTCACTATTTAAGGGCATTACTAGTTGTATTTTTTTCATTTATTACGTTGATAGCTATGACATGAAAATTTTATTTCTATATTACTCGTTTACTATTAACAATTTTTACATAATACAAAAGTACGTATGTATTTTTATTTGAAATTTAAAATACATACATAAAACTAAAATATAGAAAACCCCATTAATAAAAATTCAGATGAAATAAATAAAATTAAATGTAATTTACCTGCTGAGCGCATTCCATTGTACCCCACTTGCTGAACAATAACAAACATTTTAAAATATCTTCAAGTATCTTTTGTGTTTGTTTTTTATTTGTGTGTTTCGCACACCACTTGTCGTTGTAATGTATTAATTGCAACGACACGGCTTTTACTGCCCCGTCCGAAATGATACCGGAACGATTACAGTTATTTTCCCATAGTGAGCTGCACAAAATAACAGATGTAATACAAATCAAACAACACACAACCATTGAGTTTATATTACCGCAAAACCCGAATAGCCATCATCTTAGTCCCGATAGAAATTTTATTTCCCTTGTCTTCAGAGATCGACTTATTAAGAATATCAATTACAATTTTCACAACGCCATACTTGTAAATTTCACTGCCATAATTATCGAATTTAGCGATATTTCCTATTAGCCTACACGTACGACATATAATTGTATCTAATGATGAGTTTTTCAAAATATTTATTAAAATACGTAGCCCATTATGTTTTATGACCTACAACTCATCATTTTATAAATCCATAATGTATTCATTTAGATATTATTAACCTCTTTAGCACAGTTCTTTTCTATACAACAATTTCCTAAAATACTCAATCCAATATCAATGACGTTGGCATTTTTTTCCAACAAACATCCAATTAAAATTCTTATTCCGTCATGATTAAATACAATCATAAATTGGTCCTTATTTGTAACAGCTTTTCTCAATGATGATAAACGATGATATGTACTTTGTTTACAATGAGAAGTGCTTAATGATTTCAATATATTTACTATTTTCTCGTCTTCCATGATTTTTACATGGCTATAACAAAATTACATAAAAAAGAGAAAAGTAATAACCTAAATTATTCTGACAGTGACAGTTCATAACACTTGAAATTAGGTGCACTGCTACTGATCTTGCCAACTACTCTTTATGAAATATTAATAAATATATGTTGTTGATATAAATTAGTAAAATAATAATTAATAATAGTATTTACATAAAAATCACTTTTACATACATATATAATATACGAACATTGCAAGATTAATAAACAAGTTACATACAAATACGAATAATTTTAGAATTTCTTTTAAATAGGAAGTTGGATAAATTCCTTTTAGGACAAAAAGTGTTATATCATGCTTTTACACTAAAATATAGAATAACAATTTTTTAGTGATTTTGAAAGTAGGCAATGTGCAGGCAGACCTGTATTCAGCGCAGCCACGCGACAAAACTAGTTGTTATGAAAATGTTATGTCGAGTATATAAAGTTTGCAAACTTTACGCTTGTGCGCAGCGACTACATCTACGTCGAGAAACAATGCTCAGTGTATTCACGTTCGACATGTATTTATAAGAAACTAAAACTATGACTACGTTAAGAACTGTGAATGGACCTTTACAGAAGATAATTTGTTACTTTTTTCAAGTTTGTGCTAAACAAGCTGTAAGATGATTGAATATTATGTATTGCGTTGTGAGATGTGATATTAGAATAAAAATACACTTTATTTATCGATTTTTAAAAGTCTAAATCTTGCCTTTGCACATCCAATCTTCAAGAAATTTCTTAATTCGTTCACTCACAGCTAGCTTACAGAAAAATTAAATTGGAGTATTTCGACTAGAACGCAAAACCTATACTTTTAAAATACATTATCCGAAATGTAGAGTTATTATAGACATAGACAGCACCAAAATTAGAATTTAGTGTCCTTATAAATTAGAGGATAGAATTTTTACATATTCTTATTACAAGAAAACTTTCACTGTTAAATTCATTTCATTTATTTCAAAGTCCTGTGGACGCAGATTCATTTATAACAAATGATTGTGAAGAAAATATAGTTTTTGTTATTCTTTATCTTTTTTAAAAACAATAAAAACATATCACTTTGCGATACGCTACGTTAAATCCATATAGGGAGAGCGGGGCTCAGTGGACATAGAGGTACAGTGGACCATATACCTATTAGTATTTACTTTTTTCAATGCAATTTTAGTATAAATAACAATTTTTGTTAATTTTTCTGTTAATTATAAAAATAAAGTATTACTGTTTTATATCATTGTAAAGCTAAAAAAAATCTCTATTTAAAAATACCATAGCTTAATATGACCTCCATATGAAAAATAAAAGTTGCTATCAGTAACTCATAAATGGTTAGATATAAAAAAATATTGAGTACTTCTGCACATTCACCATACAAAAGTGCCTTACATTCTTGACAATCTAAGTTTTCATAGTCCATCCGTAGTTGTACGTAAGAAACAGTTATTTTACGTCAAAAAATGTAATTCTAATAACTATAAAAATTCTCCTCTACAAAGACTCATGCACTGCTACAACAATAACTTTCAGCATTTAGATCTTTTCTGTTTGTCTTTAAATAAATTTAAACGTGCATTAAATATTTAAATATTTAAATATTTAATTTACGATCAATGTATATTCTATGTGTCCCACTTCTAGTTTTCTAAGTTTTCAATTATGTTTTTAGTGTTATTTGTAACTCTTTGTTCAATCACAAAATTTAGTTTCTTTTTTGTTCTGCTTACTGTATAGATTTTTAATTTATTTAAAGTTGTAATTGTATTTCGTGGAAACCTATAATTGGATGTATCTGTTGGTTTCCCAAATAAATAAATAAATAAATAAATAAATAAATACAATAAACATAGTAGGAGAAACTTTTATCTACCAATTTCTATATTCAAAACGTTGAAATATCCACAAATATGTAAAATATTTAGAAATAACAGTTTAAACGTCGCGTCAACTACATATATAACAATAATGATGTGAAGTTAGTTATCCCGATTACAGTAAACACACTAGTGCCACCGTGGTGCCACCTACTGTCCGATTTTTTGTATGTATTTGTTTTTAATAAAAAAATCTTTCTTTTATAAATTATTACCAAGCATCTATCTAAATAGATAATACCATTTGTCGTAATTTTGTTAATTTATTTTCTGGCGATTTCAAGCCAACGAAGGACATCAAATAGCGAATTTACAAATTTAATAGTTGGCAACAATGCATCTAGCACGCTGAGAGCGCTGTTATCAGCTGGGCATTTCTCATACAAGTCACCACGCACGAGGTACTATCTAGCATGTCAGTGAGTGTGAAATTTTATATTCAATATTTCGTTGTACATTTATATTTAACATATATAATTTTCAATTCACTCTATACAGAGAGTTTAAATAAAGTTATTCATTCTCCGTTCAACTTGACTGTTTGAAGGAGTACTAACAAAATTTTGTCGGGTCACAATATGCAGTTTGGAAACATAAGTGTTCAACGCGACCAGAAAAGGTAGCTACACATTAATCAGTTTCTACATTATAAATTTTTCTTGCAGTAAAAAGAGTTCTACATAATTTGAAATTTAAAGGTTACGTAACTATCTTCACGTGTAAAAGCTGTTTTACACATATACCTATTATAGCTTGTCCAAAATAGAAAAGGACCTGTCAATCATTCTCGCGCATATAATGCAACAAACAAGTTGAAGGAGACGGCAACATAAATATACTTTTTTTCTAATGGTGTTCAATGTGCCGCACAGTACATACTAAACGCATCTTAAATCCATGGCTGGCCTACCATTGGCCCTGTGCAGTACTGGGTTATAGTAGCTATACCTACCCCATATAAACGAAGTTCAAAACTGCACTGATCCAATAAACTAGGGGCGTAAACCATAAATGGGAAAGCAATCTACCAGTGGCGTGGGGTTATTTCAATAACAAATGGAATTTTTATAAATATTTATATTTTAAAATGCGTAATGTTTATGAATAACAAAAGAAAATATCACATTTATGAACATCATAAAAAAATTCTAATTAAGTAGAGGCGAATGAATTACATCGGTTTGGTCACTAACAATATTTTCTTTTGAAATAACAACTTCTTTAATCTCTAGATTAAAAAGCAGAGGAGAATGGATTACATCGGTTTGGTCATTGACTATATTTTTCTTAGAAATAACAGCTTCTTTAATCTCTAGATATTCAAGCCAAATTATTGTTAATCCTTTTTCTGCTACATAAAAGATTACGAATCACCCTTTCCATAAATGATTATTACCTGCTACTATAGTGTTGTTTTCTGTTTATTGCAGTTATATGTTCTTTAAATCTTAATTTCGAATTTCCTTCATATTATATAATAATTTCCTAATATAGTTTTCTCATATGAACTAGGAACTAAGTACGCCACTGGTAAAAAACGCAATGGGGGGTACCTTCTCCCAATGGTTGCTCAAAATATGAACGAAAATGCGTCTTTCGCGCAGGTTCATTTCTATATTGGACGAGCTATAGTAATATACCGCTGATCCTCAGCGATCCACACGGTCAACAAAGCGTAATAGAGATATATCTTGCATCGCACACAGCCGTTACAGTGCACTTTGTGCGCAGGCTCATCACGGAAGAAAATAGTAATTCTGATATTGCAAAATACAATACGTATTTGGTCAACTACTTGCAAAAACAGGAATTGTTATATAGCCTTCTTCAATGATATATAATAAAGAATTAAATGTACTTCTGTTCACTCGAAGTGTAATCTACTTTGTCCATCGCTATAATTATTTATCACATTCCTATAATCTGCAGTTCTTGATCGCTTGCCGAAGAATACATAATACTTTATACACAATTTTTGATTGTTAATGATTATATTTACTTTTTAAAGCCTGTTTACTTGTATGACCGCTTCATCAACATTACATCATTTATTATTTTTACAATTGATACGGTTTTGTTTTTTTATGTTTATCTACATACGTTACCTGTCAACTAATATAAAACTAAACTGTTTCAATATAAATAGCCACTTTACAGTACCCTACTGGTATGAAAACCGGGTTCGGATTTTAAATTTTATTTTTGGAACAACTGTATATTATTTTTAAATGCACGGGTAAACAGCAGTTCACTATTCGTCCGCATCAGTTATGGAGGCAGTAATGCAGCATTAGTAAAGATACTCCAGTATATACTGGAGTTTCTCTAGCAGCATTAGTAGCTTTGTGCCATCTAGCGACGCGCTTGCGTACTATTATGGATTCTAGAATGGGGGTTTCCAAGATTTTTTGATTTTTTTATATGATAAACTTTAAAACAAAATATTGGACTCATATTTTTTTATTTTTCCAAAAAGTTGATAGTATCCGAGAAAAAAAAAATCTGGTGTGTCCAACACAATACCTCCCGCCACTTTAGTAATATATTCTATATAAGTTTTTTAATTCATTTAATTTATAGTTTTAACATTAATTTGTTATTGCAGTCAGAATATTTTTAATTTATTTCATACCTAAAATTTCCTTCATAAAATTTGTATGACCAATATGACAGCTATTTTTCACGATACTAAAACCGGAACCGAACTTACTTTGATTCATGCACGCACGCAAATACATTCCTAATATATTTCTTCCATCTTTTTAAATTTTACAATAAAATTACTTCATTTTTACATATTTTATCTTTTACACTTACTTACATCAAATTTGACATCATATGTCAAATTTTGTGAACATATGAATAACTCATCTGTTTTATCGAAATTTCTCAGCCTAAACGATATGTAAAATTATTATAATTTATATATTTTTTTCTCTATCTAGCTAGAAGTTATATATAAACATAATTATACAGATCGGTAGAAAATTAAAAAATCTTTATATTTATAATAACGAAATTTGCGAAAATATGGTATTTAGAGGTATTTTTTAGGAAAAACGGTTTAAAGCTTCAAGTAAAGTACTACTTCCGGTTAACCGATTGTAGTCAAAATCTAATCAGTTCATCATATTTGAATATAAGTCTTAAATACCAAATATTATATTTTTTACATGTATCGTGTTGGAGTTATCGTGGACGAAAAATCGTCACAGACACACGCACACACACACGCACACACGCACACACGGACATACAGACATCACGGTAAAAATAGTAAAATCTTATTCTAGAGACCCTAATTCGTGCTCATATGTTGAAAACTCACACTCGAGAAATTTGACCAAAAACAATACCTCCCTTATCTATATATTGATAGGCGGGAGGTAATTAATAAAGTTTACGGACAATGGGCTTGACGTCATTCCCCTGACTAGAAAAAGATAGTCCATGTGCGCTATGAGATAGAACTATAAGTAGCTAAAAATCTGAAGTGAAGTTAGGCTACGAGTACCGCGTAAATTCAAGCATTGAATATAAACATAACCTGCTTTCGTGATTCATGCTTTCGATAGATGCATTTACCAGTTACCACGTGTGTGTGTTCTCATATATTTTAAAATTAAATGAAATCGAGCTTGCACTGTCATTTTATCACATGAAGCTAGCTATCGGAGGCAGTGTTGCGAACCGGTGAAATTAAAACTTATGTACTTATAGTTGGCAACATTGATCAGGGGAATGACGTCACAAGGTCATTTAAATAAAACTTTAATTTCAATTTTTAAATAAAGTATTCAACAATTATATATTATTTTAGTTTTATTACAATATACTAACGACCAAAATTGATATGCAGAATATATATTTTAAAAAGGCGTTGTCTTGGAAACCCCCATTGTATATTCCGGGACTGAAGAATCGAGGATACATACATTCTTGTTTTGAAGATTCTAGGACACGGAATTTTGGATTTGAGTTATACGGTGTTTGAAGATTCTAGGGATTTATACATTCCCCTTTTTATTTGCCATTGAATTAAAGAAAAATAGTTTTCATTATTTTTTACTTCTCAGCGATTGTTATGCTAGGCATCTAAGATAATTATGGTTGGTTTATGATGAATATAATTTATAAATTTAGAATTACAAATTTATATTTGAAATTTACGTTTTACTGTGTTGGTTTGAACTCAAGATTAAGAAATGTGTCCAATCATTTTTTTTATTTGATCATGTTTGAGACAAATGAGATGACAGTTATATAACCACTTAAAAAATAAAACTCAAAGAATACAATAATGGTTATCAGAATTATCATAAATCAATCTGTATTGTTCTACAGATAATATTCATAACATTTGCATGTTTTCGAAATCCATTTTAACTGTTACTTGAAACTGTCATTCTCCCCGCCAAAAATATTGTTTGAAATACTGTGAAATGATTGGGCACATTTAGAATATAAAATATGGAAATATTTTAAATGTAAATTTTATATCATAAATTACTTAAATTCATCGAGAACTAGTAAAGGCAGACATGTACAATTTTATTTATAAATGTAAATTCGTAAATCTGAATTTGCAAATTCCATCATAATCCAGCTATAAATTTTTATTTTGTCAATGTTAAACTGGTAATGGTGTATGATATTATTATTTCAAAATTAACCCGTTTGCCCAATGAATAAACATGATCTTAACACTATTGTACAAATATTAATAACCCTGTTACTAATTTGAGTTGTTTGTTACCATATAAACTACAATTTTTGCAAAAAAAAAAATAATATTTTTTTTGCATTTCCGGGAGTACAAGCCTACTTTACTATTCATTTTCAAAGACTGAAGTACAAGATATTTTTCTGTATCTTTAACAAAGACAAACATAAACAGATGAACAGCCAAACGGTGCTTTCCGTCCACAAAATTAGAAGTAGTTATCAGTGATATAGAAAACTTTTTAATGCTATCCCTCTCCATGACGTTTAATTAAAGTTCCCGCTCTTTTCGCGACTAGAACCAGTGTGAAGTCGTGTTTGGACCGAACCGACTGCAGCGCACTCGTTCTTAGTGTTAGTATATTATAAATATTTATTACTTATAAAAAATTAATACATTCTATGGTAGGTACTAAAAATTTTGAAAATCCTAATGCGTATTGCATGTGTTCGGAAGAACCTTCATGTTTGTGAAGCGCTCGAGTAACATTAACATTACCGAAATCATTAAAACTGTTTTTATTACAACCAACAGTAATAAATAGAGCAGATAAAAAAGATTATTTAAATAATAACTGCCGCACAACCAATCGAGCTGCAAATACAATGGTTTTTTAAAATTGCTAATATACATTTTGTTTTTAATTTTGCAACTTTGCTTACATTTAATATAGGCATTGGTTTTTCGCAATTAAAAATGTCTTTTTTATCATCCTTATTCTACTTTGAAAAAGATGTTTCTAGCATCTTTATTGTAATTGGGATACCCTACTTCATATCATTGTCTTATATGAAAAAATAATGCAATGATACATAGTAATAATGATTACATTGCAGAAACAAGATCTGTTCGATTTACTTACTTTTTCACCTCAAGCATCCAATACCGCTTATATTCTCATTACAAATAACAAAGCTATATCCCGATTACGAAAGTATGAAATTTCCTCGCCAGATGTCAGCTACTTTATTTTTTTTTCGCGGATACGAATACGAAAATATCAATACCCTGTACAATTAGTTTGTTCATTACTGGCGAATACATATGACGTCACAAGCCAAATTTTTATTTAAAAAATGATATCTCGTGTATCAGGAAAGATTTTTTAGTCGTGTTTTCACTGTGTTCTTTGAGAACAAAAATAAATTTTAAATTATGGTACAGGAACCCATTGCGAAAGATGTACAGCACCGAATACTGAGTTTGGTCAATTTTTTATATTTCTATTATTTCCATTATCAATTTATGCGTTAATAATACACTCATTTTTTATGCAAAATAAAAATTGTAAATTAACTGATTCATTTAATAATGTTAATATATAACTCTTGTCTATCCTCTACTGAAATAACCGCTGCAGAATAAAATCCTTTATTATTTGCTTATTAGCTTGTTTGATGTGAACAAGTGGTAGATGAAAACTGATGTCTGTTGCAGGCATGGAGACAGTGCAGGACATCCTGGAGGAGTTAGTGTGCGAACACTGGACGGTGCGGCACGTGTTAGGAGCAGAAGAGTGCGTCGCAGGCGTCGCGGAGCCACGTGTACGAGGCGGTTACCATGCCGCTACCGCGAGGAAGGCTGCGCAACCAGCGTTCCCTTCACACAGGCCAGAGCCGCCGAGTCGGATCTCCGCCGCTCCCTCTGCGCTAATTACCTCATCCCCTCGCATCAGTACCTCTTCCTTTGCGTGGCGTCTGCCAGCCTGTACTACAGCGTGAAGCTGCTGGGCGAGACGCGCCTGGCTAGTCGAAAACTAGTGTTATAAACGACGCAGGACTTCCTGGAGGAGTTTGTGTGCGAACAGTGCGGCTCGCAGCTGCGCCAAGGCTCCGTGTTCCAGCAGCAGGACAGTGCGACACGTGCCACGTGTACGAGGCGGTAGTGTAAACCTCGTACACCTCGTACACGTGGCACCGTGTCGCCTGTGGTGCACCCGCAGATGTTTCCATGCCGCTACCGCAAGGAAGGCTGCGCAACCAGCGTTCCCTTCACACATGCCGGAGCCGCCGAGTCGGATCTCCGCAGCTCTCTCTGTGCTAATTACCTCATCCCCGCGCATCAATACTTCTTTCTGTGCGTGGAGTCAGCCAGCCTGTATTACAGCGTGAAGCTGCTAGGCGAGCCGTGCCTGGCTTCAGACTTCGCATTCAGTGTCTCCTTTCGCCGAGGACAGGAAACTCTTCTCTCGCACGCGTCTCACCCAGCCGCCTGCCGCTCAACCAGCACTCGGAAAATGCTACTTGGCATGTATTTTATAACTTATCTCATCATATGTTTTCAATTTTTTTTTTTAACAATAATATTGGAGGTTTCGATTTTTAAAATTGGTAACATTATTAACAAAATGTATAAAGTTGGTTTTTGTGGTTAATAAAGTATTTGATTGGTACTGGTGGTATAATGTTTCACAATTTTTCTTCAATTTTTTTTTTGCCGATGTAGCTTGCTACACATTTTGTCGCATCAGTCCATTCCGCAGTAATTTATACCACGACTTCCTCTTCTTCCGTTAACCCTTCATAGGGTACATTTGCTTTATAACTCCTCGCGGCTGTAATGATACCCTTGGTACTTGTGGTACAAATATTGTAGTCTAATACATATTCTGTCGCCTGCAGTAATTTATACCACGACTTCCTCTTCTTCCGTTAACCCTTCATATGGTACATTTGCTTTATAACTCCTCGCGGCTGTAATGATACCCTTGGTACTTGTGGTATATACAAATATTGTAGTCTGATACATATTCTGTCGCCTCAGCCCATTTCGGAATAATTTCCACCACGGCTTCCTCTTCTTCCGTTGACCCTTCATCATTCGAATCCTAGGGAGCATTATCGTTGATGAAGTTGTGCAGCGTCGTCAACGTTCCATCACTCTCCCTCCTCACAATTAGCGCCATTATAGAGCACGAGAGCAGCACCGTCGATCTGTGCCCGAGCATCGCATCTCATTTCACAATTGTATGATTGTCTTAGTTCACACTATTCCAGGCGGAAATTTAAATCGACGTCACTGACTCAACTCAACAACAATAACTTTGTTAAAATCGACAACAACAAATAACTAACACGAGAAACACTAAAAGAGCGCAATGGATAAACCACATATAGAGATCGCAGAATGGAATGAATACAAAACCCGCCAATGCTGTCGATTTAGATTTCTGCCGCCACTTCATCTCTTCCGCCTGAATTGGTTGAAATAAGGCAATCATGGAATGATGTGAAATGAGACAATCATAGAATGATCGTGAGATAAGATGGACAAGATCGACATTCGAAAACAAATTTTATTAGTTAGTTTTAAATAATTTATTAAACGTAAAATAGTATAACAATGTCAGTAACCATTAAATCTGTATAAATACAACTTGTTTTCGCTGGAAGAGTATATTTCGACTTTTATTTAAATTTCCGCCATTGGAATGCTGTGAAAAGAGGCTTGGGCAATGTCGACGGTGTGCTCTCGTGCCCTTATACCATATACCTATTAGTAATATACCGCTGATCCTCAGCGATCCACACGGTCAACAAAGCGTAATAGAGATATATCTTGCATCGCACACAGCCGTTACAGTGCATTTTGTGCGCAGGCTCATAACGCAAGAAAATAGTGTTTCAAAGTCACATTTATTATTTAAAATAAAATAAATAAATATAGAAATTTGAAGAAAGTAATAAATTATCGTACATAATACTGTAATTATCATTTAATATTAGCTCTGTTCGATGAAGTGTACTAGACTGTCCTAGTGTTAACTTTCTTGCACTAACATGTTTTATGAGAAACAGGCAGCTTGTGGCAGGCTGTTCGATGAGAAAATTTTTAAGAACTAGTGCACACGTTCCTGACCTGACTCGCGAGGTGGTGTAGAAAGTGCAGAGTAGGAGTGGGGGTAAATTTATGTAGTATTCGGTCGGTAATTGACATTTAATCTAACCTCCTAAAACTTTCAGAGAATTTTTTTTTAAATACAATGAATTCAGAGGAAGTATTATATTTAGAACACGACTATGACTTCATCAGTATATGATGACACAATCTATTCAAAATAATTTCTAATGCACGTTCTTTTGTTTTGTTTTAAACAAATTAATTGTATTTCGGTTTCTGAATCTGACGAAGATTCGAGACACGATTGATCGTCAGAATCATTTATGAATTCAAATATTGTTGTATTTAAAGCAGACATTTCTACTACGCCACCTATACGATACTCAGCTGATCAATGTGGCCGTTGCCCAAACGTACACTAAATTGTTTTATGAAAACACAAGAACTAAACTGTACTAGTGTACACTACACCATACTACAGTTTTCTGTCAGTACTTTATGTACATCTCATCGAACAGAGCTATTGTTTATTGATAATAAAATTACTACATCGCGAAATTTAAAATATTTTAAGCTATGTCCTTCGGTGAGACACCTAGCGGCCGGCGCACTCCCTATACAAAACAGCTTTAAATATTATCAATAAACAATATTAAATGATTATTACAGTGTTATGTACAATAATTCATTATTTTCTTCAAATTTCTATATTTATTTATTTTATTTTAAATAATAAATGTGACTTTGAAACACCATTTTCTTGCGTGATGAGCCTGCGCACAAAGTGCACTGTAACGGCTGTGTGCGATGCAAGATATATCTCTATTACGCTTTGTTGACCGTGTGGATCGCTGAGGATCAGCGGTATATTACTAATAGGTATATGCCTTATACCGCCTCCACGATCCTCACGTTCAACAAACCGTAATAGAGATATATCTTGCATCGCACACAGCCGGGACAATGCACTTTGGTGCGCATGCTCGAATTCTATTGGCTACCAGTGGTAGCGGAGTGGGATTTGAAAATTTCCTACAAAACACGTATAGCCATTATCCTGCCATTAACCATTATTCTGATTGTGCAGCATCATGTCAAGAAGATTTTGTTGTGTTTGTGGTTCGAAAACACCGAAAGTTACTTTGCATTCGTAAGTATATTATAATTATATATTTTATTTGTTTTTCTTATATAACCTACATTTGCATGAACTTGTAAAACTTTGTAATCCAAAACAAATAAAATTGGCAAAGGTCAGCTGTTAAAATATTATTTCATGTTTATTAAAAGTTTACTTTACAATAAAGTAATTCTATATATCTGTATCGATGTTTCTCATTGTAAACATATTGTTTATATTATATATTTTCTCAAAACTGTTAAAAAATAGTGAAGTCTGATCTCACTATTAGATATATTTGTTAGACTTAAAAAACTGAAAATATAATCACTACAATGCGAAATATCGGTACAGATGTAAAGAATTATTTGATTACCAGTTTACTTAATAAACATTAAATAATATTTTGACAGCTGCCCTCTGCCAATGTCATTTGTTGGTAAAAATGCAGTATACGTGAACCATGAAGTTCAATTTTTGCCGGTATTGCTAATATTGAGGTATAGTATAATTTATTTATTTCTTTGCAGATTTCCTAAGGATAATGAACAGAGTGCTTTGTGGAAAGAAATATGCGATATCAGGCCCTTTGATGACGCTTCTGGTTTTTACGTTTGTTCTAATCATTTCACTCGAAAAGATTATGTGGAACCAGACGCGAAAAAATTTGGAGGAAGATTGATGTTAAAACTTAGATGTTTGCCTAGTGTCCAAGTTCCGAATCCGAGAACTAATGACGAAAATGTGTCCCCTGCGGCAGCTACTGTTGTGAATGTTGTTCCTGTGGTAGCTGCTGTTGCAAATGTTGTTCCTATGACAGCTGCTCACGAAAATATTCCTGTGGCTGTTCATGACGATGTTGTTATGAAAACAGCAGTTAAAGAAGGTATATTAAGCATAATACATTTCTCTTCTCATTTTTGTATATTGTACTATATTAACAGTAGTATAATCATTTAAATCTTTCCACTTTGATGAGAATAGTGTATAAAAAAATATAATTTCTGCACCAACATAACTGTAAAGTGTGTAGATTTAGAAATTTCTGGTATTGAAATTAGATTCTATATAATATATTAATCCGATCAGTCCTACATTCGCAACAGAGGTATAAGATTCCTGTAAAGTGTATTTGAAATTTGTGGTATTGAAATTAGTTTCTGCATAATTTATTAATCCGATCAGGGTAATATCAGAGGTATAAGATTACTGTAAAGTATATTACAAATCTTTTATATTGAAATGAGTTTCTACTTTATAAATTAATACGATCAGGGTAATACCAGAGGTTAAGATTGTTTTGGGAAGGAAAGTGTAAAGTATTTAGAAGTAGAACATAATATATTAATTCCATAACGATAATGCCTGTTGTAAGATGTTTTGAGAGGGTAACTGTAAATGCATTCTACTTGATCAATACATGTTTTCAAATCCTGTTAAAATGTTCTTCCTTTATTGTTACAGAAGTGGTGTTGCATATTCCTAAGGAAAGGAATTTTATTCATCCTCGCTATGTCCGGTCTTTACGTGAAAAAAAAGCAAGATTGTTAAAGAAGATAAATTCGCTGCAGGAACGGGTTAAAGGTTTGAGAAAGAATATTACGCTTTCCGAAGATGCTGCTGATCCTTTGAAGGTAAACTGATTATGTACGACATATACAGGGTGTTCATTTTAAATGGGCCACCGTTGCTATCTCGAGAATTATAAAAGCTACGAGGTCGGTTAAATAAGCAAACAATGGTGGCCAATTTAAAATGAACACCCTGTATACATACAATGTGTTCATCGAAATTCAGAATATAGGGATTTAACATGGGAAAACGTTACTTCCCATTTTAATTTATAGCAATATTTTATACATCAAAATTTAATGAATTAAATCCTGAATTTTTTGGTATAAAAATTTATTATTTTGTACTCTTGATAGTCCAAAAAAACTTAATTTGAGTATGTATTAAATAAGAATCCAGTAAGCGTAAATATGAAAATAAGAATATCAGAAAAGCTGTCATTGTGACACTTTAGCGCATGTGTCAGTTTAATTTATTTTTGAATGTTCA
Source organism: Stenolophus ochropezus (assembly GCA_035578165.1). Classification (NCBI taxonomy): domain Eukaryota; kingdom Metazoa; phylum Arthropoda; class Insecta; order Coleoptera; family Carabidae; genus Stenolophus; species Stenolophus ochropezus. Next base: position 49,760,488 of record JAQOWZ010000003.1, on the reverse strand, counting down.
TGAGTTCATGACTATAATTATTCATTATGAATATAAACGTATCATATTTTATAGAAACTTGGGTTTTGAACACAATTCAAAAATAAATCAGACTGACATATGCGCTAGTGTCATAATGACAGCTTTTCTGATATTATTTTCACATTTACACTTACTGGATTTTTGTTTAAGAAATATTCAAATAAGTTTATTCTACTTCGGAGGACACAAAATAATAAATTTTCATACCAAAAAAATGTAAGATTTTATTCTTTAAATTTTGGTGTATAAAACATTACTATAAAGTAAAATGGGAAGCAACGCGCGTTAAAAACTGTTTTCCCATGTTAAAACCCTATGTTCTGAACAGGGGGCTGAAACAGTATTGCACTGCGTGAAACAAAAGTTAGTTTATTTTTATTATTATTTGAAATTACTGTTTTGTCAAGTTACGCTAAAAATATAGCAATTTTATTTTTTAAACTCAAAATTAACTTATGTAATATTGTTCACTTCAGCAGTATTTTCAAATAATAATAAAAATAAACTAACGCAGCTTACTTGACATATAAACCGTTAAACATTTGTTAATTTTTGTCTCAATTCCAGGGCTACTGCTATTTTTGGGGTGATTTATGTAATTTTCATACCTAAAAACAACAATCAATATAATAAGAATTAACATAAACTTGTATAATAATATTCACCTTTTTCTTTTAGTACTATTAAATCCTCGGTCAGCCGCATTCGTGCTGTGGTCATCTCGTATTTCGTAGTGCACCTTCTACAACTATATGTTTTCTATTAATATAACGCCAAGTGCTGCATGAGCAGCAGGTGCTCCTAAACGTGCGAGAGGAGAGAGTTTCCTATCCTTGGCGGACGGAGACACTGAATGCGAAGTCTGAAATCAGGCACGGTTCGCCCAGCAGCTTCACGCTGTAGTACAGGCTGGCTGACGCCACGGAGCCTTGGCACAGCTGCGAACCGCACTGTTCGCACACAAACTCCTCCAGGAAGTCCTGCGCCGTCTATAACACTAGTTTTCGACTTGCCCAGCAGCTTCACACTGTAGTACAGGCTGGCTGACGCCACGCACAGGAAGAGGTGTTTATGCGCGGGGATGAGGTAATTAGCGCACAGGGAACGGCGGAGATCAGATGTGGCGATGGCGGGCAACCTTGTACTCCGACTCGACGCCTCCGGCCTTTGTGAAGGGAACGCTAGTTGTGCAGCCTTCCTCGCGGTAGCGGCATGGAAACGTTTGCGGGTGCACCGCAGGCGTCGCGGAGCCACGTGTACGAGGCTGTAGTGTACACCACGTACACCTCGTACACGTGGTTCCGTGACACCGGTGGCTACCCTTCTGCTCCTGGCATGTGTCGCACCGCCCTGCCGCTGGAACACGGAGCCCCGGCGCAGCTGCGAGCCGCACTGTTCGCACACAAACTCCTTCAAGATGTCCTGCGCTGTCTATAACACTAGTTTTCGACTAGCTCAGTAACTTCACACTGTATTACAGGCTGGCTGACGCCGCGCGTCGTGTAGATAATTGTGTTCATATTTTTGTATAAATAACAAAGAATTAGATTTAGTATATGCAATTCCGTCAACTCGTTGTTCACTATAGGATTGTTTAAAAAAATCATTACATGTGAAAATGTGTAAATTGAAATAGACGAAACCATACTTAAACAATAACAGTTTTAAAAATATATATATTTACTTTTATCTGTTAAAATAGACAAATACTTTGTTTTTACCTAGTTGACAATCAGTGTTACTATTCTTATATAATTAACATTATAATAATGAGAAAAAAAATGAACAGTAAATATAAAATAAACATAATATTATACTCATTTGATGATTTTTTTTCTAGTTAACTATCTGTATATACTATAAAACAGAACAATATATGATCACACATACTTGGAAACCTTTTCTTGCTTTGTTTTATTTTATATACTGTGAATAACTAAAATGTTTTTGGTTATATATGAAAATATCAGCTGAACACATGTTTGCTAATGAGCGAGCGCTGTGGATATGTTGATAAACAAAAACCACAATTGTGTATTTCCGTTTGTGTGGCGGGAGAATTTATCATTTTATATAATTAAAATGTGTGAATATTATGAATTCTAAAACACAATTTACTTTGGTGTTATGCGTGGTATTCCTTTAATTCACCACAAATTAGTTTGCTTTACACATATATTTCCCTCATCATCAATTAGTATGCAATTCAAAACATATTGTTAAAGCATATCAGTACATCAGAAGCATACATCATATTCACGTACTGGGGTACTAAGAAACAGGTTTATGTTAATTCTTATTATATTGATTGTTGTTTTCATGTTTCGGTTTCTTTGCAATTTTTTGAAAAATTTGCCTAAAACAATAATTTTTACATTGTTGAAATCTCCAAAAATTAACAATACAAACATATTATTCTTACATTGTGGTACTAAAAGAAATTTCATATCTTTGTCCATATATACACCAAGAGTCTTGACAGTAGAACTACAATTTAACATTGTGCCATTTAAGTATACACAAGCTTGAAGGGTCTGCGTGCCAGTGGATATCATGAGAAGCTTTGATTTCTCCGCATTTATAAGTAGGCCTTTGTTTTTAATCAATGTAGTTAAATTTTGTAATTCATTATTAAATTCATCAACCGCTTTCTCCCTTTCATTATACATAAAAGTTTTAACTATTACATAATATCTTTTTTAGTATCATCAGCATATGAATATATCATACAGTTTTTTAAAACTGATGGCATATCTGCCATAAAAATAATGAAAAATAGAGGGCCCAGTATAGAACCTTGTGAAACACTACGTGATAATGAAAATATAGATGAAAAAGACGTCCCTTCATCAGACGTAATACTTATAGTAAAATGTCTGTCATATAAATATTTTTTTAATTACATTTTGTGAAAAATTATAATATTTCATTTTGGCAAGTTATAAATTGTAGTCCACTAAGTCAAAAGCTTTAGTAAAATCAATTTGTGCAACCATACTTATATTTGAATCGTCGTAATTTCTTAATAAATCATCCACCATATTTAATAAACAAGTTTGTGTGCTGAACCTTTTTTTGAATCCAGATTGTGATGTCGTTATCGTACTTGTTTAAAAATGTCATCACCTGCTCGAAACATTTTTTCTAAAATCTTACTAAGCGGTGACAAAATACTAATAGGCCTAAGATGCTCAAATGTACTAGGATTAATTATTTTGTCAATAGACTTAATAATTGCAGATTTCCATGCATTCGGAACTGTTCCAGTTCATAAGCAGTAGTTTTTAATGTACGCAAGATGATCAATTATGTATGGTAAGATATAATGTAGCATTTTTAATGAAGTACCATCGATTCCGACATAGTTGGATTTGACGCTGCTGTACTTTGACTTTAGTAACTTCTGTAAATTCATACTGTAGCGAACCCAGGGTCGCGGCGCGGGCTGCGGCCGCTAGCGAACAGGTCAGAACACGTCCGTCCGCTCCCCATTGTTCTGATTCACAGAATCGTCGACTATTCTAGAATGAACTGTTTTAATATAAATACCCCAAGTAAAAGATCGCGAGGACAGTCTTGTATCGATACGGGTAGTGAACAGATGGTGATATAAATAAGTAAAGAGTGAAATAAATATTGTAAAAATAAATATTGCGTAGTTATAATTGTTTACATAAATTATCTTAGTGTTTAAGTCTTTAGTAATAATAATTAGTTCTAAAATAGTGTTTATATTTGTTAATTCTTAGTGTTAGTTATTTTTTTATTATTCTTTATAATTCATATTTCTTTAATTAAACTTAGTTATATAAATATTAGTGTTTTAATCAATTTTACACTTCACCTAAATAAATAAAACGTTACAATACAGTTACATAAGGTGTCAGAGTTAATATTTATAGTTCTGGTTTTATTTAGAATATATTGACCTTATTCTGAAGCTTTACAATGCTCTGAAGATGTATTGTTACATGATTTAGAATTTAAACCAATTTTATTTAATTTTTTCCAGAAAAGCTGAGTCGAATTATTTACATGATTATTAATTTCATATTTTAAATACGCTTGTTTTTCGCGTCGTATAGCATACGTAGTTAAATTTCTCAAATTTTTGTAATAATTCCACTTAGCTTCGGTTTTTTTTTTATAATCCAACAAAGCTTTGTCTCTCTTTTTTTGCATAATTATTATTATAAAGGATTTTGGTGGTTGGGCATATACACACTCATTCGAAATAAACAGAACACACAAGTATATCGTTAAATATCTGGTGTGTTGGTCAAAACAACCATAGTAACATAAAGAGTGAATTAACACTATTAAATGTATAGTGAATAATTCACTATAAGATCTACGCATGAACATAGGAACTAACTCTAACCACAGTTGGCGCAAATTTTTTTATAGACCGTGGCACCATCTCGTCGTGATACGTACAATGATCAACTGGCGCGAAGTACAAAATCATTACAAAAATAGAAAGCAAATACAAAATAGATTCTTTCTTAACACTTCCCATGATTGAGAACTCACGCTTAACGTTTACACAATCCTAAACCTTTAGAAAGCTTCTGGAAAGTCTCCCTTGGCAAAGGCTTGGTGAAGATGTCCGCTAATTGTTCATCCAAGCAAATGTACAAAGGTTCAATTGTACCGTTCTTTGATTGCTCGCGAACAAAATGGTATCGCACATCCACGTGCTTCGTGCGCTTATGGAACTCTGGGTTTTTAATCAAACGAATTGTGCTTTGAGTATCGATGAATAAAGGAGTTGCACGTATACATAGCTGAGCGATATTTGACAATAATCTGCGCAATTTCTCTAATTGCCATACTTGCTGCTATGTATTCAGCCTCATTTGTACTAAGACTTAACGCTGTTTTGTCTCTGAGCAGTCCAGGTAATGGCTGCATTTGATATGGCCGTAACATACCCGCTCATCGAGCGCCGGAGTCTGAGTACGCCTCTAGTTGGTTGTCTTTTGTATGTGTATAGAGGATTCCAATCTTTGAAGTCCCTGCGAGGTATCGTAGAATCCTTTTTACACCGATCCAATGTTCCTGTTTGGGATTAGTCAGATAACGACTGACTATGCTGACTGAAAACGCAATATCGGATCTAGATACAACTGCTATAAAGTTAAGGCTACCTACGGCTTCACGATGAGGAATATTGACTGTACAGTTTTTTTTTATCTCTGTAACACAATTCATATTAGGATAATTGGAAATGGGTGTGCTACTTGAATTTGCATCGGGCATTCCGAATCATTGCGAGACCGACTCCATATAAGGGAATTGGTGGATAAAAATTGTCCCTTCTTGTCTATCACGTTTCAAGTACATCCCGACAAAACAAGTAGCATCTCCCATTGTGATTTCAAAACCTTTTGACAGACTAGACAATCATTTTTTATCAGTCCAATTTTCAAATCAGGTGACGTATCTGATATCACTAATTATCGTCCAATTAGTATTTTATCAAATATTTCATTCATATTTTTTTTAATCTATTCTCTACAAACAGATATACAGAGTGAGTCTGGGAAGACGCCCCCCCCCCCCCCCCCTTTAACTTTTTTATTATAAGTAATAGAAAAAAATGGGTCTTATAAAAGTTTTATTATTTTACATATACTAGTTGATGGCAGATGTAGATATTTTTTATAAAGTCAGGTTTACAAGATACGACTATCAACTTTTATTTTTCAAATGGCAACCTATAATTATTTTAATAAAATAGAAACCGCCATTTTTTTCTCATTTCAACGATGTATTAACTTTTATTAATGTATTTGAAAAATTTCGAAAAAAATGAGATATTTAAAAATATTTGAAATAATTATTAAATAAATATTGTAGGTGGCTATATGAAAATAAACAAAACGTAACAATGTAAAACAATTAAATTAATGTCAAAAATGTATACATTTGTTTGTTACTTACTGAGAAGGATGTTTACCCGATTTCGAGAAAAATAGCCACCTATGATATTTGTTTAAAAATTATTTAACATTTCTAAATGATCTCATTTTTCTCGAAATTTTTCAAATACATTAATAAAAGTTAATACATCGTTGAAAAGAGAAAAAAATGGCGGTTTCTGTTTTATTAAAATAATTATAGGTTGTCATTTGAAAAATAAAAGTTGATAGTCGTATCTTGTAAACCTGACTTTATAAAAAATATCTACATCTGCCATGTTTGAGAGATGATTGCCATCATATCAAAATTGAAGAAAATTCAATTATATATTTGAATATTTAAAAGCTCCTTTTGGTTATTACAACAGTCCACCTGCTTTTGCACGTGATGTAAAATTTTTAGAAAACTAATTCATAGCGGTAAGATATTAATATATATAGCAATTAATATTCTTTTTGACTTCTGGTGGGTCACCATCAAATTTCAATGAATAAGCAGGCCATTCATGATTGAATTTCAATAACCAAGATGGTCCATGCCACCATAATGCACATATAAGAACATGTGCATTATGGTGGCAGTGGCGTAGGCAAGGGGGGGGTTTACGGGTTCGGACCCCCTCCTTGAAGAATTTACAATAAAATATTCATATATATATATATATATATATATATATATATATATATATATATATATATATCCATTTATTTACATTTTCTTAATAAATAAATAGATATATATATACCTATGTATTAGTAACCTAATCTAATTTTGAACCCCCCCCCCCCCCCTTCCAAAATTCCTGGCTACGCCACTGTATGGTGGCATTATGTGGCTTACCATGCACGTCTCGAAAACTCACCGTACCAAGTTGGACCCGAAGACAAAGAAGCTCATCTTCTCGGGATATCAGGACGATGTTCGATATGAAGACTGAAAAAATTCACATATCCCGTAATGTCACATTCGACGAAACCGACATCTTCATACACGACGCATCTGAAAGAACAGCTGCTGGTCTGAGACTCGGTAGCAAAGAGGTTCTGAACCCGGAGAATGACAACGGGGAAGGAGATGAATGTTCAGAAAGAGATGCAGTTTAACAATTTAATAATTTATCCTAGTCAACATCAGTTCCAATTAAAGGACAATTATATGTAAAGTATAATAACAAAATACCAAATGTCTTGCACAAAATTGCAATACATACAAGAAAAAAATACAAAAACCAAAGGAAAATTTCATTCAATTAATACAAACAAGTTTAAATTAAATGTTTACAGATGTAAAATAATTAATCAAACATCGTCTGAATGCATTGAAGGTTTCAGCAAATATATCTAAATTGCAAGCAATACCATTGAAAATATTACACATTTGAAATAAAGGTGATTTCATTTCATAGTTAGTTCTAGTTTTCTTACAGTTAAAACACAAGCTTTTTTCTAGAGGTTTCACGGGGAATATTTAAAAGAAAATGACCTTTAATAAAGCTGTCAATAACAACATTATTTAAAACTTTATAAAGAAATAAACAAGATTGTATTTTATGTCTATTGAAGTGGGAAATAATTTTGAATTCAGCTAATAAAGAATCATAGTCTGTATCATAGCTGGGATATTGATTATAGGTCTTATAAAAAAAATAATTAAGAAATCGTTTTTGAACAGAGTCAAGTTGAATTGCATATTTATTATAAATTGGGTTCCATATTTGTGAGCAATATTCCAGTTTTGATCTAACTAATAAATAATATAAACGTTGGAGAGTACAAATTATGAAACGGTTTACAAAGACCTTATATTGAACCCTAACATTAAATACAACCTTATTTTGCGAAATAATATTCATTGTTTCAAGGAATCCAGAAAGGGTCGTATGCCGGCTGCAATAGCTTGTTTCTTGAGAACATAGTTCCTTATTCCTTCTATCATATACTGTATTGTATCTTACTCCATCAAGCTTAACGTGTGACACAATTTCAATTTTTCGGACTCCATTCTTCTTAACCGGCTAACATGACTCTTGTTGATTCGTAAACAGTAGTTTCATGTCACTTTGAAACTCTATCCAAGTCTTTAATATCAATCCAGAGGTGTACTCATACCAATCCTTAGCATTACTTCGCAACTGTTTTGTAGCTAGAACTTTTATCACTTTTTCATCAAGATTGTAGGCATCACGAATCTCATCTAATAGGTTGGTCCAAATAGTAATGTCATCTTCAGCATCACCGGAGGAAATGGGTATTTGGCTACAATATCAGTGTAACTGAACTGCATTTGTCGCTCATTAACTTGTGCTCGTAACATTGCTCGTGTCGTCGCTGCCATGATCTCTTCATTGGTTATTATTCCTGTGGTATTCTCATCAAAACCAACATCGGTGCCATTTGATGCACCAACATCACCATCACTGCTTTGCGACATTTTTTCGGTTTACATAAATCTCACAATATTTGTCAGTCTAACCCACTTCTGAATTGTAGGATGGTCTTCGCGGTAAGGCGTTCAGAAAAGAATAAAGATGTAGCGGATATTTTTTAAATATATTTACTTCGTTCATAAAATATTATGTACAACCTACTTTCCCACACAACATAATTTTCTTCTTTACTGGAAGAGACACTCTATCCCCTATATCCTCTAATAACTACTGCCATCTGTATTTACAATATACTCGTAATTGCATTAAAACAACACGGAAGCATATATTGAAATCACTGATCAATACCTGAAAAGGGCATAGCATATGAAAAAGTGAGGCCTGTGACGGTCATTTTCCTGAGGTCTGAATCTAATCCAATTGGCATGAAATATTTAGTCGTTAGTATCTACAACGTAATATGAGAAATCTTTTTAAATTTGAATTGTTTTTGTTATTTAACTTTGAATTGTTTAAGGTACCTATCATAAAATTTTTAAGAAAATATTGCATAATACCTATAGCTTCCTTTTTTTTAATATTACTGATTTTATTCGATAGGTACATAAATATTAACACGTACATCATGTTCTTTGTTTTGCACGTCTTTCTCTTGATATGGCTCAATTTCTGGTATTTTTATCGTTTTTTCTTCTCTATCTTTCCTATAAACAATTCAAAATTGTTAGAAATGTTCAAAAATCAAACATTCTCACATCAATGTCATCTATTTGCAATTTTGTTGTAATCATTTTTATGTATTAACAGTAGGTGTTGATAATAATTGAATACAGGATGGCCCAGTGAAAATTATCAGCGCAATTTTTGGCCACTTAACATTAATTTTGCAAAAAACGCTCGAACACGTCAATTTTAATACAAAGGGGGACACCTAAATGGATTAGAACCAATGGCATAACTTCAACCCTAAAATGGGTGTGGACTGCACCTCAAAAATGTTAAATGGAAAAGGATGTCAAACATAATACAGTTCGAAAGGCCTTTCAATCTTCTTTTCAACAGTTTTTTTATTTTTCAAATCCGATCATTAGTTCCAGAGAAATATCGTTTAAAACAAATTTTATCAGGTGTTCAAAATTGCCATCAAGTAGGCTAAAACAAATGATAGAAACTAAATAAACAATTCTTTCGACAAGTTGTTTTTAATAAACAAGTAATTTGTAAGTTGGATTTTTTTTGTGGGGTTATTTCAAGTCTAAAGTTTATGCTACGCTACCTGAATTTTTAAAAGATTTACGGCAACGTACCGTATCTCCAAAATTTTGAGAAAAATCTTTATTATTGTATGGAAGTTGAAAATAGTCATTTTGAACACATAATAAACTGATACTTGAGTTTCTGTCATTTGTTTAAGCCTATTTGATTGCAGTTTTGCACACCTGATAAATTTTGTTTTAAACGATATTTCTCTGCAACTAATGATCGGATTTGAAAAATAAAAAAACTGTTGAAAAGAGAATTGAAAGGCCTTTCGAACTGTATCATATTTGACACCCTTTTCCATTTAAAATTTTTGAGGTGCAGTCCACACCCATTTTAGGGTTGAAGTTATGCCATTGGTACTAATCCATTTAGGTGTCCCCCTTTATATTAAAATTGACGTGTTCGAGCGTTTTTTGCAAAATTAATGTTAGGTGGCCAAAAATTGCGCTGATAATTTTCACTGGGCCACCCTGTATAAAAAATCTGTGTTGAAAACGTGTATTATTTTTACTCACTCCCGAAATAGTATAAATCTCAACAGGTTATGGGCCCAGTCCGCCTTAATAAATTAAGAAACGGTCCGTATACGATTTGAGTGAAGTAAAAGTGATCGCGAGTGGATGTGAAATTCAAAAGTGACGACGAAGATGACATCCTCGCTGCAAGATATTCCGTCAATCGACAAACTGAAAGGTCGCGAAAATTATCCGAGTTGGAAGTTCGCCATTCAAGCATATCTCGAGCATGAAGATATGTGGGGGTGTATCGACGGCACTGACGTCACGGACACTCGAAAAATAGCAAAGGCGAAATCTAAATTCATTCTGTACGTAGACCCGGTGAATTACTCACATATTCAGTCAGCGTCAACCCCAAAGGAAGTCTGGGATAATTTAAAGGCAGCATTTGAGGACTGATCTCACGAGAAAAGTATGTTTGCTCCGTACTTTAGTCACTTGTCAGCTTGAAAAACACAACAGTGTCGAAGAATACGTCAACGAAATTGTCATAACGGCGCATAAGCTTAAAGGGCTCGATTTCGGCGTTCCCGACGAGTGGATTGGCACCTTGATGTTGGCTGGCCTTCCGGATGAATACAGGCCTATGATCATGGGCATCGAGAGTTCCGGTGCAGCGATATTTTCCAACAGCATTCATCGCTCATGGGAATGTGAAAAGAGGACCCCGTTGTTTCAAATGCAATAAATATGGACACATGGCAAAGGCGTGTAGAGTCAAGCAGAAACCAGAGAACTTCCGAAAGAAAGAAGATGACAAATTTAGTGGCCCGAAAAATGAAAAGGCGTTTGTGGCTTTGTTAGCGTCCTCGACAACTTCTGATAAAAACTGGTACGTAGATTCATGTCCATCAGTTCATATTTCTAATGAAAAAGGGAGTCTGCAGAATTTTGATAATTGTCCAAATGCCAGTATAACTGTGGCTACTCAAGATACCCGTGATGACCAAAGAAGGAATGGAGCAAGTGACAGCAAAAGAAGTCATGTAAGCACCAGAAAGTGCAGCAAACCTTTTGACGGTAAGTAAGATTGTTAGCAACGGATTCACGGTTACATTCGCACCGCAAGGCAGTTACATTAGCGACCACAAGGGAGACCAGTTTGCCAGATTATTAGAAGAAGGAGGAATTTACAAACTGGATACGCAGAAGAAACAGGAGTATCTGGCAACAAAGAATTTAAGTTCCGAATTATGGCATAGAGGACTTGGCCATTTAAACCAAAAATACGTGAATAATTTGAGTAAAATTCCAGAAACTGAGGTAAGCTTTGCAAATACAAAATACTTACCGTGTGAATCTTCTATTCGGGGCAAGCAACATAGAGAACCGTTCCGAAGGAGCCAGATAAAGACTCAAGGAATCCTGGAACTGACACATTCAGACGTATGCGGTCCAATGGAAAATAAGTCCATCGGTGGATCTAAATATTTCCTTACATTTGTGGATGATTTCAGCAGGACTATCTAAGTAATGAAATGGATAAGTATCTGAAGGATTCCGGCATAAGACATCAACTCACGATCAGGTACACGCCTCAACAAAATGGGGTGGCCAAAAGAGAGAACCGCATCGTCATAGAGCGTGCGAGAAGTATGCTCTTTGATGCAGGTCTTTTAAAGGAATATTGGGCTGAAACGGTGGCTACTGCCGTTTATTTGGGAAACAGATCACCGAACTCTAGTATCGGAGGAAAAATTCCAGAGGAACTATGGACGGGATCAACACCGAGTTTGGCACACTTGAGGGTTTTCGGATGTCAAGCACACGCTCTTGTGCCAAAGGAGTTACGTCAGAAGCTGGACGCAAAAGATCAGAAACTTTTATTTGTTGGTTACTGCGAAAACTCAAAAGGATACCGCCTCATAGATCCTGAAACTGAAAAAAAATCACTAGCAGCCGAGATGTAATTTTCCTAGAAGAACGTGCAGTTCTTATACCCTCTGAAGATAATGATGAAGAAGAAGAGGATGATGAAACAAAGAAGTCAGACAAAGAAGAAACAAATACGAACCACGAACAAGATAACAAAATCGAGGAACCAGTTGTTCCTCGCCGCTCAATCAGAATACCGAAGCCAGTAAATATGGACGACTACATTACATATTTAATCGTAGACAATGATTTTGCAGATCCAGAAACTGTTGAAGATGCTCTAAGTTCATCAGATCGAAACAAGTGGGAAGAGGCCATGAGAGAGGAGTACGACTCCCTAGTCTCAAACGAAACCTGGATTCCTACGCAATTACCTGGTGGAAAGAGGACACTTGATACGAAGTGGGTGTTTAAAATTAAACGAGATTCGACTGGAAAAATACAACAGTATAAAGCCAGACTCGTAGTTAGAGGATGTGGACAAATCGAAGGTGTCGACTACAGCGAAACTTATTCCCCGGTAGTGCGCTACATATCCATACGATTTTTATGTGCACTGGTGGCAAGACATGACCTTGACATGGACCAAGTGGATGTTACAGCTGCGTACTTGCATGGAAATATCGAAGAAGAAATTTACGTAAAACTTCTGAAAGAATTCCGAAATCTTAAAGATGAAGACCAAGTATAGCGACTCCGAAAGTCAATGTATGGATTAAAACAAAGTGGTCATGCTTAGAACAAGAAAATTAATGATACATTCACAAAGATGGGATTCAACAGATCGGAAGCAGATCCGTGCGTATATTTCAAGAGGACGAAGACAGGATTTGTAATTATCGCTTTGTACGTGGACGATTTATTGATATTGTCAAATGATAATAAAGAAAAATTGCTTCTGAAGAAAAGGCTCTCGGAAACATAGGCGTGCACAGGGGGGTGCCTGAGGGTGCCCGGGCACCCCCATTACCAGATTAAAACTATCAAAATTTTCTTAAGTGTTAAAGTTGATTTAAGATGAAGATTTTTACTAAAACTAGTGCGGTTATGGATGTAGATGTTTTGAAAATAATAGATAAATTTAGAAAACAGATTTGTTGTCTCGAGTAGTATTTTTTTTTGTAAAATTGTATTTATGTTGAAAAAATTTAGTATTTATAAAGTAATATTATGAATTTCAGTTCCAATTACCTAGGCTCTCCCGCTTAATAAAAGTGAAGAATATAATTCGAATTTAATTTCTTGTCTGTACCTGGGCACCCCCATTACCAAAACCCTGTGCACGCCTATGCTCGGAAACCTTTAAAATGAAGGATCTCGGGGAAGAAAAGCACCTTCTCGGTATGAAGATTTCCAGAAATCGTGAATCAGGCAAAGTTTGGTTGGATCAAAACACGTACATCAAGAAGATTTTGCAAAAATTCGGCATGGATGACTGCAATACAGTTTCAACCCCGTTTGACCCGAATTGCAAGTTATCTAAGAACATGGAGCCAACAAGTGAAGAGGACATCAGTGAGATGAGGAACATTCCGTACCGTGAAGCAGTGGGCAGTTTGCTCTACGTCAGTCAAGGTACGAGACCAGACATCACCTTCGTTGTCGGTTGTGTGAGCCGCTTTATGCAAAATTCAGGGAAGCAACATTGGACAGCAGTAAAAAGAATTATGCGTTACTTGAAAGGCTCAATGAACGCAAAAATAGAATTTTCCAAAAACCCAGAAACCAGACAGAACGGATGTTTCGGCTTCTGCGACGCCGACTGGGCTAATGATACCGACGACCGTCGTTCGGTCACAGGTATTATTTTTCTGTTTCAGGGTGGTCCCATCGTGTGGTAAAGCAAGCGGCAGGGTTCGGTGGCGCTATCTACCACAGAGGCCGAGTACATGGCCCTCTCAGCTGCCTGCCAAGAAGGAATGTAGCTGCGAATATTGGCTCTCGACTTGGAGCCCTCCTTAGTAACAGCTCCAACTATCATATATAATGATAACAAGGGGGCAATCGACTTATCAAAGAACCGAGAATACAAGCTGCGAACAAAACATATTGATATTCGACATCACTTTATAAGGGATAAAGTAGACATCGGTGACGTCGAGATCAAGCATTCCACGACTGAGGAGATGACAGCCACAAAATGACAGCCGATGCTCTAACAAAAGGTTTATTCACTCCTAAACATCAGCATTGTATTAAAAATATGGGTGTTGTATTTTTGTAATTTGATTATTTGTACATGTGAGGGTGATAGAAATGTCCAAAAATCAAACATTCTCACATCAATGCCATCTATTTGCAACCTTCTCTTGTACCGAGGTTCAGTCGAATTTTCTTGGCGGTAATTTTTTACTTTCTTTTAATGACTACAAAAACAATCTAATAATTTTTTGAAGCATAAATTATTATAATTACTTACACGGAATAAAATCGCTAGGTAAAAATATGTGTATAAATGTTCATGAACGGTGATGTGTTTTTCGATTTTTAACGCGATTTTCCACTTATTTTTTAATATTTCTCTTTTTGGAACATAATGAACGGATATATCCGCACTTACAGACAAATACAGAGCAATATCTCTTGGACTTGCTGGTCATTTTTGGTTATTGTTTATTTGTAACTTGTAACCCTACGTGACAGTACGTTTTCCCAACGTCTTAGATGTTTTACTTTGTCACCAGATGTCAGACACTTTGTTTGCTCTTGCCAATTATAGAGATCAGAGGACCAGTGTTGAAAACAAACTTATTCTCATTGTATTAGTTTATATATTTTCCGACAGAGGCCACCTCTTTCGCCGCACCTTCCCTATAGGGCACGAGAGCAGCACCGTCGACCTGTGCCCAAGCCTCTCAGCTCATTTCACACCATTCTATAATTGTCTCAGTTCACACTATTCCAGGCGGAAGAGAAGAAGTGGCGGAAATTTAAATCGACGTCATTGGCGGGTTTTGTATTCATTCCATTCTCCGATCTCTATGTGTGGTTTATCCATTGAGCTCTTTTAGTATTTCTCGTGTCAGTATTTGATGTTGTTGATTTTGTTATTGTTGTTGAGTTCAGTCAATACCGTCGATTTAAATTTCCGCCACTTTTTCTCTTCCGCCTGGATTGGTGTGAAGTAAGGAAATCACGGAATGATGTGAAATGAGACAATCATAGAATGGTCTGAAGTGAGATAAGATGGACAAGATCGACATTCGAAAACAAATTTTATTAGTAAGTTTTAAATGATTTATTAAACGTAAAATAGTATAACAATGTCAGTGACCATTAAATCTGTATAAATACAACTTGTTTTCGCTGGAAGAGTATATTTTGACTTTTATTTAAATTTCCGCCACTGGAATGCTGTGAAATGAGATGAGAGGCTTGGGCAAAGTCGACGGTGCTGCTCTCGTGCCCTATAGAATAATTATATTTGCAGATTTATAAACATTTGTTTAAATATCGAGGTTAGAGTTAGTTAGATTTCACTCGTTAAATTAAAAACTTGGATCTATACTTTGAAAAAATTGAAATAATCCGATAATGGCTCTGGGAATTCTGTCCCATGAAATGTATTCTATTAGTTACTGAAGAGTTTAAATATTTTAATTGAAATTAAAAGTTTAGCAGTATTTTTTATAGGTGTATATAATAATATATCGTCTAAAAATTGTATAACAATAATTTTTAAGTAATCTTAAACATGAAAGGTATTAAGAATTTATTCACTTTTGACACAAAACAGCTGTAATCTAGTATAGTTATAGTATGTAGGTGAGTGCTGAGAAGTGCTTAAAAATGAATTCCGAAATTAGTAATAATGCTGAAATCCACGAAAATGTGAGAGAAAGATTAAATACGTTGTTACACAAAAAAATATTGGATCAATATGAACAAAATACTAATGTAATGGATAATAAACTACAGAACCTGGAGATACAGGGTGAAAATTCTAACGAACCTATTGTAGAAATCACAGAGAATTACGACAATGACGCGACAAATACTTCAGAAGATGATATTAACCCTTATTTATTACATCACGTTTTAAACGAAAAGAAAAAAGCTCTGTTACTAAATAAAGAGGTTATGAGCTTTCTACAAAGCAAATTAAAATTACATCATTGATATATTTGTACCGCAAAACTTATTAATGTATCAAACATATAACAGTTAAATAAAGTATGTTAACAAGTAGGTGCATGTTCTATTTTGTTGTCTGTGAATAAACCCGTATCATCCCAGAGACCAAATTCCCAAAGTTAATAGATAATGTGAACATAGAACTATTTGACAAAATAAAGCCATAGTCCCTTTGTACTATATATTTTACACACTATTTTTACCATGAGTTTCATTCTAACTGCCATAGAAAATATTAAAGTTTTTTTTCTAATTTTTAACTATCCAGTTGAATAAAACCAATGTTGGTATCCGCGAAAAAATCAAAGTGGCTGACATCTGGTGAGGAAATTCCATACTTCCGTAATCGGGATATTGCTTTGTTATTTGTATTGAGAATATGAGCGGTAAGGAATGTTTAAGGTGAAAAACTTGAAAAATCGAACAGATGTTTCTGCAGTGTAATCATTATACTACTGTGTATCATTGCATTATTTTTCCGTAAAAGACAATGATGATGTGAAGTTGGTTATCCCGATTACAGTAGACACTAGGGCTACCTTTAGTCCGATTTTTGCACGGATTTTGGCAGCATTCTATTTGTTTTTAACTTATTTCTAGGTCCTATGTCATCGATAATTACGCAATAATGTGCTTGAGGCAGTTGTGATACAATTATAAGTTATTTTTGTAACATGTTGACAAAAAAAAAGCCGAAAAGTGCCTGTTTAGAGAGGACAAAACGTGTTTTTGTGCCCTTCAGATATTTTGCTCTCTAGAAACACGGTGCTTTCCCGTCTGGCTCTGTTTTGCTTTGCAAAAAATGCGTTTTGCTCCCTTTAAGCAGGCATTTTTCAGCCCGTTTTTTTTTCTTTGAACTCGTTACAAAAACTGTCGGATTGCCGTCGGGAGGAACGCTTTTCCTCTCACAAGTGACGTGATTGCATTTGAAATTAATTCCACCATGATCTTATTAATTTTTTACTAATTAATTTCACCTTAGATTGATTGACAGTTGATTATAATTTTATTTTGAAGAATTATCTGGCTTTATTATTACAATTAAATAATAATAATTCTTTATAATAAACTATTACCATAAATACTCAAAAATAGACCGATATTTTAGATTTGCTAAATATTTCAAACCACATTTAATATTAGTCAGTCAGATTGTACAATGGGAGTTTCCAATACAACGCCTTTTTAAAATATATATTCTGCATATCAATTTTGGTCGTGAGTATATTGTAATAAAACTAAAATAATATGTAATTGTTGAATACTTTATTTAAAAATTGAAATTAAAATTTTATTTAAATGACCTTGTGACGTCATTTCTCTGATCAGTGTTGCCAACTATAAGTACACAAGTTTTAATTTCACCGGTTCGCAACACTGCCTCCGATAGCTAGCTTCATGTGATAAAATAACAGTGCAAGCTCGATTTCATTTCATTTCAAAATATATGAGAACACACACGTGGTAACTGGTAAATGCATCTATCGAAAGCATGAATCACGAAAGCAGGTTATGTTTATATTCAATGTTTGAATTTACGCGGTACTCGTAGCCTAACTTCATTTCAGTTTTTTAGCTACTTATAGTTCTATCTCAAGCGCACATGGACTATCTTTTTCTAGGCAGGGGAATGACGTCACACCCATTGTCCGTAAACTTTATTAATTTTTTTCTCGGATACTATCATCTTTTTGGAAAAATAAAAAAATATGGGTCCAATATTTTGTTTTAAAGTTTATCATATAAAAAAATCAAAAATCTTGGAAACCCCCATTGGTAATAAATTTAGGGAATTCGGTTCAGTTGAACGTAATGAGATATCGCTATTTTGTAGCTATTCTTGCATTGGTAGTACTGTATTATGACAGCTGTCAAATGAATGTTAGTTTTCAAGTTGTTGTTAAAATGAAAATAATTTACATATTTTTAAGTTTATTTCTATTATGTATACCAGTGTTTGGAAGTGATATAACAAATGCGGTCTTTGGTTCCATGAGAGATGGAATGCCAGCAGCATTTGGTGATTTTAATTCTGACGAATTGACAGACGTATTTGTGTTAAGAAACAACAGGAAAACTGTGGAAGTTATTCTCGCAGCAGAAGAAGAACCTCTACTTCGAGTTAATAACTTACATTGTAACTTTTCTCAAACTGTAACTAGTGTAGTACCTGGAGATTTCGATGGAGATGCTTTCATGGATATTTTAGGTATTTATGTATATATTTCTTATAGAAGTGTTTTAAACTACTTTTTATTTCAGTGACTACATCACAAGATGAGGACGAAAATGAATCGTTCGTATACGTAATATGGGGAGGATTAGATCACGTAAATTGCAGTAAAAATCATTTATTTAAATTACGTGGCCAGCCGTTGGCGATAGATTACAATCAAGACATGATCATAGATTTATTTGGTTTGGATGAAAATGGCACACGTTCACTTTGGGAATTTTCGCGGACGTTCCTACCGAGACGACACAATTTAGGAGAAGGAGGAAATATGTTGGGAGAAATTCAGAAGCCTCACTCGCATGCCTACATTGATCTGAACGATGACAACACTGCAGATTTGTTTATTACTGTAAACAAAGGTTTCGAAGTAAGTTATTTACATGTAGAAAATACATTCAAATGAATACTACATCAATATACAGGGTAGTGACTTGCACACCCGAACATAGGAATTTAACATGTAAAATAATATTTTCGTAATTTCTTGTTTGCATAATAATTTTAAGAAAAAATCTTCAAATAACAATTGTAGAGCATAAAATTCTGCAACTGAAACAATAAGCAAAATTAATTTTATGTGTCTTGAAAGCTCAAAAATTATGTATGAAAATGGCCTAAATCACCCCAAAAATAGTAGTAATAATCATGGAATTGGGACAAAAATTAACTACCGTTTCATGGTCTATCTGTCAAGTTAGCTTCGTTAGTTTCTTTTTGTAATTATTCTTAATTATTATTTTTTTCAAGTTACGCTAAAAAGTATAGCAATTTTATTTTGTTTTTATATTTTACATTCAAAATTAATTTATATAATATTGATTACTTCAACAGTAATTTAAAATAATAATAAAAATAAACTAACGCAGCTAACTTCACAGATAAACCGTTAAACATTTGTTCCTAATTTCTGAGTTTACAAGGCACGTAAAATTAATTTTGCTTATTGATTCAGATGCAGATTTTTATATTCTACAATTGTTATTTGAAGCTTTTTTACCTAAAATAATAAGGGAAGCAGAAAATTACGAAAATATGATTTTACAGGTTAAATCCTTTTTCAAAGATAGTATTAAAAATTACATTTACTTGAAAAAAGTCATTATTTACTCATTTTGTGATTTCAATTTAAAAAAGTCAAAAATATATATTTTGTACAAGAATTACGAAATTATGAAATTTAAATAAATTACAAAAAAAATATAGATTTATTAACAGATCAATAACTTCTAACAAACGTAAAATATGTCTATCACAATCAACTTCATTTGCTTTCAAGGTTTTTTATGGTGTATACTATGACTGTCTCTATTTTCCTCATAAAGATGTTTCTTTGTTTTAAAATTTTATGTACATATACGAAATATGTATACGAAATTTTAAACCTTTTGCCTGATTTTCACATTGTAATATTTTGTCATTTTTTCCAAAGATTATCTTTCATCAATACTCGAAATAATACTGCACACTGTTCTTGATTTTTTTATCTTAGAAAAGTTTATTTCGCTAAAAGAATTCCCTTCTTAAACATGTTGAATATAAAATTTCCAAATTAACTTTATTATGCGTTTTATTTTATTAAGTCCTTCTGTATCTGAAGCTATTTTGAAAGCTGCACTCAAATTCATACAAACAATAAACCGATAACATATTGCTACAAACATATTTTTCTAAAAATTGCCTTTTAAGTGGATTTAATAGTGTTTGAAAATTTGTGTAATTTTTAGTTATACAGCCTTAATATGTTTGATGTATTGCCTATTTTCTTTTATAAGAATTAATTATTGTATTAACAACAATTTTGGTATGAAGTGTATTTGCTTGTTTACCTAGACAAAAATATGCAGGGTAAATATGTCATAATTATATCCCATGTAATTTTGATGTCACTATGGTAAAAATATTACCATACATATTTGTCAAAATAACGTGGGAAAATTGCATAATATAGCTGTTATATCAACCCATACAGATTTGATCACGAAAACGTTACTCATAAGAGAATTTTATAAAGTAATATTTATCAATAACGTGAAACCGATAAACTATGTTATGAATCGTACCAGCCCTTAGATGTCTTAAAATCCTTGCTCTCCGAGCTTGGAATTCAATTAACATCTGCAGCGGTTATGATACTCATAACTTTCCTAAGTATGTTAATAACTATAATAAGTCACCTTTCAGCTCAATACATTTAACCTAGCGATGTTCTAAGACCATCTAACCATTTTTGTATAATGATTTGTCTAACCCTACAAAATACATATTTGTTCCTAGATCATCTCACTATTATTACTAAATCTTTGTCCACCGAGCCGTTTTTTGTCATTGCAAATGCACACTGTTGCATTACACTGATAAAGCAGAAGTTTTTTCTTCGCTAAATAGGGTTGTTTTATCTTGATTTCCTTCCTACGGTTTTGAAAATTTATACTTATTTTGATATCAATATTCATCATGTATAAGTAATATTAAGATGAATATAATTTTTAATTTTCTGATTTTTATTACTCTATACTCTATTTAAAAATCACGAGGAGTGAATGCCGTAACCACATTTACACTATGACAGATCACAATAAAGTTTGAAGCACACAAAGTTTTAAAATATCAAAGAGTAATTTCAAATACAATAATAGCGTGATAGGAGCAATTCACTAAAACAACTAATCACGGTGAAACGAAACTCGAAACACTCTCTCACATGATAGCTCATGTGACAAATATCGTTGAGTGTAAAACTGGCGTTACGTGAGCCAATCAGAAGTATTTATTTTATTGCACCAACTTTAGTTCACTCTTACTTAGTTATTAAATAGGGTATAATATCAAAATGAAACTTTAACGAATTTAAATTGAGTGCGTAAAATTCAGTATCAGCCAGTTTGTTGCGGGACTGGTAAATGACAAATGCTATTGGTTGCTCAAACATGCCATTGCCTCACGCTGATTTGCAGCTTTTGGCTCAGCGGTGCTGCTGACGTCACCGGCACCGTCGATTTTGTAGGATGTAATAGACCACGTTAGTGAGAGTGAGGTTAAGATTTACATTTGACACGAAACCCTAATTCAAATCTGAGTATATGCATTTCTTATGGGAGTACATTTTCAGTTCTCGATATTAAAGCATTTTGGCGATTCTTAATTATATCATAGGGGTTTTTTATATTCTAAAACATTACTCTATGATTTCCGTACAGAAAAAGTACAAATAAAAGAATAAATTAAGAAAATAGTTATTTTTAGGCGGCTGGTACATAAATTGTTGTTTTTCGTATCTGCTGACAACCTTAAACTATCAATTTTTATTTGACATCTGTCAAAGTCAAAATTTTTGGCCGCTAGTTTGTTCATTATTGATTTACATAGTTCATATTAATGTGATTAATTATTTTAGAATATAATAACAAATATAAGTAAAATTTTAACTATTCCTTTACAAATATTAATGAAAAAGTAATGAATTTGCGAGTAAAACTAGCGGCCGTAAAGTAAATGCGGCCGTAAGGTAAATGCGGCCGTAAAGTAAATGCGGCCGTAAAGTAAATTTTGACAGATGTCAAAAATTGATTTTGACTGAAAATTCATAATTTCTTGTTGTAATCGCCTAAAAAATGTTGTGTGCACCTCGGCTAAAAGTTCTTTTTGGGCCTCATCTGATTTGTAGCCTCGGCTGCAAACTTCTGTTTCGACCCAAAAAGATTACTTTTAGAACCTTGATACACAAATAACTATTGTGTATCAAGGTTCTAAAAGTAATCTTTTTGGGCCGAAACCGAAGTTTGCAGCCGAGGCTACAAATCAGATGAGGCCCAAAAAGAACTTTTAGCCGAGGTGCACACAACATTTTTTAGGCGATTACAACAAGAAATTGTGAATTTTCATTCAAAATCAATTTTTGACATCTGTCAAAATTTACTTTACGGCCGCATTTACTTTACGGCCGCATTTACCTTACGGCCGCTATTTTTACTCGCAAATTCATTACTTTTTCATTAATATTTATAAAGGAATAGTTAAAAATTTACTTACATTTGTTATTATATTCTAAAATAATTAATCACATTAATATGAACTATGTAAATCAATAATGAACAAACAAGCGGCCAAAAATTTTTACTTTGACAGATGTCAAATAAATATTGATACTTTAAGGTTGCCAGCAGATACGAAAAACAACAATTTATGTACCAGCCGCCTAAAAATTTGATTTTAAAGAAAGTAGTATCGCAAATAGTAACATATGTCGTTACTTGGTGCAGCAGGTTAAAAATGCCACGTTAAAGTGACAGGTTCTGAATACAAAGACAGCTTCGACCTACTTTTTAAATTAAAGTTTATTAAATAATATTGTTTTTTGGTTGTGTATATTACATTAGAAGAAAGATAAAACATTAAAGATTAGTATTTAAAAGGTTTAATAGTTAAGATTTGCATTTTATAATAATTTCTAGCAGTTTAAAGATAGCATATTTTTATTCCCATAAGAATAACATTGGCGTATAAATCGACAGAGGCGAGTTAGGGTTTCAGTTTGAATTTGGCGCCACAAAATGACCGTTACACTAATGCAGTCTATTTAGTGAAACTATTTTTTCTGGCGTATTAAAAGTTATTCGTCGAAAATAAAAAATACAGGTCTAATATTTTTACGTACAGATTAAAATACAAAAAAATGAAAAAACTTGGAATATCCTATTGTGTGTCGTTAATCTTACTTATCAAACTACCCTTGTGTAATAAATACATATGTATACATTTGTTTCAGGTCTGGTACGGTTCAAAAAGCAACGACTTCCAGTACAATCACAGCGTGAAGTGGCCAGAGAAGTCGGAAATCGTGGGGCAGAGCCTGTTCATCGACATGGAGCTGATAGGTAGCGCAGACCTGGTGGTACCAGTGTGCCTGGACAGCACGTGCGCCCGCAGCGCCATCATGGTGTACGCGGCGGGCGCGTGGCACGACCTGCAGGTGAACTTCAAAGACAACGCCAACACGCTGTGGAAATTCGTGCCGCCGCGGCGCGGACAACTGTACGGCGACACCATCACGCTGCGCAGCGGCGACTTCAACATGGACGGCTACCCCGACCTGCTGGTCACCCTGGCGCCCGAGACCTCGCCCGAGCCGCACGTGTTCCTGCTGGAAAACACGGCGTGTGAGACGCGCTGCGGCGCCTTCTCGCGTACCTTCGTCGTGCGCTGGGACGCGCTGCGCCCGCTCTCCAACGGCTCCGTCATGGCTGTGTTCTACGACATCTACCAGGATGGGATTCTCGACGTCGTCATCGTGCGCGAGAACGCTTCTGCGCACTCCGTCGCTGCCTTCAAGAACAGCTTGGATTACGATGCCAACTTTATTAAAGTAAGTTATCCTAACTGTCTAGGAAAAATACTATTATCGTATTGTAGGTAGCTAACAGTATACCCTTTACCGGTTTATCTAAAGAAATATTTTTATCTTTAATAATATGTCTTAAAAAATCGTCAGAAATATTAATCACAACAAAAGAGGCCATTAAGGAAAATTATTGTTATTTTTGTTGAAATTGCAGACCAACAATATATTTAGAGTATAAATATCATATTTAATTTACTAAATTTCATTGCCTGAAGATATTTTTGATAAACGCTTGAAATAATGTTGTTTTTAAACCAAAATGTTTTTAAAAATTCTGAAATGTTACAAAAATCAAATTGTTTAAGTTGTAGGATACGGTCATATTTTAATTATTAAACAACGCATTCGTTGAAATCATAAAATAAATATTTAATTGTAGTTCCATCGGCAGGCATGATATTTCTAAATTTTTATCTTTAAATACAGCTTCTCATTCTTCCATTGGTTTTATTGTGCTGTTTACACAATTTAGGAATTGACAAATGTTCATTTTCTGTTTTTGTGTGGATATTCTGTGCGATTTGGTATACTTCGTGGTAATACAAATAAATCCTGCTAGAAGAAGGAAAATAAACATAAGTAGTAGAAAATAAGCCAATTTTCTACGATAAGAAGAAATTTGAGTATAAAAACGAAATGAAACAGTAGACAGTGAAAGACTTTACAGTACAGTACAAACAAAAATTACTCGATTTGTTGAAGCCACCTGTTACCTCTGTACTGAACTACGATGAATGTCAAGAACTAAGCACGGACAGTATTTCATTTTTACATTTCAAATATTAAAAATCAAGAGGTGCTTTCTTTTCACACAATTTATTACATCACTTTAATTATGTCACTTTACTGTGGCATTTCTTTTTGTCACAAATCAACTGTGATGAAATGATAGAATCTCTTCCTTTTCGGACCTCGCCTGACTTCGAAAGGCTGTGTTTACTGAAGTTTGAATGGATTCGGTGGCCAATTTTTAAAGTTTATGTATGTGATAGTTTGCAAAATATACCGGTATTTTATAAAATTGAAGTAAATAAATAATAAAGGATAGGAGACGGGAGGGGGGTGGTAGATGATGACGTCGGTTAAGTGCACGAGATGCGGGACAAGTGCACAGAGATGGATAGCTGGTGTGAGTGAAATAGCAACAAGACCGCGTGGTATTACTGCCACGCCTCATCTTTAACCAATCAGTGTTTGTACTGGTTTGCACTTAATATACGTCACAGTAATAGACGCTGTTTCTATGTAACGCGAATTAATAAATAGTTGCTGATAAATATTTATTCTTTTAATGATAACATTCATAAATTCATGTATTTTCTGTAATTCAGTAGTTTTTTTTCTATAAAATTCTGTAGACCATTCCAGAACTTAGATGAGGTATAACATAGAGATATGGCTACGTACGTACTACTGAGCAAGCAAAACATGTATGTTCAAGAATCGCCTAACGCCAGCTGAGTAATGCACACTTACAGTTAGACGAACGAAATATTGGTCATAGTGTTAGTCACCTATCCTCATTATTTGTTTGGTTGAATTTTCCATATAACTACTCCACTGGTCCACTGTTCTCACACTGCTGGCTGCAAGCGATTTTAAACCTTAGATCTTTCGACAATATATTTGGGCAATGCCATATCTCTATGTTGTACCTCATCTAAGATTCCAGAATGACTGCACAGAATCGTCGCCTAGTTTGTAGAGGGGCATAGAGAGCTGTTAATCGCCTTATATCACGCGTTTTAAAGCGCTGTGTTAAGTGTTTTATGCTTTCCTATCTGAATTTTCTGTATATTTACTTATACATTGTGTCCAGATTTCATCAGCCACCATTGGGATATCTGAAACTATAACAGCTACGACTTCGGTTATTGTGCGCATCTGGGGGGCGATTTTAACCCTGTTTTTGTTATTCCAAAATTCCCCATAGGTCATGAGAAAATGGTGGAAAACTAATTTGGGTCCATTTCTTCTTCCACAAATAATTCCTAAATGGTTGAATATCCAGGAAAAATGTTTCAAATAAAAAAGTTAAATTCCTTTATTGTCAAGTCAGTGGCGTATGCAATTTTTTTTCAGGGGGTGCAATTTTGAGATATAATACAAACTTATGATTTTTTAAATAAAAACCATATTTGATTTTGGACTCAAAAAAATTGTATTTTTTTTTCGCTTTTCAACGATATTAATATTGTACTACTTTGATCTAGTTTTAAAAAGGAATTATGATAAATAACTTTTCATATGCAAAAAGTTCATTTTTGCATGAAAAAAAAAAAATTAATAGCATAATTTAGGAATTATTTGTGAAAGAAGAAATGGATCAAAATAAGTTTTCCATTTTTTCATGACCTATGGGGAATATTGGAATAACAAGAACAGGGTTAAAAATCGCCCCCCAGATGCGCAAAATAACTCCCATTTAACCGAAGTCGTAGCTGTTATAGTTTCCGAGATCCCAATGGTGGCCGATAAAATCTGGACATACTATATACCTTGCATCTAAAAAGTAGATATTTTTCTAATTTAAATGGTGATGTTAAAATACGTTACAAGAAAAAAATATCAATTATAAGGCGGCGGGCACATATGCGGCAGAGACGTGCTGTATAAGAATATATTGAATACACTCAAAGATAGACAGATATGTTATTTAAGTCCAAACAAACTGTTATGGTTTAAAAAAGTAAGCTTTGTCAGATTTTTAACAGCACAACCCACAACAGAGCAAAATGAATAAAACAAATTTGTATGCCTCTTAACAAACATGGCCGATCCGTAAAAGTCACGTGATCTGGAATGGTCTGTTGGTATTTGTCACTTGAAAAATTGGGTGAAAAAAATTGCCACTAATATTAAAAAAAATCTGATAGTAAATTTTATTTTTGTTTAAAGAATTTTAAATCAAAAATAATGATTTAGCCCATCGAGACCCTCCCCTGGCTACGTGCCTGTAACCTACCCGAAGTTTATTTTTTATTTAATAGCGTTAAATTGTGAGTCCCCATTATGATAACAGCGCTGGCGTAGCTTATGCTGTCATCTATTGCTGCTTCAATCCATCTTCGTACGAATGTACATTGGATGTGTTGCAGGTAATGGTACTGACTGGCTTAACAAACCCAAGAAGTCCAACAGTGGTGGGGCGTCTGGGCAAGAAGAAGCGCACATACGGCACGAACCTGCCAGGCCCGCGCATTTCTTACAACACCACGACGCAGGACGGAGCCACGCGGCACGGAGCGAGCGCACAGCTGCCGCAGAGCGCACACATGGCGCTGGGCCTGCCGTACACCATCTTCGGACTGGGCCGCACGCCCAACTTCGTAGACAGCCTGACGGTGAGCCTGAGCAACCAGCACCACGACTGGAACCAGATCATCCCCAACTCGCAGATGGTGGTGATCCCGTGGCCCACGCAGCAGCCGGCGCGCTGGCGCATGCAGCTGTTCGTCACGCCCAGCAAGCTCATCCTCATGAGTGTGGCCGCGCTCACGGCTGTCTGTGGCCTCATCACGGTCATCATCGGCGTGCTGTACTGGCGCGAGCGACAGGAGGACCGCAAGGAGAGGCTGCAGGAGTCTCATCGCTTTCATTTTGATGCCATGTAGAACTTTCATACCTTACATCATGTCTGTGATAATTCATTCAAATATAAATTCGTTCTTTCAAAACAATTCATTTATTTCTCCTTAGACAGATTGTTAAAAATAGTTCACAAATTTTGAGGGTGTTCAAAAGATTATTTTAAAAATTCTCAAAGTTAAATGTAATTTATTTAAAGGTTTAAAATTTTAAATTTCCTTATTTTATATCCAAACAGAATCTTAAAAATTTTAAGTTAAAATATTCTTGCACTAAAAATATGTGAGCATTTTTTAAAATAGCTGCATATTTTTTATTTATTTTACATTTATAGAACTTATTATATCCGTACTTTAAACAGTCTATTTCCCAGTAGTTAATACTTACCTTATCAATCATGATACAAATCGTTGAAGTGGAAGCTAGAATGATGATATCTTTTTGTTGGGTGAAATCGTGTGATTTCCGAAGTGAATAAATGTCAAAACTGAAAGTATTATTTACAAATATAATAATGGTTGACATATACAAAAAGAGTTGTATATAATCTAAAGAAATTACCAACACACAATGAAGCACAGATTGTCGACGCCAAAATCACCTTCATAAAATTTAATGACAATAATAACATATTAACATATTCAATTTTTTTTAAATATTTGAAAATATTGGTTACCGCTGTTACAGTAATATTTATATTTCATTTTGTTGTTGTCACACGTACGATAACAATGAGATAGCGAATCTCATCTATGCCATGCGTACACGACAAAGATGCAAGATAAAAGTTTAATTATTCTTGCAGCAGAAATTTATGACGTGAGTATCAACTTTGGGAAATAGACTGTATATATGAATAACACATCTGTTTTTATTCGCCTGGAAGATGATTATAAGAACTAATATAATTATTAAATTTTTATCTGCTAAACTAAAATTTATATGTAAATATTATTGTATTCCTAGAACAATAACGAATCTTTAACTTTAATAATCGAAAGGTAGTAGTGTCTTCTCCCACTCGTTTTAGTTGGAGAACGGCATATTTCTCCAACTGTGGGAGAAATAATAAGAATGGGAGAAGTTCGTGTTTCTCTTATTATTTTTCCGCATTAAGCGTGTTTTTATTTGAATTTGTTTTTATTTTATAGCTATTTAAATTTTTAATTTCAAAATATCTGAATCTGTAGTACAAAACAAGTAAATACAAATTGTTTATTAGGCAATTTAAATTCATATTTTTATATAAATAATTTTTATGTGTTTATATTCAAATGAAAACTACTTAATTTAAAGCAATTAATTCGCTGATGGCCAACCACACTCGTGGGAGAAGTACCTTCTTCTCGCACAAGTAAAGTAATGTATTATAACATAAATTATGTCGGTTCGCTGAAATAATTTATGAATTATATTGGTATTCACTGCAATTTCAGTAAAACAGATGAATTATTCATGTTACAAAATTTGACATATGTAATTGTTTAAAGATACTGATACAAGTTTATAAAGTTTTTTGAATGTAAAATATAAATACCACGAATATTTAACTTCCAGTTTAACAAAAAATAAAATTAACTTTCTTATTTTAAATGTTACTTATCAAAGAACGACTGCCTTTTTCAGGCTAAATGGTAACTGTAGAAAAAAATAAATACAGGGACTATTTCTCGATGAAGACTTTTCTTGAAAGAACTGCTTATAAATGGATGGAGTCGTTATATTTACGTTGAGTACTGAATTAATTTTTCTAGAAATAAAGATGTAAATTAATATAAATAAATTAATACTAACCAAATGTGTATAGTTGTAGAATTTCATTGTAATGTTAATAAAACTTTCATAATAAACATGTTAAAAAGCAAGTAACTTTATTAAGTTGAAAATGTCCCAGGCCTTTGAAAGCAGGCGCAGATAGATGCTCGTGCAATGTACAATTTTGGTACACAAACAACTATTGTTTGACCACTAAAGCTGTATTGTTCTATGCTGTGCCATACGTTGCCTTGGTGTAGAAAGAGATAGTACTATTTAAGCCCCGCCTCCTGTCGACTTTTACATCTATAGTTTATTTCAGAATATGTACAATGCTAATTTTTTTCCCTATTTTTAATATAAGAACCCGTGCTTGTCGATGCTCTGCATCTTTGGAAAAACAATGCTCGGTCGTTCTTATAGAGCAATAGAATAAGCAGACATCTAGCGACGTGCAGAAAGTTAACTCCATATTTCTCTATTGTTGTTGTTTCTTTATGTTTAGGTAAAACAATAAATCGTATGAAATATCATCAGTCAATATGAGTTTAGTTGGGGCAAACCTTATGCCTTGTGCACGCGGAGAAACTTTTCACAAATTTTTTTCCAAATAATAAGTACTGAAAATACAGCTTAAAACTATATAAAAACAAATATGAAATTATTTACAGATATTATTTTAATAGATGAGAAGATAGTTGCGAGTCAAAATCTTTCGCAAAAATTTTTCAATTTAAAGCCGTTAACTTCACCGAAATTTTTAGGCCTTTTTCTTTTTTGGAAAGAAATTTGCAGTAGGCATTATACAGCTAGTTTGCTTAGCTTCGTTGAACGCATTTGCTGCCCATTAAATAGGTCACTGTATATGTCATTGACAAAACATCACCTTGACAACGACTAACAACGCAGCGACAGGTAAGAAAATAAATATGTCAAATCATTTGAACAAGACTTTCTAGAAATTTTATATAAATGGTAAGTGGTAAAGAATTTCGGGCAAGTTTGCGGCACAACATGCCTGGGGCCCCCAAAAAGGGCCCCAGGTTGGTGCCTGCCTTTACTATCCAAGCCTTGCAACGCGGGACCATCGTAGGCAAGCCCCCAGAATGCGGCGCCTTCAAATCAAAACCTCTGCGGCCTACAGCTTTCAGGAAATTTTACAAACGAGGAGATTTCCCAATTGGGATGGAGGTCGACAAATCGGGACCAAAAATTAACTGGAAGGTAGGTAATTATTATTTATCATTCCTCTGGCGTATAATTTTATACAACGTACTATCTGCAGCTAAAGTTATTCGTCAGGTCACTTACTCTACCAGAGAGTAAGATATCCGCAATATTTTCTACGAGATACAAAAATGAAATTTTAAAGACAGCTTTTAAAGAAATTAATAATATTTGCAGGTAGATATTGAAAAACTGGATTTCCATCATTATCTGCCAATGTTTTTTGACGGACTCCGGGAAACTACGATGCCTTACAAATTCTTCGCACGTCAAGGAATTAGTGATATGCTCGTACATGGAAGAAGTAAAATATTCCCCGTTATACCGCAGCTTATCATCCCCATCAAAAGTAAGTTATATTATATTAAAATAAAAAATATTTACTGATTCAATATATTATACTAAATGTTATTATATAGAAAGTAGTGACGTAGCCCTGTAGAAAAATATAAAAAAATATGTTTGATAACAGAATTAAAGTCATTTATGGGAAATACAGTTCAGATCTTCAAATATGCTCTTTACGTATAACAAAAAGTTTAAATTCAAATTTTCATAATTTTCTGCGTATCAGAAAGGGAATTTGTATGTATACATAATCCTCACACACATTCACACATGCTGGCAGATGACATTACAATGCATCACACGTTTGGAAATCATTTTTTCTACGACCACTATGGAAAGTGGCACTTTTCTCATACTGTATAAAGCTTCAAAGATGCATATTTCCCACAATCGTGGGTTAAAGTGTGAAAAATCATTTCTCACAGTATTTGCCAATATTGTGCATGTGCAATGTGGGAAATATTATTTTACTGTACTTATCAACATTGCGCATGCGTGAAGGTACTCTTTGTGAAGTTACGTGCGCCATGCCATATTGTTCGTTATGTCAAATAGCTATCGTCTTTTTTAGAGAATAAACGGAATAATTTGGCAACGCCGCGGGAAACTAAAACAAAATTTATTTGTCCATATAGGGGAATAAAATACAATTGAAAAAATATAAAAATATGTAAGATGTTCCATTTAAAACAAGACAAACAATTCTCACCGAGCCGTAATGCAACACCCTATATAAGTGAAAATAATTTTTCGTTATGCTCCTTGAGTGGACGAATAAATTCTGTTAATAAATTTATGCTGTATTTCTAACGATAAGGGAGTTATTGAAGACGGGTGTTTCAATGACTCACCCTGTGTAGTACTAAATTTATCCGAGAAATTTAAGGATAAATGTAGTATAATATAATTTAGAAATCTTCATTCGATTTTTATATGAGATTCTAGTTTAGATATATACGAAGGTATTTAAACTTATTGGCTGGAGTTTGGATGGTAGATACAGGGTGGTCCAATGAAAATTATCAGCGCAATTTTAGGCCACTTAACATCAATTTTGCGAAAAACTCTCGAACACGTCATTTCTAGCATAAAGGGGGACACCTGGAATGGATTAGTACCAATGGCATAACATCAACCCTAAAATGGGTGTGGACTGCACCTCAAAAATTTTAAATGGAAAAGGGTGTCAAACATGACACATTTCGAAAGGGCTTTCAATTCTCTTTTCAACAGTTTTTTTATTTTTCAAATCCAATCATTAGTTCCAGAGAAATATCGTTTAAAACAAATTTTATCAAGTGTGCAAAATTGCAATCAAGAAGGCTTAAACAAATGAAAGAAACGCAAGTATCAGTTTATTAGGTGTTCAAAATGACTACCACCAACTTCCATAATCCATACAATAATAAAGATTTTGCTCAAAATTTTGGACCTATTTTGGTTGCCGTAAATCTTCTAAAGATTCGGGTAACGTGGCATAAACTTTAGACTTCAAATAACCCCACAAAAAGAAATCTAACTTACAAATTATTTGTTTATTACAAAAAACTTGTCGAAAGAATTGTTTATTTAGTTTCTGTCATTTGTTTAAGCCTACTTGAATGCTATTTTGCACATCTGATAAAATTTGTTTTGAACGATATTTCTCTGGAACTAATGATCGGATTTGAAAAATAAAAAAAAACTGTTGAAAAGAGAATTGAAAGGCCTTTCGAACTGTGTCATGTTTGACATCCTTTTCCATTTAAAATTTTTGAGGTGCAGTCCACCCCCATTTTAGAGTTGAAGTTATGCCATTGGTACTAATCCATTCAGGTGTCCCCCTTTATACTAAAATTGACGTGTTCGAGCGTTTTTTGCAAAATTGATACTAAGTGGCCAAAAATTGCGCTGATAATTTTCGTTGGGCCACCCTGTATATAAAATTATAGGATATTAATCAGATTATAAAAGCTTTCTTTCAATAAGTGCATATTAGTGATCCTTGGTGCGAGATAAACATATTTTTATTAAACAATCTTTAATTCATCATCATTCATTTGTACTGTTATAAAATTAATAAATTTTAATATACGACTAATGTTTAATACTGTATAATACATTTTTATTTCAATATTTTCTATGTATTTATAATTTTTAATAATTAAGACATTTATATTTACATTTTTAACAATTTGACTTTCACTCCCAGAGGAAGATCTAAGTGAGGTCGAAACCAGTAAGAGAGAAAATAAAATATTTATAATTTGACTGAAAGCCATTCATTTTTATCCATCCATAGAAATATATACCCGGCTGTATATTTCTATACGAGTTTCGTATATTTTTTTTCACGCAAAGTTGTCTTCTTAACGTGAATAGAGTACGAATCTGTACATGTGATGTAGGGGATAACAGGATCCAGTCAAACAAATTAAAAATATATGTTTTGGATTAAAAAATTGTAAGTTAGATCTGATACATGTGGAAAATGGAATACACCTAGTATAAAGAACTCGTTTTATAATCGTCATAATCGATTATTTTGTTTGAAGATCTGAATCACTTCATCATGCCATGTCATGTTTTACATTCAATTCTCATAAAATAAAATAACAAAATTAAACGCGTTTTTTGAAGTATTGATATTTTTTCAGAAGCATTAAACACTAAAAACACCGATGTGATGTGTACTACCCTAAAAGTGCTGCAGAACCTGGTGACGACCGTTGACATGGCGGGCGTAGCCCTCGTTCCTTACTATAGGCAAATCCTGCCGGTTATGAACTTATTTAAGGATAAAAACGGTAACTCGCCCGATCCACTAGCCGCCAGTCAGTAGTCAATCATGGCACAGTTTGATTTCAGTGAATTGTGGTGACGCTATTGATTACACGCAGCAGAAACGGACCAATGTGGGGGACTTGATTAACGAGACGCTGGAGTTGTTTGAGAAGTACGGAGGAGAAGATGCATATATTAATATCAAGTATATGATACCGACTTATGAATCTTGTATGCAAAATTAATATTATACTATTTGTTTTTGCCCATGTTAGAATTGTTACGTAAATTTTGAAATAATAAAAGCTCTATACAATAATAGTTATTTATTTTATAGACTTTAAAAAGCATTTGGTAGTGTACGTTGTGAATCACTATAAAACATAGTTCGAAGTTATGGAACCTCTCTTCGTTAAGTGTATTTTCATATTGTTTTATAATATTTCAATTGTATGTATTTGAAATAGATTATGTATTTTAACAAATTTTTTGTAATCTTTTTTTTAGTAAGTATTTTGTGCTTTTATTTCAAACACATCTCAAAATATTTTATATTTTCATATATTAAAATACTTTTATTAATACTTAATTTTCCATATTTAAAATGTTTTGTATTTGAAATAAATATATATTTGAAATATTAGTATTTGTAAATTATACACTAAAGAGCTTAATTTCTTTGTACTATAACTCAGCTACTAGTCAAATCCGAGATATATATATATATATATATATATATATATATATATATATATATATATATATATACAGGGTGTTCCATTTAAAAGTGCCACCATTGCTATCTCGAGAACTACAAGAGCTACGAGGTTGGTTAAATTAGCAAAGAACCACCATTTTACAAGACTAATACAATGAGCAAAAAAAAAAAATTTTTTCAACCAGTGGTTCTCAAAATACAGGACACAACTTTCTTATTTTAAATGGGAACGTATGTTTATTTTTAGGTTATTCGATAGAGTATTTTCTTCTGAATTCAACAATATAAATATTTCATATACTAATATAACAAAATAACTGAGAAAAATGCATGGTATATTTATTTGTATTTTATTTATATCTGGCTGAAAGAAGAGTGCTTTGGATAGAAAACAATTCATTTTCCTCTTAAAACTGACAGTTTAAGAACATAAAATTTAACAAAAAATAATCAAACAATGTTAGACAGAACATTATGTCTATGTTTTCTAACCATAGCACTCTTGTTTCAGCCAGATATAAATAAAATACATATAAATTTAACATGCATTTTTCTCAATTATTTTGTTATATTAGTATATGATATGTACATATCGTTGAATTCAGAAAAAAATACTCTATAGAATAACCTAAAAATAAACATACGTTCTCATTTAAAATAAGAAAGTTGTGTCTCGTATTTTGAGAACCACTGGTTGAAAAAAAAAAATTTTTGCTCATTGTATTAGTCTTGTAAAATGGTGGTTCTTTGCTAATTTAATCAACCTCGTAGCTCTTATAGTTCTCGAGATAGCAATGGTGGCACTTTTAAATGGAACATTCTGTATATATATATACAGACTGTCTACTGAACTCGGGCCACTTAAGGGAATTCCTAAACTTGCCTTATCAGGGGGCTATTCCTGTGATGTATTTGTTTTTCCAAAAATATGCATAGGTCACTAGACAGAAGAAAAAATATGAAATTAGTTCAAATTAATAAATCAGTTTTATTCCTAAACGATGACAGATAGACAAAAATGTTCCAGATAAAACTTTTAGAAGACAATGTGCGCCATAAAGAGAAATAATAATAACAAAATTTTGGCCAACTGTTTGTGAAAAACGAAAATGAAAAACAAAAAGAAAAAAAAAACGATTTCATCATATTATCTAAATGCCAAATTTTTTGTAACGGTGGACGGTGGGATATTTTACGGAGCGAGCGAATTTTATACAATTTTTGTGTTTATTCTCCAAATGTTTTATTTTTGATTTATGACTATAAATGATACCAAATGGGTCAGGAGACACATATAAAATATACGGCAAATATTTTAGATTCCATTTCGTCCCAGTTCCTCTCATTTAGAAATTGTTTTCAAAAAGATTTATACAAAATGAATTCCATTATAAACGATTATGAAATTTATCTATTATTTACCTAAATACTTTTGTACATCTTAAGACAAGAAAAAATATTTTTAGGGAAAAGCTATTAGCGTTTGAATATGCCCGATTTGTTTTTTTTTTGTAATATTATTTATATTTTAAATTGCGTTTTTATTTTGCCATAGACTCGAAAATTATCCTTATCCCAACAGTAGAGCGACTTGGCTGTGCCCAATGAGTTAATACTAAATTCTATTCTGCCGTTAAAGAAAATTAATTACAGATAAAATGATTTTGTAAAGTATCCTGTTATGGGGTTATAAATAATTATATATTTAAAAAAATCTAAGTTGGGCCCTGAATTGACTCTAGAACACAGGCCCATGCTTGAATTGTTACGCCACAAAAGATATTGGCCCGTATTACGAGCTCACTTTTATAATAAAATCGCGATTTTAACGCTCACTTTTACATCAAAATCTTTTGTAAAAACGAACGTTAAAATCGCAATTTTATTATAAAATCGAACTAGCTCACTTTTATAATAATATCGTGATTTTAACTTTCAAGTTTACATAAGATTATAATGTAAAAGTGGGTGTTAAAATCGCGATTTTATTATAAAAGTGAGCTCGTAATACGAGCCATTGTGTCCGCGGTGTAAGCAATGTAATAATTGCATTACTGTATATCCGTTGCCTTATTTTTCTAAATATACAAAGGGAAGAAAGTTAAGATATGTATCGAAATGAATGACTGTTTTGACTAATTTTTTGTTATTACATATTTTATGAGAATTACGTAATTATGAAACATAAATAACTAATTGTATATTATTATTATTATGTACACATTTTTGCAGTACGATATCGTTTAATGAAAGAAACAAAAAAACCTGATGCTGTACTTACGTACTTAAAAATTACCGATAGGAAATTTTTCTTTATTCAGGGAAGGATGCTCAATAAGAAAAAAAGAGCAATAAAACAACGTGAATAAGTATTACTAAAAATAGTTTGAAAATAAAGCAATGTAAATATTTTTTTTGCTATTTGAAACTCATAGTTGAAAATGAGCCAACAACATTTAAAAAACACCATATTCTGGGTCAGATATTTATCATGTTATATTGGATCATCAATGAATATCTTCCAAGTGATAAGCACTTTTGAATATTCAATTTTAACAACAGACAAAACAAAAGATTCAATGTTTTCCCGAGTGCTCTTATTTTAAATTTCGCCACCAGATGTCAGGCACTTTGTTGCCTTATCCCAATTGCTGAGTTAATACTATTAATTTTATGATTATTTTTTGTTTTATTTGTGTACAATAATAAACAGTATAGTTTTAGAATCGTTTTTAAAAATCATGAATTGAAATTTATTATATAAAAAACATTATTTTTGTGATAGCAGAGACATCTATTGATCTCAAATGAAAACATTTTTAATTGTTCATATTTTTAAACGATTGAAAATGGTTATTACAAAAAGAATTCAATTTAAAGCCCTGATTTATAATTTCAGTTTTTTTTTTCTGCCGTAATTTATATAATAAATATAAATAACATGATGAATATTAGGTTACACTTGACTATGGCAGTTGCAGCCTGACGTCATCATCCGGCATCTTGGATTGGCATTGATTACATTTTGGGCTTGTCTTGTGTACGTTAGATATTGATGACTTATTTTAAAGTGAAAAATGTCAAAATTGTTAGAGTATTTACGATTATGTCGTTTATGTTTAGTTAAAGAAAATGTAAATGTGCCAATATTTGCTGATACCAGTGATGTTAGGCAAATATTTTTAAAAATTAGTGCTTGTTTGCCTGTAAAGGTATGTAGCGTCACCCGCCATATTAAATTTATTATTTTTTTAGTCAATAATATTACAATCTGCTTCTAATAACAATAAGTTGATGTTTGTTATGTTTCAACAATTACATTTACATCTGGATTGTTTACTGTCAGTGTTTAATTATTGCAGGTGTCTCAAGATGACAATTTACCCAAACACATTTGTGACAGTTGCTTATATAAAGTAGATCTATTATATCAGTTTTGGAACACAACTGTTAATGCAGAGAAACAACTAGTACAATGGATTACAGAACTGGGTATAGATGTAAACAGCAAAAACCAAAATCCAATATCCCAGTCTCATGCGCATCCACATTCCATGCCAGAAACGATTATTCTGAAGGAAGAGCACCAGGAATTGGAGAATCAACATGGTGCTTATTCTGGCTTCGACATACCTTACCAACCTGAAGTAAACTTGACTATTGGTGCCCCGGCCGACTTCTCACAGCCTTTAGCGGAGGTAAGATACTTTGTTGTTATGAGACAGTTCAATGTATACAAAAATTTTGAAAAACAATAGTATAATTATACAGTATGCTCGTTTTCAACTCGCATTATAGCCAGTTGCCATTTTCTACAACTTTTTCTGGCCTAGTTATGACTTAGATAATTAAAATATATCAAACAAATGCATCATTGTCCATTAAATACTTAAAGAAAAAAATATTACTGAAATATTTAGTATTTCATCTTTTATTATTGCAAATAATTTCAAATTAGTAAACTTTAGATTTCCTAAAATATACTATTGGTGGTGGTTTACATGGTTAGTACGCTTGGACTCGCTGAACGGAATGTGAGATCTGGGTTTCAAACCCCAGTAACAAAGTTTATAACCGAGTGGTCCGGAACCCACTATAAACTGTAGGTCCTCTGTCTTGTTATTGGACCTCGGTCTGTTGGACATTGTAAATTAAATAAATAAATAAAAACTATTAATTTATAACATTCTGTGTTTTACCTCTCGCTACTATGGTAAAGGAGGTATAGGGCTCTTC
This sequence comes from Stenolophus ochropezus, assembly GCA_035578165.1. Lineage (NCBI taxonomy): Eukaryota > Metazoa > Arthropoda > Insecta > Coleoptera > Carabidae > Stenolophus > Stenolophus ochropezus. Next base: position 49,722,097 of record JAQOWZ010000003.1, on the reverse strand, counting down.
AATTTGTTTTTAACAATTTTACAATAATAATAAATTAGATACTTGGTTTTAGGAGGATTCGCATTTATCATTTAAACCTTCTATTTATGTTATTGTTTTGTGATGTTAACCAATCACCATGGCAATATTAAGTCACATCAAATACCTACAAAAAATGTTAAAAATTATTTTTGTAAACAAATGAACGAACAACTTAATGAGTTTTAAGATTTTATTACCAATAACAATTCATAATTTTTTATGTATTAAAAAACAATCGTTAAAGTTTTATTACGTGGCCACAATAACGAATAGTCGACCAGTTCAGTGTTCACACAAAATACTTTTTATGTTTAATTGTATCATTTTTATACCGGTAATTTTTGCTGCTCACATTATAGATTGTTTCAAGATATTGAAGCCTTATAGTCTGTTCGGATTTCTAATGTTATGGCTCTTATAAGATCCTTGCCGTGGGTAGCTGCAAAAGATTTATGGGAGTAAAAATCCAAGAAAACTAGGCTCATCAACCATTTTTGTTTTTTTTTTTTATAAATCTGCATAAAGAAATATCTTGATAAGTGCAAATCCGGTTTGAAAATTCTTTGTATTAAGGGAGAAAATAATTATTTAATGTACAGCGCTGCAATGTGACGTCATCAGTACTAAATAGTGGTACTCAACCAGTAGGTTTTCATGTGATTTGCATTTCCTTCATTTTATATTTGATAAAAAATTAAACATGTATTAAATGTTATCTTTGTTCAATAATTTTCTCTAAAAAGATTAACAAATATATTTTTATAGATAGTAGGTAAATATTGTTGTACATTTTGACAACTTTTTTCACTTTGACATTTCTATGGCACTAGTGGGCTTGAGTCATGTGTTTGAACTACGACAAACTTTAAAACTTCGTGTTGTATACTACAGTTTCGAGTTTTTGTAATTCGTTTTTAAATAAAATGGATCCAGGTCTTATTAAAGCCGATTCAGGCAATTTACCTGTCGATTTATCTACGCTATTGAGTTATTTATCTCAAAATCCAATGTGTGTGTCTGCATAGACGAAAAATATAAAAACATTAAGATATGTACACACTTTATATTATTGTTATTACTTTATATGAAACTTGACATTATTTTAGAAATGCATATAAATTTGTATCCATTATGTTGCCTGCCTGAGTTAATGGCCAGCAGCGGGCTTTCATTTTTTAGTCAATCAGAAGCTTCATTTTAAAACTAGTACTGATGACGCGATGATATTTATAAACTTTAATATCTCGGAACTGAATAAATTTTTAATAATTTTTTATTATTAATCATATTTGCTAAATATATAAATATTATTTACAACATATATTTACCATAATTTGATTATGGTTGATGAGCCTATTAGTTCTATTATTTTTTTTTCTGTGTTCGTTCATTTACATATTATAAATGAATCTAAAATTTACTTCATAGATAAATAGCTAGATAATAATAGCAAGCTGATACATTTATATCAGTGGTAATATATAACGCATAATTACATATTGTCTCAATAAATCATTTAAGCTTTACTGGACGTAAATAATTAGAAAACATTTATTACCAAAACAGAGTCAACATTAACCCATTCTTTTTTTACCTCCCGACATTCAGTAAGAGAGGTATTGGAATCATGTTAAAAATTAGATAGTAAGTTTTCAATTGATAAGCATGCCCTTAACACGATTTTAATAATTTTACGATTTTTACGACTTTCATGTAACTTCCAATACTTCTATAAAACTTTCACGATTTCAAAGCTTATTTTTTTGATTCTTTAATAAATTCAAAACTACTTCGAAACACATGTTGAATATAATACACAATAAATTCATTATTTAGTAATAGGCGACTCTCCTTAGTGCAAACCCAAATTCATCTCTTTTGATTACAGTGAGACATCTTGCAGCAAAAACTAAAACTAGTGAAAGACAAATACCAAGTTTGTTTAAATTTAAAGTGTTCGTTTTCTACAAGTAAAATGCAAGAAACTCTTATTCTAAAGTAACAAGTGACAAAGTAAATATATTTTATATAAAAACCGTGAAAAGTATATTTTTTTGTCATTGTGATCATATTGCAATATTATAAGTAAATAAAGCAAAAACGTTTATATTCCACTTTTTATTTCATCATCGAACATTCTTCATAATTTTAGTATTTTCATATTTTTTTGTTGAAATATATTAAGTAGAATATCACACTAAAAGTGGGCCTAGAGAATGCACTTTTTCCAACGTCGCTTTACAGACATATAAAGCTAGATTCACATGAGCCGTCAACTCCGTTGGAATAGCGGACGTAGCGGCCGTTCTGTGCTGTGATTGGTGAAACTCAACGGTGTCGACGGCATGAACATTGAAGCGAGAAATGAAATATTTCAATTTTTGACGGTGTTGACGTCCGTTGCCACCGTAAATTAGGATTGCACATGCTCATACAAAATGATTTTCAGTCATACCAACCAGGACCAACCAAGACATATTTTGACGTTGAGTTTCTACGGTATAATCTAAGTTTAATACATAAAGTAATATTTATTATTATTTAAACAAACACAAATAACGAACATAACCTGCAAGCAGGATAAACCAACAGTAACACATGGCGCACATGGCAATGTCCTAACCTAACAATATGTGGGAATTTTTTAGTTTTGTAGTATGTCACTAGAAACGCTGACGGCTCTTGTGAAATACCTGGTGATTTTAGTTATCGTGACGGCCGCTACGTCCGCTATTCCAACGGAGTTGACGGCTCATATGAATCTAGCTTAAGAGTGGATACCCAATCAAGTTATATGTAGAGATCAGTGGTAGGAAACCTAATGATTCGTCCAGATACATTTCAAAATTCACGAAAATTTTCATAGAAATATCAAAATTTCCACGAGACTTGCAAAATTTCCATAAGACTTCCAAAATTTCTGTGAAATTTCCATGAAACTTCCAAGACTTCAATGAAGTTTCCAAGACTTAATTGACATTTCCAACACTTCCATAAATCTTTCAAGATTTCCATGTAACTTCCAACACTTCCATGTAACTTCCAAAACTACCATAAGACTTCTATGGGTTGTACATCAAACTTCCAAAGTTGTTAAATAAAATATTAATAAAAAGTGTTAACAGGATAGGCGACAGATTATGTGCTGGACACATTAGATGTTATTATTTGTCGTATGTAAAATATAACGAAATATACATTTTTTGGTATTATTATAATTTCTTGTGAATTTTTAATTGAAAATTTGCCAATAGAATTTATATTTTGATAAGCGTTGCCTAGTGATGCACTTGTATTACAAGAATTGTAGTTTTGTGAAACAGGCCCCTGGAGTGGGATTCCATAACTCATAACAACTATGAATAACAATTGTACTTGTTATTCTATCATTGACGTATTATATAAATGGACCCAGCATAGAGAGAGAGGAATTGACGCCCACCTTAGAAAAGGAAAGAAAGAGTAATGGTGGGGTTAAGTTGGGCAACGTCAACTTATGTTGCGGTCTGTAGTTATGTTTTCGTTTTATGATAGGAGTAAAAGTGCAATATTAGTAAGAATACGATTTGCTTTCATATATCTCTTAATAAAAATTAGAGTGAGTATTTTGATTTAATGAGAAATATAGATAATTTTAATTTAGCATGCTATTAATTTCGGATGTGTTGTTAATGCTATGAATATAGGTGATATTTCATATACAGGGTGATCATGCGAGAATGAACCAGCTATTATCTCCGTTATTAAGGGAGATAGCGAGTATCTTCTTATAAGCTAATTTACTATAGATAACATGGGCTATAAGTTGCGGTAGTTAAAAGTGTTCTATTACTTCCGGTTCCGGAGCATCTGATATCAACTTTGAAATTTCAAATGGCACATACTACTTTGTTTTATATTTTTGAAAAGTACACAAAATTTTGTTTACAATGGTGGTAAATAAATAGTATGTTATGTTACTAAAAAATAAAATGGCGGGTGTTTAAAATATTTTATTAAATAAGTGTTTACTGTTTGAGATTTGGTTGTTTCTAGTTCATGGATGATGTGATATTTAAAATTAATTTCATTTATTTAGCGTTAAATTCTTCTAAATATGGATATACTTGGTTAAATAAGAATACGAAATAAATAAAATAAAACTAATTTTAAATATCACATCATCCATGAACTAGAAACAACCAAATCTCAAACAGTAAACACTTATTTAATAATAGTATATTATTTAACAAGCATAATATGTAGGCTATATTACACGAGGATGTAATTAAAAATACGAGCGGTAGCGAGTATTTTTAATCATCCGCGTGTAATGTAGCCATATTATGCGAGTCAAATACTATACTTTATCTACAACTAACAGGCATATAAAAAATCTGATATTATTTGTTAAATATTCAGTTAGGTGTGAGTAGTTCATATATAGCTTAACAGATGGCGCCACAGTAGCACTTAAATGTCAAAATGACTTTTCAAATTGTATTTATTATACTTTTATAAGCATATATATTGATATTTATAATAAAAAATATGTTATTAATACATTAACAGTTTAATAAAATATTATGTGTTCAATTATATGCCCTATTTATTACAGAAAAGTGTAGCGTGTATCATGACATTTCATATTACACTTGTGTAATATGAGTAGTATATTATATGTAGTATCACACGTATAATGTATCCATATTTCAATAGTTGTAGATAAAATATTTTAAACGCCCGCCATTTTATTTTTTAATAACATACTATTTATTTACCACCATTGTAAACAAAATTTTGTGTACTTTTCAAAAATATAAAACAAAGTAGTATGTGCCATTTCAAAGTTGATATCAGATACTCCGGAACCGGAAGTAATAGAACACTTTTAACTACCGCATCTTATAGCCCATGTTATCTATAGTAAATTAGCTTATAAGAAGATACTTGCTATCTCCCTTAATAACGGAGATAATAGCTGGTTCATTCGCGCATGATCACCCTGTATATTTCAGAATTCTTTTAAAGTGGTAATGTCATGCAGTGCATATAGATCTGCTACTCGTTATCAAAAAAAACAAAGATATAAAATTTCTCAAGTTTAGCTTTTCGGCGTAATCTCAATTTTCATATTTTATATGCTCTTATTATGTCTTTTTTTTGAGTAGATTTCCGAAGGATGAAAAAATGTGCTCAAAGTGGCTTATGAAAAAAAAAATGTAAAAATAATAGTTAGAAATATTACATCACTACACATTCTACTTCTATGTACTGTGTGTGGCGTGTATTGTAATTTAATCTTTTGCTCAAACTAGTGCTGTCCTTTTCTAAGGTGTGCGTTAATGGTTATAGGGCAAACCAGCATCAAATGGGCGCGTTCAGCACGGACGTAGCGCTTTGAGCGGTTTTTTCTTCGCTCTACGTAGCGCTACAGTCTGTGCTGTACGACCTGTCAATTAGACAAGGATAGCAATACGCTACGCGAATGAAGCGGTCTTCAACACCGCTCACTCGCTACATGGAGCGCTATGCGCTACGCTTGAAGCGAACCGTTCGGCACGCGTAGCGCTTGTAGCGCTCGTAGCGCTCATGAAGCGCTACGCCGTGCTGAACGCGCCCAATGTTACGTCCATTTATATAATAGGTCAATGTATTCTATCAATTTCTAGCCTCAAACGTCAAATGTCACCACGGCGGAAATTCAAATTTGCAATGAGTTTAAGACATTCTCACATGACTGTGGACTTATAGAGTGTTTTTTATGTGTAGGTACTTATTGACCACAAATAATGATTACTGTTAGAGAATTACAAGCTCACTTTGTAGTTGATATTTGCAATTGATATCATAACAACTCCAAATGATAGCAACCGTAGTTACAGAATCCCACCCCATACATGTCATCTGTCTTATTTTTTAAAGACAATTTTTGTTTTTGTTACAAAATAGTTATTTATGGTTCAAGTGTTACATTACAGATAAGTCACGTGGTAAAAGTTTAGCTCACGAGGCCGTTAGGCCGAGTGTGGTATTTTTTCAAGTGACTTAGGTAATTAACACACGTGTGTCATACTGCATTTTATCCAACACATTTTAATCATTGATATAAAATACATATAAGATATTTGACCGATGGAATTTCGAAATGACATTTAGGAACAAAATAGTATAGAAAAGGTTTTATAACATAGTTACTACGATATGAACCAAAAAACAGTGAGCTAATATATTTAACTCACTAGTGACTTATAATCTACTTTATTTATCTAAAAACAGTATACTTATATCGTTATAATTACACGGTGTTGGATAAAATAAATTTTATTTATGCCTAATAATCAATTTTTCATTCATATACACACAAATTTGTAAAAACGAAATACCGGTACTTTCTCAAAATATAATAATAATAATTAATTCCTCCAAGCTAGTTGCCCTGAAAATGTTCACTTTATAAATAATTTGATGATGCAGAAGGTAAAAAAACAATATTCCTATTTTCTGTTACAATACAATAATAAATAATTATTTTTTGTATAAAATATAGAAAAATTTTAATAATTAATAGTATATTACATGTGAGGTGGGAAATGTTTCATTACAGCCGAGGGCCCATTATATGACCGAGAGGCGAAGCCTCGAGGCTCAGATATAGCGCAAGGCAGTAATGAAACTCCCACCGAACTATGTATACTATTTTATTCACAATTATCCAATTTTTTTTTTTTTTTATCAATATGATTGACAGCACAGAGCACTTTACTTTTAGAGATTTATGACAGTATTACTAGGCAACCATATTAAACACTTCCCCCCCAAGGGATTTTAAAGTACTTCCCACCCATGAGATTGTCATTGCAGTTAAAAATGACATACGTTACCAGCCTTTGACAGGTTAGGAATTGACATATTACAATAGTGGTTGTGAATAAAATTATTTTATTAGGTTTAACCGCCCTTAATTTTATTGTTATTATTAATAACAAATTATTTTTGTTTCATGATTTTTTGCTGTAAGTATATTGATACACATGTATAGTATGTTTCAAAATAATGGCAAACTAACCTACGCAGCAGATACTTTCTTAAACGGATTATAAGGGTAACTGAACAGGATTGTATAGTTCTTGTAAGAATATTTGAAAATGATTTATGCCAAGTTTTCAACCTTCTATGGAGGGTTGAATAGCTTAGTGGTTAGGCGTCATAATTAGTTCAAATCGAAGGCATCACTTGGAAAGAAAGATATGGGCCGTATTAAACAGATTCACACTGAATTTACTTTGTATAAATTTTGTTTCTTGCATATATCTCCAAAGAAAACTTTCAATAACTTTTTAATTAAATTTACAGATACAAAAAAAAAACACTTTAATATCGAAGCATGTTATTAACCATATTAATAAAATAGGTCAGCATTAGCACATGAACACTTTTTATTAACAGTTCTAATAAATAGTAATGATATAAATATTTTATACTGTATGCCTGAATGTTACAAAACGGTTAATTCAGTTTTAACATATTCAAATTTTCTTTTAGTTTCGGAGAAATAGAAAATAGGTCGACTTAGTTGAAAAGTCTCAAAAAACAAGTTTGCTTTGTCGTGGTACCCCTAGGTAAATTTTATTATTATTTTGAAAATTTGAGAAATATTTTTTTCAAATTCATACTAAACATTTTCATCACGCATAAAGTAGCAGTTCGGATTCCGTTTTTCTTCATTGTACCTTCTGTGATATTTTTTAACGATTATTACTTAAAAGAATTCTGAACGAACTTATACCTGGTACTGGAGCTTTTTACTGAATTTTTAATTATTATATGTCGCCAATTCTTTTATTATGAAATAGAAATATCTTTTGTTTTTCTATGAGCTCCCGTTAATTCTTTTTATATGTAACGTTCTACCCGTCGTTCATATATACATATACATATTTGTTTATAAATAAAATTTAAACTTACTAATACAATAACTTCAATATTATTGCCAATTTTGATAATTTTGCAAATAAAAGTAACGATATTTTAAATTCAATAATAAAACAATTTTATCTACTATCACACTATAATGTACTCATTAATATGCAAGTTATTGTATGTTATGTGTGTCCTTAATGAAATCGTGTGTAAAACAAACCAAATCGTGTAAAAAAACAATGTAAATTAAGTGGCACTTTCATTATTAAACGATTTCTGTTAGCAAATGAAAAACATGTTTTGACACAATAGTCATGTACAACACCCGTTAGTACAACCAACGATACAGTATCGTAGAAAAATATACTACAAATTATCGTACATTTAGATTTTGTACAAAATACAATATATTTTAAATGTGAGAAATTTGTACGATACTTTTATTTTTCAAATTGGTTATATTGTATCGTTGTCAGCACCGAGGAATACTGAATGCAACCCAGTATCGTTAAAAAATGAATTACTTACTTTATTAGATTTAAGGATATTTTATCATTTAGGTTTCGTTATTGTAGACTGAATTGATTTTATAATGGATAAAGAAGAAATTTGTTCACCTCACAGAAGTAGCTCCATATATCAAACAATATGACCTCAAATTTGCTGCCTATTTATATTTTTATATTTCTATTTATTTTTTTTAATGGGTACGTAGAAAAAATATTGTATGACGCTCATGTGTGAAGGACTTTTATGCACTCATTACAATTAAGACACTCTGTTTCGCTCGTACCTTAAACCCCGAAACTCATACATAAAAGTACTTCTTCACACACTAGTATCATAAATAACTATTATTGGCTGATAGCAAAACATAATTAACCCAATTTTTCAAGTGACAATCAAACATTAGCAAGGGGGAAGAGATTTCATCACAATGTCACAGTTGATTTGAGACGATATGACGGGATATTATAAATGACGTAGTTACTCTGAATATACAGGGTGTTGACCGCGACCCCGGAACATAGGACTTTCACATGTAAAATCATACTTTCTTAATTTCCTGCTTCCCTAATTATTTTAGGTAAAAAAAATTCAAATAAAAGTTCTAGAGCATAAAATTCTACGTCAGAATCAATAAACAAAATTAAATTTACATGTCTTATAACGGCAGAAATTAAATATGAAAATACCGAAAATTAGCTCAAAAATAGGGATAGCCGTGGAAATGAAACAAAATTGTAAAGAAAAGATTGACGTTTTATTATCACTAACATTCGATTTTAAATTATATTCTTCTGACAGATAAAACGTCAATCTTTCCTTTGCAATTTTGTTTTATTTCCATGGCTATCCCTAATTTTGAGCTAATTTTCAGTATTTTCATATTTAATTTCTGCCGTTATAGGACATGTAAAATTAATTCTGTTTATTTATTCTGACGTAGAATTTTATGCTCTACAACTTTTATTTGAAGCTTTTTTACCTAAAATAATTAGGGAAGCAGGAAATTAAGAAAGTATGATTTTACATGTGAAAGTCCTATGTTCCGGGGTCGCGGTCACCACCCTGTATATGAAAACATTAAAACCAAATATGAGTTATGCGTTCTGTAACCTATTCTGAACATTAGTCCAGCGTTGTCTGTTGAATGCTTGTATTAGTATAGAATGTGATGTCCACAGGATGAAAAAATCCCGGAAGCCCAAGCAAGTCCCGCGAAACGAAGAGGCCGGCCGCCGAAAAAGAAAGCGCCAGCGGCAGCCCCGACCGCCGCCCGGGGCCGCGCGTCTGCGCAACGAGCCGTGCCCAGCGCCTCTAGCGACGGCAGCGACAGTGACAAACTCGCCAGCGACAACTCCGACGAGGATTTCGAGCCTGCCATCACCAAGGTAAGCCTTATCACTACAGTTCGAAAATACGAAAATGCTTCTTAGCTTCGTGCTTGCATATTTTTAAGAAAATCAAATAATGCGTATATAAAATAAATAGCTCCATATTTGTCGAATTTTTGACATTTGGTGATTTTTAATTATTACTGCAAAGAAAAAGTGTGCCCGTAATTTGTTCAAAAAGAGATTAGGTATAATAAAATTTTTGCTTCTTGTAGTGCCAACATGACAATAGAACACTTTTGATATCCCCATAGTTTCGGTTTTTAGCACCACGGTGCGGTAAAGTAATAGTTATTTACATAATAAGCGTGGAAAGTGGTAAATAGCAAGCGTGTGTAGAGATTGAAGAACGAGGCGTGTAGCAGTGATTTAATACACGAGAGTTGCTATGCATTTTCAAGCGAGTTATGTGCACTATTTTTCAGACGACCACAAAATATTATAATAAAAACAGGGTTTATACAAAAGTGTCAATGTCAAGCACAACTCACGAAAGCTTTGACGTTTGGGTTTGAGGTTAAGAATCATTAGTTAACCGGAAACTGATTTGGAAGTCTAGTACGTATTATTTGAACAATTAATAAAACTATCAGTACATTTTGACTCTTTATTTTTGTTATTAATACATTATTTAATTAATTTTGTTACATTTCATTATCAAAGTTCCATCTATTGACCACTAATCGTCATATCCGGTTATATAACATACTAATGTGTTATTATAACACACGCCGTGTGCTATGTTACATTTTCTGGTGTTAATTACAGTGTAAATATGGCTACTTTCATATGTGGTCGTCTGAAAAGTATTTTTTAGCTTTTAGAGGTTACTAAAAAAAATTGTAATGATAAAGATTGTTTACAAAATCGCTACCTACCTATAAATGTAAATTTTTAATTATTTTGACTAAAACGACACAACATTCGATATTCCTTACTTTAATTCAAATTTCGTTTTAATAAACAAAATAAACAATGGGACTCATGCCATGGGCATTAATCCTACGTAGTAACATTCACTATGGTTATAAAATTTATTTATTGTACGTATTGTTTAGATTATAATTAATAAGTGATAACAATAAAAAAAATTATACACATTTTTTGCTGCACTTTATTTAAATTTATTTCTTTTGAAAGTGAGATCAATCTACGGCTAATCGTTTTTGAGTTATGTAAAAAATTAAAAAATCCTTTAGAGTAAAGTGCTCTTTAGGCACTGACGTATGTAATAAAAAAAGGAAGATGCACATACAAAATGTTTAACATTCTAAGGCTAATCATTTTTGATTTAAACGAAAAATTCAAAAAACGCTTTGCGTTGTGCTTCAATATAGAACGCGATTACAACCTACCACATTGCTAATGTAATAGTTATTTATTGTGAAATGTCTATAAATTCGTGAGAATTTATCACACTCGCACGTTAAACATTTAATTCATGGATAATGATTAAATTCACTCATATTGTGTTGTTACAGCGAGTCGTTCTGAGGTATTGATAGATGTAATTTTTGCAGGAAGAGGCAGATTCTGGCGACGAAGAGTATGTGGACAACCCGGATGCTTTGGAGCCCACTACGTTTGTGGACGTGCCTTCGGCTGCAGGCGACGTGGAGCAGCCGGGACCCTCGGGGTTGGCGACCCGAACCGGCGCCTTACCTGCCCACACCACCATTGAACCTGGGTAAGTACGACGTTTCCATTTACTTTGCTTCTACTCGACACAGTCACTCTTGCTTAAGCCGGAGGAAGTAACATTTTTACTTCATTATATTTCTTTCATTTTTGATGAATTTATATTTGTAGTCCGTTTTTTTAAAGAATACAGTAGCTAGCTACCTGATTTACAATAGGCAAAGAGTGGTATATGTAAATGTGCTGTCCGAATCAAATTTATATCATTATATGGAAATTTTGCTAAAAATGTATCAAGCTTAGTGTACATGTAACGGCAAACATTCTTACCGTCCGGTTACAACGGAAAATTTCTTGTTGTACTTTACATTAGACAGAACGAACAAGTTTAACAAATAATTTACTGAAACTATAAATAACTACTTTTTTATGGATGAGTAGCTTTGCATACTTTAATTATTACAACAAATTAGTAAATACTCTATATAAAAATATAATTATACTTACTGTTCAGCATGCACTGTGTCATTCAATACGTGCATGTATCTAGGTCAGGAATCGGGAATCTTTTGAGAGCTAGAGCCGTTTCACCTTAAATGTTGATTCATAATTTAAAAAGAACCGCAATGTGATCAGAAGGTGTCAAAAAAATCCTGGATTATAATTTACCCATAAGAGGCTGGCGGTTTTGCAGAGCCCGCTATATAGATCTCTGTTTTATACGAATGGTCGTCACTGCTCTTTTGTGACCATCTTTTTTGTCTTAAAAGGTTGTTTTTGAGGTTATTATTTCTGTGAAGTTGAATTTATGTAACTTTTTTCAAGACAGTGTTTTTTCATTTGTGCGTCAAGATGGACATTCATTTTGTGTACGTACAGTAATGTTGTAACTATTTTATGACTGGCAATGTATTTTTCAATTATGCATATTCAAGATAATATAATTTTCTTTGTTTTCAAATCGAATAGTTGTGATACATGTTATCAAAATATTGTGTTGCCACACGGCAGCGTTAGTAATTGACACTATAATTCGTCTTAAATAGAAATGGATCTGTCAATCTTTCTCGCTCATCTAATACAACAAACAACTTAAAGGAGACGGCAACATATATATCGTTTTTTCCAGTGGTGTGCAATGTGCCGTACAGTACATACTGCAACCGTCGTAGACTCTTGTCTATCAGTGGTTCTGTACCAGGGTTGAGAGATTTAAATCAGGTTGTTTAAATCATGATTTAAAAAAAAAATCATTGATTTAAATCAAGATAAATTAAATTTAATAACTTAAACGAAAAATGAATAATTTTTGGGAGTTGACAAATAAATCTGGCTGTTATTTATCAGCCAGATAAATTCATATTGAAAAACGCGTTTTCATTCTCGGTGCTTTACCAGCCAGATAAATTTATACAATTTGGTAGTTAATAGGAGCTTTGATAGACAACTGAAAACCTGGGGCCTGTTTCACAAAACTACAAGTCTTGTTGTAATACGAGTGTATCACTAGGCAACGCTTGTCAAGTTATAAATTCTATTGGCACATATTGAAAATTGGACAAGCGTTGCCAAGTGATACACTTGTATTACAAGACTTGTAGTTTTGTAATACATGTGTATCACTAGGCAACGCTTATCAAATTATAAATTCTGATGGCACATATTGAAAATTTGACAAGCGTTGCCTAGTGATACACTTGTATTACAAGACTTTTAGTTTTGTGAAACAAGGCCCAATTTGTAATTTTAGTAAAATGTTGCCAGTATAATTTTGTTTACTGTTATAAAAATAATATAAGATAATATTCGTATAAATAAAAATTTGAAAACATTTAACTCCGCCTTTTATGGGTTTACAAATACTAAAAAATAACTATGAAATGACATAAAACTTTCGGTACCTTCATGAAACACAAAATAAATAAAAGAACTAAATTTATTATGATCAAAACTATTAATTTACTTTACTTTACACTGGAAGGCTCTTACTCTTGATAATTTATTAATTTTGTCAACAATATCATTAAATGCACCTTGCTGTTTTCTGCATTATAAAATATATTTTCATTCTTTGTTTTCTTCGTTTATGAAGAAATTATACCAAAGCTATTTCTTTAATATTCATTTTAAAAAGACAAAACCTTAGAACACAATACAAATGTATTTATGTATTGCACTTGCCGGACAGTTACGAAGGCAAAAATAGAACATAAACTTGTACCGGCAACAATAGTAAGGCTGGGAAGCATCCATCAATCACAACGCCGTTCCATGTAAACTAGGCTTTAGATTTTGTGCAGACCAAAGCGAAAAATGTGTTATAATAGAAAGATTTGACAGTACAGTACAAACCAACTTTACTTGATTCTTGGGAGCTACCTTACATCTCCGTATTATACCACTGAATGAATGGCATGGACAATCAATTTATTATTAGTATAAATATGTAATACTTACAAATAACAATTATGTACAATTGTTTTAATTGGGATTTGTTTGAATGTTTATTGTTATATTAAAATGATAATCCCTGAAACAGAATAGGATTAATTTATTGTACAATTTTCAACTACGTACATCTCAGTTCTTCAGGTCATGGAAATTGAAATAAAGAGTTGCATTAGAAATATTTGTTAATACCAAATTAAAATAAAAAAAACTAAATTAACAGGCTCTAACAAAACATTCGTATGTGAGATGTAGCATCATATAATTGTTATGTTAGCAAGTGTAAACCTGATGACTGATGCTGTGTGGAAAACACAGGTGAAACAAACACTGTAGAATTGAAAATGGTAATGATTTTATATTGAATTTAAAATGGAGTTACAGAAGCACCATTAGCAACTCTAACGTCGTCGTATGACAATGCAGCTAAGTAAATTACCTGCTCAATAACAATATTAACAAAGTTTGTAAAAAACTCTTTTAATTATTGGGTTGGTGCAAAAATTCTTAGCGTTGCGGTGTTAGTTGTTTGTTTATCATTTGTCATTCGAGAGTGTTGTTGTGCTTGTCAATATGTCTTTTCATTTTACAAATTTAAAACAAAAGTGTTATTTGTGAGCTGAAGAAGTGTGAAGTGGAAAAAACGAACACAGCAACAAATGGTTTTTTCGTTTCAAAGAGGTTCACTACAGAAAGACCTTCTGGCTTCTATGAAAAACGTTTAGGTATTTAATCCTCGATGGATAAAAAAACGACAAGGAATAGCTGAGCAACTCCATGTCTAAAGGATTGGCAATTGTGATGACTGTCACCACCAACTGTCATTCGAGATATGCATTTGGAGTGTATGGATACCGCACGTACAAAGCAGAAATTTGAGGATGGTTCTTCGTGTTTTCCTTGCTCGTCGTCAGTCTATTCCATAGTTCCAATTGTTACTGGTAATTAGGAATGGTGTCTTTATGTCAATATCAGAAAGGAATTGAACAACTTTACAACCAATGTTATATGTCTGGGGGACATAGAACGCGTCATGTACTTCGAATTCCAAGGATATGGTCTTCACTGTTGTAATTTATTTTCAAAAAAACACATAAGAACTTTAGTGCCAATCCAATAAAAATTTATAAATTCGGGTCTGTAAAATGCAATATTGAAATGAGATCTATATGTAATGTTCATATATAATACCATTAATGACTAAAATTTTACTAAAAAATTTTGTTGTCATGCTCACGACTGATTTTCCTAAAGTAGAATTCTGGTCACGAATAGTATTCGGCATGACAGTTTCTCGATTTTTTTTTTCAATTAATTACTTGTCACAATTTTGACGGACGTTGAATCAAAGCAACGCCTATATAGTCGTGTAATTTCCTCGGCAAAACTGATAATTGGTAGTCAAATTTGAATTTGATTGGGCCAGTTTATCAAAATATTGTGATTTAATTTGTAGACAAATTGTGACTGGAATTTGTCATTACTATACGATTTGTTTGTATGTGTGGTATTTATGCGCCTATTTAATAAACTATTTTTGTTTTATATTTATGGAAGATATGAAATCTTAATCTATAATTTTCCTCTGTAAAACGGCAGTCACATGACTTCTTTTTATGTAACCCTAACTGTATTCTTTAAAAAATAACGGACTAGGTTTAACCCTCAAGTATTATCTTGATATGAACTATAAGGTTGTTGCATATTCACTATGAACTGTTACGTGAACGGAACAATTCTGTACACACTGTTAGCGTGAACTTTTATTTATTGAAGGTCGGGGATGGTAAGGAGTTATGGAATATATACATAAATAAAATGGACTATATAATAAAAAATATATATAAATTTGTAAGAAGTAATATACTAAATTAGAAAATAGTGATACATATACAAAGGTTTCAATGTATATTTCAGGGTTATTAATAACTTAAAAGAAAATCTAAATACTAGGATTTTTTGGAGGTAAAAATATATATAGAAAAATGAAGTTCTGAAATTCAGTTTACTTTAAAATTTATTTTCAAAATTCTATGTTTTCAATCTATTTATTTATTTATTATTTTATTTTAGACGTCCATTTGTGAGTTATTCATATTTTTAATATAATTATAATTGCATTTGTGTTTTCACATTTTTAATTTTTACCTAATGAAGAAGTTGACAGAATTGTTTGTTCTATTCATCATTGCAAAGAAGAAATATCTGTAATTATATATTCCGGTGGAGGTACGACCGAAAGGATAAAAAGTTATATATTTTTGAATGACAATTTTGGTGTTTATGTCGATGTTTTTTTGCTTATATGAACATTTGTTTATTGATCATGGCCTTCTAATTTAATAATAAAATAATGAACTTCTAACACGTTTGAAACACTTTGAAAATACCATCTCGTATAATATTTATTTCTCTCCCGTGAAATAAAAATTAACAATGGTGACCTATTTTGACTTAGCACTGTATATTCCAAAATAATTAAGTTCACGAATAAAAAAGTTTGAGGGTATTAAAAACCAGTTGTGACGCCACACATAGTTTTCTCAGTATGAAAAATTCGTTACTTATTAGACTTTTTGGCGGATTTTTATGAATATCTTGAATGCTAATGAATTGACTTTGGTTACACTTATTGGAACTATTGGTATATAATTGCTCAACATGAATATTACTTGAGGGTTAAAATTTATGTACGGTCAGTAAAGACAAGTCAGCGCTGCGATCGATTTAATTAGCTCGGTATGCTCAAATAAATAATCTGAATTGTAAAAAAAATATAATAAAAAGTGTACAAGCAGTGGTGGATCACTTTTCAGCGGGCTCCGCTTGAACTGAGAAGAGTGTGAGATTTGGGGTTCAAATCCCGGCATATTTAACAAAATAAAAATAACGCTGTGTCGGAGTTATTCGGAACCTACTGTCTACTGTAGATTTCTTGTAGACTGTAGGCTGACATCCTACACCAGTAAAATACAAGCAACAGATGGAATTCTTATCTTGGTGTCATCTGGCCTGTGTTGGATGGAATGCTATTAATTAATAGTGAAGTGTACGTCAATTTCTCCTTTTTAAAACAATGCGTTCAAGCTGACTCGTACCCAGTTCCACAGTACGAGGGTATTTAAAAATAATTTCACTATATTTCAATGTAACTATTATTTTTTTTTATTTACCAATCAAATTATACTACCCGAAAAATAGCTTGGGTGGTCATATAGAGTCAGAGACGTTGCTCCTACTGATCGTGACAGTACAGGAGGTCATTACGGAATCTCTTTTAGTTGGTCTGTCACGGTTTTGTCAATTTGTCTTTTCTTCATTTTGGGAAAAAGAAAAAAGTCGCAGGGAGGTTGTGCAGTGAGTTTTTAGGTTAAAATTGTGTGACAGGGCATCCAACTTTCTGCAATGTCTCACTCGAAGAATCCTTTTTTCTAGTCTTTCGAGAATAGACACAGTAGACACTAGAAAAATAAGAATGCATCATAAATTTCGTATAATGACAGCAAGTGGTTGGAAATCAGAAGAAGTCTACACTGTTATCAGACGCACTCTCTTTATTTTTTAAACACACTTCGTGTATCAAACTATCACTAATTTTCAACGTGAACAAACTCAGTATATCTCTCCGTATAAGTGTTGATATTCTGCATTTTTCTACAATCCCATGTGTATATGTATAGCAACATCAAGCACATTTTTGCTCTTATAGTTGCGTTGGATATTATGCTATAAAGAGCCCTTGGATGGGAAGAGTTGTAGTCAAAGGATTGACTCTGATTTATTGCAAATAATAATAGGAAAAACTTTCAACAAGTTTTTCTAAAAGAATTGCATGCAAATTTTAACATCTAGTTTTTATATTTACGGCCAGTGGTGGCTTAGTTGGATAGCGCGTTTTGACTCGTTGAGTGGGGTGTGAGTTCTGGGGTTCAAATCCCAGTAACGACAAACCTGTAACTAAAAATAAATACCCCTGTGACCTACTGATTCGGAACCCACTATAAGCTGAAGGTCTCCTGTCCTGCAATAGGACTTTTTTATGATAGACAGTGTAAATTAAATAAATAAAGAAAGATTGTTTAATGAGTTTATGAACTAGTACCAAGGCACATTTGATTGAAAATGTATGATCCCTGGATTTTAGAGTTCTAGAACGCTTCTCTCAGTTTTAACTAGGGAGCAACAGAAAATTCTAAACGTGCGTGTTATAGTTTCATACAATTTAAGTGTCTTTGTGACAGTTTTCTCTTTTTGTAAAATTAAAAAAGCAAGGTTTTGTCAGCCTGTGATACTGACTTTGAAAGGTGATTGTATAAAAGATCGTGAGTGCGATGCGTGAGCAAGGGAGTTGTGTGTATGATTGAATTTAAAGAAACTAATGATAAAATCTATAAATATGGAAAATTTTTAAAATAAAATATTAACTTTTACGGGTAGCGGCGGCTCGTATGCTTAGCTCGCTCAAACTCAAATTGAGTGTAGTGTGAAATTGTGGGTTCAAATCCCAGCTTTACTACTCTTTAACCAAATAAAATATTGTTGTGTACAAACAAATCGCTGTGTCCAAGTGGTTCGAAACCCACAATAAACTGTAGGGCCCTGGCAGAGGCTTTAGGCTGATAATCTACTACTAATTGGTTAGCGACTCGAATTACCTATAAGAGTGTAAATCTGGAGTTCAGTTATTTACCAAACACCACTGAGTTCAAGTGGTTCGAAACCCACTAGAAGCTATAAGTCCAACAGGCTAAAATGCAAATAAAACTTGTCATTGAAGAAGTATTCCAGGAGAATCTAGGTTCAATCTAGATCATCAAATGTTCAATATTCATGGTAATAGCCTATTTTCAAATAAGACGATAGAAAAACTTTTTTTCGCTGTTACTCATTTACTGTTATGTGTAAATAGACTGTAGCTTTTCATATTGACGTGTATAATTGTAAACGTACCTTTAAATTTAGGATGTTCATTGATTAATTGAACACGAATGGAAACTGGGTGATTTATTTCATTGTAAACAACATGATGATGTCAAAGTATAAAAACATTTTAGGTTGTTCCTATTATTTTAAAAATACTACTATGCCTCTACTTTTTTGGTTACGGTATTTACCATCATATTTGCGGTGTCTATAGATATCGGTATGTATCAATCTAGTGTTGATTAATAAACATATAGTTCATTTATTTTCTTCTAGATATGAAATTATTACCTCACTACTACTTTCAAGTTTAGAAATATAATTTTATAAACATTTTTTGTGCATCGAAATGATTTGATGTCAGAAAAGATCTGAAATTCAGTGATATGAAAAAATCTTATTTTTTGTCCTACGACAAAAGTTTGGAAATGTAAATAAAGGGAACATTAAAAACAAAAACATTTTCAACTGACTATATACCAGATTTTGTTCTTGTATTTCAGTCAATAAATTTTTATTAGATTATTACGATATTTATTAAAATATATTTTTATTAAAAAATATATCAGCGAAATGATATTTAAAAATAAACCAGTAGTGCCAATGGTAACACTGTTTGAAAAAATAAATGATCCCTAAAATCTAATGTTGTGAATAGAATTTTTAACGGATTCCGTTAAGGTATATTTAACGCACCTTGTTTGCAAAAGTATATTAAACGGATATTCTTTAGAATTTACACAAGATGTAGGTTTGGAACCCGGACGCTGGACCGGCACTGAAAATCGTCACGAGTAAATGGTAAAATTAAATATAACTAGTTCTGAAATTGCACAATAAATATAACATTAATAAGTATCATTGTAGATGATAATTTGACGAAAAATGTAAATAAAATTAATCTTGTCGTTATTTAAATAAAAAAAAGCTGTTCTCATTTTCGTAACCTTAACAATGTTTCTCTTGTTAAGGGTAATAGAAAAACACTGGGGAATTAGACATATTAGATACTTTGGTTATATTTAATTAAAGATGAAATATTTTACTTATGTATTCGATTATCATATTGTCTATACATTTTATACAAATTTTATTTTCCCGTTTTTCTCGTGACGTCCTATTTCAAGCGACTTCAGCGGTCGTGTACCGAAACTATTTAATAATAAAAAAACAAATTCATATTTTAATATGTTATGACAATAGAACAAATAGAAAAATAAAGTGGATAAGTAATAGTAAATATCATTAATTAGAACAGTGAAGACTGAAGTGATGAGTGAAGATAGTGAAAACGAGTACCCGGAGGAAACAGAACAGACCGTGGACGACGCAGCACAAGACTTATTGCCGCAAAAGTCAAAAATTTATTACGAAAAGGTCTATAAGGATTTTTTAAGATGGTGCGACCAGCAAAATATTCAAAATTATACAGAAAATGTACTTTTGGAGTACTTTGCTGAAAGATCAAAGATTTACAAACCTTCTACACTTTGGAGCCATTATTCTATGATAAGGATCAGTTTGGCAATTTACAAGAACATTCAGATAAACACTTATACTAATCTTATTGCGTTCTTAAAGAGAAGTTCTATTGGTTTCAAACCAAAACAATCTAAAATTCTTTCAAAAGAAGAAATAAATAAATTTATTAGAGAAGCACCAGATGATACGTACTTAATGATGAAAGTAAGATGTTACAAATGTTTGATCCTCAAATACTAATTGGTTTTTCCGTAGGTAGCTTTAATTCTGAGATTGGCAGGCGAGTGCCGAAGGGAAGAGTTAAGTATGTTGATGACTTCAGACATAGAAGACGCAGGAACTGTTCTGGTTATAAGATTAAAAGAACCCGAAAGAAAATTTACAGTCATAAATGACAACTCTCTAAATTATGTAGAAATTTACAGAAAATATGTGCGGTTGCGACCAAAACACGTTTACCATAACCGATTTTTCCTCTATTATAAAAACGGGAAATGCTCAACGCAACCCGTTGGTAAAAATACTTTCGGGTCTTTTCCTGCGAAAATCGCGCGTTTTCTGGAACTTCCGGATGCTGACACCTACAGCGGTCACTGCTACAGGCGAACTTCAACCATACTTCGCGCTAACAAACGCCACAGACGTAGGATGTTGTAGAGTACACTAAACATTTGCAAACGACCATTAAGTATTAAGCTGTCAATAACCACGTAAATGAAATATAACACTTAAGATCAATTTATTTACTCCCTCTGACCAATACATTTACACATGTTTCGTTGGGGCCACAAAATTCACCCCATTTTGCTTTAATTTCTATAAACTTGCTATTAATTTTAAGATAGGGAATAACTATAAGTTTGTGTTGTGCCCTTAGATCATATATTACTACATACATATTTGGCTATATTGTACGTGTTAAATTTTTGGATGAATATACTATTTCCATCTCTTTTTGGAGGCGGAAGTATGAATTAAACGTCAAATTTAAAACCCATCTTGACATATCTGACATTGTACACAATAGTCAATATACTTTCAACATATTTTGGAAGAATTATGAATTACTTTACGAGTTATGTGTAGAGCTTGAACATTCAGAGTCACCAACACTTGCAATAATATATGTTTATATTTCAGTTACTAATGCAAGCAATTTAGGCATGTCCATTGAATACTACCGCCTCATATAATAAAAAGGGGAATATGTTTTATTCTTCAATGTTTAACGAAAATCTAGCTTGTCTTACGTATCTAGGGATATATGATCTAAGGTTGTGCCACTTTTGTCAATTTTTTTCTTACTGTTTTTGTACTGGTAAAGTTGATGAATTTTGCGACTGCATGAAATAGTATATTATGTACCGTGAACTGTAAGTGACAGTTTTTTGGTCGAGAATGTTGTTTGGGAAGTCGAGACCCAAAGGGTCGAGATTTCCTAAACATTCGAGACTTCAAATATCACTTACAGTTCAAGGTTAGTAAGCTATTTTTTGCAATACCTACAAAAATAATAGAAAAAGAAAAATAGGTTTCAAAATTAACGTCTGTCAGATTGATGTCAAAAATAAAAGTTGACTTGCAATTGAGAGTAAGAGTGCCATGAATGTTTATGATGATGTGGAAACTAAATACTTACCATCCACCATGAATTGTAAGTAACACACTTCTATCCACCGTTCACAGGAAGTGTTTACTATAACCATGGAAACCAAATCTGCAATAAAAGTTCCACTTACTGTGTTTAAATTTTGTTATTAATGGGTAACTTACTGTGCAAGTATTGCAAAAAATATATTAATAGACTAATTTGGAATGCATTTTTATTTACAACAAGATAAAAATTGTATTAAAACAATGTCAAATTCGTGGTCCCAATCAAAGTATTGTGGAAGATAAAATGCTACTAGGTTTATGATAACTGTCACTTCAGAAATAGACATTCTAATTTTAACAGAAATTTCTTACATGCCTGCTGTCTTTCAAAATCGAAATAATTTCCACGTGTACACGTTGAAAATGTATGTTTATTTAAACCTGGATAGAAAATAATGATTCTGAACCGTACTAAAAATATAGTTTTATTTATCATGCGCAACTATTCCGAATTGAGGGGTTGAAAAAACCTACCAATAAAGATGGATTTATGCAGCCAAACTAAAACTTACATTAAAAATAACATTATAATTTTCACTAACATTAAAATTAAAACTAAGAAGTGGTATTTATGCAGACTTGCAAATACTTGTATTACGCCTGCGCAATTGAAACATTTTAAAATGACACATCTGTAGGTTAACCTATGTTTTGTGTTCGTGATTATTGTTTGTATTTATTGTTTCTTATATTCATTTATCTATTACTTATTTGTCAAATGAATGACAAGAAGAAGACCGGATACACAATTAAATTTAAAGTATCCTCAAACCTCTTCAAGTGATATATGTTGCGTTTGCGCAGTAGTGTAATCAACTAACATTAACATTAAAAAGTTGGAAGCTGGTCATCTTTGTAGTTAAGTTTTAATGTTAATTTAATGTTAGTTGATTGCCTAAATCACCCTGTACATTATTGTGTATTCAACTTCTTAGTGATAATGTAAATTTTAATCTTAATATTAATTTTGGCTGCATAAATCCACCTTAAATCCACCTAGTGACCACAGACTAATTTACAAGTATGTAAACAGAATTAAAAAAATATTGTAGAAAGTAATTTTGTGTGGCCCGTTTTTTAGGACATTCAGCACATAATTTTGGAAACTATTAACTTACATATTAATTGTAAGTTACTGATTCACAATTTTACTGGATAATAGTTATGAATTTTTACTTCCATTACTTGGTAACAGATCCATAAAAAATAGAATAAGTAAAAATTTTCACACATAAATCTTCAATTTTATATATACTTTAATATATTAAGAAGAAGCACAACTGGTATCACTGCGCCTACTACTTCTACGGAATTATTATTTTTTGATTCAACTTCAAACCTCAACGCATAAAAAAACGTTTAGTTATTGTTTGTAAATGAGTATACCAGTGGCGACATATTTTGAGAAAGGGAAGCACCTAGTTTTCTTAACAGTTCTTAGCTCTAATATGTAAATACATATATCGGTAATACTTCTTGCAGTATTTGCTTTACGTATTTATTTATGTAGTACATTGAAAAATTTTCAACTTATGATACCGGTGAATTTTTTTTATTCATCACAAATATTTAGTAAGCTACTACTAAACAATGGTTTAATAAATAATAAATTAAAACATTATTATTTTTCCATGAGTATTCTAAATACATTAAAATCTTATGTGTTTTCTACTTTATTTAAATAAAAATTGAGTATATCTGATTAACATACTACAACTTGAAGAAATTCATTCGTCCAAGGACGTAAATTTCTTTCGACCTAATGAGGTACATACAACGTTTTCTGCACTACTGCAATCAAAGGGAATGTAATTAAAATTGTTACTGTGTAATAATATTATATATCCAGGATACTATGCCAAAAATATTATAGGAATGCGTTGTTTTCTTATGCAGTTGGCTTTGTTCAAAACAAGTTTGCAAATAATAACAATATCAAGTATGAAGGTTCAGAAAATATTGATGAAATTTCTTACGAAATTTTACTAGCTAATAATGCTTCAATAGATTTAAATCCTGGTAAATCGATATGAACACAAACACAATGTAACAGCTGGATAAATGATTTTGACAGTTCGTTTACTGCTCGGCGGACTTTTGTTGTACTTCACCGCTGGCTGAGATGTAATTTATTAGTTTCGGTTATAGTAACTAAGATGTGAACAATAGTATAAGACCGATAAAGACATTTTACCTATCGAACATAATTGTCTGGAAAAGGAGCCAACAAACGATTCCAATTAATGTTTGAGATTGGAATTCCTTACCGTTCGTAATGCTTATATAATTTTTTGTACGATCAAAATTTAATTCCCCTCAATATCAATAAAAAAAAGTATCCAAAATAAGATTTTTGCAATATATCAAAAGTGCGAAAATAATTTGCAAAGTACAATTATTTATCAATAATTGAATTAGTACCTGCACTCTGAATTTTAATTGCAATTTGTACTAACCACGAACCTACTTACCGTTCTAGAACGGTTCGTACGTCTTGCCGTTTTGATAGACGTAGCAACCAGTAAAAGAAACCTACTGTCTTGCAAACCCAATCAATAATCCTTTCCTAATGCTCGATCGTGCAAGAACAATTTATATGCAGTAGTGCGTGAAATGAAATAACTGTATGTACTTGATGATTACGAGAAAAACTGCTTCCCTGGGTGCTTCGCTACTGGATTATTCTGCCTGTTACGGCTAACAGAACTCGAAATAATACACATATAACTTTTTTAAGATATATTTTGTGGTTGTCTGATAAATTGTGTACACAACTCGTTGGAAAGTGTGATAACAGTGCTTGTGTAGTTAAAATACACACATCTGTCACTTTCAGTGCTCTTTGTGTAATGTGCTATTATTTCACGAAGTGTATTGAAATAAGGAATTGTGCAAATTGTAATATAGCATTAAATATCAATAAAATGTAATTTATTTGTAAGTAATGTTGTTTACTAAGTAGTGTTATATGTGCACTATTTTCACTCCTACTTGTCCTAATTAATGATATTTACTATTGGTTTTTTCTTTTATTACATTGTTATAGTAACACATTGAAGAATATTTAACTGAAACATTTTTTTGCGTCTGGTAAAATTCAAAAATACAAACTAAAATAATAGTTGTGAATCTAATATTTTAATATACTATTTTCGTGAACAAGAATAGAATTTCTTTAATAAAATAATTGTCCAAAATATTAGTCTGTAATGAAATCACGTTTCACAAAATTCCTTAGACTACGGAGTTTTCATTATGAATCTAAGAAAAATAGGAAATTCCAAAATTGAAACATATTGTCAATACTTAAATTTCGAGTTATATGTACTTTTTTCTATTTCCACTACTTAAATGTAACTTACTATTTACAATGACAACATCCTAATCACAACTTGATGGTAAAATTTGTGTCCAATAATACTAAAGGAGTTCATATTAGTGCACCACGAATGTGAACGCTGATTGTTAAAGTTAATCACTGTGCATTACTAAATTTGGTAAGTATTCATTCCATTTTTATGTCACAAGATGATTTTAAGAAGATTGCTGGTGGCTGAGATTTGGCGTGTTACGTTCTAAGTTCAGACAACGTACTCCCCTCTATATCTGGGGGCGATATTTCACTACATTAATTCGTAATTGTATGAAATAATTTAGTTTTCTATTGCAAATTTTAAAATATTTTAGATCTAGGCAATACAGTTTGAAAAATGCATTTAATTTTTTTGCAATTTGTTTTCTGGTTTTTCAATGAAAAGAAAAATTCTTAGCTGCATTTTACCACATACTTGCTAATACAAACCGGGAATCCTCTTTAGAGGATTACATATAAGAAATTAATTTGCTGTTTTCTTCTTTTTCTGATTAATTTTCCACTAAACTATAAATTAAAACAATATGATTCTTCGGTTATATTTATCGTTTTAGCTCGTACAGATCACCGGTCACGAAAAAGAAAAATTGAGAAATCAAAATGGTACTCAATCTACGAAGAGACTTAGGTTATAAAAAAAACTACAATATTCCGACTGTTAATTTAATGATAGTTTTCTAGAATATAAACAAATTGAATTTCAAATATTTAAATTTAACGTAATATATACAAAATACAGATGGTACACATAAATAAAGTTTTATTAAGGTTGGTATTATTGAGGTTACCAACGGTTAACAGTGTAAATAAATTCTGTACTATCGATTTTAACATAACATAAAATTAATTTTATGTATGACCGGCGCCGAACGTAAAGTGTACTGTACGTTACATTTTATGGCCTGCATTTATGGTAGTATTGTGGTACTTTATGGCCCGCCGAGCCGTAAAATACAACTACATTTTTTTGCTTTTTTTGATATTCCATTTTTCTGCGTGTGAATTTATATAGATATTTTATTATTGCAATTACAAGTGTTAGTGTAACAGAATATACTTTGTAATAGTTTGATATATTATAATTAAAAAATTTCTGACTGCTGCTATTATAGGTAATGAATAATGATACACGAGTCTATGACAGTGACAGCAGATATTATGTTCGTTGTATATCGTGATGATTTCGCCTGTCTCCAAACCCAATTAGCAATATAGGTATTAGATATATTATTATGATATTTGGTCCACCATATTGGATCTGTCACTTTTAATTTTATAATTTTGTTGCCAGAATCGTATTCAGCGCCACAAAAAAACATACAAGGAATCTACTTTCAGATAATTCTTCTAAGCCATTAAAATATATCGCGGGGTGATAATGAGCAAAATACAGACGTATTGAAAATTTCTAAATCACATATCTTGAGAAAGAAAAAGGTCGAGGATTTTTGGCTTTGGGGTTTTATTAGGTACCAAATGAATTGAGAAGAATATTATTCCAAATTAATAATTAATATCGATTGGACAGGTAGTGAGGTTGCTTGTTAGTTCAGGTTAATGGTAGAAGTATGAGTTACATTATGGGGAATTTCCCCGCAGGCATTGTGAGTTGCTATGGTAATATTGACTACATATTAATATTGGATAGGTTCCGAATGTGAGCGTTGACGGTTGACATTAGCTACCACAAATTAGGATGTCACGAGCTTAATACAAAATAAAATAAATTAAACTTTTTCTGAAATTACACACTCAATATAGTCGTATCATGTATTAAGTATCATTTTGGATAATATGAAAGAAAATTTATAAATTAAATTTAGTTATTACTTAAATGAAATGAGAAATGATTTTTTTTCCATTTCGTTTTATAGGATCTATTGGCGGCGTTGTTAACAACAATATGGACGTTAGTAGTTAGATATTAGTGGTATTCCATTTCCCAGTTGGATCAGATCAGATCAGTTGTTTCAGTTCAGATAGATTAGATGGATCAGTTCACTTATTCAATGCAAATGGAATGCCATTTTGAATCACTTTAGCTCGTGTTTTTCGTTTATGTTTAAATGAGTGATCCAGTCCAATGGAATGAAAAATAAGTGATTTGAATTCAAAAGTGTAAATTGAATCGTTTCAAAAAGGCAAGTGCAATATGCTTTTTTAATATAAGCGTAAGCGCGAAGCATAATTTTCGAAGTTTGAACAAATAATACGCAATGTTGACAATATAATTAAATGACATATTTATATATCTAAGTTTCTTCAATCGGCGGCCAATTCGCGAAATATTATTGAAGGTCAATATCTGATTAATGCAAAATTAATCATATGCGCAACGACTGAGCTGTGAGTTAATGACACATTCACATAATTTCAATGGTTTGCCTGTTAATGCGTTCAGGCTCCCAAAAAAAAGTCGATTCACAATACTTGAATTTTCTTGCGAGAACTTTTGGTAACATAGTATCTGCATATTTTTGCTTTAGCAACCAATAACACAACACTTTTTGTATTTATTATTCACTTGACTAGTTTTAACTATCATATTGACGCTATTTCAGTCAGAGTAACGAGAATATTTTGTTATTTTACTCTACTCCATAAGGCGCTTTGACACTTCTTCCTACCGGACGCCATTAATTTTAGTAGGTGCACTACGAATACACTAGTGGCGTATGCTATTCTGTAAGTTCCAATATTCATAACTTTACAGTTTTTTTTCTTTCCGTTGAATTGATGCAATCGCCATGACAACGAAAGCGGTGAAGTGACAGCGCCCATAGATTCCAGACGAAGCGTCTTCTTCTTCAGTCTGCCAATCTTTTTAACCTTCCGACACATTAGGCGAAAGAAATTGATTTTGAGACAGAATTTTGAAATAAACACGTAACTTCTACCATCTGTAATCGTTTCCGTTTTTTTTTTTATTTCATTTCCGTAAGCGTTGATAAACGTAAGTGAATGTGACAGAGATTTATCGGGTATATATTGAACTTAAAAATAATTTTTAGGTTAGAACAAATCTCAATAAATTTTTCCACTAAAATAAGTGAATTGTTAATCCATGTGAACCGAAAATATTACCAACATGGAAATTTATAGTGTATAAAATTTTAAGTAGTAATATTTTTTTAATAAATTAAAAGTGTCATCGGCGCATTTATTTGCAGGCGTCGCTTTCGCAAAAGTTCAGTTTCTGGACTATTTATATATTAAACTTCTCTCTTCCATTATTTCATAAGGTAATACGGGTTCTGACATTTGTCAAATATTAGAGGTAACTCAGGAGACGTATTCTAATTCGAGTTAGGGTGTACTTGGATTCCATACGATCATATTGACACCTAGTGAGATTTTGTAGAATTAAACTGTGACGCCATATTTGGAGTTTACGTAGCAAATGCGCCAGGCGGTCTCGACGTCTCGACTATGTGTTAGATGTTGTAGCGAACACACCAAGCTAACTGCGCAAATGTGAGTTTCGTACAGAGTTTTTAAATTTGAATTAATATAAATTTTGTGTTATTTATTAGATTATTATAAAAATTTTCGTTGCTTATAATTTATTTTGAACATCAGATAAGTAAATAAATGTAACTTCCATAAAATTACATAGTTGCTAAACCTTTATTTTACAAAAGAATGCACACTGAAATGCAATACAGCCAAGGAGCAGTTATTATTCTTATTTTAAACATTTAGTTTAAGAGATTGTATTAAGGTACGAATATTTCCCTTGAGTAATTTTAACCAATCCGGTTGCAATATTTTTTGAATTTTGACTATGGACAAACAAATATCAGTGAATATTTCCCTCGAATAATGTTAACCAATCAGGTTACAGTATTTTTTTAATTTCGACCAATGAAATTCGAATATCAGTGAATATATTGTAAATGTGCATAAGCTGAATATATTTCACGATTGTCGAGTATTTTAATGTTAAATGTGTGTTGTTGGCTGCGTTTCCAAATTAGAAGTTAATATTTATAACTGTTATGTATGAATATAGATATTAATAAAGAATTATTAATTCATGTATTGCACATTACAATAAACGTCCACTTTACTTTAAAAAATGTCTATTCATTTTTAGTACTGTTAGAAATAATAAGGAAGACTGAAAATTTTAATATGCACCTGAACAAAAAATGGGAATTGTAATCTCGCCTATTTGCTTGCCTCTGCTAGCAAACTCAGACGCGAGTGTAATAAGCACTTTTTTGTCCTTGATACAAAAATATTTTTTTACTGTTATTTGACATGAGAAATTGTTCTTCACTGCCGTTTACTTGGTAACTATGATAACCTAGGTTAATAACGCAAACTGTCACTTTTTAAAGAAACTCAAACCTTATAAATATATTTGCCTCATTAAACTCAAGAAAACTGTAAACTATTGCTTCCCAATTTAAGTTTGCCGTTTTAATTTAAATAAGCAGAACAAATAAAAACAAATCCAAACTGAGGCTAATAAAAATTAAACGTCAGATACCTAATAAAATAACTACAGCTTACTTCATTTTTGTAAATATTATAAGAAACAAGCAAATATTTGAATCAAAATCTTTGTTATTATAATCAATATACATTTTTTCAAGTAGGATTAGGATTTAAGTTTTAGTTATTAAAATAATATGTATCTCACGGTTGAGAATATCATTATTAAACAGAGCCTTGTATCCCTCGGTTTTTTCACACCACCAGATCCAATTCTGGCTCTAAGTCAATAATGATAATCTTGTCAACTTTGATGTATAATATACTATTTCTTGATAACTATAAATAATAAAGTGATATGAAAAAATACGTGTTAATTATTTTTGATAAGATATTATAAGCAAGTATGAATACTTAGACACAACCACCATTGATTTGTTACATATCCAACATAGAAAAAACGATGTTTTCGTATGTAGTTGTATAGGACAGGCAGATGTTACGACCACTTGGAATGGTAATGGGAAGCAAACGTGAGAACAATGAAATAAAAGGACAGGAAACTTTAAATAGATGCCAGAACCAAAGAGAGGCGAAAATTGTCAAAATGCTGTTAAATATAGCGCTAAATTTAAATTTTAACGTGTATTTAAAATTTCCCATTATCTTCCCCATTGTTGTTGAATTTGGGGCCCTATTACCGAGCAAACAATCAAAACGCCTGCGTATCCCTTACGTCCGGCCAGTTCTTCATTAAAGTGGTTACAATATCTAAATGTTATCATTATCCGTGACTATAATTCATATTTGAGTAGTTTCATCTGTTTTTTTTTTAATTAAAATGTGTTATGATTTTCAAGATAAAAATAAATAATGGAGATTATTTTGATAAAAATGATGTATTTCCAGGATATCCATTAACGAAAAAGTATGGTATCAAGAAACAATAAAAGTTGAACCATTGAGCCATCATTGTTCAATATGTAACAAAGACTTTGACACGAGGTTGCAATACACCCGACATCGTCGAATGCACAGACCGAAGACACACGAATGTAAATACTGCAAGAAGAAGCTGCTTTATCTCTTCCAGTTAAAGACGCACGAGGCAAGTCATGAAGCCCAATTTGAATTCAAGTGTGATTTGTGCAACAATATATTAACAAGTCCAACTCACCTCAAACAACATTACAAGAGAATGCACAGCACGTTGTCCTATACCTGTGACGACTGCGGGAAGGGGTTCCCATACCCCGGGGAGTTAGCAGAACATCGGAATGTGATCCATGGAGGCCAACGTTACGTGTGCGACATATGTTACAAAACCTACAAAAGCTCCACTTACCTTGCCAGACACAAGAGAACACATTCAAGTAATTACACAAAGCAACAATACAAGTGTGAACATTGCGACAAAGTGTATGATACGTTGAAAAACTACACGAGGCATGTCCGAGTCATCCACGAGAATCAGCCTATGGACATGTTCGTATGTGACATCTGTGGCAAGAAGTTGACTACAGGGACAAGTCTGCGAGATCACCGCTTGACACATACCGGAGACAAGCCGATCAAATGTCCTGTGTGCCAGAAGGGGTTCAAAAAGCAAAATAACATGCGCATTCACATGCGCGTGCACACGAAAGAGAAACCGTACTCATGTGAAGTGTGCGGCAAGCGCTTCACCCAACTAGGCCCCTTGAAAATACACAAAAGGTTGCATTCTGGCGAGAGACCTTATAGTTGTCCTGTCTGTCCGAAAACATTCATTTCTAAAAATAATTTAAATTTACATACTAAAGTACACGGTA
Source organism: Stenolophus ochropezus (assembly GCA_035578165.1). NCBI lineage: Eukaryota > Metazoa > Arthropoda > Insecta > Coleoptera > Carabidae > Stenolophus > Stenolophus ochropezus. The sequence goes on along the minus strand of JAQOWZ010000003.1, from coordinate 49,690,505 downwards.
CACCTCTTGCTGAAATTACCAATCCATTGTAATATGTACTCATCAATAAACATTTAAATAATATTTAAATATATTCATTATGATGTTTTATGTCATACGTGCAAAAATAAGCGACATCTACACATGTTTACTTCTATATACAAAACAATATTTCATAACAAGAGTTATAAGATGCATATTGCGCACGAAGTGGAAAAGTCACATTGGAGCCGCGCAGCGGCGAGTTTGTATTTCCACAAGTTCGTAATTGCTTTATAACTTGAATTACGTACTACTCTTCTTCTGCGACAATTTTATGATTGTTTTCAATCACCCACTATAATGAAATAATTGATACATATCTTGAACTATGTCAAACTGTCAACTTCTAAATAATAAATTGTAAATTTATTTTCAAACCAATAAATGAATACTTTGCAAAACACTACTGTTTATTTCTTTATAAGACTCTTATTTGTACTGCTAACATAATTTTGATAAATCAAAAATTCCTAAATTTTGTGATCTGCGTGTTTACGCATGACTATATAGCCATTCTTGTGCAACAAGTTATTAAGGATGGCCGTGTGTAATCTCACAGTTAGAGAATTTTTGATTTATCGAAATTGTTATCAGTACAAATAAGACAAAATTAATTATAATTAAATTAAAACATTAGAACTATGTAAATATTAACAAGAAATGTCCTGCATAGTAGTTTCTAAATTTAGTTTGAATTTATTATTCAGAGGTTGACAGTTAGACATAGTTATCATTTACTAGTGATTTCAATTACTTCATTGTAATGTGTGATCAAAAAACAAATCATATAATGGTCGTAGAAAAAGTAAGTAATTCAAGTTGTAAAGCAATAACAAACTCTAGAAATTACAAACTCGCCGCGGTAAGGCTCGTGTGTAACTTTTTCGCTTTGTGCGTAATATGCGTTTTACAACCCTTGTTGTTAATATGCTAATAAAGTTCTGGTTGAAATTTCCTTGTAATAGTTATTTACGTATAGAAGGCAAAAAGGGAAGGTTTATGCCTGCGGACGAAATTTGAAGCCAACGTGTAGCAAAAAGCTTTTATTCGTTCAAGGGCGTAAATATTTTTCGGTCTGAAGGACGTACAACGTTTTACGCACTACTGCAACCAAATTGGTATGTAATTTTTAATTATAAGATTAAATAATTGTTGCTATATGAAAATATTTTATTTAACTTGATATAAAATATCAGAAACTGTACTTATCAGAATTAGTTTATGCTTATAATATATTGAGATAATTTTGAAAATTATTTATAAATATAATATTAATCTAATGTTTACGGTTTTTAAGCTTTATGTATTTTGTAATATAACGATAAAAATATTGATTTTTTAATTTAGAAATTATGTATCAAATGAGCTTAATTAATTTATAGTTTATTATTTATAAAAGCTGAAGTATTACCCAAAATTAGCTTAATTACAAGTAAAAATGGCATGTTAAGCATATCAATTTATGTTTGTACTAACCGAAATTTTTATAAATAAAACAAGTATGGATTCCGAAGAAAGTGATTTCTACAGACATTGTAGCAATTTTGCCTTATATTAATTTAGTTGTAACGTCTGATTTAATATATAATGCTTTTTAGATCTTAAGAAATTATTTCAAAATGTCAGTTCTTTGAGAGTGTGCAATTTCATACACAATGTGTCAAGGTGCATGATTTTCATCTGAATTTTGCTAATAGATATTTTCTAGTCATTTTAAATTTAGATGCTGTGACTATGCAGTACGATTATTATAAAAAAAAAAACATTTTTTATGTAGATGTTAATCTACGTTATTAAAAATTCTTAACACTTAAACAATAATTATACAACAAATTATTGTGTGTTTAGTATGGTGTGCGTGTACAAATACATGAGATGTGTATAGACATCTTAAGATTCCAAAACGATAGTATTTTGTAGTATATTCTAAATAAAAAGGGGAATTTCGAAATCAAGAACTGAGTCTCAATGGATCGCAAGTTGGTACGTAAGTCGTCTACAGACGCTTCTGAGACTCGATATCGAAATTGGTAACTTGAATTTCTTTCTTTTTCTACGGTTAAGTATTATGATTAATGCCGAACATATTTATCTACATTCATGATAAATTCCAACGTCTAGTTTTCAACAAATAGGAACAGTATTATACTGATAAAATTCCGTTACCCCAAGAAATTTCAGCTACCAAGTAAATAAACAGTTGTTATTGCTTATAACTGCCAGGATGAAAGTTATAAGTCAAAATAATTATAATTAAGTTGTTTAATATTCTGTTGTCTTTAGAATTTATCTTACCAAATACCATACGACGTCTGATTTTCTCATATAAACTTTTATGTTGCTTTCAGCTTTTGTTACTAAGCAAAACAAAAATCGTTCAGAATAAAAGTTTATTGATTAAATCAGGAGGTTTTGTGAAATTACTTTTGATGATGTATTTTATAATTATGTGCAGACATGTATTATAATTTGTATTTTATCTGTCAATTCCATTTTTGTAAAGCATAACTAATAAATAATATATAAAACATTTGGATTGCACATAGTGAAACTCCCCTGTTGTGTGCAAGTGTTGTAGAACTACTTGGAATTCTATAAATAATACTTCTTTTCAGGCTTCCGCAACAAGTGTTCCACGATCCGTTAAAAGTCGAAGATCCTGCTGGCAGCTTCTGTGCAATTTGCCAGCAACAATATCCATCGAGACACAAGTTTTTAAGACATAACCGAGCCCATCGTCCGAAAATTTATCCATGTAAATTTTGCGACAAAAAATTTCGATATCACTTTGAATTACAACGTCATGAAGAAGGTCATAATAATGTTAAAATATCGTGTGATGTTTGTGGAAAGAAGTTTAAAAATAAAATATATCTCAAAACACATTTAAAACGACATTACAAGATGTTTAAGTTTCCGTGTACAGAATGTGATAAAGGTTACATTTCCAAACAAGAATTAAACAGACATATCGAAGTAGCACATCGAAGCATGTCTTATCCATGTCCTGACTGTGGTAAGACATTTAAAAGTCGCCCATATTTGTTATTACATTCAAAGAGGCACGTGCTAGATAGTGAAAAACCACAATATAATTGTGAACTGTGCGACAAAGTATACGCTTCCATCAAAGGTTTGCAGAGACACACTGAAATCATCCACAACAAGCTGTCTTTCATGTGCGACAAGTGCGGCAAAACATTCACGTCTACCAGGAGCCTTCAGGCCCACAAGATAACCAAACACGACGGCATCAAGTCGTTCATGTGCTCTACGTGCGGGAAGAGCTTCAGCCTGCAGAAGTACCTCGTGCTGCACATAAGAGTCCACACCAAGGAGAAACCATACCAATGTGACTATTGCAACAAGTGTTTCTCCCAGCATTGTTCGCTTAGCATACACAAGAGACTACATACCGGGGAACGACCCTATGTATGCAAATTCTGCAATAAACGATTCATTTCAAAAAGTGCTCTTACCTTACACTTAAAGATCCATGGGACCTCATTGGCTGACTTTCACAAGCAATAGATTACAACTAATGTTACCCCTAGCAAATTAATTCTCGTATATGACATAATTGGCAGCACACAGCAGATGAATGGTGAATTCTCTTTGCGGAGTTATAAATATCTTTGATAATTTTGATAGTTAACAAGGTGAGAGATCGTTATTGGGACAAGATTCGTTTAAATGAAAATGTAATCCTTTAGGGTGACCAGATTTATTAGTCAAACATGTAGATATAAATAATTTATAAATTTGTACTATTTTCATTCGTATAATCAAAAACATCATACAAATTTACTTTATATATAGTAAAATCCATTAATACACCGAAGTTTCGACTGTAAATCAGTTTTCATTAGGGTGATAAGTTGTATTAAAATATCAAGTAAAACATATACATATAAATTATTTTATAGAAATCTTTCGTCAAACATTAATAAAACGCACACTTACTTAACAGTTATTAACCAACTGCTAGCAGTTGTGTGTGTTTTGTCTATGTTTGACGAAAGATTTTTGTAATAATAATTTCTATGTTATACTTGATAATATTTTAATAGTATTTACCATCCTGATGAAAACTGATTTACATTCTAAACGTCGGTGTGATGTTAGTAAATATATGCAATTCCAAAAACTCATTTTATTGCCATCCAATCGATAAAACCAATCCTATATTTATATATAGTGCTGGAAACTAAAGTTGAGCTGTGCGACAGGGGAGATGTTTATCAAATACGTAATCAGAGATGAGCGAGGTATATTTTTTTATTAGATAAACTCTAATCTATTACATATTGTTTCTTTTTCACATGCTCTATTGACATGCAATAATTTTTCTTACACCTGTTCTAATTGTCTGTCCTTTATGATTCAATATTTTTTACAATACGTGTATGCCTATGTACGCCTAAATTTAATTGAATAATACAGTTAAGTGATTCTCATAAACAAAATGATAAAATTACAAAAACTTATTTGGACAACTGCAATAGTGTTCTATTATGCAAAAACGATAAAGTGTACAGGTAAATTGTTAGTCTTGGTTTAAGAAATTTATTAAACGCTTCTTACTAATAGTAACAAATGTTACATCTTTCGATATTTCTATTCTTGTTTCCAGCAGTGGATTTAAATTGAAATACTACTACTGAATATTTGTTTGAGAAAAAAACTCTCTTCATCTGCGTTATGTGCGGGTGTAGCAAATAAATAATTATACTTTTATCATTCAGAAATTGCCCCTAACATTCAAAAGTTTAGCAAAATTCCATTCATTGTTTACAATAAGTTTGTTCCTCAATTAAATTTTTTTGTAATTTTCAATTTTAGTAATAAAATAAATAATATAAATGATGATGGGTAATATAAGTAATAAATTTCTAATAGAGGGAATAATATGAGTTCTGAAAAGGTTCTACAAGATAAACGACCAAAAACAGTGACGAATCCGCAATTTCAGGACGCTATATTTCGCTATAAATTGAAGATTTTTTTTTTTGCGAATACTTGCGCTTTATATAAATTGTTTATTATTTGGAAGTGATAAATCGATTATAGCATTATTATCAAGTGTTTATAACCCGATATGTTTGTAGTGCATGATCTAACCTGCATGCATCATTATAATTTATTTTAGAAAACAATTACATACGATTATAACTTCAGAAATAATCAATCAGTACACAAGAAGAATCGAAATAACAATAAACATATTCACAATAAATACTAAAAGTTTCCTGCTACTTTCTTCAGCTTTGTAAATTGGTACTAAAGTGAAATCTTTTCCATAACTTATTAAATTCTTAAGCTTCTTTACTTTGTAGAAATAAAACAAAGTAGTTTGTATTGTCGGAGCAAATGATTGCAGTTTTCGACTTAATCTCTAATTACAACTTTTTGTTTTACAAAAAAACTCTATTGTCCTGTTTACTATTAAATATTTGTATATAAATTGTTATTTTAACATGTTTGTATGTACACTACACATAATGTTGTATTATATTGTATTGAAGGATGGAATTTAATGGAATGTAAATAACTATTAAAGTTAAATTTTTGTTAATAAATCCTGTATTAATTTCAATCATATATTAGTTAGTATAAAAGGTACACATACTCAAATATACAATGTTGAGAAATTCAAAGTAGTTTAAATAATTAGAGTACAATTTTTCATATTGGTAGAAAAATCTATTTACCTTGTGAAGATACTATAAATACCTTTTCGCAAATAATGCTTGAAAAATGTTTTTAAAATACGTATAGCAAAGCTGTTGCAGCACTTAAAATAGTGCGATAATATGTTGTTTCAGTGATTTAGCGCGTTAATTAATAATTTTAGTATAATTGATGTTTAAGTTGGTGATTTTACTGTAATATGAAAATAACTACGGTCAAACTTTGATAAATAAACGAATAAAACATTCATTTTTGCATAATTTTGAATTTAAAAGTAGTTGTTGAAAAAGAGAAGAGAGAGCAGGAAAAGGAAAGTCGTGTTGTAAATGGCTGGTGTTAGAAAAATAAAATTAGAGTTGTGTTGTTGACAACTAAATTTTCAAATGTCACGTCAGTATCACCAATGAACCCAAAATTCCTTTAATCTTTGGAATTACGATTTATTATTTAATAAGAGAATTAATGGCACAAATAGTATGAAGAACTCATTTGAGAATTGGATATGTTGGAAGGGTTGGATCTTTAATGTAATATACTCATCTTTTAAGTTATTTAATAAGTAAATTGACGATTTTGAAAACAGCTACAAGATACAAGAAATATGTAAGAATAAGAAAAACTTAAAACACCGAAATTTGCAACATTATATCTAGTATCGAATGGTTCTTAATGAATTTAAATTTTGTTGAATGATGTTATAAATTTGTACATATTATCAGAAATACACTGTCTAATTTCGTAAAAATATAAATTTATAAATTTTGATTAGAGCGTTTTATTTGTGTTTCAGATCAGATGAAGCACCCATAACCCTAGATTTAAAGTATACTAAAATAAATAAAGAACCCGTAAATACAAGTACTTCATATTCTGAAACGTTAAACGAATGTGTTAAACCTGATAAGACACCTAAACATGGTTTCCCGTGTCCGATTTGTGCGAAAGTGTACAAAACAAAGTATATATTAGCAGCACACATGAAGATGCATACTATGCTCAATTTAAAGTGTGAAAACTGTCATAAAAAGTTCATTTGGAAACGCAATTACGACCTCCACACTAAGAAATGTCAGAATCGAAATAAAATTTCGTGTGATAAATGCAGTGAAACATTTGTTGAAGAACACGAGAAAATGTTTCACAACATAAGAGTTCATGAGAAAAATTTCGGCTGTTATCTGTGCAAAGAACCGTTTCTCAATACCAATTCTCTTCTTAATCATATACGCAGCCAGCACGAAGAGCAGAGTAAAGAATTCCAGTGTGAATTCTGCGGAAGATCTTTCATAAATGTCATGTACATGCGTGATCACATGAAGAAGCAGCACCTGCACACTCGAGTAAAAATATGCGAAGTTTGCGGGAAACACATAGCCAATGCGCAAAACCTTAACGACCACATGAGGGTCCACACGAACGAAAAGCCGTATAGTTGTAACCATTGTGGGAAAATATTCCGCAAAGCGACAAGTTTAACGCTGCATTTGCGTGTTCATACCGGCGACAAGCCGTACTCCTGTACGTACTGCAGCAAGCGGTTCACGCAAAGTAGTTCCTTGAACATACACCTCCGCAGGCACAAGGGCGAAAAACCCTACACCTGTGAAGTTTGCCACAAATCGTTTTTCACAAGGAATCTTCTAAATGTCCACCGCAGGAAAAAACATGAAAACGATCAAATGAATATTACTTAGCTCTATACCTTATTGGTATTGCGAATTCATCTAGTCTTCCTAGAAGCAACTTATGTAACTCTTCAAAAAATAATGCTTGGTTTGATTATCTGAGTATGATGCCATTATCAGGAATTTTAACACATTTAGCTTTATCTTTTGATTGATTTGAGGATTAAGTAAGTAACTAAGTAACTTTATCTTTTAAACAGGTACAGGCAATGAAGTAGTTTTTTTTTTTTTGTAAAGATCGTACTGGAAATATTCTGTAGTCTATTTCACGAAACCTTTCATTTCTTTTGGTTATTAGTTAAACAAATACATTGCATATGATACCTTCGGCGAAACTATAATTCTACCATTATTTCATAAACAATTTTCAATTTAAAAAAATATAATTATCTTATTAATAAATATTTTTCGCCAGAATTCCCTTATTTTCAATCTTTTTTGGTAAGAACCTATAAAAAAGTGCAAAACCATATTGTGAATATATTTATTGCGTGAATCGTGATTTGTTAAATAATCAACAAGTGATTTAAACATTTACAGCCAGATTCATAAAACAGGATTACCTCTTAAACTGGTTAGAATATGTCAAATTCAGGCTAAATTCGTCTTATTTAAACCAGCTTTTAACTAATCCTGTTTTGTAAATCTGGATGTTGAAAGATTTGTACATAGTTGAAGATGAATTTTCTAAAAATTCTTAAAATTCAATATCTAAAATTATACATTTCACCAGTGATTTATACACTTTAATCCTTTCATTGCTGTTTGTATACTCGCTAAATATTTTTTCATATTCCTGATGATGATGGTCTCATAACTCCGAAATGCGTGTAGAATATTTTTTTTAATATTGACCGAGTGTTTTTTATTCTTCATTTTCATATACTTGAAACTAAGTTTTTAACAGAACGGACAGTAATTTCTAAAAAGTTTATTTAATGTGTAAACAATTTAAATATGTACATCTTTGTAAGTTAATATATGAATCTTCATGTTATGCAAGAATATTAGTTACTATTAGGTATAAAATATAAAATATGGACTTGATCGTGGTTAGATTTGATTGTATTGTTTATATTGCAGGTCTCAAGATATGAAAAGCAACAATACATTACTAAAGGATCTACTTTTGGGTGCAGAATATCGATGCAAAATGTGTTATAAACAGTTCGCTAGTGAATTTAATCTACGCCGACATATACCCACGCATATAGTTGATAATCCTAAACCAGCTTGTGTACACTGCGCAAAACCCTTCCAAAACCATATCTTCTTAGAAAATCACGTGAAAAAGTATCACTTGAAGAACAAAAGTTATAAGTGTAACGTATGTGACAAACAATTCAAATTTAAATGCAACTTGCAACAGCACATGAACCGCTTCACTCCCGACAAGGACTTGTCGTGCCCGCTATGCGACAAGAAGTTCCACCACGTGAAGGAGTTGAACGTGCACCGCGCCGAGGAGAATGCAAACGGTTTGAGCTGCTATGCGTGCAGCGAGAAGTTCTTGTCGTCAGAAGCGCTGCAAGCGCATGCAGCTGAAGTGCACGGCTCAGCCGACTGTCGCTTCCGCTGCAAGCTGTGCAGCAAGCCCATGGCCTGTTACCAGACCATGATGCGCCACATACGGACGCGACATCTGGGCGAGGGCATGCACATGTGCGAGGTGTGCGGCAAGAAGCTGTCGTCGCGAGTGTCGCTACGCGATCACATGTTGCTGCACCGCGGCGAACGGCCTATCACGTGCGAGCAGTGCGGCAAAACTTTCACCAAGCGCAGCACACTCAACGTGCACCGCCGGACACACACCGGCGCGCGCCCTTACACCTGCACTACCTGCGGCAAGTCCTTCACGCAGATCTCCACGCTCACCATCCACCGGCGCAAACACACAGGCGACCGGCCCTACCCCTGCACGCTCTGTCCGCAACGGTTCATCAGTAAAACTTGTCTCACGGTGCATCAGCACTCCAGGCATAAACTTCTAACCTCCACCTCATATGATAAATAACATAGTTAGCTACTAATTGTCATTGTCATTGTGTACAAGTCAATTAATAAATATACAGTTTTATTATAAATATTCTAAGTATTTCTGTTACCCCTGTCAATGTATACAAGAATTTTTATTTTTAATAAATAAGTATTATATATTTATTATGTGTTTTTATTTCATTCTTTCAAGTCATATGAGCGAATGGAGATCTTGAAATGAACAAACTAGCACTTAAAACAAATAAATACATAGACTGATAGTATGATTACATGATTAAAGTTAGTCACTGTGATTAAAAGGTGATTTCTAGAGTTTTACATGTTAAATCAAGAGCTAGTTACTTTCTAATCGCTACAGTGGCCAACTTTAATCATCTAATCATACTACCGGCTAGAGTTCATTAACGAATCCGATAGTTATGAATAAAAGCAATACAAATGCCCTAATTGTCCGAAGTGTTTCGAGTCCAAAAGTAAATTTCTGTCTTATTGCGTGAAATACATAAGCACTACAAACACTACCCATCTACTATGTTTCTAACCACACCAAGTTAGATCTCCTGGTCCTCACAACCAGGTCACACCAGTCAAGTTTCTCATGTTACACTTGCGACGAGCCGTTCTCCGACATCGAGTCTAGTTGTTCAACATAATGGCTCACTCCCTTCGCAGTATCAGTGCAAGTATTGCGAGGACAGTTTTCAGGCTGACAATTGCTTAACGTTCTTAGGATGAGCTTACACTTGGACGTACGTTCAGTAATCTGTGATATTTGCGGCAAGAAATTGTCTTGCAAACGGGGCCTGGAAAACCACATACGCGTTCACAAAAGCGAGAAACTACTATAGTGTGAGCGCTCTGGGAAGCAGTTCGGTACGAAGAACACTCTGCGAATCCACGTATGAACGCATACGGGGGGATACCGCATGCTTGTAGTTTATTGAACACACACTTGTGCAAGTATAAGGGTGAAATTTACCATAACGCATTTTTCATCAGTCTTCCAAATGTCCACCGCAGGAAAAAAACATGAAGTCGAGCAAATGAATCTTACGTAGTTTTGTTCGTTATCTACATACGTATATAAAAAATAATGCTTGGTTAGTTTCAAATTGATGCTTTTCGGCGTATGTGGTTATCAGGAATATTTCTACGTAAATTATTATTTAAATCTTTATGTTACATTATTAGTTTCTATTAAGTATAAAATATGAAATACTGACTTGATCGTGGTTGGATTTGATTAAATTGTTTATATTGCAGGTATGAAGATATGACAAGCAACAACACATTACTAAAAGATCCACTTTCGGGTGCAGAATATCGGTGCAAAATGTGTGATAAACAGTACTGTAATGAATCTAATCTTCGCCGACATATATCTACCAAGCATACAATTGTTAACCCTAAACCAGCTTGTGTACATTGTGCAAAGGTCTTCCAAAACCATACCATCTTAAAAACACATGTGAAAAATTACCACATGGAGAACAAAAGTTATAAGTGTAACGTATGTGACAAAAAGTATAAATTTAAAGTCAACTTGCAACAGCACATGAACCGCTTCACTCCCGACAAGGACTTGTCGTGCCCGCTATGCGACAAGAAGTTCCACACCGTAAAGGAGCTGAACGTGCACCGCGTCGAAGAGAAGGCAGACGGGTTGCGTTGCTATGCGTGCAGCGAGAAGTTCTCAACGTCAGAAGCGCTGCAAGCGCATGCAGCTGAAGTGCACGGCTCAGCTGACTGTCGCTTCCGCTGCAAGCTGTGCAGCAAGCCCATGGCGTGCCAACAGACCATGATGCGCCATATACAGACGCGCCATTTGGGTGAGGATATGCACGTGTGCGAGATATGCGGCAAGAAGCTTACATCGAGTGGGTCGTTACGCGACCACATGCTATTACATAGCGGCGAGCGGCCTCTCGCGTGCGAACAATGCGGCAAAACATTCGCTAAGCGCTACACACTCAACGTGCACCGCCGGACACATACCGGCGCGCGCCCTTACACCTGCACTACCTGCGGCAAGTCCTTCACGCAGATCTCCACGCTCACCATCCACCGGCGCAAACACACAGGCGACCGACCCTACCCCTGCACGCTCTGTCCGCAACGGTTCATCAGCAAGACTTCCCTCACTGTGCATCAGCACTCCAGACACAAACTTCTAACCTCCTCCTCTTTCGATAAATAACATATTTACCTACCTATTGTTATTGTGTACAAGTTAATTAATAAATATTCAGTTTTATTATAAATATTCTAAATATTTTTTCTTACACCTGATCTTTTATGCAAGATTTTTTTATTTTTATTAAATAAGTATTGCAGAACAGTATGTGTTTTTACCTCTTTCTTTCAACTCAGAAGAGGCGAATGGAAACTGACAGTTAAAGTAGATGAATGTGAATAAGTATATTATGCAACGAGTTTATAATTATAGTTATTAATACACGTGCATGAAGTTTACGGTACGAGCCATGGCTCGTATCGTAATTTATGCGAGTGTATTAATAGTCATTATATATGAGTTGCGTACACTATTTTTCTACGACTATTCATAATTAAAAAAAAATATATGTACTCGTATAAGAATGAAATTTATATTAGTCACTGTTGTTGCTTTTTCCACAATATCCGGTGGTCTTGCCGATATTTCCATTTCCATATCACTATCACTATTATTAAGCATTATTACTTTTAGTTTATAAACCGAATTTTATCTTAAAATTAAAACATTAAAGCAAAAACTCACAAACGTATGCAGTGTTGTCCACTATCTAAATCAATTCTAACCAACAATGTAGTATCTAAAAAATATATTCACATCAATTGACACAAAATAATCCCACTGTTTGATGTCTATTTACTATATTTTTATATTTAATATTTTTACTGTCTGTTAAAAGACATTTCTCTTCTAGTAAAGTTTGAAAACTATTAGATTACCAACATGTTGGCAATACTGGTGAGAATCTGTATCGAAATAAAAATCTGTATCATAATTCAAGTACATATGGCACATACATGATAGGTATATTAAAGCATAGAAGTAGAAAAAGTTTATTAAAGAACTCGATAGTCTTGAATCTACGCAATACAAATGTCACACGTCAATCCAATACAAAAGTAAATTCCTGTGAAACACCCACGTGCGTGAAATGTGACAAGAAAATCCACACCAATTTAGACATGCTCCGCGAAACCAGGTGCCACCAGTCGAGTTTCTCGAGTTACGCCTGCGACGAGCTGTTCCCCGACATCGAGTCTCTCAAGGATGCACGTTGTTCAGATTAT